>BSBN01000108.1:3712500-6112500 GCA_027924645.1 Cunninghamia lanceolata
TCAAAAGATAGAATGGACTTATCCGAAAAAATTACACTCAAAGGTTGATTATCTTGTAGTAATGATTTTGCAAGGTGTTCTATAAATACCTATGCCTTTGTAGCTTTTTGATTTACATACATGATGTCAAAATCATTGATCAACATTACCCATTTTTTGTTCTTCCTACAAGAGTTTATTTTGATAGAAGATACTTTGGAGGATCAATTTTGGCAACAAGTTTGGCTTTATCGTTGAGCATGGAATGTCATAATTTTTTAGAAGAAAAAATAATAGCAAGACATGCCTTCTCAATTTGGGTGTAATTAAGTTCATATACTACCAAAGTTTAGCTCAAATGATAAATATATTTTTATATTCCTTGATCATCATGTTGAGCCAAAAGAGATCCCAAGGATAATTGTGTTAGTGAGATGTAAGTGTAGATACCTAAAAATTTCTCTATTGTCAAACTGACTCTCGACATCCCTAAGCATACCAATTTCCCTTCTAATCAATTAATTAAATTTTTATTTAATTAATTATCCCTTCATCACCTAGTTTTTCAGCATTCTATCCCCAACAATTAGATTAATTTTATTAATTCAATAGTTCAACTTTAACCAATTAATTAAATAAATATGCAATACTTATTTGGTTAATTTCCCCCTTCTCACTAAATCCAATTAATTAGGTAAAATCATGTTTAACTAATTAATTCAGCCTATTAATTAACCTATCCCTACCCTAGGTAATTAAATAGTCATTATTTAATTGTCTACCCTAGCCTATCTCATCCTAGCCTTATGATTAATAAAATAAAACCTTATTTAATTAATCTTAACCTCTCATTTACCCATTCCCTAATTTTTTCCATCCATATTAATTAGGCTAATCACCCTAATTAAAATGCTCAAACCTTGATTAACACTCCTTCCCATATCCTACAAATAAAAAAATGAAATATATCTCATATAAATCAATTTTTTATACACATGTGTCATAATCTTCATTTAATACCTCTTACACCCCTTATGTTGCAAGTATGAGGTGAACCAGTGTTGTCATTGATGTCAACATACTCATATTGCATTGATAAGTAGGATTGGATGAGCTGTGTGCTGAGGATATTGAGAAAATTAGTCTCAATCAGGAACAGTGAAGAACAATGATGAGAAAAAGGCAAAAATACTCAATAGGTTGAGATTCAGAGGATGCGGATTAAAGGGTTTATAGATATCAGTCTTGAGATGATTCGGTTAAGATTTCAGAGGTCCACATGAAGATGTGAAGAAGTTGTGATTGATCAAGTAGAACTGGTTCTGGGAGATGCTCCAGAGTGACAAAGTGTTACAAAAAGGTTCGGTGAGATCTGGAAGTACATTGTCCTATTCTGCGGATTGGATAGAGTGTTTGGGATGTCCTTGTGATGTGTCATCTCAATTTGTTCATGGTTTGGAGGTCCAGAAGCACCTCTTGCAGTATGACAGTGGCGACAGACCGTGTTCTTGTAGTTTCGGATGAGGAAGAGAAGAGATCCCAGTGAGGAAAGGAAGTGCAGATGTACCTAGTCACTCAGGCAAGCTTGTGAAGGTTCTTGGATCATGTTGAGGTTGTGTTCTTGGTCTGCATTGGTGGTAGAGCCCAAAATTGAAGATATTCTTCAGGATGAAGTTCTTGTGGTGGCCGACCGGATGTGTTATTCATCCTGCGAATGTTCTTATGGTTGTTTGCCGACTTAGATGATTGTTCCTAAGTTGATGTCTTGTATAAATAAAGGTTTGTTAGTTCATTTCAAAGTGTGTGTTGTGCAGCGGATGAGTGTGGTATAGCGAAAGAGCGAAAGGCAGAGCAGGTGTGACTCGGGCTTAAATGGAACTGATCCAGACATGGTGAAGATGTCATTCTCTAGTTCAAGGTTGTGATCCTTATGATCTTGTAGACAGTGTGTCTCTTTGTAGGTAGTGTACCTCCTTGAGAGTAGTGTGCTTGAGCAGTGAGCCCTAATTGGCATGTGCCATTCATTTTTCTTATTCTTCTAACAGAGAATAATCCTTGGGTTAATCACCCCATGGTTTTTCCCTTAACCGGGTTTTCCACGTCAAAAATCTTAGTGTCTAATGTGGTGATATTTATCTGCTCCCGTGTTTATGCTTTCTGCTTTCATGAATGGTTAATTGATATGCTATTAACTAACAAAGAAGAATCAAGTGTTTGAAGTAGAAGCAAGTTTTTATACAACTGATTCACCCCCCCTCTCAGTTGTGTGCCCTAGATCTAACAATTCGTATCAGAGCTAAGTTCCTCTGAAAAGAGCTTAACCGCTTGAGGAGATCTAGGATGTCATCATACAAGAAGGATACTCCGAAGTTTGATGGAACTAATTTCTTGCTCTGGAAAGGTCGCATGAAATGTCACTTGGAGTGCATGGGAAAAGCTTACTTGTTGATGGTCACAAAACCATATGTACCTCCACAGGGTGGTCTGACAACTCTGAATGAAATCACAGATGCTGAAAACAATTTGCGAACCAAAGAAGCTCTTGTAAGCGCATTGAATGATTCAGAGCTCTCAAATGTTATTGACCTACCAACTGCATATTAGATCTGGGTTAAATTGGAGCTTCTGCATGAAGGAGATGAGTTTGTCAAGAGTGCAAGGTTGCAAAGTCTGAAAGGGAAATTTGAAAGATTAAAGATGAGAGATGATGAAAATATCACTACCTTTATGCCAAGAGTGAATGAGCTGGTGTGTGGAATCAGGAATGCTAGTGGAGTTCTGGATGAAAATGAAATTATTTGCAAAATTCTCAGATCCCTTCCTGCTGCCTACAAAATCAAGGTTGCTGCCATTGATGAATTCAGAGCCCATGCAGCTGTCACAAGAGAGCAATTGGCTGGCAAACTGGCTGCATTTGAAATTACTGAGTTTGGAAATGATCACCCCAAGACTAAATCTGCATTCAAAGCTAGTGCCTATGTGAAAGGCAAACAAAGATTTGATTCGGGAGAGAACTCTTCAAGGAAGTTGTCATGGTATGATCAAGCAAGGAAAGAAATGGAAGAGGAAGAAGCAGAAACAGCTCAACTTGAAGCCCTCATTGCAAAGAGACTACCAAGAGGATCTGGTAAGTATGAAGGAAAACTACCCTTTAAGTGCTTCAACTGCAATAAGATTGGTCATTTTGCTTCAAGATGTCTGAAAAGATCTGCAAGGTCAAATGCTAACAGACAAAGGTTTCAAAAGAACTGCTATTATGTTCATGAAGAAGATGATAATGAAGGAGTAACAGATGATGAATCAGAAATAGGAAGCAAATCCGGAAATGAATGGGTGTTTATTGCCATCAAGGAAGAAAATTCAATATCCTCTGAATCTGTCAATCATAAGGTTGTAGAAAGAGCTTTGGCTGCCCAAGTTGAAGAAAAGGATGATTGGGTTATTGATAGTGGATGCTCTCACCATATGACTGGTGACAAGAACAAGTTCTTAGATTTGGAAAGGTATGAAGGAGGAATGGTAAAGTTTGGTGACAATTCTGCTGGCAGAATCAGAGGTAGGGGAACTATTTCTTTTGATGGAAAGAGCAAAACCGGTAATGTACTATATGTTGAAGGATTGAAGCACAATCTTCTCAGTGTTGGTCAGTTGGTGGACAAAGGCTATGATCTCCGGTTCAAGAATGGAAGATGCAGAATCTTAGCAAGCTCCGGAACTGAAATTGCATTCGACGCTCAAACAAAAGGTAATATCTTCCATCTAGTTGGTTCTAATAAAAGTTGTCTGTTTGTTCAAGTTGATCAGAGTTGGTTATGGCATAGAAGGATGTGTCATGTGAATTTTGATAACATCATCAAGATAAGCAATACTCAGGCTGTAAGAGATCTTCCTAAATTGGTGAAACCTACAAATAGTTTGTGCAAAGAATGTCAGCTAGGTAAACAGAGCAGAGTCTCTAAGCAAGGATCAGTCCACTACCGGATTACTAGAATTAGTCCATACTTATCTATGTGGTCCGACAAGAATCAAGAGTATACAAGGTGATAGATATTTCATGTTACTGATTGATGATCATTCCCGGATGATGTGGGTTACCTTCCTAAAAGAGAAATCAGAAGCCCTTGAGAAGTTCAAAATCTTCAAAGCCATGGTAGAGAATCAAACCAGTTTGAAATTGAAATGTCTGAGGTCTGATACAGGTGGAGAATTCACATCTAGTGAATTCATAGACTTTTGTGAGAAGCATGGTATAAAGCGACAGTTGTCTGCTCCTAGGACTCCACAGCACAATGGAATAGTTGAGAGAAAGAACCGGACCATCCAGGAAGCATCCAGGACAATGATGATGGAAGCAAATGTTCCCCAGATGTTTTGGAGAGAAGTTGTCAGCACTGCAGTCTACACTCTTAATCGAGTTCAAATCAGAAGCAATACCGGTAAGACTCCTTATGAACTTTGGTTTGGTGTAACTCCTACTGTGAGATATTTCAGAGTATTTGGTAGCAAGTGTTATATCAAAAGAGATGAAGATCTAGGAAAGTTTGATGCTAGAAGTGATGAAGGAATTTTCTTGGGTTACTCCACTCAAAGCAAAGCATACCGGTGTTACAATAAGAGATTGATAAAGTTGATAGAAAGTACAAATGTGAAAGTTGATGAAGGAATTGAGAAGCCCTCAAGGTTTTATGAATATGATAAAGATGATCAAAATGATTCTCCAGTGCAAGGAGCTCAATCCTCCTCTGAAATTCAGATACAGACTGATCCAGTAAATCAGGAAGAAGAGGTTTGTCTGAATGAGCCTGATCAAGAAATAGTATTGCAAGAAACTCCCAACGTTCCAAGGTATGTAACTCTAAATCATTCTGAAGATCAGATCATAGGTGACAAAAGCAAAGGGGTACAAACAAGGAGAAGAATTGCTCAAAATTCAAATGAATGTTGTCTAATTTCAAAGATTGAACCTAAGACAATAAATGAAGCCTGCAATGATGAAAATTGGACCAAAGCAATGGAGGAAGAGTTGATGCAAATTGAGAAAAATCACACTTGGGATCTTGTTCCTAGACCTAAAAACAAAAATGTGATTGGAACCAAATGGGTCTTCCGGAACAAACTAAATGAAGTTGGTGAAGTAATCAGAAACAAAGCTAGATTGGTCTGCAAAGGCTACTCTCAAATAGAAGGAATTGATTTTGAAGAAACCTTTGCTCCGGTGGCAAGAATTGAAGCAGTCAGGTTATTTCTTGCATTTGCTACTTTCAAAGACTTCAAGGTATATCAGATGGATGTCAAGTCTGCCTTCCTAAATGGTGATTTGGAAGAAGTTTACATTGAACAACCGGATGGATTTCAATTGTCTGATAATGATGATGTGGTCTACAAGTTGAAGAAACCACTGTATGGATTGAAGCAAGCCCCTAGAGCATGGTATGAAAGGTTGGATAAGCATCTTGTGCAGATTGGTTTCAACAAAGGTACTGCTGATAGTAATCTCTATTTCCAAATAGATAAGGAAAACATCTTGATTGTTGAAGTATTTGTTGATGATATCATCTTTGGAGGAAAAGACAATATGTGTAAAACCTTTGCAAATCAAATGAAAAGTGAGTTTGAAATGTCAATGCTTGGTGAAATGAATTTCTTCTTGGGTCTGCAAATTACTCAGACAGAGAAAGGCATCTTTATCTCTCAGACCAAATATGTGAAAGAATTGTTGAGGAAATTCGGTATGGAAGATTCAAAGCCAATGAACACTCCTATGGCAACCAGATGTAAGTTGAGCAAAGATGATGACTCTCCCAAGATAGATCAAACCAAGTACAGATCAATGATTGGAGGACTATTGTATCTCACTTAGACTAGACCAAATATAATGTAGGCTGTTGGTCTTGTGGCAAGATTTCAGGCTGATCCTAGAGAATCTCATGTTATGGCAATCAAGAGGATTTTTAAATATCTAAAGGGGATAGTTGAGTATGGTCTATGGTATCCCAGAGATCATGATTTCTCTCTTCATGCATATACAGATGCAGATTGGGTAGGAGATGTGGATGAACGGAAGAGTACAAGTGGAGGAGCATTCTTTTTGGGAAAAAGGTTGGTTTCTTGGCTAAGCAAGAAACAAGAGGCAATATCTCTGTCTACGACTGAAGCAGAATACATTGCAGCAGCAGGTAGTTGCACTCAAATCTTATGGATGAAGCAGATGTTAAGAGACATTAAAGTAGAATATGAGAAGCCTATCACAATTTTCTATGATAATTCAAGTGCAATAAATATTTCTAAGAATCTGGTGTTGCATTCTAAGACAAAGCACATATCTATCAAGTTTCACTTTCTGAGAGAGCAAGTGAACAAGGATGAAGTCAGATTGGAGTATGTACCCTCCAAGGATCAGATTGTAGATATTTTTACTAAACCTCTTCCCAAGGACTCTTTTGATTATCTCCGGGAGAAGTTAGGGGTCATGGCCCCTCTGGTGATGAACTAGGATGCACTGGTGTGCATCAGTCTGGTGGATATCACAGTCATATCTTGTGATCCGGATTGATGATGGGGAGCTGCTACTAAGGGGGAGCAGCTGGTATGATTCTGATGTGTTAGAATTGCAAGTATGAGCCCTTTGCCATTGATGTCAAAGGGGGAGAGAAGACATGTGAAAAACAAGTGGTTGATGATCAAAGGGTGAGCAGTAAAGGAAGAGAAGACATATGAAGAGTTGTTGTTGATAGGGGGAGCTGTGATAGAAAGGAGAAGTTCTTGCCTTGATGGTTTTCACATCATATGTTGCCATCAATGACAAAGGGGGAGATTGTTACAAGTATGAGGTGAACCAGTGTTGTCATTGATGTCAACATACTCATATTGCATTGATAAGTAAGATTGGATGAGCTGTGTGCTGAGGATATTGAGAAAATTAGTCTCAATCAGGAACAGTGAAGAACAGTGATGAGAAGAAGGCAAAAGTACTCAATAGGTTGAGATTCAAAGGATGCAGATTAAAGGGTTTATAGATATGAGTCTTGAGATGATCCGATTAAGATTTCAGAGGTCCGCATGAAGATGTGAAGAAGTTGTGATTGATTAGGTAGAACCGGTTCCGGGAGATGCTCTGGAGTGACAGAGTGTTACAAAAAGGTTCAGTGAGATCCAGAAGTGCATTGTCCTATTCTGCAGATTGGACAGAGTGTTTGGGATGTCCTTGTGATGTGTCATCTCGATTTGTTCATGGTTTGGAGGTCTGGAAGCACCTCTTGCAGTATGACAGTGGCGACAGACTGTGTTCTTGTAGTTCCGGATGAGGAAGAGAAGAGATCCCAGTGAGGAAAGGATGTGCAGATGTACCTGGTCACTCAAGCAAGCTTGTGAAGGTTCTTGGATCATGTTGAGGTTATGTCGTTGGTCTGGTGGTAGAGTCCAGAATTGAAGATATTCTTCTGAATGAAGTTTTTGTGGTGGCCGACCGGATGTGTTATTCATCCTACAAATGTTCTTATGGTTGTTTGCTGACTTAGATGATTGTTCCTAAGTCGATGTCTTGTATAAATAAAGGTTTGTGAGTTCATTTCAAAGTGTGTGTTATGTAGCAGATGAGTGTGGTATAGCGAAAGAGCGAAAGGCAGAGCAGGTGTGACTTGGGCTTAAATGGAATTGATCCAGACATGGTGAAGATGTCATTCTCCAATTCAAGGTTGTGATGCTTATGATCTTGTAGACAGTGTGTCTCTTTGTAGGCAGTGTGCCTCCTTGTGAGTAGTGTGCTCGGGCAGTGAGCCCTAATTGGCATGTGCCATTCATTTTTCTTATTCTTCTAACAGAGAATAATCCTTAGGTTAATCACCCCGTGGTTTTTCCCTTAACCAGGTTTTCCACGTCAAAAATCTTGGTGTCTAATGTGTTGATATTTATCTGCTCCCATGTTTATGCTTTCTTCTTTCATGAATGGTTAATTGATATGCTGTTAACTAAGAAAGAAGAATCAAGTGTTTGAAGTAGAAGCAAGTTTTTATACAACTGATTCACCCCCCCCTCAGTTGTGTGCCCTAGATCTAACACCTTACACATGCCATAACTCATTAATATCCACTCTTCCCCAAATGAATTTTTAATTCATTTTACCCTTCCCCATGTGAATTTTTAATTCACAAATAATCCATCTCACTCAACCTCATTTAATTCACCCCTTTCCCAAGATGAATATAAAATTCATCTTTATTCCTAGCCCTCCATCTTCCAAGATGAAATCTAGGCCCTCCACATCATTTTCATCATCCACCATTGATCTCCCAAATCAATCTCAACCATTGGATCAAAATCTCTCCAAAATGCCTATATATACACCATCCTCCAAACCATTTTATCATCCAATTTTTAAGTAATGTTACCATGCCAAAATATCTATTGAGCTAAGCAATTTCTTGAGTTGCATTTGTGAGCTTGAGAGCATTTCACATCTATTCTTAGTATCTAGGGTACATCTTAGAGCATTTGGGTGTAAGCTCCTTCACCCTCGTGAGATTGAGTCTTCATATCAAGGTATAACTTTTTTTTTTACATGCATTTAGTTTACATTTTTGCCTCGATTTAAATCTCCTAATCACATTGGCACGCCCGGTGGGACCCGCAAGGTCTCAATCTAATCTTTTTTTGTGATTTTTTGTTGTTTGAGCCATGTTTACAGGTGTGGAGCTATCTACCTGCGCAGTGGCACCATTTGTGGTGAATTTTAGTGCTATCTCCTATTTCAACACTATTTGACAGGGCACTTTTCTCTTAGAACTTACTCACACCCTCCTCTGCTTTTTGGTCTTCCTGTTGATTTCCCAAATTATTTTCTTTCTATTTTTGTAGGGATCGTGCATGAAGAGGGGGAGGTCATGCCAAAATTTTCTTTAAAAAACCAAGCACACATTTTTGCTTTCATCTTGTTCTGGTTTTCACTTGCTAGGCTATCTTAGTGCTAACAAGACTAACAAGACCCCTCTCTTTGCAGTCTAACCCCTGTTTTGGTTAGGAAAACTTTGTTTTTGTAGGCCTGACAACTTCAACCCTGTATCAGCACTATCAACACCCAGAGCGGTGCCCTATTCTGCAGTCAACCGAACCATTCAAACGCACACGCAGTGGCACCTTCTTTCATCCATACTGGCACAATTTGTAGTTGTAGCACATTCTATAACTCATTGTAGCGCTATCTATTTTTATAGCGTATTATGTCTGTCTTTTTAGCGCTATGTTGTAAATCAGCGCTATCTGTACGTATTTCAATGCTATTTTCTAGGGCAGTCAGGTTTTAGGCTAGTTTTTGTGAGTAGCGCCATTATAGTCTACAATGGCACCATTCGGTCTCTATTTTAGTGCTATTTTTATAGGCTAACCTCAGGTTCTATGCAGGGACTGATAGCTATTTGCAGGTCACCACCATCATTCTAAAGCCACTAACAAGTTCTTACAGGGTTTTTTTTCTTTAGTTTAAACAAACAAACACTTCAATTGGTGCTTAAAAAGAACCCTTGTATGTTAGCATAAACAAACATTTCCATTTGGTGCACTAAAATTGATCAAACAACAACAAACAAAATCTTTGTGTGCCTTAGCTTAGAAAAATATTTGAAATTGGTGCTCTAAAATTAACAAGTTCTTGCCAACAAATCTACAAACATTTTGATTTTGGGCTTAAAAAGAACCACAAAGTGCATCATAGTTCATTGGGTTAAAAAGAACAACAATCTGCATTTTTCACTCATCTAAACAAGAAAGTGAATCAATTATATGAAGTGTTTTGTGATAATGTTTTTGTGGTGAAAAGTGTATGCTCTTCCCTCACACTATTCATGATCTTGGAAATCAAAAGCTTCTCACAACACTTGCATAAATCACCCCCAACATAATCCAAGAACTAAAAATGAACCTTGTTTAGTGTAACCCAAGCACAAAATATACATATGCTCTCCCCTCGCATCCTTGTATGAACTTAGGGATCAAAAGTATTTTTGTGGTTGTGTTGCATTTGTTAAACCTTTAGAGGGCCTACCACCTCACTTCGAAAGGTGGGAACGACCCAGGCGGCAATAAGCTAAAGCCAAGCTCTTTTGAGCTGCTATATAAATAATGTGTTTGTGACGAAAGTGACAAGCAACATGTGTTGTGTCATATCGACAGCCAACCTCCCCCAAAACCCTCCAAGGCATAACCCTTGGAGGCTGGGAGACTCCATAACAGAGAGTAGTGTTGCCGCATGTATGGCCACTTGACCGAATACACTTACTATGAACCTTTGTTTTAGTGATCCAAAAACCTTCTATTTGTTGATGCAGAAGGGTAACCTTTGAAGTGGCCCCGATTCATGCGGTTCTTAGCTGAGGTAGCATGGACAATCCTAAGTTTTGGTGAGGGACAAGCCTTCGTGGAAACCCAGATCTTGGTATGCGTGAGAAGTGAGTGCATTGTAAGGGGGAGCCGATGCTACCAAGATCCTGGAGCTACCCACTTTGAATAAGTGCAGCTAGGGGATTCAAAAAATATTGTCCTATCTTCGCCTTAGGTTGTACAAAGTGCTTGTTCAAACATCTCACATCTTTTCACAAACAAAATCTTGGTTATTGTGTGTTATTGTGCTTAAAGTACTTTTAAGAAAGTTGCCAAGAGACAACAAAAATCATTTGACCAAATTTCATATCAACACAAATCCAAATTTGTCATCAAAATATATCTTTTTCAGAGCCTCGACCAACACTAACATGTTTCAATGCCATCTCTGTCTATTTTTGGCACCATTTCACCTATGGATTGGTGCTATTTGCACATGGACCTACCTGAAGCTAAGAAAAATTCCATTGTGATCTTTAGGGCCTGCCTGACCATAATCCATAAGCACCTTCCCAAAAATCCATCAATACCCCACCTATTTTCTTCTAAAAAATTCCAATCATACCTTCATTTGGACCTTAGAGAATCAATCATTATCATTATCGGACCCCTTGCCATACCATAATCTACTCAATTTCATATCCATTCATCCTCATTAATCTTTGCATACCTTTTGGACCAAACAAACATCATTGCCACAAGAAATCATTCCAAAATCCTTTCACTTCTCTCATCCAAAAACATATCCAAAATCTTCCAAATCCAAACACCCATCAAAAAAATCTTCAACCAAAACTCCTCATCCCTTTGAGCTAAAGCTAGATCTAGATTTCGTCATTTATATCATATTTTGCTTGGAGAGTCATTAGTTAACCTTTCAAGTGATATAATCATCCTTCTTTGTGTAAGGTCATTAGTCTACCCCAAACAAAGAGAAACATCCATTTGTGCAACACAAAACTAGATCTTACTTAATCTCATTTGTTGACCTTCAAATCCTTTTCAAAAACATCATCCTAATCTCTCATACCAAACATCTAGTTCATCTAAAAATCTCACCCTCCAAATCAACATCAAAATCCCTTCTGTCAAATCACTGTCACTGTTTTGTAAAGATCACTATCACCCCCTCTTATCATCCTTAGATTGACATTTTTTTTGACTCATCTCTTGGAAGTGAAAATCTATCCTTTGTCACACTACAATCACCCTTTCATCTTTTATTCCATTCCACTACCACATCCTCTTTGGGTCCAACAAATCAATCCAGATTCTCTAAGGTCTCCATCCCCCTTTCATCCACCTCAAAATCAAATCCATACACTTGCATGACCATAAATAGATCACCACACAAGAAGAATCAAGTAATAGCAGACTTTGGACAATATATGGGAATAGGAATGCCTTATACCAATGACAACAACCTACCAATCAACCAAACACACAACCCACCTTTGGTCTTTCAAATCCTAACATATAATCCCAATGAAAATCCCTTCCATTTCTTGCAACCACCACCACCACCATCCATCCAAAACATCCCCACCATGTCCCGAGATGATCTAGATGTCTTGAACTTTACACAAGATGTCGATAACATGGACATGCTTGACAAAGTCCTAAGATCAGATCCAAATAGATATCTCGACTACCTCCTCAAAATTGGTGCCCAACCACCCCACAACACGACATCATCTCAACCATCCACCTCTAACATCAATCCTACCTCATCTTCTCAACCATCCACATCAAACACCCAACCTATCATCTCTCAAACCTCAACTCCCACCGTATCTACTGCCCCCACAAACTCTAATGTTACCACATCTACGATTCCCACAAGTGTCTCCAATCCTACCACCTCCCAACCCGTCATCACATCCACTACCACAACTAACGTAAACCCTTCCATTCTACAAATCACCTTGGGCATCCAAGGGAACCCTACGCATGCAAGTGCTTCCACAAGTGTGCCTCCACTCAACCCTCAAACCATAGCCTACATGAGACAATTCTTTTCACAACCACCTTACAATAGGACAAACCCATCTAACGTCAATGCATCTCATGTCAATCCATCCAATGTCAATTTGTATAATCTCATGTATCTACAAAACCCTGTAGCGTCATCAACACAACATAATCCCAATCCTCAAATACCTCACCATTCTCCAACAAATCCATGCTTACCAACAATATCTCGTACAACTCAACCAAAACATCACCCCACAGTACCAAAACACGATCTGCCAAAACCTCCAACATCAAATCCCACCCAATCTCCAACATCTCATCAATCAGAAAAACTACACACCACAATCGCCACCAACCCCAGATGTACAAGCCTTGATTCAAAAAGTAGACGATATACAAATTGGGGGCAAACACAAGCATTATTCTTTTGAGGATATTTGTCCCTATCCGTTTGATCAAACACTGTACATGCCCCCTTTCCCCAAAAATTTTGAAACACCCAAATTTGACAAGTACAAGGGAAAGGGAGACCCTAGGGATCATCTTTAGGAGTTCTACCTTTCTTGCTTAGAAGTCTCCAACAATGATACATAACTAATGAGACTATTTCCAAGAAGCCTCGGTGGTCAAGCCTCTGAATGGTTCGCACATCTTCTCCCGGGCATTAGGTCTTTCCCTGAGCTCGCAAAAAAAATTGTCAATCATTTCTCCTATAATTTCAAACATGAAATATCTATGACAGACCTTTGCAATACAAAACAAAAGAGTGGAGAATCCTTCTCTTCCTTCTTGCAGAGGTGGAGAAGCCTAGCAAGCAAACTCCCTTGGCCAATTCTTGAGAAACAATTAGTCACCATGTTTGTGACTAACCTAAATCAAGAAATAGGGTTCAATCTACAGATCCTTTGTGCATCTACCTTCGAAGAAGTCATTAAAAAAGGTATTACCATAGAAAGGGCCCTTATCGCCAAAGGATCGATCAAATTATATGACAACAAATCCTACAAAAAAAAAACAACAACAACAACAAAGTCAATATCAACGTCCCCAATGCAAACAACAATAACAACACGCAATCAAATAACAAGCCACGCTTTTGGGGAAAGAACAAAAACACCCTAAACGATGGCGTCACTGATGTAAAGACCGTCCAACATGTACAAAATCAAACACCCTCAAGTACATATGCTGCCAATGTAAATATCCCAAAGGGGCAATCTAAACAAAATAAACCTCAAAGACAATTCACACCTTTAGGGGAACCAATTGAGGATATCCTCGATATATGTCTAAAGAAATGTTTGATAACTCTCCCACCTATTAAACCCCATCAAGAGAGTGAGCTAAAAGCTGCGTGGTACAACAAAAATGATTATTGTGACTACCACTGCATTGTGGGCCATAAGACCACTGATTGCATGAAATTAAAGCATTGTGTGCAAGACCTCATAGATCAGAATAAAGTCAACCTTGAGCAAAGCACCCAACCATCACCCAATGCTAATCTAGGAGCTTACAAAGATCCACTACCCAATCATAACAAGGCCTCATCATCTAATCAAGCCTACAACGTTACCCCACCTCCCGCATCCTATGACTCTATTGTAGGGCAGATAGAACCATTATCTAACCATATCAACACAATCACCATTCGGGCTCAAGCACCTGATTACACCGTCACAACCCGTCATGGCCCCATATCCATCTGTACAACCCCTACCACTGATCAAACGCTTGCATCCACGTCAAACTCCCTACCCAATCGCCCAACTACGCGCCCATCACCTACCAATCAGTACAACCTCCTAGAACACTTAGGAAAGACCCCTACGCAAATCTCCATACTTGAGCTGCTCCGCATGTCACCTCTCCATAAAGAAGTCCTTGATCAAGTACTCTTAGAAACCCAAGTTCCCGCCAACCTGAATGTGAATAAATTCCAAGCCATGGTGGGCCATATCACCGCACCTCATCATCTCACCTTCTCAAAAAAGGATCTTACCACATCTGAAAACTCACATAATGATGCCTTGCACATTGAAGTCCACATCGACAAGCATATCATCAAGAGAGTCTTAATAGATGGTGGCTCTGGCCTAAACCTATGCACTCTTAAATTACTAAAACACTTGGGATATTCGGATGTGGTTGTAGACACCAGTGAATGCATAACAATCAAAGGGTATGATGACACTGAGCGACTATCTAAGGGTACTAGCAAGCTCCCTATTCAAGTGGAACAAAAGATAATGGAAACAAAATGTTAGGTCCTTGATCTTGATCTATATTACAACATTCTTCTCGGCAGACCATGGATCCATATCATGCAAGCGGTCCCCTCTACATTCCATCAATGTCTAAAGTTCCCTCACAATGCCACGGAAGTAACTATCTATGCCGATCCCTGCCCCTTCCAATACTATAGTTTCTCGGAAGGCCATGACCACACCTTCTATCCGTATAACAAAGCCATCACAAAAGCCAATCCCACAACATCCACCTCATACATCAACCCCGCTAACATTGCCACCACTTCATCCCAAATACCTCCACTGCCTGAGGTCAAGATCAAACATAGTGACATGGGATGTGGGCAATTAGACCTACACGGTACCTTTTGTGTGGGCACATTACCCAACTCTAAAATGTTTGGCATCCCAAAGAAGGAAGAAGCCAATACAGTTGTCATCAAATGTAAACCATCACCTACCTTTGAGAAGAAACATCTCCTAGATCAAGATGTACTCAAAGACATATCATCCTAGCTATATAAAGATGAAGAAACTGAGCAAGAAGCTCCCACAATACCAACAGAGATCTATGACAAAGGGTCGGAGATTGTCAAAAACATGGGCTATAAAGGACAAGGTGATATTGGCCTTCATGAACAAGGGATCATGGAACTAGTCCAAGCGACAAGAAATCCTTAGACTCAAGGGTTAGGATATGGTCAACGACAATGTATCCTCACCACTAGAAAATGTATCCTAGCTGAGGTCGCTACGATTTCCCTTGAAGTCAATAATGTCAACAAAATGGGCCATCAAGACTCCTTTAGTGACTTCACCAATTTCTTCGAATCATCCATATGTACCATATGCACAGTCACCACCCTAACCTCTTCATCCAATGACTTACCCCTTGTATACCCGAACCTCATAGACTAGGACCAACAAGGACCTCCTGTCTTTGACGTAGCACCAAATGATGAAGTAATCACTGAAATGATGGGGGTTAGAGATCACTTCCCCCTGGGAGATCATAAAGTAGGATACATCATGGAACTTGATATGGCTGCCTATTTCAAGGAGACAACCCCTGCTTGCAATCGCAAAAATATAAAAATCAAACATGGATCTGATGGTGAAAACCGCTCTGCGGCAGTATCAGATCCCAAAAAAGTAAAATAAAGGATACATCTCTTAGTGAAAACCTCCACAAGGTGCTAGGAGATGGAAGCATGGGCCTTCCTAAAATAGAGAAGGTATATCCCGATAGATCACCCATTCTGGTAGAGCCAGCTCAAGACATAAATCTTGGGACAGAAGAAGAGCCAAAAATCACCTTCAGGGCAGAATCCTTCAGCACAATAGAGCAAGAAAACTTCTTAGCCTTCTTCAAATGTAGAAATCATAAATTTGCATGCACTTATGCAGACATGCCAGGGCTCGATCCCGCTTTGGTCTTCCATCACCTTGTAGTATGGCTTGATGCATAACTAGTGAAACAGAAGCTGAGAAAAATGAACCCTCAGGTGGCCTTTTTCTCAGGTGGCCCTCCTAGTCAAAGCAGAATTGAAGAAACTACTGGACGTCGGGTTCATCCAACCAATTGATTATCCCAAATGGGTTTCCAACCTAGTACCAGTGGCCAAACTTGATGGCTAAATCCATTGCTACACCAACTTCCGAGATCTTAACAAAGCCTACCCGAAGGATGACTTCCCTTTACCAAACATTGACATTATAGTGGATCTTACGGTAGGACACGAGATGTTATCCCTAATGGATGGTTTTTCAGGGTATAATCAAATCAGGATTGCAAAAGAGGACCAACATAAGACAACCTTTATATGTCCATGGGGGACGTACTATTGGGTGGTAATGTTGTTTGGCCTAAAGAATCCCAGAGCCACATATCAACGAGCCATGACTGTCATCTTCCATGATCTTTTCCAACACATCATGGAAGACTATGTGGATGACTTGCTAGGAAAATCAAAGACACAGGAGGAACTCCTGGATGTATTAGCAAAGATCTTCGATTGACTGGAGCAATACAATGTTCTCTTGAATCTAAAGAAATGTGTCTTTGGGGTCACCTCTGGAAAACTTTTGGGATACATAGTATCTAGAAGGGGAATTGAGGTAGACCCTGCAAAAGTCAAAGCCATCATTGAAATGCCTCCTCCAAAAACACTAAAACAGTTAAGAAGTCTACAAGGGAAACTCTAGTCCATTCATCTATTTATTGCTTAACTTGCCGATAAATGTCAACCATTCCAACATCTACTCAGAAAGGATATACCTTTTGTCTAGAACAATCAGTGTCAGGCTACCTTCGACCAGCGAAAAAAATACCTAGCTAATCCCCCTATTCTAACTCCACCAAGGCAAGGAGAACCCCTCCTATTATACATCTCAGCAACAGAAATAACTATTGGAGCCTTATTAGCACAGCACAATGAGCAAGGGAAGGAAAGAGCCATATATTACATCAGCCACACCCTGATATCCTATGAGCTAAACTATACACCAATTGAATGAGCATGTCTAGCCCTGGTCTTTACTTCACAAAAACTAAGACACTACATGCTTAATCACAAAACTAAGCTCATCACCAAGATCGATCCACTAAAATATCTGCTAAATAGAGCTTCTCTTACTGGGAGAATGGCAAAATGGGTCATGATCCTCACTGAATTTGACATTGAATATACTGAGAGAAAAGCTATCAAAGGATAGATTATTGTTGATCAGCTGGCTGAAGCACCCATTCCTGCAAAATGTCCTACACTAGCAAAGTTCCCTGACGAAACCATCTTGACAATAGCACCGGCAACAGAAACATGGAAAATGTACTTCGATGGGTCATATACACATAGAGGCTCGGGGGTAGGCATCTTGTTTGTTACCCCTCAAGGTGACAACATCCCCAATTCATTCAAAATTACATTCCCATGTACCAACAATGTGGCAGAGTATGAGGCCCTTATCACAGGTCTCTGAATGGCAATCAAATGGAGAATTGAGAAGTTGACAGTGTATGGAGACTCTCAACTGGTCATCTGGCAAGTAAACAATGAGTACAAGACCAAGGATGATAAACTCGTGCCTTATAAAAAGATGATCGATGACTTTAAAGACTATTTTGATGACATCCCTGGTCGACATGAAGAAGGATAGCAAGAAGTGTGAGTTCCTGATAGAAGAACTCCCTATTCCAGCATACGATATTCCCCAATCAGAGCTAGTATGCGAAGTCATTGGTCCCTTATCCCCATGGTATCAATAAACTTATCTATATCTCCATGATAACATCATCCCTCCTAATCTATCCGCCTCACAACAAAAAACTTTGATCTGTCAAGCCTCCCACTTCACCCTTGTAGGAGATACCCTATACAAAAGAAGTCTTGATGGCACGCTTTTACGATGTTTAGACTCTAGGGAAGCTGAAGTGGCCTTGTAAGAGGTACATGAAGGCATCTATGGGGCACATTCAAGTGGACCCACTCTCACTAAAAAGATCCTGAAGACCAGATACTATTGGCCAACTATGGAATGAGACACCTACCAGTTTGTAAAAAAATGCATGCCATGTCAACAACATGGAGATCTTATTCACGCACCAGCACAGGAATTACAACCCATCACGACACAGTGGCCTTTCTCATAGTGGGGGCTCGACCTCATAGGCAAAATACATCCACCATCATCCAATGACCATAAATTCATCATCATAGCTACTGAATACTTCACTAAGTGGGTGGAAGCAATACCACTCACCTTCACCACTAGAACCCAGATATCCAAGTTCATCCTCCATTATATCATATGTCGTTATGGTATCCCTCATTCCATCATCACCAACAATGGAAAACCAATCAAGAACTAGGAAGTCTGCACTTTGTGTGAAAAAATCCAAATCCAACACCACTTCTCCACTCCATATAACCCTCAAGGAAATGGTAAAGTAGAAGATTCAAATAAAACCATCCTCCGCATTCTAAAGAAGACGGTTAATGAAGCAGGCCGTGACTAGCACCTCCAACTCAATCCTGCCCTATGGGCCTATCGTACAAGCATCCATACCCCCACAGGAGCCACTCCATATTCCCTTGTATTTGGATCTGAAGCCATTTTACCTATTGAGGTCAAGCTCTCATCCCTAAGAGTATCTCTGCAAAATATAATCAATGATGAGGAATACCAGGTCGCAAGGTTGCATGAGCTAGAATTACTGGATGAGAAACATCTGGATGCATTGAACCACTTGCAGGCCTATCAAAATCACCTCAGAAGAAGCTATCACAAGAAAACCAGAAACCAAAAATTTGAAGCAGGTGACCTTGTCCTTATGGAAAACCAGAAAAACTTGTAGGAGCGCCCTAAGAAAGGAAAATTTGAGCCCAATTGGCTAAGGCCTTATGTCATCACAACTAGCTATGGATCAGGAGCATACTAGCTTGCAACATCTGAAGGGGCAGCCTCTAGATGAACCTATGAACATTCTACACTTGAATAAATTCTATTCATAACCCATCGAGTATCCCAAGCAAAAAAATCAAAAAGTCACAAAAATCAAAAAATCAAAAAATCAAAAAAATCAAGAAAAACCCGAGTGCAATAAAGACTTCCAATGGTGAAAATCACTTTGGTGACACCTTAGATTGGTACCATGGTGAAAACCTATTTTAGGTGCCATGTGTAGTGGTTGGTTCTACCATCTAATAAGTCCTCTTTCCGTCACAACACTCCATATTGCACACATCCCAGGGCTTGGAATTCTGAAACATCAAATCCTATCGCCCACCCCACAATATCCCACCCCGCAATATCCCACCCAAAGCTAATTCGTGGAATGAGAATCCTTGTAAGCTTCCTTTTGTATAGCTAAAAATAAAAAATCTAAAAACAATAGAAAATCAAAAATCCAAAAACAATAGAAAAATCAAAAATCCAAAAACAATAGAAAAATCAAAAATCCAAAAACAATAGAAAATCACCAAAATCCAAAAATATCCTTCCCAACAAATCACTACAAATCACCCCCATACATCGATCTCACTACAACTCGCGACTATCAACATCCATCAACCCTCAGTATCACACCCATCCTAAACCATTCCCACATCATCAAGTCATGCCAGAACTACATATTCATCTCGCCCGCATCTTGAAAGTACTTTGATCCCATGGACACAGGGTATGTTGGCAGTCTAGAATACGAAGGAAGTTTCCAATACTTAGGTACATAAGATGCACCCATCCAACCCATTTGGATGATCCCCATTCACTGAGCTTGTTGGACCCAATAAATGATACACACACTAAGTATACGCTTGAAGCATGGTCCCTAACGTAAAAATCATCAATCAAGATACCAACTATAATCCTAAACATGGCCTGACTATCCTTTTGCCCACCTTTCAAAAATTATCCAACAAAATCCAACCAATTCGCATCCTAGGATAGATTGTTCCTACAAAGGACAAGAATCTATCATCCTACCAACATGTATCTTGGAAAGAGCACATAATGGCTATTTGTATCCTTTTGTTGGTCTTTTTGATTATTGATTTTTATCTTTTTGTCTCACTCTAGGTCATTTCCAAAGCTACCTTGATCTCATTATATCATGGTAAGTGGCGAACAACACCTGGTGTAGACATGGTCATTGTTTCTGTATGCTATGCTTGTGGGTTGGTTTTATTACTCCAAGAATAGTATTCATATCTTGAAGTCCTGGGTCAGTTCTAGCATGATGTGCCTCATTCGCATATACAGGCATCAATACCTTATATGTACTATTAGCACTCATCACTAAGTCCCTTTCCATGGCCAAGCAAGGTTATACTACCTTGGGCACGCATGAAATCAACCTATTGTTTGTGGGTCTAGTCCATGCAATCGTGGGATATATATCATCACCTAGGTCATCTCATACCTTTGTGAACTGTATCCTACATTGCTATAATAAACTAAGAAATGCTCGCAATTAATGTTATACAACTATTGTTATTAGCTCAAATCATCCTGCTAATCATTTATTCAACTATACCATCTGGGCCTAGAACTCGTAATCACCTAGCCTACCCCCCCCTCTCCCAAATCCCCTCACTGATCCCACTCCTCCAACTTATTCTCACTTAACACACCCTAATCCAAAGTAAATCCCCCCTCAATGACATGGTGTTTCATGACCTAGAAACTCCCTCTTTAACCATCCCAGTCCCCCCCCCAATCTAGCCGTAGCCAATCCTAACCGTACCCCATCCATCCACCCTTATACTCTCCCCACCTATTCCCCTATCACATAGCCCCACCACCCAGGGTTCAACAAAGAACATCATGTGTATCAAGACTCAATCATCTCACATATCACCTAGGTACATTTTAGAGTCCTTTAGTTGCATTTCATATCATTTAGTTTACATCTCATATATCATTTAATTTGCAATCACCTAGGTACATTTTAGAATCCTTTAGTTGCATTTCATATCATTTAGTTTGCATCTCATATATCATTTAATTTGCAATCACCTAGGTACATTTTAGAATCCTTTAGTTGCATATCATAATCATTTACTTTGCAATCATTTAGGTGCACTTTAAAATCATTTAGTGAAATTTCATAAAATCATTACATTCCACTTACATTGCATTCCATATATCATTTCATAATCATTTAGTTACATTGCATAATCATAATCATAATCATTTAGCTGCATTTTCTAACCATCTAGTTGCATATCCATATTTCCATACATAACATGTGTTTATTAAGATAAACATACATTTCCATTGCATTACATTTTACATCCATAATAAATGTTTATTAATCTGAATATTTATTTGCATTATACATCATAATCCATAGATCACAAACATGCATATATCAAAATAAGTAGACCATCATTACATCCATCATATTACATCAATAGGTACATCCATAACATCAACATAATACATTGCATAAACACAACACTTTCATAAAGCATACTACATCCATCAACATAAGCATCATCATAATCATATAAAAACATCATAAACAAATATATAGGCCATCAAAAAGCATCATCGCAAAAATGTACATCGCTCATGTATATGCATCAAAAAAATATAATAACATGTCAAGATACAATGCCTCCAAGGGCCAAAATGATACAACTGTCACATAGAGGACCCTCTCTTTGACTCAGTGGGGGATCCTGGTCTTGGTGGTGGCTATGGTCCTACCTGTGGCTGTGGCTACGGCTACGGCTGAACCTATACCTGTGTAACCTATTGGGGCACATGTGATGGGGGACCCATCAGCTACTAAATAGACTGAACTGATCTAGACCTATGTGACCTAGACATCCTGGATCCACTGAGCTGACTGTAGCTTGGTGCACACTACTTTGCAGGCACTACCGCATGATAGAGGCCCTGATAATAATCCATCCATCCTCTGGCCTCTAAAAACTATCCCTATACCTAAGACAACTTTCCCTGTGCCTGAGACAATTGTGTCTGCATTAATGTCAAAACTGGGGTCATATCAGCACCTGAAGCCTATAAACTACCCACCGTAGCCTTCACCTATCAAGCTCTCGCAAGGGCAGCATCTCACTTTCCTGTCAAAACTATTATCTCACCCTGTGCTTGGGCTAGCTACGCCTACAATGCAGCTGCCTATCCATCTGTACCATCTAATAATGCAACTATACTTTGCAACTGCACTAACTCTGCCTCGTGACTCTCTAAAGCCTCCTGCAGGCTGGTTGCCTATGCCCACAGAGTCTCAACCTCCTCCTCTCCAATCCAAGATCATCGACGAGATGAAGACCCTCGAAACCCTGACTCTTCACCTACCATTAAAGTACCCGCCTCTGCTTGCTATCCTGCTACAACAGCCGGCTGTTGCTGTAATACCTGTGGTGGGGGCAGAACACCCCTACCTACCCTCAGCTATCCCCCATGCTATCAAGGTCCTCCCTGCCTCCACACCACTCTGATCTGGACCTACTCAATAGGTAGCTATTGTACAGGTACCCCCTGTCGTACCTATTGCTGGGGCACCTGTGAACTACCACCTGCCTATCCCTCTCCCCTAAGCCTAACCTGTCCAATTGCTGCTACTAACACATCCATCAACTCCTCATCTCTCCCAATCTCTCTCTCCTCCCCATCCCCTCCAACCTCCACAAGGTAGTCTGCAATAATCTCCTCACCCTCCTCCAAGAAATCATCTCCATCAGAATCATCATCTCCATCCTCCTTAGACTCCTCATCCCCTGACGCTGATCCCTCCTCCACAGGGACTACCTCCTCTGCAAGGCCTGTGAACCATGTAGGTCACCACATCTGCCACCATGTCTCATACGCAGGAGTAGTGCTTGCATCCCTCACCACACTCTGCCAATCCCACATCAATGGCTCTAAAGCCGCAAAATCCTCTAGGGAAACCCAGGGCTGTATGGCTATAGGCCAATAACGGACATCTCGATGGGTCCATGTAAAAATTGCCATCTATTGTGGAGCATCCTGTCGTAACCCAAACTGCCGCATAACTCGTGACTGTAGATACATATCAATCATGTGGTCCCCTCGACCTATCAGGTAGCGCTACTGGAAAGTGAACGGCATGTGAACATCATCATTTGGCCAGGGCTCCACTCCGATGTATGGTTGCTAGGTAACCCAAATGACGTCATCCAACACCCGTCTCCAATACCGAACCTGCCCAGTGTATGTATACTTATCATCTCGACACAAGAAAACAAAGGCCTCAAACTAACGACGATAGTATCCACATCTCGGCCAAGTGACCAGAATATGCTCCTAGATCCACACATGCAGCAAAGTAACCCCGGATGATAAAGCTGAATCATAATGATAAACCACTGTATGCATCTCAAGATAGAGTTGTGCCAACATCGTCGGTCCCCAAGCATACATGGTCTCATGTCTGACCATCCCCTCAATCATCTCTCCCCATCCAATCAGAAATCCCCTGCCTCTCCTATTTGGGATCACTACGCCACCAATCAATGCACACAGGAATAATGCAAAGTGATCTACACTTGCCACCAGTGTCCCCTCATAGCTCATATCCCTCCCATCTGCTAACAAAGCCATCTGATCATAGCCAAATACTCTAATCAAGGCCCTCCACCCCATCCTTGTGTCATATGTCACCCAACGACCATGAATAGGTAGCTTGAGGATGCGATAAACATCCTCAAGATTGATGGTGATCTCACTAGTAGGAAGCAAAAATGAACAAGTCTCTAGCTGATACCGCTCTACAACAGCTATAATTAGAGCTCTATGAGCTTGCAACACTGGCATCAATGCAGCTGTCAAAATCCCTAACCTTGCTAGTCAAGCCTAGGTGGCATCATCGAACTGATCAAATAGCACCATCACAGATGGCACGCGTCGCTCTCGCGAGGACACTATAAATGATGTAGAGGCACTTGGATAGGTAGAAGGATTTGACAAGATGACAAGGTTTTCTTATGCTCTAAAGCCCAAATTCGATGATCATTATACAAAAGTGGGAACAATAGTTAGGGGCTCTAATTTCTTCGTGGAAAAGGTGTTTTCATATGTTGTGGGACCCATTCCAATCAATAACAAACACAGACCAAACTCAGCATTAGCACTTCCTTACCAAACCTAAGAAATAGCTTGTAGCCCTAAAAAAGGAGAACAGTCCTAATAACATTTGATATAGACCTTCAAACCTAGATCTGAGACAATTAGGAGATACCCATTTGGACTCCCTATCACATATCCAAAAATGGGTATAGGTTGTTTTGGACGGTATGGCTCAACCTTTAACTCCTAGTGACCTAGAGCCCCAATTAGGCCAAATTTGTGAAGCAACTACTCTTGAATGGAACCACCAAACTCTATGGACCCCTTGGACACTTCACATGAATGGAAAACAATGTATTTCAAGGGTTTTGTGGTCAGGATGCAAGACAATTTCATTATATGCTTGTTTTCCCACTTCAAATGCAAAAATAACAAGGAAAATGCTGCTACAGTCACTTAGGGCATTAATTTAAACACACTAAAACAACTTTTTCTGTCCTGAGCCTTGGTCAACATGTCAATCACTCCCTCTACTTCCATTCCACCAAGTTTTAGAGGATTCCCATGGTGGAATGGGGTTTTATGACATTTTTCCTACCAAAACCCTAGTTAACCTAGTTAACAAAGTAGTTTTAGAAAACACGTGATATCTTCCTCTAGGAATCGAGTTAAGACCTCAGACCAGATGCATCTGAAAGTTTATTTGATCCTATTTCCATAAATATATGGATTGTGCCTATATCTATCCATACAGAACTGTACCAAACGCTGCAACAGGACTGTTGCAGGGAAAATCTAAAAATTACAGTCCATAAAACACTCACATCTTCCTCAATATTACACCAAATTTGATGAGACTTGAACCAAAATGAATCTTATTCATCTTAATTCAATATAACATTAATATTACATAGGTTTCAGGCTTTACATGGCCATACAAGGCCTGGAACTAGAGAAAAAAATAGTTAGAACTGCAGAGTAAGGGCTTAAAATCACAAGTTTTAAATCCAATTCACATCTATTCATCTTGGTTCAAGGTTTACATGCTTAAATAGGTGTCCACATACACAAGATTGACCTCCACATTAGTTTAACTGAAAAACTACCCTCTTTTAACACAATGACTCTTCATTCCCCCTAATCTTGCCTTAACAGCTTTACAACTTTTGCCATTTTTCAATGTTGACAACTTTATACAAAATCTCCATCCTAGACCACCTTTAACAAGACAAAATGGACTAATTATGATCATTTACAACCTCTCAAACCTTTCCTTGGCCATTTTGACCCTTTGACCAACCTTGACCATATTAGGACCTTTTAGGTCTCTTGGCACAAAAATGGCTTTCCAAGCTTTACAAATGAGTTTTTTTTATACCAATAGACTTCATGACATTACAAATCATGTATGAACATTACAAATAGGCAAAAATGCACTTTGACCTCATAATATGTCTTTATGCTTGGGTGCCCCTGCACCAATAAATGACCTCGTATCTTGCATCCACAGTTTTCTGGTAAAAAATCTATCTATCTTTTTCCAAATCCACCCCTTTCTTCTAATGTGGAAAACCAAAAACACTTTGGCGCCACAACAGACCATTTTTTGCACCATTTCTTGCACCATTTCTAATGATGGTGCTACCACATTTCCCCAAGGCACTAATTCACAATATAGCGCCACTGCGCAACATTTTTGTGTCATTTTAACAAATGGCACCGCCATTCCACTTGGCGCCAATCTAACAAATGGCGCCACCCTTCCTGATAATGCATATATTAGGTATAGCACTAGTCCTCCACATAGAGTTAATCATAAAGATAGAGCCATTATCCATTATAGTGCTTATCTAAAAGATAGCACTACCCTTCCCCCTATTTGGTGCCAAAACGCCAAAACCCTAAACCTTGTACACATTGCGCTAATACAGAGGATGGTGCCAAAATGTTAAGCATATGGTGCCAACCCACCTCTTCTCTACCCTAGCGAATAGTGCCAATCCAGAGGATTGCGCGAATCCTCTTCTTTTTAGCGTCGTGTGATCTTGCAATAGCGCCACAACTCCAATCCCAAATCCTTGAAGCCCAAAAAATGCAACAAAATCAAAAAATGACAAAGCTAGGGTTAGGCCCTACCTGGGGTCCAACCTCTGGTGCCCGGCCATATGATCGAAAATGCTTAGAAATGTGGGTGAGTCATGGGAATCTGGGATTGTGCTCTGCCATCTCTCATGTGCTCCTTCTTCTCAAGAATTCAATGTGTGCAAATGTGGCACCCTTAGGGCCCACTAGTCTAAATATAGTAAGCCACGTCATCCTTCCGCGCATTTTTTTCCCCTCTAGGGTGCAAATCACAACCTTTTTCTTCCCATCATCTTCTTTTTCCATCCTCTATCCAACCTTCACTCCCATCGCATCCTTTCGAGAGCTCACCTGAAATTTTTTTATTTTTTCGGTGACCTCTCAAGGGGGCATCCCTCACCCATTTTATTCCTTCCTGGCAGCTGGGGCATATTTTTCATTGACTTGATGCCACTTCCCTGCTAGGTCATAACGCCACGTCAAAGAGGGGCAAATGTAGACACCTAAAAATGTCTCTATCGTCAAACCGACTCTCGACATCCCTAAGCATACCAATTTCCCTTCTAATCAATTAATTAAATTTTTATTTAATTAATTATCCATTCATCACCTAATTTTTCATCATTCTATCCCCAACACTTAGATTAATTTTATTAATTCAATAGTTCAACTTTAGCCAATTAATTAAATAAATATGCAATATTTATTTGGTTAATTTCCCCCTTCTCACTAAATCCAGTTAATTAGGTAAAATCATGTTTAACTAATTAATTCATCCTATTAACTAACCTATCCCTACCCTAGGTAATTAAATAGTCATTATTTAATTGCCTACCCTAGCCTATCTCATCCTAGCCTTAGGATTAATTAAATAAAACCTTATTTAATTAATCTTAACCTCCCATTTACCCATTCCCTATTTTTTTCCAGCCATATAAATTAGGCTAATCACCCTAATTAAAATGGTCAAACTTTGATTAACACTCCTTCCCACATCCCACAAATAAAAAATTGAAATATATCTCATATAAATCAATTTTTTATACACGTGTCATAATCTTCATTTAATACCTCTTACACCCCTTACACATGCCATAACTCATTAATATCCACTCTTCCCCAAATGAATTTTTAATTTATTTTACCCTTCCCCATGTGAATTTTTAATTCACAAATAATCCATCTCACCCAACCTCATTTAATTCACCCCTTTCCCAAGATGAATATAAAATTCATCTTTATTCCTAGCCCTCCATCTTCTAAGACGAAATCTAGGCCCTCCACATCATTTTCATCCTCCACCATTGATCTCCCAAATCAATCTCAACCATTGGATCAAAATCTCTCCAAAATGCCTATAAATACAACATCCTCCAAGCCATTTTATCATCCAATTTCTAAGTAACGTTACCATGCCAAAATATCTATTGAGCTAAGCAATTCCTTGAGTTGTATTTGTGAGCTTGAGAGCATTTCACATCTATTCTTAGTATCTAGGGTACATCTTGGAGCATTTGGGTGCAAGCTCCTTCACACTCATGAGATTGGGTATTCATATCAAGGTATAACTTCTTGTTTTATATGCATTTAGTTTACATTTTTACCTCGATTTGAATCTCCTAATCACAGTAAGTAACGGAGGTTCCCCTAGAGTAGGTGGGACTAGTATTGGTGGATTTGAAACATACTATTTAAGTTATTCAAAAGCCTATTGACATTATTTATTCTAATGAAATACAATGTCCTTTTTTAATATATTTGTGAATGGTTGATATTTATTTACAAGTTGTGAAATAAATCTTCTAATTGCTTAGATTTTTCCCTACAAACTACACAGTTGATTGAGGTTTTGGGGAGGAGGCATTTCCATGATGGCTTTGATTATTTCTAGATAAACTTCAATACCTCTTTTGGACATGATAAATTCCCACATTTCTTCTACTATGACACCAAAGGCTCTCTTTTTAGGATTCAATTGAACAATATATTCTCCCAGCCTTTCAAAAATTCTTCATAAAATGACAATATATTCTATTCTAGTTTTTTATTTACCTAATATGTCATCCACATAATCCATGATGATATTGTGAATCATATAATGGAAGATAACAGTCATGGCTCTTTGATAGGTTGCATTGATATTTTTCAAACCAAAAGGAATGAATGTATAATAAAGAGTTTCCTAGGTTGTAGTGGATGTCATTTTCTGTTGATCCTTGGGTATAATTTTAATCTAGTTATATCCTAAGAAATCATCCATGAGAGATAAAAATTCATATCCTATTATTGAGTCAATGATCATTTTAATATTGAGTAAAGGAATATCATCATTATGACATGCCTTATTGATGTATCAAAAGTCCATGCACATTCAAATAACTCCTGGTTTCTTATTGATGAAAATAATGTTGAATATCCATTGGGAGTAGTCGATTGGCCATATAAACCCAACATCCAAAAGCTCTTTTAGTCTTTGATCATAAGAGCCACCTTGGGATGCATCTTAACTTTTGTTTGATTGGTTTAGCCTATTCATGTAAAACAAGGTTGTGCACCATAATGGATGGATCCAATATGAGCATATCAACATATGACGAAGAAAAATCTAAAAATTCTATGAGGGTGAAAAAATATTCCTATTCTAAGGGACTAAAAGTAGCTCCAAGTTAATCATGTTGGGATTGTCTAATGTTCTAATGTTCACATAAATAGTATCCTTGAAATGAGCAATTAGAGCCATCTTGTAACTGTGTGGGCTTAGGGGAGATCGAGTTCCTCATCTATTAGCACCTCAAAAAGGTTTTCACCAATAGACTCATATTTATTTTCTTGATTTTGATTTTTTGGTCCAATATCACATCAAAGTGCTTTTCACTAGGGGAGTTCAATTTTATTTTTATTTTTTTAATTTTGGGATTTATTTTGACTAAGGAAATATTTTTTCTCATCAAAATATGTTGAAGTGTCTAGGTTGATTTGAAAACCCTTTTTGTGATCTCATGGTGGCATGCCATCTTGAAGCCCCATGAATTCTATGATATCTTCAAAACTTTGAAAGAAATCCATTGGTATGTGATCTTGTAAATCCTAGTCAATAATTTTAGAGTATTGGAGGTTACGGTTAATTATGAGGACAAGCTTGTGATTAAAATATTGGTGGTAGCAAGATCTTCATAAAAACTATGAGAGGAACATGTCTTAATGTCAGAAAAAGTTTTCTTAGAGATAATGGAATTGTCACTTACATCCTCATACTAATCACCAAGGGGTTTATGTCTGATGCCATGGGATTCTTGATGTGCATGAACACGTATAGGTTCTTCTTTTTTATTTGTATTTCATAATTTGACACATCATTTTTCTATAGGATACTCATTGCCTTGAAATAAAGATGCTAAATTGTCATCATATAGATAGAAGTCATTAGAGCTTTCAATTTTCTCATCTACAAGAAAGCCTAATTTGATAAAAGAGGTGTACCAATTTGATAGGATACTTGATATTTCTTCTTATTCATGTTGGGCCTACCATGACTTCTAGGAGAAAGGGAAAATTTATTCACATAAGAAGCATCTTAGATTTTATACTCTCCAAAGCCTTTGTCAATGACCTTGAAACAAGATTTATAAGGCAAGCTTTTGAATGTGGATGGGAGGTCATCTGGATGTATATAGGATGAAGTATTTTCAATTCTGGTGTTGTGGATCTATCCATTTCAAAGGCACTTTTAGTAATGGTATAGTAATAGGTTTTACAATATCACCTCTCCAACATTTTGCAATATTGGAAAGGGTGACAATCACCTAGGATAGTCACTTCCATACATGAATGTAGGAATTTGATGCATTGGTGAAAGGTGCATGGGACAACTTGCACAAGATGAATCTGTGGTCCACAAGAAGGATATTGTAAGGGATGTCGAGATCAATAACATGCAACAGATTTTATTTTGTAACTAGCCAAACCATGATAAGAAGATGTATGGTACCCACAAATTCCCCTTTTGCATTATCATATGCTTTAATAACCAAATAGAATTTGGTTCCAATGCCACTTTAAAGTAAGAAAGGTGTTTGGTTAATGTCAAAGTGCAGATATTCAAGCCCGATTAATTATCTACAAGTATCGTTTTCACTTTAAGTTTGGGGATGAGGACCTCAATGTATAAAGGAAGATTATGGGATAGGCCAATAGGAGGCATGTCATTTTGGCAAAAGGTGAGTTAAAAACTTGAATTTAGGTTCCCAAAGAGGGATCAGAATTGGGATAGGTCAATGTTCTTAGGGACTCTTGACTCTTAAAGGAATTTGTACAAGACATCCTCATGAGTAGTGAATGATTTGATAAAATACAGTATGGAGATTTGTGTAGGTTTTTTCTTAAGTTGTCTGATAAGGTTGTAATTCCCTTTAGGAGTAGACAAAGGAATCCTTTAGACAATGATTTTATTGCACCTAGTTATGACAACATAATCTAGGGTTTTGATTTTGATGATTTCAACATAGTTGTCTAAATGCTTGATGGGACCAAAAATTGCATTATAGGAATGAGTGGCTTTTTTGTAATTGACATTATTGGTTTCGATGTTTTAACCTTCAATCAAATGATTTTGATCATGTTTTAGAAAGGGATCTTGGTATATCCCTAATTCTTGGTTCTTTGATATATATGCACTTCTATTAAGCTCAACAACTCCCCTATACATCAAGTCTTGACATAATTTTTTAGTTTTATGCATTGATTGGTTGAATTTCCTTTAATGTTTTGAAACTCACAATAGTCATTCTCCTTATAACATGTGGGTTTTGGTTTACTTTCATCAAAGGGCTTGGTCTGTGGCAAAATAATCATGTTTACAACAACTAATTTATGAAAAATTATAAATTCTAATGATTCCTCTAGAAGAGTATAGTGCCTTCTTATAATTTCTTGTTTAGGATGCCCCGTAGGAATGGTAATGTTGGAAGTACTTTGAATAGTTTGAATGTTTTTGGACTCAATAAATCTATCACCAAAAATATTCTTGTTTTTGCTAAGAACTTGAGTTTGTTCGATTGTGTTTGATTTCGATTATCCTTATGAAATTTCTTTGCCAATCCTTTAGTGACAAGGGATTTCTTGATTTGAACTTTATTTTCAATGATTTCATCAAAGGTAGTAGCACAATGAACTTATAGATGAAAGGTCATTTCTTGATAATGTTGGCAATGAAGATACTAACCAACTACTTTTCCAGGATTGACCAAGGGAACTGTTGTGAAAACATCATCAACAGGAACCTACTAGCTAAGATTCTCCATCTTTACAAGATTGATGAGAAGCTTTCCCCATTCCTTTATTTGTCCAACATTACATATGTCCATAATTGTAAGTTCATCTTCAATGTTGTAGAAGTGTTTGACAAATCCTTCAGAGAGATCTACAAAGGTTTTGATGGATACCTTAGAAATATGTAAATACCAATCCACAACTTATCCCCTTGGACATTGAGGGAATAATATGGTTAAGTGATTATCACTATATGACTCACTTGCACTTTGTTTTGTCCAATTTTAGCCTCTACATTTCTGGTACACCTAATGGGACTCTTTTCTCATACTAATACTTTTTCCTTTGAGTGTTTTTGTGAGTTTTTGTAGGTTTTGACATTCTTGGACATGTTCCCAGGTTGCCCAATATTTTCTCCTTGTGTACTAATGTCTGTAAAAGTGACCATGACATTTCAACATTTTTTGGGTCTCTATTTCATCATTTCAGCGAAGGCCACATGGAGGTATCACATATACACATTTGCCAAGATGTATGTGCCCTAGCTCATCATGTCTATGCATTTTAAAGATTTTAAATTTCCTAAATTTATTTATCTTGTAGGAGTTTAGTTTTTTTAGGGTCCCCTGACTTTATTTTTAAGGTTATGTTGAGGTTGTGAGGTGCTTAAGCATTTTCATAATGTAATGTACACTTCCCAAAAACTATAATATAGAATTAAATAAATCATCGCATTCACATTAATAGAAAAATAGTAAAGATACATCTTCCATGCATGCAAAATATCAACTTACATCTTACAAGTACACGTGCCAAGTCCAGGTGTTAGCACAAATAAAATAATATACAATATACATCTTAGGCTCTCATGCCATAATTCATCTCAATAAGGAACAATAATAAAGTACAATACAAGTAATGAATAATAAATCAAATCACTGTCACCAGCCACCACTAACCCATATGGTCGTCTACAAGCTAAGATATGGAAACATGGCCCAGGTTCTTTTCTGCCCAACCATGAATCATTATGCTCCCTCAAAATCCTTCCTAACATGAAAGATACTCGACCATACATGAAGTGCCTAGGAACCTAGAAATAAATGGCACTAGAGGGAACACCTGATGCAACCTGATGTCTACATGCATATCTAACTAGGATGTGCAATATCTCACAATCAGGATGTGGCAAAGAACATATCAATATAACTAGCCAATTTCATCTATTTCAATTAACACACAACTTTGGCCAAAGAAATCATACATAAACTGATAGATCCTGAAAAGCGGATCAGCCTTCTCTAATAACATTTGGCACCCTATCCTGGAAGGTAAGCCCAATCACACTTATAGACCAATAAACCAATTTCTTGGCAAAACAAGTATAATAACACATACATTTGGCCTAAGAACATTGCTATATAATTTCTTGCAAAACATTTAACGTAAATATATTTGTCTAGCAAGTACAAGACCTATGATGTGGTATGCATAATATACTTCACATATTAAGTTCCATGAATTATTTAATTCACTAACAAATACTATGCTCAAGCTCACGTTTATATAACCCACATTTCATGCACATTTAACTAGGAAGAATAACATTTGTATTTTGATTCAGATTCCTATATAAATATCAAGAGAGAGAAAGAGAGAGACTAACACAATAGCCAAGTGACCACATAGGCTCTATTCAAATTCACTTTTCTTATAAAACATAGAATACAAGTTTATTATCATTAACACAAATATTCTTGACTAAGGTCATTCTTATAATCAGAATAGGTTTTGAGTCAAATAAAATAATGGAATAATGTTATTGACCTAATGGCCTCCTTTCTTCCACTGGCTTAAGATATAGAAAGGATATAAACTCATGCACATCATTCTTGCACTTAACAAATATACTTGTCATAATCGAAGTATGCATACATCTTAATATATAGTATCTTTAGGTGTCCCAATGTTATCTATAACACTTCTATATACAAAAACCTATCACTAAGTCTTTAATAGAACACAAAGTCACTTGAATGTATATATCTTTGGAAAGGAAATCTTATCTTTGTCAAACCTCTACAAGTTCACTTCTAAGTTTAAGACTATAGTCTTCAAATAAACTAGACTTAGATCTAATAAACCTCTTGTCTTGTTATATCACTGAGGTAGTAAAGGTAGCCTACTGCTAAACTAAGTGCTCAAAACTCTTCATATTATTTAGACCAATTAACATATAATACTTAAGTTATTCGACATACGGTATACTGTATAACTCTGATTATGGGTACGATTTGTATGCCTCGAGCTTATTCATCGTCGGTATTACTGCCAATAGCTGGGCTTGTGGGCTAATGGATTTCATCCATTCCTAAGTCATTTAGCTTCCCTATCTATTAAATGAAAAACACTACTAAGAGAGAGAGATCGCAGATAACTTTTGGTCATTATAAACTTGTCTAAATGACTTACTAGCTACAGAGTTATCATTATAATATTAGTAGACACAAGGTTCAAAGTAGATATACAAAACCAATGCTGGTCATCGACATTGAATGACACTTATATCTACCAACCTGTCTTACATTAGACCCAAGCTACTAACTTAAGATCTTTGTTTAAAACTATAGAAAAATCTCTACAATTTATTTAGAGAAATTAAATTGTCAATCATAACATTTTATTATCACAAATTCTATTTCTAAAAGCCAGTAATATTCTAATTACAGTTTCATCTTAAACTAGAATGTAATACTTCTAATTTCTACGTTCAAAGTTTACTTAGGTGAGGCATCCCCAATACTACTATAAAAACTTTCCTATACTCACAATGACTTCTTGTCTTCTACTGAGTTTTTAAAGATTAAGTCTCTACGTAACTATAATGCTTATCTAGTTTGAAGAACTCTCAACACTATTCTTACAAATGAAATACATTATGCAATGCTTTTATAGAAAATATGGTCCCATATTAATAATAACATAATATATTCTACGAGATGGCCTTACCTCTAAGGCCGACAATTTCCACTTATTACCCAGTCTGACCCAAATCTCCACTAAGTCTTATCCTTCGTATGTTGAAACCTTCTATGCCTTCTAACGATGAAGCCATCCATCATTTTTGCTGAGAAAAGACTAACCTTCTATCTTTTTATGATTTTCTCTTCCATGGTATGTCTTTTCTTTTAAAGGATTCATATCTCCACACTTGTTGGCTTTGGCATGATGTTTGTCATTGATGTCAAAAGTTTGTGAAGTTGTCAATGATGTTAGGATATGGGCCTTGATGTGAGAATTGCAGGTATTTCATCAAGAGTTCATGGAGTTTGTGTTGGTTGTTTAGCTGGTCAAGGTGATAAAAGGATGGTGCTTAGTAAGTTCAAAGAGGTGTTGATGGTGCTATGCTTCATTCACAGTTCATGCTATGTATAAAGATCCTGCATTTGGTTGTTTCTTTGTCTCTCAAAAGCTCCTATGGTCTGCAGTGTTTTAAAGGTGACTTACAAGGTTATAAGGCTTAACTCTTGTGTTTAGGGTTTCATTTGGTTAGGGAACAAAACCCTAAATGATTTCCTAAAAACACATTATGTCTAAGTCTTTTTAACCATCACTACTTTTGTTATAATTTGTGATTGACCGGGTGACCAGGTAAAAGTAACATAAGTTATAAACTTAAGCCATTGTCTTCTGTGAGATGACTAGCCCCGTCACCTCAGGGAACTAGTAATATCAAGTTTTTTTTAAACAAATGCAAAATTAAAACATAACCTTTGATTTTGAAAGTAGGAACTAGAGATCGATGGTCTTAATTCAAACTAAGTTCAAATTACAACGGAATTGTATTGTGATTTATTTTGACGTTTTGTTCATTTAACTGCCTTGGATTCAGTTTGTCTACCAACCCTAAAGGGCCAGGAAAATTAATTGCTCAGACTGTATGATAGATAAATACAAGAGACTTGGTCTGTGTGATACTAGAGACATATACCTACCTATGCATATGCAAATTAGAGAAAATAGTGGAGGAAAATAAGGGATTTGATGAAGTGAAAGATGAAGGACATTTTCAATCTTCACAAGGAGGTATAAGAATATTTTATTGCTATATGTTTTTGGTTTTGTGTCCATCAATCGTCAGAATGATTTGATGCATTTTGCAAGGTTTTGTAAAGAGTTTTGAAAGAGAAGATTGATGGTTTTATCATTGATATATTGATGTAGCAAGAGGAAACATGGTCAAGTCATTTGGTGTATTCAGTGTGATACATAAGCTTGTTTGATTCAGTTTGTAGAGAAGGGTAAAGAAATTTGTAGAGGCTTTCTGACATGTCTTGCAGGGATCATGTTTTGTCCTATGTGATCATGGAGAAGTTATATGATATGTATGTTTGAGAAAGTTGTACTTGAAGGATGTTTTGGTTGTGGACATAAGGATGTGTAAGATTGTAAAGTGTAAAGCATTGTAGTAAATCAGGGTAACCCCCTGAATTGATTTTTCTTTTTGATGTTCACCAGTTTGCTATGTGAGGCAGATTGCTATGTGAGGCGTTCATTTGATATGGGAGGCATTTTTGGCTAGTGAGGCCTAATAAAGTGGACTTTTAAGAGTGGTTTTTTATCCCTTTGAGGGTTTTCCACTCATCAAATAATGTGTTATGGTTCATGTTAATTGTCTCTATGTATGCCCTTATGTTTTATGTTTGATCAAGGTCTTGAACATTCTTCTTATCATTATACTTGTGTATATGTAATTAATGAATCTTTGAGGTCTCTCTCATTTTCTATCTAGTGAGTTAAAAAGGTGCAAAAAGTGTTTAAAGTTTATAGACCACTGATTCACCCCCCCTCTCAGTGGTCCTGTACTCCAACAAGTGGCATCAGAGCTTGGGTTCCTTGTTTAAAGTTTTATCAACTTAGGAGATCCTGTTAGTGGAGTACTTGTCATGGCCAGTCAAGAAGGTTATTCTACTTTCAGAGCACCATTATTTGATGGGTCTGATTTCTCTTTTTAGAAATCTGGAATGGAGTCCTACTTGTCCTCCTTAGGATATGATGTTTGGGCAGCAATAGAGACTAAGTACAAAGGATCAAAAATGCCTTCCACTACTGATGAAAAGAAGGCCTATGAGTGTAATGCTAAGGCCAAAAATGCCATTTGTTGTGATTTGTCTAATGAAATCTTAGTTAAAATTATGGATTGCAAAACTGCAAAGGCTATTTAGGATAAATTGTCTAGTATTTATCAAGGTGATCAAAAAATCATTGAAGCCAAGTTACAGTCTTATAGAGCCAAATTTGAAAGTCTTAAAATGAATGAAGATGAAAAAATTGCTGATTATCTTCTAAGGGTTCAAGAGATTGTCAATGCTATTCATAGACTTGGTGAAACCTTAGAAGAAAAGGTAGTTTTAAGGAAGGTCTTAAGAACTCTAACATCTAAATATGAATCCAAGGTATCAGCTGTAGAAGAAAGGGATATAACTAAAGTTACCTTAGATGAACTTCATGGTACTTTTACTACTTTTGAGATGAGAGTTTACAATGATGGGTCTACAAGTAAAGAAGTTGCTTTTAAAAATGTCAAAAAGGATAAAGAGATAAATTCTGATTCAAAAAAATTGAAAGAACAAGAATCCTCCTATGTAACTAGGTTGAAAAAGGGGTCATCAGGAAAGTATAAGGGTAAGCTTCCATTTAAATGTTTTGAGTGTGGTAGGATAGGACACTATGTTGTTAAATGTCCTTACAAAGATTATGATAGTGATGAAGAAGAAAATAAGAAACAATTCAATCCTAAAAGGAAAAACACCTTCAAAAAGAAGAAAAGTTTGTTTACAAAAGATGTTGATATAACAAATAGTTGTTCAGAAGAATCACTTGAAGAAGGAGAGGAAACCTTGTTCTTGGTTGTTGTTAGTGAAAATCGTAAAGAAGAAAGTGAAGTTCAATCTGAAAATGAAGAAGAAGAGGTTGATTTTGAAGGTGAGTTGAAATGTGCCCTTGGTGAGATTAAAAGACTTAAGAAGGAGGTAGTTGTTCAAAGAAATCAATCTCAAAAAGAAAATGAAAATCTAGCCAATAAAGTCATTGAGTCTGAAAAAATAACTACAGACCTAAAGTTGAAAGTTGAGGAAAGCAAGAGAATTTTTGAAGTCACTAGAAAGGAGTTAGATGCCAAAGAAAAGTAATGTCATGCATTGGAAGCTGAAGTTGTAGCCTTGAGAAAAAGGCTTGACATGTGTGGCAGCAGTGACAAATTAGAAGATCTTTGGGAAAATAAAAAGGCTACAAGGATAAAACTGGTATAGGGTTTGAAGAAGGTCAATACTCACATACCAAGGATCTTCAACATGTTGATAAAGGGCTCATGAGGTCATCAAATACAAGAATATATGTTTCATTCAGGTATGATATACATTTCAATGGTTATTGTTTCAATTGTAATCAGTATGGGCACAAGGCAAATAAATGTAATGTTGTTGCAAGAAAAGATTTACATTTTATGAGTAGAAATCCTTTTGAAATGATGAACAAGTTAAGATGTTTCAATTGCAATAGCTTTGGACACATATCAAAGTTTTGTAGACCTGGTTTGAAAGAACTTTCAAGGAAAACTAGTAATATGATGATAAAAACATCATCTAATGTTGATAAGGGAAAAGGAAAGATTAAATTAGTTTGGAGGCCTAAAATATTTAACAAAAAGGTTAAATCTATGTTAGCCCAAACTGCCTTTCATATCAAAAAGTTATGGATCATAGATAGTGGATGTTCTAACCACATTACAAGCGACAAGAGCTTGTTCATTAAATTGGAAGAGTATTTAGGTGGGTTAGTCAAGTTCAGAAATGATGCATGTATTCAAATAAAAGGAAAAGGTACATTTCTCTTAGATGATGACACACCTTTGCATGATGTGTATTATGTAGAAGGCTTAAAACATAATCTCTTAAGTGTGAGTCAGCTTTGTGATAATGGTTTCAATGTTCTTTTTGATCCTAATGGGTGTGAAATTAGAAAGAAGTCAGGTGAAATTGTTGCAGCAGGGATAAGGTCTAAAGGAAACATCTACAACTTACAAAGGATCAAATTCATGGAGGGATTGGATAGTCTTTTTCCTACTTCTCTTCACTAAATCAATTTTTGTAAGTATGGTTTTAGGAGGAGTTGGTTACTGTATCATCATTCAGCCCCATTAACAACACTTGAGAAAGGTTGAGAACAATATTGTGGTATGTATCAATTGCATTGGTTGTTGGTTGAAGTGTGTCATGTTTCATCCTAATAAGTTTGTCATAGACTTTGGATGGTTGCATCACTCTTTCAAGTACTTTGTTAGTTTGGTATTGATGCAAAGCTTAAAAATGAAGTTTATCCCCATTGGTTTTGATTTGAGATTCATTATTTGTGATCATTCTAATACTTGTATAAGTTGAAATGAGCTAAAACAATGAATGTAACAAAAATAGTTAACTGATTTGATTCAAAGAGTGTGGTAGATAGCAGGGCGGCCTTGATCAAAGTAACAGCAGGACTTGATTAGAGTAGCATGTTGATGTTAGAGACAGGAAAACTTATTAGACCTTTATGTACTGACCTTTTTACTTGCAGTGACATTGATGGTGACTCCTGATGATGCATGGATAGTCAAAGATTTGATTTTGCAATTAGTTGTGACTATGGTGGAAAGTGTGACTGTATTTTTTTGAATAGTGACAATGCTATGTAGCAATTAGTTTATTTGAGAATGCCAGGACAGTATGTGACTTCTTGACAGCAATTAAAAACACAATGTTTTTTCAAGACAGTATGCTTAAATAGTAAAACCACAGTGGTGTGCTTAAATGGTGGTTATTGTTGCTATTACTTTATGTTAGTTGCTTGGACAGTGTACTTGCACCCTTGACCATGTTGACAATGAAATCATTGTTTCAATCTTTGTTATTATAAGTGGTCTTGATCACAATCGATGATGATGATGTTTGTCTTCACAAGTGATTAATTGAGTTAGACAACAAGCTTTTACAGCAGTTTGGATATGCCAATTTGAAAAGGGTCTACATAAGAATAAGAAGTGCTTACATTCTAGTTTCTTGATGACAGGGGGAGCTTATCTTGTGCAAAAAATGTCATTTCTTTGTCATTGTTGTCAAAAGGGGGAGAAGATGAAAAATGGAGTGCAATGGAGTTTGACATCAATGCCAAAGGGGGAGTTTGTTGGCTTTGGCATAATGTTTGTCATTGATGTTAAAACTTTGTGAAGTTGTCATTGATGTTAGGATATGGGTCTTGATGTGAGACTTGCAAGTATTTCATCAAGAGTTCATGGAGTTTGTGTTGGTTGTTTAGTTGGTCAATGCGACAAAAGGATGGTACTTAGTAAGTTCAAAGAGGTGTTGATGGTGCTATGCTTCATTCACAGTTCATGCTATGTATAAAGATCATGCATTTGGTTGTTTCTCTGTCTCTCAGAAGCTCCTATGGTTTGCAGTGTTTTAAAGGTGACTTACAAGGTTATAAGGCTTAACTCCTGTGTTTAGGGTTTCATTTGGTTAGGGACCAAAACCCTAAATGACTTCCTAAAAACACAATATGTCTAAGTCTTTTTAACCGTCACTACTTTTTTTATAATTTGTGATTGACCAGGTGAGCAGGTAAAAGTAACTTAAGTTATAAATGTAATCCATTGTCTTCTATGAGGTGATTGGCCCCGTCACCTAGGGGAACCAGTAGTATCAAGTTTGTTTTAAATGAATGCAAAATTAAAACATAACCTTCAATTTTGAAAGCGAGAAATGAAGATTGACGGTCTTAATTCAAACTAAGTTCAAATTACAACAGAATTGTATTGTGATTTATTTTGACGGTTTGTTTGTTTAATTGTCTTGCATTCAGTTTGTCCACTAACCCTAAAGGGCCAGGAAAATTAATTTCTCGGACTGTATGATAGATAAATACATGAGACTTGGTATGTGTGATACTAAGACATATACCTACCTATGCATATGCAAATTAGAGAAAATAGTGGAGGAAAACAAGGGATTTGTTGAAGTGAAAGATGAAGGACATTTTCAATATTCACAAGGAGGTATAAGAATATTTTATTGCAATATGTTTTTGGTTTTGTGTCCATCAATTGTCAGAATGATTTGATTCATTTTACAAGGTTTTTGTAAAGAGTTTTTAAAGAGAAGATTGATGGTTTTATCATTGATATATTGATGTAGCAAGAGGAAACATGGTCAAGTCATTTGGTGTATTCAGTGTGATACATAAGCTTGTTTGATTCAGTTTGTAGAGAAGGGTAAAGAGATTTGCAGAGGCTTTCTGGCATGTCTTGTAGGGATCATGTTTTGTCCTATGTGATCACTGAGAAGTGATATGATATGTATGTTTGATAAAGTTGTACTTGAAGGATGTTTTGGTTGTGGACATAAGGATGTGTAATTTTGTAAATTGTAAAGCATTGTAGTGAATCAGGGTAACACCCTGAATTGAGTTTTCTTTTTCATGTTCACCAATTTGCTATGTGAGGCATTCATTTGTCATGTGAGGCAGATTGCTATGTGAGGCATTCATTTGCTATGTGAGGCATTTTTGGCTAGTGACGCCTAATAAAGTGGACTTTTAAGAGTGGTTTTTTATCCCTTTGAGGGTTTTCCACTCATCAAATAATGTGTTATGGTTCATGTTAATTGTCTCTAGGTATGCCCTAATGTTTTATGTTCGATCAAGGTCTTGAACATTCTTCTTATCATTATACTTGTGTATATGTAATTAATGAATCTTTGAGGTCTCTCTCATTTTCTATCTAGTGAGTTAAAAAGGTGCAAAACATGTTTAAAGTTTATAGACCACTGATTCACCCCCCCTCTCAGTGGTCCTGTACTCCAACAATACTGCCATAGAGATTCTTGCCAAAAATAGAGCCTATAATTGCTCTTCATGGTGCAATAATGTGGTGGTGGAGTGACTTGTAATAATGATCACTCCCCACTCTATTTAAGATATCCCCCATACTCCCAAACCACCATGGAGATAAAGGAGTTCGAGTCTCTAAAACTTAACAAGAAGTGGTTGCAATTAGACCACTCTCTTTTAAGAAACTCGTAGTCAACAAAACTATAGGTTTAAACTAAATGAAAAACATAATAAACAAATAAATATATAACAATGTAATGTAGAAGCATACTAGGTATCCTTATGTTGTTTTCAAGCACTTGACAAGATATGAGAATGGGGTCGAGGTATTCTCCCCCTCTCTATGTCAACATAAATGCCAGAATATTGTATCTTGCAAGAGTAATAATATATATCAATAAACACTCTCAATAATTAATAAACTTAATAGAAATCAACCTATACAATTTCTTAATCCAAAATATGAAAGAAGAAACATGAATACATGACAAACTTATGCACCCGAAATGAACGTACTGAAGCAAACAAAATTGTATAATTATCTAATCATCATACGTCAATCATACCAACATACCATATCATATGCTCAATAAAGGTGAAGTTGAAACATAATGAATCCATTCAATGATGCAAGATACCATAATGAAACATGAACTAAGTGAGTGTGTGTATGCATCAGGTTTTTCTGTCATGCCAACTCGTTTCAACAACTAGGGCACTTCTACCTCAGCCATGTTCCCATCTTCGATGCGTTCCTACAATCAGTCACACTTAAATTCTCATCAATAGGTTATTCCCAATAATCATTGTCGAGGCACAAGAAACATAAATCCATAATCATAAACATATTAATCCATCATTTTAAGGATATTCAAACTTATGCATTCATAAAATAACGACAATTTACCTTTTACTCGCATGTCATTTCTCAATAATCAAACAATCATAATTAAATGTCTAAAAGTATGAATTATAAATGAAATCCAAAAGTTGAGATGTGACATCCTTCCCTACTAGGAAGGGACATCATCCCGATGTCTTATTACACACATACTGAAATAATAAAATTATCTCATTATAACAACCAAAGTATTAATAAAGTATCATCAAATCAAATAAAAGTATCTCTACTATGTCCTCAAATGAGGAAAAGATATGTCTATCTCCTCAGCATCCTCCCATATGGCACTATCCATAGAATATTGGTCCCATTGGACCTTATATTAATATCTTTATTACGCACTTAACATTGCATCTATCAAAAATTTAAGCGGGATCCACCAACAACACTCCTAGATCCTATAAAGCATGCCAATCAATGCACACAATACACATGGCACAACTACCAATACAATGCATATAAACAACACATGGTACAACTACCATTCAATTGCATTCAAGTAACATATGGCACTTTTTCCAAAGCATATAGAATAACATTACTACATTCTAGCATACGAAAATAATCACATCTTCAATGCACACCAAACGAGGCATAAATCATAGTCCATCATAGACACATACAAGCATGAATCAAGCATAACAATGCACATGCAATTATATGGTAACAAAACATAATCTAAAAAGATTAGTCCTCCTAACTAACTCTAGGTCAAGATCTCAAAACAATAAAACAAATCTCCAAAGGTGTACCAACTAGTTCAAAACCAACCATCATGTATACAACTCCTCTAGGACTACACCACCAAAACTAGGATCAACAAAATAGGTTCTCAGAGGGAAGAATTTAACCACATCCTCTAACAACATAAGCACTTCCATCAAGCAAGGCTTAGTAACCTGTAACTCACTAGGATCACATCTAAGGTGGCAATTCACACACCAATAGGTACAAGACTACTTGTGACATCATTTCATCTCTTAACTAAACTAGACCAAAAAGGTCAAACAACACAATACTCAACAAATGCAATTACTAAAATCTAGATTCAATCTAAACACGTTCTCTACATATCTTATTCACATAGTCAACATTTAAGCTCATACAAGAATTTAATTCACATCAAGTGATCCATAGCGACACAAAACCATTTCAAAACTTCCTCAACACTTCAAACAATATTCATTGCATTTAACAAAAATCAACGAATTCAATCTACCATAGTTCTATAAATACACACACCAAGAACTAGTATATTATCCACATTCTACTCCCTTATACAATCCATCAGAGGCCCAATCATGGACATGATAGAGAATATAACATGATACATGACCAACAGTTTAAAACATTCAAGCATAGCCACCAATAATAAATAATTAAATAAAATACCAAAAGGGAAGAAAAGTCAATTCCAACAATAAGGCATAAAATGAGCTCAATTCTAATAGTAAATCAAATATAACCATAAATGTCACAAGATAAATAAGTATCAAACTTTGACAGCTATACTTATTTATAAATAAAAATAAAAATTCAATGATGGCCCTTACAACGTTTAGTGAATTCACCAAAGTCAAATAAATAAGTATCAAAGTTCAAAAGTTCCACATTACATGAACTATGTGACTAATTCTAGCCACTAGAGAGGGAGTACAATGCTACACTACACCTGGATTCCAAAATCTAAGGTGAGTAAGAGAACACACTCAATCACACCAACCAAACGAGTCTTCTAAGACTCCAATCACATTTATAGCATAAGATCTTTTCTACTTAACCAAACAAACATCACTCAAGATGCCCAATAACAAAGGCTACATCTAGTTCAAGGGAATCACAATCACCATGCAATGACATACAAAGTCATACACTAGAAAACATCTAGCAATCAAGATTAAGCAAGGACAAAATCAAGTTCACTAACTAAGATATCTAAACACATCAATCTCTCCAACAAGAGCAGTTAAAATTTCTCACCAAACAAGGATTCACCAAGTATATGGATAATGCATTAATGCAACATTCGCATGACATCAAATTTCTTCACAAAATGATGACAAGCATACTAAATGCACACTAAGCAATAGGAAAATCACAATTCAGTCACAAGATGCAGGGTTTACTAATTCACTCATGATTCTAACACCTCAAACATCACAAGGACTATGCAAATGACCCTTTTCAAAACCCCATTTTTCTCTTTAAATCTTCAAATAATGCAATGCAATAATTACACCCAAGTTCCCACATGAATCCTAGGGAAGAATGCAATCTAGGAACATAAGGCATTACCCTAAATGATCTATTCTAGCAATGCGATGCAACACTATCTCTCTTACAACTGCATAATTAATCCACACATAGGGACATGCTCTCAATAAGACAATGCAATATGCATTTCAATCAAGTATTACCAGTCACCATTCAAAGGCAATTAATAGGAAATATGTCAAGCATATGATCAAAACATCGTCTTTCACCTACTAATGCATAACTCTTAAAAGAGTAAACTAAGTTCAATCACACTCAAGAACATAGTACTTCCTTTTACACAAAGGTTCTCATAACTCCACTATCAAAAGTGGTCACACGAGCACGAACATGACCCTAGAAAGGTCACTTGAGCACTCTCACACACTGCAAAGGCTCATGAGAAGCATTTAGGACATCAAGAAGGAAAAAAACACCTAAGCAACTTCTTAACAACCATCAGGTTCTATCTAACCCCACAACAATGTATTCCTCACCACACACATGCAAGGAAAACATAATAAAAGAAGGCACTTGCTACCTACAGCATGCAAACACATAAGGACCCACACATGCTCAAACAAACCAAGCAACACAAACACCCTAAAGCTCCCATAATCATTTGCTTATTCTAAAAGCCAAAAATTTTCCTTTATTTACTTTCTAGATTTTTTTAATCCTTATTCAAATACAACTCTTTTATGTTTTTCAAGTAAACAAAATGTCTACATATCACTTTCTGATAGCGTAATTTCCTTAGGTTCCTCCTCTTCATCAGAATCTAGTAACACAAACTTAGTGGGTGGATGTACTCATGAGTATTCCATTAACACCTCTTTTCCCATAATAGATGCATCTCGACCACACCCAAAAGGCATGTTACGGTGAGCTGATGGTTTGATAATCTTAATAATAGGAGGACTTGGCAACCTTTTTGCCTCCTCAATCCATTTCTTTCTTTCTAGACGAATATGCTTGAGTGCATCAACTAGTGTTTCAAAATCAGTGAGTCAAACTCCCTTTGCATAGCTTATTGTTTCTTTCATTTTTGGTTTAGGAGATGACTCTTTCTTAATAGTGATGTTAGGCATATCACTAGGTTTTGTTTTCTTGGCTCACTTTCTTGTCCATCTCTTTCCTGTCATTCTGGCACAAGGACAAATATTAGCATATCTTGCCAATCTTGCAAAACCTCACAATGAGCTCCAGGTCCAAGTACTGAACCTGGTTTGCTCTGATACCAAATGTAATGTACGCTTCCCAAAAACTATAATATAGAATTAAATAAATAATCTCATTCACATTAATAGAAAATAGTAAAGATACATCTTCAATGCATGCAAAATATCAACTTACATCTTACAAACTTACACGTGCCTAGTCCAGGTGTTAGCACAAATAAAATAATATACAATGTACATCTTAGGCTGTCATGCCATAAGTCATCTCAATAAGGTACAATAATCAAGTACAATACAAGTAATGAATAATAAATCAAATCATTGTCTCCAGTCACCACTAACCCACATGCTCATCCGCAAGCTGAGAGATGAAAACATGGCCCAAGCACTTTTCTGCCCAACCTTAAAGCATTACTCTCCCCCAAAATCCTTCCTAACATGAAGGATACCCGACCCTACATGAAGTGCCTAGCAACCTGGAAATAAATGGTAGGAGGGAACACCTAATGTCTACATGCATATCAAACTAGGATGTACAATATCTCACAATCAGGACGTGGCAAAGAACATATCAATATAACCAAGCAATTTCATCTATTTGAATCAACACACAGCTTTGGCCAAAGCAATGATACATAAACTGGCAGATACTAAAAAGTGGATCAGCCTTCTCTAATAACCCACATTCGGCACCCTATCCTAAAAGGTGAGCCCAATCACACTTATAGACCAATAACCAATTTCTTGGCAAAACAAGTATAATAACACATACATTTGGCCTAAGAACACTTACTAGATACTTACAAAAAATTTAACGTAAATATATTTGTCTAGCAAGTACAAGACCTATGATGCACTATGCATAATATACTTCACATAATGAGTTCCGTGCATTATTTAATTCATTAACAAATACTATGTTTGCTCATGTTTACATAACACACATTTCATGCACATTTAACTAGGAAGAATAGCATTTTCATTTCAATTCAGATTCATATATAAATATCAAGAGAGAGAGAGAGAGAGAGACCGACACAATAGCCAAGAGACCACATAGGCTCTATTCGAATTCACTTTTCTTATAAAACATAGAATACAAGTTTACTATCATTAACACAAATATTCTTGACTAAGGTCAATCTTATAATCAGAATAGGTTTTGAGTCAAATAAAATAATGGAATAATGTTTTTGACCTAATGGTCTCCTTTCTTCCACTGACTTAAGATATAGAAAGGATATAAACTCACGCACATCATTCTTGCACTTAACAAATATACTTGTCATAATCAAAGTATGCATACATCTGAATATATAGTATCTTTAGGTGTCCCAATGTTATCTATAACACTTCTATATACAAAAATCTATCACTAAGTCTTTAATAGAACACAGTGTCACTTGAATGTATATATCTTTGGAAAATAAATCTTATCTCTGTCAAACCTCTACAAGTTCACTTCTAAGTTTAATACTATAGTCTTTGAATAAACTAGACTCAACTTTAATAAACCTCTTGTCTTGTTATATCACTGAGGTAGTAAAGGTAGCCTACTGCTAAACTAAGTGCTCAAAACTCTTCATATTATTGAGACCAATCAGCATATGATACTAAACTTATTCGACATACAGTCTACTATATACCTCTAGTTATGGGTACGGTTTGTAAGCCTTGAGCTTATTCATCATTGACATTACTGCCAATAGCTTGGTCTATAGTCTAATGGATTTCATTCATTTGTAAGTAATTTGGATTCCCTGTCTATTAAATGCAAAAACATTACTGAGAGAGAGATCGCAGATAACTATTGGTTATTATAAACTTGTCTAAACGACTTGCTAGCTATAGAGTCATCATTATAAGATCAGTGGGCACAAGGTTCGAAGCAGATATACAAAACTAGTGCTAGTATTTGTACTAACTAAGGTCATCGACATTGAACTACACTTATATCTACCAACCTGTCTTACTTTAGACCCAAGCTACTAACTTAAGATCTCTATTTAAAACTATAGCAAACTCTACTATTTATTTAGAGAAATTAAACTATCAATCATAACATTTTATTATCACAGATTCTATTTCTAAAAGCTAGCAATAATCTGAGTGCAGTTTCATCTTAAACTAGAATGTAATACTTCTAATTTCTACATTCAAAGTTTACTTAGGTGCGGTGTCCCCAATACTATTGTAAAAACTTTCCTATACTCACAATTGCTTCTTGTCTTCTACTGAGTTCTTAAAGATTAAGTCTCTACATAACTATAATGTTTATCTAGTTTGAAGAACTCTCAACACTATTCTTACAAATGAAATACATTATGCAATGCTTTTACAAAAAGATATGGTCTCATATTAAGAATAACATAATAAATTACATGAGACAGCCTTACCTCTAAGGCTGACGATTTCCACTGATTACCCAATCTGACCAAATTCTCCATGGAGTCTTATCCTTCGTATGCTGCAACCTTCTGTGCCTTCTCACCATGAAGCCATCCACCATTTATTTCAAGAAAAGACTCACCGTCTATCTTTTTATGGTTCTCTCTTCAATGGTATGTCTTTTCTTTTAAAGGATTCATATCCTCATACTGCCACCGATATTCTTGCCAAAAATAGAGCTTATAAATGCTCTTCATGGTGCAATAATGTGGTGGTGGAGTGACTCGTAATAATGACCACTCCCCACTCTAATTAAGAGCTCCTCGATATTCCCAAACCACCATGGAGATAAAGGAGGTTGAGTCTCTAAAACTTAACAAGAAGTGGTTGCAATTAAATTTGTGATTATACCACTCTCTTTTAAGAAACTCGTAGTCAAAAAAACTATAGGTTTAAACTAAAAGAAAAACATAATAAATAAATAAATATATAACAATGTAATGTAGAAGCATATTAGGTATCCTTATGTTGTTTTCAAGCACTTGACAAGATATGAGAATGGGGTCAAGGTATTCCCCCCTCTCTATCTTGCATAAATGCCAGAATATCCTATCTTGCAAGAGTATATATATATATATATATATATATATATATATATATATATATATATATATATATATATATATATTGATAAACACTCAATAATTAATAATCTTAATAGAAATCAACCTATACAATTTATTAATCCAAAAGATGAAAGTGGAAACATGAATACATGACAAACTTATGCACTTGAAATGAACATACTGAAGCAAATGAAATCGCATAATTACCTAATCATCATACGTCAATCATGCCAACATACCATATCATATGCTCAATCAAGGTGACGTTGAAACATAATGAAACCATTCAGTGATGCAAGATACCATAATGAAACATGAAATAAGTGAGTGTGTGCATGCATTGTGTTTTTCCGTCATGCCAACTCATTTCGGTGGCTAGGGTGCTTGTTGCTCAGCCATGTTCCCATCTTCGATGTGTTCCTGCACTTAGTCAGACTTAAATTGTCATCAACAGGTTAGTCCCAATAATCATTGTCGAGGCATGAGAAACATAAATCCATAATCATAAACATATTAATCCATCATTTTAATGATATTCAAATTTATGTATTCATAAAATAACGACAATTTACCTTTTACACACATGTCATTTCTCAATAATCAAATAGTCATAATTAAATTTCCAAAAGTCTAAATTATAAATGAATTTCAAAAGTCGAGATGTGACACATAAGTGTTTTCAACTCATTTTGAGCTAAGGATTTGTAGGGTTTTCTTGATTTCCCTATTTTGCATAGTTGCCCCTATGTTTCTCCTTTATATTAAATTTCCTTACATGGTTCACTTGTTTATGTCCTTAAGGGAAGTGGATAATCCTCACCTTGCAAAGACTTGACAATTTTTGGGACTAATCTTAGTGTCTATAAAGATTTTTAGAGTTGCACTCAAAGGTTGAAAACTAGATGGGATTACCTAATTTATATTTTACATCGTAGACATCTGACCTCATTGGTTTAGATTCATCATGTCAAATGATGAAGACAGATGAGGCATAAAAGACAAATTACTTGCATTGCATGAGTAAAAGTTGACATAACAGGGTGGTTGGACTACTCCTTGGCTAGGCTCATGGATGCTAAGGGCAAAGGGATTAGTGTGAGGTTGATGCCTCAAGGATCTTAGTCGATCATTTATCTAGGCCTAATCTTGTAGCATCTACTCAACACCCCAACCTCAAGTGTCCCAATTCGTTAAGACTAGTGATGAGTGCCAAGTTGCACCCATGAAATACATCTTTTTACCTCTCTTTTTCTCCTTCCTGAGTCCATCTTTCCTAATGTCTGCACCCAAATAAGCTAGCAAGATCATTCTAGTTAATGATTAATTGAAATAGATTACTTAAGATTATAATTTCTGATTGAGTGACTAATGTGCATGGAATTGATGGAAAAATGTAGAAACTTCTCTCTTTTTGAATCAACAGGTGTAGATGCTAGGAACAGAATTTTGGTGCATCTCCAGAGATAGTCTTCAATGATCTTCAGAGACAATACCAAAGTACCATGACACCTGAAGTTTTGAAGAAATGAGGAATGCCTCTTCGGAGCTCTGCAGGAGTCTGGAGCATCTCCAGAGTTGAACAGAGAAAGCTACAGTATCTCCGGAGCTATAAACATATCTTCGGAGCTACAGACGTATCTCCGGAGCTGCAGACAGGAACAGTTATCTCTACTGCCTCCTGAGAGTAGGGCATATTTCCAGCATAAGCTACCAATCAGGCACTCTCAGCAGTGATCTTAATACCCCTCATTTCACTCAAATCATCACCTGAGTGGTGAAGGGTCATCTTTAGTTAAATTGCTAGAGTTTTATCTTTTCAAAGTTGTTGCATGAGTTATGGATGGAACTGATTCAATATCCATATTTTTAGGGCCTCGCTGCCCAAATGTATTAAGACTCAAACTTAGATTCTGAGTGGACTTCTGTTCCACTCAAGTCTACTTTTATTGCATGATTTTCTTTCATAGTTAAACAGCTAGTGTAATAAAGAGATGGATGTCATCTCATAGAAGAACGGATAGATAAGATAAGTGATATGTCATCACTCTTTTGATATATACTTGTAGAAATAGCAGAAGAAATATACAATAATTGAATTATTTTGATTCTCGGTAATCTCAGTTCTGTGTTAGCAATATTTTTCATGAATGCAGAGTGAATGAATTGGATTGGATCTAGTTGTGATCTTCTTTTGTGTTGATTCCCTATTGTAGCCTTCAGCCCCAAGGGTGTGGAGCAAGGGCCCACTCTCACCACTAAGGCAGGAGGCTAGTACCACTATTTTATTACTTCAAGTTTTTTTTATTATGAAAGTATTTACTGATTTTGATAGGTAGATGTATGTTACTATTTTTTTCATATTTCTTTGAGTAAATTTCTTATTTTATTCTATTTCAGCATTACTTAAATTCATTTAGGAAGTAGATAGATTAATCTTTCAAATTAGTAGAAGATGTTAAGATTAGTTAGGAACTGGTAACTATAGATTCCCTAGTTGCAAACAGCTGAGGACACAGCCCCTGGATTATTGACATCTAAAAACAAATTAAATGATGAGGTACAATGACACCTTGTCATTTTTGGCACCGTTGTCGGGGATGTATTGTGTTAATTAGGGAAACTGAGTTAAAACAGTTTTTAGGATAGATCTGTATGGTTAGAGCTAGAGACTTGAAAGGAAGATATTTAAAGAAAACACCCCAACAACAAACCATAGGGGAAAGCAGTGGGGTGGTACAAGATCTTGTTGAGGAGAGAAACCTAGAGCCTACTTTGGAAGCTGCACCTCAGAACAATAATCCCTTAGATCCTCCAAATATTTCACTTGCCGATTATATCTAGGAATTACAATAAAAGTTTTAGATAGATCCTTTAATAGAACCTAATTTCCCAGAACCTCAGGGAGAAGAACCAGTACTAAACATGGAAAATGATAATCATGGGCAAGAGGAAAATCAGGCTCCAAGAACCTTCTCATATCCTATTGTTTTGGTTGCTGAAGAAAATGCTCCTATGAAGAATATCTCACCAACACACCTGCCAAATTTTAGAGGACTTTCATCTGAGGATCCAAATCAGTTCTTGTTTGAATTCAAAGTAGTCTGCCAGACTTATGGTTATGGATCAGATAACCAGAAACTCAAACTGTTCCCTTCAACTCTGAAAGATTCTGCGATGAGATGGTTTATGGGTTTACCCTAGAATTCTATCCATTCTTGGGATTAGATGGAAATAGAGTTTTTGGAGAAATACCAAGATTATTGTAGATCCAATAATAAAAATGAGGAATTGTTTAAAATTAGGCAAGGGGAGGAAGAGACCTTAGAGGACTATGTGGATAGGTTTAATTTTGCCTTGAGAAGGTATGGTAACCCAGTGGATCACTCCTTAGCCAGAACCCTGTTTGTAAAAGGATTGGATAAAGAATAAAAACAAGCACTGGATCTAATGGGGAAAGGGAATATCAACAAAATTGAAATACTTAATATAGAAGAACTCTACAGGAACTATTCCAAAACCCAAAATGGAGTGAGGTCATCCAAAACATTTAAAGGGAAGAATGAAATAGGACAGTTAATGGAAGAGATTGCAAATCTAAAAATAGACATTTTGGTCCAATTAAATACCACATTGGATGGGATTCAAGCAAAAACTAGAACAACTGATCAAAACAGAGCAACTAAACCACTCTCCATCTACTGTCCTGGGTGTAGAAACAAACATCTGTTGAGAGAATGCCCTTTGGACAAATCAGAGATATCTGTGATAAGGAATATCCTACCAGTCAATGTAGTCAACTTCCAGCCTTGAAAAGATTGAGTAAGAAAAATGTTGTAATAGAAGAGCAATTGAACTATGTGGGACAAAAACAAGCTAGGAATTTCCCTTATAATCAGTATCCAAACCAGCCCTCTTACAGGGGGTCCTTTTAATTGGGGAAATAATCAGTGGAATCCAACTTGGCATGGGCCTCAAAATAATCCTCCTTGGGGACATCAAGATTGGCCAAATCAACATTGGCAAAACCAAAATTGGCAAAATTAGCCTTGGGGAAATCAACAGTGGCCACCATAGTTTGGATCACAAAACATGCAACCTCAATGGGGTTCTCAACAGGGATATAATCAACAATACCAGGGACAACCTAGAAGTTTCCAACCTCAACAACAAGCTTTACTAACTGGACCCTCCAACACACAAGGTCAATCACAAAATGAACCAGTTAGCCAACCACCTTTACAAGCTCAGCCTATACCAAACCCATGGAATAAACAGGGAGCAGCTGTTTACATGACAGAGCAAGAAAATCTGGCTGGAATTAATGCTATATATTCCAATAATCTCCAACTACGTTCTAGGAAAGCATTCCCAAGACCATCTCCTCCAACCATAGCTGAAGTAACCAATGATGAGGAACCTAAAAATTCGTCCACTCAACCCCCAGAGGAGATTACTAATGAAAAAGTGCTAAAAGAATCATCCTTGGACAACTCCAGATTTGTTCCTAAAAGACCAACTCTGGAGAACATTCCTAAACACAATTCTGACAAGAGCTCTGGAGATGCTCCAGAGATGGAAAAACTAGCACCATACCCAGAATGGCTTAAACAGAATATTCCCCAAAAAAAGATCTTATAAAAATATATCCAAACCAACCTGGAATCAGAACTTTTACAAGAAATCAAGCAACTAAACATTGAAATTCCTCTTCTCCAAGCAATCAGAGATGTTCCAGAACTAAATCAGTTCATTAAATAGCATTGTATCAAAATGCAGGGCAGGAAGAAAAATTTTCCCTCCACAATACAGGTGGAAGGAAAAGTAGTAGATCTATTGATGGGAGAAATTCTCCTTCCAAAATATGGAGACCCTGAAAACCCTGTCATAACTATTTTCATCTCAGGGGTAGAAATTTCAAATGTTCTGGTTGATTTGGGAGCAGCAATTAATGTGATGATAGTCCACACAATGGACAAATTATCTCTATTAGGTATCCAATCCACAACTACAATTCTTCAACTTGCTGACCAGTCAGTAGCTGTTCCAAAAGGAGTAATCACTGATGTACCAGTTGTGATAGATTCATGGGAATTTCCAATGGACTTCCTAATATTAGAACGGAGAAACCAGAGAAATGCTTATCCACTAATCTTAGGAAGACCATGGCTGGCTACAGCAGCAGCATCTATTAATTGTCAAACTGGGGATATGGTCATTTCTAATGGGATAGATCTGAAGAAAATATCTTTGTATCCTCCAGCTAAACCATCAATGCATTATACAGGAAGAGTATGGGTGGATGAGCTAGAGAACAATGACAACAATGCCTCAGTAGCTATGGTAACCATCAAGGAACATCTAGGAGAATTAGAAGAATAAATATACTATGATACAACAGAAGACATTACTTACATCCTAATCAATGAGGATGTGATGGAACTTGCCCAAGACTCTAAGAGAGAACTTCTTACTTCTTCTCATTGTATCGTCGCCAACATCATTCCTTGTGGGGAAACCTTTTATAGAGACTTAGCCACTTTCCACATGTTTCTTCCACATTCTTGTCCTCTCAATACCATGACTCCAATGTACGGATTAACTACATCTATGGATCAAATCACAAAATAGGTCATGATTCTACCAGGGAAAACACTTAATATCAATACTCAGTTAACAGCCAATCAGGAAGAAAAACTCATCCAACTTTTGATTTCCCATTCAGCATATTTTGCTTGGGATTACCAAGATATGAAATGTTAGCAAGAGACACTATATGGATTCATGTATGTTGTCATTGATGGCAACAAAGGTTATCCCACACATCTACAAGACATGATGAGTCTCTACCAGAAGTTAGATTGAAGAAGTGTTATGATTCGGTAAGCAAGAACAGAGCAGTCAGCAAGGTCTGACAGTTAGGTCTGGATCTCTCAGAGGAAGTATCTCAGTGAAGTGCAGATTTGGGGAAGTCAATAGGAGTACCTTGACTAATAGATTCCAAGGATTTAGCCTCCGGTGATGGAAGGGTGAAGAGATATGAACACTTGAGTGTTGGGTTCCTGTTTGAGAGGAAGAACTATACTGGCAGAGTGTCAGACCCAAATCCAGAAGAGATATTGCTGATGACTAAGTTTCTTGAGGTATCATTCATGATTGGCTGACATGATTGATGAATTCTTCAAGCATCTCCTAGATCCGCATCACTTGGTAAGCAAGGATCCAGCCGAAAGATCAAAGCTTCAGAAAATATTGACTATTCTGGATGTCGACTAGAAAGGTGGTGAGATTACTTGTGTGGATATATATACCAGATGAATTTAGATATGAAGTGTGTGTGTGTGTGAAAATGTGAAGAAAAAGTAGAAGAGTAGCCTAAAGGCAGTGAGACAGGTCCAGAATATGACAGGATAGCAGCACTTAAGGAGAGTAAGAATGAAGTGTAGCAGATCAGTTTATTAATCTTAATCAGAACTAAACTTCAGCATGTGTGGATGCTTCTCACAGTTCAAGTATTGTGTTACCTTCTTTTCTTGTAGACATTAAGTCTTTTGTAGGCAGTGAGCCTCTTATGGGTAGTGTGCTCAGGCAGTGAGCCCTAATTGGCAAGTGCCATTTTGTTCTATCTATTCTTCTAATAGAGAATAATATCTTGGGTTAATCACCCCGTGGTTTTTCCCTTAACCAGGTTTTCCATGTCAAAATCATTGTTTTATGTGCATTAACTTTGTTTCTACTTTAATGCTTGTTTGCTTTGATGCTACACTAATTATTAAAGAAGAACAGAAAGTTGAATAAATTGAAGATAACTGATTCACCCCCCCTCTCAGTTATCAACATGAAAGGCATACCTCCTGAGATCTATACCCATCATATATACACTGAGGATATTAAACCTATCAGACAACCCTAAAGAAGATTGAATCCTGCTTTAAAGGACATTGTCAAAACTAAAATAGAAAAATTACTTCAACCAGGGTTTATATATCCAATCTTAGACAGTCAATGGGTCTCACCCCTTGTCATAGTGCCTAAGAAGAATGGGAAATGGAGGGTGTGTATTGATTATAGAGAACTCAACAAGGCCACAAAAAAGGACTACTTTCCGTTACCATTCATTGACCAAGTTCTGGACAACCTTGCTAGGAGAAAATATTTCTCTTTTCTAGATGGATTCAATGGGTATAATCAAATTCAAGTAGCACCTGAAGATCAGGACAAAACCACCTTCACCTACTCTTGGGGAATTTTTTCTTACAAAGTTCTTCCCTTCGGACTATGCAATGCCCCGTCTACATTTCAAAGACTTGTTTTAGCTATATTTGTTGAACTAGCTAATGAATACATGGAGGTATATATGGATGACTTTACTATGTATGGGGATAATTTTGAAGAAGCTCTCACAAACCTTGAGAAAGTACTAAAATGTTGTCAGAAAAATCAATTATCCCTTAGCCATGAAAAGTGCTTTATGATGGTAGAGGAAGGAATTGTTTTAGGACACCACATTTCAGCAAAGGGGATCAAAGTGGATCAAAACAAGATAGAAGTGATTACATAGTTGCCTTCACCTAAAAATCAAATAGATGTTAGAAGTTTTCTGGGTCATGCAGGCTACTATAGGAGATTCATAGAAAATTTTGGCAGAATAGCAGCCTGCCTGTTTACCCTGCTTAACAAAGACACAGAATTTCTATGGACAGAAGAATGTCAATCAGCATTTGAAACCTTGAAAGAGAAGCTTACTGTCACACCAATTTTAAGAGGACCAAATTGGACTTTGCCATTTCACATACAAACCGATGCTTCAAATGAGTCCATTAGGGCAGTTTCAGGATAAAAAGAGGAAGAAGAAAGTATGCATGCCATTTATTACATCAGCAAAAACCTTACCTCTGTAGAAAGAAATTACACCACAACTGAAAAAGAATTCTTGGCACTCATCTATGCTATAAACAAATTCAGGCATTACATCACTGGATATAAGATATTTGTACACACTGGTCATGCAACCATCAAGTACCTAATGAATAAACTAGTAATGGGTGCAAGGATCATCAGGTGGTTATTGTTCTTGTAGGAATTTGATATCACCATAGTTAATAGTCTAGGAAAGTTTAATTTGGTTGCTGATTTTTTGTCAAGATTGCATACAGGAGGAGAACCAACCAGTGGAGGACAAGTTCCCAAATGAACATCTTTTTGCAATATCCTCTACTGCACCTTGGTTTGCTGACATAGCTAATCTTTTAGCTACAGGCTTGTATCCATCCCATTTTACCTCAAAACAAAGAAAATGTTTGGTTAAAGAAAGTTTATCTTACAAATGGTTGAATGGTTTGATGGTGACAAGTTGTCATTGATGTCAAAAGTATGTTTAGTTGCCATTGTTGTTGACAAGAGCAGAAGACATCATCTTGTGTGTTCTTTCTATTGTTATATCACAGTTCAGTATGGTAAAGTGTTTGTGTTTATCTTGTTATCATGTTGTAGTACACATCATGCCTAATAAGGTCAAAACAGGTTATCTGTGTTGAGTTCAGTGATAGTGGGTTGTGTTTAAATTAATGTCTTCATTATGGAGTTCATTTGATGTTTCATAAGAGGTCATGAAGAATAACTCATTCAAGTCATGATGCAGCATTACTAGCATAGTTGGTTGTGCTCAAGACAAGGTTGTCAGGTTATGCTCAAGACAAGATATGAGATGTGATCTTGATTCATGGTTTACTTGGTTTACAAAGATTGTCTTCATAATCATTTTGGATAGTGGGATCTTGCTTGTATACAGTGACATCATTTTGGTTACAAGTGACAGTGGCTTGATACAAATAGCAAGGATAATGGTCATCATTCATAGTTGAGGAGATTTCAAATAAGTTTACATGCTTCATGATAAAAGGATATTCAAGTTCAATTTATATCTCATAAGTTTGTCAAGTTTATGGTGATCACATTATTGACGCACAAGTAATTGATTTAAATGTGCTAAGTGATATGGCTTTGTTTTTCTCACTCCCTATCATAAACAAGGTGCATTTTTTCATATGTTTTGGTGATGACTTGCTATCGCAAGTCATAAGAACTTAAGTTATTTTTTAAGGGTTTGTTAAACATTCATCCACCTGTCCCTCCACCTTGTATAACCTGCTTCAACGATCACTTCATAAAAAGCTTGAGCGAGCATTATAAAGAAAATACATCAATGGGGAGCATGATTTTTAGAAAAAAAAAAAGGTATCGAATGCTTTAACAAACAAAATATTGAATGGTCAAATACCTTGGAGCCCGAATTTTAAGGAAATGATTTATGATTTAAAAAAAAACATTTGTTATTTTTGAAATTTTTTTTTTTTTTAAAAAGCATTAACTATGCTTTATGTAAAATGAAGGGACCTCAAATCTACGTGGGCATGAAATTTGATTTTAGAAGGCTTTAAAAGATTTTAATAAAAAGCTTCGGTTATCTTTTTTAGTATAAGTGGTAGTTTCTTATATTAAGAAACTTTTGATTTCCTATTTTATTGCCCTTTAAAAAGGCATCTTTTTAATGGAGGAGTTAAGGAGATTTTAAAGGAAATTTGTTGAGTTTTTAAAGCCACCTTTTAAGGAGATTTTTTTTGGAAGATTTTTTCTAAATTTAAAACTCAAGAGGACTTCTTTATTTCTTGTGCCATAAAAATAAAAAAGTTAATTTCTTTTTTGGACAGAGTAATAAATTATTAAGGAGATTTTATGATTTTTTTTTATGCAAAAAGTTTTTGGAGAAAAAGACCTAGAAGAGATTGTTTCAGGGATAATATTTTTTTGGAGGCATATTGAAGAATGCTTTTGAAGATTTTTGCAGGTGAAAATTTTTGAGGAGCATGAAATGAAAGGTTTTATTGCAAAATTGGATAGTAATTTTTATGAGGGCAGATTAATAAAATTATATGGAAGGTGAATGGATTACAAGATTGATTTATTTTTGAAGATACAAAGAAATGATTGTAGAGCAAGAGGAAGACGAATGGTGTTGTGTTTTCTTATGATCTTATTTTTAAGATAGGTTGTGCAAGGAAGATCAAAAGATTGAAGGAAAATGAACAGATTGAAGGTTTCAAAAACATGAAAGATATTTGTTTAAAGAAGATATTCTTGCAGAGAGAAGTGAAATTCCAAGAAGTTCTATTGTTTATAATTTTATTGCAAGATGTAATTGTTTATGCAGAGAAGAAAATGAATAGTCATGGGCATGAAGAGAAAATTAATTTCTTCACAGATGAAAAATGATTGTGTAGAATGTGAAAGGTTTTTCAAATTGTATATAATGGTTTTTCAGGTACATTGATGAGGGTGTGTGTTGATGAAGAAAACAGAGATGAGCAAATAATGTTATGTATGTTATGAAGTTATGATATGTAGAGAAAAACCTTTTTGAAAAGAAAGATGAGTTGATTTAAATGGTGCAAATCAGATTGAACAGCAATCACTTCTTGCACATGAGATTTTTTTTTGATTGATTGAGAAAACCCAGTGAGGCACAGTATGCCAGTGAGGCTTATAGGCCAGTGAGACTATTTGTCAGTGACACACTCACATCAACCAGTGAGGCTTGTAAAGATATTTTTTAAGGTTAAGCCAGTGAGGCAGCTTTAGAGTGGTTTTTCTACCCCAGGAGGGTTTTCCACTCGTGCAATTCTTGTGTCTTGATTCATATTGATTTTCTCTCGGTTTGTGTGTATGATTTATTCATGAGATTTTAATTTCATCATTCATTCTCAATTATGTGCACATGTATGTAACAAATGATATCTTTCTTTCTTCATGTCTTGAAAGTTAAATTTGCAAAAGGTTAGAATTTATACAACACTGATTCACCCCCCCTCTCAGTGTTGTCCTGAACTCCTACATGGTTTACTATTTAAATGTGGTCCTGATTTCATTCTATGCAGGTGTTTAAAAGTTGATGAGATTTTTGATGTGTTGACAGCATGTCATGGTGAATCCTCTGGTGGCCATTACTCCTTCCACAGGACAATCCACAAGATCTTTGGAGCTAGTTACTACTGGCCCTCTCTTCATAAAGATACAAAGAATTATGTGCAGCACTATGACTAGTACCAAAGGATGGGTCAGCCAACCATTACCCAGGAGATGATACTGCATCCTCAAGTCATGATGGAACCATTTGAGCAGTGAGGTTTAGACTTTGTGTGACCAATTTCCCCACCATCATCAGGCAAGGAGTATATTCTAGTATGCACAGACTATGTTACAAAATGGGCTGAGGTTCAAGCATTACAATTTGCAAGAAAAGAAAAAGTTGTTGATTTCCTTTACAATAAGATTTTCTTAAGATTTGGAGCCCCAAGATCAATAGTTTCAGATAGAGGACCTTAGTTTACTTCACAGGTAATCAAAACATTCACAGATTTATATCAAGTCAAACAAAAAAAATCTTCACCTTACCATCCTCAAGCGAATGGGCAGGTAGAAGTAACCAATAGGGAACTTAAAAATATTCTGACAAGGATAGTAGCAATGAACAAGAAAGATTGGGCTAGCAGATTACCTGAAGCAATTTGGGCTTACAACACCACTTGGAAGTCCACAACAAAGTTCTCACCATATGAATTAGTTTATGGGACAAAGCCTATTTTGTCTATAGAATTTGAACTTCAGACACTTAAAACTGCATTGGATATTGGTCTACCATTGTCTATAACTCAAGAGAACAGAATTCTTCAGCTCAATGAGTTGGATGAACTTCAGACAGATGCCATTCAGCAAATAGAACAGGTTCAGTATCAGAGGAAGCAATGGCATGACCAACACATCAAAAGGAGGACATTTCAACAAGGTGATTAGGTTCTTCTTTATGATTCTAAATTCAAGGAGTTCAAAGGGAAATTACAAACTCATTGGATGGGTCCTTATCAAACCAAAGAAGTTTTTGAAAATGGAACAGTATCATTGCAACCTATTGATGGAAGCATAGACACATTCCTAGTAAATGGTCACCAAATCAGAGTCTATAAAAGACCATCTACTAAAGAGGAGTTTCTTAATGATTTGTGTTTTGATATAGGGGATACCTCCTCTATCACAATGTTGGATTGAAAAAAAAAAAGGACAAAAAGGAAGGTTGAAAACCAGCAAATGGCTACTTTCTAAAAAATAAAATAAAAGAAAAAAAAATAGAGAAAGATGGAAAACCAGTAAATGGCTATCTTTCTCGACCAAGGGAGTTGAAAACCAGTAAATGGTGGTTCCCTTCTTCAAGACAGTTGAAAACAATTGAGCTCTAGAGATGATCAGGTGCTAGGAGTTAGTCAAATGCACCTCCGGTGCTTCTCAAACCAGGAGCACCTCTGGCGCTTCTCCAACAAGGAGCACCTTTGGTGCTTCTCAAACTAGCAGCACCTCTGGTGCTCTGTCAATAAAGGAGTCAATTTCAACAATAGGGGAGGGGACCCACCTCTCCAGACGGTAAAGTAGACACATAACATGATGAGGTCATCATGACTCATCCTCTACTTTATCACAAAAGAATAAATTCAATTGGCACAAATATAATTTGAAGGGGTATTCACAAAGCTGAAGTTGACATCACCCAAGGAATGGGGATTCTTGAACCACTCAGTGCAATGATTGTAGGTCGCGTGCCAGTGGAGTGGTGGGCGTCATCTCCAGCCACCAAAAGCTGCTCATGTGCCATGATGCGTGCGGTCTCCAACAATGACGCAGCATCTTTGTCGTGTACATCATCCTCGTCATTAAAAATGATCTAGGTAATTCTATCTTTAATTAATCATTAATAGCAATTGTCTTGTCTTTCTATTTTTGGGTGCCACCACGATGACACATCCTCCTGCCATCATTTCCTTTCTAAAATTCACACATGCCACCATTTGTGTTGTACTGCCACCTTGCCTCTAGAGTGTCATGTCATTCTGTCGCATTTATGACTGCCTAGGTACTCTAACTAATCTGCATAAGCCTAAGCTGAGAAACATAACATTCCTCATTCGAACCTCTGAAGTACCCTGAAAAAAATAGAGCAAATTGAATAGTCCTCTGGAGCCTACAGAGCAAATTGAACAGTCCTCCGGAGCCTACAGAGATAAGAGGAAAGGATAAACTGCAGATTGAGGAGGTGAGGAATTAATCACAGAAGGTGGAAATAATTTAGAAATGGGGGTAAAGAAGTCTGAGCCAAAAAGTGTTGCTTGTCTTCTATAGGATGAAGCTGTAGCAAACATTCTAAGAGCTACAGGATGGTTAGATTTCCTAGAAAAAATTGAAGGGTTTCAAGAAGATGTTGTGGAGGAATTCTTCAGAAATTTAAGGGATAATCAGACAGTTGTCAGAGGAGTCTGAATCAACTTTTCCTCAGCCACTATCAACCACATTTCTAGACTTCCTAAACAAGGTGAGAGGTTTTATCACTTGAAAACCTTATACACTGATTTAATTAGAAATTTCTCTGTTCATGGTGAACCTGGTATACAAATGCATTCGAATAAAAATGAAGTAAAAGGAATTCTAAGGTCCACACTCCCAAACCCTTGGGCATCTATTGCCACCTGGTTAATGAAATACTTTACTTGTGATGGTCAATTCTCTCTAGTTTTAGGGCCAATCATGAAAATGTTGATTTTTCTAAGACATGGAAATAGACATCCTGAGTACAGCATAAATATTCCCAATTTCCTGTATTCTGTCATCAGGGCAACTGCAGATAAATATCAGCAGAATAAGAGTCCCATGAAACATCATGGTCTCATCTTTTTTGTAGTTAAACACCACTTTCTGTCTCAGGCCAATGGGGAGGAATTATGGCAAAAATTTCTTGACCAGACTTCCTAGAACAAAGGACTAGAAATGGCACAGCCAGGAGGTGAGAGTCCTCCTACCCACCAAGAAGAAGAAACTGAGCCCTCAGCCTCCTCCATAGCTGTTCAAAGAGGAAAGAAACCCTCACAGGAGGCATCTTCATCTACAACCTGTGTTCTTGATAAAAGGAGGAAAGGCAAAGAAATTACAAGGTCTGCTCCTAGACAAACCCCATACATGACTCGATCAGTTAGGAGAAAAATGACTCTAACTGAGGAATCGTGCCCTAAGGAATTAACAGAGGGAAGGTTAGGACAGAGAATAGAGGGAACCCGGTGGGCTAAAGAACCATCTCATGATTCAGATGAGACCCCTCTAGTCAGGAAGAGAAAGCAAAGAGAAGTTTCCCCAACACCATCATGTGCTCCAGAGAGTCCAATTTCAAAACCATCATGTGCTCCGGAGACAGAACACATACAAACTTTTACGATTTCCTCAGATTCTGAGGAAGAGAGACCTGCTCTAGAGGCACCTGCCCCACCTTTGCTACAAAGAAGCAAAAGACAGAGATAGCTCTCACATGCTGAGAAGGATACTGGCCTCCTAGCTAAGGTACTCCTAGGTTTTAGAGTATGTGAGGATAAATTTGGGCCATCATCGGTACCAACAGAAGCAGGGGAACCCCAAGAGGACCCTCAGGACATGCAGCCTAAAGAAAAGGATGAAGCAAGGCAAATAGGTACAAATGACAGTGCAGGGCAGATGGCCATGGAAAACCCTGATGATCAGCCAACAACCACAGAAACAGCCACAGAAGCAGCAACAGAAGAAGTAGAAACCTTCTCTCATCCCTCTGATCAAGAGGATGTGGAAATTTCAAAAGAACAACAAATGATGGAAGAAATTGAAAACTTAAAGAGATTAATCTGGGGGAAGAATCTAATTATTACTGAGCTCAAGAAGGTCAGAATAGAGGTAGAAATGGAGTAGAAACAAGTCATTGAAAATCTACAAACAGAACTCCAAAGCAAAAACAAGATCCTCAAGGAGAGAGAAGCAGAATTTGAGGCCAAGAAAATTGAGAAAGAGGTAGAGTTGGAGGCACAGAAAATTGAGCCAGCCAAACTGTTGGAAGAAAAAGAGAAAGAGGCAGCATAGAGTGTTTCTGAGCTCACCAGGGCTAGAGACAATAGCATCACAATAATGGAAGCATTGATTGAGAAAGTACAAAGTCAGGATAGATAGTTAACTTGGGCCAATAACAGACTAGATGACCAGGAGGAATATATTCAAGAATTGGCTGGCCCAAGGGAAACCAATGAGTAGGAAATACAAATAGATGCCTATGTGGATCCAATCCCCATTGGCATTCCCAAAGCTTTGTTCCATTGGGAGAAAAGGTGTAGAGAATATGAGGCTTCCAAGCCTATGTTGCAATTACAAAGAGCAGTCACTGCCAAAATAGAAAGAATAGCAACTTTGGAAGGCAAAATCATTGAAATGGCCTCCCTTTCTTCAAAAATTCTATCCTACAGACCTCCAAGTGTCACCTATTCTATGTTCTTACAGGAAAGGGTACTGCAAAGGAAACTCTCTTTGGTCCTATCTGACCTGGTTGAGGATACTGAGATAGCAGAAGGATTCATGATAGCATACACAAGGAGTAATGATGAGGACAAGAACTTCCTATGTGAATTATACCTGCATGGGTTCTGTGTTAATGATATAACTTTCATTCTTAATCATTTTGTGGGGGAATGCTAGCTTAAGGCATTTATGACCCTAATGAGGCATCATCAAATCTGGAATGAAAGGATGGAGGATCATTTCAAGAAAGATTTAAAAATAGATCTCTTCATCAGGAAGGAATGTCCCAATCCAAATGCTTTCAAGATTCAATCCAGGACCCTTATCTATCATCCTGATAATAAGAACAGAATTTTGCCATTATACCTGAAAAGTTTGCAAGAATCCTCCATTGATTTTGGTCCTTTCATGGTCAATTCAGCAAACCCAATGCTTGCCATAGCAAAGAAGAGATGGAACATTTTGATCCAGGAGTAGAAAATGAGAAAGGTGGTCACCCCTGCAAACTTAAGTTTATTCATGAGAAAAGAAAAGTTGATATCCAAAATGATGGATAAGCATAGGCAGGAATGGATAGGTGGACGGTTCAGGCCCCCTCTAATAATTGAACCACTTCCTGTCTAGGTGGAACAGATGGAAGATGAGAAATTGCAGGATTGGATGAAGCAAGTTGATGAATACAGAGGCAATGGTAATATCAACCACACAACATGGACCACCTATGCATAGGATTATAGCTTGACTGACAAGCTGCTTTGCCAGAATAAATCCAGAATGTGAGAAGCAGGAGGACCTGCCAAACCTTAGGTATGGGGGTATGATGAGTGCCAAGTTGCACCCATGAAATACATCTTTTTACCTCTCTTTTTCTCCTTCCTAAGTCCATCTTTCCTAATGTATGCACCCAAATAAGCTAGCAAGATCGTTCTAGTTAATGATTAATTGAGATAGATTACTTAAGATTATAATTTTTAATTGAGTGACAAATGTGCATGGAATTGATGGAAAAATGTAGAAACATCTCTCTTTTGGAATCAACAGGTGTAGATGCTAGGAACAACAATTTGGTGCATCTCCAGAGATAGTCTTCACTGATCTCCAGAGACAATACCAAAGTATCATGACACCTGAAGTTTTGAAGAAATGAGGAATGCCTCTCTAGAGCTCTGTGGGAGTCTGGAGGATCTCCGGAGCTGAATAAAGAAAGCTACAGTATCTCCAGAGCTACAGACATATCTTTGGACCTGCAAATAGGAATAGTTATCTCTGGTGCCTTCTAAGAGCAGGGCATATTTCTAGCATAAGCTGCCAATCAAGCACTCTCAACAATGATCTTAATACACCTCATTTCACTCAAATCATCACCTAAGTGGTGAAGGGTTATCTTTAGTTAAACTGCTGGAGTTTTATCTTTTCAAAGTTTTTGCATGAGTTATGGATGGAACTGATTCAATATCCACATTTTCAGGGCCTCGCTGCCCAAATGTATTAAGACTCAAACTTAGATTCTGAGTGGACTTCTGTTCCACTCAAGTCTACTTTTATTGCATGATTTTCTTTCATAGTTAAACAACTAGTGTAATAAAGAGATGGATGTCATCTCATAGAACAACTGATAGATAAGATAAGTGATATGTCATCACTGTTTTGATATATACTTGTAGAAATAGCAGAAGAAATATACAATGATTGAATTATTCTAATTCTCAGGAATCTAAGTTATGTGTTAGCAATATTTTTCATGAATGCAAAGTGATTGAATTGGATTGGATCTAGTTGTGATCTTCTTTTGTGCTAATTCCCTCTTGTAGCCTTCAGCCCCAAGGGTGTGGAGCAAGGGCCCACTCTCACCACTAAGGCAGGAGACTAGTACCACTATTTTATTACTTCAGGTTTTTTTTATTATGAAAGTATTTATTGATTTTGATAGGTAGATGTATGTTACTATTTTTTTCAGATTGCTTTGAGTAAATTTCTTTCTTTATTCTGTTTCAGCATTACTTAAATTCATTTAGGAAGTAGACAGATTAATCTTTTCAAATTAGTAGAAGTTGTTAAGATTAGTTAGGAACTGGTAACTATAGAGTCCCTAGTTGCAAACAGCCGAGGACACAGCCCCTGGATTATTGACATCTAAAAACAAATTAAATGATGAGGTACAATGACACCTTGTCAACTAGGGTACCTATAAGTTCTTCTAGGGTTGCTTCCATTATATGTCATGTTTCACCACCATGAGATGGGTTTTTTTAATCAAAGTGCATGGGTTGAGTGGTCCTATTTGTTTTCACTTTCATATGGTTTTTGAGTCTCACCCTTTGGGTATAGACTTGTTCGTTATAAAATATTATGTTGAGGGTTGTTCATCCTACTTGAGCTTCAACTAAATTTATTTCAAGGTAATCAACCTCATTGTTGATTTGTCTGGCCATGTTCATGTAGGTAGCCAGGTTAGGCTCCTATCTTTGGCTTCCTAACCAAACTAAGACTCAATGGTTGCTTCTTGTGCTTGGATTTAGTTTTAAGGTGGGACCTTGATACTCCCCTCATGTGGGGTGGTCAAAAGTATTGAATATGTGGCCTGAACAAGCATTGTTGTGATGTTCTAATTATAGACCATTTAAGTCGATATCCTCAATCATACCTATTAAAGATAGGAACTATGGGATTGGGATGAGGGGTATACCAATCAGATGAGAGGCTAAGAGGTTCATTAAAGGGACTCAGTTTCCAAGGTCCTATCAATCCTAACATATTTGGGGTACCTTGGGTATCACATAATAAAATGGGATGACAGATGAGGAGAAAGTGAGGAGGAGTGGAAATGGAAAAACAAGCATGCTCATCCCAAAAATATTTACTCTCCATGTCTAGTTCACGAAAATATGTTTCACTCTAAGTATATTCATGTGCAAACAAAACATGATAGGGTTGCCACTTACAGTGGTAGCCTTGTTTAGGGGACATATCCATGTCTATGGTCAAGTCCAAGGCATTGAAACAATTATATAGAGAATTTTCTTAGACCATTTGGGACTAGGATAGGCTAATGGATAATGTGTTTCAAGTTTTGGGTCAATTTATGATCCAACCACAAGGGATTCACTCAAGGGCTTCCACCTAATTGCAAGGACTTGATCTAATTGTAGAATTATTTTGATAGTTATTGGTCAAATTTAAACTATTTTATGCCACATATAAGCCATCTGATAAGCATTCCCCAAATCAACTAATAAGCATAAAACTTGACAATAATGACATCTACATGACATAAAGCTCCAGTATGCCATCTCAAGTTGACTCATGCCATCTGACTAGCTCACTTTATATTGGTGCATTCACAATCAATTGTGCTTTGTGCTTGAGAACATGTATTGTTATCTTTATGCACATAAGAATGCAATGGGGATCATCACACATCAAGAAAGGTTCAATGACTTCAACATAACATTGTGCATTAGTTTCATCTAGGATTTAATGAGGACCACTACTCCTCAAGAAAGGGTGGGTGATCCAAGCATAGTCTTTCACATCAATTCATCAACACTACAATCTATGTGTCCCTTGTGCATTCCTTTATGCACTAGCATTGTGAAAAATTGTAACAAACGCTTGTTCATTCCTTAAAAACATACTAACTTTTGCAGGAAAAACACCAATTTTTTTTAATAAACAAACATAATTAATAACTAATAATTACATCTAAAAGATTCATAAGGAATAATTTCATTCATAATTCAATAAAAGAATATACCAATTTACCAAAACATATTACAAAGTTACATTCATATCTTAATTCTTAAATACAAATATACAAATTTAAAAGAGTACATATATCATATCTGGTGTAGGAGCACCAAGAGATTCAAGAAGATTCATGTTGAGTTTTGTGTTGTGTCATGTTGTCTAATGTTGTCTCATGATGTAATAAGGTCCATTGGACTATTTCATTTCATTTCATGTTGATTTCATGGCCTTGATGCCAATGGGTGTAAGTCTACTTGTGGAGTTCATTGTTTCATAGGTGGAGTCTATTGATTTCCATTGTTTCATAGGTGGAGTCTACTAATTTGAAGCCATTCATCGCACATGCAGAAGGCCTAAACACCTTGTCAAAGGATGATACACTTGTAAACCCAAAATCCATATGTAAACAAGGTGTAATTAGTTGCAGAAAAAGACAAATGGGACAGTTCGATGGTTGTAGGATAGTTTGTGGCCTCCCACTGATCCAAAATGCCTCCCATTCAGTTGTAATAGTCAAGCATATGTTGAAGAAGGCCATGAACATGATGATGGCATTGTAGAAGATGATTTGGAGGAGAAAACAATAACAAATTTTAGTTTTCTACTTAATTTTCCTATGTAATTCTTGTTCCTGCGCATACCAGTCTTCTGTACAGATGAATTGCAGAGTCACATGATGTTGGCATGATAGAAGGGTGAGTGAAGGATGTTTTAAAACTTATTTGAGTTCTTGAAACATCTATATTGCAGAGTTCTATTTTTTTTTTGAAGTTGGTTGATAAACCCTACTTTAGGGTTTTGATAGAAAAATATGTATTTTTACCCATTCCACTTATGTAATTCCTTCCAAGATCAGTGGAATGGATCTTTTTATGTTTGTTTTAGTTTGTTGCGAAAGATTCCAAGGTAGGAGATTGGGTTTGATGATGTTTGTTTGAAGAGACCTAACAAACCCATGTGTTAGGTGTCATTTGAGGGAACAGCATAGTGCAAACCTCACACAGTCAACTGTGGAAACTCAAAACCCATAAAATTTGTAGTTTTTCCATGAATACAAGGTGTATAAATGGTTCAGAGAATTTTGTGAGTTGAATCAAGGGTACTTGCTTTGTATTTTAGGCCTAATTGGGGCTCATCTTAGTAGGATAGTCATACTGAAAATGCCACTTGTTCCAAAACAACCCACACTAGGTTTTTGATATGTTTTCAATGCTCCAAAAGGGTATCTCAAACCATGTTTGTCTGCTCTTGAAAGTTCCCGGATTGGGAAATATCCTCTGTCAGACCTGAAAATAGGGCTACAAGGACTTGGGGTAGTCTATGAAGAAGGTGTCATGTGTGTAGTTCCAAGACCTCATGGGATGGTTTGTCTAGTGTCTTCATGATGTCAGATAGCCCTCCTAATGTTTGCCCCCAAGAGTTTTGATAGTTTATGTCAAACACCAAGTAAGCCTTAAGTATAGGCCTGTCAAACTCCATTGAATCTACCTAGTTTCCCCTTGTCCTCTACATCATATTAGTATCAGAGCCATAAAAGGTTCTGCCACTTGGTTGTGATCAAGGATTTGGCGTATGTCAGTAGAGGAGAGTGAAGGAGAGGCTAGCATCATGCCTCCAAAAGGGATGACCACCGAGGTGGCCAAAAAGTTCCAAGAGATGGAAGAGAATATTAAGGCTAGGGTCAAGGAAGCACTCCAGGCTGAGTTGAAGGCAATGAGAAAAGGGAAGAGATTAGATGAAGATTTTGATGGAGAAAAGGACACGGGAGAAGAAGAAGAGGAGCCCCAAAGGTAGGAGGCAGATATACCTGTTGATCAGAAGTATTTTCTAGAAGCCATCAAGTCCATAGGGAAGGATTCCTCAGAGGCTCAGCTGGAGATCCCAATGTTCAGTGGGAAGATGGATGCTGATGAAGTTATGGAGTGGATTGAGGCCCTAAACAACTATTTTGAGTACAAGGAGGTACCTGAGAACAAGAGGGTAAAGTTTGCCAAAACAAAACTAAAAGGTGCTACCCTCACATGGTGGAATTACACCCAAGGTGAGAGGGTGAAGAGTGGGAGAAGTATGATCACTTCTTGGAGCAGAATGTTGGAGAGGATCAAATCCCAGTTTCTACCAGTAGATTATGAGGTGCAGATTTATAAGAAGATGTAAAATCTCAAGCAAAGGGACATGGATGTGTCCACCTACATGGAAGAGTTTCATAAACTCTCTCTTAGATGTGGGCATGTAGAAGATGAGAAGGGAAAAGTTGCAAGGTACATCAATGGTCTGAAATTTAGTATACAAGATGAGATCAGTATATTGACCCCTGAGATAGTAGATAAATTTTTCCAAACAACATTGAGGGCTGAAGAAAAAATGAAGAGGAAAGGTGAGCCACAAAACAGAGGTAGAGGGGGCAGAAGTTTCAGAGGTAGGGGTAGTTTTCGGGGCAAAAATTAGTTTTAGAAAAGTCAAGGGGAGTCTAGTTCCCAAGAACAAAGTGGAGAATCAGGTTCAAGAGGAGGCTTTAGAGGAAGGAGACCCAATGGAAGGGGTGGGTTTGGTGGACCATGCAGAGGTCGTAGTGTCTCCACAATGAGATGCTTCAATTGAAATCAAGTAGGGCACACCATGAACAAGTGTCCTGAGAAAGCCTCAAGCTCTCATGGAGGAGAGAGAAGGAACCAGTTGACTCAAGAGGAAGATTACCAAAGTGTTAACTCTCCAATTGGAAGTGCAGCCCCAATCCATGATGGAGAAAGCTTGATGATGAGGAGAACCATGTTGAAGGTGCCTCAAACACAAGAACCCCCTCAAAGGAAGATGTTGTTCAAACCACATGCAAGGCCTATGGTAAGATATGCAAGGTAATTGTTGATTCAAGTTCAACTAAAAATTTGGTTTCAATAGAAATGGTAGACAATTTGAAATTGAAAAGACCTCCTCATGCTAACCCCTATAAGGTGTCATGGTTGAATAAGGGGAAGCAAGTCTTAGTAGATGAACAATCTGGGGTAGAGTTTGAGATAGAGGAGTATACCTGGATAAGATCTTGTGTGATATAATCCCCATGGATGCTTGCCATTTGTTGTTAGGACATCCTTGGCAGTATGATGTGCAGTCCCAACATGATGGGAAGTCAAATTCTTTCATCATAACCAAGAATGGTAGGAAGTATAGAATGGATCCTTTGCCAGATGAGAGTGTGGATAAGAGTATTCGGTCAAGTGTCATGATAGTAAGTGGGAGAGAGTTTCTTAACACCCTAAAGGAAGAAGGAACCCAAGGGTATGCTCTGATTTTGAAGTCTAAAAACAGTCCTGATTTGCATGGTCCTAGTAAGGAAGAAGTCCCCAAGGAGGTACAACAGTTGTTAGAGAAGTACAAGGGAATCATGGTAGAAGAGATTCCTAATGCATTGCCACCTATTAGGGACATAAGCCATCATATTGACTTCATTCTAGGGTCTACATTGCCAAACAAAGAAGCCTACAAGATGACACCATCTCATAATGAGGAGATTGCTAAGCAAGTGCAAGAGTTGTTGGATAAGGGTTTGGTGAGAAAGAGTCTTAGTCCATGTGCTGACCCAACAGTCCTAGCCTCTAAAAAGGATGGTAAGTGGAGACTTTGTATAGATTCTAGGGAAATCAATAAGATTACCATAAGATATAGGTTCCCAATGCCTAGAATTGAAGATTTAATGGACTGTTTGGGAGGGGCTCATTATTTTTCAAGGGAATAAATGGAAGATTGCCTTTAAGACAAATGAGGGTCTCTATGAGTGGTTGGTGATGCCATTTAGCCTATCCAATACCCCAACTACTTTTATGTGCCTTATGAATGAGGTGTTGAAGGATTTCATTGGCAAATTTGTTGTGGTATATCTTGATGACATTCTTGTGTTTAGCAGGACAAAGGAAGAGCATTTACAGCACTTGGACTTGGTTTTGAAGAAGTTACATGATGAGAAGTTGATGATTAACATGGAGAAGAGTGTCTTCATGAAGGAAGAACTCACCTACCTTGGTTTTGTCATCTCCCAAGGTAATTTGAAGATGGATCTAGCAAAGGTGGAGGCTATTTTGTCTTGGCCAACTCCCAAAATAGTAGGTGATGTGAGAAGTTTTCATGGATTGGAGACATTTTACAGGAAGTTCATCAAAGGTTTCAGCAACATATGTGTACCCATCCTAGATACCATTAAAGGAGGAAAAAAATATAAGTTTTCTTGGACCAAGGCAGCTGATGAATCATTTGAAATTATAAAAAAGAAGGTAGCACAACAACCTATTCTCATTTTGCCTGATTTTAATAAGTTGTTCACGATGGAATGTGATGCTAGTAACCTTGCTATAGGGACTATCTTGAGTCAAGATGGCAGAACAATTGCTTTCTTTAGTGAGAAACTAAATGATGCTAAGAGGAAGTACTCTACCTATGACTTGGAGTTGAATGCAATGGTACAAGCCTTGAAGAAATGGAGGCATTATCTTTTGCCTAAAGAATTCATTATTTACACTGACAACCATGCTCTTAGTTTTCTAAATTCACAGGAGAAACTCAGTCACAAGCACATGAAATGGGTTGAACAACTTCAAGCATACACATTTTCCATCAAGCACAAGAAGGGGTAGGCCAATAAAGTGTTGGATTCATTGAGTAGAAGGGTGTGCATGGTTCAAGAAATTTAATTGCAAAGTGTGGGAATTGATTCCCTCAAACAAATGTACAAGGATGATGAGGATTTCAAGGAGGTATATGAAGTTTGTTCTCAATTCTCAGACTCTTATCATACTAATTTTTTTGAGTTTTTGTTGCAGCAGGGGTTATTGTTCAAAGGAAGCCAATTGTGTGTTCCTAGGTGTTCCATGAGGGAGAACATCATAAAGGAGAAACATTGTGGCAGTCTAGGAGGCCACTTTGGGCTAGATAAAACACTTGAACAGGTGAAGAGATTCTATTTTTGGCCAAAATTGCAATCAGATGTTAGAAACTTTGTTGAAGGTTGTAGTATATGCCAAAGGGCAAAGGGAACATCATCTAATGTTGGTCTATATCAGCCACTTCCTATTCCTCATAGGCCATGGGAGAGTATAAGCATGGATTTTGTCTTGCGTCTTCCTAGGACTCAAAGAGGTTTTGATAGCATCTTTGTTGTGGTGGATAGGTTTAGTAAGATGGCGCACCTTTTTCCATGTAAATGCACTAATGATGCTTCCCATATTGCTGGTTTGTTCTTCAAATAAATTGTTAGGATACATGGTTTGCCTCTCAACATTGTGACTGATAGGGATCCAAACTTTGTGGGCCACTTTTGGCATACTTTGTGGAAAAAGTTGGGCACTCAATTGTCTTTCACTTCAACCTATCACCCTCGGACTGATGGCCAAACTGAGGTGCTGAATAGGTCATTGGGAAATCTTCTTAGATGTCTCACAAAGCAGCATGGAGAGGCATGGGATATGATCATCCCTCAAGCAGAGTTTGCCTATAATGATTCTACCAATAGAAGCACAGGGAGAAGTCCATTCGAAGTTGTTTATGGGATTCATCCAAGAGGGATTCTTGAACTAAGGGATCTACATGGATTGGAGAGAAGGAGTGCTCAAGGAGAAGACTTTGCATTGGCCATGAAGGACATCCATGATAGATTTAGAGAGACTCTCCAAAAGAACACTAAAAAGTACAAGGAGAAAGCTAATGAGAGGAAGAGAGATGTGCAATACAAGGTAGGAGACTTGGTGATGGCACACTTGAAGAGAGAAAGACTTCCAAAGGGGTAGCCAACAAAACTCCTCATGAAGAAGATTGGTCCTTGCTGGATTGTGCACAAGTTTGGTCCTAATGCCTATGAGATTAAACTTCCTCAAGGCTTGGATATATCTCCCATCTTTAATGTTTCAGACCTATTTCCCTGCAAAGGTGATAATGTTGCAGGTCCAGATGCAGGTTTGACAGCACAAGAGGATGAAGAATGGATTAAGGACCTACCACCTAGCCAACCATTGAAGTTGGAGAGCATATTGGACACCAAGGTGATCAAGAAGACTAGAAAGAAGACCTATAAGGAGTACCTTGTCAAATGGAGTGGCCTACCTATTGAAGATGCCACTTGGATGAGTGAAGAAGACATATTGAAGCATGGTACCACTGCTGCTGATCTGGCTTCTCAAGGGACTTGATTTCTTTTCCACCCCCAGGAGTATGGTGCAGGAGCACCAAGAGATTCAACAAGATTCATGTTGAGTTTTGTGTTGTGTCATGTTGTCTAATGTTGTCTAAGAAGGTAGCACAACAACCTATTCTCATTTTGTCTGATTTTAATAAGTTGTTCACGGTGGAATGTGATGCTAGTAAACTTGCTATAGGGACTGTCTTGAGTCAAGAGGGTAGACCAGTTGCTTTATTTAGTGAGAAACTAAATGATTCTAAGAGGAAGTACTCTACCTATGACTTGGAGTTGTATGCAATGGTACAAGCCTTGAAGAAATGGAGACATTATCTTTTTCCTAAAGAATTCATCATTTACACTGACAACCATGCTCTTGGTTTTCTGAATTCACAGGAGAAACTTAGTCACAAGCACATAAAATGGGTTGAACAACTTCAAGAATACACATTTTCCATCAAGCACAAGAAGGGACAGGCCAATAAAGTGGTGGATGCATTGAGTAGAAGCATGTGCATGGTTCAAGAAATTTAATTGCAAAGTGTGGGAATTGATTCCCTCAAACAAATGTACAAGGATGATAAGGATTTCAAGGAGGTATATGAAGTTTGTGCTCAATTTTTAGACTCTTATCATACTAATTTTTCTGAGTTTTTGTTGCAGTAGGGGTTATTGTTCAAAGGAAGCCAATTGTGTGTTCCTAGGTGTTCCATGAGGGAGAACATCATAAAGGAGAAACATTGTGGCAGTCTAGGAGGCCACTTTGGGCTAGATAAAACACTTGAATAGGTGAAGAGATTCTATTTTTGGCCAGAATTGCAATCAGATGTTAGAAAATTTGTTGAAGGGGTCATTATATGCCAAAGGGCAAAGGGAACATCATCTAATGTTGGTCTATATCAGCCACTTCCTATTCCTCATAGGCCAGGGGAGAGTATAAGCATGGATTTTGTCTTCGGTCTTCCTAGGACTCAAAGAGGTTTTGATAGCATCTTTTTTGTGGTGGATAGGTTTAGTAAGATGGCGCACTTTTTTCCATGTAAATGCACTAATGATGCTTCCCATATGGCTGGTTTGTTCTTCAAATAAATTGTTAGGATACATGGTTTGCCTCTCAACATTGTGACTAACAGGGATCCAAAGTTTGTGGGCCAATTTTGGTATACTTCGTGGAAAAAGTTGAGCACTCAATTGTCTTTCACTTCAACCTATCACCCTCAGACTGATGGCCAAACTGAGGTGGTGAATAGGTCATTGGGAAATCTTCTTAGATGTCTCACAAAGCAGCATGGAGAGGCATGGGATATGATCATCCCTCAAGCAGAGTTTGCCTATAATGATTCTACCAATAGAAGCACAGGGAGAAGTCCATTCGAAGTTGTTTATGGGATTCATCCAAGAGGGATTCTTGAACTAAGGGATCTACATGGATTGGAGAGAAGGAGTGCTCAAGGAGAAGACTTTGCATTGGCCATGAAGGACATCCATGATAGATTTAGAGAGACTCTCCAAAAGAACACTAAAAAGTACAAGGAGAAAGCTAATGAGAGGAAGAGAGATGTGCAATACAAGGTAGGAGACTTGGTGATGGCACACTTGAAGAGAGAAAGACTTCCAAAGGGGTAGCCAACAAAACTCCTCATGAAGAAGATTGGTCCTTGCTGGATTGTGCACAAGTTTGGTCCTAATGCCTATGAGATTAAACTTCCTCAAGGCTTGGATATATCTCCCATCTTTAATGTTTCAGACCTATTTCCCTGCAAAGGTGATAATGTTGCAGGTCCAGATGCAGGTTTGACAGCACAAGAGGATGAAGAATGGATTAAGGACCTACCACCTAGCCAACCATTGAAGTTGGAGAGCATATTGGACACCAAGGTGATCAAGAAGACTAGAAAGAAGACCTATAAGGAGTACCTTGTCAAATGGAGTGGCCTACCTATTGAAGATGCCACTTGGATGAGTGAAGAAGACATATTGAAGCATGGTACCACTGCTGCTGATCTGGCTTCTCAAGGGACTTGATTTCTTTTCCACCCCCAGGAGTATGGTGCAAGAGCACCAAGAGATTCAACAAGATTCATGTTGAGTTTTGTGTTGTGTCATGTTGTCTAATGTTGTCTAAGAAGGTAGCACAACAACCTATTCTCATTTTGTCTGATTTTAATAAGTTGTTCACGGTGGAATGTGATGCTAGTAAACTTGCTATAGGGACTGTCTTGAGTCAAGAGGGTAGACCAGTTGCTTTATTTAGTGAGAAACTAAATGATTCTAAGAGGAAGTACTCTACCTATGACTTGGAGTTGTATGCAATGGTACAAGCCTTGAAGAAATGGAGACATTATCTTTTTCCTAAAGAATTCATCATTTACACTGACAACCATGCTCTTGGTTTTCTGAATTCACAGGAGAAACTTAGTCACAAGCACATAAAATGGGTTGAACAACTTCAAGAATACACATTTTCCATCAAGCACAAGAAGGGACAGGCCAATAAAGTGGTGGATGCATTGAGTAGAAGCATGTGCATGGTTCAAGAAATTTAATTGCAAAGTGTGGGAATTGATTCCCTCAAACAAATGTACAAGGATGATAAGGATTTCAAGGAGGTATATGAAGTTTGTGCTCAATTTTTAGACTCTTATCATACTAATTTTTCTGAGTTTTTGTTGCAGTAGGGGTTATTGTTCAAAGGAAGCCAATTGTGTGTTCCTAGGTGTTCCATGAGGGAGAACATCATAAAGGAGAAACATTGTGGCAGTCTAGGAGGCCACTTTGGGCTAGATAAAACACTTGAATAGGTGAAGAGATTCTATTTTTGGCCAGAATTGCAATCAGATGTTAGAAAATTTGTTGAAGGGGTCATTATATGCCAAAGGGCAAAGGGAACATCATCTAATGTTGGTCTATATCAGCCACTTCCTATTCCTCATAGGCCAGGGGAGAGTATAAGCATGGATTTTGTCTTCGGTCTTCCTAGGACTCAAAGAGGTTTTGATAGCATCTTTTTTGTGGTGGATAGGTTTAGTAAGATGGCGCACTTTTTTCCATGTAAATGCACTAATGATGCTTCCCATATGGCTGGTTTGTTCTTCAAATAAATTGTTAGGATACATGGTTTGCCTCTCAACATTGTGACTAACAGGGATCCAAAGTTTGTGGGCCAATTTTGGTATACTTCGTGGAAAAAGTTGAGCACTCAATTGTCTTTCACTTCAACCTATCACCCTCAGACTGATGGCCAAACTGAGGTGGTGAATAGGTCATTGGGAAATCTTCTTAGATGTCTCACAAAGCAGCATGGAGAGGCATGGGATATGATCATTCCTCAAGCAGAGTTTGCCTATAATGATTCTACCAATAGAAGCACAGGGAGAAGTCCATTTGAAGTTGTTTATGGGATTCATCCAAGAGGGATTCTTGAACTAAGGGATCTACATGGATTGGAGAGAAGAAGTGCTCAAGGAGAAGACTTTGCATTGGCCATGAAGGACATCCATGATAGAGTGAGAGAGACTCTCCAAAAGAACACTGAAAAGTACAAGGAGAAAGCCAATGAGAGGAAGAGAGATGTGCAGTACAAGGTAGGAGACTTGGTGATGGCACACTTGAAGAGAGAAAGACTTCCAAAGGGGCATCCAACAAAACTCCTCATGAAGAAGATTAGTCCTTACTGGATTGTGCACAAGTTTGGTCCTAATGCCTATGAGATTAAACTTCCTCAAGGCTTGGCTATATCTCCCATCTTCAATGTTTCAAACCTATTTCCCTACAAAGGTGATAATGTTGTAGGTCCAGATGCAGGTTTGATAGCACAAGAGGATGAAGAATGGATTAAGGACCTACCACCTAGCCAACCATTGAAGTTGGAGAGCATATTGGACACCAAGGTGATCAAGAAGACTAGAAAGAAGACCTATAAGGAGTACCTTGTCAAATGGAGTGGCCTACCTGCTAAAGATGCCACTTGGATGAGTGAAGAAGACATCTTGAAGCATGGTAACACTGCTGTTGATCTGGCTTCTCAAGGGACTTGAGTTCTTTTCCACCCCAAGGAGTATGGTGCAGGAACACCAAGAGATTCAACAAGATTCATGTTGAGTTTTGTGTTGTGTCATGTTTTCTAATGTTGTCTAAGAAGGTAGCACAACAACCTATTCTCATTTTGCCTGATTTTAATAAGTTGTTCATGGTGGAATGTGATGCTAGTAACCTTGCTATAGGGACTGTCTTGAGTTAAGAGGGCGGACTAGTTGCTTTCTTTAGTGAGAAACTAAGTGATGCTAAGAGGAAGTACTCTACCTATGACTTAGAGTTGTATGCAATGGTACAAGCCTTGAAGACATGGAGGCATTATCTTTTGCCTAAAGAATTCATTTCTTACACTGACAACCATGCTCTTAGTTTTCTAAATTCACAGGAGAAATTCAGTCACAAGCACATGAAATGGGTTGAACAACTTCAAGCATACACATTTTCCATCAAGCACAAGAAGGGGCAGGCCAATAAAGTGTTGGATGCATTGAGTATAAGGGTGTGCATGGTTCAAGAAATTTAATTGCAAAGTGTGGGAATTGATTCCCTCAAACAAATGTACAAGGATGATGAGGATTTCAAGTTGGTATATGAAGTTTGTTCTCAATTTTCAGACTCTTATCATACTGATTTTTCTGAGTTTTTGTTGCAGCAGGGGTTATTGTTCAAAGGAAGCCAATTGTGTGTTCCTAGGTGTTCCATGAGGGAGAACATCATAAAGAAGAAACATTGTGGTAGTCTAGGAGGCCACTTTGGGCTAGATAAAACACTTGAGCAGTTGAAGAGATTCTATTTTTGGCCAAAATTGCATTCAGATGTTAGAAAATTTGTTCAAGGTTGTAGTATATGCCAAAGGGCAAAGGGAACATCATCTAATGTTGGTCTACATCAGCCACTTCCTATTCCTCATAGGCCATGGGAGAGTATTAGCATGGATTTTGTCTTGGGTCTTCCTAGGACTCAAAGAGGTTTTGATAGCATCTTTGTTGTGGTGATTAGGTTTAGTAAGATGGCACACTTTTTGCCATGTAAATGCACTAATGATGCTTCCCATATTGCTGGTTTGTTCTTCAAAGAAATTGTTAGGATACATGGTTTGTCTCTTAACATTGTGACTGACAGGGATCCAAAGTTTGTGGGTCACTTTTGGGGTGCTTTGTGGAAGAAGTTGGGCACTCAATTGTCTTTCATTTCAACCTATCACCCTCAGACTGTTGCAAGTATGAGGATAACTAGTGTTGTCATTGATGTCAACATACTCATATTGCATTAATTAAAAGGATTGGATGAGTTGTGTGCTGAGGATATTGAGAAAATTAGCCCCAATCAAGAACAGTGAAGAACAGTGATGACATTAAGGTAAAAGTCCAAGATAAGATGAAGATCAGAGGATGCGGTTTAAAGGGTTTTTAGATATGAGTCTTGAGATGCTATAGTCAAGATTTCAGAGGTCCACATGAAGATATGAAGAAGTTATGGTCACTCTAGTAGAACCGGTTCCGGCAGATGTTCAGTGGTGATAGAGTGTCACAGATTGGTTTGGTGAGCTCTGGAATTGCATTATCTCATTCTACGGATTGGAGGGAGTGTTGCCAAAAGTAGTGTTAAGTGACAACTAGATTTGTTCATGGTTTGGAGGTCCAGAAGCACCTTTGTTAGTGTGATAGTGGCAATAGACTGTGTTCTTGAAGTTCCAGATGAAGAAGAGAAGAATTCTAGTAAGCTGATAAAGTGGGGATGTTCTTGGTGACTCAAGAAAGGTTTTGGTGATCTTTGGATCATGTATAATTCTTATTGGCATTCCACATTGAAGTTGGAGTTTGCATTTGAAGAACTACCACCGGGTATTGGTGTTCTTCTTGAGACTAGCCGACCGGATGTGTTACACGTCTTGCGAATGATCTTGTAGGTGTTTGCCAACTTAGATGATTGTTCCTAAGTCGATGCCTTGTATAAATAAAGGTTTGTGAATTTATTTTGGTGTGTGTCTTAGAGTGGATAAGTGTGGTGTAGCGAAGAGAAGTGTGAAGGCAGAGCAGGAGTTTCTGGGCTTAAATGGAACTGATCCAGGCATGGTAAAGATGTCAATCTCCAGTTCAAGTTTTTAATACTTGTTACTTTGTAGACAGTGTGTCTCTTGTAGGCAGTGTGCCTCTTGTGAGTAGTGTGCTCGAGCAGTGAGCCCTAATTGGCATGTGCCATCTATTTTTCTTATTCTTCTAATAGAGAATAATCCTTAGGTTAATCACCCCGTGGTTTTTCCCTTGACCGGGTTTTCCACGTCAAAATCTTGGTGTTTCATGTGTTGATGTGTATCTGCTCTGGTGTTTATGCTTATGCTTTCATGAATGATTAATTGATATGATATTAAATAACAAAGAGGATTTAAGTGTTTGAATTAGAAGCAAGTTTTGGACAACTGATTCACCCCCCCTCTCAGATGTTTGTTTTGAATCCAACATAGATTGATGACCAAACTGAGGTGGTGAATAGGTCATTGGGAAATCTTCTTAGATGTCTCACAAAGCAACATGGAGAGGCATGGGATATGATCATCCCTCAAGCAGAGTTTGCCTATAATGATTCTACCAATAGAAGCACAGGGAAAAGTCCATTTGAAGTTGTTTATGGGATTCATCCAAGAGGAATTTTTGAACTAAGGGATCTACATGGATTGGAGAGAAGGAGTGCTCAAGGAGAAGACTTTGTATTGGCCATGAAGGACATCCATGATAGAGTGAGAGAGACTTTCCAAAAGAACACCGAAAAGTACAAGGAGAAAGCCAATGAGAGGAAGAGAGATGTGCAGTATAAGGTAGGAGACTTGGTGATGGCACACTTGAAGAGAGAAAGACTTCCAAAGGGGTATCCAACAAATGTTGGTAGGTGGCGACTGATCAGGAAAGTACTGTACACTAGCCATGTATCCTCGCCGGGGTTTGAGGCCGGGCCGGGCCCCGAGTGGGGGTTCGGGGGCAGCAGCCCCTGAGAAACGGGGGTTCGGGGGCGGTAGCCCCCGAGAAAAAAATTTTTAGGGCCGACTTAAAAAATCCTATTTTTATGACCGACATAAGAAAACCCTAATTTTTGTAACCAACAAAAAGGCTTGATAAAAAGCGGCCAAGGGTTAGGGTTTGAATATAGTATTGTAGCATTTGCAGCGGTATTGAGTTGCAAGGATTGCTGATTGTAATCGGTTTGATTTACTGAATAATAATATTAGACTCTCTGTTTGGTGGATGTAGCCCGAGTTTGGGTGAACCATGTTAAATCTTGTCTCTCGCTATTATTAATTCTGTGTATTTCCATTTCTCTGTTTAATCTTTATTTGCATTTAATTGATATCTTTTGCCCGCTAACCCTAACAAGTGGTATCAGAGCGGGTTGTGTTCGATTATCGTCTGCAGGAAAGTCTCACGGTTGAGTGGGAGCAATGGCGGACGAAGGTAAAACGAAGGTTGATAAATTCAATGGGAAGAACTATCAGTTATGGAAGATGCAGATGGAGGATTACCTCTATCAAAAGGATTTATGGAGGCCATTGGAAGGAGTTGCCAAGAAACCGGCAACAATGTCTGATGAGGATTGGAATCTTCTTGACAAAAAGGCACTGGGAACCATTCGGTTGTGCCTGGCACCGTCGGTGGCATTCAATATAACGGAAGCGAAGACAACAGATGGTCTGATGAAAGCTTTGGCTAAATTGTATGAAAAACCCTCAGCCTCAAATAAGGTATTTCTCATGAAGCAGTTGTTTAATTTGAAAATGGTTGAAGGTGGATCTGTGACAGGTCATTTAAATGAATTTAATACGATTGTCAGTCAATTGACTTCTGTAAATGTAAAATTTGATGAAGAAGTTAGAGCTCTCTTGATATTATGTTCATTGCTTGAAAGCTGGGATAGTTTGGTAATGGCAGTTAGTAACTCTGTTTCTGGTTCAAATACCCTAAAATTTGATGATGTTGTTGGTGTTATTCTGAGTGAGGAAATTCGTAAGAAAAGCTCAGGTGGATCCAAATCAGGCAGTGTTTTGAACGCAGAAAGCAGGGGTAGATCAAAGGAGAGAGGAAAAGGTTCTGGAGGTCATGGGAAGTCACGAGGAAAATCAAAGGACAAAAGATCCCAAACCAGAGGACAGAAGGATTGCTGGTACTGTGGAAAACCAGGTCATCTGAAGAAAGATTGTTGGTCTCAGAAAAATAAAAAAGGAGACAAACAAGAAGGCAATAAGGAAGCAAATGTGGTAAGCAATAAGTCTGAAGATGATGCTTTGATTCTTTCCCTAGATAATGCTGATGATTCATGGGTTTTAGATTCAGGGGCCTCATTTCATACTACGCCCCATAGAAGTTATTTCCTTGATTATGTCCAAGGGGATTTTGGGCTAGTTTATTTAAGAGATAATGAACCCTGTCAGATTGTTGGAAAGGGAAGAATCAAGATTAAGTTGCAGAATGGGAATCATTGGCTACTACAAGAGGTGAGGCATGTTCCAAGGCTCAGTAGGAATTTAATTTCAGCAGAGTAGCTAACTGAACAAGGTTGCACTGTTACATTTACTGATAAAAATTAGAAGGTTTCAAAAGGTGCCTTAGTAGTAGCAAAAGGTGTAAAAGTAGGCACCTTATATCTTTGTACAGGTCATACTGTTCCTTCTACTTTAAATTTTATAGAGGAAAAACAACCAGGTTTAGGAACAGTTGCTGCAGGTTTGCAGGAAGAGACTAGAAAAGTTGCTGCAGGTTCTGAAACAACACTGTGGCATAACAGACTTGGGCATATGAGTGAAAAAGGTATGAAGGTACTTCATTCTAAGAAAGTTTTACCAGGTCTGAAATGTATTAATATGGATTTCTGTGAAAGTTGTGTGTATGGAAAACAAAAGAGAGTCAGTTTTCTCAGAGATGGGAAGCAAAAGAAAAATGAAAAGTTAGAGCTTGTGCATACAGATGTATGGGGACCAGCTCAGGTATCTCCTTTTGGTGGCTCTCGGTATTATGTTACATTCATAGATGATGTAACTAGGAAGGTCTGGATTTATTTCCTTAGACAGAAATCTGATGTATTTGAAACATTTAAGAAATGGAGAAGCTTGGTTGACAATGAGACAGGTAAAAGTTTAAAATGTCTCAGATCTAATAATGGCGATGAGTATTGCAGCAAAGAATTTGAAGATTATTGTTCCTTTAATGGAATTCGTAGGCAGAAAATGGTTCCAAGGACTCCACAGGAAAATGGAGTGGCTGAACGCATGAATAGGACAATAATGGAGTGTGCAAGGACCATGAGATTGCATGCTGGACTACCTTTAAACATGTGGGCAGAGGCTGTCAACACTGCTGTATATTTAATTAACAGATGTCCTTCAGTTCCTTTGGGCTGTGGTATTCCAGAGGAAGCATGGACTGGCAAGAAGGTGAGTTATTCTTTTCTGCAAACCTTCGGCTGTGAAGCATTTGCACATATAGATTCTGAAAATAGAACCAAGCTGGATGCAAAATCAAAAAAATGTACCTTCGTTGGATATGGCATTGATGAATTTGGTTATAGGCTTTGGGATTTTGAAAATCAGAAAATTGTGAGAAGCCAGGATGTTATATTCAATGAGAAGGTGTTGTACAAAGATTAGTTGCAGCAGCATGAGAAGAAAGAAAAGGATTATGTGGTGCTAGACAATACTCCAAATAGTGATGTTCCAGTGGTTCCTCATGCTCCGCAACAGCAACCAGAAATACCACAAACTCTAGTGAATGTTAGACGGTCAACAAGGATAAGTAGACCTCCTGAAAGGTTTTCTCCCTCTTTGTATTCTATTTTGTTAACAGATGCTGGTGAACCAGAAGGGTATGATGAAGCTATGTAGGTGAATACACAAGTTCAGTGGGAGCTTGCCATGCAAGAAGAAATGGACTCCTTGCTGAAAAATCAGACTTGGGAATTATGTAAGTTAGTTGTAGGTAAAAAAGCTTTACCAAACAAATGGGTTTACAGGCTGAAAGAGGAAGATGGAGGTAAGAAATGATTTAAGGCCAGGTTAGTTGTAAAAGGATTTGCACAGAAACAGGGCATTGATTTTGATGAGATATTTTCTCCGGTTGTCAAGATGACTTCTATTCGTACTGTTTTAAGTATTATGGCTGCTGAAGATTTGCATTTGGAACAGCTAAATGTGAAAACTACCTTTCTCCATGGTGATTTGGAGGAGGAGATATACATGGCACAACCATAGGGATTTGAGGTCAAAGGTAAGGAGAAACAAGTGTGCAGATTGAAGAAAAGCTTGTATGGCCTGAAACAAGCACCTCGACAATGGTATTTGAAATTTGATAGTTTTATGGCTGAGCAAGGCTACAATAGGTGTAATTCTGACCATTGTGTTTATTTTAAGAGGTTGGATAATGACAGCTACATCATTTTATGTTTATATGTTGATGACATGCTTGTAGCTGGGTCTAACATGGATCACATCAGCGAGTTAAAACATCAGTTATCACAGTCATTTGATATGAAGGATTTGGGGGCAGCAAAACAAATCCTTGGTATGAAAATTTACAGAGATAGGAAGAACAGAAAATTGACTCTGTCTCAGGCTGCTTATGTTGAAAAGGTGTTGCAGAGATTCCATATGGAGAATGCCAAAGCTGTCAGTACACCTTTGCCTAGTCATTTGAAATTGACTAAGGAGATGTGTCCAAAGACACAAGAGGAGGAAGAGAAAATGTCCAAGATACCCTATGCTTCAGCTGTAGGAAGTTTAATGTATGCCATGGTATGCACAAGACCAGATATTGCACATGCTGTCGGAGTCGTTAGTAGGTATATGAGTCATCCCGGATTTGAGCATTGGAATGCGATCAAATGGATTCTCAGATATTTGAGAGGTACATCTAATAAACACTTATGTTTTGGGGGCTCTAATAATGATTTAGCAGGTTATGTAGACTCAGATTTGGCAGGGGATATTGATACCAGGCGGAGTACTACAGGTTATGTCTTTACTGTAGGTGGAACATCAGTGAGTTAGATTTCTAGGTTGCAAAAGGTGGTTGCTTTATCCACCACAGAGGCAGAATATGTCGCTGCAATAGAGGCAAGCAAGGACATGATATGGCTACAATCTTTCATGGAAGAATTGGGTAAACAACAGGCTAACAGTTCTTTGTATACAGACAGTCAGAGTGCCATACATCTTGCAAAGAATTCTGCCTTGCATTCCAAGACCAAACACATATAGTTGAGGTATCACTTTATTCGGTCGGTGTTGGATAATGGACAGTTAAGGCTGGAAAAGATACATACAGATGAAAATCTAGCGGATATGTTTACAAAGGCAGTGACAAGGGAGAAGCTGAGCTCCTCTTTAGCTTCGATTGGTCTTCTAGACTGAACACAATAAAAATTGAATAGTAGAGTCTAGGGTGCTTATTTCCAGTGGGAGCTGCATGCGCAGCGGTGTCATCCAGGATCAGTCTCCAAGTGGGAGATTGTTTTGGTGTGGAGCCTGATCAGTCTCCAAGTGGGAGATTGTTGGTAGGTGGTGACTGATTAGGAAAGTACTGTACACTAGCCATGTATCCTCACCGGGGTTCGGGGCCGGGCCGGGCCCCGAGCGGGGGTTTGGGGGCTGCAGCCCCTGAGAAACGGGGGTTCAGGGGCGGTAGCCCCCGAGAAAAAAAAATTTAGGGCCGACTTAAAAAATCCTATTTTTTATGACCGACATAAGAAAACCCTAATTTTTGTAACTGACAAAAAGGCTTGATAAAAAGCGGCCAAGGGTTAGGGTTTGACTATAGTATTGTAGCATTTGCAGCAATATTGAGTTGCAAGGATTGCTGATTGTAATCGGTTTGATTTACTGAATAATAATATTGGACTCTTTGTTTGGTGGATGTAGCCCGAGTTTGGGTGAACCACGTTAAATCTTGTCTCTCGCTATTATTAATTCTGTGTATTTCCATTTCTCTATTTAATCTTTATTTGCATTTAATTGATATCTTCTGCCGGCTAACCCTAACACAAAACTCCTCATGAAGAAGATTAGTCCTTACCGGATTGTGCACAAGTTTGGTCCTAATGCCTATGAGATTAAACTTCCTCAAGGCTTGGCTATATCTCCCATCTTCAATGTTTCAGACCTATTTACCTACAAAGGTGATAATGTTGCAGGTCCAGATGTAGGTTTGATAGCACAAGAGGATGAAGAATGGATTAAGGACCTACCACCTAGCCAACCATTGAAGTTGGAGAGCATATTGGACACCAAGGTGATCAAGAAGACTAGAAAGAAGACCTATAAGGAGTACCTTGTCAAATGGAGCAGCCTACCTACTGAAGATGCCACTTGGATGAGTGAAGAAGACATCTTGAAGCATGGTACCACTGCTGCTAATCTGGTTTCTCAAGGGACTTGAGTTCTTTTCCACTCCTAGGAATATGGTGTTGGAGCACCAAGAGATTCAAGAAGATTCATGTTGAGTTTTGTGTTGTGTCATGTTGTCTAATGTTGTCTCATGATGTAATAAGGTCCATTGGACCATTTCATTTCATTTCATGTTGATTTCATGGCCTTGATGCTCATGGGTGTAAGTCTACTTGTGGAGTTCATTGTTTCATAGGTGGAGTCTATTGATTTCCATTGTTTCATAGGCGACGTCTACTGATTTGAAGCCATTCATCACACATGGAGAAAGCCTAAACACCTTGTCAAAGGATGATACACTTGTAAACCCAAAATCCATATGTAAACAAGGTGTAATTAGTTGCAGAAAAAGACAAATGGGATAATTTGGTGGTTGCAGGACAGTTTATGGCCTCCCACCGATCCAAATTGTCTCCCATTCAGTTGTAATAGTCAATCATATGTTGAAGAAGGCCATCAACATGATGATGGCATTGTAGAAGGTGATTTGGAGAAAACAATAACAAATTTTAGTTTTCTGCTTAATTTTCTTGTGTAATTCTTGTTCCTACCCATACCAGTCTTCTGTACGGATGAATTGCAGAGTCACATGATGTTGGCATGATAGCAGGGTGAGTGCAAAATGTTTTAAAACTTATTTGAGTTCTTGAAATATCTATATTGCAGAGTTCTATTTTTTTTTGAAGTTGGTTGATAAACCGTACTTTAGGGTTTTGACAGAAAAATATGTATTTTTACCCATTCCACTGATGTAATTCCTTCCAAGATCAGTGGAATGGATCTATTTCTGTTTGTTTTAGTTTTTTGTGAAACCTAAGTATAACTAGTTTATACAACCACTAAAATGTATAGGTTTAACAAAAGTTTAAATCATCCCATGCTATATAGAAAACCAACCAATACATGGTGGTAAGAACTAGAGACTGCCTCATAATAAACTATGGACCTGACCTTGAGGTCAAATTTCTTAAGAAATGTGAAGGAAATAACACTACATAGGTCATTATTGGTCTTTGAGAAAAACATACCCATTGTTATTAAAAACTAGACCCATGGTAGTTTAAACATTATTCTATAATCTCCCAAAATCAAATACGAAAGAGATTTTCCCATAAGTTTAATCCTGACTAACCTACAGACCAAAAATAGTTTCATGTTTTTGATCATATAAATCACTTATGTAGATAATCATATAATTCCTATATGAATATAATAATCATGCACACCTTTTGCGAAATAGATCTTATCAACTATAAGACAATATCAACAAGGAGAAATGTAAGACAAGTAGTTGACATGGGTATACTAAAGATATCAAGACAACTTGATAGAACAAGAATGACCACAACGATGTACAACTGATGATGTTACGACATAAGATACTGCCACACTTATGACACAAGATGATTCCCAAAAACACGTCTAACTAAACACAAATGTTGTGTGTGTGTGGTTCTCAAAGCCATGATGTCTTGCCTATTCACCCTATTTGCTTCCCTCTCTCCAGTGATTCTCTCCCTCCTATTCTAGGAGGGGGAATTAGTTTCTTGAAAGCACCTCATTTTTCCATCACAATAGTTAGTCCATTAACCAAAATATTCATAACATCATATAAATATTTCAATAAACAATAATCATGAAGATAATCCATTATTCACATTTAGAAATCACATCTATTTCTACATATCAAGAGTAAAGTAGGAATAACTCTTCATAATTATCCTCTAGTCATAGTTTGATAATCATAAATTATAATGCATGGTAATGTTTTAACTAAAAATTAGTTAAAAATAACATAAATAAATTTGTCCAAAATTGGGGCATGACATCTCCTCCCCATTAAAAGATCATCATCCTTGATGACTTAGTTCAAACAAGTACTAAAATAAAAACAATATTTTTTCTTAACATCAACTTAATCAAATGAATGAGGAAATCTTCGATGGAATTCTTCATAGTCTTCCTAGGTGGCACTATCCTCTAAATATTGGTCCCACTAGACCTTGCACTGAGTGACTTCTCTGTTACACAAGTGGAGCTTGCAAACCTTGAGCACTCTAAAAGGCTCGATTGAGACCACTCCTAGATCCATAAATTCAAGAGCATTCCAGTCAAGCACATGATTAAAACCAAACACATACTTTTTCAAATAAGAAACATGAAAGACATTATGCATGCAAGCAAGAGCAGGTGGTAGAGCTAGTTTGTAAGCAACTGGGTTGATTACTTCTAGGATCTTGAATAGACCCACATATCTAGGTGGTAGTTTGGCTGATTTACCAAACTTTATTGAACTTTTCTGAGGTTTGACCCTTAAAAGCACTTTATCACCAATAAAAAACTATTGTGGGGTATGCTTGGCATCAACATAACTCTTCTACCTATCAATTGCTTCTGCTAATCTCTTTTTGATTAGTTTAACTTGCTCCTCTATTTCCATTAGTATTTATGACACAAGGCTAATCCTATCTTCTAGTTTGTACCAACTTATAGGAGTTTGGCACTTCCTACCATATAATTCTTCAAAAGGAGTCATTTTAATAGCAGACTGATAATAGTTATTGTAAGCAAACTCAACTAATGGTAGATACTTCTCCCAGTTGTACTATTGATCCATGCAATACATCCTTAACAAATCTTCTAACACTTGATTTACTCTTTCAATTTGTCCATCTGTTTTTGGATGGTAAGCTGAACTTATATTCAACTGAGTTCCCAAGGCTGAAAATAAGGTTTGCCAGAACCTCAAAATCATCCGCACATCCCTATCTAAGATAATTTTATCAGGAACTCCATGAATTCTAAAACTTTCTTGTAAAAATATTCTTTCTAGAATAGGTACTCCATCAATAAGGTTTCCTAGAATGAAAAGTGCTACTTTTGTAAGATTATCCTCAACCACAAGAATTGTATCATGGTGGTTTCTAGACATAGGTAAACCTTGGACAAAGTCCATACTGATGACTTGCCATTTCCATTTCAGAATATCATGAGGATATAACAATCCTGTTGGATGTTGATGTTCAGCCTTGACTCACTTATACTCTAAGCATCTAGCTACAAAACTTATAGCATCTTGCTTCATACCTTTCCAAAAGTAAAGTGGTTTCAAATCCGCTAACAAATTTGTGACTCTTGGGTGTTTGATTAAGGAGCACAATGTGCTTCCTTCAACACAAGATTTATCATATCACTCCGATCTAGAATATACATTCTATCACCATACCTCATTAATCTATCTGATTCAAATCAATCCCCTACATATCTAACATCTTGAGGATTTCATGTTAGTGCACTTCTCACTTACTCATAAAATTCATCTTGTGGAGAATTTCTCAATACCTATTCCTAAAAAGTTGTTTGAATTGAGGCCATTACTGCAATATGTCTTCTATGACTAAGAGCATCGGCAACCTAATTCTCTTTCCATTTTATAAAATTTATGTCAAAATCATAATCTGACAATAGTTCAACTAACACCTTTGATGTGCATTGAGGTGTGGTTGAGTGAAAATGTATAAGTCATTGATTGTCTAACTTAAGCTAAAAATGTTTTCCCATGAGGTAATGTCTCCATACTTTCAAGTCATGTACAATTGTAGCTAACTCCAAATCATGCAGAGCATAATTCAGTTCATATGGCCACAATTTTTTGGATTCGTATGCTACAAACTACCCATCTTGCATGTGCATTCCACCTAATCCTTATCTTGATGCATCCATGACGACCACAAAGTGTCCTTCTGGATCAGGGACTCTAAGAATTGGGGTAGAAGTTAACTTTTCTTTGAGAATTCAGAAGGCTTCCTCACACTTCTCACTCCACTCAAAATACTTTCCTTTCCTTTGGAGTGTAGATATAGGGTTCGCAATTTTATAAAAATCAAAACAAACTTTCTGTAATACCTAACTAATCCCATAAAATTGTGTACCTCATGTACATTTTTGGGTGCTGGCCACTCCATAATAGCTTTGATTTTCAAGGGATCTACTGCAATCCCCTCAATAAAGATGATGTGCCCTAAATAGTGTGCTTCTTTTTGAAAGAAAGTAAATTTTGACAACTTCTCCTACAACTTATGTTCTCTTAACTGCTGGAGAACAAATCTCAAATGATGAGTATGCTCTTCCTCATTCCTAGAATATATCAAGATATCATCTAAGAAGATAAGGACAAACTTGTCTAAGAATTCTCTAAAGACACTATTCATTAAATTCATGAATGTTGCAGGCATATTAGTCAAACCAAAAGGTAAGACTGTAAACTCATAGTGCCCATATCTTGTTATGAAGGCTATTTTGTGAATGTCTTCATCTTTAATTCTTAGTTGATGGTAACCAGCTCTCAAATAAATTTTTGAAAAGATTGTTACACCACGCATTTGATAAAAGAGATCATCAATGCGGGGTAAAGGATATTTGTTCTTTATCATTGCTTTTCTCAGCATACGATAATCAATACACAAGTGCAATGTTCCATCCTTCTTGATAAAAGCCATTGATGCTCCCCAGGGAGATACATTGGGTTGAATTAACCCCTTGACTAACAACTCTTGTAATTGGGCTTTCAACTCAACCAGCGATGTGGTTGTCATACGATAAGGTACCTTGGACACTGGTTCTGAACCTAGTATAATATCTATAGAAAAAATTGAAGGCTCTCTTAGTTGGTAGACGTAGTAATTCATCAAGAAAAACATCATGGAAGTCATACAGAAAAGGATAATCCTGAATTGACGGCTCTTTAGATTTCTCTGCTTGGTTAATTTTAACTACAAACAATTGACATCCCTTTCTTTTAGCTCTTTTAAGTTGCATTGCCGACACTTGTCTAACTTTAATTTCACATTTGATCCCCTGAATCTGAACTAGATTTCCTTTGTCATCTAAACACTCGACTATTTTATCAAAACAATCTACCTTAGCTCTATGATGCCATAACTAATTCATTCCTAGTATGACATCATATGATCCCAATGGGGCTACATATAGGTTGACTTCAATCAAAAATGAGGGCAATCTTACCTCAGCTTCAAACAGGCACTACTCTACCTAAGCTCTTGATTGGTTTACATATTCTATAGATCAAGAGTTAGCCATATAGCCAACTCATCTAGGAATTCTATCAAGCAATCTAGGTGTTACAAAGCTATCTGTAGCACTAGTATCTATTAAAATAGAAATTAGTATTCTAGAAAAAATACATGTAGCTTTGATAGGAGCGATTTGATACTCCACTTGATGATTGTCCACAGCTACATGGATTCTCTACTGGAAAGATGCTTGCTAAGAAGGTAGAGAAAGATTTTGGAACTAATTTCCTTGGCTTTTATTTGGACATTGATTCACATAATGATCTTCTCCACAAGTAAAACAACCACATGGAGGTCTTTGCTTCTCAGTTGAATGATCATTTTTATTATCATTCTTGTTGAAATCATTGCCTCTTTTTCCATTTCGAGCATCATTCTTATTATTTTTAAATCCTTTCCCATTGGATTTTGGCTTAGAATCTTAATTTCAGTTCTTCTTCTTAAAAGAAGGTGAATATTTGGACCAACCAAACTTCTTACAAGACTTATCTCAGTAAGCCAAAATGAATTTATGTTTCTACTCCTACTTGATCACTTTTTTAAATACCTAGTCCATGGTTGATAGACCATGAAATTCCACTTCTCCTCCTATCTGTGCATTCAATCCTATGATGAATTTCCTTATACAGAAACATTCATCATATTGATATTGAGGTACATACTTCAAAATTGGATCAAAAGGGTACAAGTGAATTGTACTCAGTCCATCAAAGATAAGACACAATCATCATGATGATATTGAGGTACATACTTCAAAATTGGATCAAAAGGGTACAAGTGAACTGTACTCAGTCCATCGAAGATAAGACACATTCATCACTACCATCCTTTTTAGGAGTATTTTAACAAGATTCAAATCAGCATATTGTTGTGATTCTTATCCATATCACAACCTTGAAACAAAATGTTTTCACAAATATACCTTATGCATCCAAAGGCCTTCATACATATGGCCCAATATATGGTTTAAGGTATAGAGAAATAAACTTCTTTACAGAATATAGAAGAACATTGACTAATCATTGTCAAGCCTGAATATGGTTTACTAATCAGTTAATACATAATACAATCTCAAAACACTGCTAGACCTATAAAACCCATGTATTTCCATACTTAATCTCCACAGGATGTAGACCAATGAATGGTTGATAAACAATAAAAAACCTAAGCTCATATAAATTGAAATCTGTATAAGGTCAAGTACGATGAACATGTATTCATTACATTAGCATACTTGAGAAAGGTCGAATGTTAATGAATGCATTTTCATTACATTTGAATCTTAAAGTAGAAACCTAAGTATAACCAGTTTATACAACCACTAAAATGTATAGGTTTAACAAAAGTTTAATCATCCTATGCTATACAGAAAACTGACCAATACATGGTCGTAATAACTAGAAACTACATCATAATAAACTATAGACCTAACCAAGGTCAATATTTTTAAGAAATGTCAAGGAAATAACACTACACAAGTTGTTATTTGTCTTTGCGAAAAACATTCCCACTGTTAATAAAAACTAGACCCATGATAGTTTAAACATTATTCTATAATCTCCCTAACTCAAATACAAAAGAGGTTTTCCCATTAATTTAATCTTGACTAACCTATAGATCAAAAATAATCATATAAACAATATAATAATGATAAATTTAAACCTATACTGGTCTCCATATTATCATTACGAGTCACCATTGCATAGACTGAAACAAAGAGAAAATACTAGATAAAACTTGGTTTTAATCTCATACATTCCTATGTGAAATCCTCAAAATACTAATACAAACCCATACTTTGTATAGTGCAAAACAATGAACTAAGAGAACATTACTTATTCAAATGCTCACAAGGAAATAAATCATACCAATTTATTGAGCAGTATTCCTTCACCAATTGCAGAGCAAAATCCCTTCCTCTATTCTTCTCCTTTTCCTTCTTTCTGCGTCCTCTTTTCTTCCCATTTTGTTTATCATGGGTGGTGAAAACCCCTTAAAATTCCTCCACAGAAGACTCGAGATTTTCCCCAAAATTTTCATTCCCACTCTCTCCATCATGTTTTAACAAACTAGAGTGAATAACTACTTGTGGCCAGTTTGATGGAGTTTAACTCCATATTAACTCCTCGGTACTACCACATCTAATGCATATTAATGCATTTAACTCCACTTCATGGAGTTTTCTCAAGACCCACAATTGAAATTTAAAATTTTCAAAAACATGAAACTGTATAATTACTTATATATGTAAATACATATTTATATACATATGTATATATATATAAATATGACTATTATATATATAGTGCCAACAACACAGGTTCAAACTTCATGGGGTTTCCCTCTACCGCATCAACAATTAAGGGGGCCCTAGGATCTTGAATCCTGATTTACCCACTGCATGTGGAGTGGGGCATTTGCATGTCACCGAGGGGTACATACCTGGTCTTAATTTTTGGAAGGAGAAGGCTCACAACCAGAAGAAGCAGGAAGTGAATCCTTAGATTTCACACAAGACACTCGAACAACACACCACCCCGACAAGCATCAATGTTGATTTGGAGGCAGATGTAAACCAAGACAACAAACTGCTTCAAAATATTATGACCTTCGAGAGATTTACAGGCGCCAAGAGAACAAGGGATGAGATCACTTCATGGGCTTGGGAGAATTGGAAGAAAGAGTTTGTGCTGAACTTTTTGCCTAAAGGCTTCTTTGCAATAATCTTCACCAAATAGGAAGATCGTGACACCATTCTCTCCAAGATCTGTCCCACTTGGAAGTAGATTTCCTTTCCTTAAGGAAGTGGCACCCAAATTTTGATCCAACATAGGCCAACTCCAACACTTACGAAGACTAGGTGAACCTTTATAATCTGCCAATCAAATTCTAGACAGGGGAGAGCCTAAGGAAGATTGACGATGCCCTAGGCACATTCATAGATTTGGACTAGGATATTCTGAATGGTAGCTCTTATATTTATGCCTGATTGAAATTTGCATACATTTCAGGTATCCCAAAGGAAATTTCTCTCTCCACGTGAGCAGGAGCATGAACACAACAGTTAGAAATTGAAGAAAACAATTTTTTTTGATTGAACTACTTGCGAAGGAACCATAACATAGCCTCATGCGTACGACCATCACCTAAGCATAAAGAATGGAGGATGGTCCACAATAATAATGAGGTGCCGGAACCACTGCAAATCAATTTGATTAGCCTTCTAATCAAGATATCACCCACCCAGGGTACAAGCCAGGCACAAACCTAGAAGTGGAGGCCACCAACCTTTTAATTGATCAAGAAATAGAGCCTTCGCTAATTGAGGAGGAAGCCACCGATTGGTCTTGCAATGAACCCCTTGCGGAGGATGATCTTGGCATTCTAGAGAACCGCTACATACACCAAATTGCATCCCAGATCAACAAACTAAATGTCCATCTGCGGAGGAAAAGAGGGAGGTGGACGAACAAGGAGAAAAGAGAAATGTTTACATGGGTTCAAGGACAGACATCCATCAACACTTTTCTGAATCACAAGGGAGGATGATCTTCCCTTGGGGGACCATGAGGGTCTCTACCTGGAATGTTAGGGGCTTAAACGCCCCTAATAAACACTTGATTAAGCATCAAATCAAGCTACTAAAAAGTGACTTCATTATGTTTCAAGAAACAAAACTCAAATAGGAAGAGGCAAAGGTTTTTCTATCCCATTGCTATGGCTGGAAAGGGCATTTCACTCTGGCCACAGGTGCCTCTAGTGGTCTAGGATTTATTTGGAAATCGAATGGGATAAAATCAATGTGATAAGAGAAGATTCAAACTGGTCGGTAGCTAGATCATAGTGTCTCCAATCAAGGTTAGTCTTCCACATCAACAATAGCTATGGGCTGACAAAAATGGAGGACAAGAAGCAACTCTGGGAATCAGTGAAAAATTTTGTCTCCATAGCTGACATAAATTTTGTCCACAATCTCAGGTAAAATTGTGAAGGACATCAACACAATGCTAATCACCCTAATCCCAGACTAACTTTTGACCAATCTCCCTCTGCAACTTGATTTATAAAATTATCTCAATGGTGATGGTGAATAGACTGGAAAGAATTCTCCCAAGGATCATCTCAGAAGATTAATGTGGTTTCACCCTCAGGCGCTCCATCACAGATAGCATTATTATAGCACATGAAGCTACTCACTCCATACATGCCTCAAATCAGTCATGTATGGTTATCAAACTCAACATAAGAAAAGCTTATGATCGAGTTGATTGGAGATTCCTTATGTCTATCATGAAGAAATTGGGGTTTTGTGATAAATGGTTTACTTGGGTGTTCAACTGCATCTCCATAGTAAGTTATTAAGTACTGGTTAATGACAACTCAATGGGTTTTTTGAACCTACGCGGGGTCTTCGTCAAGGGGACCCCCTCTCACCTTTCCTATTTGTAATAATGGCGGATGTACTTGGTTGAGCAATCAAAGTGTAGGTTAGGGATAACAACTGGAAAAACATTCATGTAGTGGATAATCTCTCTGCCTTTACTCACCAGTAATTCATGGATGATACAATCCTTTATAGGGAGTCTTGCATTGAGGAAGCCTGACATATCAAAAACACCTTGGACAGCTACACACACACCTCTGGTCAGTGTATCAATAACAAAAAATCATGCATCTATTTCTTCAACACCAAGCGTAGCATGAAGAAGAGAATCGTGGACATTTTGGAATTCAAAACTGAAACTCTATCGGGCAAATACTTAGGGGTACCCCTACTCAAACGAGACATGCGAACCAATCTTTGGGAAGAAAAGATTGAAAAATGCTGAAGCAAATCCTCAGCATGGAAAGGCAAATGGCTCTCTATGGCTGGGAAAATAACCATGATTAAGGTAGTACTTTCGGCAATACTAATTTATCTACTATCAAGCACATAGGTGCCAGGAAAAGCAAATAGGATGTTGGAAGGTAGTTTCAAGAAATTCCTTTGGGAAGGTTCAGAAGACACCAAGTGCATTCCACTAATTAGCTAGGAGACAACTTGTAAGAATAAAGATGATGGAGGTCTGTGCATCAGGAAAATCAAATTACAAAATCTTGCCCTTGGAGCCAAATTGGTTTGGAAATTATACAGGGAACTGAATGCCTGCTGGTGCAAACTCCTGCAACACAAATACCTAGATAGTACGGATCCCCTCCGCATCCTTACAACATCCAACCCCCCGAGAGGCTCACACATATGGAACTTTCTAACCCAATGTAGGTCAATCATCACAGATCATCTTTCCTAAACCATTAACAATGGTCGTATAGCCAGGTTCTGGGAAGGTTCTTGGAATGTTTTTCCCCCATTGGTAAATGATCCTTGAGACTACGAATATCAAGGCAATTCTCTCTAGCACATGGGGCACAAAAGTCTCTAATTACATCTCTCCTCTCCAAATCAGTGTAGATTTCTGGCAATGGAAGGAATTTGACAATATCGCAACACCGGAAGAACAAAAGGCCTTTCTCAAATAGATACTTTCTAAAAGGAAGATCTTTATAAATCTGAAAGAGGACTTCTTGATTTAGATAGGGGCAAAATTAGGAGAATATACGACTAAGATGGGATACAAAATCTAATGATCCATTCTACAGAAATTTGACTGGTCGGCAGAGCTTTGCTGGAGCAGTGTTGCCTTCCCAAAGTTGGTGCTTTCACCTAGATGACACTCCACAAAATAATTCTGATGAGAGACAGATTGAAGATAGATTGAAGACAATTGGGATATTGGGTCCATCCAAGTGTGTACTTTGCAAAAAGGATGAAGAAATAGTGGATCACCTACTACTCAACTATGATTTTTCCAAGGAATGTTGGACATGGATGGTTAACAATTTGGGGTGGGAAGGTGCTCTACCAGTGGACCTTTTGGACCTCTTCCTCTCATGGCCAAGAATCAAGAACTCCCTCTAGGAAGGCATTTAGATTGCTTCTCCCTCTCTGGTAATCTAGCACCTATGGAGGGAACGAAACAATAGAATTTTTTTCAAAGAAATAGAACTTACGGCTGCAGAGGTCCAAAAGAAAATTGAAGCGAGTATTTGCTAAATGGTTATGGTGAAACAGGGACACTCATATCCAAATCCATTCACAAGCTAGGATGACTCAATCATGAAAAAATGGAAGTTACTAAAGGATTCTCCTTCCTACTCTGCAAGCAGTCCGGACACAATCAAGAGGATTAAAAGAGCTAAAGTTAAATGGAACCCCCTTCCCACATGTAGGCTAAAATTAAATTTTGACAGAGCCTTCAAAGGAAATCCCAAAATTTTAGGTGCAAGTTGCATTCTTAGAGATGATTATGGGAACCTTATATGGGCACTATCTAAGCAACTAGTAGAGGGAACCAATAACGAGGCTAAATTTTAGGCTCTCCTGGCCGACTTCTAAAAGTGCAGGGAAGAACATATCTCAATTCTGGACATTGAAGGTGACTCACATATTTGTGTCACTGCCATCACAACAAGGAAAATTCTGAACTGGAAACTTAAGAATATTGTGGAATTCATTTGGGATGGCTTGGATGACATCACAATTACATTATCGCTCACTATTATAGAGAGGTCAACAAGGAGTAGATCATCTAGCAATTTTTACCTACATGCAAGCCACTGCCAAGATCTAAATAGCTCTTCTCTGAATCTGTGGGAATTGTCGGATCTCACACACTAACGAAGACATTGATGACTGGGCACCCCTATCCCTATAGGGCATGCCATATTCTTCTTATTATTTCTCATGGGAATGGTTCCCTTAACCATATTTATACATCAATATATATATCTTCCTCATAAAATAATAAATCACTTATGTAGAGAATCATATAATTCATATACGAATATAATAATCATGCACACCTTTTACGAAATAGATATTATCAAGCATAAGACAATATCAACAAGGAGAAATGCAAGACAAGGAATCAACATGGGTATACTAAAGATATCAAGACAACTTGATAGAACAAGAATGACCACAATGATGTACAACTAACGATGCTACAATGTAAGATACTTCCATACTTACAATACAAGATGATTTCCAAAAACACATGAGACTAAACACAAATGTTGTGTGTGTGTGTGGTTCGTGGAGCCATGATGTCTCACCCATTCACCCTGATTTGCTTCCCTCTCTCCAGTGATGTTCTCCCTCCTCATCCAGAAGGGCATCCGAGAGAGGGAATTAATTTCCTACAACCACCTCATTTTTCCATCATAGTAGTTAGTCCATTAACCAAAATATCCATAACATCATATAAATATTTCAATAAACAATAATCATGAAGATAATCCATTATTCACATTTAGAAATGACATCTATTTCTACATATCAAGAGTACAGTAGGAATAACTCTTCATAATTATCCTCTAGTCACAGTTTGATGATCATAAATTATAATGCATGGTAACGTATTTAACTAAAAATTAGTTTAACATAACATAAATAAATTTGTCCAAAAACGGGGTGTAACAAAAATGACCATGCACATAGATGCAAGGCTGGAAGTTTTTCTTCTTTATAGAATTGTGTAAGCCTAGGTAGCTCTTCATGCACCTTGTGTAGGCATAAGTCCCTTTAACATCATGCACCACTGCACATGCATCACACACTTTAGAATCATGTGCAGCCACAAATTCTCAACACTTGCACTATGATCTAGTCTACCTAGCATTTTATCCTCCAAAGGAACCACCACCATAAATGCACAACACCTAGTGGCTATTGTACCACAGGAAATAGATCCATACAAGTTTTACATTTAGCACCATACATGCTCAACACCTAGCAATGCTTGTACCACAAAAAATTCTAGCATTTAGGTTTGACACTTTGTAACATCTTATCCACATGTGCCACATGAATATATGCATTAAACACATGTCAAAATAGATGTGGTGCCTAGTTGTCCACCTAGTTGGGCTTCACCTATAAATACATGCATTGTACATCTTGAAAAAACACATAGAGAGAGGAAAACATATTAGCATTCTCTATGTATCTAGTAGCCATCCCATGATAAAAAGGATACATCGCCCCTCTTCTAACTAAAGGAATTCTTATTTTATCCTTATTGCTTTGTAGACATGTATTTTGTCTTATTTTGTCATTGAAGAGAAGTAGTCTATTTGCCAATCTTAGCCATTTGAATGTGTAATAGTTTTATGAATCTTGTCCTTTGAGATTCTACTGCACATTCCACAATCTAAAACTCTATTTGGGTTATTCTCATCACTTAGATAATTTGTAAATTATCCTACATGTATTTCATGGGATCAAAAAAAATCATTGGTGTAAAAGATTGAAAGTGTACTACACTAGTATCACTTAACATAGAATTGATATCAAACACATCCATACTTTCACTATTGTGGCCATTGGTAAAGCAAGTAAAAGGTGAAAAACATCAACATGGAAGGATCCCATTCTACATCCCTAGGTGAGGAAAAATGCTTGCTTGAGGAGATCCACCATAACCAATACTTACAAGATACTCTTCAGTCAACATAGAAAATATACAATCTCATCATTAAGCAACTCATATATCTCATGGTGTGAAACTCTCATCTTGTTGTCCCTATCCTAGAAGGTCTTTCTCAATTTGAGGGTAGAGATACTAAAGCCATGTATAATCTAGAGTAAGAATTCTCCAAAAAAGAGGAGGAACTAGCATGACTTGAATCTAAGTACACATTGTTCCAACTACCTGACCAAACATAAATTAGCACATAAACATTAATTGAGACTTGTGATGTATAAACAATGACAAATGAGGACTTTGAAAGCCCCTATCATTCCCTGTAGTCTAATTCAATACCCTTGTTTGGTAGTTTTGAGAAACACACAAAAAGAATTGGTTCCAAGCTAATAAATAAATTGGGATATGAAGTTTGATTCCTCGACAAGGATGGAAGAGGAGTAATCAGTCCCCTCCAAGTGGAGGTGAGACTATGCAACACTAGTATAGGTTACACTAGTCAGTGGTTGTGCAAGTAGAAAAGGTCAAGGTGTACACTTCTCACCATAGTCAAGCACTGCTGAAACAAATATATTATGTACTATAGCAATTAAAGTGTCTCCACTTGCTTGACAAGTAGTTATAATCCAAATTTTATTGTTGTTATAATTAGGTGTGATATTCACCTTGCAAATCCTATGTCTTGATTATTATAATTATTCATGTAGATGATAAATAATAGGTGTTCTTCAAACTTAATGGAATGGGTACTTAGATGCCCATGTGGGATGGGGACATTATTTATTTAATATTATTCTCCTAGGAACAAAAAATATTGTTGCAAGTGGGAATTGAAAGGGGGATTATAGTTGAAAGGTCAACATTGAGAATTACAATGCATCTTTTTTAATTATGGTCGTGGGTGTAATTGTTTTTCTCTCTTGTGAAGCACTTAGGAGTTACATTTGACCAAGTTGGGGGACTTTGTCATTATTGGTGTACATGCAACATTGTAATTAGTGCCTTTATGGAGCACTAGGGAGCTACTTTCTTACTACTAGAGTAATGAGGTCAATGATGCTTGTCGTGGTTATTTTCCTTCTTGAGTGCTTGAATCAACTTAATATTAGATTTTTGCTATTAGAGGATGGTGCCTATTTTTGGGACCATGGTTTTGACTCCTAGTTTTGGATACCACTCAATAATTTATAATTTCTTATTCTTTATATATTGGAGGTATGAGATAGAGGCATTATGTATTTTTACAAGTTTGAGGAAGGTTATGATCTTGGATCATTACCATATTGAAGAGATAATTGATTATATTGATGTACTCCTCTTGATGAGATTAATACCTTATCGGTGCTCTCTTTGGTGGTGATTTTTTTCCAAAAGGAATTCTCCAATTAAATTTGGTGTCATTTTCTATGTTGTTGATTTTATATATTTCTCTTTTGTATTTCATTTCATGATTTATAACATGTAATTGAATTAGGTTTTATCACTATTTATTTATGTTATTATTGTTTTGTTTAACCAGTTATCAACATTTGGTATCAGAGCTATGGGTTCACTAGATAGAGGGACACCTTTCTTGGAATGTTGTGGGTTTTTGTTGTTTGAAGTGGGAGAATTTGTTTAGTGGGTTTTGTAGATTTATGCATGGTTCAGATCATGGTAAGCACATCTTGGTCAAAGATTAACAATTTCACTAGCATTAGCTATGAACTTTAGAAGTTGAAAATGGAGGATCTCTTAGAAGAGACAGATCAATAGAAAGATGTAATATATAAAGAGAAACATGTAGATGTGTTGGATGAAGACTAGAGAAATCTTGACAAGGGAGCATGAGGAACCATATGGTTGTCTCTCTGGTTCCATTGTTCTAAATATTTCTAAGGAAACTATGACATATAATTTGTGGAGAGGGATAGGTGAAATCTACCAAACTAAGAGTCTTGTTAATAAGTTATATCTAAAGAAGAAGTTTATTCATTAAAAATGAAAGATGAAAACCCAATTGAAAAGCATTTACATACCTTTAATTTAATTTTAAGTCAGTTAGGATCTTTTGATGTTAATCTTGAAGAAGAGGATAATGTATTTTGTTGCTATGATCTTTGTCTGAATCATGGGGAAATCTAATTGTTGTAATTAGTGTTGGTACTATAGAGCATAAGATGGACTCTCTTTTTGTTACCTTGCTCAACAAAGAAATGAGGAGGAAATCCATGGGTGAAGGTTCCAAATATGCATTGCATGTTTGTGGTAGGCCCAAGGAAAAGGGTGGTAAGAAAAGGGAGATAATAATAAATATAAATCTAATGGAATGCCTAAACCCCTAGTAAGCATAGACTCAAGTGTTAGAATAATAGGAAATTAGGCAATTTGAAGAAGAATATAGAAATAAGAAAAAGAATTTTAATGATTCCTCTACTAAAAAATCCTTTGCTAATGATAATGATGCAAGTTAATCATCTCTACTATTATTTCTAGTGATGGATCAAAGATAATTGATTTAGGTGCCTCATATCACATGAATCCCTATAAAGAGTAGTTTTCTCGTTATAGAGTATACTATGGTGGTGAGGTGTTCCTTAGCGATAATGGTTCACATAAGATTATTGGCAAAGGGAAGGTAAATATAGTTTTTAGTGATGGGAGAGTAATATCTCTTATAGATGTGTTGCATATTCCATGTCTTCCATGAAATTTGATTTCAATTTCTAATATGAATGATGTTTGTGTGCATGTCACTTTTGATGAAAATGTTTGTAGGTTGGCTCTAACTAAGGGCACTCAATATAGTACTTTATCTAAGCCAGAAGCATCTACATATTGTAACTCTATCTATGCAATAGAAAATTTAGATTCATGTATGTTGTGGTACCACAAGTTGGGCAACATTGAAAAAAGGGTCTTAAGACCAAGTAACTAATACAAGTATGGTCGATGGTTTATCTAGTTATTCTATCGATTTTAACTTTTATGAGCATTGGGTGTTTGGGAAATAAAATATATTTAAGTTTAATTATGGTTGGACTAGGGAAAGAATATTTTAGAATTTAAATTCATAGTGATGTGTTTGGTCCTATGGATGTTCCTTCCTTTGGTTAATCCTCTTATTATGTTTCAATTACCAATGACTAATCTTATTATACTTAGATTTGTAGGTGGTATCATAAAACCAATGGAGGACACAAAGTGGATTAGCTCCATGGTTATCCAACATAATTTAGATAGGTGAAATAAGAATCTACGTAAACACTAGTGATTTAAAAAGGCCTATATGCATGACACTTTCCCTACTCTACTCATAGAGGAAGTATTGGAATCAGTGGCAAGAAGGGAGGTGTATTCATTTGCTAATGGTTTCTCTCACTATCATAAAGTTAAAATCAAAGAAGAAGACCAATAAAAAATAAATTATAGCATAGAATGGAGGTATTTTATTTATATAATAATGTATTTGAGGCTAAAGAACCCACCTACAATATTTAGCAGCATTGTGCTAAATGTATTCAAGGATTTTATACATGATTTCCTAGAAATTAACTTAGATGATAGGATCATATTTGGGTTACTAAAATATCAAGTCCAAGTACTAAGATTAATGTTTGAGAGATGTAGAAGCTTGATAATGTCTCTTAATCTAAATAAATGTATATTTGTAGCATCCTTTGATATGTTATTAGGATATATAATCTATTTGGAGGGTATGACCATAGACCAATTAAAAGTTTTAATAATTTTGAATCTACCTACTCTTAAAATTGTGCCTAAAATAAAAGCATTCTTGGGATACACTAGAGACCACCACAAATTCATAAGAAATTTTGTGGCAATACTTTTATTCACTCCATAAGCTCTTATTTAATAATAAACTTAATAAAAGATTTTCTAGAAGAATTGATGAAATAAATCAAAAAGAGAAGAGAGGAAGTGTTCAAACTTAACATAGAAATCAAGCATAATGTCATGGAACAAAGCACAAGAGTTAAATTTATCTCCTAAAAGAATGGCACAAGTTGAGACTTTACAAAATATAGAGTTAAGATCAAAGAAAAGAATGAATATACACTACTATGTCAACTAGATGAGGCTAAGAATTGGTTAAAGGAAGAGGTCATTCGAGCCTCAAAGAAATCTTATTAAATTTCATTGGCAAGGAAAGATTCTACAACATCGAAAATAACATTAGTGGTAGAGCTACAAGAAGAAGAGAAAGTGCCCAAAAACATGATTATGGCAAAAATAATCTTATAATTGAGGACGTAGTGGTAGGGGCTTAAAGTAGCGATGAAGAAATTACAAATGTAAAAGAAAGTAGCAAGGTGTTAATAAAATAACACAAGTATAGGCAAGAATATCAATCAAAGAACACCCAATATAGTGTAGTAAAAGAACTCGAAGTGGTTCTGTCCATGCAAGTGGCCAAGTTAGGCTTCTATATCTAGCTTTCTAACTAGATTAAGACTCAATGGGTGCTTCTTGGGCCTAGGTTTGGTTGTAGGTGGGACCTTGATATTCCCCTCATGTAGGGTTGTCCAAATTCATGAATTCATGGCTCGAACAAGTATTATTGTGATGTTCTAACCACCCACCATTTGAGTTGATATCCTCATAGTCATACCTATTCAACATAGGCACGATGGGATTGGGAGGAGGGATATATCAATCAAATAAGGGAGTGATAGGTTCGTTGGAGGGACTCGGTGTGTGAGGTCCTATAGATCTTGACATATTTGGGGTTACTTTAGGTACTGCATAATAAAATGGGATGATTGAAGAGAAGTAGATGGTCTCGAAATGGAAAAACAAGTGAGCTCATCCCAAAAGGATTTACTCTTCATGTCTTCACTAAAATATGTGTTATTCTTCTACTCACCACGAGTCTGTATGAATCAAACTCAAGAAAACACATGCATTGCACCCTTGTTGTTGGAGTGAATCAAATCACTCCTAATCACATGGAAAAATCTAATAGAATAGGGAAGAGTCTGATAGGCTACCCTCTTTGCAAGGAAGGAGAGTCCCATGAGTGATAATGGTATTAACTCATTGGGTGGTAGTCACACCAACTTGCTTCATGAGGAAGGAGCACTCGATGGTGGATGATGGTGTTTAGGTGAGGAGTTAGAGCTAGGATGTTTGAGTGCTACCTAGTGAATCCTTATAAAGGTGTAGTTGTAAAAATTCTTATCTAGCCAAGTTGGTCATTTTCTCAAATCTATTTTAATGCGTGCTATGAAAAAAGAAAAAAGGTTTTAAGCCTACATTCTTCTAATTCATTCAACTCTTCTAAGAGGGCTATCTCTCTTGAATGAGATAATTCTATTTCATACCTCCTATTATTTTCTTCCTAGATTTGACATAAAATAGTATCTTGTTCCTAGACATATTTAGCAAAAAACTTTTCTTCATTTGGTCACATGATCTCATTTAAAATGTCTTTCACCCGATCTTCTCTAATCCTAAGACACATGGACCTCAAAATGGAGGGAGAAAGGAAAGAGATATGTGCCTTGTTTGTTGAATACTTTGCTCATTTGTTTGTTTGATTTTTGTAATTTACTTTTGGGTTTACCTTGGTTTGTTGATTGCTTGATTGTTCAAAGCTTGATCATTGAGAGTTCATTTCTGGTGTTTTCTTGGTTTGAATTTGATTGCTTGATTTGATTAGTGTCTCTTGTTGGTGTGAAGGGATTTTGTTTTCTCGTGTTTTCCTAAATGATAATTAACTAAATGATTAATCTAAATGCATGAAAAGATCATTCTATCTTTTTGGTGTTTTCCCAAATTTAACTATGATCTAATTAGCTATTTGTGATTTAAAATGATCTATATATAATTTAAATGTAGTGTAAACTAATACTTTTGTATTTTTCATTTTTGTCTGATTTGTTGGGTTTGTTGACTACCTCATGTTGGTACCAAAATATTTCCACTCAAGGTTGAATACTAAATTCAATTTAAATTTAATCTAATCTATTTAATTGAACAAATAAATCTACTCTAGCTACTCTAATCTATAATACAATGATAGAGTCGCTATTCTGGGCAAGATTTGGAGTTATTCTAATTTCTAATCTAAATGACTTTTCAAAACAAACTAAGATAAGAATTGAAAATAATAACAAATAGCACTTCACACCAAGAAGATAGCAAATGCTTATTGAAGCTATAGTAGTTCATAGGGGCTTAACTATTTTGCCTTCTCCTCTTCTCTCAAGCCTAGGGTGCTTCAAATGATGGAAGAAGGGAAAGGGGACCAAACACTAAGCTCAAGGAATAAGTAATGGGATAATGTTGATAGTAGGAATGGAATCTTTTGAATCTTCAAGAAGAATGGGCCATAGATGCCTTGTTGGGAGTGTCTGACACTCTATGGACTTTATCTTTGATGCCTAAGAATGGACTTGCTAGCCTACTCAATTGACTATGGGTAGGGAGGCAGCAAATAAAACTCACAAGAAGGCAAGAATCAATAGCCAAGGACCATTTAGTAAGAGGACTAGAGTTGTATTTATAGGGTGGAAGACCCCAATCATAATCGTGATTAGGGGAGCTAACTAGCCATTAGATTTGTGATTTGGGGGAACAGAAGAGGGACTAGTGGTAGGTGCAAGCACAACTAAACTAGACTACCAATCATAGGCCTAACTGGTAGAGAAATACCTAGAATTCAAGGATTCATGCGCCATTCAAACACAATAGGGTCACCCCTTTTGGCAAGGTGGATCATTTTTTTTACCAAAGAAATTCACCCAAGTGACCCTACAACTTAACCTAGGTTACCTAAGTGACACTAGGATCTCTCAAGTGATCTTAGGATCTATCAAGTGCCCCTATAGTTGAAGGTACAAAATATTGGTTTTGAAGGATGGAGAGGACATGTAAGCTAAGCATGTGGTTTGTAGAAATAGAAAACAAATGAGGAAGGGTCCTAAATATGTAGGGAATCTTCCATCAAAGTCAAAAAGGTGGGAAAAGAGAATTATTCATGTCATGTGGGTCATGAGCTAAACCGCTAAATCATCATAGGATTGTCATGTAGGCCTTTGCAATTTTGGGCACTTATAGTTTCATGAAGGCCAACTCTATAACATCTCCATGACTCTCATCTATATTTGATAAAATAGAATTAAATTTTATAGAATTGTACAAAATTGTTTACTAGGATATTTTATTGTGTATGTTGATTTTTCTATCTATGGGTCTTGCAAATCTAACTTAGACCATGGTTGAGCAAAAGATAGGAATACCAACATAAAAGCAAAAGATCCTTTTGTATCCTTTTGAGTCAAGTATAATGGTTATAATTTTTTATTTTTTACTTTAGCATACTTGATTCATTTAGCCCACATGTGTGCTAAAGGGGGGGAGCGAATGTAGATCTGCAAATGTGTACTTGCACCTTTCCCTCTCATCTAAAGTGCACTCTCATCTCTTCACTTAGATATAAAATTATAATCCAAATTTTGCAACTTGGCACACAAACTATTAATAATCTTGCAAATCGTTCCACATTTAGTCTATTTAGACTCAACACCCATATTTCACTTCAATCCATGTCATTTGATCACTATGGATGCCATGACACTCAAATTAGTGTCCTGTTGATCATGTGCAGTAGTGCTCATAATGATCAAAAGCCATATTTCCAATTCTGACACCTACTTTTCCAACTCACTCTGCATGTTTATCCATACCCATGTCCAAATGGTAAAAATAGATGTTTCCTTGTTATTAATGAGAAGAAGTTATTAAAAATGAATGTAATAGAATATAATAAGAAATGTAATAGCACACAATAATACTTAGCAACACATAGGCACCACAAAACTGCATTATTGTACCTAGTTGCACACACCGCCTAGCAACCACTACACATTTCCCAAGGCATCCAATCTCCCACCTTTTTCAAATCTTTATGGTACTTGACTACTAGTAAAGAAGTTGTGCCTTTCAAAACCCCTCAAGACAAGTCCCTATGGCACCACCCCATCCAAATACCTACTTTTGATCATGTGTATAAGTTGTAGAGTTGTTAAGGACACCATCGTGACCATACAAGACACCAACACAAGAGAGAGGCTACACCGTGCTTGTATGAATGTCATTGCGCCTAACTTGACTAGAATGTGCACATATTAGTCCACTTAACATAAAGGTAGAGGGAAAAAAAGACAAAAGTGAAAGTCAAGGTCCTAATTCCTCTTTATCCAAAACATACATCATGATTTTTATCAAACACCAAATAAACTATATTTCCTATCCCTTTTCTCATTTAACTTTCATATGTAACCTCAACTATTTTAACTTTTGTTCTTTATTTACCCCAAAAAAAAATGTACCATATTAAAAATAATATAATAGAATTTTATTCATAAAAAATAGATAAAAAGTGTTTCAATTTATTTTTCATTATTCTATTTTATTATCTGTAATTATATATATAATTCAATTAAATTAAACTACAGATAATAAAATAGAATAATGAAAAAATAAATTGAAACACTTTTTATCTATTTTTTATGAATAAAATTATATTATATTATTTTTAATATGGTACATTTTTTTTTGGGGGGGGGGTAAATAAAGAACAAAAGTGAAAGGTCGTGGTTCCTCTTTATCCAAAAACATACATCATGACTTTTATGACTATATTTCTTATCTCTTTTCTCATTTGTTTTTTAATATAATTTCAATTGTCTATTCTTAGTTTAAAATGAATATGTGTTTTTTACACTCAATTAAATTAAATTAAAGATAATAAAATTAAAGAAAAAAAATATGAGACAAACATTTTTTATCTGTTTTTATGAATGAAATTCCATTATATATATTTTTAATTGGTAGATATTTTTAAAAAATATTATGGTGAATAGTGTTATAATTTTATTTTAATAAAATATAATATGATATAATACACCTAGTATAAAAAGTGGGTGGAATACCAAAGGGTTATAGCACAATTAGTTGAGCACAATTGGTGAGGGTGATGGTATGTTCCTTGATTACACCATCCACCAAGGTTCAAAACCTTCGGAGGTATGAAATATAAGGGATGAGATCGGAATCGTGCCCCAAGCGGACTTTGGCGGAATGGATACCCCTCAATCCTTGGCTCTCAGTGGAAAAGGTATCAACATAGACTCATGCTCCCATATCATACCCCTCAATCCTTGGTTCTCAACAGAAGAGGTATCAACATAGACTTATGCTCCCATATCAGGTATAAAATCCTCTTATCAAAAAATAAGTGGGTGCCCCAGGCAATCCTTGGCTATGAGTGGAAGAGGTATTAATATAGACTCATGCTCCTATATCAAATAGCACAAAATCTTGTAGATGATATAAAATCTTCCAAAAAAAATCGGTGGAATGACATCACCCCAAAAGTCCCTTGAAATCACAAAACACAAAAAAAATTTGGAAAAAAATATATATATATTTTTTTAAAAAAGTAAAGAAAAACGAAAGAAGAATTAAAAAGAAAACCTGGGTCAAGCTTTTAAATATCTCCAGTCCAAATCTGCCATGCAAATGTGGGCAAAGTCTTCAGCGTAATAATGACGATTGATTACAAGAAGACCAAGTATCAACCTTTGGAAAGATTGATTCGAGTATCAAAAGCAATTCACATCGGCCATTTAAAAGCTACTCATATCCAGAGGACTATGCTTGTGGGTCTTGTTGCTTACCTTTTCTTGATTTAGATAATGATAAGCTTGGATTTTACTTTGTTTTTGTGTAAAGTTTAAAGTAGGTGGGTCCATAACTGTAGTGACAGAGCGCTTTCTTCTGAGGAAAATAATGAAATGACACTGCAAGTCTGCAACAGTGAAGAACAAAGCCAAAAAAATCTCCTGAAACTTTGGCTGTCAAGGTTTGCCAAGTCAAGCACGGCATCTCGGATTGCACATCAAAATCTGTCACCCGTAAGCAAACAGTCAAGATAGAAAACGAAGTTTTTGTGTGTATTTTGAAAAAAAATTATTTAGGTTTATCACTTCCTCTTTCTCTTTCTTTCCTCTTCTTTTCTTTCTTCTTCTTTTTTTTTAAGGTTTTATTTGGCCGATAGGCCATTCTATATGTGCACACATCTTGTAACTGCCAAAAATTCGGTAGTTCCACTACTTTCGTCGTTCACAAATTTTAAAAAAAAAATTGGTAGTCCCACTACTTTCATTGTAGACAAATTTTAAAAAAAAAATGGGTAGTCCCACTCCACAAATTTAAATGTTGTAACTGACAAAAAAATTTGGTAGTCCTAATAGAATTAAATAAAAAAGTCTATGATAGTGGAGCTGCCATGCCACACAAGCAAATAAAGGTTTAAGGCTACCGGTGTCAAATTAAAATTTGCAATTGGCAAAAAAATTTGGTAGTCCTAATAGAATTAAATAAAAAAGTCTATGATGGTGGAGCTTCCATGCCACACAGGCAAATAAAGGTTTGAGGCTGCCAGTGCCAAATAAAGAAAACTCATTAAATTTTATCCTCCATGCACTGGACAATTAAGAAACGGTACAACCCACCACTAACTAAAAAACAAACTCATTAAATTTTATCCTCCATGCATTGGACAATTAAGAAATGGTACAACCTAATTTGAAGCTATTAAAACTCAAGTGAGCATATCAAATTGCAAGATTTAGGAATTTTCCTTCCACAATACTGCAAAGGGGCTAGAGAGACAACAAGTAGAGGCCAGGCTCTGATATCAATTCCACAGGAATCACACACCAAGGTTTGTTTCGACCGCTTCCTTCTCTGACTTAATTTTTTTATTATGCTGAAAACATTTGCTTTGCAATGGATTTTGTATGCTCGAATTCTTCATTGTGCTAAAAATATTTGCTTTGCAATGGATTTTTGTATGCTCAAACTCCATACTTAACTAGTTGTATTGTACTTGTCCTCTGCATTTATGGGGAGATCCAGTTCATTAGCCTGTGGCAAGCAAATTTGTTTTTTTAAACCACACAATTTGAGGTATGTGAAAGAGTATGCAAATAATAAATATAAATGGAAACAAACATTTATATATCAAATATTTATTCTTATCAATTTAGTTATATAATCCGCTTATAACTACTGCTCAAATTATAGGCAAATTTCAATTTATAAAGAGAATCAAATTTACCAGCCCACTTGAAAATCAAAGGATCTTTGAGTTCCAGCTATATCTGTGGATTTATTGGTAAGGGGTATGGTCCAATTCATAAGAACAACCAAACCAATCCAACCTCTTTTCTTTTCCTATATTTACAAATGAACAATAGGATGTACTTGAGGAATTTTTTCTAGAAGTACACAACAGTCTTCATGGAAAAATTTCATTGAAAAAAGAAACTGAAATTGATCTTATATGAATATCCACAAAAGAGAAAACAAGGTCAAAGATCAAAGTTCATCCAAAGAAAGAAGAATCAGTATGCAAGAACATGGTGTAAAGGGAGTAACTTTTAAAGCCAAAAGTAAGAGAACACCACTTGATATTTTTCCCTGTATAACTCCACAGTAGTTGCATGTGCCAACAATACATTATGGGCAACAATATAGGGCTCAACAATGGACTTTCTAGAAGTACAATTTCCAAAAGGGTATGAACAATGTTGAGGAGCGAAGTGGCCATCGTCATAGCCTGCAAATGAAAATATAATGGGTTCATTGAAACTTGACCAGTACTTAACTCTATCCCCAAATTCTCTGAAGCATATGTCTGCATAAGCCACAAAGTCTTCCCTGCAAGAATTAAAACATGGCATCAGATAAGATAAAATCATTTCTATTCTGATGTGCATAAACAAAATACTGAAGAGACTAAGAAGATCCAAGAGATGTTTCATTGTTAACACTCTCGTTTGAATGCATGCTTTCTTGGCTTTCGCCCACACTTTGGTCCAAAGCTTCCCACTTGCATTCACTATGACTGCTCTGGCCATATTGGCCTACAAGATTAACATAAACAATATATACCCATTACTTTCTTGCAATATTTAGCAATTCACTCAGGGATGAAACCAAGGTAGCAACTTTCCTAGGGAGCAGATTATAACTACTACTCTAATTTATTCTATTTTGGCACAGCCAGAGAGAGAATACTGGCAAAAGCTAAGTGAGTTGGCATTATTTCAGGACTCCATGTTGGCTTGCGACTTTAACTATGCTTCCATATCTTGTGCACCTTCCAATGACATTTGTTTAAAAGTTTCTAGCACCTTATCAACAAATCTATTTTATACATATCATGTAATCATTGCATGAGGCATTTTATTCAGCCATTCACATTTTTATATGTGCTTTCCACATTTTATATGAGGCATTTTATTCAGATAGACATGCCTTTACTACACTCTGCCCATGATTTCATGAAATGCCAAAACAAATTTCCATCTACTATAATGTGATGAAGGGTGGTTCCTATACATATTGCATCCTCCTTAATAGATGTAACCTATAATACCCATTCTTTCAAAATTGAGGTTAAGATCTCTTCATAACAAGATGGAAAAATTGAGGTTAAGATCTCAACCTCATGCTCATTCAATGGTGTGGTGGTCGAAAGATAAAAGGATCCATTTATATTCATGTGAAAAATATAGGGTGAGGTTTCGTTGGTCCCCCATGAGAAGCTCACCCAGATTCTCTACACTTTTTTTTAATTATTCTGGGGTGTTTATAGTATGGCAAGCAATAATAACTAAAGGCAACTCGGTTTCTATTGAGATTAAAGAATTAACCTTGATAGTCAAATTCTCGTCTTTAGGGTAAGTATGCATATAACTTCCAGGTAAATAAAATGCATCAGAAACAGACCCAAACTGCCAAAAATTTTGGTAGTCCAAAAAAAAAAAAATTTGATCGTCCATAAAGTTGGTCATCCAAAAATTTGGTAGTCCAAAAAAATATTTATATTTTCATGGTGGTGGTCTCTTAAACTTTTCTTGTTTAAAAAAAAAGCCTTACATAGGCGTTTCATTTCTTGCATTTTCTTTTCAATTTCATGAGTATTATCCTGCTATAACAAATAGAACATATCTTCTTCAATCCATCAGGTGAAGAGGTATTACTATTAGGTATTGTCATCAGGCTGAGTTTATAAATCTAAGGTTGGGTCTATAAATCTGGGTCTAAAGCTTTTTAATCTGAGATTATGTTTTTTCTTGTATAAGATTGCATTTTTATTTGTACAGGATAAGCTTCAAGGAAGTTTTATAAGCTACACGGAATCTAGGAGTCAAAGTATGGATGTTTTAAGCTCCAATTTATCATAAATTAAATGCATTTCATCTGTTTTCATTTGTAATTAGACATGAAAGTTTATTTTCCTTGCTTGTTATCCTTAAAATTTGTGGGTCTTTGTATTTTTATGAGTTTAATCGACTAGTATTGTACTTATTTAGAGGGATATTTGCCCAACCTTAATGCAAAAATTTAGCACATTCCTCAGCAACTTAAGCCAAATTCAAGGACTTCATGACTAGCATCGAATTCCCCATTTTTTTTAAATTGATTATCGTGTTTTGATTAGTTTGGATAAACAGAAGTTCACAACAAACAACACAAATTTAAGCCCATGAAATACAAACCTTACACCATTCTCCAAGTAGTTAGACGTAACACCTTTTGATATGATCTTCCAACTTAGCTTGGAAAGTGCAGGTTAAAAATCAATCTCTATCAATTATTTCTTAAGAATGTCAAAGTATATTCCACCAAGTTTTCAAGACGGATAAAGAAAGAGAAGGGGGAATGCATTTTTGGGATAGATTGCTAAAAATAAAACTGCTAAAACCTCCAAAATATATAATGCCAGAAGGGAAACAACAGTAAAGCATTGCTGCCTGGAAAAAATAGGAGAAAATTATCCACAAATAGATTCATAAGGAGAGCTATCATTAGTTAGGTATAGAAATCTATCAGAGTCTAAAAAATTTATAAAAATGAAGGGAATGCATAGACCTCCTGAAAGATGCTAGAATTTTCTATGTTTATTAAGATTGTCAAAGATAGAGATGCCAATTTTTGTAGAGGAAATTTAGAAAAAACATCTGATGCTTTTCATTCGATAGTTGGTGGGGCGATTTTATGCATTTCCTTTATCATATTTTTAGCATAAAATAGGGCGAATATAAAGATTTCACTGTAAATACATTCAATTCATTTTAGAAATTGCTCAAATTATTGCAATTGGATCCGCATTCTGTATTAAGCTCATCATCTTCATCCAATTCATCTTCCGATGTGCAATTTTTATTAATATGGTGAAGTAATGAAATCATTGCAAAATTCTTGTGCAGACCTTCCATGTTGTTGCCTACCTTCAATGGCTGCCTGCATCTAGGACATGTAAGCATGTTATGTCTAATGTACAGGGCAATTGGGGCTAATGTACAGGGCAATGGGTTTGACCTAGACACTATTGTGATCGTAGTGCCATTCTTTTATGTTTTCTTACTTTGTTTTCTGACAACTTTGTTATGTCTTTTGTCTAGATTTTGGATCCCTTTTACTGTCACAAAAATTCATGTCTATAAATGTCTCTATTACAATTTCATAATCCCTTATGGATCAGGATTGTACCTTCAAATCTAATTGTAAAATAGGAGATTCGTCACACTATGGTCAGTCTCTATATTGCATTATAAATGTCTCTATTACAATTTCATGATCCCTTATGGATCAATATTGTACCTTCAAATCTAATTATAAAATAGGAGATTTGTCACACTATAGTCAGTCTCTATTGCATTACCAAATGGTATTGGAAAGGGATACATCATTTGTATCCCCTCAATCAGCTCACCCAATTTGGACTTCCGCTGCCTTATTTCTTTGCAACTGGATAGACAAGCTTCTACTCTCTCGAGAGCCAATGGTAACCTCACTCATTGCTTTCCAACTTGAAAAGCTATCACTTTAAGATTCTCCTACATGAATTTGATTATTTCTTTCACCTTTCCAATTGTTTTTCCCATTCTATAGCGGAAAAACAATTCATGATGGTTGCAAGCACAAGACTGAGTGTAAAGGTTTCGAACAACACACTCTTCCACAATGTCCTCTACATCCCAGGCATCATCTCTAACATTGTGCAACCATCCTTTGAAAAGCTCATATTGTGTAGAACAATAATCTGCACCTTTTAGTTTACTATTTTGACAAACTACTACTAGAGTTGTATTATATTGGATGGATATTTATTTTGGTTTAATCAGTAACTTAACAATAGTTTCCAAAAAGTAGCCGACTTACTATAATAATTGTTTTAATTTTAGAAAAAACAAACATCCATTTAAAATTTAAATATAATTTTATGAATTTGTTAAGTTTTTAATTATTTACATGTTATTTACATGCCTTTTAAATTAATAATTAATTTTAATAATTTATTTAGGAATGTATAATAAATATTTAGAAATTTAATTATTTTTTAAATTATAATCACTACAATATTGCTATTAATATTAATAGTGTTAATTTATTAAAATCATGAAATTATTAAATGAATTTATGTATTGAGTTAAATTACTTTAAATGATAAGTTTCAAATATTCAAGCTTATTAATCTACTCTCTAGATATCTCTACTAATATTAATCTACTGTCAAGATATCTCTATAATATTAAGTTTTGGTTTTGGTTTTGGTTTTTTAATTTAATTGATAACTTAAAATAATTGATTTTTTTTTCTCTTTCTTATTTAGTGCATCTTATTAGTGCAAGTAGTTTCCTATATAGTAGCTGACTTATTCATTATAACAATTCTTTTAATTTTAGAAAAAACAAAAATGCATTTTAAATTTAAATATAATTTTTTGAATTTATTTACTTTTTAATTATTTACATGATCTTAAAATTAAGTTTTAGTTTTTACAATTTATTAGTTTTAATTATTTACATACATTTTAAATTAATAATTTTAATATCAATAGTGTTAATTTATTAAAATCATGAAATTATTAAATGAATTTATGTAATGAGTTAAATTATTTTGAATGATAAGTTTCAAATATTCAAACTTATTAATCTACTCTCTAGATATTTCTACTAATATTAATCTATTGTCTAGATATCTCTATAATATTAAGTTTTTGTTTTGGTATTTGTTTTTTAATTTAATTGGTAACTTAAAATAATTGGTTTTTTGCTCTTTCTTATTTAGTCCAAGTAGTTTCCTTAAAAGTAGCTGACTTATTCATTATAACAATTCTTGTAATTTTACAAAAAACAAACATGCATTTTAAATTTAAATATAATTTTATGAATTTATTTAGTTTTTAATTATTTACATGATCTTAAAATTAAGTTTTAGTTTTTAGAATTTATTAGTTTTAATTATTTACAAGCTATAAGAATGATGTGAAGGGAGTCGTACACAACTATTCATTTATCCATTCAATGCAAGTATTACAAATGTTGTGCAAGGGTCTATATATTCAAATCTTGAGTGCAAGGATTCAAAATATTATGCAAACTCTTTACAAATAAAACAGTAATAGAATGGCTCCTTGAATCTAAAGCATCTCAATCTTTAATATTATTGTCAAAAAAACATAAAAAATTAAATTTAGAATTAGTGAATAGACTATATCAATAACAATGTAATGGGTTATTTCCTCATAGGCCTTGGATCTAGGTCCACTTTGGAAAGTGTGTCAAGGGGGAATCTGTACAAAATAGGGTTGGGTTTACAATTAGGTGTAGGGATAGAATTAGGGTTTGGGTTAGGTTTAGGTATAGAATTAGGGTTATGGGTTTGGTTATAATTAGGGCAAATATATAAGCAAAAAACAATAGAACTAGAACTAGGGTTAGAGTTAAATTAGGGTTAAAGTTAAGGATAGAATTAAGGTTAGCGATACAATTAGGGTTAGGATTCCATGTCAAATTTAGGATACAATTAGGGTTAGTGTTACAATTCAAATTTAGGATAGAATTAGGGTTATCGTTAGGGTTACAATTAGAGTTATGTTAGCATTAGTGTTAGGATTAAGTTTAGTGTTATGGTTACAATTATAATTATGATTTGAATTAGTGTTTGGATTAGGGTTGGAATTAGGGTTAGGATTAGTATTACAGTTAGGAAAATAATTAGGGTTGGAATTATGATCAAAATTAGGATCTAGGGTTAGGGTTATAATTAGGGTTGCGAGAGTTAGAATTAGGGTTAAGGTTAGAATTAAGGTTGGGGTTAGGGTTAGGGTTAAAATGATAAAGTTAGGGTTAGGGCTAGGCATAGGGATAGAATTAGAGTTATTATAATCATAATTCTATATCTAACCCTAATTCTATACCTAACTCTTATTCTAACCTTAATCATAAGATTACACTTAGCATTAATATAATTAATATAATATAGATATATTATATATTTTTCATATAATATAATATAATATATAATTATAATTATTATATAATATATTTTAATAATATATCTAATCTATATTATAATATTATATTATATAATTATAATAATTCTTATAATTATATTTAAATTAGTTAGAATTAAGCTTGCTACGGATGCTACTAGCATACCTATATTTAAAAAATATATCTAAAGTACACCGAGAGATATCCTTCTCAAGGCGCCTATTTTTTTATCAATTTACTACATATTTGTTTAAAAGTTTCTAGCACCTTATCAACAAATCTATTGCATTATAAATGTCTCTATTACAATTTCATGATCCCTTATGGATTAGGATTGTACCTTCAAATCTAATTGTAAAATAGGAGATTCGTCACACTATAGTCAGTCTCTATATTGCATTACCAAATGGTATTGGAAAGGGATACATCATTTAGGGTTTTCTCTTTGTACATACTCAATGGGAAGAAAACCCTACTTAACTGATGACTAAACCCTTCATTAGTTCTTGGTATTCAAAACATAATAGAATTAATAACGTAACACTAAGGAGTCAGGGACAAAACATCCTTTAATAGAAATCTTGTAATATGTTGTGCATAGGTGCACAACACATTTAAAGATTCAATTACAATAAGAGACGACACATTTAAAGATTGAATCACAATAACAGATGTAGATGGAATGAGACATTTGGGAGTCTAGGGGGGAAGTGTACCATTTCAGGAAAGTGCTTCTTTGAAGCTTGTCAAATGATGTTTTCTCTACAGAAAGTGGAGTATATAGTTTGTAGAGATATGACAGCTCATATGCCTTGACTGAGAGAGCTAGCACAAAATGCTGCACTAAATGGATAATAAATTTCCATGTGCTTGAAAAAAATAGTACTAATCATAAGCACTTTGGTGTAACGTTTGTGCCTTGAAGGTAACATGACATCTACATTTAATTATGATAGGATAGCAACACAGTTTTGGTTTCCTACAAAGCTAGCAGTATAGTGTAGCACTTCATTTATGATTTTTGAATAATATTGAATTTTTAAAATGTCTATATAGTGGCTGCCAAAAAATCCAAGTAGTCAAGTACCCTGGTCACTAGGAAGATCGTGCTAAGATTATTTCTAGGACAAGGACTTAAGAGCACCCGTAAGGAGTTTGCTAAGGAGAGGTGATATTTTAGTCATTCTAAGAAGGTATTCTTTGATTATTTCACAGAGGTAATGGCTTGATTTACTAATTAACTATCAAAAACTAAGTTTGTGCCAATCAAAAACATCCATAGTGGTTTTGAATTCAAATATTTAACAATAAGACTTAAGTAAAGAATTGAATGAGCGAAGTCCCAAGGAGTTGTAGTACAATATGTACAGGAAGTGTTAGCAGAGATGGCAACTTGGTAGCCAATTATCCCAGTACTCTCTCTAAGAGACTCAGAAGCATCCTGCAACCCAAACTTCACACAGTCAAGTTTTATGAAACTTCATAAGCCAAAGGTGAAGAAGATCCTGAGAAAATTGCTCTAGATGTCCTGCACTATCCAAAAGAATTCGCACGGAGGTCACTCGGGTGGGTAAACCCTTTCCCACTTTCCTAATTTTTCTTTTATAGCTTATTGGAGACACACTTCTTGTCTATCCTAAGCTAAGATAAGTTCTTTCTTTCTTCAAGAATTCATTGCCAATAAGCATTTTTGAGGGCCCTGAGAGTAGTCCTTCTTCATGCTAAAGACATTCTATATGTGCACACATCTTGTAACTGCCAAATTTTGGTAGTCCTTTTTTTTTTGGTAGTCCTTCACTTTTTTTTTCTCCAAAATTTTAAAAAATAAAATTGTTAAAAATCTGTCAAGCCACAACTAAAATTAGAATATGGCACATGGGTGGTTGGTGTTTCATTTTTTTTGGTAGTCCTTCACTTTTTTTTTCTCCAAAATTTTAAAAAATAAAATTGTTAAAAATCTATCAAGCCACAACTAAAATTAGAATATGGCACATGGGTGGTTGGTGTTTCATTTGTCTTATGCATATTTTAAACGAGAGTTTAAAGTTTTTAGTTTCTTTACAAGAAGGTTTATTTAGAAATTGTGATATGATAAACTGCTCTCCGTCCTAATCTATTAACTGATCATTAACTAGCATTAACTAGCAATCACATAATGAAAACCCTCCTAATGTATTATCTGATCCATAACTTATCATCCCATACCAAAAATTTAGTGCAAATGACCATCACAAGCCTCTATTCTCTAATACTTTCTAGTAGGCATGCTTCCTCTTGCAACCAACAAAACATGTGTCCTTTCATACAATGGAATGAATAATTTTAGTGCCTCCAAAGGATCCCCCATACATACAAAAAGCTTATATGCCTCTTGCATTAAATTGATCCAAAGTAACTTTTTATGGAAGAAGAAATATTAGTGAGTTATCTTTGAGGCTTCAAATGTTGGAATAGATTACTACAAAACATTTCAATCTAGAAATTACATAAATCTCACAAGAACTGTACTTTAAAATATAAATTAATTTTTCTTTCTTCTTTCCATGAGATCATCATTTGTGAGGCTCCAAATGGTGGAACAAAATGCTGCTACAGTTCAATCCAGAATGTCAAATCAATCTCACAACATTTGTATTTATAATATGCTGAATTTGTTTTTGGCTTCTTCCTTATGATGAGCTCGTACCATAGGGAGTATCAGTCTTGGTTGTGAGTAGGCATTTTGGAGTAAACTTGGGGTATATTCTGAAGATTTGAATGCAAACATACTTTAATGGATTCCATGTTCTTTATACTACAAATTTATCTTCTTTGCATACATGGAAAATGAATTATTGATTAAACACAATTGCAAATATTTAATATGATGTGTTGATAATTTGTTTAGTTTTTAGATTTGATTTAATTGTTTTCTTTTTTATAATTAGAGTTAGAGTTTATAATTTTATTTTTATCCTCACTTAGATTTAATTTCTAATTTTACGATATGATTTTTGGAGTGCTTATCGATGGCAAAAAGGACATAGAAGAGGCCCGTTGTGGAGGAAAAGGAGGTCACGACTCAAAAATCTGTAGAAAAAATAAAGAAAAAGAATAAGCAGATCTTTAAGATCTACTTGTTTAAAACTCTCAAGCAAGTGCACTCAGATATCAATATTTCGAGCAAAGCTATGGTAATTATGGACAAGTTTATCAATGAGATGTTTGAGAAAATTGCAACTGAGGCAGCCAAATTTGCTCGCTACAACAAAAAGAATATCATCCACATACGAGAGATTTAGACTGCTATGAGGGTTTGCCTTCCTCAAGAGCTTGCAAAGTGTGTAGTTTCTCACTGTTCCAAGATTGTTGCTGAGTTCATGAAGGCTTGATGTTTTTGTCTCTATTTTGAATTAGGTTTTAGTTTGTGTGAAGGGTTATTATCCTTAACTTTTGTATTCGGCATACTTTACATAAATAATTTATGAAGGAATTTTTGGTTTTAGATGATTCAATCTTGATATTAAAATTTCATATTAATCTTTCAAATTATGTCTTACTTTTTCAAAATAAAACTATAATTTTATATATTTCTATTTCTAAATTAAATTATATGTAGGCTTAACACATGATTGTTTTATTTTTAAATACTAATGTATATTAGTTTGTGTAAAGGGCTAGATTAAGATTTTTTGATAAATGCTCATAAAAACTAATATGAGAAAGTCCTTTAAAGGGCAAGTATTTTTCATGAAATGTAAAAGGTTGTTAAAAAAAATATGATCATTTAAAGTTGAATATAAGTTGTATTTTAAATAAAAATGTGTTATTTTTAAAAATAAAATTCATGGTTACCAAAAAGTATTGAGATCATTTAGGTTGCATATAAGTTATATTTTAATTGATAATATGATGTTGTTCAAACAACAAATGATAATTTTTTGTTCAACTACTAAGAATTCCATGATAAATTTTTGGTCAAATATTTAAAAATTTATTTTAAGGATGCTTCTATTAGACACGTTGATGTGGTGAGTTGTGTGATGAGTCACACCTCCAAACCTTAGGTGTAGATAGATAAGAGTCAATTTTGATCTCAAAAGTTTGAACTCAATTTTACCTATGATGAGCTACATTGCTATTTCAAAATAAGTTCATGTCTTGAAGTTTGAGGTTAATAGTTGCTTTTAAATTAAGTGGGTGATTAAAGAAAACTATCTAATGTTATACTTGCTCATGAGATATGCACTATCTTTAACTTGAACATAATGGCAATTCATCTTGTGCTTAGATTGATATTGTAAGCATAAGGAAATAAAACTAATTGCATGAATCTTGATGAACATAATTATAGAAGCCTACATATAACTATATATTTCATCATTAAACAATTTCAAACAATACAAGGTTACATACCACTACTTTATAGAAGCCTACATATAACTATATATTTCATCATTACAACATGCATAATTGCAAATAAGTTTAAGACCTACTCCATTCACGCTTCATATACCACTAACAAATGAATATAATAACAAGTTTAGTTGCATCTGTCTATAACTCATTTTCTTCCAACTACTGCTATAAAAATTGGATTAATTTTTATTAAATTTTCTAGATAAAAGCCACATGAATGACAATATAAACAATAATACAATTTCCACAAATAAGTAATGTCTAAAGTTCAAACACACTTCAAACAAATAAAGTTCAAAGATACTTCAAATAAACAATCAATGGTTATCAAAATTTAAACACACACACACACAAAGTAAATGTCAAAGCACAAACACACACTTCACATAGACAATAAATGCAAACAAAGTGAATTCAATTTTAAACATAGGACATGAAACGCATATAAGTCAATGCTAAAGTTCAAACCCATGCTTCACACAAACAATAAATATATCAAATTAGAGCGACAAAGTGAATTCAATTTTAAAAATACAAAGTGAAAGAAATATAATTCAATTCTAAAGTTCAAACCCGTAATTCCACAAACAATAAGTATATCAAACTAAAGTGTATACCAAAATTGCACTCCACACAAATAATAAATATATTCCAAAGTGAAACACCCTAAATAAATGTGTTTAAAATACAACTTCCTAATAGTATAACACTAATTATGACAATGATAATATATTTCATTGTGGTTGAATGGGAGGTCATAGTTTTCTAATGGTTTCTTTACGATTTATTTATTTTAATGGTTCATTCACAAGTCATAGTTCTCTAATGGTTTCTTTATTATTTATTTCTTTTAATGGTTCATTCACTATTTAGTTCATGTTGTTATTCATTTAAGCCAAAAAATAATTGAATTTCTTATAATATTTATAGCCTTGTCCACAAACTACTACATTTAATAAATTTCCAATAAAAATATAAATATAAACTATTTAGTGATAAGCTTATAAATATTTGTTATTCATTTACATAAATGAATATTGTGTTGTTAACAATAACGTTATAGTCTTTATACTTGCAATCATAATTTTTCTTTCAATTATGCCCATGTAATAATAATTGTATAAAATAAAATATTTCATGTGATCTAATTTCATATAGCTTACCATTTAATATCATATTCAATATGATTTATTAAAAGTTACATTCAAAACATTGATTTATGTTTATGTTGTTATTATACATTTTTCTATTGTCTTCATTTCTCTTTAAAATTCTTCTGGTATTAAATATATTATATAAGTTGTAGATATAGCATAATGAGGCAATCATAAAGGGGGACAATTAATTTCAACAAGATGAAAAGATCTTGCAATTACTAAATATATAGTTTTTTTTATGATTTAGTTTTATAATGGCACATTCATGATTTAGTTCATGTGGTTATTCATTTAATACCATTTCATTATTTTTATTTGCAAAAACGATTTTCTTATGGTATTTATAGCCTTCTCCACCAACTATTACTTTTAATGATTTTTTAGAAAAAATATAAATATATACTATTTAAGGATAGGCCTATAAATATTTGTGCCTATCGGCCATTTGATAGCACCTTTTGTGCTTTTACTAGTTTAGTCAATAGGCCATTCTATATGTGCACACATCTTGTAACTGCCAAAAAATTGGTAGTCCAAAATTTTGGTAGTCCTTCAACTTTTTAGTTTTTCAAAATAAATAAAAATAAATTTTAGTTTATTAATTTTAGTGGAGCTAATTTTAGTTTATAAGAATATGGATGATGGAAATGGAAGTGGAAGAGTCATGGTGGACGTTACAAGAAGGAGAGATAATATAATGTTCTTTTTTATATATTTTCATGTTTAGCCTCTGGAATAAGAGGCAGATTTGGGAAGGATTCTATTTGGGAATACGGATTGTGTAGGTTTTGCATGATTAATCTGGCATCAATTCCATAGCGGATACAAGGTAACTTGCTTTTCTTGCCCTCTTGATTACTTTCATTTATTTCTTCAAAGAACAGAAATGCTTGAGGTGCAAAGGCTTTTGATTCCCAGGCAGAAAGTTCCGTAGTAGCTCCTGTGCCAAAGAAAAGCAAGGGCAAGGGAAGGGCTCCGAAGAAAGAACCTCCCAAAGAAAAGACAATAAAAAGATTCACGCCGGAAAGTTTCTAAACGTGTTGGTTGTTCCTATCGATGTATATCCTTGAACCTGCCAATCGCTTTTGCTTGAAAGTACCTAAAGTTTCAACAGATCCAATTCTGTGCATATCCTACAATCATTGCATTCCATGAGATGATATTTCTCTGTGGCAATTTTGTCAAACAATTTGGTTAGATTGAGAATTTGCATTACATTTAGTGAATGATGGTGAGCATTTTTGGTTTGGTCGGATTGAGAATTTTTTAAGAATATTTTGATAATATAATTATGATCTTCACAATTTCTTATATTTGCTGGAAATTGTATACCAACATTCTTGAGTGAGGTTTTGAGGGGAAAATCTGTCAAATGGTAATTGCATTACATTTAATGAATGATGGTGAGCATTTTTGGTTTGGTCGGATTGAGATTTTTTTTTTTGGTCTTGAAAGTGGCCACCAAATTGTAATTGAAATGTGGCTGTCAATGCAATTTATTAATTCTCTAGCTGTCACGATTCTTCTATCCTTGGGATTTACAAAAATACCAGAGAGTATGCAGAAAGCACTGAGCAATGTATTTATAGACATTTGTGTGAGGACAAGCAACCGCCACATTTTTTCATTAGAGGTATGGGACAAATGGACTAAGCATCACAAAGGGAAATGAAAATGTAATGTCATTGTCACGAATAGACTTCGACAGCTATGACTGTACTTGACTACTATGATAGTTTTTATAGGCTGGTTTTATCTCACACATTCTAAGTTTTGACTCCTTAGCGATACATTCGAGGCCCACTTATTAATTTCTGGTTGCCATTATAGTTAGCAATTAACCATCAACTGTCTAGTTCTCCCACATTAGCCAAATTGAACTCAAACTCACTGTTTCCGCACTGCAAAAGTATGGTGGATGCCCATAAAGTGTTTGATCATATACAAGGATGAGATAGCCTCTCATGGAAAATGGTTATTACAACATACAAAAGATATGGGTGTCATCACTAGGCTTGTTTCAAATAAGTCTCCAACCTTATTAGTGTACATTTGCCAACATACTCCCAACTTGTCTCAAAATGAGATCTCTGGAACATAATATAGGTATCCATAAAAACATAAAGGATGAGGAATTTTATCAATTGTAATTTGAAATGCTCTAGTAGACGTATATGCAAAATGTGGAAGCATAGACAAAGTACGTGAATTGTTTGACTAATTGCCTCAAATAAATGTTCTCTCAAGGAATGTACTAAATGCAGGATATTCACAAAGTGGATTTGTTGAAAAGGCTTTAGAAACTTTTAAGCATATGCAATTGGTAGATGTAAAGCTAGACTTTGCAACCTTTGCCAGCATCCTCCCAGCCTATGCCGAATGGGAGCTTTGGAATAAGGTATGGAAATTCATCAAATCATAAAGGATAGAGGAATTTTGTTAGATGTTGTAGTTGCAACTGCTCTAGTAGACACTTCCAAAATGTGGAAGCATAGACAAGGCATGTGAACTATTTGACAAGATGCCTCAAAGAAATGTGGTCACATAGATATCCATAAAATCTATTTGTTGGCAAGGCTTTAGAAACTTTCAAGTAAATGAAATTGGTAGTTGTAAAGCCAACATCCTCCCCACCTATGTCAAAATGAGTGCTTTGGAACAAGGTATGGATGTCTATCAAAGCATAGTGGAAGGGGGATTTTTGTTAGAAATGATAGTTGGAAATGCTCTAGTACACATGTATGGAAAATGTGGAACCATAGACAAGGCACGTGAAATGTTTGACAAAATGCCTCAAAGAAATGTGGTCTCATGGAATGCAGTGATTGCAGGATATGCACAAAATGGATTTTGGAAGGATGCTCTCAAAATCTCTGAATTAACGAAGCACTCTAGAACATATCCTCATATTATAAGCTTTGCTTGTATTCTATGTGCATGCATCCATGTAATTTTAGTGGATGAAGGTTGTACATTCTTCAATCCCATAAGTAACCCTTATTGCATGACACCTACAATTAATCATTATGTGTGTATGGTTGACCTTCTTGCCCATGATGGCTAGCTTGAGGACACCATAAACTTTATCATCAAGATGTTGGCTAAACCTGTGGTGGTTGTGTGGATGTTTTTTTCTTGGCACCTACATATCACATATGAATATAGGCTTAGGAGTATTTACAGTGACATTACTTTTTTAATTTGGATCGTAAAAATGTTGTGACTTATATTCTTCTCTCAAAATCTATGTAGAAATGGGCAAGTGGTGTGAGGTTCAAATGATAATGAGATTGATGAAACATAAAGGAGTTAAAAATATCCTCAAGTGTAGTTGGATTGAAGGCCATTAAATGGTACATTTTTTGTGTGTAGGAGATAGATCACATCTATAGAGACAAGAGATCTATGCAAAGTTGGAGAAATAGTCTTGGGTGAAAGAAACAAGGTATTTTCTAGATTCAAGACATTTACTTAGTGATGTGGAAAAGGAGGAAAAGGAATTATTTCTCTGCTACCATAGTGAAAAGATGGAAACTTCATTTCATTTGTTTGATACATCCCCTAGATCAAAAATTAGAGATGTTAAGAACCTTTGAGTATGTTTTGATTGCCATGCTGGAACCAAATTTATCTCCAAGATTGTTGCAACAGAAATTGTTGTGAGAGATGCAATATATTTCCATCCTTTTAAACAGGGAGAATTTCCTTATGGAGATTATTGGTGACACTAAATGAGGTGATCTAAAAAATAGACTCACACTATAATAATGCGCACCATGTCAAACTTGCACTAATAATGAAGGAACAAGGTTTTATTTTTAGTTCCTAGAAAGTTTCTTTGGTTTTACTTTTATTTTGAGTATTTGGCAATCTAGACTATGGTGTTGGCTTTGTAAAACTAGATGCATAGAGTGAAATGGAGATCACTACTTACATACACTATTGTGTATCTGTCAAAGACTTATTTTATGTAAACATGAATGTTTAATGGATTTTTTTATAGAACCTACACATGTATGGCATGAAAAGTTGGAGGAGGTGATGGATAAGAGTAAAACATAAAGGTGAGGAACACTTCAAGTAAATGGAAAGTTTCTTGAGAAACAAAAAATGGGAGAGGAAGGCTCACAATTACCTTGCCATTTTGTATAGTTCTTTTGTTTGAATTAATTGTATTATCTTTTTCCTATGTTAGGTTAACCATTTAACTACACATTCTAAATTCAACTTGAGAGTTGCATTCAAGGTGATTTATCTTGCAATGCATCACTTTAATGTTCGGTCAGAGCTTGCCAACTAAACTGATGAACTAATAACTAATAATATATTAGTTCAGTTTTAGGACTTAGAATAATTCTTCTTGGAATGACCATAGATAGAGACTATCAATTATTTTGAGGTGGACATAGCCAAGTGATTTAAAGGCAGTGGATTGTGAATCCACCACGTGGGTTCGATCCTCATTGTTCACCTAGTAGAAAATTAACCAGATTCAATTCATTGTCATTTTGACATAATGAATCAAATGATGGGTGGTTGTTGATACATTTTTATATATTTATATATATACATATAACAAAATATAGGAAGAAATATTCTTTTTTTTTAAAGAACAAACTGAATCAATGGGAGGATTGGGAATTTTCCAAAACTATTTCCTTGTTGATATCAATTTATTTCAATGTATGTATATTCTCTATCATTTATGATTAGATATTTCTAATGTTGTTTTGTTGGGATTGCCAAGATCAAAAAGCAAGAACACTTCCACAAGCTAAGAGCACACAATAAGTCAAAATAATATTGCCAAAGTTTAAGTAAAATGTACAAAGAAGCCTTGCATATATAGGCAAGGTAGTGGAGGTAGTGGAGGTAGGACACAACAATTGACTACCTCTCCAAAGGTGCAACACTTGTCTATCTCAAATATTGATCAAGTAGAGACTAAATGATGTTTTAGTAGGCGTTGGATTATATTGATCAAGTAAAGCAATACCATGATTAAGAAGAAGTTGTTTCATTTTATCAATTTTATGAAACACACATTCTTTTGTTGTATGTCTTTTTATCCCACAATATACATATTTATTTTTCTAGCTTCCCGTCAACTATAAATTTGTCAAATTTCACCTCTATGGGAAAAAATTATGACAAAAAGAAAATGTACCCCCCTATGAGCAGTAATGAAGACCAAATGGTTAGTCTGGTATAAACTACTATTTTGGATTAACCACTGGTGATCACATTTGATATCATGATTATATTTAATTCCAAGGTTTACAAAGTTGCTAAAGTTGAAAAGACCTTCAAGTAGCAATAGATGTTACAGTTACAATAACATACAAAGGAATGTTAGCATAAAAACTTAACTATAAAGTTGCTTTCATTGTGACTAGATTTTGAAATTCAGTCGAAGGCTGCGAAGATTGACAACCCTTTTGGGTTTCTTGATCTTCAACTACGTCAAGTGGTATCAAAGTAGGTTGATATTGAGTGTGTAGGTGCTCTCTCAGTCAAACCACCTTTGACTTATAACACCTTCTCCCTAGTGATACCCTCTCTCTACATTCACAAGAGCAGTATTTTATCTTGTCACACTCAGGATCACTGACAAAGCCAATGTAGTTAGTTGTTATAAAATAACATTATTTAATTGAAATTGAACAATGATATGTTATTCAAAAAAAATCATCATCATAATATATATTTGCAAAAATCTATTTTGAATTCATCACTATTTTTGCAAATCACATTAGTATTCAATAAAGTTTGATCATCAACATAGTTCATTCAAATATTTGTATCCTCTCATAAAAACATTTCAAAATTATTAACCAAATCACACATGCATAGGTGTTTTTAGCAAGGCACGTAAACTAGGATGTGACACCTGAAAGTTGAGCTTTCAACTCACTAATCATACCCTTGGTGTTACTAGAAATAACACAGCATCTACATACAAGACAATAATCAGAATATTATCATCGATACATCGAATGTAGACATAGTGATCCTCTTCACTTTTAACAAAACCCAATTTTAAAACAAATGATTCAAACTTTTGGTACAACATTCTAGGGGACTATTTTAAACCATAAAGAAATCTTTTTAAATTGCATAGCCAGTGTTCTTTCCCTTTTACCTCAAAACCTATAGGTTGTTGCATGTAAATTTCTTCTTCTAGATCTCCATGAAAAAATGCAGTCCTAACATCCATTTTAGCTCAATACTTTTAATGTTGTTAAAGGGAGTCCAAAAGAAGTCTATTTTTTAGATAATGGTTTTAGTAATCATATGAGTGGTAATAAGAATATGTGTGCAAACAGTGATGAGTCTATTAAATTGAAAGTGAAATTAGAGCAAAGTTATGTAGAAAAATGGATTTTATTTTGAGAATTAAGCATGTGTGTAATTCTTGATAAAAATGGAAATAATAAGATTGGAAAAGTATCAGTAACAAATAATATGTTTCTTTTGAAGGTTGAAAATGATTTGTGTATAGCTCTTAAAATCATTATAAAGGACTAATCATGACTATGACACTTGAGAGGTGGACATTTAATTTTTAGTAATTTAAATTTGTTGTATAAGAAGAATATAGTGAAAGGACTACCTTTGATAGAACAACTCAACAAAGTAGTGAAGGTTGTATTCTTAGGAAACAACATAGGGAAACATTCCCTATTGGTAAATCATGGAGAGAAAGACCTCCTCTTTAAATTGTGCATTTAGGTTTGTGTGAGCCTCCTCAAATGCCCTTAGTTGGAAATAGTCGATATTTATAACTTTCATTCATTGGTATGTAATGCCCCTCCCAAAAGTTTTAAAACACAATACTCATCTATTTCCATAGATTTTGAGGGATTGGGATGAATTTTGATTAATAGATCATTGGGGATGTTGGTTGGCAATAGATATGATGTAAGTCCTCTAAGATAATTAAAGTTTCTTAGCATGCAACACTTAATATTAATAAAGTTCAAGATACCTATGATTTCCTTAAGGGAGTAGTTAAGTCATAACAAAATGAAATTAAAATTAAATTTTAGTTATAGCAAAAGTCAAGGGGCATTATGAAGAGTTATATCTATTAGAGAAAGAAGGCATATAAGAGAGATCCAAAAAGGAGGAGGCATCAATTTGTGAAGACATCTTATATCTTATTAGTATTTATAGCCTTATCCACCAAATACTACACTTAATGAAATTCAAATAAAAATATAAATGTATATTAATGATAGGCCTATAAATATTCTATAAATAAAATAAAAATAATTTCTCTTTAAAATTCTTGTGGTATTAAATATATTATATAAGTTTGTATTTATAGCATACTGAGGCAATCATAAAGGGGGAACAAGAAATTTCAACAAGATGAAACTTGATCTTGCAATTACTAAATATACAGTTTTTTTATGATTTAGTTTTATAATGGCACATTCATGATTTAGTTCATGTGGTTATTCATTTAATACCATTTCATTATTTTTATTTGCAAAAATTATTTTCTTATAGTATTTATACCCTTGTCCACCAACTATTACATTTAATGATTTTCTCGAAAAATATAAATATATACTATATAAGGATAGGCCTATAAGTATTTGTGCCTATCGGCCATTTGATAGCACCTTTGGTGCTTTTACTAGTAATAATTTTTTGGGATAGTTTTTTAGTTTGTTCATATTAGAAGTAAAAATTAAAGTTGTATAAATAATTGATTTTTTCTGCTAAAAGATAAGAATTAACGAGTATTTGTAGTGATAAAGTCATTGTCATCTAGTTGGATAGGACCTCATATCTTTAAATCATCACAAGCCTTGTACTTAACAAGACTTAAATTTTAATGTACCTTTATAGGTCATTCAACTTCACCATCAAACTAAAAGCTACTCAACCAAAAAAATTCTATTTTTTAACATAAAAAGTTATATCTAAATTGGGTGTAGATATTAAAAAAATTATGATATATATAACTGATATACAAATAAAATTATTATATATGTAACTGATAGATACAAATAAAATTATTTTTAACTAATTCCTCGCACTATATTTAAGAGAGAAAAACTTGTGAAAATGCATATGATGAGAATTTTTAAAATTATGGTATTTGTGATTTGACTTTAAGCAATGTATCCCTTCAAATAAAGGATGTATCTTTAAATGCATATTAGAATTTTTTATATGAATAAATTTTTGGGAAGATGTTTTTTATTATAGTAAACATTTTTTACGGAAGTTATGAATCGGAAATACAAAGGAGGGGACACACCCCAAACAAAAAAACAACTGGAACAACCAACAATGTCTAAAAAATAACAAGGAGCACAAGGCAATAGGGCAAAGATATAGAAGCAAACAACTACTCCTCACACATGAGGAAGACTACAAAACAAGGTAGAATTGCCCCATAAAATTTTGTGGAAGATGTTACGTAGATCTAATCATTTTATATTTAAAATTTAATATTTTTTTAGAATAGTTATTTAATTAATACAATCCAAATTTTGAATGAATTAAAAGGCATTGTCATTTAAGGTTATACTATACATTTTTGTGGAAAATATATGTACATTATGGTGAGTATCTAGGTTTAAATATAGATAAGTAATTAATAAACTATCAAACCTAAATAATGGATTTGAGATTAATAAAATGATAAAAGGAAAAGAGAGGGAACTAGGAGTTCTTAGATTTAATTTGTTTGTTCAATGTAGTTGGTGACTAGTATTATGTTGTAGTGTGTACTTAATAATTAATATTAGACATTTGTATTGAATTAGCAAATTGTCTTCAATGTCACAAACCTATATAGAGAGTCTACTCTACTCTTGGATGGGGTTGGGCTCAGTCTAGTCCTCCTAGTGCAATTTAGTCATGGTGTTTTGGTTTTGTCTTTGAATATTGTTGACTTCTAAAACCTATTCCTTATATTTCTACCTATATTTGAAACTCAGTCATGTGTAACAACCTCCAAAATTCAACCTCAAAATTCTTAAGCATTAACCAAAAGAAACAACCCAATACTAACAAAAGGGTACAATATAAACTTCCAACAACTTCCATTAACTTCCATGATAAATATGAAGAATCTCTCACCCGTATGCAAACAATCAAGATTGAAAATGAAGTTTTTGTGTGTATTTTGAGAAAGTAAATCATTTAACTTTATCACTTCAGTTATTCAAAGTACTATTATTTTTGACAAGTTTTATAATAATTTTTTGGGATAGTTTTTTAGTTTGTTGGTATTAGAAGTACAAATTAAAGTTGTATAAACAATTGGTTTTTTCTGCTAAAAGTTAACAATTAACAAGTATTTGTACTGCTAAATTTACTGTCATCCGATTGGGTCGGGCCTCATCTCTTTAAATCATGACAAGTCTTGTACTTAACGAGACATAATCTTCATGTACTTTTATAAATAATTCAACTTGACCATCAAACTAAAAACTAATAGTCTATAAAAAAAATCTAGTTTTTTAACATAAAAAGTTATATCTAAATTAGGTGTAGATATTAAAAAAATTCTACTATATGTAACTGATATACAAATAACATTCTTATATATGTAATTGATAGATACAAATAAAAATATTTTTTATTAATTCTCACACTATATTTAATGGATAAAAACTTGTGAGAAGGCATATGATGAGAATTTTTTAAATTATGATATTTGTGATTTGACTTTAAGCAATGTATCCCCTTCAAATAAAGGATGTATTTTTAAATGCATATTAGAATTTTTTATATGAACAAATTTTTGGGAAGATGTTAGGTAGACTTAATCATTTTATATTTAAAAATTTAATAGTTTTTAAGAATTGTTATTTAACTAAAACAATCAAAATTTTAAATGAATAAAAAAATATTGTTATTTAAGGTTGTACAATACATTGTGGAAATATATGTATATTAAGGTGATTATCTAGATTTAGATATAGATAAGTAATTAATAAACAATCAAACTTAAATAATGGAGTTGAGATTAATAAAATGATAAAAGGAAAAGAGAGGGTTAGAAGTTCTTAGCTTTAATTTGTTTGTTCAATGTAGTTGGTGTTGATTTATTGTCATTGATGTCAAAGGAATTTGTTGAAGTGTTATATTGATGTGTCTAAGGCATAGAAGAAGTGAAAAGAAGCAAAAGTGTCTAAGGCAAAAGGGTATAAAAACACACTAAGGCATAAGTTTTTCCTTTAGTCAGAAAAAAGTTTGGTTCGCAAACTTGCAAGTTCACCGATTTCAAGTTTCACCAATTCACCGACTTGGCGATTCGCCGACAGAAGGGAAAGGGGAAGTGCTTTCGAAGAAGACTTCAAAGATATTAAAAGTCTCAGCAAAAGTTTAGTTCGTGAGTTACGAAGTGCGCCAATTTGTCGATTTGGTGATTTGCTGACAACGAAGAAGGAGGCGTTGAAAAAGAAAGTTTAAAGAACAAAGGCTTAGTTATCAACAAAACTTGTATTTTGCAAACTAGTTCATGAATTCATCTTTTCACTAATTCGTCGACTAGGCGATAGAGGGTAGTTTACTTATTTTTTCTGGAGATCATCGAAGTTCAGAGTTTCGGCCTTATGCCTTATCCTAGTCGAGGAAAGAAGAAAGGCCTGATAAGGAAGGCCCGATCGCAAAGCTCCAATTTAGTCTAAGGAAATTAGATATTAGAGAGTGGAGATGCTCTTTGATTCATTCCAAAATGGAAGACAGAAGAAAGAATCCCTGATGAGTGAAATTTGATTTAGTCTAAAGAGTCAGAGATTAGAGAGTGGATTTGTTCTTTGATTCATTCCAAAATGGAAGACAGAAGAAAGAATCCCCAGTGAGAGAAATCTAATTTAGTCTAAAGAGTTAGAGAGTGGAGAGCAGAGTTTCTCTTTGATCCATTCCAAAATGGAAGACGAAAGAAAGAAAGCCTAGCGCCCGATAAAAGAAGGTGAAACACAGAAAGCCCAATGCCCGATAAAGAAGGCAAAAGACAGAAAGCCACATGCCCAATAAAAGAAGGCAAAAGATAGAAATCCCAACGCCTGATAAATAAGGTGTAAGACAAAAAGCCCAGCACCTGATAAAAGAAGGCTAAAGATAGAAAACCCGCTGCCCGATAAAAGAAGGTGAAAGACAAAAACCCTAGCACTTGATAAAGAAGGCAAAAGACAAGAATCCCAATGCCTGATAAAGAAGATGAAAAATAGAAAGTATGGTGCCCAATAGAATTACAAAGGAAGGCGGTAGATCAGAATCTCAATCTCTAAAGCTCCACAAATTTAGTTTTTGTAAAAGGAGAAGTTACAAATCGTGGTTTTTCAGGATTCAAATCTCTAAGTGCAATCTGTTTAGTTGAGTTAATAGTTAGATCAATTTGAAGATTTATTGGGATAGTTGCTTTTAGTTCTTCCTCAACAAGTTATGCTTATGCAACTGCATTGATACAGATGATCTTTTGTTACTGTTTTGATTCAAATTGTATGAGACACGTGTAGGATTTCTAGTAATCAGTTCTGGAGATCAAATGGGTAGTTAAGAATACGTGGACAGTTTCTTCTCATGAAAATGTTAACTAAGGTAGGCTGAGTTGTATTTTAGAGTGTTGTTGTTCTTCGCATGTATGATAGGTGATTATGTTAAGGAGAACAAAGTATGTAATGATGCTTTGAGTGTGTATTGTATGAGAGTGTTTATGAGAACATAGAGAATCTAGGTGAGTTGAGTGAGAGGAGAAGACTATGTATGAATTGAATAGGTGCATTTGAGGTTTGTGAAGAACCAAATGTCTGCATATTAGAATTTGTAAAGATTTAGAAGTTGGTGCCTCTTGTGGACTGAGTTGATGGTTAGTTCAAGGGATTGTAGTCTCCTTAGAGTTGAAGCTCTTAAATCAAGGGTTCAGTGACTCCTTAGGGTGGGTGCCCTTAAAACATTGTAATCAATAGTTTATTCTATGAGGCTGGATTAGGACGGTAGATCCTAGCAGCATTTTCTCACCATGGTTTTTCCCATCTTAGATTTTCCATGTATATCTAGTGTTTATGTATGTATGATCTCTTATTGTTCTTGCTTAAGCATTGAAAGTTATTTTGGTCTGCTTTCTAGAGTTTAGAAGTTTTTAATTTTTATTGATCTACTGATTCACCCCCCCTCTCAGTAGATTGTGTGTGTTCTAACAATTTGTATCAAAGAAAGGTTCCTTGAAGAATCTTAACAGCTAAAGGTTGATCTGGGAGGTTGAACACAGGGCCGGTCAAGAAGGATCTAACTCAAACAAATCACCATTGTTTGATTGAACAAAGTATGCATTCTGGAGTATAAGGATGGAAGCCTACCTAACCTCAATAGGGTTTGATGTATGGCAATCTATTAAGGATGGTTATACTGCTCCTGCAACTCCTCCAATAGACCCAGTGGATAAGAAGGAATATGAGAATAATGCTAAGGCCAAGAATACAATTCTATGTGGTTTAGCTAATTATGAATTTGTAAAAGTGATACATTGCAAGTCTGCTAAAGAAATCTAGGATAAACTTTAGAGCATTTATGAAGGAGATACAAAGGTGAAACAAGCCAGGCTACAGACCTTTAAAGGAAGATTTGAAAGCCTAAAAATGAGAGAGGAAGAAAAGATTGATGATTACCTGCTCAGAGTTGATGAAGTTGTAAATGCTATGAGAGGACTAGATGAAGAAGTAAAAGAGCCAGTGATTGTCAAGAAGATACTTAGATCCTTACCTTCCAGGTATGATTCTAAAGTCTCTGCTATAGAAGCAGCAAAAGATCTTGATAAGATAACTGTTGATAAGTTACATGGTTTTTTTACTGCCTATGAAATGAGGACAGCTAGTACTGAGGTCTCCAAGAGAGAAGCTGCATTTAAGGCATCAAAGAAGGAAAAGAATGTAGAGCTTAAATCTCAGATAGACGAGGAAGAGGCTCATTTTGTAAGAAGACTAAAGAGAGGATCTGGGAAGTATAGAGGTAAGTTGCCTTTCAAGTGTTTTAATTGTGGAAAGGTTGGTCACTTTGCTGCTAAATATCCTCTTGTAGGAAAAGATAAAAGTGATGAATATGATAGTAAGAAAAGTAACAAGTAGTTCTATCCTAAGAAGAAGAATTTTCAGAAGAATAAGAAGAGCCTTTACATAAAAGGTGACAATGATTCCTCTGAAGGAAGTCCCATTTCAGAAGACAACAATGAAGGTGTCTCTGAGGCTAAAGAAAATGAATTCATGTTTATGATAGTCGAGTCTACTGGTAAAGATCAAAACAATATTGATCTAGAAGACCCTAAGAATGAAGAAGGTGGAGTACATTTGGAAGGAGAACTAGTATGTGCGTTACATGAAATTGAGAAACTTAGGAAGAAAAACTGAAAACTGAAGCTGTAACTTCAAGAAGGTATGGTGTAGATAAGAATCTTGTAGAAGCAGAAGAGTTGATTATTGATTTGAAGACACAAGTGGAAGAATCCAAGAGAATAGAAGAAATTACAAAATTAGAATTGAAAGCAAGATCTGAAGAATGTTTGAAGTTGGAATCCAAAGTAATATCTCTGAGAAAAGAATTAGAAAAGGCTAAGAATCAAACTGACATAAGTATGAAGTTTGAAAACAGCACCAGCATCCTTGATGAAATAATCAGTAGTCAGATGTCCTCAAAGAACATGAATGGATTAGGATTTGAAGAAGGTCAGCATTCAAAGTCCAGTGATCCTCCTAAAAAGACTAAAGAGAGGAAGCAGCAAAAGGATGATAATGGCTTCACAAAAGTTAGAGATTTGAAGGAGAAAAGCTACATAGGTCCCCCTCCTGCAAAATATTCTACTATGATCAGGTTTCCTCAATCCTTTTATGGCTATTGTTATTCTTGTAATCATTTTGGTCATAGGGTTGTTAGTGTTAGAGTAATAGGTTAATTACTTAATTAATTTAATCATATTGATTAATTAATTAAGTCACCTTTACTTTATTTCACTTAAGCTAAACTTAGGCACTTTAATAATTTATTATTAATCCTAGGGTTCTCACTTTTAGGGTTTTGATCTCCTTTTATAAGGATTGATCTTATTGTAATTATTAATTCTTTTTAATGCATATTTTGCTTCAAGGTTGCAGAGCATCATTATTGTGCCTCTTGATCTCTTTATGTGATAGGTTATTTGCTTGCAGGTGTTCATTGGGATCTGTGAGTTTCAATCTCCTTTTATAAGGATTGATCTTATTGTAATTATTAATTCTTTTTAATGCATATTTTGTTTCAGGGTTGCAGAGCATCATTATTGTGCCTCTTGATCTCCTTTATGTGACAAGTTATTTGCTTGCAAGTGTTCATTGTGATCTATGAGGTTAGTTTTTTCCCTCTTTTGGAGAGGGGTTTTTTCCCACAAGGTTTTTCTCCTTTTCTCCACCTTATGAGAGATTCTTGTTGTTCATGGGTACCTAACATGGCCTTGTAGCCAGGACCCATTCTTTGCTTTCATGCATTTAGTCCTTAATTTTTTTTAGCTTCTCCCTAAGTTCATCTTAAGGGGGGGTGTTAGAGTAATAGGTTAATTACTTAATTAATTTAATCATATTGATTAATTAATTAAGTCACCTTTACCTTATTTCACTTAAGCTAAACTTAGGCATTTTAATAATTTATTATTAATCCTAGGGTTCTCACTTTTAGGGTTTCGATGTCCTTTTATAAGGATTGATCTTATTGTAATTATTAATTCTTGTTAATGCATATTTTGCTTCAAGGTTGTAGAGCACCATTAGTGTGCCTCTTGATCTCCTTTATGTGACAAGTTATTTTCTTGCAGGTGTTCATTGGGATCTATGAGGTTGGTTTATCAACTTCAACAGTTAGTTGTAGAATTGTTCCTAAGAGAAGAACTGATTTTACTAGCAAAAATTATTTTGCACCTCTAGGAAATTAAGAGTAGTTTGTTACAAATGCAATAACTATGGTCATATTGCAAAATACTGTAGAACAAATTTTGTAAAATCTAACAAACTGGAAAGAAAGGAGAATGTTCCTCCTAAGAGGGATAATGTATCAGACTCTCTTGTGAATATGGTGCAGTCATGGCTAGAGGGTTCAAAGAATGAACTGTCCAAACCATGCAACTAGAGTAAACACAACGGAAACAACCCAAATATAGAATGCAATGGAAGATTCATATACTCAATATATCAAATAATTACAATGCTCATATGTAGGCAACATGTGGGCTACAATCCAAAGGCTCATAGGCATGCTTCCCGAGTTACAACAGATATGCAAGATATGGCATTGAAGTGCCTCCTAAAACAAAATTCTTGATCTAAACTATCATAATTGCTAATTGACTCCTAATGCATCTAATAGATCTATATATCATCTTCAAGCTCAAAGAATCCTCCACGTCAGCCACAAGAGGTTACAAACTCCAATGAAAGATGTAGCGTGTAGAAATAAGTAGGTCGGCCTACAACATATGGTATTACTCTGTAGATAGATGAAACTTGGTGCAGACCTCAAGGAAGCTCTATCTGGTCCTCCTTTACCTTGTGATATGTTTCATTAGGCTCTGCAAGTCACGAAAGTGCTCCACAACCTTCTCCTTCAACTGACTATTTGGATGCTATGTTCTATGAAAAGCTAATGACCTTCTGATAGCAATAACTTTCTAGAAACAAATCCAACGCACCTGAAATCTTAATATGATGTAGCTGACATGGCATAGAAGCTAAATCCTTCTTTGCACACTCTGATATGAAGATGTAGCAAAATGTGGTAGAAAATGTTGAAACTGCAAATGACTGAACTGAACTAAAAATGAAAGAAAACAGAAGAATACAAATATTTTTGGTTGATGCAAGATTGCTCTACAACCTTGGATGCTCCTACATCAGACACCCAGGGTTGTTAAAAAAGTGAGTCCCTCACTTTGTTGGGGCTAGAGGAAAACCAAGGTGGTCTACCTCATCCTGAATATCCATGATGAATCTTCTTTCGGTCTTCCTTTCCACTTAACCAAATACTCTTTATACTACTTGCCTTTGGTACTGCATTCAATTCTACTATCCAAGATGTCCTCTATCTACTCTGGTGGTTGATGTGGTAACTAATCCTTCAAACCTTCTCCAATGTTGTCACTTGATTATCCTTCATCGTACTGATATAGGTCTGCAATGTTGAATATAGGTGATATACCAAATGTCTCCAGTAGCTCCACTTCATATGCATTTCCTTAGTCAAATTTCCTAAGAATCTTACATGGCCCAAACTTCTTCATCTTCAGCTTATTTTATGTCCCTACTAGAAATCTCTTTTCTTAGGTATACTATTACTTCATCTCCAACTAAAAATTCTTTATGTCTCCTCTTCTCATCTACTTGCTCCTTATACTTGCTATTCATCTCCTCCAAATGCTTCCTGGCCTGATTATGTACTATCTCCATGTATCCTACAAATTCGTCTACCTCTGCACTTCTCTTATTCTCCATACTGATGTCTCTTAGTTCTGTAACTCCTCTAGGTTTCACTCCTGTCACAATCTCAAATGGTTTCTTTCTTGTGCTCCTATTCACTAAATTATTGTATGCAAACTTTGCTTGCAGTAGAATTAGATTCTAATTTCCTAACTTATCTCCTACTAAACATCTCAAGTTACCCAAACTCCTATTTACCACTTCTATTTGTCCATTTGTTTGTGGGTGAAATGTTGAACTAAACTTTAGGTCTGTCTTCATCTTCTTCCACAATGTCCTCCAAAAATATCCAATGAATCTTGTATCCCTGTCTGAAACTATACTCTTAGGTAATCCAGCAATCTCACAATCTCCTTGAAAAATAGGTCAACAACATGCACTGCATCATTTGTCTTCTTAGATAGAATGAAATGTGACATCTTTGAAAAACTATCCACTACTCCAAATATAGAATCATATCCCCTATGTGTTCTTGGAAAACCTAATATGAAATCCATGCTTATATCTTCCCAAGGTCTCTCTGGTACTATCAAATATTTATACAAACTTGTATTCCAACTACTCCCTTTTGCAACTTGACATACTCTACAACTCTGAACAAGCTTCCTTACATCCTTATATATCTAAGGCCAAAAATAATGTTCACTTACCAAAGCTACTATCTTATCAATCCCAAAATGTCCTGCCAATCCACCACTATGCTTCTCCTTTATCAAATTATCTCTCATTGAACTCCTAGGTATACACAATTGATTTCTTTTGAACAACATATCTTCCTAAATGAAATAATCCAACCACTTACTTCTATCTATCACAATAGGTTCCTTACATGCTTTCCATGGTTCTACAAAATCAAGATCTCCTTCATACATATGCTTCAATTCTTCAAATCCTAATACTTCTACTCTCATATCTGTCAGCAGGTTCCTTCTTCTACTCAATGCATCTGCAACTTTATTTGACTTCCCGCTCCTATGCTTCAATACAAATGTGTAACTCTACATGAACTCTACCCATCTCATATGTCTCTGATTCAACTTTCTTTGACTATTCAAATTTTGTAAAGCTTGATGATCAGTGTACAACACAAATTCCTTAGGCAACAAGTAATGTCTCCACTTCTTCAAAGCTTAAATTATGGCATAGAACTCCTAATCATAAACTGAATATCTTCTCCTTGCATCATTCAAATTCTCATTGAAATATGCTAGTGGTCTCCCTTCTTGACTTAACACTGCTCCTATTGCATTTCCACTGGCATCACAATCAATTTGAAATACTTTGTCAAAATCTGATAATGCTAACACCGGTTGCTCTATCACCTTCTACTTCAATAATTCAAAACTCTTATTTGCTCATGATGTCCACTTAAAATCCTTCATGTCACCCCTTATTGTCTCTGTCATTGGTGTTCATACTATATTGAAATTTCTGATGAACTTCCGGTAAAAACTTGCTAATCCATAAAATCATCTTACCTCTCCAATGCTCTCTGGTGTTGGCCACTCAACAATTTCTCTAACTTTCTCAGGATCCATCTTCAATCCTTCCATAGAAATCACAAACCCCAAATATACCAATTCTTCCTTCATGAAACTCACTTCTTGATGTTTATCAACAATTTCTCTTCTCTCAACCTCTACAATACTTGTGTAATATGCCACAAATGTTGTTTTGTCTTACTAAAAATCCAAATATCATCCAAGTATACAATACCAAACTTACCCAAGAATTTCTTCAAAACCTCATTCATCAACCTCATGAAAGTATTCGGTGCATTAGTCAATCCAAAAGGCATCACTAACCATTCATACAATCCCTCATTTGTCTTGAATGCAATCTTCCACTCATCTCCTTCTATGATCCTGATCTGATGGTATCCACTCTTCAAGTCTATCTTTGTGAAATACTTTTCTCCACTCAAACAGTCCATGATGTCATCCATCCTTGGCAATGGAAATCTATACTTAACTGTGATCTTATTGGTTGCTCTATAGTCTATACACATCCTCCATTCTCCATCTTTCTTCGGTGCTAGTACTACAAGTACCACACATGGACTTCAACTTTCTCTGATCAATCCTTTCCTCAACAGATCCTATATCTATCTATTCAACTCCGCATTCTCTATTGGTTTCATCCAGTGTGTTTCTTTGTTAGGCAAACTTGCTCCAGGTATAAGGTCCATATGATGACTGATACTCTGGATTGGTGGCAATCCTTCAGGCATATTATCTGATATGATGTCTTGGTACTCTATCATCAATTCAATTATCTCTTTTGGTGGTGGTTCTTCTTCTTTTTCAGTAGCAGTCTCTGTACTTAGGGCTCCATACTTCTTAGGAATCAAAGAAAAACACATATTCTCATGTCTTAATCCATCCAAAAATTTCCTTCTATCTACCAAACAAATTCTAGCAGTTCCACATACTTCACTTTTAGGCTCATCTTCCAAAGGTATCAAGATATGTTTCTTCCCATTAGATGTTATAGTATAAGTATTATTTCTCCCATCATGTATAGCCTTTCTATCATACTTCCATGGTCTTCCCAACAATATATGACAAACATCCATCAGCATAATATCACACAATACCTCATCATTATAAGATCCTATCTGAAATTTCACCAAACATTATTCACTCACCAGTACCTTGTGTTCATCTTGAATCCATGCTATCTTATAGGGCTTAGCGTGTTTCAATCTCTCTAGGTTCATCTTAAAGTCACCATCTCCTCTGAAACCAAATTATTAGTACTACCACTATCAATGATAACCTTACAACATTTACCTCCTGATTTGCATCTTGTCTGGAACAAAAATTTCTTCTGCAGTGGTTCCTCAGTTGTCTCTACTTGAAATAATGCTCTCCTCATGACTAATGATTCTCCTTTCTCTGGTTTTCCTATTGAAATAGGTCCGCATAAGCTACTCTAGCAATATTCTTTGTTCTCTTGCTTGTACTTCCATGATGACATTCAAATGCACTATGTCGTTCACCTCCACACTTAAAACAAGTTCCTCTTAATGTAATTTTATCAAACCCTCTTTCATCTCTCATGTATCCTTCATTGCGGTAAGAATTATGGTTCCCTCTATTGTTACGTTAGAAACTTCTGTCATCTCTCCCTCTATAGTATGACTTATTGTCCTTTTCTTCCTTCCAATATGGGCTACTCTCTTTGTTTTTCTCCGCATAAGGTCTTTCTCCTCCGGAATGTGTTCTACCTCTTTGAAATTTACCTCCTCTACCTCTTTGTCTTTGCTCATGCCTCTTATTCAACTTGTCTTCAACCTTCAATGCAAATTGATATGCTTCCTCTATTGTTGTCATTCTCACCAAACTTAGTTCTTCTTGAATGTTCATCCTCAATCCATTTATGTATCTTGCCAGTTTATCCTTGCTTGCTTCACTATGTCCAGTTCTTATGATTATCTTATGAAATTCTTTAGTATACTCCTTCACAGATTTCTCCTTTTGTCTCAGGTTTTGCAATCTCTTCAACGGTTCCAACTCATACTCAATAGGTATGAACTAATTCTTCAACTTTGTCACCATCCTATCCCATTTTATGATCTTCGCTTTTCCTCTCCTATTTCTATCTAAGTGAACTTATTTCCACCAAATAGCAGCATGTCCTTTCAACTTAGTTTTTGCAAATCTTACTCTCTTCGAATCTTCAATTTCTTCATATTCAAAGTATTCCTCCAAGTCATTTATCCAGTCAATCAATTTCTTAGGGTTTAAATTTCCAGTATAGTTCAATACTTCCACTCTAGGTCTCTTTCCCATCTTAGAAATAGCTTTCAACATCTTAACCTGATCTGATTCTTCTTCTTCTATGGCTTCTTCATTTTGGTCAGTAGCTTCAAATTCATCATCATCACTCTCATCTTCATGCCTAAGGTTTATTCCTCTTCTTCTATCTTCTTCTACAGCATCCAATCTAACCTTCATTGTCCTCATCATCTCTATCATTTCTTCCATTCTTCCAACAACATTGGCCATAGCAAGCATCCTTCTTGGCGGCATCTCTTCCTAGGATCCAGTGTAACTACCTCAATTCGGTGATCTGACTACAAGGTAGCAACTACCTCACAATCGGCACTCTATTTACAAGCACAAGTAAACTACCTCAAGTTGGCACTCTATTCACCACAAGATCTTTTGAAATGCCTTTACTTCCCAAAGGATTCAAAACTTCACTCTAATACCACTTGGTGCAGTCATGGTCGGAGGGTTCAAAGAATGAACTATCCAAACCATGCAGCTAGAGTAAACGCAACAGAAACAACACAAATAATGAATGCAATGGAAGATTCATATACTCAGTATATCAAAGAATTACAATGCTCATATGATGGTAACATGAAGGCTACAATCCAAAGGCTCACATGCCTGCTTTCCAGGTTACAATAGCTATGCAAGATATGGCATTGAAGTGCCTCCCAGAACAAAATTCTTGATCTAAACTACCATAATTGTTAACTGACTCCTAATGCATCTAATAGATCTGCATATATCATCTTCAAGGTCATAGAATCCTCCGTGTCGGCCATAAGAGGTTACAAACTCCAATGAAAGATGTAGCGTGTAGAAATAAGTAGGTTGGCCTACAACATATGGTATTGCTCCCCAAATAGATGAAACTTGGTGTGGACCTCAAGAAAGGTCTATCTAGTCCTCCTTTTTCTTGTGATATGTTTCATTAGGCTCCACAAGTCATGAAATTTCTCTGCAACCTTCACCTTCAACTGACTCTTTGGATGCTCTGTTCTGTGAAAAGCTAATGACCTTCTGATAGCAATAACTTTCTAGAAACAAATCCAAATCACCTGAAATCTAAATATAATGTAGCTGACATGGCATAGAAGCTAAATCCTACTCTGCATGCTCTAATATGAATATGCAGCAAAATGTAGTAGAAAATGTTGAAACTGCAAATGACTGAACTGAACCAAAAATGAAAGAAAACAAAAGAATACAAATTTTTTTGGTTAATGTAAGATTGCTCTGTAACCTAGGATGCTCCTACATCAAAATAAGGAGATGAAAACTAAGAAAGTCTGGAAGGAGAAGAAGGATGATAGGGAGAAAGAAAAATCTCTGATAGCACAGACAACATTTCATGATATGAGATAGAATCCATGGGTGATAGATAGTCGATGCTCCAGTCACATGACAGGAGATAGTAGTAAGTTCATAAGTCTACAAGAATGGAATGAAGGCTCAGTTAAGTTTGGTGACAACACATCTGCGAAGATCTGTGGTAAAGAAACATTGCGTATTGATGGAAAATCCAAGACTCACAATGTCTATTATGTTGAAGGACTAAAGCACAATTTGATTAGTGTAAGCCAGATGTGTGATGATGGATATAATATGACATTTAATGCAAAAGGTTGTGAGATCAGGAAGGCAAGCTCTGGTAAGTTGGTTACTGAGGCAAGCAGAATAGACAATAATCTTTACAATCTCAAGGAGGTTCAAGGAAGAAGTTGTTGGATGGGACAAGTTGATGAAAGTTGGTTGTGACATAGAAGATTGGTACATATCAATTTTGACAACCTTGTGAAGGTAAGTTCAAAAAATATAGTTAGGCACATGCCTAAAATCACCAAGCCAGCAAATACAATATGTAAGGAATGTCAGCATAGGAAACAGACAAGGTCTAGTTTCAAAACAAAAGAATACTCTACTTCAAGACTCTTGTAGCTAGTTCATATAGACCTAAGTGGTCTAACTAGGACACAAGGACTACAAGGTGAGATATTTCATGTTGTTAGTTGATGATTTCTCAAGAATGACATGGGTAACCTTTCTAAAGGATAAATCAGAAGCTTTTGATAGATTTAAGATTTTTAGATCTATGGTTGAGAAGGAGATTAGTCTGGCAATTAGATGCTTAAGATCTGATAGAGGTGGAAAATTCAGCTCCAATGAATTTGTGGAATACTATGAAAGGCATGGGATAAGAAGACAATATTCTGCACCTAGAACTCCACAGCAGAATGAAGTTGTGGAAAGGAAAAATAGAACTATAAAAGAGATGGCAAGAACTATGCTAAATGAGGAAAAGTTACCTGATGTCTACTGGAGAGATACAGTAAACACAGTGGTGTATATCTTGAACAAAGTGCGGTTAAGGATAAACATTGATAAGACATTATATGAATTATGTGTTACACATATGGTTCCAATGGTTGTATTGTTTGTCATTAATGTCAACACTGTCACAAGGTTTTCATTGATGTCAACACTATTATGAATGTGTAATAGTGTTCATAGTTGGATGTAATGCTCCAAAAGAAGATATATTGAGATGGGAATCAAAAGATCATATCATGCCTTGTTCATTGTTGAATTGAGTATGAAGTTATATTCAGATGGGAATTAGAAGCACTAAGATATGGTATTGATGGACTAAGATATGTTGTATTCTCTTCTCTACTATCCCTAAGAATGCATGTGTTAAGTTAAAAAAGATTTAGCCTCCGGAAGTTGATGATAGTCTCAGTTTTAGAATGACCATCTTTGAAGATTGTCTGGGAAATTGCTTAGCATTCCCATTAGTTTGGTTTTGGGCCTTTGTGGATTGGAATATAGCTTAATGTAATGACAAATCCTACATATTCCAAGTTTTATGATGTAGGGACTATTGGAAGTATGTTTTGAAAAAGATTGAGTGAAGACAGTGTTGGTTCTGTAAAAATAGTCACTACATGGAAGCAGAATGCTCTGCATTCCTCCACATTTGTAGATCTAGCTATGCAGTTCTGAAGGTATCTTAATATTCCAATGAAGGTGACAATTCCATAGATTTAGATCATTTACCCTTCTACTGTGGAAGTTGTGCATGACAGAGTACCGGCATGTGTTTTGGTAGAATAAGTCAGTGTTGAAGGTTTGATGGAATGCTTTGCATTCCTTTGCAAATGAATGATTGCCCTTGTGGTTTTGAGGACATGTTTTTAGATGTGTATTACGTCCTTCTTTTCAGTTTCAAGGTTCTTGTTGGTCTATAACTCAATTTTTCAAAATGACAGCATGTTGCAGTATGTTCCAGATGACTGAGTGTTCTTAGAGTAAATGATTGAAGCTGTTGGGCACAATTCTTTGATGTGTGGTGGAAAAGGAGTGTTCGGAGATGTTTTATGAGTCATGTGGACTCATCTAAAAAAATTTCATGAAGATCTTTCTTGTTTCCATTACCACACAAGGTTTTCAACTTGACATGGTCATTATACTTCAAGTCTTCATGTATTCTCATTAAAGTTATCCTATTTCAAAATGAACAGAATGTGCAGATGTAATTCCTTGGTGTTTGAAGCTATGAAGGATGTTTTGGACTTGGTTAAGCAAGTGTTGAAGTCCACAAGGCTTGAATCTTCTACTAGTGTAATGTGTGTGTTGACTTAGTACCTATCTTCTACATGTTTCATATTGTGTGTTGTCTAGCTGACTTGTAAATGTATTGTTCATGTTGTATCTGGCCAACAAGCAATGTAATCAATGTAATATCATGTATAAATAGTGAATCAAAGTGAGTGAGGTGAGGTGTGATTGCAATTTGATTGAAAAAGCTCGCAAGTAGATAAAAGGTAGAATGAATGCATTGTTGATGAGCGACTGAAGGGGAAAGAGTAGAAGTTGTTAATGTTGTCATGATTTATTTTGAAGACATATTTATGATAGTGATTAAGTATGGAGTGTGCCTGACTAATCAGATCATCAAAAGAAAGGGTGAAGAGGTAGAAGTGCAATCATCAAAGGCGTAAGCTTCAATGTCAGTTTTCAGATAGTAGAAAGACTGTCATTACTATAATTCTTTGTAAATGTGTTATGATATCAAGGAGTAGCAGCTTCCTTGGGAGTGACCCTAAAACAAAGTCATCAGGGAGTAGAAGCTTCCTTGGGAGTGACCCTAAATCAAAGTTACTTACGGAGTAGCAGCTACCTTGGGTTATAGCCCCTAAAACAAAGTTATTGTTTGAGCTTCATATATTGTGAGTTAATCCTCACCGTGGTTTTTCCCTTTTAGGTTTTTCCACATATATCTAGTGTTATGTGTTGATGTGCATTGTGTTATTCTTTCATGTTGATATTATGATGATTAAGGTTTAATCTACTCCGGAAAGGTTAAAGTTGTTGAAACTAAAAATTGTTTAAATACCAATTCACCCCCTCCTCTTAGAATTCTTGTGTGTCTAACATTATGGTATGTCATATCTATGTATGTCAAATATTTTAAGGTGTTTGGTAGCAGATGCTACATCAGGATAGATGAAGATGGCCTAGGAAGCTTTGATTCAAGATGTGATGAAGGAATATTTCTAGGATATTCTAGTAGATCCAAAGCTTATAAGTGTTACAATAAGAGACTGCATAGAATTATAGAAAGTGCTAATGTCAAGGTAGATGAGGACCAGCAACATCTAACACATATCAAGGATAGTTTCTCAGAAGGATCAGTGATAACATAAGAATAAGATGCTACTGTTGAAGAAGAATCTGAAAGGATAACCGATAAGGCACCTGCTAAGTATGTGCAAAAAGGTCATCATGAACAACAAATAATAGGAGACAAGAATGAAGGAGTGTAAACTAGAAGAAAATTGGCAAGGACAAATGAACAGGTAAATTTCTCATTACTATCTAAGATTGAACCCAAAACATTTAATGATGCTAATGAGGACGAAGGATGGATCAATGTAATGGATGAGGAGCTCAATCAAATAGAGAAAAATAAGACTTGGGAATTGGTTCCAAGACCTACAGATAAGAACGTGATAGGCACAAAATGGGTGTTTAAAAACAAACTGAATGAGGATGGAGAAGTTGTGAGGAATAAGGCATGATTGGTTTGTATAGGATATGCATAGGTTGAAGGCATAGACTTTGAAGAAACTTTTGTACTTGTAGCAAGATTGGAAACCATTAGGATTTTTCTGGCATTATCTATTTATAAGAATTTCAAAGTTTACCAAATCGATGTCAAATCTGAATTTCTGAATGGAAACCTTAATGAAGAGGTTTACATTGAGCAACCTGAGGGATTTCAGTTGTCAAAAAATGAATATTATGTTTGTAGACTAAAAAAAGCATTGTATGGTCTGAAACAGGCCCCTAGGGCTTGGTATTCTAAGTTGGATAGTTACCTCCAGCAACTAGGATTCAAAAAGGGATGTGTAGATAGAAACTTGTACTTCAAATCAAAAGGTGAGCATATGTTGGTTGTTGTTGTATATGTTGATGACATCATCTTTGGTGGTAGTGATGACAGGATGTGCAAGGAATTTGCAGATCTAATGCAGAAAGAATTTGAAAAGTCTATGCTTGGAGAACTTTCTTTCTTTCTTGGTTTACAAATATCACAATTAGATCAAGGTATATATTTATATCCCAAACCAAGTATGCAAAGGAAATGCTCAAGAAGTTCAAGATAGAAGACTGTAAGCCTATTAGTACCCCCATGATGATAGGATGCAAGTTGAGAAAGAATGATGAATCACCTGATACAAATTAGACAATGTACAGATCCATGATAGGTAGCTTATTGTACCTAACTGCATCCAGACCAGATATCATGCAAGCAGTATGCATGGTGGCTAGATTCCAAGCTGCTCCTAAGGAACCTCATGTTCAAGCTATGAAGAGAATCTTTAGATACCTGAAAGGTACTATGGATTATGGATTATGGTACCCTAGAAATAATGATTTTACTTTGACAACATATACAGATGTTGATTGGACAAAAGTATAGATGACAGGAGAAGCACCAGTGGTGGAGTTTTCTTTCTGTGTGATAGGTTGGTATCATGCCTTAGCAAGAAGCAATATTTAGTTACATTGTCCACTTTTGAGGCAGAATATGTTGTTGTTGTTTCATGTTGCACACAAGTCTTATGGATGAAGCAAACTATGAAAGATATAAAGGTAGAGAATAATGATCCTATTACCATTCTTTGTGATAATACAAGTGCAATCAATATCTCAAAGAATCATGTGATGCATTCAAGAACAAAGCACATCTCCATCAAATATCATTTCTTGAGAGAAAAGGTTGTCGATCAAGAAGTAAAGTTGGAGTATGTCACCACACAAGATTAGATTATGGACATTTTCACAAAGCCACTTCCCAAGGATACTTTTGAATATCTCAAGCAGAAGCTAGGAGTTATTGCTCCTTCTTCTTCTCCCAAGTAGAAGTGTAGTTGTAACATCTGTCAAGGGAGAGTTGTTCAAGACATATCATTCATTCATCTTTTGATAGTGACTACCTCTCAAGGGGAACAGGTAGATTTATGGTAGTTTAGATGATTACAAACAGGGGGAGCCTGTCTTGGCAGTAGCAGGTTACTGTCATAAAGGACATTGATTACATCCTTTTCCATTGATGTCAAAGGGGGAGAATTAGAGTAAGGGGGAGTAAATGCAGAAGAGTTAGAGCAGGGGAGAAAATGCAAAAGAGATAGGGCAGTGATAAATATAGATTATTCAAAGGTTGTCATCAATGACAAAGGGGGAGATTGTTGATTTATTATCATTGATGTCGAAGGAATTTGAAGTGTTATATTTATGTGTCTAAGGCATAGAAGAAGTGAAAAGAAGTAAAAGTGTCTAAGGCAAAAGGGTAGAAAAAAACACTAAGGCATGAGTTTTGCCTTTAGTCAATAAAAAGATTGGTTCGTAAACTTGCAAGTTCGTTGGTTTCGAGTTTCACCAGTTTGCCAATAGAAGAGAAAGGGGAAGTGCTTTCGATGAAGACTTCAAAGATAGAAAAGGTTTAAAAGTCTCAAAAAAAATTTAGTTTGTGAGTTATGAATTTCGTCGATTTGGCAATTTGCCAACAACAAAGAAGGAGGCGTTGAAAAAGAAAGCTTGAAGAACAAGGGTGTAGTTATCGGTAAAACTTGTATTTTACAAACTAGTTCATGAGTTCATCTTTCACCGATTTGTTGACTAGGTAACAAAGGGTAATTTGCTTGTTTTCTAGAGATCATTGGAGTTTAGAGTTTTGGCCTTACTCCTTTCTGATGTTCATCGAAGTTTGGAGTTTTGGCCTTACTCCTTATTCTTGTCGAGGAAAGAAGAAAGGCCTGATAAGGAAGGCTCAATCGTAAAGCTCCAATTTAGTCTAAGGAAATCGAAGATCAGAGATCAAAGTTTCTCTTTGATTCATTCCCAAATGGAAGATGGAATAAAGAATCCCCAGCAAGCAAAATCTGATTTAATCTAAGGAGTCAGGGATCGGAGAGTGGAGTTGCTCTTTGATTCATTCCAAAATGGAAGATGGAAGAAAGAATCCTCGGTGAGCAAAATCCAATTTAGTCTAAGGAGTTGGAGATTGGAGAGTGGAATTGCTCTTTGATCCATTCCAAAATGGAAGATGAAAGAAAGAAAGCTCGGCGCATGATAAAAGAAGGCAAAAGATAGAAAGCCCGACGCCTGATAAAGAAGGCGAAAGATAGAAAGCCTCGTGCTTGGTAAAAGAAGGCAAAAGATAGAAAGCCCAGCTCCAGATAAAAGAAGGTGAAAGACAGAAATCCTGGTGCTTGATAAAAGAAGGTGAAAGATAGAAAGTCTAGTGCCCAATAAAAGAAGGTGAAAGATAGAAAGCCCAACACCCAATAAACAAGGTGAAAGATAAAGAAGATGAAAAACAAAAAGTCTGGCGCCTGATAGAATTACAAAGGAACGTAGTACTTCAGTTTTTGTAAAAGGAGAAGTTACAAAGTGTGGTTTTTTAGGATTCAAATCTCTAAGTGTGATCTATTTAGTTGATTTAATGGTTAGATCAATTTAAAGATTTGTTGGGATAGCTACTTTCAGTTCTTCCTCAAAAAGTTACGGTTATGCAACTGCATTGATATAGACGATCTTATGTTACTGTTTCAGTTCAAACTGTAAGAGACACATTTAGGATTTCCAGTAATCAGTTTCGAAGATCAAATGGGCAGTTGAGAATACGTGGGCAGTTTCTTCTCATGAAAATGTTAAATAAGGTGGGCTGAGTTGTATGTTAGAGTGTTGTTGTTCTTCGTGTGTATGACAAGTCATCATGTTAAGGAGAAAAAAGTATGAATAACTCTTTGAGTGTGTATTGTATGAGAGTGTTTATGAGAACATAGAGAATATGGGTGAGTTGAGTGAGAGGAGAAGACTATGTATGAATTGAATAGGTGCATTTGAGGTTTGTGAAGAACCAAATGTCTTCATATTAGAATTTGTAAAGATTCAGAGGTTGCTGCCTCTTGTGGACTAAGTTGGTGCTCAGTTCAAGGGATTGTAGTCTCCCTAGAGTTGGAGCTCTTAAATTAGGGGTTTGGTGACTCCTTAGGGTGGGTGCACTTAAAACATTGTAAGCAATGGTTTATTATGTGAGGCTGAATTAGGATGGTAGATCCTAGCAGCATTTTCTCACCATGGTTTTTTCCATCTTGGGTTTTCCATGTATATCTGGCATTCATGTCTATATGATCTCTTATTGTTCTTGCTTAAGCATTGAAAGTTATTTTGGTCTGCTTTCTAGAGATTAGAAGTTTTTAAGTTTTATTGATTTACTGATTCACCCCCCTCTGAGTAGATTGTGTGTTCTAACAGTTGGTGACTAGTATTATCTTGTAGTGTATATTTGAGAATCCGTATTAGAGATTTGTATTAAATTTGCATTGTCTTCAATGTCACAAACCTATATAGAGAGACTACTCAACTCTTGGATAGGGTTGGGCTCGGTCTAGTCCTCCTAGTGCAATTTAGTCATGGTGGTGTGGTTTTATCTTCTAATATTGTTGACTTCTAAAACATGTTCCCTATATTGAAACTTAGTCATGCTAAAAAGTACCTTTTTGGGCCTGCTATAGATAAAGCTAAATTCTTTTGACTTCCTTGATAACAATCAAGCCCCATTTGTGGTGAACAAGATTTAAAGAAACATCAAGCAAAGATGCAAGATGCTTAGATGATAAATTGGTATGTAGTATTTTTTAATAAAAATGCTAATGCAATCTCTAAAGTAATGTAAATGACATTTTAATTCTTTGATCTGATGTGTTCCAATGATCTAATGATGTACTAATTACATAGGAAATGTCCCTCAATATAAGATTCTTAGTGTTCAATTTGAAGTATTTTATGTGCAAGTCAAGGGTAACAATAAAATTATCTAAAAGGGTTATCTTGAGAATAGTGGGGAAAAAATTTTGAATTAGGAGGACAACGTTGTGGTGGTATCCTTGTTTAGGGGACAAATCCATGCATATGGTCAAGTCCAAGGAATAGGAACAATTATACAAAGAATTGGTTCAAAGCATTTAGGACTAGGACAAGCTAATGGCTAATGTGTTCCAAGTTTTAGGTGACCCATATGATCCAACCACAAGGGGTTCACTCAAGGGCTTCCACCTAATTTCAAGGACTTCATCTAATTGCAAAATTATTTCTATAGTTCTTGGTCAAATTCAAATTGCTTTATGCCACATATATGTCATCTGATAAGCATTCCCCAAATCAACTAATAAGTATAACATAAAAATAATGATATATACATAACATAAAGCTCCATTATGCCATCTCAAGTTGACTTGTGCCATTTGACTTGTTAGAATGCACAGGACAACTAAGAGGGGGGGTGAATCAGTTGTATGTTAAAACTTTAAACCCTCAAAGCAATTTCAATCATCAACCACTTATAATGCATTAGCAGAATGTAAACATGTGAAACATCAATGCAAACACATCCAACATATGAGAACACTAGATTTATGTGGAAAACCCAGTAAGGGATAAACCACGTTGAGGATTAGCTTAGAATATATATGAATAACAACACCAAAAATCAATAGGCTCACTGCCCAAAAGAGAGAAGAAAGAAGAAGACTATTACATAGAGATTCACTATCTCAAAGCAATAGGAGAGATCTACCATTGCCACTCCTTTCCATCCGCAACCTTTGGCTCACTGCCTCCAGCAACTTCTGGCACACTAAAATGTAGACACCTTCTGCTCACTGCATTCTGAAGTTATAAGCATTTAAGTTCACACACAACTTTACTGCCCTTGATTCACATTCGTCTCTACTTTTCTCTATTCAACTTCATCTTGCCATCTATAACCAAGACCTATCTCAATTAGGTCAGTCCTAATAAAGTGTGTGCGTTACACACATGCAACATTACTTAGGTCAGCACTAAACACTTCTATGGTGGAAAGAAGTGAAAGTGGACCAATTCAAGGGATAACCAGGACTCAAATTTGTATCATCAAGTTGCTTATCACATCCACAATCCATGAGGTACCTCCGTAAATGTTGCTAGTAAGCCAAGTCAGCCAAACCTAAGCTAATGGCCATATTCACACTTCTCCAAGTCCAAGAACATCATGTGGACCAAAGAGAGACACTCCAAAGCATTCACACACCTTCCCAGAATACTCATTATCATCAAAAACTTCTACAACATGGTTGCAACCATCTGAATCAAAGAATGTCTTCATTATGCACATTAGGACACACTATTACTTATCACCAACACAAGAACTAAACTTGTGAAGAATCCCAACATTGGAAACTTTAATGGAAGGTGGATATAGATAATATAAGCACTCTCCCAAAACTGTAAGATAGGAAAGCACACTGCAGATAAATGTGGACCATTCTTATTTCTCCCAAACACCCTTCTTCACAATCAAATATTCTGTCAAACACATATTCTACTTATGCACGATCTAGAACCTGAAACTCTAGATAAAATACCTTTGAACACCTATTATCAATACTTCTAAACTATAGAAGTATATTTCTAATTAGGAAGAAATGCAGAGCATAATGCTGAGGGTACCTCTATCACACTACACAACTTTTTATCAGATTTTCTCAAAAGCACTTAGAAACCAAGTGAACCATCTGTTGGGAGTTGACATCAATGACAACACCAGCAAGTTTCCAACAATCTTACCCTTTGTCATTGATGGCAACACCAACTCTTTGAAAAACCATCAAGACCTAAAGAAGCTCATACTCCCCCTGACAGAAACAACTCTTACTTTTCATACACCTTTCTACACAATGGTTTTTCAATCACTTCAACTCTCTCTCCCCCTTTGACATCAATGGCAAAGGTAAACACTTTGCAACACCAGCAAGCATTTTGCTCCCACTTCACTACTTTCACTTTTCTGCATTCTCCCCCTTAGGGTCATAAGATATGCTCCATCTGATTGCACCATCCAACACTACCTACTCCCCCTGAGAGGTAGCCTTCAACATCAGTCTAGGACCAAAAATATATCTTGAAATGCTTCCTGAATAGATGCATACACTTATGCATCTAGTTAAGAAAAGGAGGGGAAATAACCCCTAACATTTGTTAGAGATACTCAAAAGTATCCTTAGGAAGAGCCTTTGTAAAGATGTCTACAACTTGATCCTTGGTAGAAAATACTCCAACTTCACCTCATTCTCTCCAACCTTTTCTCTTAAGAAGTGATACTGAATTGAATATGATTTGTCCTTGAATGCATCACTAGATTTTTTGAGATGTTGATAGCACTTGTATTTTCACATAGGATAAGAATAGGTTCATCATATGACACTTTGATATCCTTCAATGTTTGCTTCATCCATAACACCTGTGTGCGGAAAGATGCTGCTACAATATATTATACCTCTGCAGTAGATAATGACACTGAGTCCTACTTCTTACTTAACCATGAGACAATTATGCTTCCCAGAAAGAAAGCACCACCACTTGTACTTCTTCTATCATCTATACATCCTACCCAATCCGCATCTGTATATGCACTCAAGGAGAAATTATTATCCTTGGGATACCATAGGCTGAACTCCAGAGTGCCTTTCAGGTATCTAAATATCCTCTTTACTTCTATGACATGTGACTCTCTAGGATCAACTTGGAATCTAGTCACAAGATAGATTGCATGCATGATATTTGATCTAGTAACAGTCAGGTATAACAGTCCATCAATCATTGATATGTACTTGCTCTAATCAACCTTAGGAGATTCATCATCTTTGCTTAACTTACAACCAGTAGTCATGGGAGTACATACATGTTTGGAGTCTTGCATTCCAAACTTCTTCAACATTTCCCTAGCATACTTTGACTGTGAAATGAAAATGCCCTTTTCTGATTGACTGATTTGTAACCCAAGGAAGAAGTTCATTTCCCCACACATTGACATTTCAAATTCTTTTTGCATTTCTTCTAAAAATCTCTTTCACATACCTTCATTTCCTCCAAAGATTATATCATCTACATACACTTCCACAATCAGCATTTGATCTTCTTCAACTTTGAAGTACAGATTGCTATCTGTAGTGCCCTTTTTGAATCCTTGTTGTAGTAGGTGCCTATGCAAACTTGCATACCATGCTCTAGGAGCCTGTTTAAGACCATATAATGCCTTCTTCAATCTGTAGACCATATTTGGATCATCTGATAACTGAAATCCTTCCAGTTGCTCAATATATACTTCCTCTTCCAACTCTCCATTTAGGAATGTAGATTTCACATCCATTTGATAGACTTTGAACTCCTTGTCAGCTGCAAAGGCCAAGAATAATCTGATGGCCTCCACTAGAGCAAATGTTTCCTCATAATCTATTCCTTCCACTTGTGAGTAGAATTTACACACCAGCCTGGCCTTATTTCTGACTACTTCCCCATTCTCATTCAATTTATTCTAGAAGACCCATTTAGGTCCTATCACATTCTTGTCTGCTGGTCTTGGGACAATTTCCCAAGTTTGATTCTTCTCAATTTGCATCATTTCTTCTTCCATAGCCTTGATCCAGTGCTCATTCTTACATGCTTCAATCACAATTTTGGGTTATATTTGAGACAATAAGTACAAGTTTACTTTTTCATCTGCCATAGCAATACTTCTGCTTGTTAAAACACCTTTGTTCTTATCTCCAATGATCTGATTTTTAGAATGATTCTTTTGCACATACTTGGGAGTCTTGGGTATCGTCTCTAGAGCATCTTCTTTATCATCTTGCTTCTCTTTTTCCTTTTCTTCCTCACTTTCTACTTCTTTGTAATGGTTCTCAGCCGATTCATATCCTTCTAATGGAACTGAACTTTGGTATGGTTCTTCATCCACTTTGACATTTGCACTTTCTACTAATCTCTTCAATCTCTTGTTGTAGTACCTGTATGTCTTGCTCTTTGTAGAGTATCCAAGAAAGATTCCTTCATCTGATCTTGTATCAAACTTCCCTAAGTTCTCTTCATCTCTCCTAATGTAGCATCTACTTCCAAACACTCTAAAATATTTTATAGTAGGAGTACTTCCATACCATAGTTCATATGGAGTCTTTGAAATGTTGGCCCTGGCTTGCACTCTATTTTGTATGTAGACATTAGTGTGGATGGCTTCTCTCTAATAGATATTTGATAGATTTGCTTCTTTCATCATTTTCCTTGTTGCTTCCTGAACAATCCTATTCTTCCTTTCCACAACTCCATTCTGTTGAGGAGTAATAGGTGCTGACAAGTGCCTTTTTATTCCATGATCTTCACAAAAGAAATTAAACTCATTGGAGGTGAACTCACCACCTTTGTCAGACCTCAAACATTTGACTTTCAGATCAATTTCATTTTCAACCATAGCCTTAAAAGCTTTCAACTTATCTAGAGCTTCTAATTTTTCTTTAAGAAAAGTTACCCAAGTCATTCTAGAGAAATCATCAATCAACAACATGAAATACTTGTCACCTTGAAAGCTTCCTACTCTTGTAGGTCCGCATAGATCTGTATGCACAAACTCCAGATGTCCATTGGTAGAATACTCTTTGGTCTTGAAATTCTTCCTTGTTTGCTTCCCAATCTGACATTCCTTGCAAGTCGCATTTGTAGGCTTTGTAATCTTTGGTAGATCCCTCACAGCTTGAGTAGAGTTGATCTTTACTAGGTTGTCAAAATTGATGTGACACATTCTTCTATGCCATAGCCAACTTTCATTAACTTGAGTCATAAGGCACACACCATCATCACCTTTGAGTTGATATATATTTCCTTTTGTTCTTGTTCCTGTAGCAATCGAAGTTCCCGAGTCTTCTTTTCTGATTTCACAACAACCATCCTAAAACACAAGATTATATCCTCTGCTACACATTTGAACTACACTTAGAAGATTATGTCAGAGACCTTTGACATAAAGAAAATCATTTTTATTGTGCTTACCATCAAAACTGATTGAACCTCTTCCACATATCTTAGCAGATGCATCATCTCCAAACTTAACAAAACCTCCATCAAACTTATCAAGCTTCACAAACTTATTCTTATCACATGTCATATGATTTGAACATCCACTATCAATTAACCAGAGATCTACCTCCTCTCTTGCATGGAAAGCAGTAACCAATGCTCCTTCAATGTGGTGCCCTATTTCCGGAGCAATATCCTTCATACATCTTTTAGGATTAGTAGAGTTAGTACTAACATTCAAAGCCATGAACAAGCATTCATTACCATCATCATCTAGATAGTCAGACTCATCATCATATATGATTTCATCTTCTTTAACATAATAACTTTTTTTGAATGATTTACCTTTGTTCTCCTTGTATTTGTCATTAGAAATTTTGATTGGACATTTTGAAGAATAATGACCCATCTTTCTATAGCTAAAACATTTGAAAGGTAACTTACCTCTGTATTTTCCAGAGCCCTTTTTCAATCTACTTACAAAGTTTGCTTCCACTTCATCAAATTCATCTTGATTGATTCAACCTTCTTTTCTGTCTTACTAGCCTTAAAAGTAGTTTCCTTTCTTGAATCTTCTTGACCAAATTCTCTTATCTCAAAAGTAGTTAGAGTACCAAACATTTATCCCTAGAATACTTATCCAGATCTTGAGTTTCTTCAATAGCAAAAACTTTAGCACTATAATATATTGGAAGAGTTCTTAGTGCCTTCTTTACCACTTCACTTTCCTCCAACTTTCCACCAAGACCATTGATGTAGTTGACAACTTCATCCACTCTCTGCATGTAGCTTGCAATATTTTCATCTTCTAACATCTTCAAAGTTTCAAACTTGGTCTTCAAAATCTACATCTTTGCTTTCTTAACCTTTTCATCTCTTTCATAGGTACTTTCCAGCTTCTCCCAAATCTCATGTGCATTTTTGCAGCTCATTACCTTCACTAATTCAAAATTAGAAAGACTGTTCAGAAGGGCATTCCTTGCCTTACCATTGTTCTCATATTCTTTAATCCCATCTTCATCATTTGGACCATTAGTAGGTATAGTATACTTTTTCTCAACTAGCTTCCATACACCATATCCCAATGAGATGAGAAAGATTTCCATCTTGGTCTTCCAAAAACCATAATTTGTTCCATCAAACACTAGAACCTCAATACCTTTCATGTGTGTCATCTGGATCTACCCCAAGCAGTTAAGCTTCTTCAGGGAACCTGATGTAGGAGCATCCATGGTCAATGGCAATCTTACATCACCAAAAATATTTTAATTTATGTTTGTTTGTTTTCAATAAGGTTTATGGGCTTGGGAAACAATATTTTAATTTGAAACAAATATAATTTTCCTTGGTCATATTGGTAAATGTAATTTTTGTAGAAAAAAGCCCCGGTAATTTATAAATGCCTCAAATAGTGGAGAATATCTTTCCTAGGCAAAGGTATTAAATTCTATTTTAGTGGGGGTTGATTTTTGTCATAAGTGGGGCTGCCAAGAATCATGGAATTAATGGCACTTATTATTGTAACCGTCATATTGTAACAAATTTTTTAAGTGGTCTTTATGGCCCAGGTTGGTGGACCTAACTCCCAAAATTTTATTTTATTAAATTCCAAAATTTATAACTCCAAGAGGGGAGTCATAATTATGAGATCCAGTATCAGTAAAATGAGCATAACTTTCTCATATATTATCAAAAATAATAAATTAAAAATGTTATGGAAAGATGGGAAGGAGAGACAAAACCCAGAAACTATTTTAGGAAATTCTAAAAAATGATGGCGCAGTGAAAGGAATAAGTGACGAGTTTTTATTGGAGCTGGGAGAAGAAAATTGAGGAGAGACCCAAATGTTGGGGAAGGAGTCTAGAGGTGGAGAAAATTATTTGTTGCAGGTGTTGGATGTGTAATTCTCAAAAGCTCACAAGCTTCCTTATTTTGTAATGCATTTTTAGTTTTGAATAAAAGATTGTGTGCAGATTTCTCTTCATATCTTTGTTGTAATTATTTATTTTCAGCCTTCTTACATAGGCTTGTTTAAGTGTTGTGTTGCATATTTGAATGGATTAGTATCTCATTGTTGCATCAATTGGTAAATTAGTATCTCCTCTACATCAATTAGTATCAAAGCTCAGAAGGTCTAGGCAAAAGAGAGTTTGGTGTTTGTGGGTTTTTGTTTGTGCAGGTTGAATAGAGAACCTGGTTGCCAAAAGACTAGGTAGAGGAAAAAAGAAGAGACCTAGGTGAGGCAAAGATAAAGAGAAACAAGGAGAAACTTTCTTGAAGAGAAGATGGATTTGTTGAAGAGGTACTTGCTTCCTGGGGGTTCACAAAAGAAGAAGCAAGAAGAAAAAGAGAGGAAGAGGAAACAAGAGGAAAAAGAGATGAAGAACAAAAAAGATAAGGAACGGCAAATGGAAATTGACCAAGAGATCAAGGAGTTGAACCAAGCCATGGAACAAATGAGAAAAGATATGGAGGAGTTGGAAAGAAGAATGGACCTTAAGATGCAAAGTTGGCACTTATCAATGAAGAGGAAAGTTACATGGCCCATTCAAAAGATTATTCAAAGAAGAATGAGACAAGAAAGGATAGTAGCAATAGAAGAGGTAAAAAATGAAATGGTGAGTTTACCTATGACTGTTTTGACATCAAGCATTGAAGAAGACATGGTAAACATAGTTGTGGATGAGTCTCCATGTTATTTTATGTTGTTTGAGTCTAATGAACAAGATGAACAAGTAGAGAAGGGTGTTAGTGTTGTTGATAAAGTTGGTGTTGATGTGTTGATATGCAAGCTACTGATGAAGAATTGTAGACCAAGATGTTCAAGTTACATGTCATCATGTTGTAGTGGTCACCAAGAAAGAGTAAAGAACCCATTGTTGGTAATGATAGTAATCAAGTTATTTTTGATGTGGTCATCATCCAAGTGCAGGTATTCAAAGATGTAGATAGGCAGCAGCTTATTCCAAGAACCTTAACAAGAAGTTGAGAAAAACTAAAGTGAAAATGAAAACCAATTGGAGCTGTTTTAAAGAGGACAAGAGGCAGAGCATAGAGGACATCAAGGAGGAGTATTCAAAATATGAAGACCGGTTACTACCCTCCATCCAAGAGGGCTTGGATTTTCTTTTGGTTGGGAATCTGATGCAGGAGCATCCATGGTCAATGGCAATCTTACATCACCAAAAATATTTTAATTTCTGTTTGTTTGTTTTCAATAAGGTTTATGGGCTTGGGAAACAATATTTTAATTTGCAACAAATATAATTTTCCTTGGGCATATTGGTAAATGTATTTTTTGTAGAAAAATGCCCCGGTAATTTATAAATGCCTCAAATAGTGGAGAATATCTTTCCTAGGCAAAGATATTAAATTCTATTTTAGTGGGGGCTGATTTCTATCATAAGTGGGGCCGCCAATAATCATGGAATAAATGGAACTTATTATTGTAACCATCATAGTGTAAGGAAATTTTTAAGTTGTCTTTATGGCCCAGGTTGGTGGACCTAACTCCCAGAATTTTGTTTTATTACATTCCAAAATTTGTAACTCCAAAAGGGGGGTCGTAATTATGAGATCCAATCTCAGTAAAATGAGCATAACTTTCTCATATATTATCAAAATTAAGAAATTAAAAATGTTCTAGAAATATGGGAAGGAGATGCACGAAACCCAGAAACTATTTTAGGACATTCCAAAAAGTGAGGGTGCGGTGAAAGGAATAAGTGATAGGTTTTTATTGGAGCTAGGAGAAGAAAATTAAGGAGAGACCCAGATGTTGGGGAAGGAGTCTAGAGGTAGAGAAAATTATTTGTTGCAATTGTTGGGTGTGTAATTCTTAGAAGCTCACAAGATTCCTTATTTTGTAATGCATTTTCATATTTGAATAAAAGATTGTGTGCAGATTTCTCTTCATATCTTTGTTGTAATATTTTATTTTCAGCCTTCTTACATAGGCTTGTCTAAGTGTTGTGTTGCAAATTTGAATGGATTAGCATCTCATTGTTGCATCAATTGGTAAATTAGTATCTCCTCTGCATCAGAACCTATCTCTAATACCAATTGTTAGAATGCACAAGACAACTAAGAGGGGGGTGAATCAGTTGTATGTTAAAACTTTTAACCCTCAAAGCAATTTCAATCATCAACCACTTATAATGCATTAGCAGAATGTAAACATGTGAAACATCAATTCAAACACATCCAAACATATGAGAACACTAGATTTATGTGGAAAACCCAATAAGAGAAAAACCACAGTGAGTATTAGCTCATAATATATATGAATAACAACACCAAAAATCAATAGGCTCACTGCGAAGGGCTCACTACCCAAAAGAAAGGCTCACTGCCAGAGAAAGGCTCACTGCCCAGAAGAGAGAAGAAATAAGAAGATTGTTACAGAGAAATTCACTATCTCAAAGCAATAGGAGAGATCACCACTGCCACTCCTTTCCATCCGCAACCTTTGGTTCACTGCCTCCAGCAACTTCTGGCACACTAAAATGTAGACACCTTCTGCTCACTACATTCAGGAGTCATAAGCATTTAAGTTCACACACAACTTCACTGGCTTTGATTCACATTCGTATATTCTTCTCTACTTTTCTCTATTCAACTTCATCTTGCATTTATACCATCTATAATCAAGACCTATCTCAATTAGGTTGGTCCTAATGAAGCATGTGCATTACACACATGCAACATTACTTAGGTCGAAACTAAACACTTCCACGGTGGAAAGAAGTGAAAGTGGACCATGTCAAGGGATAACTAGGACTCAAATTCGTATCATCAAGCTACTTATCACATCCACAATCCACGAGGTAGCTCCGCAAATGGCGTTAGTAAGCTAGGTCGGCCAAACCTGAGCTAATGGCCATATTCACACTTCTCCAAGTCTAAGAACATCATGTGGACCAGAGAGAGACACTCCAAAGCATTCACACACCTTCCCAAAATACTTATTATCATCGTAAACTTCTACAACATTGTTGCAACCATCTAAATCAAAGAATGTCTTCATTATGCACATCAGAACACACTGTTACTGATCACCAACACAAGAACTAAACTTGTGGAGCATCCCAACACTGGAAACTTTAGCAAAAGGTAGATACAGATAATATAACCACTCTCCCAAAACCACAAGACATGAAAGCACAATGCAGAGAAATGTGGAGCATTCTTATTTCTCCCAGACACCCTTCTTCACAGTCAAATATTATGTTAGACACATCTCCTACTTCCGCATGATCTAGAACCTAAAACTCTAGATATAATACCTTTCAACACCTATTGTCAATACTTCCAAACTGCACAAGCATATCTTTAATTAGGAAGAAATGTGGAGCATAATGCTAAGGGTACCTCTGTCACACTACACACCTTTTTATCAAATTTTCTCAAAAGCACTTGGAAACCAAGTGAACCATCTTCTGTGAGTTGACATCAATGACAACACTAGCAAGTTTCCAAGATGACTATCTCACTTCAAATTGGTGCATTCACAATCAATTATGCCTTGTGCAAGCAGGTATAATTTTATCATTGTGCATATAAGAATACAATGGGGATCATCACACCTCGAGAAAGGGTGAATGACTTGACCATAAACATCATGCATTAGTTTCATCTAGGATTTAATGGGGACCAATATCCCTCAAGAAAGGGTAAATGATCCAAGCATAGTTGTGTACATCAATTTATCAATACTACATTCCTTGTGTCCCTTGTGCATTCCCTTATGCACTAGCATAGTGCCAGAATGACCATACACACAAATGCAAGGCTGGATGTTTTTCTTCTCTACACAACTATGTAGTCCTAGGTAGCTCTTCATGTACCTCATGTAGGCATAAGTCCCTTCAACATCATGCACTACTACACATGTATTCCAGACACTTTAGAATCATGTGCAACCACAAATGCTCAAAACTTGCAATATGATCTAGTCTACCTAGCATTTTCTCCTCTAAAGGGACCACCACCATATATGCACAACATTAGGTAGCTCTTACACCATAGGAAATAGCTCCATGGAAGTTTGACATTTAGCACCATATGCACTCAACCCCTAGCAATGCTTGCACCAAAAAAATGCTAGCATTTAGGTAAATGACACTTTGTAACATCTTATCCACATGTGCCACATGACTATATGAATTAAACACATGTCAATATATATGTGATGTGTAGTTGTCCATCTAGATGGACTTCACCTATAAATTCCTTCATTGTACATCTTGAACAAACACACAAATACAGGGAAACATATCAACATGCTCTATGTACATCTAGTATCAATCCCATGATAGTCTAAGAAAATCAAAAAGGATACATCACCCCTCTTCTAACCATAAGAATTCTTATTTTTAGCCTTATGTGCTTTATATACATGTATTTTATCATATTTTGTCATTGAAGAGAAGTAGTTTATTTGTTACTTTTTCTATTTGAATGTGTAATAGTTTTATTCATGTTGTGTTTTGAGATTCTACTACACGTTCCATATTCTAAAACTCTATTTTTGTGATACTCGTCACTTAGATAATTTGTATATTATTTTGCATGTATCCCATAGGCTCAGCACAAACCATTGGTATCAAAGACTAAAAGTGTACTATACCAATTATCACTTATCAAAGAATTGATATCAAACACATGCATACCTTCATTGTTGTGGTCATTGGTACAACAAGTAAGAAGGTGAAAAACTCCAACATGGAGGGATTCCTTTCAACATCTCTAGATTAGAATAAATGTCTACTTGAGGAGATCCACCATCTCCAACACCGTAACCAACAGTTGCAAGATACTCTTCAATCAACATAGAAAATATTCAATATCATCATTGAGCAACTCACAGATCTCATGGTGTGCAAATTTCATCTTGTTGTTTTCATCCTAGAAGGTCTTTTCAATTCAAGGGTAGATATACTAAAGCCATGTATAATCTACAATAAGAAATCTCCAAAGAAGGGGAGGAACTAGCATGACTTGAATATTTAGAAGTGGGTTTTGCTGATTTGTACATGTTTGAGTTCATGGCAAGCACATCTTGGTTGAAGATTAAGAATTTCAATAGCACTAGCTATGAACTTTAGAAGTTGAAAATGAAGGATCTCTTAGAAGAGAGAGATAAATAGAGAGCTATAGTATAGAAAGAGAAACCTATAGATTGTTGGACAAAGACTAGAGAAAGCTTGACAAGAAAGCATGAGGAACCATATGGTTGTGTCTCTCTAATTCATTCTTTTAAATCATATAATTTGTGGAGAGGGATAGGTTAAATCTACCAAACTAAGAGTCTTGTTAATAAGTTATATCTTAAAAGGAATTTTATTCTTTGAAAATGAAAAATGAAGACTTGATTGCAAAGAATTTACATCCCTTTAATTTAATTTTAAGTCAATTAGGATATATTGATGTTAAGCTTGAAGAAGAGGATATTGTATTTTGTTGCTATGCTCTTTGTCTAAATCATGGGGAAATCTAATTATTACAATTAATGTTGGTACTATAAGCCTAAGATGGACTATCTTGTTTTTACTTTTCTTAACAAAGAAATGAGGAGGAAATCATGAGGCGAAGGTTCCAAAGATGCATTGCATGTTTGGTGTATGAAGAGAATGGTGGTAAGAAAGAGGGGTATAATGATAAATCTAAATCTAAGGGAAGGCATAAAACCCTACTAAGAATAGGCTCAAATTTTGTAACTATGGGAAATGGGGCCATTTGAAGAAGAATGTAGAAACAAGAAAATTTTGTTAATGATTCCTCTACTAAAAGATTATTTGCTAATGATAATGATGCAAGTTAATCATCTATGCTAACATTGTTAGTGATGGATCAAGGCTAATTGATTTAGGTGCCTCATATCACATGAATCCCTACAAAGAGTGGTTTTCTAGTTATAGAGCATACTATGGTGGTAAGGTATTCCTTAGTGATAATGGTTCACATAGGATTACTAGAAAGGAAAGGTAAATCTAGTTTTTAGTGATAGGAGAGTAATATCTCTTATATATGTGTTGCATATTCCATTTATTGCATGAAATTTGATTTCAATTTCTAAGATGAATGATTTTGGTGTGCATGAAATTTTTGATGAAAATGTTTACAAGTTGGCTAGAGGGAATGTAGTGTTGGCTAAGGGAACTTAGTATGGTGCCTTGTTTAAGCTAGAAGCATCTATTTATTGTAACTCTATCTCTATCATATAAAATTTAGATTCATGTATGTTGTGGTACCATAGGTTGGGAAATATTGATTAAAAGGGTCTTAAGATCTTAACTAATAAAACTATGGTCAATAGTTTATCTAGTTATTCTATGGATTTTAACTTTTATGAGCATTGTGTGTCTGGAAAATAAAATGAATTTTAGTTTAATTATAGAAAGACTAGGGCAAAGAAGATTTTGGAAGTCAAATTCACAATGATGTGTTTGGTCCTATAGATGTGCCTTCATTTGGTAAATCCTATTATTATTTTTCAATTATCAATAACTACTCTTGTTATACTTGGATTTATAGGTGGTATCATAAATCCAATGGAGGACACAAAGAGGATTAGCCCCATGGTTATCTAGCATAAAAAGATAGGTGAAATAAGAATCTACATAAACTTTGAAAGTTACAAAAGGCTTGTTGACATGACCCTTTCCCTACTCTATTCATAGAGGAAGTATTGGAATCGATGGTGAGTAGGGAGGCACACTCATTTACTAATGGTTTGTCTCACTTTCATCAAGTTAAAATCAAAGAGGAGGACCAATAAAAATAACTTTTAGCATAGAATGTGTTAGTGCCTATATTTTTTTATCCTAAATTTGCAAATGTCTAGTGTTTTGATCCCTTCAAAATTGTGTGTTTTTTCTTCCTTCTTGGGTACATTTCCATTCCTATGTTTTGTCTTATGGTTCCAGGCCCATCCTGTGTCTTATCATTTTCAAGATTCCCCAAAAAAATCCAAAAAATCCTTAGAAATGGTTATTTTTTCCTCTTTGTCACATTTCTAGGACCTTCTTACACATTTCAGAGTTGTGCAAAGGACCTAGAAAAGTTTGAAATACAAAAACATAGTGTAAATGCCTTAGTTTCAATATGTTTTTGGTGGGGTGCAGTCGGCCTGCATTTCGCTGAAATGTCAAAGGCAAAAGAGAAAAGAATCACAATGTTTTGTCGACAATGTGTGAATGGCTTGCATTTCATCAAAATGCCAATGTAACGGCTCTTCTAAATGGTGCATGAGTCTTGTGTTTCACTAAAATGTTGAAGAATGAAGAGGAGTTTGAAGGTGTTGTCAACGAGGTGCAGGGGAGATGTTAGGTGCCAACACGTTCATCAACAAGTTGCAATGGTGTTGCACATCTCTAAAACTTTGACAAAAAAGAAAAAGAAAGTTGGAACGAGGAGTGAAGTGGTAAGGATAAGTAAAGTTGGATTTTGGCAAGTTACAAAGGTGCATCACTTCTTGAAGTCATGATAGGCAAGGCATCAGAAGGCAAGAAGACAAGGATAGATATTTTCACAAATGTGTAAGGGACTTTCACATCACTAAAAGTGTGACATGTGAAACAAAAAGACAAGGATGGAGAGAAAAAATAGGGCTAAGTGGAGATGAATATGAAGGATGAAGAATAGCAGATAAGGAAAACATGAGGAGAGAGAATGAATACCAAAGGAGAATGAAATGGAAGTAAATGTAGATTTCAGCGAAATGAAAAGGTGTTGCATCTCGCCGAAATCCTGACCCATAGGTTCTCTGGTCTGTAAAAGCTATAGCAAGGAATTTCTAAAGGCATGTGACATGTTTCAAATGCATTTTTTTCCCTGTTCACTCACCATGCCTCCATGAAAGTGCAATAAAGAGTAATTGCATGTAGGTTTAAATTAAATGAGGTTGTGGGTGATGAATGAGGTTCATAGGGTGGGTAAAATTATTTTTCTTGCCCAAAATAATAGAGAAAAATGAAGATGTTATATATACATGAAACAAGATGTATTTTGGGGGGAGTTTTTGCATTTTCTAGGTGCTAGAAGTAAAAAAACATTCTAGGGTTTCAAGTAACACCAAGTCCAATTCTTTAGTGTGAAGCAATATGAAATGTATGAAGATTATGAAGGTGTAACTTGATATTAGATGTGAACTTCTCCATTATTTGTATTTCTGCAGGGAGTCCCTAGGGTTCCTCTTGCCATGTTTAGTGGTATGAATGTAACAAGTGATTTGATGATTATGACAAATTCTTAAAACACTACTTGCTTAGTGGTGATCATTTCTAAATTACATGTGGATGAATGCAATATAATAAGGGATAACTAAGCATATTCATTGTCTTACATCAATTTTTATGTATCTGAGTTTTTAGAAAGGCATTCATATGCTCCTATATTGATGTTTACCTTCGATAAATTGATGACCCTATAGCCCATTGGATAGACACCGGTCCAGTAATGTATTAATCACCCACACTTCTCAAAATGAGCAAAACTCATTCAATTATGGAATACAAATAGGTTTTAATCTATAAGCATTTATGTGGTTCAACCTGTTGTCTCTTAGATTTGCACCCTTGCTGAGTTGTAAAACTTGGCAATCTGGAGAAACATGGGATCTTTCCAAGTCTGTGGGTCACCTGTGATGGAAAGAACCTTCAGAGAAGGCCGGCTTCGTATTGGTACTCCACCTATACTACTTATACTAAAGTCCTTGCAGAGAAAAGGGGAAGAAGGATTACATGGAAATGAAACCTACTATCTAAGGTGATGCACCAAAAGATCATCAGAGACTACACAGAACTGACACACTACAGAACCAGTAATAATAAGGCTCCCTAACACAACCTAGGAAATCATAATCCTTGCATCAAGGCACCAACATGAAATACAGCTCCAAGGACAAAGAACATCACAAAGATCTGTACTAACACTGAAGGACACACAATATCAGAAGAAATGGGAAGGTATGAACTGCTTATTACTGCTAAAAAGGTGGTTACAGTGTTGTATATCTCTGAAAATGGGTTACAAGACTGTTCACTTCTGCAAAAGAACTCAAAAAATTACAATATACAAAGTAGTGAATAGAAAGAACTTTTGAATAATGAACAAGGAAGAAGACTATACTCTTCCCAAACATCTGTAAATAGATAAATATCAGCCATCTCCATTTTCATGGGTGTCATAAATATCTCAAAATTATCTGCCCAAAGTCCTCCAAAATGGGTTCCCAATGCAGAAATGGTCAAGGCATGCCATCAACTATTATAAAAGCACTTGAAAATGTCTTTGAATTGCTTTTAATGATCTTTAAGGCCATGAAAATAAGCCAAATCTATGCAATAACTCCCCTGCATCATCATAAATATTTGATATTTTCACAATAAATGACATAAATACACACTTTTTGCATTCATTTATCATTGACTAAGTGATTTATAATTACATCACCTTAGTTAATGTTTTACAATTCAAAATTTATACAAACTCATGCAGAAAATAATGACATTTATGACATAACATTTAATCTGATGAGGAGCGCATAGTGGAAATGGACAATAGATTAAAAATTAAACTTCTAAACTCTTGAACCTTTGAACCTTCGAACCTTTGAACCTTTTGTTGTTCAAACTTTTGAACCTTTCTTCGAACCTTTGAACCTTCGAACCTTCGAACCTTTTTCTGTTCGAACTTTTGAACCTTTCTTCAAACCTTTGAACCTTTGAACCTTCAGACCTTTTGAACCTTTTGTTGTTAAAACTTTTTCTAAGTTTGACAAACAGATCTTTGAACCTTCGAACCTTCTGCCATTCAAACTTTTTCTAAGTTTAGCAAACAGATCTTTGAACCTTTGAACCTTTTCTTGTTCAAACTTTTGAACCTTTCTTCGAACCTTTGAACCTTCAAACCTTTTGAACCTTTTATTTTTCAAACTTTTTCTAAGTTCGACGAACAGATCTTTGAACCTTTAAACCTTTTGTTGTTTGAACTTTTGATTTTTTGGTCCTTTGTGGTCGCGAATTTTACTAGTTTTGATGTTGGGAACGGTCACTCTTATGACTAATTTTTTGGGATTGATTTGGACAGTGATAATATGACTACTTTCAGGCATTCAAGGACTGTTAACTACTCTTATGACTGATTTTTATCCTTACTGTGTATCACTGCCACCTCTAGCTTTGTTGGTTGTCCCTTCCCTTAACAAAGATTCTAATCTGAAAATGAAAATATAGCCTTAGGACTGGTGAAAAGTTCTCAAAATCTATAAACTAGGTTCATGAGAAATTTATTGGGTTTTTTTCTTCTCCTTGTTTCCTGATTTGTGTCCAAAAATCTCAAGAACCCAAATCGTACTTTTCTAGATATAGTGAAAACACATGACTGTTGTCCTGTTGTCTTCATTGTGCAAGGTCTCTGTGGTTGCCTTCCTACTAACTGTTATTGCTCTAGACAGTTGTGGTCTGAAATGTTCTATAAGGTCTATGAGCTGGGCTCAACCCTTGTGGGAGCCACATTTTCCTCCACTCATAATGTAACTTGATTGAGCTAGTAGTGAAATTTAGGTAACATCTTTCGCGACATCTGCTATATGTTTGCCTGCTAAACATCAGACCAGTTACCTGAAGCTTAACCATTGGGCATAGAGTCATACAGAGACTTAAAAAATACCTTTGACAAACAATCTTGACCTCAGTAACTCAGCATATCCGCAATGAAGAACACTTGGAAGGCCAAAACCAAAACAAAATGTTGAAAGCAACTCATCTAGCTGTGCTAGACAGCACTTAGGGAAAACAAAAGGTATCTAAACTATTGTACAACAACACTTATTGAAAGCAAGAAACCTAATCTACTGAAATAAAATGTACTCTAATCCTAAACTAACCAGTCAGAGGTCACCTTAAACAAAGCCATTAACTAGTTCTTGAAAGTAACTGCCCTTCCTTAACAATTTACAATGTTTCTCATGCATGCGGGTAGTTAAAAAGAAGCGAGGGAGGGATGGGCATATGACAAATTGATAAAACACCCCCCACAAAATGTAGATAAACTCACCTATCCACCTGGACTAATTGTTGATGTTACTAACTTGTGGTGAATAAATAGGCTGATCCCACCTATTTTGATGCTCAACTTCATGCTTAGAGGTAAGCATGACAAATGGTGACTCCTCTTGATGTGTCTTCAGCTGGGCTAGATGCCTAATTGGGCATCCCCTTGAAGTGACATGCAAATCATCATGGTTGATCTCATGTCTCTATTCTGATTCTTTCTCTTCTTGCTGGTCTGGATACTCTAGCTCTTGTATCTCAATTAGAGATATGGTTGTCTCCACCTCATGAACAAAATGCTCATGATTTTCTAACTTAGGCTTAGAAAATGAGCCATGCACATGCTCAAAAGAGAAGACCTCCCCACCAAGAAGCTGATATCCCTGCTGGATAATAAAGAACAAATCTTCAATTTGTTCTTGCCCATGTTTAGTCTCCTCATTATTTTCAATAAAGCATGGAAGCTCCTCAAGCACATCAACATCATCAACCTCTACGTTATCTAGCATAGGGCAACATGCTTTCCCTTCCTTATAGTTTGAAACCTCACTATCTTGCTCAGCCTCAACTTGCAACAATCTGCCATCATTTTCACAGTTTCCTTGTTGTTGCATATCCACGACCAGCTGCCTGTCTTCTTCATCTTCAACATAATCAGGTAGCTCATGAAGTAGGGCAGCATCATCAACCTCTAGAGTGACCTTAACAGTACTCACAGGTGCAATAGGTTCAAACAATTCTATCTTTGTGAATGTAGGAACGAACTATTCCTCATTAGTTTTATCTTCTTCCACCTCCTCTTTTGGCTCATCTTTCCTATTATCTTGGTAGACAATAGGTCCACCCTTGAGGATTGAAATAGCATCAGGGAAAGAGGCCTGAATATCTTCTTGAATTTCTTGGAGGGGAGAGAGTTCTGGACAAATTTGTTCCTGGGGAGTGATAATTTGAGTTTGCACAGGAACATGGACTTGTGGAGGGATAAAACCATTGAAGCCTGGAAACTTGTGGAGTCTAGGTTGCTCTTGGTTGTGAATCGATTGTTGGGTCGAAAAAGCACCCCTAAAACTTGGAATTATGATAGGCTTGGATTCTATAACTATTTCCTCTACCTAATTTTGAATTGGTATGAGAGGATTGGCCTTTACAAGGTTTGGTACTTTGTAACCAGGATGCTTGGTCCAAGAAGGCTTCCATGATAGAGAAGTTTGAGCCTCTTTCGTTGAATCACTTTGGTCTGAAGGATGGATTTGTTTGAAGCTAGGAACAGGAGAGAAATTTTTTACTTTGGGCTCTTGCACTTGAGCAGGCAATTGTTTTATTTGTTTCTCCTTGGCTGCAAGTTGCATGTTCAAGCATTCCTCCTCATACACCCTTCTATTTTTTGTCTCTTGCTAGTGCAAAAAAACTTGATATGCAAGCTCTTCTTGTTGCATGTTATATTGCATTTCTCTATCTATTTCTAAAATTCACCTTTGGTAATCCAGCAACCAACTCTTAAAGTTACCCAAATCAGTATCATTTTGGGACTGACTAGGGAGGTTGCACGTTTGATTTAGAGCAGAGTGGGTTTCACAAGGCTGACTATAGGAATGAACAGGCTGCAAATAAGGATAAGCAAGAGTGGTTTGAAAATGCTCTTGCTGGTAATACTGATTGTAATGAGGCAAAGAGCTATTTGGAGGCCAAAAGTCTGAATTTGGATTAGGGGTAGGGAAATAGCCATGATTTCCATAAAATTCTGACATTTTATAGCATCTAAATGCTGGATGATCATAAAAATGTCAGAATTAGAGTGAAATAGGTCTACAACCAAAGAGAAAACTGGATACATACCAGAGATGGAGTCGCCATGTGTTTGAGATGCTTTTGGAAGCTGAATAGACCAGGAAAACCACCAAAATCTTGATCTTTGATGAAATTTTAGGTGATTGGGCTATTGAAACCAGTTGATTCTTCACTTGTAGAGTCGCTAGGTGTGTGAATATTGCCTCTACAGGCTGGTAATACTAGGAGAAACACCAAATCTCTTAGTATCTTGATGAGAAGTTCATCGAACTGGTCCCACCAAGCGTGCCAAAAACTATTCTCTTAGATTTGCACCCTTGCTGAGTTGTAAAACCTAGCAATCTGGAGAAACATGGGATCTTTCCAGGTCTGTGGGTCACCTGTGATGGAAAGAACCTCTGAAGAAGGCCGGCTTCCTATTGGTACTCCACCTATACTGCTTATACTAAAGTCTTTGCAGAAAAAAGGGGAAGAAGGATTGCATGGAAATGAAACCTACTGTCTAAGGTGATGCACCAAAAGATCATCAGAGACTACACAGAACTGGCACACTATAGAACCAGTAATAATAAGGCTCCCTTACACAACCCAGCAAATCATAATCCTTGCATCAAGGCACCAACATGAAATATAGCTCTAAGGACAAAGAACATCACAAAGATCTGCACTAACACTAAAGGACACACAATATCAGGAGAAATGGGAAGGTATGAACTGCTTATTACTGCTTAAAAGGTGGTTAGAATGTTGTATATCTCTGAAAATGGGTTACAAGACTATTCACTTTTGCAAAAGAACTCAAAAAATTACAATACACAGAGTAGTGAATAGCAAGAACTTTTGAATAATGAACAAGGAAGAAGACTATATACTTCCCAAATAGCTGTAAATAGATAAATATCAGCCATCTCCATTTTCGTGGGTGTCATAAATATCTCAAAAATATCTGCCCAAAGTCCTCCAAAATGGGTTCCCAATGCAGAAATGGTCAAGGCATGCCATCAACTATCATAAAGGCACTTTAAAATGTCTTTTAATGCCTTTTAATGATCTTTAAGGCCATGAAAATAAGTCAAATCTATGCAATAACTCCCTTGCAGCATCATAAATGTTTGATATTTTCACAATAAATGACATAAATACACAATTTCTGCATTCATTTATCACTGACTAAATGATTTATAATTACATCACCTTAGTTAATGTTTTGTAATTCAAAATTTATACAAACTCATGTAGAAAATAATGACATTTATGACATAACATTTAATCTGATGAGGAGCGCACAGTGAAAACGGACAATAGATCAAAAATTGAACTTCTTAACTCTTGAACCTTTGAACCTTTGAACCTTCGAACCTTTCTTCAAACCTTTTCTAAGTTTGACGAATAGATCTTTGAACCTTTGAACCTTTGAACCTTCAAACCTTCAAACCTTTTGTTGTTTGAACTTTTGAACCTTTCTTCAAACCTTTGAACCTTTGAACCTTTGAACCTTAAAACCTTTTGAACCTTTTGTTGTTCAAACTTTTTCTAAGTTCGGCGAATAGATCTTTGATTCTTTGAACCTTTGAACCTTCTGTTGTTCAAACTTTTTCTAAGTTCGGCAAACAAATCTTTGAACCTTTGAACCTTTTGTTGTTCGAACTTTTGAACCTTTCTTCGAACCTTTGAACCTTTGAACCTTCAAACCTTTTGAACCTTTTGCTGTTCAAACTTTTTCTAAGTTCGGCGAACAAATCTTTGAGTCTTTGAACTTTTTGTTGTTCAAATTTTTGATTTTTTGGTCCTTTGTGGTCGCGAATTTTACTAGTTTTGATGCTGGGAATGGTCACTCTTATGACTATTTTTTGGGACTGATTTGGACAGTGATAATATGAATACTTTTAGGCATTCAAGGACAGTTAACTACTCTTATGACTGATTTTTATCCTTACTGTGTATCGCTGTCACCTCTAGCATTGTTGGTTGTCCCTTCCCTTAACAGAGATTCTAATCTGAAAATAAAAATATAGCCTTAGGAATGGTGAAAAGTTCTCAAAATCTATAAACTGGGTTCATGAGAAATTTATTTAGTTTTTTCTTCTCCTTGTTTCATAATTTTTAGCCAAAAATCTCACGAACCCAAATCGTACTTTTCCATATATAGTGAAAACACGTGACTATTGTCATGTTGTCTTCATTGTGCAAGGTCTCTGTGGTTGCCTTCCTACTGACTGTTATTGCTCTAGACAACTATGGTCTGAAATGTTCTATAAGGTCTATGAGCTGAGCTCAACCCTTATGGGAGCCACATTTCCCTCCACTCATAATGTAACCTGATTGAGCTAGTAGTGAAATTTAGTTAACATAACATTTTAACTAGGGAAAATTCTTTAGCAAGCCAACCAATTTTCCATCTAAATGAACCATACATGCATACATGCATCTTGATTACCTCCAATGATGTCATTATCAACTTCATAAGAGGTTAACCAAGTAATGGGTTAGATTTTGATTCGCTAACAATATTTGGGGTCAAAGCTACCATCTGGGTACTACTGTTGTATTATTGTTTTGTGCATTTTATGTTGTATTCAATCCCTGTTGAGGGATACCTCTAGGCACACCCTCCTTATTTTAGTTGAGCTAGAAGTGAAAGGAGATTACCCACTCCTATTAATTGGCCCTGAATCATCCTCAGCCTATAGATGAGCCATTTTTCTATCTCCTTGATGAGACCCCTGGCCTAGGAGATTAGGAAATGCTTTAGGGTTTTGGATTAGTTATTTAAATATTGTTATGTCTATTTCAAAATTCCCACCTCTTTTTCACTAACCATTGTGAACCAACTTGGTACACATTTTAACAAAATATTGGTATGTCTTGGTATTTAAATACATTCAATGTGTACTTAATTCATAGGAAGAAATGTCATTAACAACGAGAAATCACTAGCGCACACTTCAATTTCTAAAGGAACAAAAAAATTAGAAATATTTAATTTCCTAAGGTGTTTATAAACAATAGATCCAAATATAGGGAAGGTGAAAGTGAATAGTGTTAGTGTAGGTTTTTTAATTTTCTTTAGGGATATTTCTTTTTCCTACACATTATTAAGCTTGCTTAGGTTTATTTTATGTGGTTAATATGAGGACACATGGTGAAATACATTAGCTACATGTATAACTCTCTCCCACACATGGGTAGTTGAGTTACACATCTTTTTTTGGCTTTTTGTGCCACCTCTCATAACGACTATTCTGTCCTTACCTAAGTAGGTTATGGGGTAGTTAGAATTCTCACACTCTTTTGTCTTTATGTGCCACCTCTTATAACTCCTTTTTTGTTTTCATGTAAGGAGGTTATGCCACATGTTTTAAGCTTGCTTAGGTTTATTTTATGTGGTTAATATGAGGACACATGGTGAAATACATCAGCTACATGTGTAACTCTCTCCCACACATGGGTAGTTGAGTTACACATCTTTTTTTAGCTTTTTGTGCCACCTCTCATAACCACTATTCTGTCCTTACCTAAGTAGGTTATGGGGTAGTTAGAATTCTCACACTCTTTTGTCTTTATGTGCCACCTCTTATAACTCCTTTTTTGTTTTCATGTAAGGAGGTTATGCCACATGTTTTGGCATTTACCAAGTAGGTAAAACCTCCCCCCTTTTATGGGATATGGGAGTTAATGCCCTCTTGGATGTATATGCCCCATTTTTGCTATATATACAGCACTCTCCTCTCACGGTAGCTAGTTCACTAGCTCGAATATCAGTTTAGTAATAGCTCGGTGAGAGTATTGAGAGTCTTCTCAAAATTCTCTTTCTTTGTCTCTATTTCTCTCTCATTTCAAATATCTCTTCATTATGCTATTTTGATCTTTGATCATCTGTCGAGTGGAGGTGCATATGATCTACGATTGACATCAGATCCTGGCTCGGTTCTCGCTTCTCGCAGAATCTAACATGGTATCAGAGCCATGTTGTCTAGTATAGCTCATTGTTTTTCTAATTCAGTTGAGAGATTTGAGATTATTAGATAGCTAGTATTTTTCTTAAAAACCAAGTATGCTCTTCTCCTGCATCCTTGAATGAATTGGAGGATCAGAACAGTTTAAAGGAAAATAGGCATCTAATTAATCTAGTTTGCATATATGTGTTCTTGTGAGATCTGGGTGATTGTGACTTTGTGGTAATATTGGAGGCATCTTTCAGTACTTCCAGAGTGTCCAGAAGGCTTGAGAAAGTCAAAAGTGACTTTTACTTCACCAAAATCAGAGATTGGAGGACATGGTAACAAATCAGGGTTTTTTTTTAATTTTTACTGGAGCTGTTTTCATTTTTGCTTCATAAATCTAGGTTCTACTCATTTTCAGGAAAAAAAGGTTTCTGGGTTTTTTTTCCCAGGGTCAAAAAACTATCTGGGTATCTATTGTTTTTTGGAATTAGTTTCTCAATTTTGTGAAAATTGAGTCAAAATCAGGCGTGAGCCGTTTTTAACAGGCATATTTAGTAACCTTTCTTAAAATTTGCATAACTTTTGCCTCAGGTGTCAGATTTTCACAAATGAGTACTTGACAAAAAGCCAGAAATGAGTACTTTCCATCCACATAGGTCTCATTAAAAAATTCTATCATTTTCCATCATACATTGCAGGTTGAAGCTACTGCACTTTTTCTCTTCAATAGGTCTTTTCTTTTGCCTCAGATCTCCGTTTTTCAAAATGAATAGGTGTTGGAAAGGTATTGAAGAGTATTACATAGCTATAAGGCTATTTTTCTTAGATTTTGTATCAATTTTATTTGTATCAAAATTTTAAATTTTGGCCATTGGAGGCCTAGAAAGCATTGAAATCTTATAAAAGGCCTTGTAATCGCACTAATTATAAAGTGCCAACCTTGTAATATTTGGGAGGTGATTTTTGAGGCTGGTGGAAAGAGGGGGTGTCTTGTGAGTCTTCTTTCTTTGCACTTTTCCTTCTTCTTTGCAATCTTCTTTTCTGCTCTCATGGATGCATCTGCAGTTCCAGTTTTAACTCCATATAATTATTTTGAATGGAAATCTAAGATGGTAATATATCTGAAAAGACATGGATATCATCGTGTAACAATGGGACTCGAAACTAAACCACGAGATGCTACAGAAAAGACAAAATAGTTTAATAAATGTGATGAAGCCTTTGGTACTCTGTGTACATTGAATATTGCACTACACCAAATAATGTGTGGACCACATTGGAAAAACTCTTTGGTAAGCTAGATGAGTTAAGAGGTCATCAATTGGAGAATGAACTCATAGGGTTGAGTCTGAGCAATTTTGACACCATATAAGACTTCTTCACAAAGTTGAAAGCCATCAGATTGCAGTTGAAACAGTGTGGAATAGAAAAAGAAGACAAACAACTAATCTTAAGCATTCTTTCTAAGCTTGGTCTGAACTATTCTGTCTTTGTTTCTACCTTTTATGCCACAAAAAGTGCCCTAGGTACGAACTACAAAATGCCTTCTCTAGATGAGTTTGCTGTAGAACTCACCTAGGAGCAGGATAAACTAGTTCACATGGGTACAATTAAACCCTCAAAGTCACATGCCTTAGCTGCAAATCAAGGCACAAAAGAACATAAGGGGTCTGGCAAACAGGAAAAGAAACAAAAGAACCAAGGAGAGAAGCAGAAATATCAGAAACCTGCTGCTCCAAATACAGCTAATCAAACCTTTTCATCAAAAGGTGATCAACCTAAGAAAGAGAAGGTCAAGTGTTCTTACTATAAAAGACCAGGACATGATGAGCACAAGTGTCTAAAGAAGCAGATTGATCACCTGTCACATCTTCTTGAGAAGAATAATATCAAGGTGCCTGATTCTGTTAAACAGAGTTCATCAGAAGGGTCTTCAAAAGACACAGAAAAGAGTAAGGGGAAAGGAAAGGGCAAGGCCCTAGTTGCAGTTGCTTCACAACCTGATACTTGGATCATTGACTTGGGTGCTCCGCACCACATGGCTTCTTCTTAGGATAAGTTTTCCTCCTTAGAGCCATTTACTATGCCTACCATACTCATGGGTGATGACACTCCTATTGAAGTGCATGGGAGAGGGTCTGTTGACGTGGGTGAAGGAACATTTTAGGATGTTCTTTGCGTTCCATCTTTGTCAACTAATCTCTTATCTATTTATTAGATCACTTACACTGGCTCTGGCAAGCAAGTTGAGTTCACACCAGATAATGTGGTAATCAGTGAGTTGCATGATGGGTCTATAGTTGCTATGGGAAAAATAGATCATCAATCTCGATTGTATCAATTTTCTCATTTTGTTCCTGACTCTCCTTCAACCATTTTACTCACTCATTCAGATGAGGTGAGTCATTTGTGGCATCAACGGTTTGGCCACTTGAATTACCGCTACTTGCAACAGCTCAGTCAACAGGACATGGTTTTAGGGTTGCCTTCAATTTGATTCTCTGATGGAGTTTGCCAGGGATGCATTCTTGGTAAGCATCCTAAGGAGAAGTATGATAAAGGCAAAGCTTGGAGGGCCACACAACTTCTATAGTTGGTTCATAGTGACTTGGCAAGACCATTTCCACATCCTTCTTTCAGCAGGGCTAGATATGTTCTAACATTCATTGATGATCTTTCTAGATATACTTGGGTATATTTTCTCAAACAGAAGTCTGAGGTCTTTGAGTCTTTCAGGACTTCAAGTCTTTTTGCCGAGAAACAGTCTAGGAAGGCCATCAAGATTTTGCGTACAGATAATGTGGGGGAATATGTCAACCATAGGTTTGAGCAGTTTTGTGTCTCTGAGGGCATTGATCTTCAGCACATAGTTCCCTATAGTCCACAACAGAATGGTGTCGCAGAACGCAAGAATAGTTCTTTAAAAGAGATGGCCAATTGTATGATTCACTCCAGATCTATGGCACCTCAGTACTGGGCAGAGGCCATCAACTGTGCGTGTTACATCTAGAACTACGTTCCTCACAAAGTTGTAAAGGGGGTAACTCCTTTCCAAGTTTGGACTGGTTGGAAACCCACAGTTAAGCACTTTCGAGTGTTTGGTTCTCCTACATGGGCCCACATTCCAGCAGAGAAATGCAAGGCTATGGATCCACAGAGCAAGCCTTGCATATTTGTTGGGTACCCAGACAGTGTCAAAGGCTACAGTCTTCTCCACCCTACAACTCATGAGTTGTTCATTGAGAGGAGTGTTTGTTTTGAGGAGGAATCTTCAAGTTCTTCTCCTACCACTTCTCCATCAACAATTACATTGGAGACATTGCAGCATGATGACAGTTCTTCAAAGGATTTTAATCCTCCTAATCCACATGAGGACTTCAGATGGTGACAGTGATGATGAGGATCCACCCTCTTCTCCTAGTCATCATTCAAAGGTTGATAATTCTCCTCTAGATTCTCCTGCCACAGTGCCTCTTTAGGCTCATCAAACTTTGTAGTTAGCAGGTGATTGGGTTGGTGATCCTTCAGATCCAAGAAGAACAAGGTCACACTTTCAGCAGGCTCCACATCTCTTTGTTGCTTCAACTTCTAATCCACAGACTTTTCGGGAAGCTTCTGGTGTCCCCAAGTGGGATGCAGCAATGTAGGAAGAGATCAGTTCCTTAGAAAGGAATCACACATGGGATTTAGTCCCTCTTCCTAAGGGAAGAAAACTTGTTTGATGCAAGTGGATCTATCGAACAAAATTTGCAGTAGATGGGTCGGTTGACAAGCATAAGGCTTGCTTGGTCACCAAAAGATTCTCCCAAGTACCTGGGATTGACTACTCTAAGACTTTTGCACTAGTAGCCAAAATAAATTCCATCTGACTTGTACTTGCTATAGTTGCAGCTCATCATTGGGAAGTTCATCAGATGGATGTGAAGAGTGCTTTTCTTCATGGTGACCTTCAGGAGGAAATCTACATGGATCAGCCACAGGGGTTTGTTCAGGATCCTTCATTGGTTTGTTGACTTCAAAAGTCTCTCTATGGCCTCAAATAAGCTCCTCGAGCCTGGTATGCCAAGATGGATTCCTTCCTTTTGTCAGTTGGGTTCACTTGATGCCATTTTGATCTGAACGTTTACATTTGGTAGCAGGATGATACTCTAACATTTCTAGTTCTCTACGTCGATGACTTGTTGACCACAGGGAGTCACTCATCCACCATCAAAGCAGTGAAAATTGCACTTCATGATCAATTTCTGATGTCAGACTTGGGTCTTTTGCACTACTTTTTAGGGATTGAGATTACTCAATCATCTTCAGGTATCTTTATGGCACAACCCAAGTATGCACTTGACATGCTCTCCAGATTTTGCATGGCTGACTGTAAGCCTGCACCAACTCCATTTCTGTCAGGGGTCAAACTTGAGGCTAAGTGCTCTTCACCCTTGGTCGATGGCACTTTATACCAACAGCTTGTTGGGAGTCTCATCTATTTGACTCACACGAGGCCTGACATTTCATATGTCGTGGGCATGGTCTCTCAGTTTATGTACGAGCCACATGAGTTGCATTGGAAAGAAACTAAGAGGATTCTCCACTGTGTTCAGGAACTCACAGCTATGGGATTCACTATGCAGCGGGTGTGAAATTTGACTTGGTGGGATACACAAATTCAGATTGGGCAGGCGATTCTCAGGATTGCAAGTCTACTTGAGGGTATTGCTTCTCACTTGGTTCCAGTCCAGTTTGTTGGTCGAGCAAGAAGTAGTCTACAATTGCTCTTTCATCTACAAAGGCTGAGTATCGAGGGGCAGTTAATGCTAGCAATGAGGCCATCTAGCTTCAGAATATTCTCACTAAGTTTGGCATTTCATTCAGAAAGCCCACAGTCATCTTTTGTGATAATCAGAGTGCAATACAAATCTCAAGGAATCCAATCCATCACCAGCAGACCAAACACATTGAGATACATATGCACTACATTCGAGAGTTGATTCATGCAAACATCATTAATCTCAAGTACATTCAAACATCAGAGCAGATCACAGACATCTTCACTAAACCCTTCACTGAGAGCAAGTTCCTTCGTCTGTGATCTTTGCTAAGGGTGCGGCCAGTGTCTACTTCAAGAGGGGCTTCTTAGTCCTTTGCTTCACTCTCTCTACTCTGGGGGGTGTTTTCTTTTCTCTCTTTTGGGGAGGAGTTTTTTTCAACTAGTTTTTCTCCTTTTTTCTGTTTGTGAGAGATTTTTCTTTGTACATGGGTACCTCACCAGGCTTCACTTGCCAGGACCCATATCTTTTCACCCACCTAAGCTACGCTTAAGGGGGGTGTTAGTGTAGGTTTTTTAATTTTCCTTAGGGATATTTCTTTTTCCTACACATTATTAAGCTTGCTTAGGTTTATTTTATGTGGTTAATATGAGGACACGTGGCAAAATACATCAGCTACATGTGTAACTCTCTCCCACACATGGGTAGTTGAGTTACACATCCTTTTTTGGCTTTTTGTTGCACCTCTCATAACCACTATTCTGTCCTTACCTAAGTAGGTTATGGGGTAGTTAGAGTTCTCACACTCTTTTGTCTTTATGTGCCACCTCTTATAACTCCTTTTTTGTTTTCATATAAGGAGGTTATGCCACATGTTTTGGCATTTACCAATTAGGTAAAACCTCCCACATTTTATGGGATATGGGAGTTAATGCCTTCTTGGATGTATATGCCCCATTTTTGCTTTATATACAGCACTCTCCTCTCACGGTAGCTAGTTCACTAGCTTGAATATCAGTTCAGTGATAGCTCAGTGAGAGTATTTAGAGTCTTCTCAAAATTCTCTTTCTTTGTCTCTATTTCTCTCTCATTTCAGATATCTCTTCATTATGCTATTTTGATCTTTGATCATATGTCAAGTAGAGGTGCATATGATCTACAACTGACATCAGATCCTGGCTCGGTTCTCATTTCTCACAAAATCTAACAAATAGATCCATGCACACACATTCTACTAGTTCATTCTTGCACATTAGATCAAGGTTACAATGCTTAGGTTTGAATTCAAGAGACTTAGATCTTAAAACCACCACTAATTTAGAACTTGCATATATCCCAAGACACTTTCAAAACTAAGAGCATTAATTTTGATGCGTGTGGCAAATGAATTCCAATGTGACATCTTGACAAAATTTATTCATTATAGTTCCCAAAACTAAGTGCATCTATCCCCCTCATTTAATTTATAAATATGTTCATTATGTATGTTTATCAACCCAATTCATAATTAAATATAAATTAATTGTACAATTATTGTTGACATTTATCTAATTTTTCCAAACATTAGGCAACTAGGGTACAAGATAGAGCTTTGCTAGGGTTTTGTGCTCAATCTACATGTGTCTTTTATTCGTCACCCTTCAAACTACTTTTTTTGTTGAGTAGGAATCAATATATTCTTTCACATTTATTAAGGTTATTTTTTATTTTTTGTGCCATCACATGAGTGTATCCTTCAGATGGCCTCAAACTCTAGCATGTCAACAATTGCTACTGGTGTTGTACAATGCTTCCCATAAAGCATCCTTAAAAAAAATTTCTAAAAGTATTTCACTAGGTATGTCATCTGAATCCCCAGCTAATATTGTGTAGCTTATTCCCAAATTTGATAATGCTTGTAAATGGATTGAAATTTTTACTTTAGGGTCAACAAGGCATTCTTAAAGAATGGGTTAGCAAGGCCTAGGTCCCTTGTGGGGTCTACCTTGATGTTATATAAAACCTCACCAAGGTGTTTTTCCTTTTTAGATTGGTGGAGCCTAGTCATGCAGAAGCCATCCTTCAACATGGCCCTTGGTACATGTGCAACTCAATATTAATCTTTACACCCTAGATCCAAGACTTTGTTGTCTTTAAAGAGAGAACCTTGCAAGTCCCTATCTAGGTTGAGTTCCCTGGTCTTCATTTGCCCTATTGGAATTTTTGGGACCGCATTGTGGCCTCTTTAGGCCTTGTCATTTGTGTTGAGCTAGATAATTTTTTCTCTACCTTCCCACAAAATGTGTTTACATTAAGATTGGTCTTTCCAAATATTTGAAGGAGTCTATCAACATTCAAATTGGATAAGTGAGACATAGCCAAAGGGTGATATAAGTTAATTTGCCTAGCACTTGTTACAGGTGTCAATCCTATGAACACAAGATTAAGGATTGTCCCCTTATTACCTCCAAAACCAAACTTGGGAAAAATCCATTCAAGGATACTCCCCCTCCCAAAAAAGAGGGTTGGTTGAAAATTGGGAGTTGTAAAACTAACAGAAATACAAGGAAAATCCCAATCTTCCAGTATCGAGATGATTGCAAAACATTTGGCTACTATAGTCTCAAAACCCTAGGAAAAAGAGAAAGAAATTCTTCTTCCTTCTTAGGGAGAATCTTCTAAGGAGGCTAGAAATTCTAAGTTCACTCATACTCCACTTTCAGCTAGTATTTTATCCTCTCATATTGAGAGGCTAGTTCCTCCTCCTCCTCCTCCTCCTCCTACGAGTGTTACTCAACATGTGCGTAGTCTGACCAAAAGTCTTGAGGATGGAGAATATGTGTTGGATAAATAGAGAAATTTCACACCAGCTATTCAACTAGGAAGTTTCAAGCCATCCTTGGAGGGTGGTTTTTTGCAAAATAGCTATGGAGTTTTGGATGAGCTTGATAGTGATGACATTCCTTTAGAATGAATTTTTTCTCATGGAATGTTCAAGGATTGATAGACCTCACAAGAAAACATATAGTGCAATATGTATGAAAAAGATTTACAAACCTGGATATTCTTTTTTGGCAAGAGGTTAACATTTTAGACTTTATTTTCTACTACTTGTTGTATCATATGGCTATCCAGTCATTTTTATTCAGGAACCATGAGGCAGGTCATGGTAGAGTTTTCACCTTCTCTCTCCTAAATGGCAATCACATTTAGTGGATCAAGGATGTGACCCCACTAACTAAGCATTATAGGCTATCTTGAATGTTTATAATCATTTTTTTGGGATAATTAATTTGTTTATGCTTCCAATGATATTTTTGAATGATATGTTCTTTGGTGGTGGATTTCTAATTCATTACTTCCAACTATATGGATCATGTGTGGAGATTTCAACATGGTTGAGGATGTGTTTGAAAAGTGTGACACCCTACCTATGCACTGGACAACTAGCAAAAGAGAGGCTCGGTTCCTCATGCATAATAAATTAGGCCTTTTTGATCCCAACATTGACTACCATCATAACCAAGTTGTGTGGCATACGTGGAGTAACCTCCATTCAAATTATAAATGAATTCTTAAAAGGTTATATAGGTCCATGATGTCAACTCAATCTTTTTTTATTTTCCTAACTACTCTTCCTTACTAGTTGAGACTTTGTCAAACATTGTCTTTTTAGATCATTTTCCATTCAATTCTACATTAAATGGTAGTATACTATGCCTAAACCATAAAAATGCATTTTTTCTTAAATACCTCTCTAATAAGTCATCAACCTACCATGGCCCACATTCAATGTGTCTAGAATCTAGACCCACATCCCCATCTTCAAATGGGGTGGATTGATTGGTGGAACGATGCATAATCAAATGTACCTCTAAATTTTTATGCATCTATGGGTGCTAGCTAGCTAGGTTTCACCATCAGGTTTATGAATCCACCATCACTATGCTCCACCAAGCCAACACAAACTTGAAGCTCAACTTTTTGTAACTTCGTGTTGCTAAACTTCATAAAATTTGTAGATAATCGCTTAGCAAGAAGGGCTCAAACTAAGCCTCGTATGTACTAACTCAAAATTGGAGATAGAGTTTCCAAGGAAATTTTCCTCTCTTTAAGATCTCACCATTCTTTTCAGGAAATCAAATGCATCAAAGAGGGTTCTCAAATCCTTGAAGAACTTCTTTCTATCGCCCAAGTTTGTTTAGTGCCATGAATAGGTTTTCAAAGCTCAAAATCCATCTCTTGAGAGATCTAGTGCTCTTCAGTAATGCATTCAAGTTGTCCCTTGTAGAATTCATTATGCTCATAGAGATTTGAGTGAGTAGCTTCTCACCTAGGGAGACCTTCATGAGGCATCATTCTCCATGGCTAATGATAAAACCCCTAGATGTGACAAGTTTCCTTGTAAATTTTATAAACCTCTCTAGGATATAGTTGGAAATGATCTATACAAAGTTTACTTGGGAGCTTATCATTCAAAGTCCTTAATAAATATTATCAACAAAGGAAATTTAATTGCATACCTCAGGCTAGAGATTGAGAGGATATCTACAATTGGTAGACAATCACCTTTCTTAAGGTCTCCTACAAGATCATTGTCAAGGCTCTTGCTCTTAAGCTATGACATCTTCTTCCTTTAATTTTAAACCATAGTTGACTAGGTTTATCAAATCTAGATATATTCTTGACAATGTCATTGCTGTTTGGAAAGGAATGGAATGGGATTAACATTCTCAACAACAAGACATATCTATAAATATTGATTTTGCCAAATATTATGACCATATAGAATGGCCCTTCATTCTTGCTATGTTTCAAGCTTTAGGCTTTGGTCCCAAATTCCTAAGGTTTATTGAAATGTTTTTTGTTGATGCTTCTCCCTATATCACTATCAATGGCCATCAACCTTCTAGTTTTGGGCTTTTCTAATCCATACAACAAGGATGTCCTCTTGCTCCTACATTATATGTTCTAGATGTTGAAGGCTTTGAATATCTTCTAGTTCATTTTATTTCACAAAACCTAGTCCCAATTCTCCTCAACAGATTGTCAATGGTCATTTCACTAATGATTTTTTTTCACTCTCCTCGAGGATGAAACAATTTCAAATAGGCACTTCAATTCCTAGATACCCTTTTTTAGCCTCTAGTTCAAGCATTTAGTGGCAGAAGACTTAATGCTATAGGCAATCTTTTTTGCCTAAGCAACATGGCTCAACTCCTTTGGTTGGAAGTGGATAGATCATGGAGAGGTATTTCAGTCATGTCACATTTAAGCATGATACATTATCTATCCTATAACCATAATTGATTGTCATATCATTTCATGGAAACATTGAAGAACAAGTATGCAATATCAAAAATTTTAAGCATGATACATTATCTATCATGTAACCATAATTGATCATCATATATATAATGTAAAACCTCATATACATAATCTCATGAAAATGACATATAGTGTATATATAATGTCATATAGGCATGTACAAACAAATCCATATAGGCATGTACAACGATATACATTGGTAAAATAGTCTAAAAGAATGTTTACAAAGCCATATAAGCATACAACAAGATGTCCCAACATCAAAATTCCTATGGAGTGCTATAAAATAATCGACAACCCTTGCTTAGCTATAAAGATGGAAGAGTAGACAACAACTCATGCTCTTTGGTATGCCGACTGGACCTCCTCAATAGAGATTTTTGAATCTCCATCTATTAATACAATAAAACAATATCCACATTAATATAGAAAACATGAAATATACAACATAAGTAATCAATCACTTATCGCAAACTAGTAATCCCTCTCCATCATTTGTTGTCTCTCTTCATCTGTAGGTGGATGGGTTGGAGTTGTGACCTCCTGAGAGAAGCATGAAGAAGGAAATTTAAGTAAAGATGAATATCATTTATGTACATTAAATGACGTGAGATAAAACAAGAAATACATAATGACATTTACATGTTACTGGCTCATACCACGGTCAAAGGCATTGAAGACAAAATAGTTGTAGCAATTCCCACCTCTGTTGATTGACGAATATCAGGAGTTTGAAAAGATGTCATCAACTGAAAAAAAAAACAAGGTTATTTGACCAAAGTCTACATAACATTATTTAAATGCATAATGATTAGAACTAGTAAAATTTACCTCAGTGAAACTAGATCTATGACCAGCCCCACCAACTCCTCTTGATGTTGAAGGTCCAACATCCACCTGTTCATCATCAAATTGTCACTAAATAAGATTACCATTGATTTATGACAAAAAGTTTACATGTACTATATTTACTATCTTGTTACAAATTACATACATGTCGACCAAGAACATCCTCTCATAAGCTTGTAGTGGATGGCTGATAGGCGCAGGATGAGTACTTTGACCCTAGAATTTCATAATGCATACAATTACCTACATTAATTTTGACTTATAATATATATTAGTATAATTAATTAGATATTTCAAACACAAATATAATAAACTATAGAACCTTATAAAAAATTACCTGTGTATCAATACCAAAGGTCTTATCCAACAACTCGTATGTTATTAAAATATTATCTAATATGGGTGTGTCATGCGCCTGCTCTTGCCCCTATGTGGCATAGTCCTGAAAGTGTGGAGCATATAGACCAATGTCTATATCAGGAGCGTCCTCGGACTTGTAATCACATAAAGCTCCACATGAACGGCAAAGATGTGGGGACCGATCCGATGCCTACTAGTCTCACCCTCACCAACCTATGAAATATGTCTCCCATGCTGTAATAAAGACTGAGTGAGGGAACTAATAGAATGTAGCATATCCACCTCAAAACTCTCCTTCAAAGTAGAAGGGAGTGTGATATACTAAAATGATGGCCTCGCTAAGGGTCTAGCTAGATGGTCTTGGGAGCAATGTGCCCCCTCCCTATCATGTGCAAAGCCACCGCCTCTGCCCTAGAAATCCCACATGTCAAAATAGTTTAGAATGTCATTGAGGATAAAATTGCAATAGAGTTTCCTCAAAAAATACTATGGGACCTCGTTATTGTTACATGGTGGATCGTCAAAAACCATCCACCACTAAGCAAAAGTTTTTAGATATTCTGTCGTGTACACACCAATGAATGGGAAATCTTTTACAACTCCCGTGTAATGGCTCATTACTTCTAGGATCAACAAATAGGGCACATAGATTAGATTTCAAAATTTTCTTGTCCTTCACTTGTTTTGTATGATAATTTATTCGCATAGTATTGTCGGCAACTCTCCCTGTAATCGGCCTACTTATTGATTTATCTTGTAATGGAATTGATATGAGAAACAATTGGCTATAAGGATGTAGCAAGGGATCTCCAGTGAGGATTGCTTTTATTTGGATTTTTTAGTGTTTCAATTAAGCTTTCAAGTTGTCTTTTGTTCTCAAATTTCCCTAAAAAGTTTGCTTGTGTCTCACAAGGATGGCGACGAATTGAAGGAGGAGTTTGAGGAGGGTTGTTTTGAGCCTCCTCTTCACCTTGAATCATATCATCCCCTCTATTTGGTGGATTAGGGTTTGCGGTGTTTCATGGGGTTCATTGGCTAAAATTTTTAAATAAAATTCAATCAAAACATTGAAAAACAAATGATTTGTTTTCAAATTTAGAAAAAACATGCAAACCCTACCTTGTTCAACTTGTTGACTTTGTGGAGCTCATGCACAACGTCCTCGAGCGGAAGCATAGTGTTTGTGTGGCTTCTCCTCCAATTGCTTCAATACACACTCGCAGAATAACCCTAGGACCACATTTATCCCTCAAGAGTTAATTTGTGAATGAAAACAATGAGTCGCAGGTCTGTGGTTTTTTTTATGTATAGCAAGTTAAAATGGAGTGTGTTATAACCCAGTTGCATTATAACGCTCTCATGTTTTAGGCTCAATATTACCTAGCCTAAAACGCAAGTGTGTTATAATGTGCTCGTGTTTTAACTTGCTTGGACCAAAAAGTGGTTTGGCCACTTTTTGGTCCCCCATCTTTTTGCACACACCCAAGTAGGATGATCAATTTTGCTAGATTTGATCATTTAAAAATCTGTGTTTTCAATATTTTACCTGGACAGATATTTATAATGTATTTGACAATACAAGAAGGCTTCTCTCATTTGTTTTTCCTTTGTTAGCCAGTAGTGGGACCCATGTATTCTCCTTTATAGGGTCTCGAAAACCATAGGATGCAATTGGTGAGTGGGCAAATTAGATGGTCAATTGGAGTGTTGGAAGCCAATTCCTAGTTTTTCTTTGGGAGTTCCCATGATGATGCCTTGTAGCTCTTTGTCCTCTCTTATTAGATTCATGCCACTCCCACCTTAGCAATCCCTACTTTAATTTCACCACCAATCATTCTCATATTGATTTGTACTAATGGCATGACCCTGACACTCTTTCTTCCATGTTTGCATGCTACAAGACTTGAAAACTATAGGATGCAAGTGGTGAGTGGGCAATTGGACTATGTGCAAGACAAGACGAGATCGAAGCCAATCAACTTAGGTACCACTTGCAAAAAGAAAAATGTTGATATAGAGAAGAAACTTGCAATATTTACAAAATGGAAAGTGTGGGAAAATAAAAACATAATTAAACCATTAGATGCCTATGGCATAGCTTAAAATAAAGAGAGGCTAAAATACATATATCAACCACATGTAGTAGAAAATCCACTACAAGTACCTTCCAAAGCTTCTTACCAAAAGCTAGAAGAACTTGTTAGATACTTCTTATGGGCCTTCTCAAAACAAGGTAAGGGCTTTTATAGATTTGTTTCAAAATCTTGTTGCCTCCCACATGATTCTAAAGGGATTGGTCTTATTGATATATGGTGTTAGGGTATAGAATTGTGTGCTAAATGGATAATTAGATCCCTTGAGGGAGATGAAGCTTGGAAAGTCTTGCTTCATTACTAGATTTCTACAAGAGTATATATGTGCTAAATGTGCTTAAGGCCTAGAGAAATCTTGGTCTTCACTTTGTTCTCATAATGTAGGATCTTGTTCAAATCTAGGGCACTTTTGTTATCAAAAGCATTTGGAAATCCTAGGAAGCTATTAAGCCCTAGCTTCTATGGAATGGAAATGAATTCATGACTAGTTTGTCAATTAATCAATAGTCTCTGTAGTGGTCTCCTATGATCACTTTCTAGGATGAACCTCTTGCTAAAATTCCTTGGGTCCATGCTTTAATTTTTTTCAATAGAGGTATTAAGACTCTATTAGATCTTTTTTCAAGAACCACTAGGGATCTTTATTCTTGGCCTGAAGCCAAACTGAAGTATAGACTCACCAATGAGGATTTTGAATCTTTCTAGACTATTATCAATTCCATTCCTATGGAAATGTTACACAAAATTGAGCTTAGAAATTTCAAAGCAAAAGCATGGTCAGAGGACTAGAAATGGTATCATAACATACCATTTCTCAATTACCAACCTCATAAAGGTTATGCTTGGAGTTTGCATATATACATGGTGCAAAAGCTTAATGACAAATGGGCTCTTTGAATCCTTAGTTGGTACTTGGCATCGTAGATTTTAGACTATTTGGTAGGCTATTATTAAGTCAAAGCTTTCTCGCTTTGCCTGATGCATTCTTTATTACGGTCTTCCTATTGGCTCCAAGCTAATTCATTTGGGTTTTTTCAATCCTTGATGCCCTTTCTATGAGCATTTGGAAACTCTCAAACACCTATTTTGGTTTTGTTCTAGAGCTCAAATAGCTTGGCATTGGATTTGTGATTTTTTTAAGCCCTTTAAAACTAAGCCTTTTTCTTGGCACATGATGTTTCTTGAAGATTGGCCTAGAATCCCTACTAAATATACCCAAATCTGGCATTTTTTACAGTGGAAATTTTAATTAGTATTTGAAAAGATACAAACTCTACTCTTTTTGTTGGTTGTACTATTAACATACATTTCTCATTGTATTCTAAATCTATGATATGATCCAATGTGTTAACGTAGATACAAGTACAAGCTAATAAAGTTGCACTTGAGGTGGCCCACTTATAAGTTCTTCTTGACCATTGGGGCAGTACTCCTTGTGTGGTTGCCTGAGTGCCATTGACCTCCACTCCTCCTTTCAATAGGGGCTAATCCCCTATAAGAGGGTGTCAACATGGCAGAAGTTAGAATATTGGTGAACAAGATGATTCCCATACTTCTCAGCACATAGCTTATATTCACAATGCTCATGGTTGGTTTCAATCCTCCCACCAATGTTCACCTTCTCCACAACACCATTCTAAAGGAGCTCCAAGTTGGCCAGATAGTGACAAATTCCTCAACCTGCCCTAGCCATTTCTCCCAGGCTACTTTTCAGCGTTTGGAGGAAGTGCAAACTAATGAGGATAATCTTGGTGGTGCCTTTACCAGCTAGGAGCCTATTCCTAAAGGACAAGAAAATCTGGACGTTTAGGAATTAGATGATCGTGACATGCCTATTGCTATTGGTTCTATAGCTCTTGTTGCTTAGCACCCTTCTTTTTCTCTTTGGATATGTATAAGGCTCCACCTTGCATGGACTTTGGGGGTGTGACTATCTCCACCCACCTTTTTTAATGATAAATTGTGTTTTAAAAGACTTTTTAGTCAATATAAATACCTATTTCATAAAATAATTTTAAAAAAAAAAAAAAAACATTTCTTTAATTAACCTAAACTTATATAAAAAGAAATTGTATTCCCTTACAATTAAAAATACTTCTATGAATATTAATATTAATCACAAAACTTCAAATACACATAATAAAAAACTTACAATAAAAAAAATATCTTAAAGTTTATACATCTAATGACAACTATTTATTACTTTCACATTTAATTAAAATATTAAATTATCATTGAGGATTTAACCATTGAACCCAATTCACTTACATAAAATTATTATTGACCATTTAACCATTTAACCATTGAACCGAATTCACCTCCAACAACACACAAAATTATCATTGACCATTTAACCATTGACCCGAATCCACTTCCAACAACACAAAATTATCATTAACCATTTAACCATTGACCCAAATTCACTTCCAACAACACACAAAATTATCATTGACAACTTAACCATTAACCTGAATTGACTTCCAACAACGCACAAAATTATCATTAACTATTTAACCATTAAACAAGATAACTTCCAACCCTACATTATTCCAACAAACTTTTTTCAATATCCAGCAGCTACACAGTATTCCAACAAACTTGTCTCAATATCCATCAGCTACGTTGAATTATAACTTCCGTGTGTCTCCAGCTTTCTCCTTCCTCACTCAAACATGGTCAAGGTACACAATTCAGAGCATCTAATGCCCAATGGAGTAAAACCACGCCAACCATAGCACGTCTAAATTTCTGACGTACAACTATAAAAAATTAGTGGCAATAAGAAATTGAGACAATGTAGTTGCGTACCTAATCGTCAAACTCTTTGATTCGTTACCTAAGTATCAGTGTCTTATCAGATACACTTAACAATAATTTGTCTAAATTATAGATATTGTTTTCTTGTTATTTGCAGTCCATTCTTTTTTCTCGGTGCTTATTATTATTAATTGATTGAATAAGAGAAACACTGACAAGTAGTTTTTACATTTTAAAAACTGCCCAATGGCCACACAGACAGTTGGAGAGAGCGCTGGAAATCACCAGTTTTAAGTGGATGATGACAGTATCTTTAAACAATCGCTGAAATATCTGCAGTAATTTTAACAATTATAAACTTTCTGGTCTCTTTTGGCGGCAACAGCACGTCAAATCCATCAACCAAAGTAGCCCATCACATGCCCATCACCATCGTCTCTTCTGCGCTGAATAGCAGATAAATTTTTGATCGTATGGTCGTAATTTTGCTATTCAGCGTACAACCTAAACGGTGAAACAGAGAAAGCAAGAATTAACCTCCCACCATTTTGCTGCCACGTTTATTGCTTTCTGTTTTAAACCCATATAAAAAATTTAAAACAACAAACAAATCTCACTTTCAAGATGTGCACCACACATCGATTGACAGAGAAAAGTTGACAGTTTCAGCTTTGGAATTGCTCTGATGGAAATAGGTAATCCCGGTTGTCATGTACTTGTAGATCCCTCTGTTGCAGAGGAAGTACACATTGGTTGGTGGGTAATTGTAATAGTAACTTAATGAATCTTCTAATCTGTGTACCTTCAATGCATTAAATGATTTAAAATTGTTGTTTATGGTATATATGAGAAGCGGTGTTAAAGGCAGACAGACAGACCATGTGATAGGAATTCATCTGTGGCCTCTATTTGTTGTAACAGTCTGACAAGTTATTAATGGTCGTCATAAAAGATCCCATTACTGTTTGGCAGTAAAATGTTTATTGAAAAGGGTATACTTAAGTGAAATACAGTTAAAATACAAGTTCGCTTTTGTCAAAATAGTGATATGACATAAATTGTATTCGCCTCATGTGGACACTTTTGAAATGACACTTGTCCACGGTTAATATGGATTTGAAAAATATTCATATTAATTGTGACTAATGTATATCGTTTTATTAATGGTCACACATTTTACATAACAAGATATAACCCTTTGAGTGGAAGGCCATCAAAGGCCTGAAGAAGCTGGTAGAAATGTAATTGTGCGTGTGTTGGCTCTGTGCTGGCTCTTTGCTGTGTTTTTCTAGTTGTTATTATCTAGTTGTGATGGCTCTGTGTTGTGTTTTTCTAGTTGTTGTTGTCTAATTGTTTTGATCTTGTTGGTTGTCTTTTTGTGTTTCACTCCTTGTGAGACTTGTCGTTTCTGTCCTGGTGGCCTCTTTATGTAATGGGTCCGGGCCCTTTCCTAGGCTTTTACTTAATCAAAACAAGATATAACCCTTATAAAACAATAGTATATGTCATCCATTCCATCAAAAAGACATATTGTTTCAGATATCAATCTTGTCATGACAACTTGTAGTATCAACATGCCCAATTACAAGTTCATTTAATATGTATAATGCCTACAACAATACAAAATAGATTGTAAGGATCACCAATAACAAAAATATAACAATAAAATCAATTATTAATAGCAGATTTCAAATCCATCCATTAATTTAAATTCATCCACTAATTCTACAATCTTAGCTGCAAAGTAATTTCTAATCCATCCATTAATTTAAATTCCTCCACTAGTTCTACAATCTTAAATGCATTGATCCTAACTTCATCAAATTACTCAATGAAATGCAACTACATTCAATATCATTTAATCAATTGCAACCACACAGATGAAGATAAATATATGTAATGGCTAAGATGCTTATAAAGACAAAATGTTTTCTATCAATTCATTTCGACATTTTCATAGAGTTGTCATTTCTTTCGTTTGTCGCAACCTCCTTTTCAACTATAGGGTCTTGGAAAATGATTTATTCTTTTTCAATTCCCACTCTGAGTTCAAATCATTTAGTTTTTTTCTTTCTCAATTGCAAGTTTAAATTATTTCTTTTTTTCATTTTAAGTTGTAAATTCAAATCTTTTATTTTTTTAATTTTCAGTTGTAAGTTCAAACCATTTTACTTTTTACATTTTCAATTCTCTAAGTTTACATCCTCTTTTGTTGTAATATGCAATATTGGACTACCTTAACTAATATTGTGTTAAGAATGTTGCTTTCAAGACTTTATGTTAAAATGAATCATTTTCATTATAACTAAAATTCTAATTGATTCATACAATCATTATTCCATTGTATCTCATTATTGATTTCTTCTAACCCCATGATGGATTTTGTTTCCTTCCATTCCACATACATTGTTCGAGATTGCAACATGAGCACATGGAACTTGTAATATACCTACATTTGATTCCATGGAAGTCTAATTCCTCAATTCTTGTCTGATTGATATTCTCCACATAAACAAAATGTATATTTGTATAATTTACATACCATGTTATTACACGAACTACTTATGTATTTTTATATAACTATTTAAGATATTTCAAGTTTGAGGGTGTTATTAGAAATAGAAATTACCCTGCATGCCCAAGTCCATATCTTATTATAAATACCACTATAAATAAAAAATAAAAAACAATGAAATTATATATAATTATAATTTCATTGTTAAGTAGCGAATAGAAGTTAAGAGCTATCGAATGATAATGTTCATTCAAGAAGAAAACAAATTATAAGGCATGACAAAGGATGGGGGTGTGTGTGTGTGTATAATTGCAAACATAAGCTAAAATCTATTGAATGATAATGACATAAGTAGCAAATAGAAGTTAAGAGCTATCGAATGATAATATTCATTCAAGAAGAGAACAAATTAGAAGGCATGACAAAGGAGGTATATATATAATTGCAAACATAAGCTAAAAGCTATTGAATGATAATGCTCATTTAGGTAGAGAACAAACTATAAGGCATGACAAAGGAGGTATATATAAAATTTCATTGTTAAGTAACAAATAAAAGTTGAAAGTTATCAAATGATAATGTTCATTCAGGAAGAGAACAGATTAAAAGGCATGACAAAGTAGGTTCAATTTGTTGGAACAAGAAGGCTGAGATGTAAGGATTCTAAGTGTGGCTAGAATGGTTATCAGATTATGTGTGTGCAAGCAAGGAAATTATTTGCAAAAAAATCTATATACAAGTTTAGGGGAGAGGGCCCAATGGTGGTGCACCCTACCTTTACTATTGTTTGGCAAAGAAACTAGTGCCATGTCAACACCCCAAACTAACATGGTGGCTAGTTTGACCTATCACAGATATAAATAATTTATTTGTAACTTATTATTTCCACAATTCTATTGGTGACGTCAAATTTTCATAACCATGTCCTATAACTATTTACATGTACCATTAGTTGTTGAATTATGCCACACTTGCTGCAAGTGGTAAATACATAGGAAGTCAATGCGAAACATACTTACAACTACATGAATTGAATTGAAGTTGCTTCATCTTACCTTCATTGGTTCTTTGCAAGTTTAATTTTTGTATACACTCTCCTAGATGTGTGTAAAAATAAAACGTGTATATGCCTATAGACTAGTTATAATCAAGGCTTAATAGATTACGTCTTTTCTACAAACCTATTAAAATGATTCCACATGTAAATCTGATTCCTGAATACCATTTCATTTATATGCATAAATACATCATCATATATATGTATATGTTTTTTATATAATGTTTTCATACAAAAACTCATCCATATATATAAAAACAATACATACACACACATTATATATATATATATATATATATATATATATATATATATATATATATATATATATATATATATATATATATTCAAGAATTAGATTTAAAATTGTAATCAATCTATACATACAATAGAATGAGCTTAATTACATAATCAATTTATATCTAGAATGGGATGAGCTTAATTGTTTAAAGCTTTATGTTTTATACTTAAGGTGTATTAGGTCATCGGGATGAGCTAAGTTATATGTAATATAGAATGGGATGAAGTTAATTGATTAGTGGATATATGTTTTAAGACATATGTTGCGACATAATATTTGCATTAATTTGAAATTCTTGTTACAAATTATGCTTACAATATATGTTTGTATTGTAATTGCAATGCCTAAATTTACTCAGATTCAATTATTTTTGATATTTGTAGATGAAGAACAAATCCCAATGAGAACTAGACATGGTGCAAAGAGATTAAGGATGACACTCCCTCTACATTAAAGAGGTATAAGACTACAAGTAGATGAATATGTTGAAGATATTTCCAATGCATAGCTAGTTGATACAATAATTCAAGTGAAAGCAAGTGTTAGATTGAAGAAGATTTCACTGTTTCAAGAATGGAGAAGAGATGATATGGAAGACACCATTAAATATGTTGGTCAATGGATTTTCAACTAAGGGTGTAGGAAAAAATAGGGACTTCCTACTAGCACTTTGACTAATTGGTTGATTAGCTTAACAACCACTAAAATGAAAGGTCCTCCCATGGTTTTGAATGCAGATGAAGAATTGAAGATAGTTGAATGGTGCAAGGAAATGGCTAAAGTTAGACATGGGATTTAAATAATCAATCTAAAGGTAAAATTTGCACAAATTTATGAAAAATCCAAACCCATTCAAGGATAGAATCCTAGATGAATCTTAGTGAGCAAGGCTTAAAAAGCAACATCATGATCTCACTTTGAGCATAACTAAAGGACTTTACAAAGATAGAACACTAAATTTGAGGCCTACAATTATGGTTGCATTCTATGAAATGTTATCAAGAGCTTATGATACTAATCCTTATGGTCCTTACAAGTTTTGGAACTATGACAGGACTGCTATTCAAGCTAGTAAAAATGGAACCATGTGAGTGATTGCCAAAAGAGCTAGTAAAAGTGTTTCATACATTCTACTGAAAAGTAGAGTATGAATCATAATTCTATGTTGTGTTAATGTTGTTGGCCAAAGAATTCTAAGTTTTTATTTGTTCAAAGGAAAGAAATAATTTAAAACTTACATTATTGGTTTTGAACTAGGTGCATTGTAAACTACGCAAATTCCACTTACTAAAAATACAAAAGTAAAACAAATCTCAACTTATAAATGGAAAGGTGAAACTTTCTATTAACAAAGATAATCAAAAATGTTATAATAACATACAATCTTTCAAGTGCCAATACCAAAATAGAAACACAAGGAAAAATACAATTACATCTCTTGGCTAAGCAAGCCCTACAATTATTCCATACAATGATATATCAATTATCTAAATTACATAATGATGATCAATTATACAAATACCCATCTTCAGCTACCATAACCCACTGGTCTTTCACAAGTCGAAGGACAAGAGCATGGTTAAGGTGCTTTTTCCACCCAACCACGAGACACTACACTTCCCTAGAATTCTTCCTATCTCGAAGAATACTTGACCCTGCATGAAACGCCTAGCAACTCGAAACAATTGGTAGGAGTGAACACTTAATGCATGCCCAATGCCTATATGCATTCTAATCTAGAATGATCATATTTATTGCAAATAGGATGTGGCAGAGAACAATATTAATCACTAGGCATTAAATATCCATCTATTTCAATGGTTCAAACATAGCTTTGGCCAAAGCATAAATACAAAATTGGTAGATTTTGAAAAAGAAGATCACCTTCTCTGTTAGCCCACATTCGGCATCATATCTTGGAAGATAAGCTCAGTATACATATAACAAAACAACTAATTCTATTGGAAAAACTAATTCATAATAGCATATGCATTCTACTAGTTACTTTCTTTGCAAAGGATAGTGTGAGTCTGCTTTGACTTAACAAGAATGAAATTATGACGATTTATGTATACTATATAACAACAAGAATTCTACTATTTATACAATGATCTAATGCCAGGATTGATCATGAAAATCTTTATATATATATAGAGAGAGAGAGAGAGACTGCATATATATGTCATTATATTGCAGTTACAATTATAAAAGAAATAACTAGATCTACGCATTTATATCAGAAAACAAGGTCGATTTATAATGCGATAATGATTAAATTTATGACTAAGAAGAATTAGGAAATGACATTTAGTTGATTTCAGGTTCATACTTTCTAATAGAAAACACTCCTTAATAATGTCACAAGTAGATAAGTCAGTTATATTTAATTTACAGGTGACTAAATGGTTACTACGGCAACCCAACTATCTTTCTACAGGAGATACAGTAAGCTACAAAAAATAGAAACAGAAAGAAAGAGCGCATCTACAGAAATAAGAAAGTTGCGACAGGAATATAGTTTGTTGCGACAGGAATAAGTCTGTTGTGACAGGAACTAGGATTGCTACAATAAATAGAAGAAAAAAAAAAGCATGCAACTACAGTAATAAAGAAAGCTATGATAGGATTACCATCTATTGCGAAAGGAACACAAAATGTTACGATAGGAAAAACTACAGGAAGTAACAGCTACATCCAGTTTTGAAACTAATTATAAATCTCTGACACATTATATCATCAGCCGCCGTATTTTCCTTGAAAGCATTCGAAACTTAGAAGAGGGAAATTGAAAAGATCATTGTTTGTTTTATAATAGGTGATGACCTCAATATAGAAATGTTGAGTATTAAGCCACAAGCTGATTTCCATATATATATTTGGGCACAATCGGTAAGAAAAACTAGAAATGATTTAAAAGAAGGCCAATATAACAATAGAAAGGCTGATATAAAAGAAGAAGATCGATCAAACTGGACGAAAGGTCGTAAAATAAGAAAAATAGATGTTCATTAAAAGTCAATTTCGTATTATGAAAGGTTGATACCAATGAATTAAATGATGAAGCAAAATAAAATAAGCCACTGAAACAATGGGTAAAGGCCGAATATATGAAGTGAATAGGTCAATTTTATTAAGTGTAAAAAGGCAGAGAAAGAAATTTAAAGACTGGAATAAAAACAAAGAGGCTGATATAGCAAAGGGAAGGGGCCGCTAGCGTGGAATAGACAGTGGTTTCCAGCCATGCAATACAATCTAAGCATAAAGAGGCCGAGTATATGAGAAGAGTCACAGTCATTTAGAATGAAAGAGGTTATGTTCAAAATGTTTTAAGTAAAATAAAATTAACTAGACCTAACCAAATCGTAGAAGATTGATCCATACTAAAAAGGAAATAAAAGTTCAAATCTACTCCATTTGGGACATATGCATATAGGCAAAATTGCATAGAAACATGTACCTGTTAAATGTAAATCTTCTTTGAATGGATTCTACCTGTAGCTTTTGTCACCCTTCTTGTTGTAGTGCTCTTTCTCTATTCTCCTTGTTATGCACTTAATTGCTTCCTCTTCTTCTCTATATCCTTTCTTCAAAGGCATCTCCTCTTTTAAGGACTTTTCCTCTATTTTAATTTTTGGTTTGTTTCTTTTTCTTTTTTTTTTTCTCTAATTTTTGCATGTAGTTCTTTTTGTTTTTCTTCTTTATTTTTGTTTTCTTTCCTTTTTTGATTTAAAGCTTCAATAATATCTAAAGAAAATTTCAAAAAGGAAACTTATTTTCATATATACATATATTAACAATAAAATACATTTTTATTCTATACAATTTTAATTTAGCACATTTCATAAAAGGACACTTTTAATATTGAATATAATAATCAAATTATTTAATTATACATCTTAAAGAAGCATAATGATTTTTATGGAGGGTACATTTCTAACATAAGTAATTAATTATTTTCATCAAACACACCACCACGCAATAAAACTAAATGAGATTCATTCCATGAAAATTATCAAAATGCAAAATGCAGTATGAGCTACGTGCTTGTGTGTGCGTGCATCAAGGTTTTCTCCATCCAATTCTTGCCAGGTGGCTAGATCGCCTCTACCTTAACCAAGCCCTTGCCTTCGACACATACATGCACTCATTCAACTCAATTCCTGATTAATAGGTTAGTAACCAAAAATCCATAGCCTAAGCATCTGTATTCATCATTTAATAACTTCTAATTGTATACTTGAAAAAGGAATGATAATATTTCACTTCTTATTCATCAACATTTACCTATTTATAACATAATCATAAATAAAACATCTAATAATTCCAAATATAACTGAGTTCAAAGGGTTTAGAAAGTTTGAGACGTAACATGCATGCATGGCATCTCATGCCTACGGACATATGACAAAAGATTTATTTGAAAATTGGTTGCATCATTTTGTAAGATTAGTTCTAAGTGGTGTTTCACCAACTAATAGACATGTTGATTTTTTATGGCCATGGAAGCCATGTAACTTTGACAATAATTTAGGAGGCAACCGATAGGGTCATTGTAGATGTTCAATTACCCATCATTTAATTTTATCAATATAGGCTAGTGTCTAGAGAAACCTGTGATAGGGTTCTAGAATCTTGAGGACATTATTCTACTCTAGATCTCTAAGATGAAATTCAAACCTAGCTAGATGTTGAAAAATAAACATTTTCTACGCAATTCTACTTGTTGAAGTAAACATACATGTTAAAACAATCATTTATGCTAAAACAATACACACACATGCTAAAATGTAAATATTGGAAAGAACCAATATTGAAAGATAAATGCTACAAAAGCAAATATTTTTTGGTTTTATTCTATGACTCATGTGATTGACTGCATGTCTTTGTTAAATGAAGATAAATAGATGAAGGGGAATTATTCTAATCAACACAATAATAAAATAGAGACTTTAACACACAAAAGAAAATACCACAAGATCACCTCCTTCTAGTGGAGTGGACCCTACTCCCCTTCTGGATGGATCTCCTATGGTAAAAGAGTATCAGAATAGTTTTCTTCTTATTTTTAAATAAATGGAATTTTATACACAGTCCAGCTACATAATTTCTTCTAATGAGTTTTTCTTAAAAAGAATGTTCTATCTCCTATTTATCGGCTTTATCCTATTATACATTTGATCCTTATTAAAGCTAACTTAACTAAAGCTTATTGAAATAGGAATCCTAGTGACTCCACTAGAGACTATTAAACTTGAGAGAATAGGGCATAAAGGGGGATACTGAAGATAGTCAAGAGATTCATAATAACCAACTAAAGTCGCTTAGACTTATTTCCCTTGAGGCATGCACTAGAATTAATGTCATGCACTGAAGTTTTCCAATCTAATGTTGGTCTTGTAAATGATTGAACAATTGTGACTTTGAGTGCCATTTCGGAGCTTGGTGACCTACTCTAGAGTTCTTCAGCCCACACCAGAGATAATTGTCCAAGTTTCTATATGACTAGCTCCAGAGAGATCCGAAGTGTTCAAATATTTAATCTTGCAGCTACTTTTATCATGAAAACACACACATATACAGAAACAAGAAATTATAAAAACATTCAAGCACATTTAACCATTAAGTAAATAAGTCCCACAACATATTATTTATGTCTTTAAAATAGTTATAAATACTTAGACATGTATTAAGTATAACAATTCCATTAAAAATAGGGAAATTGAGTAATGTTTTTATGAAAATAAAAAGACAACATCGTGTATCATCATCTCCCCCCACTAGAATAAAGCCACGTCCTCATGGGATAACCTATATTGCATCTTCATTGGCCAAGTTCTTGTCTTCTAGGATTCGGCTGCAATCATAATCCCCTTCATTATACTAGATGAAATGTCTGCCCCCTTTTTCATAATCATCTATATCTGAAATCTTTTTGAACCATTTCTCAACCTTTCTTTGTGGCATCTACCTTGTAGTAGTTGTAAGAGGAGATGGCACAAGAATCAAAGGAGGCTAGAATCGCATCCCAATCTAATTGTGTTCCCTTTCTTGAATATGTATGATGAGGTTCCTGGCCCTTGTGAGGCTCCATTGCAAATTAGTTGGTGATATGGATTCTCTCCTCTTCAAATGCTCTAGTAAACCCTTCCACCTATTTATACAAGCCCTAATTGCAACTGGGGGAAGTGATGAAGGGGTAAATCACAAAACACACAACAACAGAAATTGCACATAGAAAATAGAACTTTCTTTATTGATTTGGACAACTTATTACATTACAGAAGCTCAAATACAATCAAAGGAATCAACCCTAAACAGGTTGCAACACATTACAACTTCCTATCACCAGACTCTAGAATCATCTGCCTTCAACAACCCCCAAATCATCTAGGGTTTCTATTTTCCCACCTATTCTTGACTCTACACTTCCCCCCTTAACTCTACTACTGCCCAAGGTTCCCAAAAATGGTTATTAATAGCTTTTTTAGCAGCAAACAACCTAATTTCAAAATTTGCATCTCCCTCCAAAAATAGGTCAACTTTCGGGAGCCATAACTTTTGATCCGGGTGTCCGATTGACAAACCGTTTTATGCATCAGAAAACTCGCGGAGTGCTCTACACGCTACAAACTGGCATTTATGTTTTTCACCATTTTTAGACCCGTATGGGGCCATTTAGTGCCTCAAACCTGAGTTTGAATAATTTTTAGGCATTTTTCAAGAAACGAAAACTTTAATATCTTTCAGCTCGCAAATGATCTTTGCGTGATTCCTTCGCCAAAGGTCTTATATTTCTGTTATGTAACTTCCTATAAATTTTCACTTCAATCCGTACCCAAATGCAAACTTTCTAAAAATAGCAGATTACTATTTTTAGCAGTTTGAAAAAACTGAAAGTTCTACATCATTATTCAAGCGATTATGGAACCAAAACCACAAATTTTGAAAAGAAATGGAAAGAACATCAACAATTTTGAAAGACATCTTTTTTTTGGGTGATGCAAGATTGCCCTTACACCACTGGATGCTCCTGCATCAGACACCCAGGGTAATTTGAGAAGTGACCCTGTCACGTCTTAGGTGTTTGTGTGAGGAAAACCCAAATGGTCAACCTCTAGCTTAGACAACCAAGAAGAATCTTCAACAAGTCTTCCTTTCTATTTCACCAAATATTCTTCATATTACCTATTTCGAGTACTTCTTCCCACACGGCTATCCAAGATCTCTTCTATCTCCTCTGTTCAAGTAGATGCCGGAATACTCCACTGTTAAATCAGCAATGTTGAACATAGGAGAAATATTAATCTCACTCGGCAGCTCTATCTCATATGCATTTCCTGAATCATGCTTCTTCAAGATTCTGCACAGTTCAAATTTCTTCATTTTCAACTTATTGTATGTTCCAATTAGGAACCTTTCTTTTCTCAAGTGAACCATGACTTCATCTCCTACCTGGAACTCCTTATACCTCATCTTCTGATCTGCCTTATCCTTGTATTGAATATTCATCTTATTAATGTGCTTTCTCACCTCTTCATGCAAATTCTTCAAATGTTCTACAAAGTCTTCATATTCAGCACTTGTCTTTTCTCCTTTATCCAACTTCCTTAACTCATAAGTGTTTCTTGGGCTATTGCCATATACAATCTAGAATGGTGATTTACCAGTACTCCTATTGACAGAATTGTTGTAAGCAAATTTTGTCTGTGGTAAAATCAAATCCCATCCCTTGGGCTTATCTCCTACTAAGCATCGTAGCAGGCTACCCAAACTCCTATTCACCACTTCGATCTGTCCATCAATCTATGGATGGTGTGTAGAACTGAACTTCAAATCTGTCTTCAACTTCTTCCACAATGTCCTCTAGAAATAACCAACAAACTTGGTAACTCGATCTGATACTATGCTCTTTGGTAGACCATGCAATCTCACCACCTCCTTGAAAAATAACTCTGCAATATGAACATCATCATTAGTCTTGTTGCAAGGAATAAGATGTGCCATCTTCAAGAATCTATCCACCACCACAAAAATGGAATCATGTCCTCTCTGTGTCCTTGGTAAACCAAGAACAAAATCCATACTAATATCACCCCATGGCTTCTCTGGTACAGGTAGTGGCTGATATAGAACTGTATTCTGAATTGCTCCTTTCGCCATCTGACATACTCTCCAACTCTACACAAATTTCCTCACATCCTACTGCAACTGTGGCCAATAATAATTATCACCAACAATAGCAATGGTCTTATCTCGACCAAAGTGTCCAGCCAATCCTCCACTATGCTTCTCCTTAATTAGGTTCTCTCTCATGGAACTCCTTGGAATGCACAACTGGCTTCCTCTAAACAACATGCCATCTTGGATTATGAAATCCAACCATTTTGTCATGTCCAAAGTAACATGTTCCAGACAAGCTTTCCAAGCCTCAGAAAAATCTGGATCTTCACGATACAAATTTTTGAGCTCATCGAACCCAACAACCTCTATCTTCATTTTTGTCAACAAATTTTATCTTCTACTCAAGGCATCTGCAACTCTGTTGGACTTCCCACTCCTGTACTTCAAAACAAAAGTATAGCTCTACAAAAACTCAACCCATTTTAAGTTCCTTTGATTTAACTTTCCTTGACTATTAAGATATTGTAAATCCTGATGATCAATACATAAAACAAACTCCTTTGGCAACAAATAATGTCTCCATTTCTTCAAAGCCTGAACTATTGCATAAAACTTCTAATCATAAACATAATACTTTTTCTTGGCATCATTAAGCTTCTCACTAAAATAGGCAATGGGCTTACCTTCTTGGCTCAAAACAGCTCCTATACCAATACCACTAGCATCACAATCTACTTGAAATACCTTATTGAAATCTAGAAGTGCCAAAATAGGTTGTCCTACAACTTTCTACTTCAATGTATCAAAGCTCTTGTCTGCTCCTTTAGTCCATCTAAACTCTTTTCTATCCCCTCACATTGTCTCAGTTATGGGTGCACAAATGCTACTAAAATTCTTGATAAACTTTCTGTAAAAACTTGCCAAACCATGCAAAGATCTTACCTCTGTGGCACTCCTCGATGTAGGCCATTCAATGATAGCGCTCACCTTCTCTGGGTCCATCTTAAGACCTTCCTCTGAGAGAACAAATCCCAGGTATACCAACTCCTTCTTTACAAAACTACATTTCTTCAGATTAATCAACAACTTCTCCTCCCTCAGCTTCTCTAAAACTCTTCTAATATGCATCAGATGCTCATCTCAAGTTTTACTAAAAATCAAAATATTATCTAAATAGACAATAACAAAACTTCCCAAAAATTCTTTCAGTACCTCATTCATGAGCCACATGAATGTGCTTGGTGCATTGGTTAGCCCAAATGGCATGACTAACCACTCATACAAACCCTCCTTGGTCTTAAAGGTTGTTTCCATTCATCTCCTTCTCTGATTCAGATCTGATGATACCCACTCTTCAGATCAGTCTTCGTGAAGTACTTGGATCCACTCAAACAGTCCATTATGTCATCCATTCTAGGTAATGGAAATCTGTACTTGATTGTGATCTTATTGATGGCTCGAGAGTCTGTACACATTCTCCACCTCCATCTTTCTTTGGTGCTAGTACTGCAGGGACCGCACATGGACTTAGGCTCTCTCTTATCAATCCCTTCCTCAACAACTCCTGAACTTGTTTGTTCAACTCTTCACTCTCGGCTGGAGTCATTCTATGGGCTGCCTTATTTGGCAAACTAGCTCCTGGTATCAAATCCATTTGGTAACTTATCTTCCTCACCAGTGGTAATCCTTCTAGTACATTATCAGAGATAACATCCTGAAATTCTTCCAACATATCTGAAACTTCTGCTGGTACATCTTCACATTTCTCTTGACTAATGTTAGGAATCAATGCAAAGTAATGACACTCATGCTTCATACCTTCCAAAAATTTCCTACCATCTACCAAGCAAATTCTGGCAGTACTACATACCTTTTCTTCCACCTCCTTCAAAGGCTTCAACTTATGACAAACTCCATCCTTGTGTTTGCACAACCATCATGGATAGTGCTCCTATCATACTGCCACAGCCTCTCCAATAACATATGACATGCATCCATCAATATGATGTCACACATCACCTCATCATGGTAGTCACCAATCTTGAACTTCACTAAAGACTGCTCATTGACCAAAGCTCTACGGTCCTTCTGCAACCATGCAATTCGATATGGATGTGGATGTTTTCTTCTTGTCAACCATCTCCTCTGAAACAAGATTGTCAGTACTTCCACGGTCAATAATAATGTCACAATACTTACCTTCACATTTGCACCTTGTGTGGAATAAACTCTTCCTTTGATTGGGTTCTTTCTCCTCATTCAAGAAAGTTCTTCTAACAATTAGGGTTTCTCCCCTTCCAGCATCTTCAGAACACTCAGACTCTGCATCTTCATCTACATGTGCAACTCGTCCATCACCCTGAGGTCTTCTGTTTGTCCTTCCTTGATGTTGCGGACACTCATATGCTTGATGCCCTTCTTCTCCACATTGGAAACAGGTTCCTCTGAAACCTCCTCTTCTGGGTCCTTGCCCAGGTCGGCCTCTTCCTTTGTTCTCTCCATTGTTCTGGTCATGATGACGGTAGGTATTATCTCCTCTCTGATTTCAACTTGTGACAGCTTCTTCACTTTTCTTTGAATCTTCATTTCGGCCCCCATAGGGTCTTCCACTAGTCCTTCTGCCTTGACCTCTTCCCCTTTGCTTGCTATCAAATCTTTTATTCAGCTTCTCTTCCACCTTCAGAGAAAACTGGTATGCATCTTCTATGGTGGTCATTCTGACTAGGCTCAGTTCCTCTTGAATACTTGGTCTCAACCCATTAATGTAATGGGCTACCTTCTCCTTGTTGGGCTCTGCATGGCCTGTCCTGATAGTAATCTTATAAAACTCTTCTGTATACTCCTGAACAGACGTGTTGCCTTGCTTCAATCCTTGTAGCTTCTTCAACAACTCCATCTCATAGTCCACTGGAATGAACTGCTTCTTTAGTTTCTCCACCATTCGATCCCATCTGGTGATCTTACATTTTCCTCTTCTATTCCTCTCTAATTGAACCTCCTTCCACCAAATACTAGCATGGCCCTTCAATTTTATTTTTGCAAACTTGACCCAATCTAGATCTTCCACATCTTCATACTCAAAATACTCCTCTATGTCATTGATCCAATCAATAAGCTGTTTCGAATTCAAATCTCTAGAATATGTAGAAACTTCTATCCTGGGCCTCTTTCCAATCTTAGAAATGGCCCTCAACAACCTAACTTCTGCAGGATCTCCTGTAGCTTCTTGTTCTTCCTCAGATAGCTCTTCTTTAGCTTCATCTCTACTTTCTTCTCTTGTTCTCAGATCAAACCCTCTTTGCAGCTCCTCTTGCAATGCATCGATTTGCCTTTGCAGAGCTCTAAAACCCTCTTCTGTCAAAGCATTCCTACCAATATGATTTCTTCATGGAGGCATCTTGATCTTCGTAGCAAACCCACAACCTCAGATCCTGGTGCAAACTGCCTCACGATCGGTGATCTGTCTACACACGCAGGAACCCTTGCTCTAATACCACTTGATGAAGGGGATAAATCACAAAACACACAACAGAAGTTGCACATAAAAAATAGAACTTTCTTCATCGATTTGGACAACTTATTACATTACAGAAGCTCAAATACGATCAGATGAATCAACCCTCCATAGGCTGCAACACATTACAGCTTCCTATCACCAAACTCTAGAATCATCTACCTTCTGCAACCCCCAAATCAGCTAGGGTTTCTATTTTCCCACCTATTCTTGACTCTACACTTCCCCCTTAACTCTACTACTGCCCAGGGTTCCCAAAAATAGTTATTAATAGCCTTTTTGGCGGCCAACAACCTAATTTCAAAATTTGCATCTCCCTCCAAAAATAGGTCAACTTCTGGGAGCCATAACTTTTGATCTGGGTATCTAATTGACGAATGATTTTATGCATCAAAAATCTCATGGAGTGCTCTATGCATAAGAACTGGCTTTGTCAATTCTGGCCATTTTTGGGCCCGTACGAGGCCATTTAGTGCCTCAAACCTGAGTTTGAATAATTTTTAGGCATTTTTCAGGAAATGAAAACTTTAATATCTTTCAATCCGCAAATGATCTTTCGTGATTCCTTCCCCAAATGTCTTATATTTTTGTTATGTAACTTCCTGTAAATTTTCACTTCAATTTGTTTCCAAATGCAAACTTTATAAAAATAGCAGGTTACTATTTTTAGCAGTTTGGAAAAACTAAAAGTTCTATACCATTATTCAAGCGATTATGGAACCAGAACCACAAATTTTGAAAAGAAATGGAAAGAACATCAATAATTTTGAAACACATCTTTTGTTTGGGTGATGCAAGATTGCCCTTACACCACTGGATGCTCCTGCATCAAACACCCAGGGTAACTTGAGAAGTGACCTTGTCACGTCTCAGGTGTTTGTGTGAGGAAAACCCAAATGGTCAACCTCTGCCTTAGACAACCAAGAAGAATCTTCAACAGGTCTTCCTTTCTATTTCACCAGATATTCTTCATATTGTCTGTTCCAAGTACTTCTTCCCACATGGCTATCCAAGATCTCTTCTATCTCCTCTGTTGAAGTAGATGTCGGAATACTCCACTGTTCTTCTGTTGTTCCATCCTCTATGCCACCCTCATGATATTCTGTTAAATCAGAAATATTGAACACAGGGGAAATATTAATCCTACTCAACAGCTCTATCTAATATGCATTTCCTGAATCATGCTTCTTCAAGATTCTGCACAGTCTAAATTTCTTCATTTTCAACTTATTGTATGTTCCAATTGGGAACCTTTCTTTTCTCAAGTGAACCATGACTTCATCTCCTACCTGGAACTCCTTATACCTCTCTTCTGATCTGCCTTAGCCTTGTATTAAATATTCATCTTATTAATGTGCTTTCTCACCTCTTCATGCAAATTCTTCAAATTTTCTGCAAAGTCTTCATATTCAGCACTTATCTTTTCTCCTTTGTCCAGCTTCCTTAACTCATAAGTGTTTCTTGGGCTATTGCCATATACAATCTGGAATGGTGATTTACCAGTACTCCTATTGACAAAATTGTTGTAAGCAAATTTTGTCTGTGGTAAAATCAAATCCCATCCCTTGGGCTTATCTCCTAATAAGCATCATAGTAGGTTACCCAAACTCCTATTCACCACTTCGGTCTATCCATCAATCTGTGGATGGTGTGTAGAACTGAACTTCAAATCTATCTTTAACTTCTTCCACAATGTCCTCCAGAAATAACCAACAAACTTGGTAACTCAATCTGATACTATGCTCTTTGGTAGACCATGCAATCTCACCACCTCCCTGAAAAATAACTCTGCAATATGAACAACATCATTAGTCTTCTTGCAAGGAATAAAATGTGCCATCTTCGAGAATCTATCCACCACCACAAAAATGGAATCATGTCCTCTCTATGTCCTTGGTAAACCAAGAACAAAATCCATACTAATATCACCCCATGGCTTCTCTAGTACAGGTAGTGGCTAATATAGAACTGTATTCTGACTTGCTCCTTTCGCCATCTGACATACTCTCCAACTCTGCACAAATTTTCTCACATCCTGCTGCAACTGTGGCCAATAATAATTATCACCAACAATAGCAATGGTCTTATCTCAACCAAAGTGTCCAGCCAATCCTCCACTATGCTTCTCCTTAATTAGGTTCTCTCTCATAGAACTCCTTGGAATGCACAACTGGCTTCCTCTAAACAACATGCCATCTTGGATTATGAAATCCAACCATTTTGTCATGTCCAAAGTAACAGGTTCCAAACAAGCTTTCCAAGCCTCGGCAAAATCTGGATCTTTAGGATATAAACTTTTGAGCTCATCGAACCCAACAACCTCTATCTTCATTTCTATTAGCAAATTTTGCCGTCTGCTCAAGGCATCTGTAACTCTGTTGGACTTCCCATTCCTATACTTCAAAACAAAAGTATAGCTTTGCAAAAACTCAACCCATTTTAAGTGCCTTTGATTTAACTTTCCTTGACTAGTAAGATATTGTAAAGCCTAATGATCAGTATATAAAACAAACTCCTTTGGAAACAAATAATGTCTCCATTTCTTCAAAGCCTGAACTATTGCATAAAACTCTTGATCATAAACATAATACTTTTTCTTTGCATCATTAAGCTTCTCACTAAAATAGGCAATGGGCTTACCTTCTTGGCTCAAAACAGCTCCTATACCACTACCACTAGCATCACAATCTACTTGGAATACCTTATTGAAATTTGGAAGTGCCAAAATAGGTTGTTCTATGACTTTCTACTTCAATCTATCAAAGCTCTTGTCTGCTTCTTTAGTCCATCTAAACTCTTTTCTATCCCCTCTCGTTGTCTCAGTTAGGGGTACACAAATGCTACTAAAATTCTTGATAAACTTTCTATAAAAACTTGCCAAACCATGAAAAGATCTTACCTTTGTGGCACTTCTCGACGTAGGCCATTCAATGATAGCCCTCACCTTCTCTGGGTCCATCTTAAGACCTTCCTCTGAGAAAACAAATCCTAGGTATACCAACTACTTCTTTGCAAAACTACATTTCTTTAGAATAATCAACAACTTCTCCTCCCTCAGCTTCTCTAAAACTCTTCTAATATGCATCAAATGCTCATCCTAAATCTTCCTGAAAATCAAAATATCATCTAAATAGACAATAACAAAACTTCCCAAAAATTCTTAGTGCCTTGTTCATGAGCCGCATGAATGTGCTCGGTGCATTGGTTAGCCCAAATGGCATGACTAACCAATCATACAAACCCTCCTTGGTCTTGAAGGTTGTCTTCCATTCATCTCCTTCTCTTATTTGGATCTAGTGATACCCACTCTTCAGATCAATCTTCGTAAAGTAGTTGGATCCACTCAAACAGTCCATTATGTCATCCATTCTGGGCAATGGAAATCTGTACTTGATTGTGATCTTATTGATGGCTTGAGAGTCTGTACACATTCTCCACTCACCATCTTTCTTTGGTGCTAGTACTACAGGTACCACACATGGACTTAGGCTCTCTCTTATCAATCCCTTCCTCAACAACTCCTGAACTTGTTTGTTCAACTCTTCACTCTCGACTAGAGTCATTCTATGGGCTGCCTTATTTGGCAAACTGGCTCCTAGTATCAAATCCATTTGGTGACTTATCTTCCTCACTGGTGATAATCCTTCTGGTACATTATCAGAGATAACATCCTAAAATTCTTCCAACATATCTAAAACTTCTACTAGTACATCTTCACATTTCTCTTGACTGATGTTAGGAATCAATGCAAAGCAATGATGCTCATGCTTCATACCTTCCAAAAATTTCCTACCATCTACCAAGCAAATTATGGCAGTACTACATACCTTTTCTTCCACCTCCTTCAAGGGCTTCAACTTATGACGAACTCCATCCTTTGTTAGGGAATATGTGTTTGCACGGCCATCATGTACAACGCTCCTATCATACTGCCACAGCCTCCCCAATAACATATGACATGCATCCATCGGTATGATGTCACACAGCACCTCATCATGGTAGTCACCAATCTTGAACTTCACTAAAGACTGCTCATTGACCAAAGCTCTATGGTCCTTCTGCAACCATGCAATCCGATATGGATGTGGATGTTTTCTTCTTGTCAACCATCTCCTCTGAAACAAGATTGTCAGTACTTCTACTATCAATAATAATGTCACAACACTTACCTTCACATTTGCACCTTGTGCAAAATAAACTCTTCCTCTTATTGGGTTATTTCTCCTCATTCAACAAAGTTCTTCTAAAAACTAGGGTTTCTCCCCTTTCAGCATCTTCAGAACGCTCAGACTCCACATCTTCATCTACATGTGCAACTCGTTCATTACCCTTAGGTCTTTTGTTTGTCCTTCCTTGATGTTGCGGACACCCATATGCTCAATGCCCTTCTTCTCCACATTGGAAACAGGTTCCTCTGAAACATCCTCTTTTGGGTCCTTGCCTAGGTCGACCTCTTCCTCTTTGCTCTCCATTGTTCTAGTCACGAGGGCGGTAGGTATTATCTCCTCTCTGATTTGGACTGGTGCTGGCTTCTTCACTTTTCTTTGAATCTTCATTTCGGCCCCCATAGGGTCTTCCACTAGTCCTTCCACCTTGACCTCTTCCCCTTTGCTTGCTGTCAAATCTTTTATTCAGCTTCTCTTCCACCTTCAGGGAAAACTAGTATGCATCTTCTATGGTGGTCATTCTGACCAGGCTCAACTCCTCTTGAATACTTGGCCTCAACCCATTAATGTAACATGCTACCTTCTCCTTGTTGGGCTTTGCATGGCCTATCTTGATAGTAATCTTATAAAACTTTTATGTATACTCCTTAACAGACTTGTTGCCTTGCTTCAATCCTTGCAGCTTCTTCAACAACTCCATCTCATAGTCCACAGGAATGAACTGTTTCTTCAGTTTCTCCACCATTCGATCCCATCTAGTGATCTTTCATTTTCCTCTTTTATTCCTCTCTAACTGGACCTCCTTCCACCAAATACTGGCATGGCCCTTTAATTTTGTTTTTGCAAACTTGACCCAATATGGGTCTTCCACATCTTCATACTCAAAATACTCCTCCATGTCATTAATCCAATCAATAAGTTGTTCTGGATTCAAATCTCTAGAATATGTAGAAACTTCGATCCTGGGCCTCTTTCTAATCTTAGAAATGGCCCTCAAGAACCTAACTTCTGCACGATCTCCTGCAGCTTTTTGTTCTTCCTCAGATAGCTCTTCTTCAGCTTCATCTCTGCTTTCTTCTCTTGTTCTCAGATCAAACCCTCTTCGCAGCTCCTCTTGCAATGCATCGATTTGCCTTTTCAAGGCTCTAAAATGTTCTTCCGTCAAAGCATTCCTCCCAATACGATTTCTTCATGGAGGCATCTTGATCTCCGCAACAAACCCACAACCTCAAATCCTAGTGCAAACTGCCTCACAGTCGGTGATCTGTCTACACACTCAGGAACCCTTGCTCTGATACCACTTATTGAAGGGAGTAAATCACAAAACACACAACAATAGAAATTGCCCATAGAAAATAGAACTTTCTTTATTGATTTGGACAACTTATTACATTACAGAAGCTCAAATACAATCAGAGGAATCAACCCTCTACAGGCTGCAACACATTACAGCTTCCTATCACCAGACTCTAGAATCATCTGCCTTCTGCAACCCCCAAATCAGCTAGGGTTTCTATTTTCCCACCTATTCTTGACTCTACACTGCCCCCTTAACTCTACTACTGCCCAGGGTTCCCAAAAATAGTTATTAATAGCCTTTTTGGCAGCCAACAACCTAATTTTGAAATTTGCATCTCCCTCCAAAAATAGGTCAACTTCTGGGAGCCATAACTTTTGATCCGAGTGTTCGATTGACGAACCGTTTTATGCGTCGAAAAGCTCGTGGAGTGCTCTACGCAATAAGAATAAGATTTTTTGGTTCTAACCATTTTTGGGCCCGTACGGGGCTGTTTAGTGCCTCAAACCTGAGTTTGAATAATTTTTAGGCATTTTTTAGGAAACAGAAACTTTAATATCATTCAACTTGTAAATGATCTTTACGTGATTCCTTTGCAAAAGGTCTTATATTTCTGTTATGTAACTTCCTGTAAATTTTCACTTCAATCCGTGTGCAAATGCAAACTTTCTAAAAATAGCAAGTTACTATTTTTAGCAGTTTGGAAAAACTGAAAGTTCTACATCATTATTCAAACGATTATGGAACTAGAACCACAAATTTTGAAAAAAAATAGAAAGAACATCAACAATTTTGAAACACATGTTTTTTTTGGGTGATGCAAGATTGCCCTTACACCACTGGATGCTCCTACATCAGGAAGATAACCGTCATGATCGTGTAGCGCAACAATTCTAGAAAGGAGATTTTGTTCATATTATTCTTTGACCCCTAGTTGGTACACATGAGCCTTGAACATCTTGGAGAAATGGGTGGTCTTACTATACTCATGGCATATCAAGAGGCCTACTATGGCTTCGGTAGTCTAGTATTCTACAGTTTGATTTTCCCAGTCAATTTGATGGCAAAGGAGAGAAAGAAAACTTTACAACTGAACTTCGCCCACATATAGATTTAACATGGATGTCGGGTGGCGTCCCATTAGAAACCTATGCTAATAGAATTCACATAGCATGTCCTTTTGTTCCAAAGTACTCTCAAAATAATTTTGCTAGAAATATCTATCATTATTGAAGTCAAATGGGAGATTGCAAGAGATCCTTAAAATCTTCCATCATAATAATTGTTCTCTTAAAAAGAGAGCATACACACCTAAAGGTTGTCCTAGAGTCAGAAGTGCTTCTCTAGTTTCGCAAGCTTGAACCACTTGTTCTTCTGTTGTATTCTTGTCATGTTGAGGCATCTCTATAGACCTCTAGAGTCAAGTGTTTTCTTCTCTAATTTGGGCCGCAACCTATGAAATAGGGCATGGGGACACTGGAAAATAGACCTGCACAATTTTATCTCAGGCAAAAGCAAGTTGTGGTAGTCTTTGTGAAAGTAGTAAAATTTGGGCATCTTTTGCAACAGTCCCAATTCTCTCCTACTCTAGGGTTTTCTAAAGATCAAAAGCCAATCTACTATGCACCTCCCTCTCTTGTGCAACATGTCATTGTACTTCCTCTAATTCCTTGGTTTTATCAGAAAGGAGTTATTGCAATTCCCCCATTTGTTGTTTACATTCTTGGAGAGAATGCTTTACTTTGGACAGAGAAAGAGCCTGTACAGTCTGTTCATTTTCCTCATTTGTGGCTTGCTCATTTGGTGGTTGCTTCCCTTATCTCTAGAGATCTCCAGAGCACTACTCTTTAGGTGTTGAATGGTTCGTGGACATGCTACCCAAAATTTTGGCAACCCCTGTTTCTTCGTCTTCATCTTCTTTTTGCAAGGAAAGCTTTTGGTGTTTCCTTTTTGGGCCTGTGGTAGAGGTGGTTTCTTCAATTTCTTCAACAACAAAGGCATGTTGTTCACCAAACATCTATTGTCATCATGAGTGAGTCGTTGGTGTAGCTATTTAGACATAGGAGTTAGGTAGCCTTCTTTTTATTAATTTTCTTCATCTTTCTCTAGAGGAACACTTCCCATTTCCTCTACCCATCATCATGTTGTAGGAAATGACTTTTGATGATCAAATGAATAAGGTCATGATGGATTATTTGTCCATTGGCCCACTTAAACTTGTTGATCAAGCCCTAGAGGTGATTGTAGAGGAAAGAAGGCAAGTTTATGAGGCATTCAAGCTGATTAAAACCATGTTGCAAGTGGTTTAACATTCTCATACTTGGTCCCAGGACCGTACCATATTGTCCATCGCAAGTGAAGAATTTCATGGCCCAAAGAACCATACTGACCAAGGCTTTGGAAGGCTACTACGATTAATTCCTTTGGTTGCTCCCTTGCTAATGACATACCTTGGTAAAGGCTCCAAAGCAACATGGAAGTTCTGAATCAATTCCTCATAAGAAACCTTAGATTGTGAGATGTCTTCTCCTACCTCAGAGATGCCAATGAGCCAACTAATGACCATAGGGATGACTTCAATGCAGACCCATTTAATTGTTATAAAATTCAATTGAACATTCTTAACAAAATTTTCAACTAATTTCAGTTCATACCCTTCATTTTTTGCAAAAAGTCTATCCATATAGCACAACCAAACACTTCTAAACTTTGGGGGTCAAATACTACATTCTTAAGTTTAAATTTGCACTTCTTGCCCATTGTTGCCTAGATAATTTCCCATTGGTCACAATTGTTAGGGAATGTCACACACAATAGAGCTCAGAGGCAATGTTCATGAATTAGCAGGTATGAAATGACTCTGAGGTGATTATACCATTTGCATGGTGTTCCTCAAGTAACTATCAATTCAGGAAGTATATGGCATTGATTGACGTATATGTGGGAGGCATATAGTAGTATTAGGATATTATAATGGCAAGACGTACCTATCCATTATCGTGCACACACCTCATAATGAATTGATGCTTAAACTTGATTCATCGTAGATTTGTTATGAATTTGAATTATGCCTCCCCTTCCACTCGTGCTACCTCCCCTTCCACTCGTGCAAACATTACCTTTCCATTTATTCTCAGTCGCCATTTCCCAGGTTTAGTATCCCTCAAAAGGTACGATGATCTTAGAATAATCTCACTTGAAACTTTACAGCCATCACCTCCATTGTGCATTGAATTCATGAGTCAATATGTCATTATGAGCTACAAAATGCACTTCATGCGAACATTATCCTTGCCCTATCAAGAAGCAGCACTGGGTGCCACATATATTTATGGGAAGAAGTCCGCCCATTGCTTTGAGAGAATTATGTAAGTACACATGCACAAGGACTTGGCAACTTAATAGCATTCCTAAACATTATAACTATTTGCAATCTAAAGATAAAAATATATGTAGGGTACTTACTTCTTAGGATGTCGATGCTTGAATTTCATTAAGGATCTAGAGTCATACAAATGCTATTTGGCTCAGTCAGGAGCCCTGTAAAAATATTGATTGTAGTAACATCCCATTTTGTCTAGCAATCTGAGATATCCTTCATCAGTTGCACCATGAGGAACCCTACAAAATGATCACAGAGATTAGAGCGTCTGCCCTAGTTTTTGTTAGTGTGGAGGTAAGAGCAAGTTTGGTCCATCTTAGACCCTATTATTTTGTTGTTTTTTTATGAGGGTTGTCATTTTTGGTTTTCAACCCTTCCCCCTTTTTTGTTGTTTTTTTTTTTTTCTTTTTTATAGGGAGGGACACCATTTCTATTTTTCAACCCTTCCTGTTTATTCGTGTTGAGCTATGTTAATTGTAGGTTGTAGGAAATTGAGACACTATACTCATGGAGAGAAAGGTCTTTGAAGGTATAATGCTTAATGTGAGCTTGTAGTTCTGTAGTAAATTCTTCTTTAGATGTTGACCTATGGTATACCTTCAATCAATAGCCACTGATCAAGAGGGTCCTACAACTTCCATCTATCAGGAACAGCTGCATAGCTCCATTGTTGAAAACTTGGACAATCTCATATGGCCCTAACCATTTGGTGTGTATCTTTCCCTTGAAATCCTGGTACTTTGAATCATACAATAAAGCCTAATCCCCTACCTTGGACTGTCTATTGGTAATGTGCTTGTCATGTCATTCCTTCCTATGTTGTTGAACAATTTTTGTATGTTGAAGTGCTTCCAATCTCATCTCATCTAATCTGTTGAGTTGTGTTATCCTATGTTGTTGGGATTTTGTTAGGTTGATTCCCACCTCTAATGTTGTCTTCAGGGTTTCAAGTTTGTATTCAATAGGAAGTGTTAGTTGCCTTCCATAGACCAATTTATAGGGGGTAAAGTTGCTAGTGGTTCTCCAGGTGGTGTTGTAGGCCCAATTAGTCTCTATTAGTCTATCAGTCCAATCTGACTTGTTGGTTGAGATAGTCTTTGTCAAGATATTCTCCAGTTCCCTATTAGTCACCTCAACCTATCCATTTGTTTGAGGGTGATACAGAGAGGACTCCCTATGGCTGATTTAGTACCTTGTCGTGAATGCTTTAATCATTGTTGACATGAATTGTGGGCCCTGATCTGAAATAAGAAAACTTAGGGCCCCAAACCTTTGCAAAATATGTTTATACATGAAGTCTACTACCTTCTCCTTATGTGTAGCAGGTAGGGCTTTTGCTTCTACCCACTTAGTAGCATAGTTTAAAAAATTGCCTCAACTTGCCATTACTCGTGAGTACTCACGCTAGAAATGGTTGGGCGAGCACTCTTCTGGAAAACTTGCCAACAGGTTTTTACAAAAAATCATGGCATTTTTTACACAGAAAACTCGTGGGTTCATGAAAAAATCACCCAAACTTATCCAATGAAGGAAAATAAAAAGGTATAAAAGTGATTTTGTTTTTTATATTTGTCTTTTCATTGCAAAGGCACAAATGACCCAATGGCTAGATGGAAACCCTAACATGGTGCAACTACTTTAGGTAAGTTAAACCTTCTTTTATTCCACGATTTCGTTCAAAAATCACTGTCTAAAAACCCTAAATCGCACTTCGTAGACTGGTAAAAATTTAAAGCCTAAAAGTTTAAACTTTATTTTCATTTTAAAAATACAAATCGAAAGTTTATTTTTATTTTAAAAATACAAATGGAATTTTTTTTTTTAATGAAAATTCATATGAAATGTGAGAGGTGAGACGGTGAGATTTTGGACGAATAGAGATTATGAAACCATTTCATAATCTCTATTTGTCCAAAATCTCACCATCTCACGTATTATTAAATAGTAAACTATATTAAACTATTATTATTGAAACTATATTAAACATATTATTAAACTATAATTTAATAGTTTAAAACAGATAATTTAATAAATTTTAAACTATGTTATCTATTATTTATAAATAAATAGATCGTGAGATATAGAGAATCAAAGATTATAAATTTATTAATATGAAACCTATTATTTATTATCTATTAGAGATTTATAAATAAATAGAGTGATATTTCAACCTATTTAATTTTAATATATAATATGATAGTTGAAACCCAATAATAGATATATATTTATTATAAATTTAATATTTATATTTTATAAAATGCTCAATAATAGGCATCATAAATTTAAATTTAAAAGACTGTGTCACTGTATCATAAATTTAAAAGATTGTATCATAAATTTAACAAATTGTATCATATGAAATTTCAATAATTTTTGGGCATACAAGGGAAACTAATCCACAAACAAATGTAACCAATCAACAAACTCTGTAGCAGATTTAGATACTTAACAAATAACAATCTAAATTTAATATGTAGTTTCTAACATCTAACGGATTCAAGGCGAATTCATATCTACAATGAAAAACCTGAAACACAATCCAAGAATTCTATTTGATTTTTCGTCCTCATTCCCATGAGTCTTCATACAGAATAGATAACATCATAGTTGTCATAAAATGATGCAACAGTTTACAACAAAGATGAATCCTGAAAAATACAATAGTAGCAATTCAAAACATTTTTTCCCCCAAATAGCTAATTTTTTTCTTATCTTTACAAATATATATTCCTAAAAATTGAATGTTTCTTTTTTGCAGGCTTTATTTCATGCTTTCTTAAAGAATATGGTATCCACATCTACGACACCAACTAGGAAAGGAGGCAAACCTAAAGACCCTTGTTGGAAACATGGGATACCGGGTTCGGGAAGAGGGATGGTCATTTGTATCCATTGTGAGAAAGAAATGAATGGAGATATAAATAGGTTGAAATATCACCTTCCACGGGTTGCTTGCCGAGATGTTACAGGATGTATTGTAGCAACTATGGAGGATCAGAATGAGGCAAGAGCTCTCCTTGAACAATATGAGCAAAAAAAAGTAGCAAAAAAGAGGACAACAGAGGCAATGGGAGCCTTTGGGAGAGATACAGGGGGCTCTAGTTCTTGTCTTGGGCTACGAATGAGAGGAGTAAGTAATGTGAGCAGTAATGCATCTAGTTTTTTTGTTCCTCATAACACTCCCGATGCACAACCTTCGTTGGAGGGTACTTCATGGAATAAGTAATTGCAACATGAAGCAAAGTTAGCATCTGCTAGATTTTGGTACTACAATAGAATTCCCTTCAACATTGCTTCTAGTCCTTATTGGAAGGAGTTGGTTACTGCATTGACTGTGGCAAGTAAGGGGTTCAAGGCCCCAAGCAGTTACAAATTGAGTGGCCCATTATTAGAGGATGAAGTCTAAAATACATACAAGTTAGTATAGCAACAAAAAGAGATTTGGAAAAGCAAAGGTTACAGTAAGTTATCTGATGGGTGGACAAATGGCAGAAACAGGACATTAATTAACTTTTTAGTGGCTTCAAGGGGACAATTAGTCTTTTTGAGGTCAGTGGATGCCTCTAGTCAAGAAAAAATTGCCAAGACCTTGCGTAGCATGTTGGATGAGGTGGTGATGGAAGTGGGAGTGGATAATGTTATCCAAATAACTACAGGCAATGCATCTACATATTTGGCAGTTGGTAAACTATTAGAGGTGAGACACCCTACATTTTTTTGGAGCCCTTATGCGGCCCATTGCCTTGATCTTCTCCTTGAAGACATAGGGAAATTAAGTTGGGTGAAGAATGTGGTGGAATATGGAAGAAATATAACCAAATACATCTACAATCACACATGGGTCCTGAGTCTCATGAGACAGCACACTAATGGCAAGGAGCTCATGCATTCAGGAGTGACATGCTTTGCTACCAATTTCCTTATGATGCAGGAGCATCCCTAATTCAAGAGAAATCTTGCATCAACCAAAAACGTTTGCATTTCAGTTTGTTTGCAGTTCAGTTTGTTTCTTTTCATTTTCCAGTTCAGTTCAGGCAGTTCAGTCAGAAGCAGTTTCTGTATTTTGGTCCAGTTGCATTGCAGACCTTGTGGAGCTAGACATAGCATCTACATTCACTCACCTACATCATATCCAGAATTTAGAGATCCGTACATCATTACCGAAAAGATATCGCTATTAGAAGATTGACTATTTTCTCAAAACAGAGCATCCTAATAGTCTCTGCTAACCAATTGAAGGAGAGACCTATGGAAGCATTTCCCGATCTGTGAAGCCTAATGAGACATCATTGAATAATCTTTGGTTCATGACCGACCTTCCCCAAAGATCCACACATCATTCCATTCATTTTCTAAAGGAGTTCTATGCAATTAGGCCTGACCTATCCGTGTACGCATGTTACAGCTCTTCATTGGAGTTTGTAATCTTCCTTGGCTGATGCGGAGGAATCTTATGATTTGGATATAATATATATTGATGTAATTGATCCTTAGGAGAGTACTGATTCACATAGAAGTATCTGATAGTCTAGATTTATGTGAGGAGCTTCAAAGCTTTATCTTGTGCATGTATGTAATCAGGCCTGCGAGCCCTAATTGTAAGCCCACATGTTGCCAATTGATCTCTATTTGAAATCTATGATATAGTAAATGATTGAATCTATATTTTTTCCATTTCTCTAAGTTGTTTCCATTGTGTTTACTCTTGTTGCATAGTCCAAATAGTTCATTCTATGAACCCTCCTATTGTGACTGCACCAAGTGGTATCAGAGCGAAAGTTTGAATCTTTGGGAGCAGAACAAGTGAAATTGGCGAGGAAATTTGTAAGATCTTGCTATGGACAGATCCCTGAATTGAGGAAAGTTACCTGTGTTGCAACTGATCACTGATTGTGAGGCAGTTGTCACCTTGTAGCTCGATCGTCAAATTTGAGGTAGTTTACACTTGATCCTAGGAAGAATGCCGCCACAGAGAGTTGTTGTTATTGGAACAGTGGATGGAAGAATGGATGAGATGACGGAGATGATGAAAATAATGTGAATTCGATTGGATGCTGTTGAAGAAGATAGGCGAAGAGGATTGACACCGAGACCTAATGTTGAAAGTGATGATGAAGAAGAACTTCAATCTGTTGAACAAACTGGCGAAACCCTAGGAGGTGATGAAGAAGAAGAATCAAACCAAGTAAAGATGTTGTGAGCTATTTCAAAGATTAGAAAGAGACCTAAAGTTGATGTGCCAAATTATACTGGTAATTTGAACCCGGAAGAATTGATTGACTGGATAAATGACATGGAAGAATACTTTGAATATGAGGAAATTGAAGATCCGGAGAAGGTGAAATTTGCAAAGACAAAGTTGAAAGGACATGTTGCTATATGGTGGAAAGAAGTTCAGTTGGAAAGAAACAGAAGAGGGAAAGAAAAGATTACAAAGTGGGACAGGATGGTGACAAAATTGAAGAATCAATTCATACCTACTGACTATCAGTTGGAGTTGTTGAAAAGATTGCAAAACCTGAGGCAAAAGGAGAAATTTGTGAAGGAGTACACTAAAGAATTTCATAAGATGATCATAAGAATAGAACATAGTGAAGCAAGCAAGGAGAAAGTGGCTAGATACATCAATGGACTGAGATTGAACATTCAAGAAGAGCTAAGCTTGGTAAGGAAGATATCTTTGGAAGAAGCATATCAGTTTACCCTGAAAGTTGAAGAGAAGCTAAATAAAAGACATGATCAGAGACAGAGAGGCAGAGGAGGTAAATTTCAAAGAAGTAGAACATTTTTTGGAGGAGATAGATCACATCCGGAGTAGAACAAGTTTGACAGCCCATTTAAGAAGGATGATACAGATAACAATGCTTACCGAGGAGATGACAAAAATTTTTACCGGAGAGGAAACCCTAGTGCATACTAGAATGAAGTATACATAAGAGAAGGAAGAGGATTGGATAAGAGAACATTCAGAGGTACTTGTTTCAAGTGTGGGGGCAAAGGATATAGAGCATTTGAATGTAATCAAGGTAGTACAAGCAAGAGGACAAAAAGTAGTGGAAGAGCAGCCTATGTGGATGAAGAACTTGTTGAACTAGATGATCCCTATTCAGTTGGTAAACCTAAGAAAGGAGAATCACTTGATGAGGAGAGCACTATTTTAAACAGAGACAAATGAGGAACCACTGTAGAGAAAGAGTTTGTTCAAAACCAGATGTAAATCAGGAGGTAAGTGTTGTAAAGCTATGATTGATAGTGGTAGTTCTGATAGTAAAGTTGTGATTGATAGTGGTAGTTTTGATAACCTAGTTTCAGAAGAGATGGTGACTAAGCTAAAGTTGGAAAGATTGAAACATCCTAAACCATATCAGATAGCATGGATTCAAGATGATCATAAGGTACTGGTGAGTGAACAATGTTTGGTGAAATTTCATATTGGATCTTACCATGATGAAGTCTTGTGTGATATTATGCCTATGGATGTTTGTCATATCTTGTTGGGTAAACCTTGGCAATATGATAGAAAAGCTATACATGATGAGAGAAATAATACATATACTATAACAGCAAATGGAAAGAGAATTACTTTAATTCCTTTGGACGATGATCCTAAGAGTGAAGTATGTGGGAATGCTAGAATCTGTTTGGTAGATGGAAGAAAAATTTTGGATAGTTTGAGACATGAGAATATGTGTTTTGCCTTCATTCCTAAGAAGCCTGAAACATTGAAGGAGACTGAAGAGACACAAACGGAGGAGATAAGAGAGTTGCTGACAGAATATGAAGACATCATATTAGATAATGTACCTAAAGGATTGCCACCTATCAGGAGCATCAGTCATCACATGGATCTTGTACCGAGAGCAAGTTTGCCTAACAAAGCAGCACATAGAATGACACCGGTAGAGAATGAAGAATTGAACAAACAGATACCAGAGTTGTTGAGGAAAGGTTTTATCATAAAAAGCTTGAGTCCTTGCACAGTACTTGTGGTGCTTGCACCTAAGAAGGGGAGAATGGAGAATGTGTACTAATTCCAGAGCAATAAACAAGATCACAGTTAAGTATAGATTTCCTTTACCTAGTATGGATGATATCATGGATTGTTTGAGTGGAGCAAGATATTTCACAAAGATAGATTTGAAAAGTGGATACCATTATATCAAAATCAGAGAAGGTGATGAATGGAAGACTGCTTTTAAGACAAATGAAGGATTGTATGAGTGGTTAGTGATGCCTTTTGGATTGACAAATGCATCGAGTGCTTTCATGAGGCTGATGAATGAAGTCTTGAAGAAATTCCTGGGTAAGTTTGTGATTGTATACTTGGATGACATTCTGATTTTCAGTAAAACAAAAGAACATTTGTGGCATATTAGACAAGTATTGCAGAAACTGAGAGAAGAGAAATTGTTGATAAATATCAAGAAGTGTAGTTTCATGAAGGAAGAACTAGTATATTTGGGATTTGTGATTTATGTGGAAGGATTGAAGATGGACCCTAAGAAAGTGAAAGCAATTATTGAATGGCCTACACTAGAGAGCATTGGAGAAGTTAGATCATTTCATGGATTGGCTAGTTTCTACCGAAAGTTCATCAGAAATGTTAGTTCAGTTTGTAACCCTATGATAGAGACAATGAGAGGTGACAGAAAAGATTTTAAGTGGACATCTGGAGTAGATAAAATTTTTGAACTATTGAAGTAGAAGGTGACAGAGCAACCTGTTTTGTCATTACCATATTTCAATAAGGTATTTCAAGTTGATTGTGATGCAAGTGGAGCAGTGTTAAGTCAAGAAGGTAGACCTGTAGCTTATTTCAGTGAGAAGTTGAATGATGCAAGGAGAAGATATTCAGTTTATGATCAGGAATTCTATGCCATAATCCAAGCCTTGAAGAAGTGGAGACATTACTTGTTGCCTAAGGAATTTGTGTTGTATACAGATCATCAAGCTTTGTAGTATTTGAATAGTCAAGGTAAGTTGAATCAAAGACATGTGAGATGGGTAGAGTTCATGCAGAGTTATACATTTGTGTTGAAGCATGGGAGTGGAAAATCAAACAAAGTTGTTGATCCCTTGAGTAGGAGAAGAAACTTGTTGACAGAGATGAGAGTTGAAGTGTTGGGTTTTGATGAATTGAAGAACATGTATGAGGGAGACACTAATTTTGCAGAACCTTGGAAAGCATTTAAGGAACTTGTTGTGACAGATAGGAGTAAGTGGTTGGACTATTTCATTCAAGAAGATATGTTGTTCAAAGGAAATCAGTTGTGCATACCTAAGAGTTCAATGAGAGATAATTTAATCAACAAGAAACACAGTGGTGGATTGGCAGGACATTTTGGCATTGATAAGATAGTGACTTTGGTGAGTGAAAACTACTTTTGGCCTTAGATACATAAGGATGTTTAGAGATTTGTGCAAAGTTGTAGAGTTTGTCAAGTTGCAAAAGGAACTAGTTAGAACACTGGATTGTATAAACCTTTGACAGTACCGGAGAGACCTTGGGAAGAAATAAGCATGGATTTTGTGATGGGATTGGCTAAGACACAGAGAGGACATGATTCAATATTTGTAGTGGTGGATAGATTTTCAAAGATGGCTCATTTCATACCTTGTAAGAAGACAACTGATGCAGTGCATGTAGCTGACCTATTTTTCAAGGAGATTGTGAGATTACATAGATTACCTAATAGCATAGTTTCAGACTGAGATACAAAGTTTGTTGGATACTTTTGGAGGACACTATGGAAGAAGATGAAGAAAGATTTAAAGTTCAGTTCAACTTTTCATCCACAAACTTGTTGAGATGTTTGGTTGGAGAGAAAGCTGGAAGTTGGGATTTGATTCTTTCACAAACAGAGTTTGCATACAATAATTTAGTGAACAAGAGTACTGGAAGAATGCCTTTTGAGATTGTGATTGGAGTGAATCCTAAAGGAGTTGCAGAATTGAGAGATGTCAGTATGGAAGAAAAGAGAAGTGCAGAAGTAAAAGAATTTGCAGATCACATGAAGATAGTGCATAATCAAGTAAAGAAGCATTTGGAGAATATGAACAATAAGTACAAAGAGAAGGTTGATGAGAAGAGAAGACATAAGGAATTTGAAGTTGGAGATGAAGTGATGGTATATCTGAGAAAAGAAATATTTCTAGTTGGGACATATAACAAGTTGAAGATGAATAAGTTTGGACCTTGTAGGAGACTCAGGAAATTTGATTCAGGAAATGCATATGAAGTGGAACTACTGGAGGCATTGGGTATTTCACCTATTTTCAACATTACAGACCTATATCAATATCATGAAATAGAGTTCAGTGACAACATGGAAGAAGACTTGAAGAAGCAATTACCACAACAAGCACCAGAGCAGATTGAAGACATTTTGGACAACATAATTGGTCTCATCACTGGAGGAAGACAATGCAAAGAATACCTTGTGAAGTGGAAAGGTAGACCAGAAGAAGATTCATCATAGATTTCTTAGGCTGAAGTGGACCATCTTGGTTTCCCTCTAGCCCCAGCAAAGTGAGGGACACACCTTTTTCAGTAACCCCCGATGTCTGATGTAGGAGCATCCCTGGTTCAAGAGCAATCTTGCATCAACCAAAAACATTTACATTTCAATTTGTTTGCAGTTTAGTTTGTTTCTTTTCATTTTCTAGTTTAGTTCAAGCAGTTCAGTTAGAAGTAGTTTATGTATTTTGGTCCAGTTACATTGTAGACCTTGCGGAGCTAGACTTATCATCTACATTCACTCATCTACATCATATCCAGAATTTAGAGATCCACACATCATTACCAAAAAGATATCGCTATCAAAAGATCGATTGTTTTCTCAAAATAGAGCATCCTGACAGTCTCTGATAACCAGCTGAAGGAGAGACCTGTGGAAGCATTTCCTGATCTGTGAAGCCTAATGACACATCATTCAATGATCTTTGGTTCATGGCCGACCTTCCTCGAAGATCTGCACATCATTCCATTCATTTTTTAGAGGAGCTCTATGCAATTAGGCCCGACCTATCCGTGTATGCACGTTACAACTCTTCATTGGAGTTTGTAATCTTCCTTGGCCGACGCAGAGGAATCTTATGATCTAGATATAATATATATTGATGTAATTGATCCTTAAGGGAGTAGTGATTCACATAGAAGTATTTGATAGTCTAGATTTCTGCAAGGAGCTTCAAATCTTTATCTTGCACATGTATGTAATTAGGCCTGTGAGCCCTAATTGTAAGCTCGCATGTTGCCAGTTGATCTCTATTTGAATTCTATGATATACTGAATGATTGAATATGCATTTGTTCCATTTCTCTGAGTTGTTTCCATTGTGTTTACTCTTGTTGCATAGACTGGATAGTTCATTATGTGAACCCTCCTACCATGACTGCACCACCTTACCTTGCAAAGTATAGCAACCACATTGCCTAACCTCAATCGCATGTTTGTGAGTGAAAGATGGTTAGAGAGTCCCTATTACAGGAAGGCTGAAGCAGAGAGGATCGTGAAGACCATATTTGATAATACATTTGTCAACACCTTGGAGATCATAAAGGTAAGTTTTTGATTAAATTTTCTTCTTTTAATTTTTTTTTACAATGTTACAAGTTGTTTTTTAATTTTTTGATATTTTAATTTACTAATTTTAATTTTCTTTTAAAATTTCTAATTTATTTTAATTAACTAATTTTGTTTTCATTCACTCTCTTGTTTTAGGTGTCAGAACCACTAGTTAGGGTTCTACGGATGGTGGATGGGGATAGAAACCCAATGGGGTATTTATATGAGGCCATGGATAGGGCCAAAGAAGCAATTCAACATTTGTATGGGTCCAATAGAACAAAATATGAACTCATCTAGCGCATTATTGATCAGATGTGGAACCGACAACTCCATCGACATATTCATGCTGCTGCATATTATTTGAACCCCAAATTTTTTTTCTTGTCTTCATTTAAAGAAGATGCAGAGGTTATGCTTGGCCTCCACACTTGTATTGAGAGGATGATTCCTAATGACAACCTTTGAGACCTCATACAGGATTAGCTATAGATGTATAAGAGGGCAAAGGGGATATCATTTCCTACACCTGCATGCATTCATAGGAGAGACACTTTGCAACCAAGTAAAAAAAACATTATGTTTAATTATAGTTTACAATTTATTTAAAATTTTAAGGTTACTAAAATTCTTAATTTCTTACAAAGTTAAAAATGTCATCCTTGTAGATTTGTGGTGGGAAGATTTTGGTGCCTCAACGCCTAATCTTCAAAAGTTTGCCATCTAGATTCTATCTCAGCCCTATAGCACTTCTAGTTGTGAGCGCAATTGGAGTATTTTTGAGTCCATTCATGCCAAAAAATGTAATAGATTGACTAAAAAACACTTGAATGACCTTGTGTTTGTGTGGTACAACCTTCGACTGCATGAAAAGAAGGTACAAGGGGAGGAGTCATATGGAGCACTTGAACTTGATGAGATTGATCCATATTCAGATTGGGTTGGTGAGGATGTGGATACGAGTTTGCTTACAGCTGATGAGATTACTTATTTGGAGAGAGAGGAAGCTGAATGGAAAGCAAATGTGGTAGCATATGGGGCTTCAGAAGATGAGTCTGGCGAGTCATCAGGGGGAGATTCTGAGGATACAAAGATTGGTCCCATGCTTGAGGCTCGTATTGTGGCTCTTGTTGAGGCTCCTATTAAGGCTCTTGTTGAGGATACTACAACCATACCATCGACTTCCATGGCACCCACACAATGACAACATACTTTTCTAAGTTTTAGTTGCAGAAGAAATTTATGATTTGTAATTTTTGTTGATGTTGAAACTTGAAATTTGAAACTAGAAGTTGATATGCATTGAAACTTTGAAGTTTGAACTCAGTTTTTGGTTTATGAAGTGTATTGAACTTTAATTTTGATCTATATATGAAGAAAATCAGTAATATGATATTATGATTTACAAAATTCAGTAATATGAATGTTTTTAAGCATATTTTAAAAAATTAACGGATTTTTTGATGTTCGATAACTTTGCCAAGTTTTTCCCCAAGTTTTTCTAAGTCCCAAGTTTTTAAAATTTTTGGGTCAGTCGAGTAATTGTCGAGTCTGAGTTTTTAAGCTATGCTTAGTAGCATAATTTGTGCAAACTAGGATGTAATGATTATCTCTAGAGGGAAGGTCAATTGGTCCAACAAAGTCTATACCTCATTTCTCAAATGGTTCAAGAACCACTGAGGGTGAACAGGAATTTCACTAGAAAGTGTAGGGCATCCCATTCTTTTGACATACTATTAGATGTCCTTACTCATAGTGGACCAGTAGTACCCACCTCTAAGGACCTTGTGTCCAATCCTTAAAGCTAAGAAATGTCCTCCAAATTGTTCATTGTGACATGTGCGGATGATGTCATACATTGAACAGTCTCCTGCACACATCTACACAAAACATGATTAGGGAAACATGTTTAAATAGTATATCATTCAACCATGTAAATCTAAAGCTATTTTTGATTAATTGATTTATTTCTTTTTGGATAGAATACAAAGGACACTTCCCTATGGCCAAGTAGTTATCCAAATCAACAAACTAGGGTGACTGAATTGATATGGAAAATAAGTGTTCATCCAGAAAAACATCATCCACCAATTCATTATTTCCCTGCACATTCAACCTTGACAAGAAATTAGCAACTACATTGTCTTTACCTAGTTTGTCAATGACAATTATGTCAAATTCTTGCAATAACAACAACCATAGAATGACCCTTCCACGAATAATGGCCTTATTCATTAGGTACCTAATGACAGAATGATCTATATGGAAAACACCTTGTACCATGTAATGTAGTGGCAGAATTTGTTGATGGCATAAACTACTGCTAGAAACTCCTTTTGGGTGGTTGTGTATTTTTCTAGAGTTGTGGAATTCATATTCTTACTAACATAATAAATAGCATGCATATTGTTGAACACACCAAGATACTGAGAGGGGGGATGAATCAGTATCTAAACAATCTTCAATTTTAACAACTTCAACTTATCCGGAGCAGATTAAAACTTAAGCATCACAGTATTAACATAAGCATGAAAGATTAACACAATCCACATGAACACATAACACCAAATATACATGGAAAACCCAAGAATGGAAAAACCATGGTGAGGATTAACTCACAATATATGAAGCTCAAGTAACAACTTTGTTTTAGGGCTACAACCCAAGGAAGCTACTACTTCTTGAAAAACATTGATTTAGGGACACTCCCAAGGAAGCTTCTACTCCCTGAAGACTTTGTTTTAGGGTCACTCCCAAGGAAGTTACTACTCCCTGAATTGATAACACACTTACAAAATATTATAGTATGATAGTCCTACGGTTTGAAAACTGACATTGAAATCCACACCTTTGATGATTTTAATTCTACCTCTTCAAACTTTCTTTTGACAATCAGATTAGTTAGGCATACTTTACACTTGATCACTATCACAAATATATCTTTAATATGAACCAGGTCAACATCTACACCTTCTGCTCTTTCTCCTTCAATCGCACATTAAAATGTTTTCATTCTGCTCTTTGTCTTACATGCGATCCTTATTAATCACTTTGCAATCACACCCTCCTAACTCAATTTGATTCACTATTTATACATGATATTACATTGATTACATTTCTTGTTGGCCAAATACAACATGAAAAATATATTTACAAGTCAACTAGACAACACACAACATGAAACGTGTAGAAGATAGGTCCTAAGTGAAATCACACGTTACACCTACAGAAGACCCAAGCCTTGTGGACACCAACAATTGCTTAACTAGGTCCAAAACATCCTTCACAACTTCAAACACCAAGGAATTACATCCGCACACTCTGCTCATTTGAAAATAGGATAGCTTTAAGCAAAACATATGAAATCTTGAAGCAAAACGGCCATAGCAACTTGAAAACCTTGTGTGGCACTGGAAACAAGAAAGATATTCATGAAATTCTTCTAGATGAGTCCACATGACTCATACAACATCTCCAAAAACTCCTTTACCTCCGCACATCCAAGATTTGTGCCGCACAACTTCAATCATGAACTTTGAAAACAATAAGTCATCCAGAACACACTGTAACATGTAATTTGAAAAACTGAGTTGTAGGCCACCAAGAACCTTGAAACTGTAAGGAAGTGTTGAGTAAATATTTTGTCGTCAACTCGCTGATGGAAAAATAGTTATATTAACCACAGTGTGATGAGATAAATCTCTATTCTCAGCAAGGGGAGGTTCCCTTTCTTAACTCCTTTCAAACTTATCTATTCTAACACTAATCTTCAGGGTGAATCCATATCATCCATTTCTCTTTTTTCAGAAATGATGTTTACAATTTAAAATAGAAACTTCACAATACAAATAAATATAACCAAGAAACCCACAAGAGCACAGAGTCTATTGTTACTCCTTTTGCTGATTTAAAATTCAAAAACAAATAGGATAAGGTGCAGCCCAAAGTCTTCACCGAATACTATAATAACACACTCATAAAAGATAGCAGCAGCTCAAAGTCTTCCCAATATCTTTTATCCCAAAACATAAAATCACAAACCCAAAGATAATTATTACAGCACAAAGTCTCCAATATTAGATTTAGAACATCTCCCAGATTATCCAAACTCACACTACAATTCGATAAAATAGATAAGATAGTATAAGGAAAAAGGACATAAGAACAATTTTCAATACACCACAAGTTATTCCAATGCAAAGATTGAACGATCGCTTGCTTTTCTATCCACTTGATAAAATATGATTTACAATTTGAACACAAAGTCTCAAAATGCTCTTCAATTTGGCAGAGTTTCGCTTCAATAACTAAAAGATGATAATTACAATGGGGGGTCCTCTTTATTTATAGGAGAGACTGGGAGCAAAAATAGGAAAAAAACAACTAACTATGACTTATTCAACAAAGGAGACATTTTTTTTTGGGACTTTCTTTGTTTTTACATGTAATTACATATGATAAAAGTACATCTAAATATGTCCAAAACTATTTCAAAAGTACATCTAAAAAATAGAAAATAAACTAAGTGATGAAAAAGTTGCTTCAACTTGCACTGCCTTCTTTCTTCACGTGGCAATCATACATGGTAAACGCAACTTGCATCCCCAAAATTCTAGATTGACTGTGTTCCTAAAAATCATCCGAGCTCTGACTATTGCATCTCTGACTGTTGTTATTGATTTTACATGGCTAGTTAACTGGTTATCAAGAATATTATCCATAGAAGCTACTGAAAAGGTTTTCTCTTCAAACTCCTTCTGAAACAAATTCTCAAATTCCTGGGTCATCTCCTCTACAGAAAGAAATTGATTACCCTTTGACACCAAATTGCATGGCAGCTCCTCCAATTTGTGTAAGAGACTAACGTCACTTTGGTTACTCAGCTTCCTTGCAGTTTCTAAATCGTTGATCAGATCTTTTAACACATGGTTCCGATATATCAATGCTTCCTTAGTCTCAGTGTACAAATCCTGATTTGGAATAACACTAATTGATATCAAGGCACTTATTTTCAACTTCCTCATTTCTACCCACTTATCATGACTCTGCTCCAAATGCTCAATATCCTGAGAAATAGCATCAATCAAATCATCAAGTTCTACCCTAATTTTCTCCATTTTGGTTGTTTTCTCAGCTAGCTTTGTAAGAAGAGAAATTCCTATGTGTGCATCCTTTCCAAATATTCTTCAAGCACTTTTCCCTTAAGGCGAGTCTTTTCAGCTTTCTCGATGATAGGATCTTCAACAGAAACGGCCTCAGGAGTCACTGATTTTGAATTCAAAGTAATCTTCCTTACCATTGCAGTCAATTGCTCTACCATTGCTTTATAATGATCTTTCATCTCTTTTTCTTTATCAAACTTCTGAATCAAAATATCCATTGTCGATTGCATGTCAGTCTTTGCACTCTCATGTGTTATTTTGCCTAGCTCAATTCTAGAAATAGAGTAATCACTCATACTGAAATTTTCTATGGTAGCGTCTTGTGGGGGCCTTGCAATCTCCACAAATTTGTGCCCTTTGTCACCCAGCACTCTTGAAAGAATTTTTGGCTTCTTTGGAGTCTTAGCCTTAACAGGCACCAACTTACCAAAATCAAAGTCATTTGGAGAGATTGCTTGTTTCTTTCTTTTAGGCGTATATGTAGACAACCATGGAGGAAGCACAGAAGTACTCACATTCGGATCAGGTTCCATTGTCAGCGTTATGGGAACTACATTGACACTGGAAGTATAAACAATACGTGGAGTATTAGTAAAAATTGCACTTGACACATCCACATTGGGATTTGCTCAGATCCCAATACGAAGTGATAAAAAAATGAAGAGTCCCCAATATCAAAAGATGAAGAGGACAAATAGGGATTGATCCAAAAGAACAGAGAACATTATTGAAAGCAACTTGAGGATTATCAAAGATTTTCCTTGAAGATCATGGAGATTTAGAAGATGGAATGTTAATAGGCGAAACTGGGATAGTAGGCAAAATAGACACAGGAATAGAAACAGTTGCATCAGGTAGAGGAGAAAGGGTTTCGGCTTCATGTAGTACATCCCTCTGTGGAGACATAACTTCATCTTGCAAATCTTCTCATTCCACTCCTACCTCTTTCCCTTATTCTTCTTCTCTTTCCTCTGAAGACCTATTCTCAACCTCCATCTCTTCTATAGCCGGCTCATCAATATTTTGTTTCTCAACTTCCATTTCTTCTACCTCAGTCTCTTTCTTTGTAGCCTTATACTTCTTAGATAAAAACTTGATCCTGGGTTTAGAAAATTTGGACATACTAGGAGTATCACTTTTGTTCTTAGTTCTCAGCTCGACCTTCTTACCAGTTTGCTCCAAAACTTCTTCTTCAAACCCAATTATAAAATCCTTCAATGTTAGGCCTTTACTTTGGAGCCACAAGTTTGTATTAGCTAATATAGGTTCAAACCTTTTCCTCAAAGAAGTCAATTCTTTCTAAGACCATTGGATAGGAGGAAGAGGAGAACCAGCAATCTGTTTAGTGTTGTACCTAGGATCAATCAATTCTTCATTATCAACCATGACTTTAGGAATATCAGCCAAACCTATGTTGGCAAGAGACACTATATGGACTCATGAATGTTGTCATTGATGGCAAGAAAGGTTATCCCACACATTCACAGGACATGATGAGTCTTTACCAGAAGTCAGATTAAAGAAGTGTTGAGGTCTGGTAAGCAAGAACAGAGCAGTCAGTAAGGTCTGATAGACAAGTCCGGATCTCTCAGAAGAAGTATCTCAGTGAAGTGTGGATTTGGGGAAGTCAAGAGGAGTACCTTGACAAATAGAATCCAAGGATTTAGCCTCCGGTGTTGAAAGGATGAAGAGCTATGAATCCTTGAGTGCCAGGCTCCTGATTGACAGTATAAACAGAGGAAGAACTGACTAGTAGAACATAAGACATTATTCTGGATGAGTTACTAATGATGGTATAGGTTCTTAAGGCATAAGTTATGATTGGCCAACATGATTGATGACTTCTACAAGTATATCCTTGATCCACATTCCTTGGTATGCAAGGATTCAGCCGACAGACCAGAGTTTAAGGAAAATATTGACTATTCCAGATGCTGAATAGAAAGGTGATGAAATCACTTGTGCGGATATATATACATGATTGATTTAGATGTGAAGTAGCATATGTGTTGTGTTGGTGCAAAGAAAAGCAGCAGAGCAAAGTGAAGATAGTAAAAGAGGTCTGGAATGTGACAGTACAACTGCATCAAAAGAGAGTAAGAACGAAGTGCAGCAGATCAGTTTATTGAGCTTAACTGGAACTGAATCTTAGCATGTGTGGATGCTTCTCATCAGTTCAAACATTGAGTTACCTTCCTTTTCTGTAGACAGTGAGTCTCTTGTAGGCTGTAAGCCTCTTGTGAGCAGTGTGCTCAGGCAGTGAGCCCTAATTGGCATGTGCCATTTTGTATCTTCTATTCTTCTAACAGAGAATAATATCTTGGGTTAATCACCCCATGGTTTTTCCCTTAACTGGGCTTTCCACGTCAAAATCATTGTGTCATGTGTATTAGTAGTATTTCCTTTTCATGTTTATGTTTGCTTATTTGATTTGATATTGCATTAACTGTTAAAGAAGTTCAAAAGGTAAAAGATTAAGATAACTGATTCACCCCCCCTTTCAGTTATCAACAATTGGTATCAGAGCCAAGTTCCTCCCAACAAAGCCTAACAGCTTGAGGAAGATCTAGGAATTCAAATGGATGTGTATGGTATGAGGGAGCAACTTAAGTCTGCCCTTGATGATCTTGAGCAGTCAAACTCTGAAGTCAATGAATTAAAGGAAAGACTCAAACACGCTGATGATTTCATAAAAGAACTAAAAGAGAAACTAAGTCTCTCTATGAAAAAGAGAAAGGAGCTACTCCAGCAATTGGCAAGTCAAGGTGAAGCAAATGATACAAGTGGAGATCTGAAAGAGAAAACCAAGTTATGTGAAAAGTTATCAAAAGAAATCATCATGATAAGACATGAAATGGAATCAAGAGTTATGAAGTTTACCCAAGAAATTGAAGAGAGAAGAAAATCTGAAGATGACCTAAGATAATCTCTCAAAGAAAAATCAGAAGACTGCCACAAGATGGATAGAATAATCAAACATCTTAAATCTAATCTTGAAGATGCTAAAGATAATGAAGAAAAACTTGAGGATCAAATTGTCTCTCTCAAAAGGGATCTTCAAACAGCAAATGAATACAAAGAGAAATTCAAGATAAGCTCTGCTCAACTTGAAGTTCTCCTTGAAAGTTAAAAGAGGGTAGATAACAAGTGTGGCCTAGGATATGAAAAAGGTGAAATCTCTGGATCCGGTCAAAAGAATTTTGAATCAGAAAATCCAAGGAACAGGCCTAGAAGACTTCCAGTAAGGCAGCCTAATGCTCAAAGATATCCATCCTTCAATGGATATTGCCACAACTGTAATAACTTTGGTCATAAAGCTAATTAGTGCAGAAGGAAAATGAATCAGACTAATACATCCTTCTCCGGACAGTGTTTCAACTGCAAAAGGTATGGTCACAAATCTCATGAATGCAATAATATGCAAATGAACAATTCATTCAATGGTAGATGCTTTGCATGCAATAGAATGGGTCATATGGCTAATCAATGCAGATCAAGAGGATATCAATCAAATACGCAAAGAAATGTTGTTTCCCAAATTTGCAATAGATCCGGTCATATTGCCAAATTCTGTAGAAGCAAGAATCAGGACAAAAGAGGTCCGGTACATCATAATCAGAATCAAGACAAGGGAAAACAAAAAGTGAATGCGGATGAAGTTCAAAGTGAGATGAACAAGATTTGGGTAAAGAAAAGTACAGATAATGTAGGGGATGGATCCATACCAAACTCTGGTGCTGATATTCCTTCCGAAAATTAAAAAATGAGCTCTGGCTCAGGGGGAGACACAAAGAAAACCATTCTCCCTAGCCAGTCAATTGGTGCCGGAACTAGCACAAGGAGAGTTGCGGATTAAAGGGTTCTTAAGAGAAACGTCTAAATAAACTATGGTTAAGATTTGGAAGATCTGCAAGATGTTCAGATCAAGATTGATCTAGTTCTTCAAGTCATCTGATTAAGGCAAACCGGAATGACTTAGGTCAAGCATTTATTGCAACTTGGTTTTAGGGTTTGCGAAACAATATAAGGGTTCCTCTTATTAAACATTTGCTCATTCTGCATTTAAGAAGAAGAAAAGAGGTGCTTGCAACAAATTTCCTCAAGCCCATCAAAGATCATTTGCAGAAGTCAATTCTTCCAGAAATCGATCCGGCTCACTCTGTGAAACCTAAAGGCGCAAAAGGTATTTTTTGTTCTCAAATATCTCTCTGCAAATCTTTTGAAAAGATGTCTACTCTGAATATTGTGAAGATCACTGATAGGCCTCGCCCCAAATTCAAGAAACATTCCTATAAATCCTTGGAAGTAGATCCCCTAGGAGCATTTTCCAGTGTTCCACATGGTGTGTTGCATACAGAAGATATTAGGGTTTACATACACACAAATATTGAAGAGTTTGGGGAATTCAAACTAAGAGACATCTATCATAAACAATTGATAGATGATGCTTTTGAACTGAAACTTCAATATAAGGGCATCCAAGAGAAACATTTTGATCAATTCATTCATTTCCCCTACTTTGAAGAAGATGAATGGGTCCAGTATGTATTGAGTAGGATGCTTGATAACTTCCTATGGCTGAACAGACCTTGCAAAATCACTAAGGAGGCAATTAGTGCAGTAACCGGCTTATACTCCTCCGGAGGGATACCTGTCCTCAAATCTGTCAAAAACTAAACTGTAACTGAGGCCACTAGATCAAAATTTGATAAGAGGGCAATGACCATTGAAGATATCATGGACCCAGATATCAAGTTTGCATCTATGATAATAGGGTATAAGATATATCAATCCAGTAGGGAGAATTCAATGTCCAGAACTGCAGTGTATACTGCCTATGAGATGATGAGAAAGAATGCAAAGTATGATCTCTGTGAACTTCTTCTAAGTCAATTGATGGAGAACATACAAAAGATCAAAAAGGACAAGAAGAACTCCTTCAAATATGGTGGACTGATATTGTGTTTATTTTTCTACTTCATGAATGAGCTGCCTGGATCTAATGGATGGGCATGGCAAAATAACAAACTGGTAGCAATTCAAATCAGAGATTACTTGCATGAACTTAGGGATGCCAAGGCAAGGAATACAGCTCTGTGGGGGTACTTTAAGAACTTCCAAAATACTATGCAAATCAGAGAAAGAATCCCAAAATCATTGGTTGAAAAATATAAAGATACAGTGTGCTTCACAGTAGACACTAATCAATGCCTAATGGAGGCAGCAGAGCCAAGGACAGTCTGGATCATGCCTATGGGGTATGAAGTTGATGAACAAATTGTGGAGCTACATGTTCAACACATGCTAAGTCAGCCAAAGGATCCAAATGCAGAAAGGTTTGAAACCTTTGAAGAGCTAAGTGTAAAAGTTCATGTGGAACTCAGACAACCAAAAATAAAGAGGAAAGTGAGAAAAGAAGTTGAAGAAGTTGCCAAAGGCATAGGCATCTCAAAGGAGGCACTTGATGCCAATAGGGAAAAGATGGAAAGGGCTAAAGAAGAGAAGAAAGAGGCAGAAAAGGGAAGTAAGGAAAGTGCTCCGGTAGAATCTTCCACCTAGACAAGATCATCAAAGAGATCTACACCTGCCACTGCTAAAAGCTCAAGGACACCAAAATCGGAAGCAAAATCATCCGGCAGAGGAGAGAAAAGAACTAAAACAAAGGCCACAAGGTCTTATGTTAGTCATAAGGATGATGAAGAAACTGAATCAGATGAAGAGATAAAGAAAATGAAGAAGGAGAAGAAGAAAACATCCGGTGAACCCTCTACTGGTCAAGGTGAAGAAGAAAAGGTAGAAGAATTTGTAGAAAAGCCCACTCTGTCTTTAGATGATGTCATCAAATCAGTCACCGTGGATGGAAACCTTCAGCCAATGGATGAATTCTATGATGATTACAATGAAGCAGACCAAAAGATCTTGCAGGAAGCAGCAGTTAAGTATCTGAACATATATAACAAGGCTTTTATTGAAATTATATCTCTTACTCCCAAAAGCCTAGAAAGAGAGTTAGAAATAAGAAAGAATACTGTCATGGAAAAAGATCTTGAGATCCAGGAATAGATAGCCATTCAGCTATATCCTTCAATCGATTCAAAGCAAATGAACATGATCTTCAAGGATTGCAAGGATGAATTTCAGAGCAAAGCCAGAATGAATCAGCTCATGCTTGGTGAGACTGACAAGATAGCCAAGGAAATAAAAGAGATCCTCAGGAATGCCTTCAAAAGAGTCAATCTTCCTATTATAGAGGACTTGGGCATTGATCCTTCGACCACAAGTGTTGAAAAGGAATCCACTGAGGAAATGACAGAAGAACTAATATACATCGGTGAAGATAAGGGCTTAGAATCCTCTGCTCTGAAAGAGGTGGCCCATGAACAAACAAACATCACTCCTCTGGTTTCCCTTGCTAACTCCGAATCCAAAGGAGAAGAAAAAATAGAGGAGAAAGAAGCAGAGGTGAAGGAAAAAGAAGATGACAGTACCAAGGTTGTAGAAGGAGAAAAAGCTCCAAGAGACAGTTCTGAGACTGCAGAAGAGAAGAAGAATCTATCTCCGGCAAGAAACACTATAGAAACTGTCAAAAAATTCTTAGACAAAGAGACAATGGAAATTGATGAATCGAAACTTCTACAAGGGCCATTTAATTTTGACTCTCTTTCTCCGGTACAAACAATGAAGATAGCTTCATTTGTTAATGCAAAGGCCAAAGAAAAACTCCTAAAGTCTCACATGGAAGACTATGAACTTATAGTAGCTACATCCGGAGTGTTAGAAAAGATCATGCCATCTTTTCAAAAGGATCCCTTAGCCTCCTCATCTGGTAATCTCAAATCTCTGATTAATAGTATTAGTACACATTTCAATTCTCTAGAGAAATCAGCTGAGGAGAAGGTCAGGAAAGAGGTTTTGGATAAAAGATTCTCTGAGTTGCAAGGGCTAATAGCAAATGACAGGAGAGTAATGGGTATTGGGATAAAGAGCTTGGAAAATGCTCTCAAGGACGGAGGAAATGTATACAAATTTTGTATATCCTGGTCTAAAGCAACAGTGGAGATTGAGAAGAAAGTGAAAGAATAGGAGGACAAACTAACAAAACTTTCTCAAAATTTTAATCCACTTACCACATCCATAATAAATCAAGAATGTCAGATGATTGCAGTTTTGAATGAAATTAAAAAGCTTGAAGAAGAAAAGAAAAATAGAATTAGTAGGTTGAATGAACTTAGAGGAATAATTATCCCTAAGTTGGAGGCCATGCATGAGGCCTTAAGTGATGCTCAAACTACAACTAGAACAAATGATCCGACAGAACTGAAAAAGGCAGAAGCTTATGCATTCCTGTTGAGTGGTCACATCACAATTTTTGATAGAATGAAGTAGAGTTGGGAAATAGAATTTGTCTAGTTGAAGACATCTTTTGCAGATATCCTTCAGTTTATGTAAAGTATAGCATGTATAAATACTTATGCAGCTAAGTATAGAAGTGTTTTTGAGGAAAAAAAATTATGTGCGGACCCCACCCTTTGCCATTGATGTTAAAGGGGGAGTGAGGAGCAGTGAAAAATGAGGAATCCAACTAAGGGGGAGCTCTGGAAAATGTATATAAAAAAAAAGCATCAGCCAAGGGGGAGTATAGTGCAACACTTAGTCATTTTTCACTAAGTGTTGCCATCAATGCCAAAGGGGGAGATTGTTGGCAAGAGACACTATATGGACTCATAAATGTTATCATTGATGGCAACAAAGGTTATCCCACACATCTGTAGAACATGATGAGTCTTTACTGGAAGTCAGATTGAAGAAGTGTTGAGGTCCGGTAAGCAAGAACAGAGTAGTCAATAAGGTCTGACAAATAGGTCCGGATCTTTCAGAAGAAGTATCTCAGTGAAGTACGGATTTGGAGAAGTCAAGAGGAGTACCTTGACAAATAGAATCCAAGGATTTAGCCTCCGGTGTTGAAAGAATGAAGAGCTATGAATACTTGAGTGTCAGGCTCCTGATTGACAGTGTGAACAGAGGAAGAACTAACTGGCAGAACATAAGACATTATTCTAGATGTGTTACTAATGATGGTAAAGGTTCTTAAGGCATAAGTTATGATTGGCCGACATGATTGATGACTTCTACAAGTATATCCTTGATCTGCATTCCTTGGCATGCAAGGATTCAGTCGACAGACCAGAGTTTGAGAAAAATATTGACTATTCCGGATGCCGACTAGAAAGGTGATGAAATCACTTGTGTGGATATATATACATGATTGATTTAGATGTGAAGTAGCGTATGTGTTGTGTTGGTGTGAAGAAAAGCAGCAGAGCAGAGTGAAGATAGTAAAATAGGTCCGGAATGTGACAGTACAGCTGCATCAAAAGAGAGTAAGAATGAAGTGCAGCAGATTAGTTTATTGAGCTTAACTGGAACTAAATCTCAGCATGTGTGGATGCTTCTCATCAGTTCAAACATTGAGTTACCTTCCTTTTCTATAGACAGTGAGTCTCTTGTAGGCTGTAAGTCTCTTGGGAGCAGTGTGCTTGGGCAGTGAGCCCTAATTGGCATGTGCCATTTTGTATCTTCTATTCTTCTAACAGAGAATAATATCTTGGGTTAATCACCCCGTGGTTTTTCCCTTAACCGGGCTTTCCACGTCAAAATCACTATGTCATGTGTATTAGTGGTATTTCCTTTTCATGGTTATGTTTGCTCATTTGATTTGATATTGCATTAACTGTTAAAGAAGTTCAAAAGTAAAAGATTAAGATAACTGATTCACTCCCCCCCTCTCAATTATCAACAACCTAGATATTCAATATGTTCCAGAGATAATTTGCTATAGTCTAGTTTTCTGATATCCTCCTCTATCCTCAAGTCAAACCAGATGTCTACAACCATCGACTCATGAAACTAAGTCATCCTTTTGATCTTATCCTTCACACCCCTGTAATCAAACCTTGGTCTCCGTTTGATCCGCTTCATGGTCACTAACTGCATTTCAGTCTCCATGGCTCTAGCCTTTGTGGCAGTTGACACTGAGTATCTGACAATTTCAACTAGGAATCTGAATCCTAGTTTCTTGAGTTCCATTTGCTTATTATGTATGACAATCATTTGTCTACATAACTCCATCAGAACAAGTTTATCTAAAGGAAACCTCGGCAACATATAAGGATAACCTTGGGAAAAGCCAACCCTTAAATATGAGAAAGTCTGAAATTGTAAGAACATACACCCATAATCATTCACAACTAACCAAGCCTCATCAAAAACTCTTCTCTACTCTAACTGAGGATCAAAAAGACACAAGGACACTGTGAAGAAAGCATCATTTACTCTCCTGAAATGATGAATTGAACCTTTCAACATCAGCTGAGGATAATATCGATACATAGGAAACGCTCTCCTATCTCCTTCGGATGTCAAACCCGGAGAGATCCTCATTGAGGCTACTATATACACAAGGTAAGAAGTCATATAGAATTTGGAAGTGGTGGCTACCTTAGTCAATTTCTCATGCAGAGCATTCCTAATTTGTTCACCCTAAAAGATTGCTTGCTTACCTTGGAGTATAACCTTGATAAAAGGGTACATCCATTCATGGAAAAGAGAGGAAGAAGCTAGCCCCCTTAGCCTACTAAGAAGAGTTATGAGATCACCAACCTCCTCAATAAAATCACTTCTGGGAAAACTCCTTGGCCACCTAAATAAGTTTGACCTTGAAGTCTTAAGCCACTTGGTGTTAATTGTCTTCTTAGCCTTCTGAGAATTCTTGTCATATTCTTTTTGAGCCTCAGCAAAATCTAGTTTCACAACCTCTATAGTAGCAGGACACATGAAAACTTTATCAATGAATTATGGATCCAATCTGATGATCACATTTCCATTCGCATCCACCACTGCCCTAGTATCTTTGTTGTAGAACTGAGCACATTGCAGAATAAATTTTGTATTATGAGCTGCCACCGGGAAAGATGACACCATGTGAATATTGCTATCAAAAATCTTCTTCATCGTAGAACTAGGATTAGAAGACTTAGTTCTTTCCACAAACTCAGCCATGTCTACATGGCCAATCTTTGTATCCCAAATATCATCAACATTGGAGGAAACTGAGGTGATTGGAAAAACACCCTGATACTTATACTTCATTACTTTTGACTTCTTTGGAGACGGCTCAGTCATTTGAAAAACTAACACCAAAAGGATGTCTATGAATAGAACAAATCCACAGAGGAAATTGCAACAAAAAGCCATGATCATGCAATTAGGGGAAATACTGGTAATCTGGGAAAATTACATGTCGATGATCACGACTACTGGGATAAGCTTGAAAGGGCTATAGCACAAGTAGGTCGAAAAAATGGAGGAAAGCAGACTCAAGAAAGTAAATTTGAAAATCTCCCAGAGTTAAAAAATTTTGAGAGAGTGAATGCACAGGCGGCAAAATTTGCCGCCCTTGCATTTGAGTGATAAACTACAGGTGTCAAGGCGGCAAATTTCACTGACCCTACATGTCAAGGCTGAAATTTGTGTATTAGCGGTGATTTTTACCGCTTTTGCATGTGGAACAGGTTCTTATGTTTGAGCGATAAAATTAGCTAACTTAGCATATGGGGGTAGGTTGCATAGTGTTCGAGCGGCAAATTTTGTCATCTCAACATATGTTACGCAAGTTTTCTTCATGTAAGGGCAGCAAATTTCGCTGCCCATACACATTGGGAACACCAAATGTACTAGTGGTGATTTTAACTGTGAGTACTTTTAGGGTATGAACATGAAAGTTCATACATAGTCGGTGATTTTTGCTGCTATATCATTCGACTTGACCTATACATATCTGTACAGAAATGATAAAAATTACCGCTTCTACATAAACTTAGGAAAAGAGCTCGTGTAGGGTCAGTGAATTGTGCCACCTTGACACAAGTTAAATTAGTTTATTAGACGAGAAACTGATACTCTAGGCGGTGATTTTTACCGTCGATAACACAAGACTAGGACAAAAACAAAGACATTAGATCTAAATAAGCAAAAGAAAACTCATACCTCATGTAACAAGAAAAACAACTAGATTTAGAAGAAAAACCTAAAACAAAATTAAAACCTAAACAAATGATCCAAAATCGAGAAACTAGGGTTTTAGAATTATGAAAATTATAGAAAGACAAACAATAGTAATGACGCATCTAATCACGATTTTAACCATTCATCAGAAACCCTAGTATGAAACAAACAAGGAACAAAACAAGAAGAAACTAACCTGAAAACTCAAAAAATGGGAATAATACAGTCCAAATCTGACGAAGAACAATTGCACAATCCCCCAAATTGACTCGAACCAGTGTATGGACTTTGCTCAAATCATGTAATGAAGGCAAGGTAGAAAGAAGGAATGAAATAAAAATGATTTAAAGACCTTTTAAAACAAACTTAAAACAAAACTAAAAGGTTACCATTAATGTCACACAAGTTAACTCGTCATGACATTAATGGTGCATATTGGTAGCCTTTTTTACCACTTCGACATTACAAAGACATGACATGCATGGGTGGCAAAATTTGCTGCCCTTGCACTTGGAAACAAAAGATAGATGTATGAGTGGAAAAATTTGCCGACTTCGCACATAAACCTGAAAATTTTACTAACACATTTAAAAGATCAAAAATGATATTTTGATAAGCTTGCAACCTAGTGAAACTTCATGAATTTTAGGAAACCAACTAAGGGGAATGTCACAAGCTATCTTAACGATGTCAGATGACTTCACATGAGGTCAACAGAACTTGTCCCGATTTGTGAACTTAGAGTGTAGGTTATGAAACAAACAAGTTTCGTAGGGGTTGTCTACAAAAACAAGCATAGCTGATTTTGAGAACAACAACTGGCTCTAACTAGGGAACTTCCTTCGATCGAACTCTGAAATGATTGAAGGGAGAAGAATCCAGTCTCTAAGTGCCTTCAACCATGCCATTGGGCCATAGAATCAAGCTACCAAAAAGAAAAAGACACCAAAGACTAAACAATAATTAAAAATAAAAATAAAAACACTATAAAAATGTACAAATGAACTTATCTGATACTTCAAGGATTGAAGTGCTTCAGATGTTGTCCACTATGAGGTAGCAAGAATAGTGTTCCATCAAGATACTCCAACAAGAAGCTATTTTCACCACAAAGTTGGTGAATGATGAATGAGCCTCTCCATAAGGAATCAAACTTCCCATGCATTCCTTTTGGTTGTCTCCTCTTGTCCCATAACAAGACTTGATCTCCAATTTGAAAATCACAAGCCTTTGCCTTCTTGTCAAAAAGCTTCTTCACCTGACTTTGATGTTTAGCAATACGGTCTACTACCATATCCCATTGTTCTGCAAGTTCAGTGAGGTACAGGATTCCTTTGTCAATAGAACTTTCAAAAGTTCTATCTTCTACTGCCTTTGCCAACTTCAATGCTGACAATTCCAAAGTAATATGTATCTCTGTATTCAAACCATACAGAAGCTGAAACGGTGACATACCTATTGCTCTTTTGGGGGTAATCATGTCTGCCCATAAAGCATCAAACAACTCTTTATAACAATTTCTTTGATTATCTTCCACCAGTTTCCTGATAATATCAACCAGATTTTTGTTACTAGATTTCGCTTGACCATTTCCTTGCGGATAATAGTCTAAAGAGAGAAAGAATGATCCCATGTTCATAGCAAAAGCCAATAATCTCATTAGAAGAGAAACAAGTAGCATTATCTACTACAACTTTGTTTGGAACTCCAAACTGGGAAATAATATTTTCCTTAAGAAAATTACATACCACTTCAGAAGTAGCATGCTTTACTAGGATGGCCTCCACCCACTTGGTAAAATAATTAGTTGCAGTGAGAACAAAGTTGTGTCCCACACTTGATGGTGGGTTCACAGCACCAATGAAGTCAATGCCCCATTGCTGAAAAGGTTCTTCAATTACAACTAGCTTGAGTGGTAATGCAGCCAACTTATGCCTTCCAACAAACTGTTGACATAACTCACACCTACGTACCCAATTGTACACATCCTAAAATAGTGTGGGCCAATAGTACCTAGCCCATAGAATCTTATGAACCATCATAGGCACAGAAAAATGTCCTCCACAAGCCAAATTGTGAAAAGACTCCAGAAGTCTATTTTGTTGTGCTTTATCCACACAACGGAGAAAAATTCCATCAAGGCTTCTTTTATACAAACCATTGTCCCACAAGACATAGTTCATAGCCTTCAATTTGATAGTTCTTTTCTCCTTATAGGATAGGTGAGAAGGACACTCACCATAGGTAAGAAAATGAGCAATATTTGAATACCACTCATCTGTAGTAGTGACAAAGAGAACAGTTGGCATACCCTCAACTTCTTCTTCTTCATCTCCTATTTCTTTTGGTACATTGTCGGCAATCAACTGACACAAACCTCTACCACACACAAGCTTGGTAGGTTTGATATCAAGATCAAACTCTTGAATCTTGGCAATCCAATTGCCTCTTTTGGTTCCAAACTCTTGTTGAGTCAGGATAGACTTTACTGTTGTATCTGGCACCAAAACAACAGTGTGTGAATTCAAAATATAAAACTAGAAATGCTTTACCGCCTTGACCACGGCATAAGCATGTTTCTCCATATTTGAGTATTTAAATTCATGAGCCTTCATAGAATAACTCATAAATGAAATAGGAGATTCCACACCTTCCTCATTTTGCTGAACAAGAATGGCTAAAAGTGTATGCTCGGAAGCATAACTGTATACTATGAAATCCTTGGTATAATCAGGACAAACTAGAACCAGAGCATGAGCTATGGCCCTCTTGATGTCCTCAAATGCTGCTTTACCTTCCACACTCCAACAAAAAGTAGTCTTACCCTTCATCATGTTGATAATGTGACGGGTTTTCTCTGCGAATTCTGGAATGAATCTCTGCAAAAAATTCACCTTTCCAAAGAAAGAATGAACTGCAGTCTTACTAGTAGGCAAAGTAAGACTTTGGATAGATTTGACCCTTTCTGAGTCAATTTTAGTGCCTTCTCAGGACACAATGTGACCGAGAAGCTTACCTTCTGTAACCCTAAAAACTAATTTCTTAGGGTTATGAGAAATACCATTTTGATGATATCTTTTCAGCACCTATCACAAATGGTATGCATGATCTTGATGTTGTTTAAAGAAAACAATCAAGTCATCAAGATATACCACAATGAATTTCCCCATCTCATATCTGAAAGCGAGGTCCATTGCTCTCTGGAAAGTAGCGCCAGCATTGACCAAATCGAACGGCATCCTATGATATGTAAACATGCCCCAAGGTGTTGTGAAAGCAGTCTTCTATTGATTTTCTTTCCTAACCTCTACTTGATTATAGCCTGAAAAACTGTCTAACATAGACAGCATCTCTGAACCAGTTACAGTTTGCAACACTTGGTCCATGATGGGTAGGGGGTAGTTATCCTTTAGAGAAGACTAGTTGAGATTCCTGAAGTCAACACAAATATGGATTTCTCCATTCTTCTTTCTTACAGGGACAATATTCATGATCCAGGTAGAACGATGAATAGGAAAGATTATCCTTGCATTCAACATTTTCTGGATTTTGGAAAGAATAGTACCTGAAATCTTGGGATTATATTGCCTCTACTTTTGTTTATGATTCAATGATCCAGCCTTGAGAGGAATTTCATGCTGAATCTCCTTAGGTCTAAAAGACTTTAGATCATCATAAGAATATGCCAAAACATCAATGTAATGGCGAAGAAGTGTGGTGAATTTAAATTTCTCATTGGCAGTGCAACACTTCCCAATATTGAACATTTTGGGATCTGCCTCAAAACTCAAATTTACTTGTTCAAAGTCCATGGATGAACTTGAATCAAGTTGTTGCTATTGATTTACATACCTGTCATGCTTATCAAATAGCTTTTCTAGGGAAACCAAACCTTTTGGAATCTTATTCCCTTTCAGCTAAAGAAACTCTTCACCAGTTTGTGAATCTATTTTGGAAATGTATTCCCATGGTGGAGATTCACTACCTTCAAAATAGAGCTCATCAAAGCTATCCATCTTTTCCAAGAAAACTATGATTTGATTATCACTATTGAACACTTGCCAATGGTCAGCATTATCTGGTACACTTGGCTGGAAAACCAACTCAATTGTGTACTTGTTACCTTTGAAATCCTTATGGGGGACCATAAGGGTGGTGGAGATAGCTAATGAATCTGCATGATCATTAAACTCTCTAGGCACCATAGAAATATCAAAAGCATCAAAACCTTCAGTGAATTCCCATATGCGATTGCGATAATGTTTCAACCTTTCATTTTTGGTCTGATATAAATTTCTCACTTGGCAAACAACTAGTTCAGCATCTCCTTGAGCATGAAGATTTTTAATACCTTTAACTCGAGCAGCTTCCTTGCCGAGTAATAATGATTCATACTCTGCAGTATTATTGGTATTGTCGAATTGCAGCTTGTATGAGAAAGGGAAGATATCACCTTGTGGAGATATCAGAACAATTTTAGTTCCAAAACCAGTAGAACAACTGCCATCAAATTCTAAAACCCAAACATCATTAGAATTTGATTTTTTGGAATTTCTTTGACCAAAAGATTCTTCTTCATCAGTGAAGGAAAAATCTGAGATCACTATACTTTCATCTAAATACTCTTCTGATTCTCCATCTGAATTATCTAAACCTTCATCAGATGAACTGGAAAGATTTTCTATGGATAAGAAATAGTTACCCATACTTGAAGACTTGAACAAAATTTGAGCTTTCAGGTTTTAGTTTGGGTGACTATGTATTTCGCTTCCTTCTCAGGAAGCAACTTTTGCATGACTCCTTTAATAGGTATCTTGGCTTCAGATAGATCCATGTTCAATTCTCCACCTACATATTTACAGAAATTATGCCCAAGAGAAATACCATAAGAAGCTGGAACATCAGCCACTAGGATAGTCATCTTGATCCTCTTGTCTGGAAAGGCTGCAAATGAAAATTGGGCATCTTTGATTTGGCCCAATAACAGTACTTGATTGTTTTCCATGGAGAAACATCTCCCAAAGGTCTTGGTTAAGGTGAGACCAAGGGTGTCTGCCACCTTAGCAGGCATGACGTTACCAGAAGCCCCGGAGTCTATTATACAATTGCTTAACTTATGACCATTAACCAATAGAGAAACATAGAAAGGTTCTATTTTCCCTGGATCAACAAGGGGAGTAGTGACTAAATTATTTTGGGTAAATTTGTTTTTAGAGGAGTCATGGGTGATTTTGGAAGAATCTTGCCCCGCAGGGGCAGTCTTATTTTTCACATACTTAGCTAACCTATCAAACTGTTCAGGGTTAGCTTGTAAGTACTCCACCTCAGACATCTGGATCTTGGTTTTCCTAGCATGATCTATAATATCAAAAAGTTGAAATGAACTAGATATAGAGGAAGAAAATCCATCATTCTAGATTTTAGTCGGGGTAGTACTGGTCTGAGGAGCAAAAGCAGGAGAGATAGGATGATTATGTGAACTTACTTGTTTGTTAGCAACCGGGTCTTTTGATTGAAAAGGCAACGGAATTCCCCGTTTGGTAATTGAGATCACCAGCTGAGGTTCCTCTCTTGTCTTTCCTTTATCAACTTGCTGATTTGGATCATTTTGGGACCTGGTAAAAATAGTGTATGCTCCATCATACACTTCTCCTTCTCTTTCCGCTTCATCTTGGTAATTTAGAAAAACAATGGTAGAGTCACCAGCTAATTCTTCTTCTCCTTCTGTAAAAAGATTAGCATCATTCTCCTGATCCAACTTAGGTTGGAAAGAATGGTCATGTTCAACTTCATAGTAGCCAACTGTTAAATTGATCGGTGCTGCTTCAATGGCAAGCTTCCCCTATGTGGGTCGAAGACGATTTTGTTGCCCTTGATTTCTAGCAGCATTGCCTTGGTATGAATTGTTAGGAAATGTTCTCCTTGGTATATCCCTATAAGAAGGAGAAGCGAACATACCTTGAGACATTTGTCGTTTCAAAGCTAGTAATTCATTTGCTGACTTTTGCACCATAGGATCTGTGGTGCTTGTGTAAGAATTATCAGTAGAGGATTGACCTCTATTTCTGTTAGAATCTCTCCTTATCTTACCCGAAAGGATAAGATCATCTTCCACCTCTATAGCCAATATATGAGCTATGGGAAGATCAGCAGGGCCAGTCTGCCTTAGTAGAAAGCTTACCTCAGGTAGGTGAGTATTGATGAAAAAGCATTTGAGATTCTCCGTCGTTGGTTGAGCGGTTATCAGAATCCTGTTTCTCAATTTATTGAACTTAGCAATGAAGTCTCGCATGGGTTCATGTGGCTCTTTTTTCATTTGTGTGAGCTGTGCCAATAAGGCATGTGCATCTTCTGCAGGCTTGAACATAGCCTCAAACTTGGTTTTGAGGGTATGCCAACCAGTTATAGTTTGGGCCTGGAGATGGTAGAACCAATCTGCAGCAGCACCTTGTAATGTTTCCACAAAAAGTCTTACTACCACATCTTCATGTTCCACCCCTAACACACTGCAAGCTATGCAAAAGGCTGCAATGTGTTCATCCAGGGGGACTTTTCCATCTCCATAATACTTAGGAAAATTCTTCCTTGAACTACAAGGTAGTTCATGCAATGGCGGAGTTAAATTCAAAGGACCAAAAGTATTACCCCACGGGCCTTGAGCTGCCATGGTGTGCTAATTAAAGGGTGGGATAACAAACCTCTATGGAATCTAAACAGACAAAACTCTGTTAGTACTGGAGCTAGAAGCTTCACCTGGTATTGGAGACCTGGCGTTGGTAGGAGGAAAACTCCTAGTTTGCTAAAGCCGAGGTTGTGGAGGCAAAAGACCAAAGTTATTTTGTTGCATTAACTCGAATATAGGATCAATAATACCTTGAGCTCTCTTGCTTCTTGTATACCATGAGTTTGCTAGAATGCAATGCACTCAACAAAATCTTGAAAATAGCTTGAAACAATGGAAAAGAACTATAGTGTTTCAACTCAAAGTGTGAGGCTTCAAGTTGTGCATTGCTTCCCCAGTAGAGTCGCCAAAAACTGTTGGGTGAATATTTTGTCATCAACTTGTTGACAGAAAAATGGTTATATCAACCACAGTGTGATGAGATAAATCTCTCCTCTTAGCAAGGGGAGGTTCCCTTTCTTAACTACTTTCAAACTTATCTATTCTAACACTAATCTTCAGGGTGAATCCATATCATCCATTTCTCTTTTTTTAGAAATGATGTTTACAATTTAAAATAGCAACTTCACAATACAAATCAAATATAACCAAGAAACCCACGAGAGCACAAAGTCTATCGTTACTCCTTTTGTTGATTTAAAATTTAAAAACAAATAGGATAAGGTGCAGACCAAAGTCTTCACCGAATACTATAATAACACACACTCATAAAAGATAGCAATAGCTCAAAGTCTTTCCAATATCTTTTATCCCAAAACATAAAATCACAAACCCAAAGATAATTATTGCAGCACAAAGTCTCCAATATTAGCTTTAGAACATCTCCCAGATTATCCAAACTCACACTACAATTCAATCAAATAGATAAGATAGTATTGTTATCATTGGGAATTGCACCTATATGCAAGGCTAGTTAAAGCACTGTAATTCCGTGTAACATGGGACTAATCTCAAGTTGTGGGTGCCCTATGATGAGATGAGACATCCAGATTATGGGCTAGTTCCATTCAAATGTTCTATTGAGACGTATGTTTTTACTTTTTGGGAAAAGGGAAGAAAGAAACTAAATGAATGCTAAAGGTAAAATGGTGATGCACCTGATATGGATAAAAATAATGCAATCTGATCCACAATGTTTACTCAGAAATCTAATTTTTACACAATCCAGACTTGGCATAAATACCACAAAAGTGATTCTAAGGAAGGTTTGAAAACAGGTTTTTATGAAGGAAATAGTTTTTTCACAGCATAAAAAATACTATTTCTAGTTAACACAACCTAAGACCTATGATGAATATATGCTTTAATGCTGCAAACAAGGAGGTGAGACAATAATTTTGAAGGTTTAATAATAAAACATAGCAAAATTTCATCAAATCACTTCAACATTCAACACAAAAAAGGAAAGGTAATTCAACTGATCTGAAATAAACAAAGGAAATCTTTGCAAAAAGATAAAAGATAACATGTAACCTATCGATCTCTCAATAAAACTGTAAAAAGTGAGCTACAAGAATTCTCCAATCTGTCTGAATCAGAATGAGAATCAAGAACTAGCAAAAACAAACTTTTGCTTTATAATATATAGGTCTGCTCTCTTCAAGAGGCATGCAAAAAATATGGACTTATAGATAACTGCCTCTAAAAATACTCATTCCCGAGCAAGCTCAAAATTAGGACCTAAAACTGCCACAAATTGAGCAAAAATAGCTTCAATGTGGGCCTCTCTATATGTTTGACCAAAGACCCTAAAAATACTCCTAAAAGTCATGCAAAACCTCCTAGGTGACATAGTTAACTCAACTAATCAATTTGCATGATTTTGCATGAGCAAAATTGATTGTGAGTAAATAATAAAGTAATAGAATAATTACTTTATTATTGGTTACAATTTATTCTATTTTTTATTTTACAACTTGTGGAAAATAATAAAGTAATTTGAAAAATATTACTTTATTATTTATTTACAATTAATGACTTTGTAAAATAGTGCATGATTAGAAGAAAAATATCACTCCTTATCACTCCAATTACATTTGCCTAATTTGCATGATATGAGCAAAATAGGACTTAGGAGAAAAAAGACAACTCCTTATACCTCCATGTGAAAAAAATGACCCTATTTTGCATGATTACAATATACATCAAGGCAAAAATATCCTTATTACTCCACATGCACTAAAAGAAACACTTAGGCATGAACAAAATCCCTTATCACTCCAAATGCACTAGGGGGAAAATAATATAACCCTTATATCTCCATGCATAATATATGCCTTCATGCATAAATTTTATCTCTCATCATAACATGATAACAAACACCTTATTACTCCAACACATTATATCAACATGTATCAAAATGTATCCTTACCTTATATCTCCATTGCATTTTTAAAATCAAGGAAACTTACAACTCCATTATGCATAAAAACTCCATGCACCAAAATACTCCGTTATATCTGCACCATTATACTGCCACCATACATAATCACTTACCTTGGAAAACTCCATCTCAGTCTCATACATCTTTGTCTGAAAACACACCCTTTTGGCATTGTTATCCACTATGCATAATTAGGAGGTATCCTTACCTTATGATGTTTTTTGAATAAGGACAAGGAACTAAGCATGTGTATCATTGTCTATGCAATAGCTGACCACCAAGGAATCTTCAAAAGGTTTGTAGGGCATTGAAGCCTTTCCTTCATCATATCAGCCCTCTTGACTTCATAAAAATTAAGTCCAAAGCAAACTGTCAGCCACTCCATATTATGATGACTAGGGACTTTCAAGACCAAGGTCTTGACCATGACATCTCTTTTGGATAATGTAATTATTGGTTTTTGCAAGTCAAAAACACACTTGGTAAACAAAAAGACTTCAAACAAAAGTAATGAAACAACCCTAAAATTATTCATTCTTCATTTGGTCTTCCTTCTTTCAGAGCTCTGCAACTGCATTATGTCAGCCTAGGGTTTCAATCTCTCCATCATGGATTTGGTCTTCTCACTTCAATGACTCTTCTTTGTTGTTACCATGGAAATCTGCATGATAAGGACGAAGGTAACTCTATTTTATGTTTCATATGAGACATTTTATAATATCCGTAGCTTTATTTCTTTTTAATGGCCACGGTCTCCTTCTTCTTTCATGGCTATCTCCATCGTTGTGCACTCTTTAACACCCTCTTTTTGTTTCTGTATCTTTCTTCCTTGATGGTCTTCATCTATTCTTGAAAGTTTAAGGCCACTGTGAGGCCGTGGAAAGATCTTTCCTCCTGCCAACAAAAAAGGTAAGCACTTGTCATTTTCATCTCTGTAGCTTCATTTGTCTTTGGTTTTACACTTTGTAGAATGAAAAGTCTATTGGTAGACATGGGTATTTGCATTTTATAGCAAAAAATGCTATGACACTATCGGCCATGACTGTATATATCTTCATTTTGCCTTAACCTGTTTGTAGATGTAGAAAACCTGAGAGTTTAAGGTTTTGAGATGTGGGTTTGTTGTATTCTTGCACTTTTCAAGGCTTCCACCTTGTCACAACCATGCTCCTTCTGGAAATAGGCACCAAATTGTGTAACCTATTTGAGGGTTTGTTAAGTTTTGAAACTAGGGTTTCAACCCTCCTTGCACAAAAAATTCTTTATAATGCCATGGCCATGCTCTTTCTCTTTTGACTATAAAGAAACAAGGGTTTGATATATTTTTGAAAAGATCTTGTTTAGTTTGCAGATGGGTATACCTTCTATTATGAGAAATCTTGCTCCTATGGCATGGCTATGACTGTATCTTTCTCTCTGTTTGAAACTTCTTAACTGCTTTTGCAAAAATGATATTAGGGTTTGATCTTTTATCAGATGGATTTACTCTTTCTTTCAGATGGGTATGCATTTTTTGATGAGTAATCTTTCCTTCTGTGTAACACCTTGACTGTGGTTTTTTTCCATCTATTGGCAAAAGCATAAAGAGTTTGAAGTATTAACAAATGGAGTTTTTTCTTTGTTTCACATAACACTTTCTCCTCCTTGTGACTGGGATGGATGATGATGATATACTTCCCTTATCTGTCCCACTGTAGCTACTGGGTATAAGCAAGTCTTGATATTCTTTATGACAACAAATCTTATGATATTCTGTATGATAACTATTACCATTTACCTCCATTTGCATGAGTATCATACATTGACACTTCTGTGAGGCTCTTCTGTAGCATAGATAGCTTCTTTAACTTATTTCCATATGATAAACTTGTACTCTTCAACTTACAAACTGTAGCTGGATGGACCTTTGTCATGTAGCATCATCTTTGACTATGTGTTGCTTTTGTTGCATCTGGATTCTACCATGACATAAGATCATGCTATCTTCTCATTAGTTGTTTGTATGTTCTCAAAATGCACCTGTAGCTTAGATTTCTTGCTCTTATCTCTCCTGCTTATTTCATCACTTGAATGTCTATTGCATGGTATGTATCATGCATGATATGAGCACCTGTAGCTATCCTTGTGCATCTTTAAGGTATACCTGTAGCATCCTTAACATGTTCATATCCCTTTTTGGTTGTTATGCATTCTTTAAATACACCTATAGCATGCCTTTGTGCATAATGACTACTTATCTTATCATTTGGCTCTCACAGTAACATATATATGAAGCATTTCCTTCATCTTTGACCATGGTAATTGACTATTATGACTGCATCATGATGGCATAATGGCATAAAAGAAAGAGGACTATTTACCTTGTGAATTTCATGTTCTTTGTCCATCATCACTGTAGCATCTGGCATGTAAGTCTTGTTCTTCTTTTCTAATGTTTCTCCTTCATCATTGATGCACTTCTGTAGATGGATATGGCAACTTATGATATATCCTAATTGTATCTCGCCTTGTAAAAGCTACTTTATTGATCCTATCCTAACTGTTCTTGGTGAAGGTGACTGTATTTGTATCTTTCCTTAAGGCATTTGTCTATATCATGGCATTACTGTAGCTTAGGCATGTAAGATGAAGCTTGTTTGATCAAAATAGTTGATGAAATGCATGGAATCCACATTTTTATCCTTGGACAGTTGCATTCTTTACACTCCAATGTGCTCCATGTATTTCAATCTTTGTGTGCTCTATACATGATAGTCTCTTGCTTTTGTATTTGTACTTGACTGTCATGTCAGTGACGGTATATGTAGCTACTCCATAGTTTGTTCCTCTTATAAGATTTTTGTTACTAGGTGACATTCCTTATCATTTGATGAATTGTGAGCATGTTGTATGTATCTGTTATTTGCATCTTTGCCTCTAGCATGTGACTGTTACACTTCTCTCATATATCTTGTGAAGTTTTACTTTATGGCAGTCAAGTTGGCATATTATTTATGATTGTCTTGCCTTCCACTGTTTCATCTGCTATTCCATGTGGCATTTTGCTTGACTATCTCTATGAGACACTTGCAACTTGAATGTGATATAATTGTTTAAACTTTGATCATCTTAAACAATATGAAAACAACATGAGAAATACTTGGTATAAAATGTTGCTTCATCTTACTCCATTGTCATAATGAGATGACCCTTCACATGATCTATTCTACAACTTGTTCAAATGACACATAAGTTCTTGTATCCTTCTTTACTATGTTTCTCTTCTCTTTATCAGGCACAATAATCTGAAAACTTGTATCACCCCTTTAGATGATTGTAATCTGATTTCTGTATTTTATCTTTTTGTCAATCTTGACTCAGTCATATGACTTTGATTTTCTTCAATCAACTATAATAATGTCATGATGACATATCCTTTATGTAAGTTGATTAGATGATGCATGATATAGCTTAGAATGATGCATTATGTCTTTTCTGATACTCTTGTCAAAAAATGAAAAGAAACATGCTGAGCTCAAACCCTTGTGGGAGCCACACTTAATCCACATGTTTATTTGTCTTCAAATCAGCAACAAAACTTGTCCTATACCTGCACAGCGAACAAACAAGTTAGCATAAAAAGTACCTGATAGTGTTGATTGATCTTCTTAATGATTTCTTCCTGATTTGTGTCATTATCTGATCTAAATTCTTATCTGAATGCATGATATGATAAGTAGATGTCTCTATTTGATAAAAGCATGTGATAACTGTAAACATCCAGAGCACTAACATGGTTGTCCCCAAAATTTTGTAGGTTTCAACTGGATGGTGGCTTGGAGTGAAGACTAAAAACTAAAGACTTGAAGGCTAGCTTCAACAACAACCTCCATCATCAAGCAATGATGGATGTTTAGTTTTATCATATGTTCTTTTCTCTTTTCTTTTATCAAACAGATACATAGCTTGCATGTCTACAATTGCTTAGTCTAGTTACTCCCACGGCTTGTGTGGGACACATTTGAACACTTCTTTTAAACATGATCAGTTAGTTTTTCTAATGCATATGATGTATATATATTTCCTTTTCAATCAATGCATGAGATAAAGTAACAGATACCTGGATGTATGTTCAAAACATGACATGAAATAACAGTGTAATATAATATCTTTCTCTCTTTTTTTCAAAACTGATTAACTAAATAATCAATTTAACTTATAACTCCTGAAAGATCAAACTTTGTAGAACAATTGTAGCTCCTTGAATGTTTGATCCCTCGATAATCAATTCTTTTGTCATGATAACTTATTAGTCTTGATTGGACTGATAGGTTATCCTGACAACTGGATCTTCTTTTCTACTTCATCAAGGCATCAACCATTCAAGAAATGCATAACTTTGAAGTTTTCTATTATTCCTTCTGAACAATTACACTTAGGTCCAACTAATTTAAGTGTGAACAAAAAATTAGTAACAAGTGTAAGGAAAAAGGACATAAGAACAATTTCCAATACACCACAAGTTATTCCAATGCAAAGATTGAACGATCGCTTGCTTTTCTATTCACTTGAGAAAATATGATTTACAATTTGAACACAAAGTCTCAAAATGCTCTTCAATTTGGTAGGGTTTCACTTCAATAACTAAAAGATGATAATTACAATGGGGGTCCTCTTTATTTATAGGAGAGACCGGGAGCAAAAATAGGAAAAGAACAACTAACTATGACTTATTCAACAAAGGAGTCCTTTTTGATTTGGGTCTTTCTATGTTTTTACATGTAATTACATATGAGAATAGTACATGTAAATATGTCCAAAACTATTTCAAAAGTACATCTGAAAAATATAAAATAAACTAAGTGATGAAAAAGATGCTTCAACTTGCAACACCTTCTTTCTTCTTGTGGCAATCATACATGGTAAACGCAGCTTGCATCCCCAAACTATCTAGACTAACTATGTTCCTGAAAATCATCCGGGCTCTGACTATTGCATCTCTGACTATTGTTATTGATTTACATGGCTAGTTAACTTGGCCTTCAGATTATCCAAAGTTAACTGGTTATCAAGAATATTATCCATAGAAGCTACTGAAAAGGTTTTGTCTTCAAACTCCTTTTGAAACATATTCTCAAATTCCTGGGTCATTTCCTCTGTAGAAAGAAATTGATTATCCTTTGACACCAAATTGCATGGCAGCTCCTCCAATTTATGTAAGAGACTAATGTCACTTTGGTCACTCAGCTTCCTTGCAGTTTCTAAATCATTGATCAAATCTTTTAACACACGGCTCTGATATATCAATGCTTCCTTAGTCTCAGTGTATGAATCCTAATTTGGAATAACACCAATTGATATCAAGGCACTTATTTTCAACTTCCTCATTTCTACCCACTTATCATGACTCTGCTCCAAATGCTCAATATCCTGAGAAATAGCATCAATCAAATCATCAAGTTATGCCCTAATTTTCTCCATTTTGCTTGTTTTCTCAGCTAGCTCTGTAAGAAGAGAAATTCCTTGTGTGTGCATCCTTTCCAAATATTCTTCAAGCACTTTTCCCCTAAGGTGGTGAGTCTTTTCAGCTTTCTCAATGATAGGATCTTCAATAGAAATGGCCTCAGGAGTCACTGATTCTGAATTCAAATTAATCTTCCTTACCACTGCAGTCAATTACTCTACCATTGCTTTATAATGATCTTTCATCTCTTTTTCTTTATCAAACTTCTGAATCAAAATATCCATTACCGATTGCATGTCAATCTTTGCACTCTCATGTGTTATTTTGCCTAGCTCAATTCTAGAAATAGAGTAATCATTCATACTAAAATTTTCTATGGTAGCATCCTGTGGGGGCCTTGCAATCTCCACAAATTTGTACCCTTTGTCTCCTAGCACTCTTGAAAGAATTTTTGGCTTCTTTGGAGTCTTAGCCTTAACAGGCACCAGCTTACCAAAATCAAAGTCATCTAGAGAGATTGGCTTGTTTCTTTCTTTTAGGTGTATATGCTGACAACCGTGGAGGAAGCACAAAAGTACTCACATTTAGATCAGGTTCCATTGTTGGTGTTACGGGAACTGCACTGGCACTGGAAGTAGAAACAATAGGTGGAGTGTTAGTAAAAACTACACCTAACACATCCACATTGGGAATTTGTTCAAATCCCAATACAAAGTGATCAAAAATTGAAGAGTCCCCAATATCAAAAGATGACGAGGACAAACTAGGGATTGATCTAGAAGAATGGAGAACATTATCAAAAGCAATTTGAGGATTATCAAAGATTTTCCTTGAAGATGATGTAGATTCAAAAGATGGAATGTTAATAGGTGAAACTGGGATAGTAGGCAAAACAGACACAGGAACAGAAACAGTTGCACCAGGCAGAGGAGAAAGGGTTTCAACTTTCTGTAGTACATCCCTCTATGGAGACATAACTTCATCTTGCAAATCTTCTCATTCCACTCCTACCTCTTTCCCTTGTTCTTCTTATCTTTCCTCTGAAGACCTATTCTCAACCTAAATCTCTTTTGTATTTGGCTCATCAGTATTTTATTTCTCAACTTCCATTTCTTCTACTTCAGACTTTCTCTGCAGCCTTATACTTAGACAAAAACTTGATCTTGGGTTTAGAAACTTTGGATGTACTAGGAGTATCACTTTTGTTCTTGGTTCTCAGCTCAACCTTCTTACCAATTTGCTCCAAAACTTCTTCTTCAGATCCAGTTACAAAATCCTTCAATGTTATGCCTTTACTTTGGAGCCACAAGTTTGTATTAGCTAATACAGGTTCACACCTTTTCCTCAAAAAATTCAATTATTTCTGAGACCATTGGATAGGAGGAAGAGGAGAACCAACAATCTGTTGAGTGTTGTACCTAGGATTAATCAATTCTTCATTATCAATCATGTCTTCAGGAATATCAGCCAAACCTAGATATTCAATCTGTTCTAGAGATAATCTGCTATAGTCTAGTTTTCTGATATCCTCCTTTGTCCTCAAGTCAACCCAGATGTCTTCAACGATTGGCTCATGAAACTGAGTCTTCCTTTTGATCTTATCCTTCACACCCTTGTAATCAAACCTTTGGTTTCCATTTGAACTGCTTCATGGTCACTAACTGCATTTCAGTCTCCATGGCTCTAGCCTTTGTGGCAGTTGACACTAAGTATTTACCAATTTCAACTAGGAATCTGAATCCTCATTTCTTGAGTTCCATTTGCTTATTATGTACGACAATCATTTGTCTACATAACTCCATCAGAACAAGTTTATCTGAAGGAAAACTCGGCAACATATAAGGATAACCTTGGAAAAAGCCAACCCTTAAATATGAGAAAGTCTAAAATTGTAAGAACATACACCCATAATCATTCACAACTAACCAAGCCTCATCAGAAACTCTTCTATGCTCTAACTGAGGATCAAAAAGACACAGGAACATTGTGAAGAAAGCATCATTTACTCTCCTGAAATGATGAATTGAACCTTTCAACATTAGATGAGGATAATATTGATACATAGGAAACACTCTCCTATCTCCTTCGGATGTCAAACCCGGAGAGATCCTCATTGAGGTTGCTATATACACAAGGTAAGAAGTCATATAGAATTTGGAAGTGGTGGATACCTTAGTCAATTGCTCATGCAGAGCATTCCTGATTTGTTCACCCCAAAAGATGGCTTGCTTACCTTGGAGTATAACCTTGATAAAAGGGAACATCCATTCATGGAAAAGAGAGGAAGAAGCTAGCCCCCTTATCCTACTAAGAAGAGTTATGAGATCACCAACCTCCTCAATAAAATCACTTCTGGGAAAACTCCTCGGCCACCTAGATAAGTTTGACCTTGAAGTCTTAAGCCACTTGGTGTTAATTGTCTTCTTAGCCTTCTGAGAATTCTTGTCATATTCTTTTTGAGCCTTAGCAAAATCTAGTTTCACAACCTCTGTAGCAGTAGGACACATGAAAACTTTATCAATGAATTCTGGATCCAATCTGATGATCACATTGCCATTCGCATCCACCAATACCCTAGTATCTCTGTTGTAGAACTGAGCACATTGCAGAATAAATTTTATATTATGAGCTGCCACCGGGAAAGATGACACCAAGTGAATGTTGCTATCAACAATCTTCTTCATCGCAGAACTAGGATTAGCAAACTTAGTTCTTTCCACGAACTTAGCCATGTCTACATGGCCAATCTCCGTATCTTGAATATCATCAACATTGGAGGAAACTGAGGTGATTGGAAAAACACCTTGATACTTATACTTCACTGCTTTTGACTTCTTTGGAGATAGCTCAGTCATTTGAAAAACTAACACCAGAAGGATGTCGATGAATAGAACAAATCAACAGAGGAAACTACAACAAAAAGCCATGATCATGCAATTAGGGGAAATACTGGTAATCTGGGAAAATTGCATGTCGATGATCAAAACTATTGGGATAATCTTGAAAGGGCTATAGCGCAAGCAGGTTGAAAAAATGGAGGAAAGCGGGCTCAGGAAAGTAAATATGAAAATCTCCCAGAGTTAGAAAAATTTGAGAGAGTGAATGCATGGGCGGCAAAATTTGTCGCCCTTGCATTTGAGGGATAAACTGTAGGTGTCAAGGTGGCAAATTTCGCCAACCCTACATGTCGAGGATGGAATTTGTGTATTAGCAGTGATTTTTACTGCTTTTGCATGTGGAACAGGTTCTTATGTTTAAGCGGTAAAATTAGCTAACTTAGCATATGGGGGTAGGTTGCATAGTGTTCGAGCGATAAATTTTGTTGTCTCAGCATATGTTACACAAGTTTTCTTCATGTAAGGGCAGTGAATTTCACCACCCATACACATTGGGTTGAAAAAACATCAAATGTACTAGCGGTGATTTTAACTGCCAGTACTTTTAGGGTATGAACATGAAAGTTCATAAATAGTCATCAATTTTTGCCGCTATATCATTCGACTTGACCTATACATATCTATGCAGAAATGGTAAAAATTACCGCTTCTACATAAACTTAGGAAAAGAACCCATGTAGGGTCGACGAATTGTGCCACCTTGACACAAGTTAAATTAGTTTATTAGATGAGAAACTGATACTCTAGGTGGTGATTTTTATCGCTAATAACACAAGACTAGGACAAAAATAGAGACATTAGATCTGAATAAAAAAAAGAAAACTTAGACCTCATGTAACAAGAAAAACAAATAGATTTAGAAGGAAAACCTAAAACAAAATAAAAACCTAAACAAATGATCCAAAACTGAGAAACTAGGGTTTTAGAATTATGAAAATCATAGAAAGACGAACAGTAGTAACGACGCATCTAATCACGATTTTAACCATTCATCAGAAACCCTAGTATGAAATGAACAAGGAATGAAACAAGAAGAAACTAACCTGAAAACTCAACAAACAAAAATAATACAGTCCAAATCCGATGAAGAACAATTGCATGATCCGCCAAATTGACTCGAACTAGTGTATGGACTTCGCTCGGATCACGTAATGAAGGCAGGGTAGAAAGAAGGAATGAAATAAAAATTATTTAAAGACCTTTTAAAACAAACTTAAAACAAAACTAAAAGGTCACCATTAATGTCACACGAGTTAACTCATCATCACATTAATGGCGTGTATTGGTGGCCTTTTTTACCGCTTCGACATTACAAAGACATGACATGCATGGTTGGCAAAATTTGCCGCCCTTGCACTTGGATACAAAAGATAGATGTATGAGCAACAAATTTTTCTGACTTCGCACATAAACCTAAAAATTTTACTAACACCTTTAAAAGATCAAAAATGATATTTTGATAAGCTTGCAACCTAGTCAAATTTCACGAATTTTAGGAAACCAACTAAGGCGAATGTCACAAGATATTTTAACGATGTCAGATGACTTCACACGATGTCAAGAGAACTTGTCTCGATTTGTGAACTTAGAGTGTAGGTTATGAAATAGACAAGTTTCGTAGGGGTGTCTACAAAAATGAGTGTAGCTGATTTTGAGAACAACATGAAGCATGTAATACACATCCATAAACATGTCCTCAAAACTGCAAGGACAATCATTCATTTTTAGAGGAATGTGGAGCATTCCAATAGGCCTCCAACACTAGCTTACTCTACCAGAACACATGTCAGTACTCTATCATGCATAACTTTCACATGCTGGTTGAGAACATCAACTCCTGCAACTTCAAAGCTGCTGATAGCCCCCCTAGATAGGAAGAATAGTGCCGGCTAATACACTGGAACATCAGTCCTTGTAGTTGTTGTATAGATGTTTCTAAAAGGATTGCTAGAGTTAATACTAGGTGGGTCAGGCCTCAGGAAGGATGGGTCAAGCTCAATTTTGACGGAGCTGCTAAGGGGAATTCGGGGGTGGCCAGCGGGGGAGGAATCATAAGAACTGACATGAGAGCCTTTGTGGCTGCTTACTCTGGAGGCATTTGATTTAAGAGTAATAATGAGGCTAAAGCTTTAGCCTAACTTTGGGGAATTAAGTTGGCTATCTCCTTGAATATTAGACTTCTTCATGTGGAAGGAGACTCGATGTTAATTGTTAATGTTACCTTGGGCTCGACTCAATTTGGATGGAACTTAGCGGACATTGTGGGGGATATTAATTTGTTGCTCAATGGGTTAGAGGAGTTCAAGATCTCTCACATTTACAGGGAAGGAAATGTAGTTGTTGACGCTATGGCAAACCTGGGTATTGGTAGCAAAGGATGGCGATGCTAGAGGAGTATGACTTGCCTACCCCCTGAGATTCATACTCTCATTAAGAAGGATGAAGATAATAGTAGGAATTAGATGGCTTGGGGTCATGACCATCCTCTTTTGGCTGGGTGTTGGCATAGATTATGTGCATCTTGAGACCCATCTAAACGGGATCAAGATTGATATCATTGGTTGGTCCAACGTATTTGGCAGGAAGAAATTTTTTAATTTTCAAAACCAGATGGGCGGGAACAAGAGAGCCTTAAAGTGGTAGGTGACCATTCCTAGTAGGCTGAAGCCATGGGTTGGCGAGGGCGGGGATTATAGCCGGCGGGTCAAAGGTCTGGTGATGAGAATCAGTGGGAGTCGGGTTTATTGCCAACGGGTAAAAGGTCCGGTCGTTGGCTGGCGTGCTGACGAAATGATAGGTGGATAGGTCATTAGGCAAAAAAGCCTTGATTTTGGTAATGATGAGAGGGATGGACCTAGTGGGGCCGAAAGGATGCCATTGTGGCCTTTGGAAAGAGTACGGTTGATGTGTAGGATGGATTCACCTACTGGTAATAATATTTGGTTCATCTTTGCTATGGGTGACATTCACTGCCGCACAAGGTGGCGACAAAGATGTTTTCCCAAGGTGATTCTGTGATGTGGCATAGGGTTAGTATATCACCACAATAATTATGATGTGATTAATGATTTTACTTCGCAGCCTTTCCATTTTATTGAGTTACTTGCTAATCACAATAGCACCAACTTTAGCATCCTTAAGCTTTGCAATCTGTGTGATATTCAAACTGTGAAGATGGGGGGTGAGATTGTGAAGATTGAACCAACCATTGTTGAGGAATTCAAACAGGATCAGATTGTTTGGCATATTATGTAGGAAGGAGAAGTGGTTTCCTTTCTTGAGGGTATGATTGGCCATGATGAAAACTTGTCATGCCAATTTGCAGAGTCGTGGAATGAGGATACTAGAGAAGTTCACGTTGGGGGTATTGGCTTCTAGGTGTCTGAGGAGGTGATTAGCTAGGCCATGGGGCTTCCCACCAAAGGGAATAAGCATGCCAGACGTAGCAAGGTGCCCAACCCTGAACATATGGGTCTCTTTTTCAAGGAGGGGGAGGCGGCTGTGAAGCTGCATGGTGGTTTTGATAGGGAGAAGTTGCTTGAGACTTGGGGCCAAGTTTGTTTAATGCCTATGAAGTTCTTCACTTTGGAAGGGAGGTTTAAGGTATTTTACCATTATCATTATGCCCTTCTTAATCACTTTAGAAACAAGATGGAAATTAGCTTTCCTTTTTTTCTTCAGTCCTCCCTAGAAAACTTGATTAAATCTACTAGAGAGCTTAGGGCTAAAAACCCTAGTCATCCTCTTGTCCCTATCCATCAGAGCCTTATTCTGAGACTCTATCATTTCTATCTTGCCCTATGTCCCCCAAAGCAAATTAAGGTTAATTTGATTGAGGACCCCAAACGTGTGTCTCTCCTGGCCCTAAAGGTAAGGTGAAAATGTGTATCGGGACCCTCAAGATCTCTAAAATGACCAAGGGGGGCCTTGCAAGCCCCCACTAGGGATCCCCACCCCAAAATCTAAAACAAAATCCTCGAGAAAAGCCCTTCTGGAGATGGGGAAGGAAAAAACTAGCTTGTCCAAATGGGAAAGGATGGTGGCTGAGGAGGAAGGGACTGTGCAGGCCAAGAAAGCCAAGATTGGTACTGAGGAAGAAGGGATGGAGAATGGTTCTATGAAAATTGTTGAATTGAACCTGGGGCTTGCTCAGATTAGGAGTGGTACTAGTGAGGAGGCTGTTAAACATTCCAAAACTCAAGGTTTGCCATTCTAACTATATTGCTGGGAAACCTTCTGCTAACCCGAAGGGGGTTGAGATTTCCAATGACTCAGAATTTGCTGAGCAAACTATGTGATGGGCTGCAGAATTAGTCTCTTTTATGTTGCTTTTTATACTTCAAAGACTTCTTTCATAGCATCCTTTAAGACATTTACCCATGCTGCACTATGATATGTTGACCTTATTTATACTTCCAAGACCTGAACTTATAATATTAATATGGAATGTGATGATCATATTATCTAATGAATGAATTAGATATAGATATGTATAAAAGTATAAATAAGATGTTTTTATGGTTAGTCATGGAGAATGTTTGTGGTATATGCTTTTAGGAACTAATTCTATGTGCAAAATTGGATGTGTCACGATGAGATCGAGCATTTGTAGTAGGTTGCAGACAAAGGAGTTAATAGAAGTATGAGTTTCAACGCTAATAATGCAGAGACAACTGAAGACAATTATGGAGCATCATGGATAGTAATAAATTAAGGAGTGGATTTGTTTCAAATATGGTTATGGATGTTGTTCATGCATCAAACTTCTAATTTGATTTGAATTCTTCTTCTTATAGTCAGTTAGAATAAGAATGTGATATTGACTCCACGACCTAGTATCTAGGTGCAGTAAATGATCAGAGTCAGTTAATTAATAAATAAGGCTCTCTCCATTTTGTATAGTAAGGGGAAGATGAGATATATAAGGTAGTAGAGTCAAGTTGTTAGAAATTTAGTTTGATTCAATTATCATTTCCTTTTCTATGTGCAAAGACTCAAGCATGTTACATTTATGGAATACAATTTGGATATGACAGAAAAGATTTCATTGTTGAACAATTTGATATGAGTTGATTCTATGTATGGAATAAGTTAAGCTTTGATATGTGTTACAAAGATACGTAGAATCTGGATTAGATTTGGTTTCAGTTAAGGAAGACAGTCTCTTGAGCTGGCCACTCAAGGTACTGATTCTCTCCTTGTTTATTTCAGTTCAGTTTATGTTGGTTTATTAGTTTTCTATTAAAACGTAATTTGAGTTCAAGATTAGTATTATGTTTTGATTAAATAGATATAGTTCATGAACAATTGCATATTAGTGTATTTACAAATCCTCCGGAGGTCAGCAGTTAATCATTTCATTCTTGACAATTCAATTAAGTTAATTCTACAAGTTTCCCTATTGTAATAGTTATCTACAGACCTTGTTGTAGGTACCTGTAGCAACTAGGATTTATAGTTGTTTTCATTGTTTTATAATTCTGTCAATTCTAGCAAGATAGATTTATTTGTTTAAAGTTAAGATAGAATAGTTGGGAACAATATGAGCCTTGAAGGCATATACTTTGCAAGTACCATCATAAGCTTACGCTCCTTGGTCGATAATTTAATGTAGGAATGCATAGTGATAGAGTGGACTGTTCAGATAGGTTTTCCCCTAAATTAGTTAAGTCTACAACACATTAGGTTTCCTCTACATTTTTGGCGCCGTTGTCGAGGATGGTGCTAACTTCTTAGGCTCGTTTTGTTTTTCTTTACATGTTTTCATAGTTTAAATGTTTTCATGTTTTCTAGCATTAGAGATAATCAAAACACCTTTTAGGAAACACCAGGCATTCTATTAACATTATGCAGGGCCGCTAAAACATAAACCTCAATATACTGTATGTAGAGGCGAAGAGACGTTTGAGGAAGATTCCTCCCATCAACTTCTCAGAACAATGAGGGTACAGCTGATTTTAACAACTACACAATAGGAAGTGTTGAAGGAGAGTTTCCTTTTACATCTTCATCAACACCCCCTACATCTCCATCAGCTTCCTCTATTGCCACAGAGGGAACTTTTAGAACAATGGCAGAAGTAGTAGAGGATCCTCCAGGACAAGCTACATTTGAATTCCCTATACCAAACCTAGCACGGGTAGCTACCTTGAAAAATATACCACCATCTGCTTGCCTATTTTCTATGGTTTGGTGACTGAAGATACTGACACTTTCCTATTCAAGTTTGACGTCCTATGTAGGAGTTATGATTATACCACTGATCCTTACATACTCAAGTTGTTCCCTGCTACCCTAAAAGATGTTGCTTTAAGGTGGTTTATGGGACTTGGAAAAGATGCCATCCCAGACTGGGATACCATGAAGACAAAGTTCCTGAAAAATACAAAGACAACTGTAGAGGACATGACAGGAGGAGAGATGACATCTTTAGGATGTCACAAAAGGAGGAGGAGCCATTAGAAGACTATGTGGAAAGATTCCAATTTGCCTTGAAGAAAAACCCTCATAATAAGTTGTCCAAAGAATCCTTGAAGCTGGTCTTTTTAAGAGGGGTCAATGATGATTGCATGGATGCCCTAAATCTCATTGGAACAGGGGATATCTCCCAATTACCCTTTGAGGATATTTGTACAGCTTGCAGGAACTACTCTAGGACTTTTTCCAAAAAACCCAGAGGAGAAAGAATAGCTATTGCAGGCAAGTTAGTTAATGGAGTTTCTCGAGTGGAAATTAGTAACTTGCTAACCAATATGAAAGAAGATATCATTAGCCATATGGCTACATAGTTGGACACCCTCCACATTAAAAAGAAACAAGAAGAGGTAGATGCAATGCTCACTAAATACTGCCTAAGCTGTAGACAAAGGAAGGCCAACTGTAAATGCAAAAGGGTAGCCAGTATCCAGCAGGAGAAGATTGAAAGGCTAGAACTTCAACCATTCGAAGGTGATGATGGGAAACTATTCTTTATTGCTCAAAGAAGACCGTGGTAGCAAAGGCAAGCTATGCCCCATGATCCACTTAATTATAATTCATCTTTTCCTACTACTAATCAAAATTTTATGCTTAGAATAACTAGCCCTAGCCTGCTAATCCACATGCTTGGCCAAGCCCACCATGGTCTACTCCACAGGTAGGGTGGAACCAACAGCAACAATGGCCTCAGTAGACTTTTCCAAGGCCCTATCTAGAAGCCCCAGTGGCCTACTCAACAATAGCAATGGCAACCTCAATGGAACAAGGGCCGACCATGGCAGCCAAACTCCCAATATCAGCAACCCTTGCTTCCACCTTAGCCACAACCACAATAGCAAGCCATCATGCCTCCACCAACACCTCCAAATCAACCTCCTAGACCTTCCCAAATTCCTACCCAACCTGCGCCTAACCCCAAAAACAAGCCTGTTCAATAGGCCTATACTAATGATGTGCTGCAGTACCCCACCTATGAAGTTGAGGTAAGTAATGTTCACCTCAGATCAGGGAAACACCTTGCAGGCCCTTCATCTGCCCAAATCACAAAGCTAGAGGATGGAGAACCCATGGAATAAGCCTTAGTTGAATCACCCTTGGAACCTGAACCAGTTCAAGAACCTCAACCTATATCAAACCTTAAGCCTCCTTTCCCTGAGCACTTGGTTATCAAAAAATAGCCAGAACAACCCACCAATGACCTTATAGGATAGTTGTAAGATATAAATATAAAGATGCCCTTGATTCAGGCTATCAAAGATATTCCTATCTACACTAAGACAATGAGGAATCTCTGTATCAAGAAACCAGGAAGGAAAAAGAGTTGACCCAAAAATAGTCCATGTCTTAGGTAACCTTGCAGACATCATGATGGGAAATATCACCATTCCTAAGTATACCAATCTAGGAAGTCCAGTGGTCAATGTCAAGATCAATGGAGCCCTAATCAAGAATACCTTAATAGACTTGGGTGCAAAAATCAATGTCATGACTAAGGACACAATGCAAATGTTAGAATTAACCAATCTTAGACCTACCTAGACTATTCTGCAATTGGCTGATAGGTCAACAGTAAAACCTGAAGGTATCATTGAAGACTTAGTCATTGCATTAGATTCTTGGGAATATCCTATTGACTTCATTGTATTGCAACCTAAAGTCAATCTTGTTGGTTACCCTCTTATACTAGGCAGACCATGCCTTGCTACAGATGATGCATTTATAGGTTGTCGGTCAGGAAACATGATTATATCTAATCGAACCATTACCAAGAAATTGGTGTTGTATCAACCCGCCCAACCGTACCATGAACTGGAGCAGACTATTTGGCCTACTCTAGAAGAAGAGGACAGTTATTCTTTGCAAACCCTGATGACCATTAAATGTAGTCCTTTGTTGGATATCCAAGATGAAGATGAGTTACTGGCACACATTCTCCAAAATGACTGTGGGAGGCACCCACAACAACAAGACTACATGTCCTGTCTGCAGGATCCATTGAGCAATATAATACCTAGCAGCTCCACATAAGAAATTTCTCAATTGTTTCATGCCTTACTACCCCAACAGCATCTACTAGTCTTTCCTAGCCTTGATGTGTCTTCCATTCAACTAATAACTAAACCATTAGAGATACAACCTAGAAAGATGTTGACTATCAATAATGCCTTGACTAAAGAACTAGAGCAATCCCTTCAAAATGTTCTGCAGTCCAATTCAACAGCTTTTGCATGGGATTATATTGATATGAAAGGCATTGAACCAAATCTATGCATGCATAAGATCTATATTGATGCTAATTTTGGACCTATCAGGCAACAACAAAGACGTATGAACCCTGCTCTAAGGGACATAGTCAAGGCTGAACTTCAAAAACTTCTGGATGCAGATTTTATTTACCCCATTTCAGACAGTAAATGGGTTTCACCATTGGTGATAGTTCCTAAAAAGGGTGGCAAGTGGAGAGTTTGTGTTGACTATAGAGAACTCAACACTACCACCAGAAAAGATCACTTTCCATCGCCCTTTATTGACCAAGTCCTAGATTCTTTGGCAGGAAAGAAGTACTTCTCATTTCTTGATGGCTTTAGTGGATATAATCAGATAAAGATTGCTCCAGAGGATCAGGATAAAGCCACATTTACCTACCCTTGGGGGACCTATGCATACTCCATTTTGCCATTTGGACTGTGCAATGCTCCAGCTACTTTTCAAAGAGCAGTCCTTAGTATTTTTTCTGATTTTGCTCATGATAGCATGGATATTTATATGGATGACTTCACCACATATGGTGAAACATTTGATGAGGCTTTGCAGAATCTTGAAAAAGTTTTCAAAAGATGCACAGAGCACAATTTGTCCTTAAGTAATGAAAAGTGTTTTATGATGATGACTGAAGGAGTGGTGTTGGGACATTTCATTTCATCTACAGGTATCTAGGTTGACCCAAAGAAGATAGAAATAATCTCTACACTACCTATTCCACAAAAATTGAAGGATGTTAGAAGTTTCCTTGGGCATGCAGGTTATTATAGAAGGTTTATTCAAGATTTTAGCAAAATTGTTGCTCCCTTGTTTGCACTTCTATCTAAGGATATTGAATTTGCTTGGACACCTGAATGTCAATATTCTTTTGAAAAATTGAAAGTAGCTCTGACATAGGCCCAGTCTTGAGAGGTCCAAATTGGAAGCTGCCCTTTCATATTCACACCAATGCATCAGATTTTGCCATTGGGGTAGTTTTAGGCCAGCAAGAAGGCAACAAGGAATATGCAATTTATTACATCAGTAAAAACTTGCAGGGGGCTGAGCTAAACTACATAGTAACAGAGAAAGAGATGTTGGCAGTTGTTTATGCCATCAACAAGTTCAGACACTACATAACTAGCTACAAAGTATTCATTCATACTAACCACATAGCCATCAGATATCTGATGAACAAATCAATAGTGAGTGGCAAGCTGGTTAGATGGTTATTGTTATTTCAGGAATTTGATATCACAATTGTTGACAAGCTTGGTAAGGCTAATGTAGTTGCTGACTTTTTATCTAGATTGCCCACTCAATCCTCCGATGGTGTGGTTGATGATTCCTTTCCTGATTAGCATCTATTTGCCCTCACTATACACATACCCTGGTATGCCGACATAGCAAATTATTTGGTCACAGGGTAGGTTTCAGGATATTTTTCACTAAGAGAAAGGAGACAACTTGTTCACAAATGTTTTCCTTACTCTTGGATTTTAGGTTATCTCTTCTATACTAGACCAAACAACATCATGAGAAGATGCATCAGAGAAGATGAAGTGTTTGATATCATGAAGGCTTGTCATGATGAACCATGTGGGGGACACTTTGTAGCAAAAAGAACAACCTTCAAAATTTTGACAACAGGGTATTATTGGCCAACACTTCACAAGGATGCTCTCAAATATACAAGAGCATGTGATAGGTGTCAAAGAATGGGTAGACCAACTAAAAGTGATGAAATGCCATTGCAACCACAAATTTCATTAGCTCCTTTTGACAAGTGGGGATTAGATTTTGCTGGTCCTATTTCTCCAACCTCCAACAATAAGGAGTATATTTTGGTATGTACTGATTACCTTACAAAATGGGTTGAGGTCAAAGCATTACAATTTGTAAGAGATGGTAATGTAGCTAAATTCTTATATGAGGACATTTTCACAAGATATGGTGTGCCAAGGGAAATAGTAACAGATCAAGGTCCTCAGTTTACATCTGATCTCATCACCAAGTTAGTGGAGGAGTATCAAATTAGGCATAAAAAGTCTACTCCTTATCACCCTCAAGCCAATGGATAGGTTGAAGTGACCAATAGAGAACTGGAAAACATCCTGACCAAGACAGTATAGCTCCATAGGCGAGACTGGGTTACTAGGTTACCAGAGGCTATTTGGGCCTATAGAACCACATGGAAAACCACCACAGGGTTTACCCCATATGAATTGGTTTATGGGAAAACAACAATCCTCCCAATTGAATTTGAACATAAAACACTAAGGACACCTATTGAGCTTGGGATGGATTTGACAGCAGCACAACAAGATAGGATTCAACATCTTAATGCTCTGGATGAAATCAGGCTTGAGGCACTACACCATACTGAAGTTATCCAGAAACAAAGGGTCAAATGGCATGACAGTCATATCAAGAACAAAGCATTTATAGCTAGTGATTGGGCACTTTTATATGACTCCAAGTATAAAGACTTCAAGGGTAAGCTCCAATCTAGGTGGCTTGGACCTTATGAAATCATGCAAGTTTTCCCAAATGGAGCCGTTCAGTTGCAAACTATAGACGAGGTCCGATTTTCACTCTTGGTCAATGGACATAGACTAAAGTTGTATAAGAGTCCATTACAGAAGAAGGACTTCATTGTTTCCTTAGCTGCTGCATATGGTGCATCTGGCACTATTGATGATGATACTATGACACCAGTTGATGCAGCGTCAGAGGATGATCCACATGGCCTGACTAGTGATGCAGAGGTTGAGTTGGAATACTCAACCCCTATAGCTGAGGCATAATCTCTTTTGCTTTCCAAACACATGCACACACAGCACCTTTACCATGATATTTCCAACATTCAGGTAGATCCTGTTTACATCTTTCAGCTGGGACCTATTTACAAATTTTAGCTGGGACCTGTTTACAATTTTTAGCTGGAACCTGTTACTTCTACACCTATTCTGATCACCATAAAAATTTGCACTTTGGAACAATGTTGCAAGTACCTGTAGCAACTGTAGATGTATTCCATGCAATGCCTCGCCAATCCACTCAATTTGTACACTACACCTTGCTTCATCACCGTGCCTGCACCTCAAGCGCTGAATTTCAAGCAATTCCATCAAATCACACATGCTGACATGCCGCCTCACCATTCATCCACATGCATGACCTTGCAGTTCTAGTGGATTAATTGCATTATACACAATATCTCCTTTTGAGGTGTGCTCCCACATTTCTTTCCAAGGCATTGTTCCCAAGGTAACTTTTCATGATTGCCATTAAATTTCTTTTTATGCATTTATCATTATCCTTATTTACTTCATGCATGCAATAATATTTCATACCATTCCAATTAATAATTACAACTTCCTACCACTTCCTTTGCCATGTGAGTAGGTCACTTCGCGTTTAGTTGGGGGGAAGGGTTGTCATTCTTGATTTTTTGACTAGTTTTCAAATGATTTTTCATCCCTGTGTACTATGTAAATAACCAGTGAGAGTTACCTTCCTAGTATCTTTGCTTTTGCTCAAGTCAAATCAAGTTAATCCTGAGCAGTAAGAGGAATTGTAGAGAAGATAAGAATTGGGGTTAAGTCTAACAAGGTGGCAAAGTAGAATTATATAGAGGATTATAGACATGGGAGGTGACTTAGTAAGGAGAGAGCCATCTGTGCACAAGGAGATTCTTGAAGATGTGCTAGTTTTACCGCTCTTCACCAAAGTAGGATGGCTCGAGTACTTCTTAAAATTGACAGAGTATGACAATGATATGGCCGCAAAATTTGCAGTTACATTACAAAGTGACAAAGCAGTAGTAAAAGGGTTAATGGTTGATGCTTCTAAGGTAGCTATAGCCCAAGTGACTGGACTACCATGCACTGGGTCAGAATACCCAGCCTGAGCTGATGTAGTTGTTGCCAAAGAAGAATTTTGCGAGCGAGGTGAGCATTTAGACTCAACAACTCAAGGTACAAAACACCTATCTCTGCCATTTTTTTGGGGCAAATGTGCTACCTACATTATCAGGTATTTCACTTGTGATGGGAGGTATAATATGCTGTACACTATGCATTTTAAATTGTTGAGCCATTTTCATCATGAGAAATTGGTGAATGTTTCGAACTACCTCTATAACTTCCTAAAGAGAATGGCTTCAGAATACCAAAGAAAGCCAGCAGATACTTTGGTGTCTCATCATTGTCTAATTGCATTACTGGTTAACAGGAGTTTGCAGATACAATACCCATAAATTGATTGGGAGGCCTTTAAGGATTGTGTTGATATTTCCACCTTGTTGGAGCAACCTCATGAGGAGGAAGAGGAATCCCCATACAATGTTGAACTTGAAGATGAACCTGTTCATGAAGAACTAAAGGAGGAAAATGTCCCTGAAAATAGACCTGAAGAAATAGGGGAACCTTCATTCTCTCCTTCTGAACATGTGACTCCAAATCTTGTAAGCAAGAAAGGAAAGAAGAAGAAGGAAGGAAAAGATGTCAGCAAAGAAAAGACAAAAAGGAAAAAGAAGGAGAAAAATGTCAATACAGGGGAAGCAAAGGAGAGACATAAGAGAAAAGGTAAAAAAAAGATGAAAAGGGCTATTGAACAAGAAACCACTACCTCGAGGAGATCAGGCAGATTGAGGAAATAGACGGCTGAAGAAAAGATTAAAGAACAGAGACACGATTCTGAGGAAACAGGAAATACTCTTGTGAATGTTCCTATTGACATACTTGAAGATGATATTTCTGCAAATAAGGATGATGTGAATGCTTCTTCAAAGAAGAAAAGGCATGTTCCTTCTTCTGACTCTAACTCAAAGGACCCATTTATTGCCAAAAAGATGAGAAAAGCAACCCCTGGTAGCCCTGTTAAAGAATTTTTTAATGCTTCTGATAACAATGATAGTGGTAATGTAAAATTTGAGCAAAGGAATGAATTGTTAGAAGAAAGAGACCTCTGGAAAGAACTTTAGGAGGCATTGGACAAAATCAAAACCCTGGAGGATTAGGTAAAGATGTATGAAGAGGAGACAGAAAAAGAAAAGAGGATACATGAATTAGAGGAGAGGATTCAGACACAAAATCGAGGGTCTAAATTGGATTTGTTAGCACAATTGGCTATTAGCAATATCATCTCATATGAGGAGAAGGAACCCCCTCCATCATTTTCTAAGGTAAGAACTCTAGCATGCCATACTACTGTTTCATTGGGTTTTGAGTTGCTGAAAGTCACTAGTAGGTCAAAACAAGACATAGAGAATTGGGATAAAGAAAGGAAAAATTTTAATGAAATAATTGAGAATCAGAATCTTGAAATTAAGAAGGTAGAGGCAAAAATGGTAGGTATAATTGACAGGGCCATGGAAATCATTGAATGCAGACCACCTTCAAGGGTTTATGCATATTTTTAAAGGAGAAATTTCTTAGTTTTGAATTCAATAGATTTGTTAATGACCAACCAGCTCTACAGTCTAGACATAGTTTCTTCAGTTATTTTCAAAAGGTTAGTATAGAACAACAAGATCAGCTATGTGAGTTTTGTTTGCACAATTACCTATTAGAGGAAGATACAGAATGGAATCCCTCTATAAATGTTGGAGATTTGTACCTAAGAGCAATAATATCATACCTAAATAATGAAAAGTTGAGAGGCGAATTGATGGATAGGTATGAAGAATATGAGAAGGTATCACTACCAATCAGACAAGAGGCACTTAATCCTAAAGATATCCTCATAAAATGGTATAGACTTCTCTCTCATAAGGGCCCAGGCAAAATCATTATGGACCTAAGAATAAGGGATCACATAAGGGTACAGAGAATGATGGGATCCATTTTACAAAGTTGTGTTAGATATGTGCAAAGCAGATGGATCAGTTTGACACCTACTCTTTAACGAAAAGAACCTCATTCCTTGCATAACTTTATGAACATGTCTGAAAGATTGCATAGGTACATTTAAATTTCAAAGAATAAAGGTGTGGCATGGTTGCCTCTTACCTACCATCCACCTCTACTCTTATATCCAGTTCCACACTAGATAAGAGAAAAAGGAGAGGAATGCAGGACTGTAGAAGCCATTAGACTACAAAGGCTTTCATGCTACAATGGGTTCTATCTAAAGCAGGGCGAGGGTGTCAGGGTAGTTATGGACTTGAGACAAATAGTTTTACATTATAATTCATTTCCCTAGGTATTTGTTTGAGTAATTTTGCTTAAGGGCAAGCAAAAGGTTAGTTGGGGGGAAATGATGGGCTGCAGGATTAGTCTCTTTTATGTTGTTTTTTAGACTTCAAAGACTTCTTTCATAGCATCCTTTAAGACATTTACCCATGTTGCACTATGATATGTTGACCTTCTTTATACTTCTAAGACCTGAACTTATAATATTAATATAGAATGTGATGATCATATTATCTAATGAATGAATTAGATACAGATATGTATAAAAGTATAGATAAGATGTTTTTATGGTTAGTCATGGAGAATGTTTGTGGTATATGCTTTTGGGAACTAATTCTATGTACAGAATTAGACATGTCACGATGAGATCGAGCATTTGTAGTAGGTTGCAGACAAAGGAGTTAATAGAAGTATGAGTTTCAACGCTAAGAATGCATAGACAACTGAAGACAATTATGGAGCATCATGGATAGTAATAAATTAAGGAGTGGATTTGTTTCAAATATTGTTATGGATGTTGTTCATGCATCAGACTTCTAATTTGATTTGAATTCTTCTTCTTATAGTCAGTTAGAATAAGAATGTGATCTTGACTCCAGGACCTAGTATCTAGGCACGGTAAATGATTAGAGTCAGTTAATTAATAAATAAGGCTCTCTCTCCATTTTCTATAGTAAGGGGAAGATGAGATATATAAGGTAGCAGAGTCAAGTTGTTAGCAGTTTAGTTTGATTCAGTTATCATTTCCTTTTCTATGTGCAAAGGCTCAAGCATGTTACATTTATGGAATACAATATGGATACGACAGAAAAGATTTTGTTGTTGAACAATTTGATATGAGTTGATTCTATGTATGGAATAAGTTAAGCTTTGATATGTGTTACAAAGATACGTAGAATCTGGATTAGATTTGGTTTCAGTTAAGGAAGACAGTCTCTTGAGCTGGCCACTCAAGGTACTAATTCTCTCCTTGTTTATTTCATTTTAGTTAATGTTTATTAGTTTTCTATTAAAACGTAATTTGAGTTCAAGATTAGTATTATGTTTTGATTAAATAGATATAGTTCATGAACAATTGCATATTAGTGTATTTACAAATCTTCCGGAGGTCAACAGTTAGTCATTTCATTCTTGACAATTCAATTAAGTTAATTCTACAAGTTTCCCTGTTGTAATAGTTATCTACAGACCTTGTTGTAGGTACCTGTAGCAACTAGGATTTATAGTTGTTTTCATTGTTTTATAATTATGTCAATTCCAGCAAGATAGATTTGTTTGTTTAAAGTTAAGATAGAATAGTTGGGAACCATATGAGCCTTGAAGGCATATACTTTGCAAGTACCATCATTAGCTTACGCTCCTTGGTCGATAATTCAATGTAGGAATGCATAGTGATAGATTGGACTGTTCAGATAGGTTTTCCCCTGAATTAGTTAAGTCTACAACACATTAGGTTTCCTCTACACTATGGAGGAGGGGGAGAATGATGCTCTGACTAAATATGTGCATGAGGAAGAAGGGGCGAGCCATTTTGCTTCCATGAACAAATCAAGTTTGGAGGAACTAGATGGTGCTGCTGAGGAAATTGGTGATTTGGATAACAAGGGAAGTTGTCTGTTGTGTGTCACAACTGCTGAGGACATGGGGTGACTCAAGCTACAGATGGAGAAAATGCAAAAGAAATGGAAGACCATGGCCGAATTTGCTGCCAAGGCCTTGCATTAGGCTGTGTCAATCCGTGCTATGGGAAAGAGATGGATGACAAAGTTAAATAGGTGGGGATTGACAGCCTTGGGGACTACAAAGATATGGTCGAGTTTTTGGCCAAGTTCGAGACTACTGATAATCCTTAGTTCTTGCTTTTCTTTCTACTATTTTTGGTTAGTCATTTTTTGTCGGCTAATAGTGTGTTGTTAATATTCTGTTATTGGCATGTCTATGGCCTGTAGCCCAGGTGTTGTTTTGTATAGGGTTCTGGACCCTCTTTTCCAGTTGAACTAATAAAAAACACATCATTCCTAGCATCTAATACCTGTATAAATGTAAGGACATGAACAAGTCAAATATGACCATCAATAGAAACCACAATTCCTTTCAACCCTACAAGGTTTGACTTAGAACTATACATTCAAGACCATATCCAACATCCACATGAATTGTTACTTGCATCTCATACTACGAAATCTCTCTTCACATGATTTTATATGTATTACTAAGAACACATGTCTAAGGTAGGACTACACATGTATCCCATACTACATGCATCCTAACCTTAGCACAACACAAGTATCCAAACATACATATAACAACAATTCAAATACACAAACATGCACATAACCAATGGCATACAACAACATACAATCCAAACATTCACAATTCAAATACAAAATTCACACACATAAAGCAAGCACATAGAGCCAATATAAAATATAAGCACATCATACATTACAAGATTACAACAACAAAGACACTCATATAAGATAAAAGCACACAAAGAATCCATAACACATGATACAAACACTTGATCCCTAAAACCCATCATGAGGGCATCTCCTAACTATGTAGTGTACCCAAGTACCACTACCTCACATAAGACGAGAAGGTTAACTATACCACCATAGAGCACCCTACCCTAACCCCTCAGGGTAGAACAACATGCAAAATAATAAATAGGCCATAAGTCTTATCCTCGTAGATCTCCTAGCTACTAGTGATGGATGGCGAAAATAATGCATAAACAACCTATGGACCTTTTGCCATCGAGAGCACTAGATAGTCACATGATGTGGTGATTATAGCAAGAAAGGGGAAGCTTGATTCCTCAACTAACTTTCTTAAGGGGATGATGTCTCAATGTGTTGAGACTGAAGTAGAGAAGATGATGTCAAGACATATCCACTCAGGACAAGGACATCCAACTTCTCCTACTCCTTTAATCTTGTCACCTCCAATGGAAGTCAAGATATCAACCATCTTAGCCCTTAGGATAATCAGGTGCCAAGAAGCTCCAAGGTAACTCCCATAAACTACTTACTCATATGACCACCTCCCTACTCTCATGAGTAGAACCATGACATAATAGATGTCACATATAAATATAATTGAAACCATGACATGAATGATGTCACATAAATATAATCAACCATGACACAAAGGATGTCATATAACAATTTAGTCAACTATGAAAAAAAATGTCATATAACTATAATCAACCATGACACAAGGGATGTCATATAACTATAATCAACTCCCCAAGGAGATAATACATTACCAACCCAAGTTGGATTTACATGAGCATAAATAGGATAACCTCATCCTACACATATAGCAAATAAAGAAATATATAACATAATAACACTATTCCCACAAAGAGATGAAATCCACCCAAACTATGTCAGAAAAATAAATAATAGTAACAATGGAAGTCAAACATTCCAACCATGACACCAAAACTACCACATTCAAATACACTAAAGGACTCTCAAATGCATGATCACCATACTTAGGTGTATGGGTACGATAGGAAATAAGTTCCAACTCATGCTCACACCCTCATAAATAGTTTCCACATAATAATTTTAACATACTCAATAAGACGTACAAACTCACCAAACCATGTTGGGAGATCACACACACCAAGCATGATTTTCATGCTAGCAATTTCTATATAAATTGCATAAAAACAATTTTCACTAAAAAACCATAACTTTCTCAAAACATGACATTTTCCTAACTTTTAAAATGTGTTGGAAAGATAACATAGAGATCTACAAAACCTAGAAAATATTTCTACAATAAAACTCTTTAATATATTTTTTAATAACAATATAATCACTAGTAAAACATAATTCTAAAAATAGCAGCATAGATAGACAATAATTAATTCAAACATATCTCATAATTGAAAATTTGGGTATTGACTAATTATTGTAAGGATTTAACCAACTTGATTGCCCACTTTCCATAAAATTTTTAGAGAAGCCTAGTTCCTAAAACTAAAGTTATTCAAGACGTAACATACTAGTTTTTTCTCCTCATGATAGTTTGACTACTTTCTAATTTTTTCTAAGAACCCATTTTGAAATAGAGTTTCAATAACAAAAGACACATCATGAAAAACATAATTTGAATACTCCTAACACATAGGTTCAATCCAAAATCAAATTTGTGTGTGAATTTCATAAATCACATGATTCTCCTAAATTTCACTAGGTTTCTTCTTTCCCGAGAAACCCTAGTTTTCAACCTACATCTAGTTTTCTTTCAAGTTGAACAGTACAAAACCTAATTGTTTTGGTTTAGATTTTTCTATTGTTTTAAAAATAAAATATGATCAACAAATAAATTCATGTTCATCAAAAAGCCTAAATTTATTGATTAATCAAAATAAATATTTGCTAAAGCCTTCCATGACAAGAATCCACAATCCACAAACAATAACAATTCTTGAGAAAAAGTAGTTGCTAATCCTTAAGCTTCAATAATCTATTTTTTCTCTTCTTCTAAATTGCATAATAAATTTGATAACCAAAAAGAAAGAAAATAAAATTAATTCTCTTCTTTTAATAACTCTTCCTTTTCTTTCCAAAATCTAAAAAGCAAAATACAATATTAATTTTTTTATAAAAGAAAAATAATATTAAAATATCTTTATTCATCATCATGCATATTCTTTTTTGAAAACAATAATATTAAAATATTATTTTTCCAATTCTATCTAAATAAAAGAATTCACTTAAAAGTAATATTAGAAAATTATATTTTCTAATTCACAATAAAATAAATAAAATAATTTATTTTCTAAATTCTTAAAATAAGCTTGCTCATTAAATATTAGTTTTCTAATAAAAATTAGAGATAAAATATTTTTTTTCTAAATTAAAATAAAATATAATTATTTATTTCTAAATTCTAAAATAAAAATTTGCACATAAAAATCTATTTCAATTATAATAGTTAAATAATTGAAATTCAAATCACATTAATTCTATTTCTAAAGTGGTCCAACTAGATAATTAATTTAGAATAAAAATATAAGCATCAATTAAATAATAAAATAATATTAATATTTTATCTATCTATTTCATTTTCTAATTAACCTTAAGAATTAATTATCAAATAAATAAATAGAATTACTTCTACACTCAAATAAATTAACTAAATCATTAATTAATTTATTTTTAATTAATTATTTATCTTAATTTACTATTTAATTACCCACAAAATTGGATCATTTTAGGACACTTCAACACCATGACCTAGTTCACCTTCCTCGATATCTATACCTATCACACATCATAATCTTGCCACACATACCTTAGTGGCATTGTTAGGAATAATATAATCATATAATTACCTTTATATAATTAACTATGGCAACGCAATCACACATTATGCACACAATGCATTAAATCAACACTTTACACTTAACATAAGTCAATAGAGCTTAACTAATTTTACCATAGAATTGAAACATCATAGACTTACAAAGAAATTAGAAATTAGGGATGTTACAAATATTGTTGGAAATTAAGGTGTTTCAACCTTGGTAATTCCTTACATTTATTGATTGTAATGTATTTATTTATTTATTTAGCCTATGTTGTAATTTTGTTGCACATCCTATTTTGTCATTTAGTGTGAAGTGGTATGATGAGTTGTCACTCCACTTGTAAGATGACTAGGATGGTCAACTCACTCCACGAGGAGATAGGTGTCCCACTTAGTGGTAGAGGTATTTTGCCATGTGTTGACACTTTGACTAGTGTGTAAGTGAATCTTGACCGAAACGGTTATGACAGATTCATATGACATAATCTATGACACGTATGAGTCAAAAATAGAAGATGCTATGACAGGTGAAGACGTGTCACAAGGCATCTTAGAAGAAGGCATCTTTGGGCGCCCCAAGGAGGGTGATGATGTGTTGTAAGTAGAATATGCTATTTTTAGGTAGTTATGATAGACTCTCTTATAGTTGTAAGAGTTGTCAGTTATGCTGGATTCTATGACATTCGTAAGATGCGTAAGAGCATCTGTCATTGCCCAACTTGGGCATAGGTGACCATATTGGGATGGGGTGATGTGACAAGTGTCATGACCATGTTGTAGTGTTGGACAAGTGTCCCTAGGCGTGGGTTTTGGGCCATGAGGCCAAGTTGGACGCCCATATCAAGGAAAGTGCATTTTTGCCTTGTAAACTTCTATTTAAGCAGATGCTTGGAGAGGAGATGTATTATGTGATTGACAGGTACTGTTATGCTGTTAGATTGTCTCCAGATACGAGTGTCAAAGACTCCTGTAAAGACTTGCATTGCAAGTGTGTTGTAAACTTCATTGTTTAGATAATACATTGTGCATATTTTGGAGTGGGGTTTTTCACCCATAAGGGTTTTCCCCACGTTATACTCTCTCTCTCTCTCTCTAACATTCTTGTATTGTGTATTGTTGCAATATCTTTGTTGTTGGGTTAATAACACTGTAATTGTAAAGGTTAAAAAGAATTTACACACATCTCTCCTCATTAGATTAGTGTAGGAAGCGATTTCCGCACACCTAGCTTCCTTTCAGTTGGTATCAGAGCTTGATCACCTTTGGTCCTAGTTGTTGGGTAGGGGTTTTTTGAGCTGATCTTAGATTGAGTGGGAGTCTGTGCAGAGTATTCTGTAATCTTGTTGTAGGAAAAGAGATAGCAGGCACATCTAGAAGATTAGAGGTAGAGAAGTTTAATGACACAAATTTTGAGTTATGGAAACTTAAGATGGAAGATATGCTTGTTGATCGAGACCTATGGGAAACCGTTTCTTGTGTAAAACCAACTGTAATGACACAAGCTGATTGGGATCTCAAAGATTGGAAGGCTAAGGGTCTCATAAGACTCAGTCTAGCTAATTATGTCCTGTTAAATGTCCATGAGGAGAAGACCATGAAAGATCTTTGGAAGAAGTTGGGAGATGTTTATAAGGCCAAATCCCTGGTGAACAAGCTTTTTCTGAGAAAGAAGTTCTATTCTCTGAGGATGGAGGATCTGTTGCAGATCACCTGAATGCTTTCAACATGTTAGTTGCACAATTAACTTTTGTTGGTGTGAAGATGGAGGAGGAGGATCGTTGTATGACCTTGTTTTGTTCTTTTCCATACTCGTGGGATCATCTTGTTATGGCTATTGGGAGTACCACATCCACTTTCAAAATGGATGAAGTGGTATCTTCGCTATTATCTAAAGAGATGCAAAGAAAGTCCTCTGAAGCAGCTAAAGAAGCTCTTGCGATTCGTGGAAGACCTAAGGAGAAAGGGAAAAAGAAGGACAAGAAAGCTGAGAAGGATAGATCCAAATCCTGTGGGAGATCCAAATCTCCTGGAAAGTCCAAGGCTCTCTGTTGGAACTGTGGAAAAATTGGGCATTTTTGAAAGGAATGCAAAGAGGAAAAGAAAAAGAAGAACAAGAATGTCCCAGACTCAGATTCTAATAAGTCACAAGATGATGGTGATGCCTTCATCGCAGCCCTAGCCACCCATGCATCTGATGATGTGTGGTTGATTGATTCTAGTGCATCATTCCACATGACCTCACATCGAAGCTGGTTCACGAAGTATGAAGAGTTCGATGGTGGAAGAGTGTACTTAGGTGATGATTCTCATATGAAGATTGTTGGTCATGGAAGAGTCTCAATCCGATTCCCTGATGGACGAGTGAAGGGGATCACTGGGGTCATGCACATCCTAGGCTTGGCACAAAACCTACTTTCTGTAAGTAAGTTGAATGATGTAGGTGTGCAGGTTGTCTTTACGAAGGACGGATGCAAGATGACTAGAGGATCTATGGTGCTTGCAAAGGGTACTCGGAGAGGTACTATGTTTCAGTTGGAGGCATGCACTTCACAATGCAATAGTTCTTTTGACTCAAAGAAAAGAGTTGTAGTCACTTCATCCCCACCATTGGAACTGGCAGTGAAAAAGTCTATTGCAACAAATTCTGATGGTAGTGCATTTTGGGTACCCAAGGGTGCTCATGCTTTGGAAGTTAAGCTTCCTGCTGAAAAGACAATGTTATGGCATATGAGATTTGGCCACATTGGTGAGAAGGGTCTTAGAACCCTAAAAAATAAAAACCTCATTAAGGGGTTAAATGATTGTAATCTCGAGTTCAACTTTTGTGAACATTGTATATATGGAAAGCAAAACTGTGTTCAGTTTTACTCTAGTTCTCACAAGTCTTCTAGTGTGTTGGACCTTATTCATTCTGATGTGTTTGGTCCTGTTAGTGTTCTTTCGATTTCCAAATCTGTATATTTTGTATATTTTATAGATGATTACAGTAGAAGGACATGGATTTATTTTCTCAGAAGTAAGTCTGAAGTCTTTAGTCGGTTCAAAGAGTTTAAGGCTTTTGTTGAGAATTAGATTAGTAAAAAGATTAAGTGTTTGAGGACTGATAACGGTGGTGATTTTTGTTCGACAGGGTTCAATAAGTTCTGTAAAGAGCAAGGGATTGAGAGACATAAGACAACTCCATACACCCCACAACAAAATGGAGTTGCAGAGAGGATGAACATGACACTGATGGAGAAGGCTAGGAGTATGCTTAGTGGAGCAAGTCTCGAACAAAAGTTTTGGGCTAAAGTTGTAGCCACTACTTTCTACCTGGTAAACAGGTCTCCTATATCAGCTCTTGTTAGTAAGACACCTATGGAGGTGTGGTTTGGTAAGAAGCCTTCGGTTAGACATTTTCGTGTTTTTGGTTGTGAGGCACATGCACATGTGCCTAGGGAGAAAAGGTTAAAATTAAAGAACAAGGCCGTTAAGTGTATTTTCATTGGCTATGGTGTCGGTGTGAAAGGATACAAGCTTTGGGATCTTGTGGTTGAAAAAGTGGTGTATAGCAGAAGTGTTATTTTAAGAGAGCTAACACCTTCTTCCGTTGTTCTACAGCCAAAAGAGAAAGAAAAAAAGAGGATGTGGTTCAGTTTCCCACTACCCCTATGAAGACTGAACTGACAGACCCTATGAGACCTGATGATGAGGAGAGCTCTAGCAGCTCTGAAAGCTCAGAAGAAGCAAAACCTCAACCTTAGCCCTTGAGGAGGTCTACACGAACAACGAAGCAACCTGATAGGTTTGGTTATTCATTGCTTGATTCGAGTTGTGCTTTTGCCTTGCTTACTAACACTGATGAGCCTAGAACTGTGACAGAGGCTATGGGCATGAAAGATGCATGAAAGATGCAGGCTCCTGGAAGGAGGCCATGGAAGATGAGATGGTTTCTTTGGAGAAGAATAAAACTTGGGACTTGGTGCCTTTGCCTGAAGGATGGAAACCTGTTGGATGCAAATGGGTGTTCAAGAAGAAATTTGGTGTAGATGGCAGTGTTGAAAAGTACAAGGCCAGATTGGTTGCGAAGGGGTACTCACAAGTGGAGGGAATTGATTATGGTGAAATTTTCTCTCTCGTTGCAAAGATGACATCTATTTGGTTCTTGTCATCTCTTTTAGCAGCTTATGACTTAGAGGTGGAACATATGGATGTGAAAACAACTTTCCTTCATGGTGATTTGGAGGAAGAGATTTACATGTCACAACCAGAGCATTACATAGAAAAAAGTAAAGAAAATTTGGTTTGCAAATTGAAGAAGTCTTTGTATGGTTTGAAGCAGTCTCCTTGGATGTGGTATATGAAATTTGATGCCTTTGTGTTGTTAATTGGATTTCTGAGATCAAAATTAGATCATTGTGTGTATTACAAATTTGACAATGATTGCATTCTCATTATTGCATTGTATGTTGATGATATGCTGTTAATTGGGAATGGCAAGACTATGATTTCTAATTTGAAGTCTCAATTGTCAGCACTGTTTGAGATGAAAAATCTAGGGGCAGCCAAGTACATTCTGGGAATGGAAATCAGAAGAGACAGAACTAACATAAAACTTTGGTTAAGCAAGAGTAAGTATGTGAAGACCGTGTTGGATAGGTTCAACATGGCGGATTGTAGACCTTTGTGTGTTCCTATTTCTTTAGGGACAAAGTTATCTGTTAATGATTGTCCAAAATCTCCTTCTGAGATGGAGGACATGAGTAGAGTACCTTATGCTAGTGCTGTTGATAGTTTGATGTATGCTATGGTCTGCACAAGACCAGACATTGCCCAAGTAGTGGAAGTCCTTAGTTGATTTATGGCTAATCCTGGACAGGTACATTGGGTTGCAGTAAAGAGAGTGTTCAGATATTTGAGGGGTACTTCTGAGTATTCCATATGCTATCATGGTAATCCTACAGGACCTCCACATTTTGTTTGTATTTATGGATTTGTGGATTCTGATTGGGCAAGTGACATTAACAGTAGGAGATCCACCAGTGCTTATGTGTTTACTATGTTTGGTGGTGCAATTAGTTGGATGAGTAAGTAGCAACCTGTGGTCGCTTTGTCCATGACAAAAGCCAAGTATATGGAAACAACTCATGCTTGTAAGGAAGCCATTTGGCTTAAGAGATTATGTTCAGATATTTGTGTTGATGCATGATAAATTACTATCTGTTGTGACAGTCAGAGTGTAATTTGCCTAGCAAAGAATCCAATTTTCCATGCCAAAACAAAGCATATTGATGTACAGTTTCACTTCATGCGAGACATGGTAGAGGATGGGAAGGTGAATTTGGAGAAGGTAGACACTTTGAAGGATGCTGCAGATGCATTGATGAAACTAGTGGGCATAGAGAAGTTCAGATGGTGTTCGAAATCTATGGACCTCTCGGCCTATAGCAGTTAAATCTTGTTATTTCTATTGGCTCTTACAAGGTGTTCAACAAGTGGGAGAATGTTGGGAATTAAGGTGTCTCAACCTTGGTAATTCCTTGCATTTATTTATTTAGCCTATGTTGTAATTTTGTTGCACATCCTATTTTGTCATTTAGTGTGAAGTGGCACGATGAGTTGTCACTCCACTTGTAAGATGACTAGGATGGTCAACTCACTCCATGAGGAGATAGGTGTCCCACGTAGTGGTAGAGGTATTTTGCCATGTGTCTACACTTTGACTAGTGTGTAAGTGAATCTTGACCGAAACGGTTATGACAGATTCCTATGACATAATCTATGACGCATAAGAGTCAAAAATAGAAGATGCTATGATAGGTGAAGACATGTGTCACAATGCATCTTGGAAGAAGGCATCTTTAGGCAACCCAAGGAGGGTGATGATGTGTTGTAAGTAGAATATGCTATTTTTAGGTAGTTATGACAGATTCTCTTACAGCTGTAAGAGCTGTCAGTTATGATGGATTCTATGATAGTCATAAGATGAGTAAGAGCATTTGTCATTTTCCAACTTAGGAATAGGTGACCATATTGGGATGGGGTGATGTGACAAGTGTCATGACCATGCTGCAGTGTTGGACAAGTGTCCCTAGGCATGGGTTTTGGGCCATGAGGCCAAGTTGGACGCCCATCTCAAGGAAAGTACATTTTTGCCTTGTAAACTTCTATTTAAGCAGGTGCTTGGAGAGGAGATGTATTATGTGATTGACAGGTATTGTTATGCTACCGGATTGTCTCCAGATATGAGTGTTTAAGACTCCTATAAAGACTCGCATTGCAAGTGTGTTGTAAGCTTCATTGTTTAGATAATACATTGTGTAGGTTTTGGAGTGTGGGGGTTTTCACTTGTAAGGGTTTTCCCCACGTTATACCCTCTCTCTCTCTCTTACATTCTTGTGTTGTGTATTGCTGCAATATCTCTATTGTTGGGTTAATAACACTGTAATTGTAAATGTTAAAAAGAATTTGCACACATCTCTCCTCATTAGATTCGTGTGGGAAGCGATTTTCGCACACCTAGCTTCCCTTCAAATACCTTATGACTCCTCAAAATGAAAGTGTTTTATACTCTCTCCCAAGTATTTTATTAAGGTTGAGCATTCCCTTCCAAATATTATATTAAGAGGGGATGAGAGTGTCCTCTCTCTTCACATTCCCCTCTCCCTTCTCCTTTATCCCCATTGGAGGGATAAAGTGGGCCTTCTCCCTCCTCGCATCATGTTGGTGTAATATTATTCTTCACTTAGGATAGTATATGTCCTAAGTGTGATATTGCACCTACTTAGTAAGTTTACTTAGGCTAATATACTATATTATCTTCCCTCACCTTATTAGCTAATCATGACATGTGTCACCTTTGATTTGAAGTCTACAATTACCATCACTACTTCATCAATTTTTGATTGATGGCAAGTAGGTGCCACCTCTAGCTAATTAAGGGCCACCTTTGTCTCATTTGACTGAGTTAATTCATCTCCTAATTCAGAGTTAACTCATGACCTCTTAGACATGTGTTGTTCTGACTCACTCATCCAAGATGCCTATATATTTATACTTTACTCAATGTATTGTTGCTCAGTGCCCAATTAATATAGAAATAACATGTGTTCTCTTTTTGGTTTAGTGACTAATCCATAGACATTAGGTCCTAGGTTAATTTTGTTCATCACAAAATTTAACATGGTATCAAAGCCATGATGTCCTAAGATTAGTCCAATTTTATGGTTTTGAGTGCATTAGGTTTGGGGGGATTTTGTAAGGAGACAAATTTTTGATGAAAAGTGGAGCCTTTTTACCTCACCATTGTGTTCGAAAGGCTCAATATAGTCAAGGCACCTTTTATTTCATCCAAATTTAGCATCGAGAGGTTGAATAACCTTCATTTTTTTTGTGCTAGAATTTTGTGGTTGTCTCTTGCAAATAACAAGTTTTTGGAGCACATTGGCACAAATCATAGCCTACCATTTGTTTGAAAGGCCCCAAAACCCTAGGACCAATTGTTTAACCATCAAAATTAGAGTGGTTGATCCCGGGCTCTTAAAAAGTTTACCAAGTAATCTATATATGAGCATTTTTCAAAATTTTAGGGTTGTATATGAGTTGTTGCTACTTTACCTGCATGTTGCTCTCGAGTTGCCCACACTCTATTACCACTACCAGACCACCTCTCTTTCTAGTTGAGCCAAAACTATAGGGGACTTCGTATGTCATCTAACTTGATGATTCTTATCTATCTAGCCACTATCACATCAAAACTAACTTATGGTACACTACGTAGTTACTATTAGTCAACTCTGTCATCCATATTACGTAGTCAATGTCAAATTTAGACTCCCACCATGTGGATCCTACATAAGATCCTTCATAACGTTACAAATAGCAACATATAGGCTCTGCCACATAAGTGAACCCCATAATTAAAGTGCAATGTGGCACCTCCTAGCTTGCCTCTGTATAGACAACTAACATGCCAACAATATGGACCAGTTGTAGCCAACCATGTTATTTAGGCACCATGTCATATTGCATAATCAACATGCCCTTTGGGGGGAAGCATATCTCTCACTAATTACATTTTTTTTAATACCAACAGTGAAAGGCCATATAACTTGGCCAGTCAAACTTTGATCAGGGCCATTTTTTTGACACTAGCTATGTTTTTGTCAATTATGCAATAGTAACCTTCTTTTTTGTATTTATTGCCCAAATTTGTTATAAATTATAGTTTATCATGAATTTTCAATCCTATTTTGAGAACTTTGAGAGCCCATAACTTTCATATACATGTCTCTTTTTTGAATTTTTTTTTTAAAGTGTGAGATTTTTCGTAAACTTCATAGTATTGTTGCCTATTTGTTCTCATTTTCTACTAGGACTATACTTTCAATATTTAAAGATAAATTTCAGAACTGTAAAATTGTATGAAATTATAAACAGGTTAGTAAAACACACTAATTATGAAGTGCCACTTTTGTACTTGTTTTTGGGGTTTCTACAAACTATTAATGGGGATCTTGTAATCAATGAACTGGCATAAAGTTCTAATTCTTGGGGGATTTCAATCACATTTCTAATATTTTTGTTTGTCAAGTTCTATTGGACCACATTAGATCAAAAAAACTATCCATCTTGGAAAGAAGGGATCAAGAATCACTACCTTGAGCATGCTCTATTACTCTATTTCCTTGAACTTGTTCTTGGGCTAAGTGATCTTAAACATAAAAAATGCAATGGTCAAACTACAATGACATGGTCTATAGACTAATCTATCTTTATGTTTCTAAGAATATTTTATATCACATAGAGCACATGGAGTGCTCTTTCATTGCTTGGATCATAATCAAGCAATTGTATGGAGATCTTGAACCTCCATCAAAACTATAGTGTTTTCTTGGAGAACCTTGTAGATCTTGATTCTCCATCCGAACTATAATGTTTTCTTGGAGAACCTTGCACATGTGGATGATATCGAGACATCTACCAAACCTCCTCCTTTTGATGCCCCATCTATAGAAGTTCATACTTACACAAACAATGCAAGTAGATCGTGGGATGAGCAGTCATCTAAACCATTCATTTATAGAGACATGCATTGAGATTCCATCATCTCCTACTATTCTTATAGAATTGAGAGTTGCCTCTTTGAAGACATCCAATGATTTTTCTTGACAAGATTGTTCATGTTTGCTAGATACATCACGTTGGGATGCTTACTTGATAGCTATTTCATGTCTGTATGTAGAATCCAACCGTTTAGATCTAATTGACACCATTAAGGACCTAATTTCCTATTGGATGATAACACTCTAACAATTGCATTGTGAATTTTCTTTGACATTTAATGTATTTCGCCTTCCATGTACCTTCGAGATGTCCCCTTCTACACTTGTATTTAGGACTCTTAATCAAATATTGATACCACTCAACATCAACACTAATATCGATAAACATGTTTATAATCCTATGTTTTTCTTCTCTCTTGTCCTCTCATGTCCCTCTAAGGCTCCCTCCCCCCTCGTGAAAAAAATTTACATGAAGGGTGGTGTGGACCATCAAACCGAACACGTGTTATTGTCCTTCACCGACGCAAAACGACGTTTATTTGTCACGGCGTTTACTTACCGTGGCCTGGGACACGGAACGGGGTCCACGTCAGATTTTCAGGAATGTGAAAATTACCTCTAACCACACGCCAACGGTGGTGACATGGCAACAAGCCCGCGTTTCTATTCCACGTGTCAATATCAACCGCTCAATATATTATACGGTTTCGTCGAAGTGAAACCCTACGGCACGCGACAACGACGGACCGTACGATGTAAGAATACTTACCTTGACGTTATGCGTATTTTCGTTATACCGCGTTAAACACTGCTTACTTTTCTTGAAAGATTTGTGTTGTTTTGGAATTACTGGTAAAACGACTTTTCATCTGACGGTCCAATTGTATTCGGTCGGAAAAATTGAATGCTTCCACATTCTCAACGTTTAACACACTTCTACGCGCAGGAATTCCAAAATCACACGGGGTTTATTGGGTTTCTTCAAATTTTAGAAAGTTTTTGAACGATGTTTTTGGCTTCCGGTGAACAAGGTTGGAGATTTTTCTGGATTTTGTTTATAGAAGCCGTGAGAGATTAGAAACCTTGGTTGAGAATTGTCCGTCCTGGAACCGTACATTTCGATTTTGTGTTTCGAACGCAAGCTTATTGCTCGCCGCAGAATCTTGTCACAATTGTTGTTCACGTCATTTTCTTTTCTGCCGCTTTCGGAATTCTTATCCTCACGATTTCTGATGCAGCTAGAGTGAAAGAAATCCATAGACGATGAAACTCTTTCCTTGTCTTTTATATAGCCAGGTTTTGTTATAGCTGGCTTGCACAGGCATTTGCTTCTGTGTATTTTTCGGTGTTTTTCTCAGTGGCCGAGTTCGTTTACGCAAAGAAATAGGGCTGTGTATCATTTTCTGTTGGCCTTGAAATAACAGAGAACAATTCTTTGCATATTTGTGAAAGCAGAAGGCTGTGAATTTACAGCAAATGTGAGGAGTAAATATTTAAGGAGGATTAGGTAGCCTTTGTTGCGCCGGTTTAGTAATTTCAAAAAAAGAAAAAAAGGTTACCCAAAGAAATAGGGCTGTGTATGATTTTCTGTTGGCCTTGAAATAACAGAGAACAATTCTTTGCATTTTTGTGAAAGCAGAAGGCTGTGAATTTACAGTAAATGTGAGGAGTAAATGTTTAAGGAGGTTTAGGAAGCCTTTGTTGCGCCGGTTTAGGAATTTCAAAAAAAGAAAAAAAGGTTTCTTCTAGTGCGTATTTGCGTCATTACTATTTGTGGATCCGGTTTGCGCTATATTTAGCGCAAGTAACACTAAGTTAAGTCTCTTTGTTTGCTTCGTTGCCTTTGAACAGTTAGTTTACCGAAGAATTTTGGCCAAGGAGTGGAACAGAATTTTGTATGTTACTGTTCATGCGTGAGATTAAAAACGGCGCCTGTTGAAAAGTTTATTGTGTTTAAAAGTCGGAGGAGGACTTTTTCTTGGCGGAATTTTGTAGAACTTTTGTTCGAGAAAGGCCGGCTAGAGGGTTCGCGTAGTTTTCGCGTAAATAACAATACTTGTACTCTTTGCTTGCATTTAAAGTTATTTGAGGAGCAGTAGCAGAGATGAGTTTAATGGCGGTGGAGGGGCAGCAAAATGAATCGGTATTTCAGATGTTGAAATTTTCTACCCTGCCGATTGCCAAGGTTTTTGTTATGTGCTTGCTTGGATTTATTTTGGCTTCCAAGTATGTCAACATTCTTACGCCGAGCGGAAGAAAGCTTCTCAACGGGGTATTTATTTGTTTCTCTTCACTGGACTTTCTGTGATTTTATTTTTCTGTTGGTTTCCTTAATCGAAATATGATGTTATTGAGTTCTATTGAACTGGTTATGTCGAATAAGTGACGTCTTCTTGTTTTTCTCCGGTCATTGCGAAACACATTGTATCTTGAAGCTTTTGTTTATGGTAACTAAAAAAAGCTTTTAACACCTAATTATGTTTCTATACCTAATTATAGAAGCTTACTTTGTTACGTTGGGGGGTATCTTCGCTTTGACTTTCAACCTCCACCTTTCATAAAAATTACCAGAGGCTCCTTTAGTTTTACAGCTGTTGAAAACTTTTTGATATTCTTGCCTTTATGAAGAAATGGAAAAAAGTTATTCCATCAAATTGCGCGTAACATTCTTTTATCGCACATTATAACAGATACTTGCGGCTCCACCATGATATGATTTCTCACTTCTTACCATTCTGGTAAAAATGTTAGTCCTCATAACCCTAAGGAGTTTACCATAACTGGCGCAGGTTAGAGTCGCCCATTAAAAAGAGAACTGTATAGTGGACCCCTATGAACTGTTTATTCGGCTTTCATACAGAAAGTCACTGCTCACAGGGTTTTTTCTTGGAATTATTTCTGCTATTCTGATAGTACATCCTTGCAGCTGTGGGGTCCATCCTAACCATATTATTATCACGCCTATGTAGCTGGAACATATTCATTTGTACGAAACCTTGAGTGAATCAAAAGCATCTTATATGGCTGTGATATTATGGGATCCACCTTTACTTTATTGCCCTTGATCAGATATCTGCTCGATTAATCTGGAAGCTCTGTGGCCTGTGTGGGAAGTTTGAATGGTTTCAGGCTATTTTCCTATTTAGGTTCTTATATAATTGTTGATATTTGTGAACAGCACCCCAACCCCGAGGTTAGAAATGGACCCCGATTTTTATAATTTGTTATGTTGCATATTTATTCTGTTCTCCATAGGAAATTTAGTTTTTTCTTTGGCCTTATATAAGCAACGTTTACTCTTTAGGCAATGGTCCCCAGTTAGTGGTTTTAAAATTTTTTCCTAGCGTTGCTGCTGAAAAAATAAGAAGTCATTTTGCAGTAAGAATGGTCTGAGGGGAGGTGAGATCTCAGATCTCCTTATCTGCTGTAAATTTTCAAAAACTGTAAATATAAATGACGTTTGTTAATTTGCACATGAATTTCTTAAAATTTACATCACATAAAATCCTGCCTTTTGGCAATATTCTTTCCAAAAACTTATTGGGTGCAGGAAACTTCTACCCTTATATGCGCCATCCCCAGCTTCTTCCCAAAGTCTTCTGGGAAAATGGCCTCTCGAAAAAGTTTGTAGGGCAAGATTGCAACCTTCCACTTTCCTTAATTTGTATGTAACATCGGGACCGGATTGAAAATACAAGTTGCAGCCCCTCCATTTCTCAGCAACAAAATGGATCTCAATTAATACTCAATAATATCTAGCATAGCTGGAAAATTCTGTCTCGGCAGTCCAAAATTTTGACTTGGACTCGAACATAATTACACCAAAAATAACAGACTTGGGTTCAAACATAATTACACAAAAAAACAGAAATTAATGCATTTAGAGAACACATAAGTCTATTCTGATAATCAATTTGTCATAATTCAAAGATCACATATGTCATATGATTGGCAAATGCTCAAAATATGAAAATTCAAATGAAAATTATTAAGTTGAATAGTTTTTTAATTGTTATTATGGTAAAGAAAACAATAGTTTTTTAGTGATGGGAAAGTTTTCTCCTAGGAAATACTTGTAACTGGCCAATTTGAAGCATGTAGCTAGCTTTTTACATTGAAGGAGTAAAAAATTGACCAAAAAGAAAATTACTTCTGAAGAGGTTTGCATAGTTTCTGTCTTCAGTTAAGCTCAATAATCAGTAAGCATTATAACTAAATTCATCCGTTCTGAAATTTTTCCAATGAAAACAAAACATAGCAGAAGAATATGAATACCATTACCTTTTCAATCATGGACTAGCATTTGAGCTGAACATAGCTATCCATATTGAAATTATCTGTCTTAAACAATTTCAATTTGTCAGATAGAGTACTGGCTTCACTCACAGTGCCATTAGCAGTCACAGCCCCCAAGGGAGCCAGGGCCCTGGAATTTATAGATCGCTTCAATGATCCCATTTTTATCTAATTTGAATGCTCCCTTATTGTAGCTAACAAGTCGTAGTCTCACTCAAAAGACCTGTAACCCCGAATAACCAAGCTGAAACCCCCCCCAAAAACCGTGAGAACTCGTCAAAAAATCATGAGAACTCTCCCAGACTTGACCCAATAGTCTTGTGCGAGTTGCTTGTTTTCCTTCATGATTTGTGAGTCCACACGAGCCTGCGTGAGTCTCAGCAAGTTTTCCAGCTATGGTATCTAGTGTAAAACTCTTTTCAAAAGTACATTGTGAACCTCTACCATTGATGTGGGGTGCAGTTTGATAATTGCAAATCCTACTTATTAGAAGTGCACCTTTCTATCAAGTTTGCTGCAAATTAAGCAGCCACAGAAGTCTTTACCTCACATCTATTGCTTTCTAGTGTGCTCTAGTCGAGGGTTTTCCATACATGTGAAGTTAAATGTGTAAGTAGCCAACAACAATTTTTTAGTTACAACAAAATTTCTGTTTTCTAGAACACATGTATCCACAAATTTTGTTACCATTCATTGCACTCCCCACTCCTTTCTCCAGGCCTTTATCTTTTTATTTTTTTGGTGAAAAATTCATTTAATTCTTAGTTCAATATTGGAACTAGGTTTATCTAGTATGTACTTCGATACATTGTTTTTATTCTGATTTATTTGTAATGTCCTTTGTTCTTTGCAGCTGGTGTTCACACTCTTTTTGCCATGCCTAATCTTCACACAGTTGGGGAGGGCCGTGACACTACAAAAAATGTTGGAATGGTAAAGTGATTTTATTAGCCTTTTATGTTTTTACTCTTGTAATGTGGGTTGTTTTCTCAGCGAGGCATTACATAAAATTTTGTGTCTTGTTTGTTACCAACACTAAAGTAGAATGCTGTTATCATATGTTTCAATTTCAGAATACAGCTTAAAAAGAACTAGCATCTAAATCTGGGTCTGATTTTTTGACTTGGAGCTTGGGTCATTTTGGCTTCAGAGCCTTTAATCCCTCGTTTGAAACATGTCATTAGTGATTGTGATATTTCCTTAATTAGTGAATGTTTTAAGGACTCTAATTTTTTATATAATTGTAGGATGGTTAGCTGATCAATATTTTAAGGTCTGGTATAGAAATAATTTAAACTCAATTAAGGGACCAAAGAAGTTCTCTTAAGACTTCAAATGAACTAATCTAGGAATTTTGATATTAATCCTCAAGGAATACTGAATATTCACAGCAATTATGAAGAAATACAACAATCTTATCAAATATAATAATATTATCAACTGGTCATGGTTTTTAATCTCTCAAATTTAGGTTCTGTGCCATTTTCCATTAACCTTATTTCATGTTTATGATATGATGGGACACCATGGATTATTTTGTAGAGCTTAATTTTAAGTGCCTTCTACAACATGATTAATTCAGTTAATGTTTCTTGTATGCGATTTGTGTCTAGATTCCTTACGTTGGTTTTAGCTGTAGTTTTCTAACCTTTATTTTTGGCATTCAGGTGGTTCATTCCAATGAATATTTTGTGTGGCACAATTTCTGGATCGCTTATAGGATTATGTGTGGCATTATTTGTTCGACCACCAAAGGATTACTTCAAATTTACAATTGTGCAAATTGGAATTGGTACAGATCATTATCCATGTTTAATTTTATTTCATCTTTTTTGGTTTGCATCACTGAGAGCATGAGGAACTTGGAGATCAAATATTAGTTCAGAGATCCATAATGAGATTTATTCTATCCATTAAAAGTTAAGGATCATTATAACAATTTGTTTATGCTTTGGGATTCATTCATGGAGAACCTTACTATTACTTAGTTCTATGTTATCTTTGTCATGCACATGCGCTTTGGACTTTTTTAGAAGGTTTGAATTGTTTTTGTCAGAGTTACAGAACTCCAAAATCTCTTGGATTGGGCTTTTATCATGTTTAGCTAGTAGGTTCATTGCCACTTTCCTCAGCCCTCTTTGGCTATGTTCGTGCCTCATTCTCTTCCACGGTTGCTGCCTCCACCTCCATATCTGTTCGATCCAACTAAGAAAAGTCTATTATAAATGTAGTCTCCATTGTCTTGGTGTCCCAATCCAATTTTGATCATTTTGACCAAATTTTTATTTCTTTTTGGATTCTAGGGAGGATAGTTGTTTATTTACCTTCAGCTAAGTCTATGGCACAGATTTAGTGAATCTGTGTGAGCTTGAATGATTAGGGCCCAAAAGATTATGACTCATAGCTGAGTCTCAAGTTTTAAAAAATCGCAGCACTCGGTTTTTATTTTTGATTTCTGTTTTGTATTTTTAATGTTGCAAGATTCCATATTATTCTACACATGTAACAAATCTTTGAAGGATATGAACACAATTTGTTGTTTCTACATTACACATGCAATTCATTGCATCATTAGAATTTTTTATTTATCATTACTAGAAATATATTTACAATTCATTCTTGTATTTTGTGACCAGTAAGAGCATAAAGTAGTGGCCAACTCTTTAACTTTAGATGGTTTTTTCCTAAACATTAATATTTTTAATTTTTATTATGAAGAGATCAAAATTGAAATGTCGATGTCTCAAGTTATAAAATTGTCATGTGCACCTGTGGATGTTATACTCTGTAAATATTTTAATTTAAAATGCTTATTTGACTTCCACTTTTGAGATTCCAGAAGCTGATTTATTTCTTTATTCAGGGAATATTGGGAATGTGCCCCTTGTGTTGATTGGTGCAATGTGCAGAGATAAAAATAATCCATTTGGTGATTCTAAAACATGCGATGAAACTGGAAGCGCGTATATATCATTTGGTCAATGGGTATGTTGATATTATTTGTGAATTTCCCAACATTGGATGATATCTTTGACAATGTATATTGTTGCTTTTGTTTTAAATATGCACTATAGTATTGAAATCCAGAGCTATTTGTTAACTTTACTGATAAAGAAAAAGAAAGGAACTTTTAAGGATTCCCTATAGATAAAACATCAAGAATAAGACTGCACTTTTGAGTTACCTTTGTGTTTTAACCTATCTTTCTGGATAGCTTGAAAGTTGAAATTTATTAGTTTAGAACGTCTAAGGAGAAATCCAGTATGTGTTTATCAAAAATCATCTTATATAGGCTTTAGGTTGTGTTGATGATTTCATTGAATCAAAAAAATTAAGTTTTAAATGTAGCTCTTTGGACATTTGACCGAGGCTACAAATACAAATCTTTCAGGTTGGTGCGGTGATTCTATACACCTACGTGTTCTATATGCTTTCACCCCCAGCAACAACAGATTCTGTGGCTAATGGGATTAAACCAAACACAGAAATTGCCAATTCGACGAGGGTCCCATTGCTTGCAGCTGAAGAAGGGATTGTTGATAATGCACCAAAACCATTGGATTGGCGCTCAAGGCTAAACGAGGTAAGTTGACATGTTAGGATCTTTTATGTATTTGAGACTTGTTTACAGCAATAATCATCTAAGTGAAAATTTTCTTGCAATGATTGTAAAGATCTACTACTGAAATGTTAGCATCTTAGGAAAATTTAAAATCTGTGTATGTTATTTGTCTGTTGTGATAATTGAGAGATTCTTATCACTGGAATTTACAGTCATGCATTAGGATATTTGGAAGTAGATCGTTCCCAATACATAGTACAATGTGGCATTACTGAGTTGCATGTATCCTTATCTGTGCTATTTGTAGATAGCATTTTGCCATGTATAGACTATCATTGGGTTCAAAGTATATCTGAAACAATCATTTTGCCAAAGATAGACTGCTGTTATATTTTGGGTTTCCCTTCTCTTTGGAGGACTTGAGACAGCTAACAGCAAAGAAAGATGTATACTTTAGTTGGAAACCCAAAAACGTTCCAACTCTATGCTAGTAATGCACAAGGGAAGGCACATCAGCAGACATGTCAGCACCAGGTAAACCTGTCAGCAATGGGGTGGAATGTCAACATTCATAATGAATAATTTAATTTTGCCAGGTTTTACTAGATGTGGCCAAGAATATTTCTGTGACTGTTAACCTTCTACAAATGCCAACTGTCTTAGATCCTGAAACATATTGGCATCACATTTGAGTGTAACTTATGTATAGAAAAATGAATAGAAGCCATAGTCAGAGAGCTTTCGGAGGCTGGAATTTGTGTTACTAAATAATTGAGTCTAAATATTTATTCTTATAACACTTTCACCCATGTACACGCACACACCATTTTCTGTGGCATTTCATGCTTTGTCTTTATAACATTTTAATTCCATACCCAACACATTGTCTTTAAGTAATGGGAGTCTCCAGAAGCATGACTTTGGGATGCAATTCCTTGGATTGATGGGTTAGAGTCATCCTTCTCTCTAGTTCTAACATCACTTAGAGTTGCTTGAGTGCTTTGTGGGTTCCTTTGCCTTGTAATTATTACAAGATTAAAAGATTGGAAGGTCATAGAAGAAATGACTACTCATTTGCAGTGTATTAAAATAATCCCCATAGTGGAAGAATCCCACAAAATTGAAATTTCTTAACATTTTAATTCTTCTCAGAACTTCTACTAGGAGCTATCTATTGATAGCATTCGACTTGTATGATATCATTTTGTGTCCCCATATTTTCAGTTTAGATGGACCAGACAAGTCTCATTTGAAATAGCGAGTCATGTCGAGATGAAGAAGGTCCTCATTTTAAATAGTGAGTGATGTCAAGATCAGCCTTTATTTTCCTATTTCCACTGCAGTTTGGTTTTAGAAGCATAAATTACAAACATGGATGATCTGAAGCAAAGGGAGCTACAGATGATTTTAAAACTTTAGAGATTAATTTTTTATTATACAGTTAGTAGATATGATTTTTCCACAGTCTACGAAGAAAATTTTAAAGTGCTTTTGAAATCAACTGTTAAAGTTTTTTTTTTTTTTTTGCATTGACATTTCAGATCACGCTTTGTGATCCATCATCAGAATGAGGAGGAATTGTTAGAATTCAGAGGCTCTACACTCAAATTTCAATAATGAGCAAGTTTGGATCTTTGATGAAATGGATGTATTGAAGCATGAGGATTGAATTTGTAACTTGTAAATAGTTGAGAATTTTTTAAATGAGTCCTTTCTAGCAAATGAAGCTTGGCCAGTTTGAAGTTATTGCTTGCCCCCTTCCAGAAGCCCTGTAGTCAGTGTACAATGCCGATTATTATATTTGATAATATGGGTTATCCGACTATGTAATCTGACTATGTATTAATTGTTTGTGGCTCTTGGGTAGTTATAAGAGTTAGTTAATCGGAGTCGGTTAGTCGATGGTTGTGTTCCTCTTGGCAACTGTTGGGTTTTTTAAATAGTCTTTGTATTGTCAAGGAAAGTAGTACGATCTAGTTGGATCAACTCTGATCCTTGGCCAACCATCTCTGGTTCTGTAATAACTTCATGAGCGAATAAAGATATACTTACTCCTTATTTGGTATGCATACAAGTATTCATTTTATCAAATAGGAGAGTAAACAAGCCCTGTCCCTAAGACTTGGACAATTGCTGTAAATTTAGTCCTTTGTTCCTTACTTTCACAATCTATTCTATCATTCACAGCAATTTCAATTTCATATGTATGTAAAATGTGCAGAAAGCTCATAAGAATTCTACTCGAGATAAACCGACATTTTCTCTGTGTTTTACTATAACTGGATTTGTTTGATAAATTCATTTGACCATTAATTTTATTATTTCATTCCTGTATATTTCACTGAATTTTGAAATACAGAGTCTTTTGATTTCCAGTTTCCTAGCATTGCTTGTAAGCAATTATGACTCTTTTTTTTGGTACCATTGTTATCTATGTTATCAAATTCTAGTACAAGCTATCTGACTTATATAGTGAAGCATAGATATTTAGAATTTGCTCTGTCAAAATTTAGTGAAAATATATCTAATTTATATAGTGAACCATAGATGCTGTAGAATTCACTCCTCAAAATTCAGTGAAATCTAGCTAACTTTTATGGTCCATTCAATATGGCAAGAAGACATATAAAGGTGAAGTTGATTGTCGCATATTCAAACACTGACAGCAGGATATGCTTACAGAATTTCTTATCTGTGATGTTTTCCTGTATAATCTATCTTATCAACAAGTTATGTGAGAAGCCCAATGCTTAGATTGCTTATTTTTATGAGGCTAATGAACGTTGTGTTTCTCATCTAACATCCTATTTTTAATTTTCTAAATATTTTTTAACATGGATGAATGTAACTATGCAGGTGATGGCTGAAGTGTCTTCATTTCTAGAGCGCTCGAAAATAAAGCAAATACTTCAACCACCCATAATAGCCTCGGTGAGTTCTTTTTCTTCAAGTAAAGCGTAAATATGAAAATGGAAGTGGCAAAATTTATAATTTATCTATGAAATTCTGCTTCCTCACTACTAAGTGCTTACCACTGGTTCTTTATTTGGGAGAGAATTAGCATTTTTACTTATTATAATTTATTATGTAATGCTAATTAAGTCTGAGTCTTACACTATAAGAAGTTGGAATAGACAGAATAATTTTTTTAATTTACAATCACTGACTTAAGTTATAATTCTTTTTTTAAATGGCGAGATCTATAAAATATGGACTGGAACACCTTTTTACCTTTACTTTCTTAAAATTTTCGTCTCTCTAGGTGTTTGTATCCCCTTGATGGATGAATAGAGTGACTGTAAGTGTGGGGATTTTCATCTTATTTCTCTTCTCTCCAAGACGGGAGAGGGGAATTGGACAATATTATTGACTTAGCTTTTCATTTTGCAGATCCTTGCTTTGGTCATTGGTATCACTCCTTTTTTGAAGCATTTGATATTGACAGATGATGCTCCTCTTTTCTTTATTACAGATTCCTGTATCATCCTTGGGTATGTTGCATTTTTTCTTCCATTAAGTCCATATTTGAATTGCTTATTTACACCACAATTAAAGATTAAAGCTCTTTTAACTTTTAACAATTACATTTCTGGTGGTTGTATCTTCTTTGGATTCAAAATCAAACTCGAAAATGACATTTCTGATTTCAGATTTGAAGCTGTAGAAAAATATACATACAAAAAATTAAGTCAAGAATGACAATTTAAGGAAAATTCAGCAAAGTATTTTAGGTTGTCAACAGTTGAGATTAACATATAAGATACAAAGAAAATAAAAACTCAATAATTGCACTTTCTAATTGATCTGGATCCTAGGTGGTTTGTAGATTATGTAAACGGAAACAAAAGACACGGTAAACTAAATACACAATTGAAGTCGAAGACTTCAGCAAATGTGTGCTACTTCTATTCACAAATAACAATGGATGTTTACAAGGATCATGGTTAACGATCAAAATGGAGTAACACTTCAGATTGGTTTGCCTATGATTGTACAATATCTGCTATCGTCCTCAATGTGAGGGAATACATGAATATATAGAATACATTACAGTTACAAAACAAAAATCAGTTGTAATGGCTCATCCTGAACTGTGCTGATCTTCCAATTACCTGTCAATTTCGCTTCTTGGTGGTTGGCATTTTTTTACTAGCTGATAGTTGAAGTCGTCCACGTATAGATTTGCTGAAGTTGCCAGGTGTTTGTGCAAAGTTATGCAAGGTAGCATGTGATGAACAATGCATAGAGTCATGTGCAGTGTGTGTGATGACACCAAGAGTTGTGCGTTGGGTGTGAGTACACAATGTTCCCAAAGGCTTGCATGAATGTGCTTTGATCATTTCCCTTTTCTTGATAAGCAATGACCCCCATCACGTCTTTGGTGAGCTATGGAAACTTAATGTAGAGTTGCTAAAGATTGTACCACTTTACTTGATCTATGTGGAATTATTCAACTCAGACTCGACAATAACTTGGCTGACCCAAAAGTATTCTTCAAAAACATGCACATTATTTAATTTATGGAACATATTATTGATTTCCTTCATATATAGATCAAATTAGAGTTCAATAAACATCATAGACTACGTATTCAATATAAATAATAAAAAATACAAATCATAAATTTCTTCTACGACTAAAGCTCAAAAAAATTTGTTTCCATTGTGTGGGTATCCTTGAATTGGATGTTATAGCTGCATCATCCTCAACAAGAGCCTCATACATAGGATTATGTTGTGAATGCGACAAACTTTCCCTTGATGGCTTGCCAACCTCGTTGTCTGCCTCCTCATATGTTGCTACATTCACTTGCCATTCGGTTGCCTCCCTCTCCAAATTAGCCATCTCATTAACACTAAATATTGGATCCACATCCTCAGCCACCCAATCTGAGTATGGATCATTGTTATTGAGGTCAAGTGTATGATGTGTTTCCTACCCCTCTACCTTCTTTGTATGCAACCAAAAATTTTACTGCACAAAGACAAGGTCATTCAAGTGATTTTGAGTCACCCACCCTATTGTGCTTCTTTGTGCAAATGGCCTAAAGAACACTCCAATTGTGCTCATAACTAGAAGTGTTATAGGGTTGGGACAAAATGCAGATGACAAATGTTTGACGATTAGGTGTTGTTGCACCAAAACTTTCCCACCACAAATCTACAAGGTTAACATGTATAACTTTGTATAAATAGGAATTATGTGATTGAACACTTACCTTGATGATCTCCTCCATGTTGTTGGCAAATGTATCATAAAAAATGGTCTTCACAACCCTCTTTGTTTTGGCCTTTATGTACTAAGGACTCTCCAACCACCTTTCATTCACAAACATGCGTTTAAGGTTGGGCAATGTAACTGCTATACTCTTTAAGGTTATGGAATTAATGACAAAGTGTGTCTCTTGATAGCACGAGCTCTTTGCCATTAGTGTGCTCTCTCATGAGATTTAGGACCCATGTGTGGTTGTAGATGTATTTTGTGACATTTCTTGCATCATCCACCACATTCTTTACCCAACTTAGTTTCCTTGTGTCTTTAAGGAGAGGGTCAAGGTAGTGTTCGGCACAAAGGCTCCAAAACAACGTAGGGTGCCTCATCTCTATAAGTCTACTAGTTGTCACATACATAGATGCATCATCCATCACTATCTAGACAACTTTTTCCACTCCCACCCCATCATCACCTTATCCAACAAGTTGCACAAGGTCTCGTCATTTTTTATTTCACCGAAGGCATCAGTTAACTTAAAAAATACTATCCTCTTGAAGCCACTAAAAAGTTAATGAGTGTCTTGTTCCTGCCATCTGTTCCCTTGTCAGATAAAATGTCGCAGCCCTTCTTTTTCCAAATTAGTTTTTGTTCCTCTACTAGCTGATTTGTGTTTTGGACTACATCTTGTAATAATGGGCCTCTCAACTCATGTTGACTTGAGGCCTTCAACCCTTGTCTTGCCACAATTAGTGTAGTGACAATTGCTCCCAATAAGGACTCATAGCAACATTAAACAAAATGTTGTTGAAGTACCAAAAATTGACACATGCCAACTTTGCCTCATGTTACAATTCCTTATTTCACATAGTACTTTCCAACAAAGGTTGTGTACTAGGACTATTAGGATGAGCAAGAAATTGGAACTATGGCTGTGCACACTGCTTAATCCTTGTATTTGTGACCCAATGGAAGAAGAGCTGCCTAATCTCCCTCTAATTCTGTAGAACTTACACTTGGGGCTGCTATTGCCTCTGCTGTCCTCTTTTTCTTTGCTTTCTTCTGCTCATATGTTGCAAGGAGAGATTTCACCTCATCAACCCCCTAAGTCGCTTGTGTACATGGCACAACATCTCAACAAGGGATCCGTGAAATGTGATACTTAAGGGGATTTATGCTTCCTTTGATATATTGATTGCAATAGTTGTAGAGAACAATTCTTAGCTTTGTACTTGTTGTACCATGCTTGCAAGCAGAGTCCTTAGGCTTGCTGTTAGTTTTCCAACTTTTGCGGATGCCATTTTCTTTTTAGGAAAATGGAAATAAACCCTAGAAAAAGGTAAATAACAGGAAAAAAAACCCAGCAGCCTAGAACTAAATAAAAAATAAAAATTTTAGTTTTAACTTTGTGTTGTGTTCCTAAAAAGCTTTTGGCTACATGCCTATCATAGTATTTACATATGTTATCGTATTCTTTACGTATGTTTGGTGCCATTTCCTAATTGTTCAGAGCTCGTGTAATCGACAGTGGAATAGATTTTCCTTATTATAATTGCAACCTCACACACATTCATACATGCATTAAAACAATCTTCACTACAGCATGTGACTTATGTTCTGATCTACGAGTAACACAAATAATGTGGCAGCCTAGTATGAAAGTCAAGAAGCACATTTCTGATGTAAAAAAGCAACTAATAATGTTTGCGAAGAGTTTTTAACCTGATGGTTTGCAGCAGCAACCTGCGGCTTCTTTTACTGCTATGAACGCTTCCCTTTCACCCACAATGATCCCAAAATAATATACTTCCTTGCCTGCTCAAAAAATAGACCTGAAATATACTTGAAATCTGGAGATAAAACTGCCTTCTGAGCACTCTATATCTGCTTGCAGCCTTGCACAAAAGAAACGACCTGAAAACAAATAAAAAAAAATTAAAAACAATGAAGAATGACCTTTTTGATTCCAGGCAAGTTTTTGAGGAAAATTGCAAGTTTTGCTTGCAATTCTCAATGTAAGTTTTATGTATTACTAGGCAGTGAGATGCTCACGAGCTAGATTGACTTGTGAGTACTTGTGAATTAGGCAAGTAATCACTAAGTTTTTCAACTACAGGTTTGCTTACTACCTTGCCTTAGCCACTTTGAACAGATGATGTGAACCTTGGTGAGCTGTGCACAGAATGGTGTATGGACAATAGTGCAGAGGCTTCATCTTCTGGTGCAAACCCTTGAAACGTTCCTTTTCAAGATGCAACCGAACTTTGTCACCAATCTTGAATAAGTGAGGTGTGCAGTGGGTGTCATGGCGTTCTTGTATTTTTGTTGTTGGCGCAAGAGAATCTATTGAACTTGTTGGTAAACACTTTGAATGTGTTGCAGAAATTTATGCATTTTATTTGCTTCCTATTCCTATGTGCATGGCTTCAAGTGCAGTGGTGCACAATAGGATATGTCGTGGGTCTTGCAAGCTGAAATCCAAGATGTATCCGGAAAGGACTATATGCCCTGTTGAACTATGCAAAGCCTTGTTTTAGGTATGCTGGATGTAAAGCAAGTTGTCATCCCAAGTGCGCGGATGCACATGGTTGTAGATGTGTAATAGGTGCAGAATTGTGTGATTCAAGTAGTGAATCACACTACCTCCGCTTGACCATCTATCAACAAATGAAAGGTTGTGGGCCGATCCAATTGTGTATCCAATCTCTCCCACAATGATTGTCAAAATACGTTAACAAATCTCTGGTCGCAATAAGACATAATGGATGTAGGTAGCCCGAAATGTACCCATACATGGTTGAAGAAGAGAGGCGTAGTCTCCTGTGTGGTGATGCTTTTTTTACAAGCAATCATGATGATCATCTTTGAAAAATTGTCCGCTACAACAAATACTGGATCATTTTGGTGCTTTGTCATAGGGAGTCCGCTTGTGAAATCCATGCTCATAGATTCATAGGGCCTTTGTGGAACTCCAAGAGGTGTGTAGCTTGAGCTCCTTGTTTGTGGGCTTGGCAATGTAACAAGAAATGCAGGACTTGATATGACACTCAATGTTTGCACGCATTTGAAGCCAATTGAAATGTTGATGTGGTGCTACCAGGGTCCTGGTAACGTCGAAGTGTCCAATCATCTTAATGTAGTGTGCCTCCCAAATCAGTTGTTGGTGAGTTGTGCCTTATGGAACATAAAGATGTCTGAGCTTGAAAAGAAGCCCGTTACTCAAATGAAATTCACCAACCTGTTTACCTTGCATGACTGTAGCATAGGTCTCAACAAAACTTTGATTTGTGGAGTAGAGGTTCTCCTAATCGGCGAAGTTGTGGTCACATGAGTCCAGCACTGTGATGAGCATGTGAACCGCCTGTTCGTTGAGGCAATTTTCCATTTTATTGTCTTGTCCCTTCTTGTGTTTGATCACCAGATGGAGTTGCTGTAGGTATGTCATCCACTTCATATGGCATGCATTCTCCAGCTTGCTTTGTGTGTGCAAAAACTGAAGTGGCTTATGATCAGAATGAATGACTGTCTCCTTACCCAGAATGTAGTGTTGCCACTGCTTGACAACTTGAACAAGGGCATACAATATTGGCTCCATTATAACCTCTGTACCACCACCATGGGGCTCCTTGCACAATGCTGAGCCAGCCTTCTTCATACCCTTGTCAGCTAGGAATCCATGCCTTAGACCCAAATCTGCAAATCCTTTGGAAGCTACAAAGCCATTGTTATCCTCCCTAATTGCAGCCACTATGGAGGAAGATAGTTTCTTCCCTGAGTGCAATGCCACATCAGGGTTCTGCTGTACTGCATTTGGGTTTGGGGCATCGTTTTCTCCTTCCTCATTAGTCTCCAAACCACTATTATCATCTGCAACATCAAAATGCTTCTTGTTGCTTCTTGCCTTCCTAATCCTAACCATTTCCCTTAATCTCCAATACTAGATAATATGTTGTCATCACAGCTCTATTGCTGAGCTCTTTACCATCCACATTCTTGAGTAATATGTTCTAATGTATTAATAAGCTACATTCTTCTAGCTTTGATTTGAAGAACTTACCATGCTGGATCAACCTTTTATTAAAGATTCAAAATAATAGGGCATATGCGGTTAAATGGAGATGATTATTAATCCATTTATGTTTGCTATATACAGGGGTGCTATGATTCCTTGTATTATGCTGGCTCTTGGTGGTAACCTTATTGGAGGTATGCTTGGCACATCTTTCTGCTAAATTAAAAAAACCGTTTATGATTAGGTGTTTTTATAGATGGTGGTTTTCCATATTTTTATTGCAAAAATTGTTGTTCACTGCATTCACAAGCTTGTGCAGTTAATGGCAACTTGTTGGCAAACTACTGAGTATATCATGTAATTCTACATTTAGATGTAATCTTGCAATATGATACTAGTTAGATCATTTGCATGTATGCAAATTGACAAATCTTATTACAGGTCCAGCAAATTCTAAGATTGGGCTACGGACAACTGCAGCCATTATATTTGCTAGATTAATCTTGGTGCCTCCTGTTGGTCTTGGAATTGTTACTTTGGCAGATAAATTAGGGTTTTTACCTGCAAATGACAAAATGTTTCGATTTGTTCTGCTACTTCAGCACACAATGCCTACTTCCATTCTTGCAGGTAATTCAATTGCTCTCTTATCTTTCATATTTTAATAGTCTTTTGGTATTAATATTCTAAATTTGTGTGATATTATTGTTCACTTGATTAAATGTTAAAGCTTCTTGAATATCCTTTTTTTATATTGCCGAAAGTTAACAAAAATTACAGAAAATATAAGCCCACTGGCAGTCTAACATAGAAGACATTACACTAGAGCATGACAGGCCCAGGAGAGAACCAAACTTAGGGATGGGATTAAGAGTCTAGGGCTCCAAAGTAGCAGCCACCGTATAGAACAAAAAAACAACAGTTCAAAACAACTTACAGAACCTCAGAAGATAATTAACAAGACGTAACCTAATCAAATCCAATTACTCTTTAGCACTCTTTTGTAAAACAGTTTTCAGAATATCATTGGCATGACTGTCAAGTAACTTCTCAAACCAAGATAGTCCATGAAAATCTCACTCTCAGCCAGGGTAGTCTTGGCCCCATGATCCATAAATAAATCAATCAGCCTACCCTTCCGAGCTTTAAGAGCAACATGAGATATGATGAACTGATCCAAGGCACTATCCAAGCTGGTATCCACAGGAACAACAAACAGGAGCACAAATTCCCTGATGTTCTTATCATCATTCCTAACCCTCCGACTCTCTGTAGCAGTAGGATCTCCAACAGCCAGCTGGCCTCTAGCAGCATGACTGGCATACAGAGCACTCTGTCTGAGGTAGTTCTTGTAAACAGTGATGGAACTCTTATTTAGAAACTTTTAGAAGTCTTCCTTCGGAACTTTCAGCATCAAAGTAACTTGCAAAGAAACAGAGGAAAGAGTGAACTTGTGACAAAAGTTTGTAAGTGATCTCCTTTGTTTCTGAAAATTCTCATTGTTCCTTGCTTTCCATAAAATTCACAAAACCTCACCAGACGCAACAAGTCACAAAACCTATAAAACTTGGACAACCTCTTAGTAGTGCTAATAGACCCAAACAGAATATAAAACCAAGAAATGCAGTTTTTATCAGCACACAAGGCCCACCCACAGAAACAAATTCCAATTTTTTTTAGCATACTTACAGTAAAAACAAGATGGAAACAACACTCATCCACATCATACACAGAAAACAGGGGCCTATACTAAACCCAAGAGAAGACAAAGTGGTGCCCACAACAAGTTTCTGTCAACTTTCTGATGCAGACAACTTTTTTAGTGAAGTACAAGGTCAAATATAATAAAATCTATGCTGCCAAAGCTTAGGGGAATCAACAAGTCCCCACTTACTGTTCAAAGAATCAAACACATACTAGGAGAGAGACATCTTATCATACAGAGATCTGTTAGAGATTTCAAGCAATGGAGAGTGAAACGTGGGGAAAGCCTTTCAAGGGATTTAACCAACAAAGTGTAAGTTCTCCAATGTGAATTAGGAAGCATAAAATTCCTCTTGATATCCTCCCAGGAAAGGAGAGAACCATCTCTAAAAACATCTGCAAAAGATTGTATACCCTTAGAGAATCACCATCTAGCAGAACGTCTGATTAGAGATAAAGGTGATTTATTACAAGAGAGATTCCACCAAAAAGATCTAACCCCTTGACAGTTGTTACCTCCCTAGAGAAGAATTCATGATCGACCAAAGGATGCCTCACTCACTCCTGAGCTTTCCAAATACTCCCAAAGACTGGAGAACATGCTGGCTTAATTGGAAAAGACCCAAAGAGCAAGTCAAAGGGATGAAGCCCCTTCCAAATCCTCTTTTTCTTAGGGACTACATTACTAATATTATTTCTTACCAACAATGTCCAAGGTTCTCCACTCCCCATGGCTCTAAATTCACTTATCAGCTAGCAACATGCCTGAAATTTATATTTTTAAACCCAATTCCCACAATAACAAGGAAGACAACACCAGTCCTAGGCCACAAAATGCCTTTCTTTTGTCCCCCTTCCCATCTGTTCACTGAAAATCTCACAAAAACTTATGCAACCTTTTGAAATGTGAATTACAAAACAACCAAATAGAAACATAATAAATGCTTTAAGAGGTGAGCACTTTTTGACAAACTTGCATGTCTATGACCTACCAGGTAGCACTAGCAGTCATCTTAGCAATCCTATCAAAGATCTGTTTCCACATATCACTATAAGAAAGGAAAAGAGCAAAGGGAATGCCCAAATCTAGCAGGGCCACCCCAATCCCAACCAAGATTGCCAAACCACTCAAGGGGAATCTCATGCCAACCCAAAAGAAAGGACTTGTGACGAGATTCTGGACCTTGAAGTAGACCAGTGTTGGCCCAGCCTGAAAGTAAGATAGGAAAAATACTCTTGATCAAGAATAGGGAACACAAAAGTGTCATCATCAAATTGAATTTCCAACAACTTGGATTCATCAGGGAGCCTGATACCTCTAACAGGGGGACCAATAGAGGGGTATCTGTTAAAGATAATGAGGCTTCAACTGCAAAAACAAAGGAGGGGGCCAAACGGCACTCTTATCTAATGGACCTCTGCAGACCAAAAGGCTGAGTCAAAGAGCCATTGTTAATAAATATCAACTTGAGCTGAGGTATCCTTACACAAGAGTTCAACCATCTTGCAAAATCTTTCTTTAAAGCCAAGAGTCATCAACATCAAAAGGATGAAAGGCCATTCAATTTTGTCACAGCCTTTTTCAAAATCTAGCATTCATACAAATGTTGAGTTCTGAATCTTTGGCCCAAACCATCTTTTGTTGGGAATTATCAGGTTGATTAAACCAATTCCACAGAACTCAAAAGGAGAAAATGATGCATGCAAGTATACAAAATTACTATAATGCAAATATCAATAGACAAACACAAGATAACACAAGATATACCTCGAGAAAATCCTCAAGAGGGAAAAACCCAGCCTCCAAAAGCATCCACACTCAAATTTATTATTCATCAGTAAGACATTACAATACACTCACATGAGTCTCCATGAACACCTTTTAAACATCAAGCTCTTCCAATGCATCCTCTATGTGCCCAAACATGTAACCACACATCCCATGCCATGCTTCACAAAATGCACTCACAAGAGAAACTCAATACAATGACAGTCTCCCACACAGCCTACAACCAAAACAACCAAAAACCAACACTAACTACTAACCATGTGCTTGCTTTTATAGAATCAAGCTCACGCAAATATAAGATGTAGTATGGAGAAAACCATGTGTTCCAAAACCATGGATACACAAAACCATTGACCCCTCATTTAATATTTGCAACTAAGTTTTCACTTTATGCCCAATATTAAATAATTTTCCAATTAATTACTCTGTGTCCCACACATAAAATAACTAATCCAATGTTACATACAATGCTTACAAGTGGCACCCAAATAAATATCTAATGTGGCTAAACACATCAATTAAGATGCACCACAAATAAATATTTATTTTACATAAATAAAATATATCAATATTATGCAAGGTGTACAACACACCTTTGCCTAGCATCTTTTTCTAGCTAGTGATTAGATGATCCAAGATAAATCTACCTTGGACAAACCCACTCTAATTGCAAGAAATGTTTTTTGGCAGAAAAAACATGCAGTCTAATAGCCAAAATTTTAGCAAATTTTTTACAGGGAACATTAAGCAGGGTGATTTGCCTCTAGATTTTGAGTTGACTTATGTCCTTTCCTTAGCAATGAGCTTGATGGTACCTCTATTAATGTCCTTTCCCAAGGAACCAACTTGCAGAGTCCCCTTATACACACCTAGAAGATTTCTAGAATTCACTTTATAAAACTCATCGGGGAAACCATCAACATCTGCAGATTTGTCATGCTTCAAAGAATCAATCATAGATTCAATTTCATCTATAGTGATTTATGCATCAATAAGGAGCTTAAAAAATGCCCATTGATAGAGAGGTTGAGTGCCCCATCCCCCCTCTCCACTCTGCTATGGGTGGGCAGACCTCTCCATGTTTTCAAAAATGTAAGCCAATGCTCTTGGGGTGGGTGGGGATATGGTTCTGTTTGTGATCAAATAGGGAGGTAGGGCTTTCCCCCCTTGCTTTGCCTTGCCCCTTCACCCATCCTGTACTAAGCCAGCCACTCACCTTCCTCAACTAATTTGGTGTACAATGTGCAAACTATCAATCGGTGCATAGGCCAACTCCCCCTAACTTCCTCAAAAAGTTTACTAGGAATAGTCCTACGATAAAGATCCCCATTATCGATGATGACATCATTAATACCATTAGAAGTAAAGATGTTGTAAAGAAAGAAGGATCTACTGTTTTTTTAGGGTTAGAACAAAGCCTCCCTCCAATCTCAAAAACTTCTACTATCAAGCTTGGCTCTAAGCATCTTGAAGAAATATTTAGTATCTTTATTCCCATTTGTAAGCCACATTAACTTGGATCTAAGTGGACCTCCCCTGGGCCAAAAAGATTGATAACATATAAAAGCATGCTTAGCCTAGATCATAAGCCCATGAAACATAATATTACTAGGGTTGGATTGAAGCCTATCTTCAATCCTAATAAGAGATCTAAAAGCATGCTTTTCCTCCTTCCCTTTTTTAGAGATCTTGAGCCCAAATTAGGAGGGTCTCTAGGTTTCCTTATCTCAACATCTTCAACAAGATGTAGCAGTGCAACGATAGAATTCTTACTCAAAGTCATAGGAGTAACACTAGTATCTATTAAAGCCCTTGTGCTATTATTACTATGACCAAATTTTAGTTTCTTGGAGCCACCCCTTGAAGTCAGGTGAACTTTGGTTCAAGAACCAATAGGTCCTTCAATTCTTGGAAGGTTTTGACTTGGGGGTCAAAAAGAAATTGGGAGGACACTTCCTTAGAATACACTAGAAAATCCCTACTGAGATTCAAAGAGACAAGGCTAGATTCAACTTCTACATTTCTTTCCCGATCCAAAGAAACAAGTGTAGGGTTAGAGGAAGCCATAATCACTTCATATTCAACATAGGATTCATAATCCACTTATATTATAGGACAAACAACAATATCCTCACTAGGGTTAGAATTTTCCACATGTTGGAATCCCTCAGTTACATTGTCTTTAGAAGGGACAACAACCTAAGAGATGGGTGATCTGAAAATCCGGGTCAAGTTGTAGGACCATTAGGGTCTTGTTTTTGGTCATCAGTCTTTGGAGTAGTCTTATGCATTAACTTAATGAAATTTGTTGGTTTTTAGTGGGCCTTGTTTAAGTAGGGATTGTGATGAAGTCAAGAGGGTATTTGGGATAGTATGGGACATCTTTGGTAGTTTTCGAAACAAAGTTGCAGACATCAAAATGACCAAGAAAACTTGTTTTAGTGAATTTTCCAATTTGTACAAGTAGTGAAATTAGGGAAATGCAAACACCTTGGCATTGCAAATCCCAGGTTGGCAGTGTTGGTGTAATTATTTATTTAATTACACTTTATTAAGTTTACTTAGGGCTTTTTTAAGCTCTTAGGGTTTTCTATCTTGCAAATATAAAAGCAAGATCTCTCATGTAATTATTAAATCCAATATCATATTTGCATCTATATTCAACTAAATTTATCCTCTTGTAACTCTCTTGTAGAAGGAAATCTCTGGTTTTGCAGGTGATCTTGGGAGCTTGAGTCAATTGGCGACTCTTATAGGCAGAAGTGACAAATTTGCCAAAATGCAAGTAGTATGTGGAATATGAAGGGTTTAGATATTTCAAATCCTTCTTTTGGCATTTGGTCATCATGCTTCAAGTGTGGGAGGTTATTGGAAAGTTGTCGGCTTTTTTGTAAATGTTGTTGTTCCTTGTTGGAAGCATTGGGAGTTTGGAAACGTCATTGTAAGCCTTCTTTTGTTCATTTTCCATGACTATGGTGTAGAAGAGCAGGGTTTTTAGAGTTGCTGAGGCTAAGTGCTGGTGCTTGGAACTGGTTTAAACCATTGTCAAGCTTTGTGTATGCCTTAAGGCGTTGTACCACTTGTAAAACACAGAGACATAGTGGCATGAGGAGTTTTACTCACTCTTATTGGACTTTTCTCCCTGTTTTAGGGTTTTTCTAGTTATAAGGTCTTGTGTATTAGTGTGTATGAGTTTCATGGCATCTTGTTTACTTTGTTATGCTCTCATTTGTATCTTGCAAGTCTAATTAACAAGAAAAGGTTGTACAATGAACGTTTTGTTAGTTGTAGATTAGTGTTTTTGGAGGTTGTTGTAAGGTTTACTCTAGCGATGTTTGCAGTTGACAATAGAGCGTGAGTGATGTGCTCCTTGTTTACAGATCAAGTGGTATCAGAGCAAGTTTGTATAGCCTATTTTTGTGGGATTTTTCAGTTGATGCTGATTACTTTGGTTTATGCCCTTTACTAGAGTGAGTGGGGGTGGTGATTTGTTACCTTTTGAGTTCGAAAGTGGAACAAAAGAGCGGTTGAGGATAGTAAGAATGACAATAGAAGTGGTTGATAATGAAGAAGCACATTTTAGAAGGTTGGAAGATGTTGCAAAGATTTCCGACATAGAAGAAAAAGTAGATAGATTGGAAACTATGATGCAAGTCCTGATGGAGAAGCTTGGGGTTTCACATGAACACCATGAATGAAAAGAACTTGAGAAAGCTGGTTGTGAGTAAGGTGAGAGTATCTTTGAGAGATTCTTCAAGGCTGAGTTGAAGATTGACTTTCAGCCCTGTGATGGTGAGATTAGTGTGGAGAAGCTCGATCATTGGGTCTCTCAAATGGAGGTTTACTTTAGCCTTCACAAAATGTCTCCTTTTCAACAAATTTTGTTTCTGAGGTTGGAATTGTTTGGGCATGCTCTTACTTGGTATGAGAGTTATGCACATTCTTTGGAGATTAGAAAGCTACCATCGGTCTCCAAGTGAGTATTTTAAAGGGCTGCTAAGAAAACGTTTTATCCTATTTGCCATGAAGAAGAAAGGATGATGCAATGGCATTACTTAGGCAAAGAGCAAGATGAATACCACTACTACAAGGGGCAAAGTTAAGGAAAATTTGCATTGTACCCATTATGAGAAAGAATGGGCATTTACAGGATAGGTGTTAGGAAGCTGCACCTAGATTTGGTACCGACTTGGGCTTAAGAAGAGGAAAGACAAGAACACTTCTTATGGAGGCAAAATCAAAGAGATTGAATGCAGCTCCAAAGTGGATGATAGATTGTCTTGTTCTACTCTTTGCAAGGGTGTTTATGAGGTTAGTGCTAGCTCACATGATGGAGAGGAGCTCACTGAACTTTTACACATCAAAATCCAAGTGAAAAGTAAGAAGGTTGATAGCCGTGTTTGATACATGTTTGCAAGCAAACTTCATATCTAATAGGCTGGTTGGTGAACTTACTTTGGAGATGGTAGACAATCCATGCCCATATGCTTTAGGGTGGTTGGAACAAGAAGTAGAGATGACTGTGACCAAGCAATGTAAGTTGTCTAGTGGACCTACTCTTGAGTTTAAGGATGTAGTGTTGGTAGATGCCATTCCATTAGATGTTTGTGATATTATCTTTGGGAGCCCATATCTCTATTAGAGAGATGTTGTCTATTATAGGAGGCATAGTTGGCAGACTCGGCGAGTACTTGCCAAAATTTTGCTTTGACAAGTAACTTGGCAGTGAACTCAACGAGTTTTTTTGTCGAATTTTTGCAAAAAATTCACTGTATTCGCCAAAAATTCGGCGAGTATGAGCAAAAAACTCACCAGACGCAGCAACTAAGGCAATTTTTTCTTTTTTTAAATTAGATTTTTTTTTCGATTGTCATGTTAGTAACCCTAACAGTAATGGTCTATGGACCCAACCCACACCCTAAGCAGTCACAAAAGTGAAAAAATGAGAAAGGCTAAAGACTGCAAGAGCGAGTATTAGGATAGGAGAAGTAAGGACTTGGTATTGCAAAAAACATAGTGGTAAAATTGTGAAAATGACGTGCATGATGAAGGTTTGTGTGGTATCGAAGGCCTTAATTTGGGTTTGGTGGCAGGGGGAATGAGCTAGGGGCACTACCCCGGACCCCGCAAGGGGCGATGCCCCTTGACCCCGCTAGGGACGTTGCCCCTTGACCCCACTGGGGGTGCTGCCCCTCGACCTCGTTGGGGGCTCTGCCCCCAAACCCCCACTCACCACTGCCCCCTTGTTGTCCCCAAACTTAGGCCGCATCAAGAAACTTAGTGGAACATAGACCAAATCTAATAGAAAATACTTTTGTACTCATTTATGGACTCATTGGATACATTTTGTCATTGAATTTTGTAAAAAAATGTGTTTTTAAAGAAATTTAAGTAATTTTTTTAATTTTAAGTTGCTGAGTTTTTTGCCAAGTCGCAAATTTTGGGTCTGCTGAGTTTTTGCCGAGTTAGAGTCTGCCAACTATGATAGGAAGAATAACCAATATAGGCTTAGTTTGAATAAGAAGATGTTTATTCTGCATCCTTATTTTGGAAAGTCCAAAAACTATTGAATTTCAGTAGCAACGCCATCTGGTTTGACTGAAAATGAAACCCTAGCCTTCAAATGGTGAAGGCTAAATCTAGTGTCTTCCACTTTTAACACTTCCCCAAGCAGTTTAAGAGCTTGCAGCAGTGGAACCAGACTTGTGGAGAGACATTATGGATTTCAATCCAATGGGGGGTGGTATGAACGATTATATCTAGGAGGTTAAGATCTGGTGACCAAGAGAAGGTCCTAAACATAGCCTGACACATGTTCTAGAACAATCGACTCTAAACCCTTCTCTGCATATTGGAGTTTTTAAATATACCATAAATAAACCATTCTATAAAATGAAACATGAATAAAATACCCAATTTTTTTTCCCTACACAGAAGCAATCCAGCCATCAAATTTTTTTTCTGGAAGGTAGAACTTCCTTGTTTAAGCAGACAATAAAATACAAAATTTTTTCAACTTTTTTTTTCTAACAGTTTCAATCATCCTAGAATCAAGGTAAACAATCAGGAAACAATCAGGTTTTTTGTGGGTAAGGGAGGGCACTTACCATTTTTGTCTGCACCTCCAATTTCTTTTCTTCCTTCGAAGACACTGTCGAGATTTCCTCCATAGCTATCCACTGTAAAGAATCATGTCGATTCAGGCATCACTGTGGTCTCATTGCATGTAGGGCTTGCTTGAAAGATTTAATAACAACTTCAAACCTGTCGATTCAGGCACCACTGTAGTCTCATTGCATGTAGGGCTTGCTTGAAAGATTTATTAACAACTTCAACCCTTCCAACTTTCTCGACACCCTCATCAATCCTGCCTAAGCATACCATTTTTAACTCCCTCCTTATTGCCAGGACATCTATCCCCCTCTTTTCCTTTCATTTTTTTTTTTGTGTGTGTGTGTGGTCCATCAATACATTAGACACCTCACACAAACAAGGAGTCTCTTCTTAAGAGTAATTAATGACAAATTAGAAAAAAAAAACTCAGTCCAAAAAAGAGCACGACCCAAAACAGGCAGGAACCAAGAACAGAAAAAATAAAAACAAGCAGCGTAAAACAAAGGCCATAAGTTGCAAGGAACACACCAAGCAAGGAAACAATGAGACTAAGAAGACGAAGATCACCAAGAGGACTAGGTTGCTCTCATGGAGGATGATATTTTTGTCTTTCTCACTCAGCACCAAACCCCCTCCTCACTCTTCCACTTCAATTTCTCTCTTATTTTTTTAAAAATTCCTCGAATATCCTTCTGAAAATAAATTGGATGTATCCAATTTGGTCACACAATATTTTTCTGTAATAGTTTTTATTTCTACAGTCTTGTGTGTGTTACTGCTCCTTTGTTTCATGAATTTCACAATTAGATGTTAACTATGGCCGGCTATTCCAGTTCTCTACCTTTTTGTGTGCTTTGTAAATTATTTTGCAATGGATTGAAGCTTTTGATTTATATGTTGCATATACAAAGCAAGATGCTAATTGATTGTTATGTTGGGAAACAGGGGCGGTTGCTAACATAAGAGGCTTTGCCGAGAAGGAAGCTTCCGCAATCTTATTCTGGGTTCACATCTTCGCGATGTTTTCTATGACCATGTGGATCACACTGTATCTAAACATATTGTTTTGATATTAACACAAGGACCACATACCAATGATTTTTGTTTTTGGTAGGCCAAATTGCCATCATCATATTGTACTTTTTTTACACTCACAATTAACCAAGAGAAGTATCTATTATTGAAAGAGGCAGGCAGGGGGACAAACACTCTTCACCTATGAAGTGCAGTCCTTGGAAATTTAAGGGCGTGATTTGTTATATGTATTTAAGTGTGGCTGAGGCCATCTTTGTAATGATAATGATGAAAATCAATTATGTAGCATATGTAAATTGAAAGAAATTAAGTGAAGGTTGTTTCCATCGGCAAAATGGCTCATGTATAGACGTGATGTCTTGCATTAACCCTTTTTTTAAAGAGCATAGAAATTACCAGTAAAAAAATATATGTATATCTGAACTTCTTAATTTTGGTAAAGGTCGAACGATTCATCTAGTTTATTTGACAATTACTGTCCAGTTGATTTCCATAATTGTATCCAAAAGTGCAAGTTGAAGGAAATCTTGAATTACATTTAGTAACAGTTCAAAAACATGAAATCGGAACAGGAAGCGCTCATAAACAAGAAGTTAGAAACCCCAGTGACACATTCGCTAAAACCCAAATCCAGCTCTAAAATATCTTCTATCCTATCACGACCAATAAAAAAAATTGCGCTTCATAACTTGTAATTAGTTGAGAAATATGGTCAAATTTGGCTCTGTGAATATCTCATGATCATTTGCCAGTTGGTTGAAAAACTTTTACAAATCTAGCAATATTTTAGCATCTCATGATCCTGGAGAAAATCGTATCAATAGTCTTCTAGTAATGAAAGAGACTACAAAATTTTGTCACATGCCAAAGAACAATAAAAATACAATTGTTGGCGACTCGAGAGACCACATTTTTGTCACGTGCGAAAGACTAGAACATATAATTGTTAGAAGACGTATGAGGTGCAGGAGCATACAAGTCAAATTATGGTGAATGATATCACAAGTAAGAAAATGAATTCGTAGGCAATCCTGGATATAATATGATGTAGTAGCTTTGTTAAATTTGAATGTACAAAAAAATTGATATACCTTGAAGGTCATACATTTTTAGGGGGTAGTCTCTAGTTATTATAAAGAATTTTGTAGAGCCATTTTGCAATTATATGAAATGTACAAGTCAAATCGTGTTGGCTCGGGCAAAGTTAGAAAGAATTGTAGCAGCACGTTGCAACAAACTAACTCCCAACCGTTTGAATGCCTTTTGTTTTGTATAGGAATTGGAACTCATAAAATAAGAAATAAAGATGCTCTGCATAATGGGCTTAATGAATTCCTGTAACTTCATTGCCTTGGGCTTAATGAATAGTTATCATATTCTTTAAGCTTTTATTTATGTGATATGTATGTATTTAAAATAATATTATTACAAAAACTTGCAAATTGATACAAAGCTATAAGATGAACATTACAACATTAGTTGTCTTTGAAAACTCTACCAAAGCTATAAGATAACAATGGTTTTATTGATGTGGAGTTTTCGACTATTCTTTTTTACTCTCCAAACTAATTGTGGTGTGTCTTGTAAGCACTAAAAATGTGCATGGGCTTGCACGAGGACCCTATGATGAGTTGTAATTCTAATCACGTACATGGAAACATGAAATAAAATGCTTTTCATCAATGTTTTTCTTGGCGACACATGGATATCCATTTTTTGTTTCATCATTTCTTCATAATTCTAATTTTTCTTCACTTTCCTCTTGTTGACATTTTTTCTTTTGCATTCTTGACCTTACCTACATAGCTAACTTTCGTCATAACATAGTAATTTCACCTTTCTCATACCCATTTTATGCGTGTCCACCCTTTAGAGGCCTCTAAATGACCTCTCAGACCAAACCCATCTTTTAGAATTGACATAGATTTTGTTTTTTCTAGATCCCCCCTATTATTTTCGGATCTCCCCCAAGTGACCCTACTGGTAAAAAGGGGGATCCTCTTTAATTCATCTATTTGACCCATTTCAAGAGGCAAATTGCATCTTTGACCTTCCAAAACCATTCTTCTTTCCTTAGTTTTCACCCATCAGTCTTATTTTCTAGGTTGCCCATGGGTCTCCCCTGGGCAACCTTGGATCTCCCCTAGGCGACCCTACTGGTAAAAGGGGCGACCCATGGGCGACCTTGTTGTGTTTTTGAATGTGTGTTTCCCTTCAATTTGGGCCCCAAAAAGCTCTGTTTTTGCTCAGGTTGCATGTAATTTTGACCCTAACATAGACTAAACTATTCTCAGCCCATACATCACCTCCAATCATGCATAATTAACTCTTTTGATCTATTCTTATCATCTCTTCAACTCATGCTAACTCCATTTTCTCAATCAATGATAAGCTTTCATGGCTCCATCACTCCCCAATTAGTCCAGTCTTCTATTTAATAAAACCTGTTAACTCTCTAATCAAGAGAGTTAACTCCCCAATCATTCCCACCTAGCATGAGCCATTCCATCTTATAAATACCTCCTTCCTCTAAGCATTAGGGGAGACAAATTTCATAGTTGCAGCCATTCATAAGCTTGTTGTTTGCTCTCCATTAGCATCCCTAATGCTCAATGTAGGATGAAAGTGCATATATAGGCTTTGAGCCTCTTTCACTTTCTAGTCATACAAGCCTATATATTTGATTCCTTTTAGTGGAATGAGGTAGATACAAGAATCATAACCAATAATATTTGACTACCCAAACTCGGGCATTTGATTTTCCTTCATTCTTCTATGCATTAGATGCTTCATGACAAGTGTCCAACTCTATCATAAGGTTGGTCAAGATTCTAATGTAACCCCCCTCTTACATGCTCTTACATGTGATAAGAATTTATCATAAGTAACCCCCGTGAAGACTAGTCAAGATGTTCTTACACACCTTCCAAGATGTTGACACATGGCCAAACATGCCAATACAAGAGTGAGATGCCTACATCCTCATTTGAGGACAAAATCCACTAAAAGATGAAAACAATGCTACCTCCAAATGAGACCAACTTTCCCAAGTGGAGATAGAAGGAACTAAAGACTGAATAAAAATACACACAAAATATTAAACATGAACATTATGATTGCAAGGTTGAGACACCTTATGCCAACATTCTCCCACTTGTCAAATGCCTTGCAAGAGAAAAAGGGAACCTTCAACACTAAAATATAATAGAAATATCAAATCAATCTTTAGAAGATATGAGGCCCATGACCTCTTTGCACCAACCAAACTTCTTAGTGCTCACTGGCTTAGTGAGAGAATCTACAACATTCTCTGAGGTGTCTACTTTTTATAACATGACTCTACCATCCTCAACCATTTCTCAAACAAAGTGATATTGAACATCAATGTGCTTCATGAAAGCATGATATATTGGGTTTTTATCCAAATAGATGGCACTCTGACTATTGCATCCAATTCTAACTTGTTTAACTAAAAGCCAATACCTGAACACAATCTCTCTAACCACACTGCCTCCTTATAAGCATGTGTTGCTACCATGTACTTTGCTTCAATGTGATTGTAGGTAGTTGTTTGCTTATCCAACTAACTACTCCAAATAAAGTAAAAACATAGCCACTTGTAGACCTCTTGCAATCTAGATACCAACCCATTCAATATCAACAAAGCCCTATAAACCAACCATCTTTCCCACATCATCAGTGCCATGATAAAAAAATGCAACAGTTAGATGTTCCATGTAAATATCTAAAAATCCTTTTAACATAATTCCAATGGTCTTTACCAAGGTTTGACATAAACCTACTTAGAACTCCCATCGCTTGGGAACAATTAGGTCTTGTATAGACCATGGCATACATGAGGCTTCCCATAAACTAGTATATGAAATATTTTGCATCTCTTCAAGATCATCATCTATTTTAGAACATTGTTCAAGAGATAACCTATTTCCAACTAGAAAGGGAATACTAACTGGTTTATAATCTTGCATAGCAAAAAATTGCAAAATAATGTCAACATACTTCTTTTGATTTAACCATAATTTTCTATCAACTCGATCCCTGTAAATTTCCATAGCCAAAAATGTATTTGCAACCCCTAAATCTTTTATATCAAATGTACTAGATAATTGACCCTTAAGTTTCCTAATCATCCCCTTATCATTTCCAATAAATAACATATCATCAACATATAGGACAATGACTAGTAGTTGACCATAAACTAATTTAAAATAAACATAATGATCTACCTCAATTCTAATAATGTCATGATCCAATTTGAAAGCATCAAAATTTTGATACCACATTCTCAGTGGCTAATATAAATCATACAAAGATTGCTTCAACCTACAAACCAAGTGTTCCCGTCCCTTCACCACAAAATTATAAGGTTGTTTCATAAATATTTTCTCATTAGGTTCCCATGTAGAAAAGTTGTTTTTATATCTATTTTTTCTACCTCCAAATGAAATGAAACATTAATAAATTAATGGAATATAATAGAGGTTAATTAGCCATAGGAGAAAATATCTCACCAAAATCTACTCCCTCAACTTGGGAGTAACCCTTTGCCATTAATTGGGCCTTGTACTGCTCCAACTTACCATCTGCTTTGAATTTAATTTGAAATACCCATTTGCAACTAATAGCTTTCCTCCCCATCAGGTAGCTCAACTAGATCCCTTATGTCACATTTATCCAAAGATTTTATTTCATCTTTCATGGACTCTAACTGGGACTCATGCTCATCTGAAGATAAAGCCTCCTTCATAGATCTAGGTTTATTGTTAGTACATGATAAAGAAAATACATAACTGTAATTAGAAGAACAATACCTTTCATCTGTATTATACTATCTATTAGACCTTCTTAGAGGTGTAACAAGAGGCTCTTGTTGTGCCTTATTGAAACTCAAATCTAAACCTTCTCCTTCCTCATTTTATCTATCTTGTTGCTATTCTGTACGCACATCTTCTTGCGAATTAGTCTTATATCAAAATGCACTATTTTATTAGGCTTCACATGAGGCTGTTCATCTTTTTTAAATTCCCTAACCTTCCTAAAAATAACATCCTTAAATATAACATTTTCATTACTATAGGGTCCCAAAGCTTACAACCCTTAATGTACTTGCCATAACCCATGAAAACATACTTAGTAGCATTGAAATCAAGCTTAGAACATTTCTATTTTGGAACATGAACATATTCCTCACTTCCCAAAAGTCTGAAATGAGAAATTGATAGTTTTTTACCTATCCATACTTCATAGGGTGTTTTGTTAACTAGAGCAGAAGTGGGAGACCTGTTAATTAGGTAACTAGTGTGTACAACTTTAGCATAGAAACACTATTCAAGATTTGCACTAATCAACAATATTCTAGTTCTGTCCACAAAAGTCTTGTTCATTCGTTCTGCCACTCCATTTTGCTGTGGAGTATATGGAGTTGTTTTTTGTCTAACAATCCCTACATGCCTGCAATAATCATAAAAATCTCTAGAGAAAAAATCACCACCATTAGCTATTCTTAGAACCTTTACTTTCTTAGCTTTGTATTTCTCAGTAAGTTCTTTAAACTCTTTAGATGTAGAAAATACAATAGACTTATGCTTCAGAAAGTAAACCCATGAATATCTAGAGAAATCATCAATAAACAAAACATGGTAGCAAGATTTTCTAATTGAAGGCACACTCATAGAACCAAATAGATCACTATGAATAACCTCCAAAACTTGTTTAGCTCTAGTACTACTAGATTTAAAAGAAACTCTATGTTGTTTTCCATATACATAGTGTTCATAGAATTCAAAGTCTGTAGAGTAACTAAACAAACCATTGACCATATTTTTTTAATGAGGGTTTTGAGACCCTTCTCACCAATTTGATCATGGTGCCACAATTTACAAGATACATAGTGATTAGTTACATTCACAAAGTTATAGAAGGTAGATGCCTCTAGCCTAAACAGGGTGTCACATTGAGTGCCTCTAGCCAACACCAAATTCCCTCTACTCAACCTACAACCACTCTTCTCAAAAGTAACATGCACGAGACTAAATCATTCATTTTACATATAAAAATTAAGTTCCTAGCTAAATTAGGGATATACAATACATATGTGAGGGTTTTAACCCTTCCATCACTAAAAATCAAATTTACCTCCCCTTGGCCCACAATCATCCATGTGCTGTTGTCCCCAAGGAAAACTTCCCCACCATCATAAGTTGTATATGCTAAGAACCACTGCCTACTAGGAGTCATGTGGTAGGATGCGCCTAAATCTATCAACCAAGAGTCATCATAAGTCATGTTAGAAGAAATATTAAAAGCATTAGAAGCTTCATCATCAGAGGATTTATCTGTAGAGGAATCATCATAATTATTTTTCTTACTTTGACATTCCTTTTTGAGATGTCCCCATTTGCCATAGTTCTAAAACCTCAACCTACACTTACTAGGTGTCTTAGTGATGCAGGAGCATCCGAAAGCATTCAAAACAACTAGGACAATTAACAGTGAATTGTAGAGTATTGAGAGAGCGACCTTCGAGAATACCTCATTTTATCGCATTTGCATATCAGGAGCTGCGGAGTTGGACTTAGCATCTAGACATCATCATCTACAACATATCCAAAATTTAGATCATCTGAGTTTGATTCTAGAGAGATATCTCTATCATAAGATTACCTGTTTTACCTGTTTTCACATAGCAGAGTCGACAGTGTTCAATGAAGTCTAATTGGCTTGCGGAGCAATTCCGTGACGTGCGAAGCTTAAAGGAACATTATTCAAGGAAGTATAGGACTTGGTGAACCTTCATGGGGATCTGCATGAAGTTTTATGTACCAGCGGAGCAATACCTTATGTTTAGGTTTGACCTATCCATGTACACACATTTCATACTAGCCGTTGCAATTAGGCTGACTTGATAAGGATTTGAAGGGTTGCAGATGATATAAATGAAGGATAAAGATTTGTTACAAGGCACAAATGACAAAATGAACAAGTATGTGAAGACATGAAACAAATTCATAAGTGTTTTGATCCAAAGAAGCAGGAGTGAAGAAGAGTGTAGAGAAGAGAACAAAATAAGTTGTAGAGCAGAGAATCGAGAAGCTGGCGAAAGAAATTTCAAGTAATGTTGTTATATGAATGTTTGTAACCCTGGGTTGCGGAAGTTTTATATACCAGCAGAGCAATACCTTATGTTTAGGTCCGACCTATCCATGTACACACGTTTCATACTAGCCGTTGCAATTAGGCCGACTTGATAAGGATTTGAAGGCTTGCAGAGGATATAAATAAAGGATAAAGATTTGTTACAAGGCACAAATGATGGAATGAATAAGTATGTGAAGAACTCAAACAAATTCATTACTGTTTTGATCTGAAGAAGCAGGAGTGAAGTAGAGTGCAGAGTAGAGAACAAAATAAGTTGCAGAGTAGAGAATCAAGAAGTTGGCGAAAGAAATCATGAAGTAATGTTGTTATATGAGTGTTTGTAACATTGGCCTGTGGCCTAGTGTCTGTAAAAGCATGAGTGGCATATGTAATGTATTTTGGGACCTTAATATAAGAGGAATGAGCTTTGAAGGATGGGTTTTTCCTTGTCAGGGTTTTCCTAGGATATATCTTATGTCATGAGTATATGAATGTCTCTTTCTTTCTGTTGTTAACTATTACTTCTGTTGCATCTCTGATTAGTCATGTTGTTAATAGTTTAAGGGTGCAAGGTGGGACAATCCCTCGTTGAACCCTCCCTACCTTGACTGCATCAAGTGGTATTAGAGCTGGTTGTGAATCTGTTGGGCTGGTTGTGAATATGTTTGGAAGGAAGACAATGTTGAAAGAAGTGTGAAACCCTAGAAGTAACAAGTGTCACCACTGAAGAAGATCAAGACAAGGAAGATTTGGTAAGCTTTTCAAATTAAGTTGTTTATCTAATTTGTTTCAATGGGAAAAGTTGGAAATAGGATGAAGAAAGAAAATGAAAACCTAATATGTGAAAATGATATTTTGGAAGAAGAATTGTGCGAAATCAAGAGGTGTAATTTAGAATTGATGGAAAGGATAAAAGACTAGGAGAAGACAAGTATGATGCTTTTGAAGAAGAACTGAAAAATGTAGAAAGGAGGAATGAAGATTTAGAGGCAGAGCTGAAATTGTTTGAGGATGTTGAAAAGAGATTTGAAGAATTGGAAGAAGGATTCAATCTGTTTGGGAAGGTAGAAAAGAGGAACAAAGATCTAGAGAAAAATTGGGAGAATTGAAAAAGGAAAACAGTCTACAGAAGAATGAAATATTTGACTTGAAGGAACGTGTTAATCAACTAGAGCAGTTACTTGTAGCATGCAGAAAAGAGAATGGAAGTCTAAGATCTAAGCCTGAAACTTGTGATGTTTCTTGTGATACTAATGATTTGTGTGATGCTGCAGAAGCTTCTTTAGAAAATGAAGTTGAAGGATAAAGAAACAAAGATAAGTATAGGAGAAGTATATGCAAAACATAATTAACTGTAAGGTTTTGATGTGTCTGAGAGAAACTATATTTGAAACAGAGAACAAAAAGTGTTGCAGAGAAATTCATGAATGTATTGACTATATCAAAAGAAGTAACATGATTATTCTGGAGGATGCAAGTATGTATTTATTGACTCTTAATTGATTGAAGTAGATATTGATCTTGAGGCAACTTGCGGAGAAGCTTGCTCAAACCACCGATCATTGAGGCAGTGCAAGGCTTACAAGTAGATTGCCGAACCTAGACCTTGACAAGATGAACTTGAGGCAACTTGTAGAGAAGACTTGCTCAGACCACCGATCATGGAGGCAGTGCAAGGATTACAAGTAGACCGCCGAACTCAGAAGAACTTGAGGCAATTTTGCAGGGTGGACTTGAACAGACCACTGACCTTGAGGTAGTTGCAAGTACTTGTGAACAAACCACCAAACTTATTCAAAGAGACAACATTGATTTTGACATAATACAGACCAAATTGAAGAGGCTCACTTTTCAAATAACCCCGATAGTTTGATGCAGGAGCATCCAGAAGCATTCAAAACAATTGGGATAGTTAATAGTGAATTGCAGAGTACCGAGAGAGCAACCTTGGAGAATACCACATTTTATCGCATTTGTATATCAGGAGTTACGAAGCTGGACTTAGCATCTAGACATCATCATCTATAACATATCCAAAATTCAGATCATTTGGGTTTGATTTTGGAGAGATATCGCTATCAGAAGATTACTTGTTTTTACCTATTTTCATAGAGCAGAGCCGACAGTGTTCAATGAAGTCTAATCGGCTTGCAAAGCAATTCCGTGACTTGTGGTACTTAAAGAAACATTATTCAAGGAAGTATCAGACCTGGACGACCTTCATGGGGATCTGCATGAAGTTTTATGTACCAGCAGAGCAATACCTTATGTTTAGGTCCGACCTATCCGTGTACACACGTTTCATACTAGCCATTGCAATTAGGTCAACTTGATAAGGATTTGAAGGCTTGCAGAGGATATAAATGAAGGATAAAGATTTGTTACAAGGTAGAAATGACATAATGAACAAGTATGTGAAGACATGAAACAAATTCATAAGTGTTTTGATCCAAAGAAGAAGCAGGAGTGAAGCATAGTGCAGAGCAGAGAACATAATAAGTTACAGAGTAGAGAATCAAGAAGCTGGCGAAAGAAATCATGAAGTAATGTTGTTATATGAATGTTTGTAACCCTGGACTGCGACCTAGTGTCTATAAAAGCCTGAGTGGCATATGTAATGTTTTTTGGGATCTTAATATAAGAGGAATGAGCTTTGAGGGCTGGGTTTTCTCAGGATATATCTCATGTCATGAGTAGATGAATGTCTCTTTCTTTCTATTGTTAACTATTAGTTCCGTTGCATCTCTGATTAGTCATGCTGTTAATAGTTTAAGGATGCAAGGTGGGACAGTCCCTCATTGGACCCTCCCTACCTTGACTACATCACTTAGACCTTCCCTTAGACTTTGATCTATCCCTAGACTTGTCCTTACCACCTCTCCTTTTCCTTGCCCCTTTCTTTAATCTTCCCCACACATGCAATTCATCCTTGGACTCATATGAAGTCTTTCTCCTCATATCCTCTATAAGTAAGGTGGAAACAAGGACATCCAACTTTCGATCATCTATCAAAGAACCACTGATTGCAAAGATAAGATTATCCCAAGATTTAGGAAATGAACATAACAAAAAATGTACTTATTCTGTTCTTCTATTTTCAAATCAACCATTTGTAATTGACTCAAAGATTAGATTAAACTCATTTGAATGTTCTGTAATTGAGTCTTCATCCTTCATTTTAAGAATACAATTTCCTTTTCAAGAATAACTTATAAATGAGACTATTTGTTTGGAATATCTCTTTGTTTACTTGCTTATCTGATAAAATGAATATTTGAAATAATTTATAGGATTACCAATACATACTAGATAGAGGAGTAAAAGTATTTCTTTATTAGCAAATGAGACTATTACAAAAGTAGACATAGATGGTCAGCCAAGGATCAGAGTTGATCTGACTACATCATACTACCTTCCTTGACAATACAATGACTATTTAAAAGACTTGATGGTTTCCAAGAGGAACACAACTGTCAACTATCCGACTCTAACTAACTGACTATTACAACCACCCAAGACAAACAATTAATACATAGTTTAATAACCCATATTATCAAATATAATGATCAGCATTATACACTACTACATCATCCCCCCAAAAGAAAAAGTCATCTTCTAGATGATGGAAAAACATGAAGAATCAAGTGAGATCAATTAAGATATTCCACACTGGTGACAACATTGTAGACGAAGAGCCTGAATGCAGACTTGGAAGAACCCACAAAGTAGAAGTAGAACCAACATCTTTAGAACATATGCCATGAATGTACATCCATTTAATTCACCAACCAACAAGAATGATTCTCTGTTTCTGCTTGGTTTTATGGGGGTATGAGGGGGAATGCCCCCAACAGGGTTGATGGGCAATGCCCCTCATGGGGGTTTGGAGGCAGCGCCCCTAGCAGGGTTGAGGGGAACTCAATGGGGAAGGATGACTTGATAGGCAAAAAAAGTCGACAAGAGGGCAAAAAATGAAGTTGTTTGTCAATGCTAGTGTTTGCAAGTCATCAGGAGGGGTCCACAGGGTGTCATCAGGAAGAGTATGCCAGGAGTCCTCTTCTAGGAGTAAGTCATCAGGAGGGAAGGATTCGTCTACTGTGGTGTTCTCTTCTTCGTATTCTTCATATGCTGATGGGAATGTATGAGTTGTTCTCAGTTGAGTATTGTCTTCTTCGATGGTGTGACTTGTCAGTCGAGAATTTTTTCTTCTAAGTGTTTGATCACTTGCTAGCTGAGAGTTCCCTCTATTGAGTGTTCCACTAGTCAGTTGAGAGTTCTCTCCATCAAGTGTTTTACTCATCAACAATGCTTCACTTGTCGAACAAGAGTTCTCAAGTGCTTCACTCCTCAGCTGAGAGTTCCCGTGTGCATTACTTATCGGTTGAGAGTTCTCGAGTGCTTCACTCCTCGGTCAAGAGTTCCTAAGTGCTTTACTTGTGGGTCGAGAGTTCTCGAGTGCTTCACTTGTTAGCCGAGAACTCTCTCCGATTTCTCCTATTTGAGTCATATTGCACTCTAGATGAAAAACTACATATTCTTCCATTTGCCAATGGAAAAGTCCACTGAATGAGTTTATCTTGTCTTTAGAACACTCGTAATTTTAATATTCCTTCATCATTGGGCTCTATAGGCCCTTTTTCTTCTCCTGATGAGGAATCCCCTATGTCAGATTCAGAGTTAGAGGAAGTCATCTCCTCACTCACCGCTTGCATTTTCATATCAATAACAAATTTCCTTCACTTATTTTCAACGGATATGGTATTTTTATTCCAATTATGATCAACCTTTACCACTCTCAGCTATCCTCAGTCGAGAAGTGCATCGTAGCCTTCCTCTGTACTGTAATGACAATGAAATTCAATAGAAAATGTTGAGTCCCAATTTTTACCTTCTATGCCATGAGTACTCCAAGTGCCTTGATACCACTTTGGTCAGCTCCCACAAGTTGGAAGGTTGGCGACCATAGGGTAGGTTTCCCTAGACTCCTCCAGGTACTCTGGTAGTATGTTTACACTGGAGCCTCCATCCACAATCGTATTTGTCAAAGTACATTTCTAAGGATCTCCATGTGGATGATTGTTGGTTGCTTCCCCATAGTGATGGACAACAACATCGGATTGATGACTTGTTCGCCTTGTGGTGGTGGTTCTACTATGACGTTGTCATCCTTTATTTTGTTGTTCTTCTCACTTCATTGTTCTTTGTCCACTGCGTTAGATATTGCTACCCTTAGTTGCGGCATGCTTTGAAAGAGGTCTACCATTTTGATTGGGACAGTAGTATGCAGAACTTGAGTTACAATATTTTTATCAGACTCCAACTGTGTAGACGTGCTTGTTTTCTCATTATAGTGCCTCCATTAATTTTCCATGGCCTTTTCAACTTCCAGTCATGCTTCTCGAAGTCTTTCCTTCTCCATATGAGGGTCAGGGTAAGTCGCTTTCTTCGTTTGTGCTCGGGTGATGGAAATAATTGCTTCCTCATCATCTTCTATGTCAATATGATTAATACTAACCTTTTGTTTCAGGCAATTTTTATCTTCGTGGTCACCCAGTCCACACCATTTACATAGCATGCTTACTTTATTCTACTTGTTTTGGCATTCTCTGGTAAAGTGCTTCCATTCATTGCACTGACAACATTGGATCATTGATCATCCTTTGGCATCATATTTTATTTGACTTCAACCTCCTCTTTGATTTTGATAACCACCTGGAGATGCGTTATATGGCTTTGATGGAGGGGACTACTCTCCCTATGTAAAGAGTACTTGTGTACTCCTAGTCTTCAAGTTATACATGCACTCTTTTATCGAATGACCCATAACCTAGCAAATCTCACATAATAAGTTTTTGGGATAGTTACCTTTGGTATGACCTTCACTTTTGCACTCAGTACACCAGAGTTTAGTGGATTCTTTGGTTTCTTTCTCTATCTTCAATTCTTTCATCATCTAGAGCATGTCCCTCCAGAGGACTTGTACCATTCCTGACTCACTATCACTGTCGTCATCTGAACTACCATTTTTCTGTATGTCCATTGCCCGATTGTAGGCTTCTACATACAAAGAAGGTGCTACTATCTTCATTTTTTCTTAATGACGAAATTAAAGCTTTGATGAACCACCTTTTCTTAAAACCGTTCGCTGGTTCTTTTTCTAACTTTACAAGTAATTCTTTAAGTCTTTAGTAATAAGCTCGTACGTTCTCATGCTTACCTTGCCTGGTATTGTAAATTTTGGCTACTATTTCATTATCATCTCGTAGCAACTTAAATTTTTCTTCAAAGGCCTTTAATTTCTCCCATGTGTTTCAAGATGATTGGTCAAGTTCAGTATACTAGTCAATTGCTACACCTCACAAGGTGGTTGGAAAAGACCATATCCAAATTGATTTATCATCTTGCCCATTTGCTATGCAAATTGTCTGACAAGTCTTACAGTGCCTCGTGGGATCCTCCGATCCATTGTCTGTGAATTTGGGCAACTTTTGTTTTTCTCCACTAGGGCTTACCATGGTTTTGTTTTGATGCAAACCTCATGTCTGGAACCTACTTGCTGGGGTGTTTCAATTTGAATGTTCCAATGCTTCTCTCACACTCTCAGCCACATGAGAATCCTCCACTCTTCCTGTAATGTCAGCATTCCATGCACTTGTTTCACCTTTAGATTTTCTTTTATACACCCTTGGATTGACTTCTTATCCTTCGATTGACAACCCTTTGATGCCTCGAAGGTTTCTCTCGTAAACTTCTATGAAGGAATTTGATTCTAACTTCCAACTTCCCTCATCCAGGGAAGGTTGTTTTTACTTTTTAACTTGATCAGAGAGATCAATCCACACGTCGTCTGGCAGTGGAAGGTGCCTGACAATTTCTTCCCACTCTACACTCGTGTGATTATTTATAGTGGAAATGTGTTGCATCTCTCAACTAAGAGCCTCCCGACTACGAGTCTCCTGACTATGACTCCTACTCATGCTCTAACTCTGTCTTTTACTTGGGATGGACTTCGACTTTGGACTTCAAAAATCTCTCTTAGTCTTCTTCTATATTCTCTTTGTTCTACTAGCCTAAGAGATCTTCTGATCTCTTAATCCTGACCACGTGGTCTCTTCACACATTTATTGGGGTCTAAGGACATGAATCTCTTCTATCAGACCCGACTTCTTTTAAGGCAATGACGCTAACATTTACTCACCTATATGATAAAATGAATATTTGAACTAATTTATAGAATTACCAATATATAGTTGATATAGTAAAAACATATCTTTATTAGCACATGAGATATTACAAAAGTAGGCCGGAGATGGTCAACCATGGATTAGAGTTGATCCGACTATATCATACTACCTTCCTTGACAATACAATGACTATTTAAAAGATCTGATGGTTGCCAAGAGTAACACAACCATCAACTATCTGACTCTAACTAACTGACTATTACAACCACTCAAGACAAAAAATTAATACATAGTCTGATAACCCATATTATCAAATATAATGATCAGCATTATACACTACTACACTCTCCTTTTCTATTCCACAACTTATATACAGTATTCTCATTAGAAACATTCAATAAAAAAATTAGATAAACACAAAGAAATAGTGCCATGATCTTTTTTATCAACTTTTACCCATTCTTCATCTGACATCTTTTTTGATTTTTTCTCATTCTTCATGGAAATCCATTGATACCTCTCTTCTAAGAGATCTTCCATATTTAGCTTCCAAAGCTCAAAATATTTCATTGAACTTTTCTATCTCTAACTGAGATGAGCTAGCCATGATCGCTATCACCTAAAACCTAAAACTACAAGAAAACACAACTCACTCCTTCTACAACAAAAACCCAATAACACACTCCATGAAAGGCATCCATTTCTCTAATCAAGACAACTGTGGCTTTGATACCAAATGTAGAAAATAAGGTGTAACTTAACAATGAGATATGTTGAACTTTAATGCTACAAATTGTTTAGCAATGATAAAAGATAATGAAAATGGAAACAACTATAAAGAGAATGCAAACCATAACAAGTATATTTATGTGGAGAAATCCTTGTGGGAAAAAATCCACACCTAAATAGATCCAAGCTTGTATTAATCCTTCAAAATAGAGCTACATCAATACAACTTATCTCTCTTAATTTCGGTAGCACTTCATTACTCATACAACTTGCAAAACAACCTATATGACCTCCTATTCCAAGCTCCAATTTATAGAAGAATTACATAGTGAAACTATGGGATGATTTTGGAAGACCATTTACAAGCCCAAAGGAGGTGTGGTTCCCAAATTTATTGGACTCAAATTCCAATGCCCTCCATGATCTAATATGCCCCTAGCTATTATTAGCATATTCCTTAATGTCATAGTGTCATAACCAAAAAATTCTGACTACCCAAATTTGGGTGTCCAATTTGTCTTCATTATCCTATGCATTAGATGCTTCATCACAAGTGCCCACATAAGGTTATTAAAGATTCTAATGTAACCTCCCTCTTACATGCTCTTACACATCATACGAATCCATCATAAGTAACCCCCATGAAGACTAGTCAAGAAACTGTTACACACCTTCCAAGATGCCAACACATGGCTAAACATGCCAAGATAAAAATGGGATGCCTACATCCTCATGTGAGGTGCTAAATCCAAATGGGGCACAAACATTCCCAAGTAGAGACAAAAAGAACTAAAGATGAAATAACAATACATATAGAATATAATGAATTTTTCTAAAATCTTGTTCAAATTCTTGATCTCGTTTAGGGTGATATGATATTTGTGCAGATGCACATCTAGAACAATACATAATAGTTGGATTCAAAATATACTTCTAATTCCATCATGATGATTCTTGGTGTGGATTTTCAACATACCTTGAGAACCACCACATGCACTCTTATTGTTTGATCTTTTCTTGTCCCCATCCATAGTGAACCCCCTTCCATTTCTTGGTTCAATTTTCATAGGCTTCTATCATTGAAGTGATTCCCTAATAAAACATATAAATAAATGTATGTTAGACCATATGATTAAAATAAACATTTTTGGTGTGAAATACTGTCCTTCAATATGAATGTATCATTTAAAAAAACTGGCATTTAGAATATTATTTTATTGGTGGCTTGTACTTTAGGTAATATATGGCTTAGTTAAAATAAAATACTTCAACTAATCAATAAAAGTATTATCTAACTTAATTTATGAAGTGGAACATAGATTAGAAGACATATGAAGTAGGGTGTATACATTAGAAGTTTAAAATTTGGAGAAAAATGAAGCATTCTATGTCTATGTGAAATTACCAATTTTGCTAGGTGATGGTTACATAATTATCATGGTGGTTTCTAAATTGTTGCGGTGATTGTGAAATTTCCAAGGTAGTTTCTCAAAAACACCATAGTTTTGTAATTGCATGAAGTGGTGGTTTCATCATGTGTTTTGAAATGGCCAATAATGCCCAAGGACACTTCAAATTCATCTTGTTTTTAATTTTTGAAGGATTCTAAGCTCCCTAGTAGGACTATTCAAGTCTATATAACATTTGGAAATGTACCTAGAGTTATCATTAAAATATTAGATTGAATCTTATTGAATTCTAGTAGAGTTCATAGGTTTAATTGAATATCATAGATAAGTGGAGAGATGAAAGTATGTAACAAATAATTGTTATGATCTTAGTGACTAAAATAAGTTGATTTCTAGTTGGTTGTGTACCAAAGAGGACTCAAATTGTATTCCCCTTTGAATATGAAGGATAAGTGAGTGTTTTACCCTATTTTTTCTAGTTTTTCTCACAGAATTTAAGTTCTCCATAGAAAACCCTTATCTCTTCTCTTTTGTGGTATTTTTATTCAATTTCCTTCATGTTCATTGTTAATTTAATTGTCTATAATGTGCAGTACATTAAACCTTGATTAAGATCTATATGTTATGACTAGTAGTAATGAATATATTTCAAGTCTATTTAGAGATCAACTTTGGTCTTAAGGCAATATCTTTCCTTTATTGAAGTGTTTTCAATGGTTTGTGAGTTCATACTAATAATAAGAGAAAGTGGGAAATATTTTTTTTACATTTTAAAGAGTCATTGAATCTCAAAGCTAGAAAACATAACTAAGACACATGAAAAGAGATATGCAAAAGTCCTTGATGATGAAGCAAGGTTCCTCAAGCTAGAAGTTGATGTTACAAACATATCTCAATTAATGGAGACAATCAAGGGGATCAAGGAGGTTCTAATGGAGAATTTGTGACCATTTGAAGATGCCAAGAGCAAGGGGAAGTCCCACTCTATAGAAGAAGATGATGAAATCCAAAGTTAATCAAGTCTACGAATAACACCTTAATTCAAGGCTGAGGGAAAGATTGAGATTTCACCATTCAAAGGAGATGTGGATGCTAATGCAAGAACATCCAAGGTGTAAGAACAACCTTACATCACCCAATTTTTTTCTTTTAGATTTATTTTATTTTGTAGGTTTTCAAATGAACTTCTAGTTATCACTCTTACTGCACAATACTATTCATATTGTAGAGACATATTCTTGTTCTAGTCATTATTTTAGCACATCCAAGCTCTAGATAGTTATATTGCTATGCAACATCACATATTGATTCCAGAGCTTCCAAATTGATATCAGAGCTCATGATGGTTTATTTATGCATTAATGCATTGTGACTCAAATTAGTTTTTGGTTAATGATATGATTTGTCAACTTTATTATCAAAGAAGACCTAGTTAAGTTGTGCGACAAATGGTCAACTTTCATGACAATATTTGAAGATACATCTAAGATTTTTGGTCACATGGAGGTTTGTGATTAGAACCACATTGAGTTCTAATGCCTACATCTTATGCATTCATCCTATATGGGTTCTTCTAGACGTTTCATTGTGAAAATTATGCTTCATTGTGTAAAGTCAAGCAGATGAATCAAAAAGAGGCAAGTAATTAATTGTGAAAAAGTTTTGTTGAAACTTGATGCTGTGGATAGACATGAACCAATGAATAGAAGAAATTTGTTCAAAACAATATGAAAGATAGAAGGTAAGTGTTGTAACTTTTTATCATTGTAGTGGTAGTATAGAAAATCTAGTATCAAGTGAAATGGTTGATCAATTTAAGTTAAAAATATTATAATATTCTAGTCCGTATAAAATTCCTTGGCTATAGAAAGAAAATAAGGTGTTGGTAAGTGAGGAATGTCTAGTTGTGATATGGGAAAAGTATACTCTAACTAAACCTTATTTAATCAGAACAAATTCCCATTACACATTAGGATACTATCTATTGAAGATTTATATCTTATTGCTATCCAATCTAGAAGAGCAAGAATATCTAGGCTATATCCCTTTATTGCAATTGGAAATGAAATGATTAAATACTATTAACTAAAACTAACTAAAACAGGAGAAAAATAGAGAAAATATAGAGATTGATAATATAAATCACATAAATAATTGTAGAAATGGAAACAACAGATCACAAAGAACCTAGCACTAGGAGGATAGCCTCACTGTCCAGGATGACAACACATGGCATGGATGTCTGCACTCAACATTGTAGTCTGTATGGTGCATAAAACTAAAAACCTAGATCTGTATGACTTCACATGGATTTCAAGAGTTTCCTATGGAAAAAACCACAATAATCACTACACAGAAATCAACATTTAAGAAAAATATATAGAAATGATATGATGAAAATGAAATAATAGAATGGACAAGAAAGGCAAAAAAGGAATACAAAAACTCGTGCGCTTGAAACCTTTTCTCACACCAGCTACAATCACAAATAGAGAAGGAGGGTTGGTCTATATAGAGGTTTACGTCAGTCAAACCTTGTTTTTGGTGTTTCCACCTCAACAACATCTAGAGATTGATATATTGATAAAATAGTGTTTGATATGAATTCTAAGTACGTCTAGAATTGTGACGAGAAATGACAAGATAATAATGTAATATCGATAAATGACCAATTAAGGAAATTATATTCAACCCACAAGATAAAGGCTAATCTAAATGAATTGACAAAAATAAGGAAGATAATTACGAGGATCTCGCTGGAAGACTATCGCATTGAAGAACAAATGAAGCTTTGTTCAATAGGATAGTGATCTCAAATGAGAACCTTTCGAGGAGTACAAGAGATCAAAGTAAATCACATCAATTGATTGTTTTCGATAACCTGCAATGAACAATAAGCATAGAAATAACAATAGCACAAGTAAAATGATAGTGAGCAATAATTTTGGTAGAGCTTCGCTAGCGTGAGAGATTGATGGTTTCATATGGCAAAGTGACAAGGTTTTATAGAAGAAAGAAGCAAAAGACCGGGAAAGGAGTCATTTGGGCATGGATAGACATCATGAAAAGCTCAAAATGCCACACAAGTAAAAACACACCTTCTAAAATGATTGACAAACTAAAAGACACTTTTGAGATGTCAGCGCGTTGCATAGACATCCGCACCTAGCATTTTTGTCCATGCAACTTTAGTTCTTAAAAGGTTCAGATGAATTGGGGCATTGCCAAGGCTAAGGTACTTTTACAGTTTTTGGATAGGATAAGAAGAAAGGGTCAAAGTAGCATTTAGAAAGAATCTCTTGTGGGTTGAGGGTAAGGCTAAGGCTAGAAAGTGGTCCTAAAAACACACTAGGGGAGTGGACACTAAAATGAGTGCCAAATAAAGTGTGAAATTGTGAGCAGGCATAATTTACAATGCTACATTTAGCCCCCAGTTTAGTGGGAGTATGACACTAGGTGCATATGTAAGCTAAAGTATAGAAAATAAATAACATAAAAGGAAACTTTTTAACCAAGGATTGTAGAGGATGCAAAATATCACCAAATGAGAGATATGTAGCCCCTCGATTAAGATTCTACAAAATCACAATGTTAGGCCAAAAAATCTACACATGAAACAAATGTTAGAGACACACACACATATATAACTCATAAAAGAGAGGATTAGACCAAATATTATTTGTCAAAACCCTTGTGGTTAGCAAATCATATAGCCTAATACACATTAATCTAATATAAACATACAAAAAGGTAGAAATGAAGGGTATGGTTCTAGGGCTAGCAAATTCTATTGTTTGTTAGGAACCATACTGAAAAACTTCTATAAGTCAATAGGGCTAGAAAATTTCTTTGTTTTCTAGGTGGCTTATGAGAAGTGTTGATAGAAAATAAAGCATCACAAACTAGCATTGGTTTTCTAGGTGAGCTACATGTCAAACAGTATCAGAGATTACATGAGTAGCAAATTTTGTTGTTTGCTAGGTAATTCTGAGAAAGGTGATTAGTCTAAGCAAGTGCATCTGCTTAGGACCATGAATGCTACAAGAAGATAAACTGTAGAGAGTATACCATCAGTGTGGTGTGTGATCAAGTGTGAGAGATAGAAAATATATGCCCCACCTTATATAATTTTTTTTAGACTGTAGGAATCAGCATAGTCCTTATAACCTGCATTGCGTTGGGTAAAATTTTTAATATGACCGATGACATTGGTATGACACACCCTCCGGTACCACGTGGGTGGGGGGATTGGACCTCATTCCCTCTTGCCTACAATAGGATACTTTAGCCAAATGAGCCAGGGCTCCTGCCTCCCCACCTTAAAGTAATTGCTTACATCATAGAGGAGCAATTCATTTTAAGGTAAAAAGAGGGATAAAGGCATGAGAGATTTCAGGAAGCATATGCATAGAGGATATGTTCCAAAGAGCTACATCCTGAAAGGATTGCCCCCAAGCAGAAAAAACATGGTGATGTTGTAGGCATGATACACAATGGCTTATGTAAGCATGGCATGACATTGATCAACGCAATAAGGTGTCACATAAAGACAAGCAACATCATAATAAAACACAGCCTAGATCTACATGATTCATAGTCAATATAAAATACAAGAGGGGAATAATTAGGGAAAATATATTTTGAATCGTCATCATCCCCCTAGGCACGTAGAGCTATGAATACAGAGGAAGAATGTCAGCATGGAAGGATGCTAGAAATCATCCAACGCTTTGCATCATCCCCAAAATGTGAAAAATTTCAAGTACAACATATAGAACAATGTGTACCTAACCATCATGAGGAAACTTTAGGCACTTATGAATTATGAAGGGGACCGCTTTCATGGAAGAGAGCCACAGATGGCCCAACTTCACATGAAATTGGTTAGAAGTGGGAATGATAGAGAGAAGGGAATGTCTAGGAGTTTTGGTCCTACTAGATAAGAAGGGTAAGTGAACCCAAGGTGCAACGAGAGGACCCATCATGCACTCATATCTAAATTTTTGATTTCTCATACTTATCCTATAGAGTCCACACATAAATATAGAAATTCCTCTGTGATTACATTCACCATGCACACAGGGTCAATTAGTATGCCCTTGGTGGGATTTTCAATGGTTAGGGCAGTGATGTACATAGGTCCATCGTATGCGTGCATGGGTGCATCGATGGTTGGGAAAGAGATGATTGGTTTGGGAATATAATGAGATCAACTAGGGTGAGGGAGATCATCCACCATAGAAATCATCTTGGCTAAGGAGGTGGTAGGATCATCAGTAGACATAGCAGTAATCACAGGATCAGAGGGAAGCTCAATTATATTTGTGGAATGATGTGACAACAGGTTTGTGTAAAACCAGAGGTTTTGATTAGGTAGAGTGACATACTTGTTTCCTCTATTGTTCACTCTAGATACTTGGATGACATTTTGGTTGATGATATCTTGTACATTATGTTTAAGATGCATGCATTGCTCAATGTCATGTCCATTCACTCTGTGGAACTAAAAGAAGGCCTTCAGGTCATAAGAAGGTGATAATGGTTTGGTGGTGTTAACATGAAGGATCGGTGGTAGCTGGATGAGGTTATTGTTTAAAGCTTCTACATGATAGCATAGAGGGATTCAAAAAGCGAGGTGAACTGTAGAGTCCTTGGCTTATTTTGTGAAGAGAGGGCCATAGTACTTTGAGTTGGTGCAGTGGCCACTACTTATTGAACATTATTAGAAAAATCTATTTTAATGAAATTTTTGTTCTTCTTATAATTTTCAAATGAAGAAGGGGCATCAGACTGCCCAGTGGGATTCTATGTGGAGGATCCCTCCTACTGACTAACCAATTTTTGGTAGCCATGGAGTACCACGTAGAGATGTGTAAATGAAGAATAATGCATCAACATAATCTTATCCCTTATCTGAGGCTACAGGTTTCCAATGAAAAGCCACTGCACGTCAAAATCTAGGAGTACATAAGGGATCTGTGAAAAGAGGGTCTGATAGCAACCAATAAAATTAATCACTTTCTCTTGTGCTCCTTGGCGATAATGGACGAGATAAGTGGGTGTGACCTACAGTCCAATGTTCATTGGAAGTGTTGGAGAAACTAGTTGACAAGTTGTTGAAAAATGATGGAGTGATCAAGAAGAGAGTAGAACCAATCCAACGCAATATTTTTAGAGACTATGGGAAAAGTTTTGCTAGTAGAGCATCTTGGAAGATGAAATCGCTGCACAAGGCTATAAATGCCGACACATGGTTCTGTGGGTCTCCTTTACCAATGTACTTCTCAAAGCACATAGCTTCAAAGTTTTTTTGAAGGTGAGAGGTGAGAATGGCTAAGGACAATGGACTTATAGTATAGTATGATGGGATAGTTGGCTGGGATGCACTTGTGGACATAGTGACTATTTGTTGTTGCAAAGAGTTTACATTTTGAAGGAGTTGGGTGATAACATGGTCTGTGGTATGAGTGGATTGAGTTTGGGTAACAAGTGGAATAGTGTTGTCGGGTGGCTGATAAACTCTAGGGTTAGCTCCATGAAAAGTAAATGATAATGAAGAAGTACGGGGGCTAAACCTATATAGATTTATAGGGTTCCCGCCCATTCCGATATAATTTGTATTGGAATTTACTGATTGAGCAGCGCTTGTAGAAATTTGGGAAAAAGTGAATGTTGATGTAGAAGCAGTCAGTATGGGTACTGATAGTTGAGCTCGCGATGTGTTTGAATGAGACAAATTGATGGTTTCTACGCAGTTAGCTAGCGATGGAACATTGTTGTTCATAATGTAAGCTAGAATACATAGAATATCCATGCCATTTGAATTATTGTTTAACAACTTTCAGAGGTTCTCTATGACAGAGACGGCCTCACCATCTAAGTGTTCCATACCCAAAAAATCCTAAAAGTCAGCCAAGTGACTGTCCAACATCTAGATTTGGGTTTGGGGGACACGAGCTGCGAGCATGTCTGTATCAAGAGGCTCTGTAAAATATTGTGGTCTAGGGATTATAGGGGTGTTAGAGAAAAAGAAGATAGGTGATTGGACTCTAGAGCTTCCCATTGAGAAGTTAAAGATGTCGGTTTCCAACTACATGGAGCTGGAGCTACCAAGAGCACATGAAGAAATAATTATTCTTAAACTTCTACGAATGGTAAATTCTGAGTAGAAGCACTGGGTCATGAAGCTCATAATCCACTAAGAGCTCCACAACACACAAGTACTCTAAGATTTGAAGTTTGGAAGAAAAATAATTCTTTTGAGAGAGGAAGTTTTTGTTTCAGAAGAAGAGATACAATGTTTTATTTTGTAGTTTTCAAATGTTTCAAACATGCCGGGTTCACCAAAAAGTGATATGGGAAAAGTTTACTCTAACTAAACCTTATTTAATTAGAACAACTTCCCATTACACATTAGGATACTAGCCACCGAAGATGTATATCTTGTTGCTATCCAATTTGGAAGAGCAGGAATATTTGGCTTATATCCCTTTGTTGCAATTGGAAATGAAATGGTTAAATACTGTTAACTAAAACTAAGATAGAAGAAAAATAGAGATTAAAAAATTAAATCATAGAAATAAATGTAGAAATAGAAACAGTAGATCACGAGGAACCTAGCACCAGGCGGACAACCTCACTATCCAAGATGACAATGCTGCGTGCATAAATCTGACTACATAACGCTCAACATACTTACGACTCTTTCCATTAAGGTTTAGTTCATTCTCTCTACAACCCCATTTTATTATGGTGTGTAGGGGGTTGCCTTCTGTTGAATAATACCTACATGCTTACAATACTCATCAAATTCCCTAAAGCAATATTCACTACCATTGTCAACTCTCAATGCCTTTATTTTATTATTTGACTCTTTCTCAACCAAAGCTTTAAATTCCTAAACTTGGATAAAAATTCATATTTAAACCACATAAAATAAACTTGGGTGTATCTAGAAGCATCATCAATGAATGAAACATAATACTAAGACTTTTCCATCTAACCCACATCCACTAGACCAAATACATTTGAATGAATGAATTCTAATAACCTCTTTTCTCTATAGCTTTTAATAGGAAATGAAGATCTATTCTACTTACTAAACACATAATAGTCACCTAAATCAAATTGACCATCAGAGTGATTAGGAAAGCCATCAGACATATTTTTGTTAATCATGGTCCAAAGACCCTTTTCACCAATATGGCCCAAACATTGGTTCCACAACATACATGCATTTTCATAATTGCTAGTTACATTGTCAGAGTTAAAAAATGTGGAGACATTTATCCTAAACAAAGTCCCAACCTAAGGTTCTTTAGCAACCACCAAATTTCCTCTAAGCAACCTAAAACCAGACTTGTCAAATGTCACATGCAATCCATAATCATTAAACTTGAATACATAAATCAAAATTCTCACAAGTAATGGAATATGCACAAAACACTAGTAAGATTTTTTACCCTCCCATCACTAAAACACAACTATTCCTTCCAATGGCCAACAATCTAATGTGAACTATTGTCACCTAGATACACTTCTCCATCATAAGCATGGTAGGAAGAGAACCACCTCTTGTGGGGAGTCATATGATACAAGCAACTTGAGCCAATCAACTAGGGTTCATAAAAAGTAATATCAGTAGAAATAAATAAATCTCATCACCTTCATTAGAGGATTTCTTAGTGGAGGATTCATAAGTATTTTTCTTATTTTTGTACTCCTTAACATGCTCCCATTTTCCATAGTTCTAACATTTTACTCTACTCTTTCCTAGGATCTTAGAACAACCTCAAGAATTAGATCTCTCAGTAGACTTTTTTGATCCCCTTTAGACTCTCCTTTATCCTTGATCCTTCCCCAAACATGTAATGCATCCTTTGAGCCCTTATCTATGGATTTTCTCCTCATTTCCTCTATAAGAAAAGTAACAACAAGGGCATCCAACTTTGGATTTGTCATTGTACCACTTAGAGAAAAGAATATATTTTCCCACAATTTAGGCAAAGAGCAAAGTAACAAAATACACTTATCCTTTTCTTCAAGCTTAACATAAATAGATCCTAACTAACTCAGAATCAAATTATATGAATTTAAATTCTCTACAACAAAGTCTCCATCCTTCATTCTTAAAGAATACAATTTCTTCTTCAAATAAAGTTTATTTACAAGACCCTTAGTTTGGTAGATCTCAGCAATCCTTTTCCATAGGAGAGATTTAGTAGATTCTTTATAGACATTCAATAGGATATAATCTACAAGACAACTAAATTGTCCTTCGTCCCTTTTTATCCAATTTCTTCCAATCATCATCTGATATACTTTTTGGTTTATCTTATTTATAACTCTCCATTGATCTCTCTTTAAGGACATCCTCCATTTTAATTTTCCAAATCTCATAACCATATCCATTGACTTTCTCAATCTATGAATGAGATGTACTTGCCATGGCTTCCAATACACACATAGATCTACAAACATAGAAAGCAAAATGCTCCCACTGTAGCACACAAAACTCATAATACTGCCAAAAGGGAAACCCCTTTTAATCAAAACCAAGGCTCTAATACCAAATATTGAAAAACAAAGTGAACTATTACAGAAACAACATCAAACTAAGTATATAGATTTTAGTGTATTTATGTGTTAACCAATGTGAATGGAAATGGAGAAAGCATAAAATTAGCAAACATAAAATTGCAATACATAACACTACATGTACATGGAGAATCCCTTTTGAGAAAAAACTCCACCATCAAAGAGAGGTTCAAGTATGTTTTAATCTTCAATACAAGAATACATATGCAAAAAACTTTCTCCCTTCAATCTGACATCATTCTGGCAGCTCTTATGTAAGTGTAAAATCAACATAATAATTCTATTTCAATTTTCCAATATATAGCATACAAAAACAAGAAACCATGAGTGATTTACAAAACAAGAGGTAAATACCATGGGACCAAACTAGGTGCCCAAAACCATCTTAGAAAAATCCAATGCCACACTCCACATAGGAAACCTCCTAGAATAGAACATGTAACTCCCGAAATCATGAAGAGTCAATTATATCTCTGAAGAAGGCATACATAGTAAATATAATTGCACCTAGAATAGACATCACTATGAATAACATATTTGACTTGTAACTCCTAGTAGGAACACATCCCAAAGTGGGTGTACCATTTTGGCTCCATTATTCATGTGGACCCCACTAACAACTAACAAAATGCTCCATAACTCCTCCCAAGCATTTAGAATTGGGAAAATGCAATAAATGCATACGACTCAATTTGTAATTACCACTATCATATTGTAACCTCCCTTAAGAATGCCACTACAACAAATATTTCAAGTCAACAAGGAAATTAATAATATCTCTCAACAACATGGGCATCCAAGTACCCATTCTAGGAGTGTTGGAGATGCAACATTAGTACATTACAATTGCAATTAAATATCACACTTTTCTAATAGATGGTTGGTTTAAATTTGCAAAATAGGTATGTTTAACATCAATATTCATATTAAGTGTATTAAGGTTAATGCACTATATGATTATTGTTATTGAACTAACTTGATTTTCCAAGATTTGGTTGAGAAAATTGGACTTGATCAAAGAAGATGCTAATGGCCTAGTTAGTAATCAATGTTATTTATGAAGTCTTCAATTGGTTCCAAATTTGTTGATGAAGTAGTTGCATGTGTTACTCTTTTAGATGTTTGTGGTGATGTTTTTTGGTAACCCCTACATGTATGACTAGAAAGTGGTGTTTTATCAAAGGAAAAATAAGTACAACCTCATCAAGGGTGGACAAAACTTCATTTTGTTTTCTAGTAAAAATATAGAGCAACCTAGTGAAATCTTGAATATTTAGGGATAATGCTAATAAAAAAAATGAGAATTATTCCTTTGGAGAAAACTAATGTTGAATAAGTTTCTCCATGTTCAAGCAATATAACATCTCATCATTTAAACAATTAGAGGAAAAAGGTGTACCATATTTTGGCTAATGTTTGTGTTCTAACCTACAAGATTAGATTGCACACATGTAAGTAGTTGAAGGGTTCAATCTTCCTCTCTTGTTGAGTCTTTGATATTTTAAGGACTAAAAGCTTCCATATTGAGAAGGTGTGATGCACAAAAGGATCTAGTTTGTGTACTTCACAACATTTTTGAGGGGTTTTGGAGCAAGAGATAGACTTCCGAATGTTGGAAAATGTATCAAGTGGTAAGGGACATCAAAATGTAGGTTTTGGAAAGAGAGAGAGAGATTCCAAAACTAAGTGTTTTTTCTTTGTGGAAAATTGATGTTTGTAATAGGTGATGATTGCAAAATTGTCACATAAAAATGTAATTGATGGTCTACTAAAAATGATGAATTCTTATATATGATAGTTTTTGGTGTCCTAGAACATTATAGTTTTGATGACTTTTTAGTTTTTGGGATTTCTATCTAGTCTTTTTAGCTTCCTATAGATATGTGTAAAACTTTATAAATGTATTCTAAGATTGAATTAAGCAAGAGAGAGAGTGAATTGGGGATTTAGAGTAGCAATTGTGATGTTTCTATGTTCTAGTGATTGCTAAAGAAGTAATAGTAAGGCTCTAGAGTTTTTAGAGAGATTGTAAGAATCTTAGAGGCAAAAACTAGTTGATTTTTTTCTTGTTTACAATCCCAAGTGGCTTGAACCAATTCACAGTGCCATTTGAGTAATTCTAAGTGAAAAGTACTCACATTTTAGTTATATTTTTTTACCCAATGTGGGTTTCTCCATGGTATAAATTAGTAGCATTCTCATGTGGTGTTCCCTTGTCTTTCTTTCCCCGATAAATTCTTGTAAATTAAATTTAGTCCTCAATATTATTCTCTAATGTATCTATTGTTGACGAATTGTTGGAAGAATATTTATGTCAATATATTATATTATTGGAGTAATTCTTACTATCAAGTGACATTAAATATTCTCGAAACATCATTAAGCTTTGAACAATATTTACTTTATAAATAAATAACACATTTAAAATCATGATTAAAAAATAGACAGTATTTCCATCACATAGAACAAAAATGTAAATCCCCATCGTAGAATGAAATATTAAACATGTGTCTATGATAAATATTATTTCACATATTTTTCATAAACATTGATATTTCATTTCCACATGGTGAACAGGTCAATAATACAAATTAGTAATCACACCTTGGTGTGCAATGGTAATGTTGATGATGACTGCATTCATTGAGTTTGACATTAATTCTAGCATACAATGGGGCAATGCATGAGGTCAGTTGCAAGGCCATTGAGAAAGTGATATTTTGGGATAAAAGTTTAAAGTTGTGTCACACTTTAGGCCAACTTATCAGCATAAATGAATTTAAGTATTTCCAACTAAAAGTCAATTTTGGTGATTCAACATATGTTCTACCCTCGATTCATTCTATCTAAATAAGATCTATGCCACAATTTTTCCAACTAGAACCATCCACTAAAAACATATGTAGCATCACTTTGGGGCTAATTTACCAAAAAAATAATATTATTTGAAAAACTTGGTGTTCTAAGAACTCCTACTTGTGCAAATAATCATTGCAAAAGAATCTAAAAATACCCTTTTGTAGATTTATAAGTCTACTTTGTAAAAATATAATTTCTTAAACAAATCAATTAGTGTTTATATTTTATTTTTATTTTTACTAAAAGTAGGTCATCAACACCAAAATATGATGTTGATTGTCCTCTCAAGAAAAGATAGTAAAGTTTATAAAAAAAATTAAAAAAAAAATGATGCACTAAAGGAGAGATTCCATGCTGAGATGATGTAGCTTTTTTCCTATTTTGGATAAATAGTTAAGACAATAGTTGACGTCCCATTGAAACAACTGTGTTTTCATTACATGCAACTTCCAAGATCTATTTAAAAATATGTATTTATCAAAATAGGGAAAAAATTAATCCATGCACTAAAGTTTCAAGTTATGAATACATAAAAAAAAGGAAACTAAATGAAATTTACTATATAAAGTGCAACGCCCCATTCAACCTTATTTTTCAACATTTTATCATCAACCAAATTATAGTGTCAATTTTATAAAATACTACATTTAAATACTTTTTTATTTTATTTTTTAAATACAAACATAAAATACACTAAAATATCTACATTTTATTAAGTTTGCATCATTTTAAAATTCAAAACATATACATCACTTTGTAGTGATGCAAGTTAAAAAGTTAGATCTGTGTTGGGGTAAGTGCATGGAAATGAGATACAAAAAGGGGGTCAAAAGTGGCCACTTTTTTCCTGAAATGAGCTAAACCTGAACTTGGGTGAGTAATTCGAGATGTTTACACTGAAAATTTGAAGACATAGTAAGAACAAGAATTGTAATACTCTGAATCTAGTTTCTAAACTACTAAAGATTTTTAAAAATGGTTAAGGTTAAGAGGGTGAAATGTTGAGCACACACATAAGTGTTCTTATTTTTTATCATTGAAATATAACATAGTGTTTAGTATGTGTCCCCCTATTTTTTTGTTGCATTTAATATTTTTAAAAATTGATTGGTAGAAATATAGTTAAGAGTGAGTACTAGAAGTTGTGTATTTTTTTATATTTTTTATTGAATATTTTTTTTGTGATTTTTCAAAGTGAATGCATCCTGAAAATTGTATCATTGAGCGTGCACATCACATAACTTGGATAAAAATAATTGAAAAATATATTTTTTAATGTGTAAAGAATGAAGTGTATAACAATCTTATGCAATCTTTTTAAAATTTTGATAAATAGATCAAAAGTTATAAAGAAAAATCAAAAAATATGTGATTGAGAAATATGAAGACTATTCAAAGAAAATAAAAATTAATACCGTAAAATATTCAAAATATTAAAAAAATTATATGGTTAGAAAGCTAAGAATTAGTTCGTCATTATGGTGGTGTTTTCATCAAATTTTGTTATAAAATGAATAAATTTGATGACGTTGAAGTTCAAAAATATTCTTGACTATGCAAACATGTCTTTGGAGGTATCATAGAGGTCCAAACCTTAGGCTTGGTCATCCAAGCCTAAAAAGGTGGGCTTAAACTTAAAAAAAAAAATAAAACGCGATTGCATATTAAAATGTGATTGTGCTATAAAATGCTATTGCGCTTTATAAAATGCAATTGCATTTTAAAAAACACATTTAAAAAAATGCAATCACGTTTTGTTTTAAAAAATAAAAAACCAATAAATTAATTTTAATAAATATTTCATTTTTTAAAAAATTATTTATAAAACACGATCCCGTTTTAAACACAAAACATGGTTACGTTATGTAAATTTAAAAATAACTCAATCACATTATTGATAAAAGTGACCATTTGACCACTTTTTTGTATCCCATTTCCATGCACTTACCCGTTGGTCATTTCCTTTATAAAAGTGTGACATAAATTTGAACTTTCACCCTTTGTGCACAATCTATGTCTCCATAGACATGTGGCTACTTTGAATTGTTGGATCTCTAAAATGAGAAAAAATTAATTTTCACTACCTACACAAATGTGCCCAAACAATACATTCCACCAAATCTTTGTTTACTATACCATATTCTCTCTTTTGCATTACTACAATACAAAGTCACTCTATGGATGAATGGGGTGAAGAAGATAGAATTCATCTCTGCACAAATTATTTTTTTTGGTTTTCTTCAATAGACTGTCATATGCCACTAGAGATTACTAAAAGTCTATAAAATAGTGTCTTCCCATGGATGTGCTCTTGCTCAAACACATTTCTTCAATGCTTCCAATGCTATTGTCAAATACATGGTCATAGTCTGGCATTTTTCATTTATTTGCCTTTGCACTTTATCTTTTCTATCAACAAATACAGGAAATAAATGGATCCGATGATGCCCATAGTTTCTATCATCTTGCATCATTATAAGGCAACATCAACCATTGATGCCCGAAGTTAGCCATATTTTGAAATGTTCTCTCTGATGGAGAATGATTGTCATTGATGTCAAAAAGGTCTTGCAGGTTTGCATTGTGTTGGTTTTGATAGGAATTGTTCATGTTCATATTCATGGTTTGAATTGATCAGGATATCTTTAAGATTGTCTCAGAATGGTTTCTCATGTTTAGTGTGTCTCAGAATGGATTCTCACATTTGATCTTGTTTATGAAAGAAGGAAAATGCAAGAGGTTGATGTAGGTTGAGGTTATGCTTCAAATGATAAGATTACTTGGTTCCCTGATTTTCATGGTATTGATATTTGAAATAATTGTCAGGAGTTTGTTTCAGATATTTCATCATTAATTGTTTGGCATCACAAGTTTGGGTGTTATTGTTGTAGGATGTTTCAAGTTTTTAAGAAAAGGTTCTTGTTTAGGAAAGAGTCACCTTGGTTACTTTATTCATAATGATCATGTTTTCAGAATCTTAAGATGTCATGCTTCAGAGAAGTAAGTGCAAAGAGTTGTTATGCTTCATCTTCAAAGGACAAATTTGACAATGTCACTATGGCTATGTGGCTATCTATGACTATGCACATTTATGGATATAAGGATATAAGGTGATTTTTATTCCTTAAGAAATTATATACATTGTCATCATAAAGGATGACAAGTTGTAGTATAGAGTTGACAAATGGCAGTGTGCTAAGCTATGTAAGCTTCTGAAGTGTTTTGAATTTCCTAAATTCTAACACATTATCTATTTTTCTACCTGTCATATAACATATACCTTTATCTATTCTTTCGGTGACTTGTTATTACAAGTCATATCACTTATGTTGACCTTTTGGAGGGGTTCAGGGTCATGTATATGACCGGGCAACTAAGGATGTTTACCTATGTTTCAAAGTTCCTTTATAAAGTTTGAGCGCCAAATGTGGAGTGGGCGGGCTTTCAAAGTCTTTAATTTTAAAATTCTTTCACCGCCAAAAGCAAAATGGGCGCATAGGTTAAAGGAGAGCATGGGGTATGTTTTAAACTTAGAAACTTTTGAAGTTAATGAGAGCCCGATTTTCTTAAGGAATTCCAAATGCCACGATGCATTTTTCAAGGGAGAAATCAATGATTTAAATGTTTTAAAACAAAGGCATCGAATAGCCTTTTAGAGGAGCTTGCTATATAGTTATTAAAGTTTCTAAAATGCCAATCCCTAAGCCTTTGATGGCTTTAATTTTTTTTAGAAACTTGTTTTAATACTAAGTGGTCGGCCCATAAAAAATGGAGAGTTTTTTTGTGGTGATAAGTTTTAAAAAAAAAATTAGAAATTGATTTTTCTAATTTAACAACTCTAAGAGTTTTTTTTGAGGATATTGGAAGTTAAAAAAGAGTTAACATCAAAATTTTTAAGGAGATTTTTTTTAAGAAAAATTGGTGAATTCTTTAGTCTTGAAGGACATGAAAGGTCATAAGAAGATGTTTTTGAATAATTTGGAAAATGTTTTTTTTAAGATATTATTTTTTGTGAGCAGGGCATTGGATGCAGATTTTTTAGTTTTGAAAATGATATTTTTGCAGATTGAAAATATTGTTTTAATCCAAAGAGAGATTGAAGATACTCTTGTAGATTGAGAAGAAGAAGAAGCTCAAGGGTTTTGAATGTAAAATCTTGGAAGTTTTTAAGGAGATTTTTTATAGATGATTTGTTTTGAGATGTGGAATATGAAGATTTATTTTCTTTGCAGATTGGAGAATACAAAAAGGAGATTCAAGATGAAAATTGAAAAGAAAATGTTTTTATTTTGTAGAAATGTAATTTGTTGCAAGATAAAAAGAGGATACAAGAAGAGTTTTTATTTTACAGGGCACTGATTAATATTATTGAAGATTTTTTGTATAGATAAATTGTTTATGCAGATGTCAAGGGTTAGAAGGTGAAATTAACACAAAAATAAAGAAGAAGCTTTTGAAGAGAAGAGGAACATCAAAAGTCTTTTTATTTACAATAATCTTTTAGGTGCATTGATGCAACTTTATAAATAGACAGAGATGAAACATAAAAAAAGAAGTGTTGTTGGTTGGATCAGAATATAGAGGATTGATTTTGAATATCTGAGTTGGTACATGATTTGGGTTGATGAAATAGAATGGCCATTTGACAGACACATGAGAGAGAATAAATGTTCTGTATTGAAACAAAGAAACCCTCTGAATTTGTGTTTTCTATTTGTTCTGTAATAGGGGTTGGTGCTCCTTGAAGCTGGTGCTTCTAAACAGTATGCCAGTGAGGCTTGTAGGTCAGTGAGACCTCAATAGTCAGTGAGACATAATATTCAGCCAATGAGGCTTTGTAAGATGTTTTCAAAGTTAAGCCAGTGAGGCACTTCATGAGTGGTTTTTCTACCTAGAGAGGGTTTTCCACTCTAGTAATTCTTGTGTTAATGATATGCTTCTATGTGTGTTTTTGCTTCTATGTTAAGATTTATCTCTATGTGATCCTGCTCATAATTTTCACTATCAAACTTGTACATAGTTTATTGATGACTTTCTCTTTCTGAGTCTTGTAAATCAAAAGTTATAATAAGTTGCAAAAAATCTACACAACACTGATTCACCCCCCCTCTCAGTGTTGTCCGAACTCCAACACTCTCTTCCTCTCTCCCCATGTACATGTGTCATCTTTAGATTGTTGACATAAAAGAATTGATCAAAATTTAATCTCTCTTTTATAGATTACTATCATTTCCCTTATCTTTTTTATTTCCCCCAAAGTTCTTGTAAAAAGTCCAAATTAAATTTAGTCCTCAATATTGTTCGTTAATATATCTATTGTTTAACGAATTGTTGGAGGAATATTTATGTCAATATACTATAGTATTGGAGTCCCTTTGACATTAAATATTCTCTAGGTTTGAACTTGAACGATATTTACTAAATAATCATAATTAAACAAGAGCTGCAGAGTAGCGAAGTTTCTGCCAAAATGTTCATGAATAGTCGTGTTTAATTTGTGGTGTTTTCTTAGTTTTAGCAACAATGTTGATAATATAATAACTTTATAATAATCTTGAAATTTGTCAATTTTTTGGTTTAAGTTAGAGTTGACAGTGTTGTAAAATTAAAAGACTAGACATTTTAGTGGTGGAAAAGATCAAATGTTATGAAAAACTAAGGCTTCTCTGATATACCATTGTTCCAAAAATCCTAATTGACAAGATAATTCAAGTTAAATTAATAATTAGGTTATGGCATTTAAGGAAAAAAATCATAACTTATAGGATTCAAATTTTCAATGAAAAGTTGACTATTTTATAATGAAGTTGGATGTTAAAGCTTATGTGAAATTTCCACCACTGATATAAAATAGTAATTTACAAGTAACATTTATTAAAGCTATAGTAATACAATTTTTCTTCATTCAAGAAAAACTACCATAATTTTATCATTTAAACAATCTTAACCCTTTGTTCAAGATTAATGAAAGATTGTGTATTTTTCACATCTATGGGAGTGTGGATTATGAAAAACTGAAGGGTTTTGTATGTTTCCACCATTTGTGCAAATCTGTTGCATGAATCATTCTATATATATATATATGATTCATGCAACAGATTAATTTGAAAGAAAATTTCAAGGCTAGACCGAGGTGCAGCAATAAAATGCTGCCCCAATAAAAGTGAGGTCCCAGATTCGTGTGAACTAGCAGAGGAAGTGGAAGGAATTTGAAATATAATGTAGAAGCAGGTTCATAGGCCCCCGAGGAGAAAAGAGAGGTTTGTCTAATATCAAGAATATAATAATTTAAAAGAACATTTCAACCAAAGTAACACTTGCTTTTCATTGTTTAACAAAACTATGAAACTTACGAGACTATAAATTGATAGACCAAATACTTTACCAATCTATAAAGTGGAGACTCTGAAAAATTAAAGGATTCTCCAATTCTGTGATATTTTCAAGCACTCTTACAACAAATTAAATGATTCACCAAATATTTTTCATTTCAAAGAAAAATTTAAGCTAAAATTGTACTTAAAGACATTCAAGCACATAATCTAAAATATGGCCTTCAATATAATTCTTTTTGTGTTGTATAGACATCTGCTGAAGCTTATTTTCCATCTGACAAACCAAACTCAAACCCTGCTAACACCAGCTTTAAAGATTTAAGTTTAAAAAACACTCCTCTCACATCTTAACAACAAAATATCTAAAATTCAAAACTCTGAAACCGCTAAACAATTTTCCTACTCTCCAAGCTCACATATATATTCAAGAAACTCCTAAAACAATTGCCAATCAAAACACAAATCGTTGCTGTCCTCCTCTATACGCTTACTTAAATACAACAAATATGTAAAATGTGTTCATCAACATGCAATTTTTTGTTGTTCTGCTTTATAAACTCACTTAAATTCAAGAGTAAAATCTGTTGATTAACATGCAAACTTCTGCTGCTCTCCTCTATAAACCCTCTTAAATTCAAGAAAAGTACAAAATTTTTGGATCACTATATAAAGTTCTGCCGTGCCACTCTATAAACTTGCAGCTATTGATTATTAATTTCCTATCTTATATAGATTATTTGACTGCCAAAAAATTAATTCACAACAAATATTAAAAAATAATACAACTACAACTTCACAAATAATTATGGAGATAGAAAAACAAAATATGCAAAATAATGAACACAATATTTTTGGACAAATTATCCCTGAAAAAACCTTGAAGGGAAAACCAGTCAGCACATAAGAATTTTATTCAACTGTAGTAAATTAAGAGATACAAAACTGCTTGCCTCTTACTGGTAGAGCTCCAGCAATTTTCTTTCCAGTAATTTTCCTTCCCTCAATTGCTCTTGCTAAAATTGCTCCAGCAATATTTTATTATCCAGAAATATTTTCCTTCTCTAGAAATAATTTTCTTCTCCGGCAATTCCACTGCTGCTCTCCAACGCTATCACTGCGCCCTTCCTCTCATTGCAAATCAATTTGCTATTACTGCAAATTTATTTATTTGCTATCGCTACAAATATTTTTCAGATCTATCCTCTTCAAATGCCCATTGATCCTCTTTTATAATCCTCTTATTGAAAACCAGTGGCCATGATTTAATCTCAATCAATGGCTAAGATTAATTAGTCTCTAACAAACCCTAATATCTAGAAGTCTCTCGAGAAATCAATTTTCTAGGTATGGAGATAATTATTCTAGTTTTGTTTCTAGCCTTGTAATCATCACCTGAGACTAGAACACCTGTCTGAGCTACTTTAAAATTAACACTCCCTCTTAGCGAGGAAAGTGTTCTGCATAACACCCAACTTATCTCTGAAGAAGATGAATTTTGCCTTCCCTAATGCCTTTGTCAAAATCTGCTACCTGCTGATTTATAGGTATATACTGTAGTTGAATAATCCTCCGTTGTATACAATCCCTGATGAAATGATACTTGATGTCTATATGCTTAGACCTATCATGAAACACTGGATTCTCAGATAATTTGATGCAACTCTGATTGTCATAGTGTATCACGGTAGTCTCAATCCTCTGACCAAACAAGGCTACGAGCAACTTCCGAAGCCATATAGCCTCACATGTTGCCATGCTAGCTGCTATGTATTCTGCTTCTATAGAACTCGGAGCCACAGACTTTTGCTTCCTACCAAGAGACAACTCCTGATCCCAAACTAAAGTAGCACCCTGAAGTGCTTTTCTTGTCCACTGTACTACCTGCCCAATCTGCATCAGTATAACTTATTAACCTGATACCATCACCTCGAGCATATCTGATCCCATACTCGATTGTACCACACAAATACTGCAACACATGCTTTGCCACTATCCAATGCACTCTCTTCAACTCAACCATAAACTGACTAAGAGAGTTTACTGCAAAGGATATATCTGGCCTAGTGTTAACCAAATACATGAGAGATCCAATCAACTGCCTGTATAAGGTGGGGTCTACATCCTTTTCCTTGGATGAGTCTACCTTCTTCCAATTCATGATCATAGGTGTAGACATGGCTCTGCAATCGTGCATCTCAAACCTCTTCAATATTTCAATGCAGTATTTCCCTTGTCCAAGGAAAATCTCTCCATTTGTCTGCCACACTTCCATGCCTAGAAAGTAGTGCATAAGCCCCAAATCCTTCATCTCGAACTCTGCTACGAGGTCCCTCTTGCACTCCTCTATGAGCCCCAGTGAACCTATTAAAAACAAGTCGTCCACATATAGAACAAGAATGAGAACTTCACCCCCAACCACCAAGTAGTAGAGGTTAGCATCAGCCTCACTTTTCACAAAGCCTATTCCCTACAAGTATCCATCAATGCACTCATACCACACCCTAGGAGCCTGCTTGAGTCTTTACAAAGCTCTCTTCAATCTACACACGTGGGTTTCACTGCTGTGTGCTACAAAGCCCTCTAGTTGTTCTATATATACCTCCTCTACCAATTCACTATTAAGAAATGCCATCTTGACATCCATTTGATGGATTTGCCATCCCATATGTGCTGCAAGTGAGATTATGGCTCATATAGAAGTATACTTGGCCACTGGAGCAAATGTCTCATCATAGTCTATTCCCTCCTTCTGAGAGAACCCCTTGGCCACGAACCTTGCCTTGTATTTCTCGATGCTACCATCTGCACCGTGCTTAATCTTATAGATCCAACGTGATCCAACCACTGCCCTATCTGTCAGTCTAGGCACAACCTCCCACACATCGTTCTACACTATTGAGGTATATTCCTCAACCATTGTATCTTGGCACACTTGTTGCTGTACAACCTCCTAATAGTTGGAAGGCTCACTATCTACCAACTGACTAACCAATGCTACATAGTCATTATACCTGGCTGGTTGTTTCCGCTGTCTACTACTCATCCTGGGAGCTCCCACAAACTCCTGAGTATCCCTATGTGTCTGTTGAACCTCACGGTTCCTCCTGTCAATTATAGAAGATGAAATATCAAACTCCATATCTTTTTGATGCATCTCTTGGATTTGTTGTATCTATTGCTCCATACTCTGTGAACTCTCAACACCTGAGCCTATGCTTGTACTAGTAACTGTACTCGTGCTTCGCTGCCCCTGTTTTGGTTGAACAATCCTTGGAGCTTCTGTTGGCTGCTCATTTTGACCATCTGCTGGTAAAATCTCTGGACCTCCTATATGCCTTATCCTCCATGAATTTGACATCAAACCTAACTATAATCCTCATAGTCCCTAGAATAAATATCTGATATGCTTTTGAGGTCTCGCTGTACCCCACAAAGTACCCTCTCTCTACAGTCTGATCTAACTTGGAACATGTAGGCCCTGGAATGTGACAAAATGCCAAACTCCCAAATAACCTAAAGTGACTGACATCTGGCTTCTTCCCTAAGAATGCCTCGTCTGGTGTCATCTTTCCCAATACCTTATGTGGAACCCTGTTCTGTATGTATACTACTGTACTACATGCCTCTGCCCATAAGTAATGTGGCATATCTTGGTCATACAACATAGCCCTTGTTGCCTCCGATATAGAACGATTCTTTCTCTCAGTAACCCCATTCTGCTGCAGGTTGTAAGGAATGGTCCACTCTCTCTTGATTCCTTCCCTGGTACAGAACTCCTGGAACTCTTTCCCTTTGTACTCACCTCCATTGTTTGACCAAAGAACTTTTACCTTCCTACCTGTCGAGTTCTCCACAAGAGCTTTGAACTCCTGGAAGTGACTGAAAACCTCATCCTTGGTCTTCAAGAAGTATATCCAAGTCTTTCTGGAGAAATCATCAATAAAAGTAATAAAGTACTCGTATCCTCTAAGAGACTTCATTGACATTGGTCCACATATATCTGAATGTACTAGATCAAGAACCCCCTTGGATTTGGTGTCACTCCTTGGAAAAACTACTTTCGCAAACTTCCCCAACACACATCCCTTAAATACATCATCATGCTCTGTGCTCACCTCTGGAACACCTGCCACTGTCTCATGAAGCAATTTAAGTCCTCCATGATGTATATGGCCCATCCTCCTATGCCATAGCTCTCCTTGATCTCTAGGATTACTGCTGCCCACTAGTGCCTTAGGAGTATCAAACTGCAACCTATAAAGTCAGTCGCTCCTAACTCCAATAACTATGATTGATTTCCAATCCTTATGCTTGATTAAAACATGTGCCCCTCTAAAGAGTACATTGTAGCCTTTATCCTAAAGGATAGATACAGAAATTAGATTCATGCCCAAGCCTGGCACATGCAACACATCATGAATGGAAATAGGCTTGCCATTCTCCCTCTGAAATAGAATAGTCCCTCTCCCAACTGGATTGCACTTGGACTTGTTCCCCATCTAAATTTGGAATCTAATATCCTCCTCCTTGTAGCTGGAGAAGTACTCCCTAACTCCTATCATATGAAATGATGCCCCATTGTCTATATACCAAACACCCTATGAGGTTGAGCTAGTTAGGCAAGCTATGAGTGCAAACTCATCATCCATTCTACTAGAAAGCTCATCTACACTTGCTGAAGCTGTTGTCTTCTTCTTTCCTTTCTTTTCATTTTTCTTCCTTTGTGGGCAATTGCTGACATAGTGGCCGAACTCATGACAACCATAGCATTTGATCTTAGACAAGTCCTTCTTCTTCTTCTTCTCACTTTTTGGATTTGATCCTTTGCTAGACCCCTTCTTTGCTTTCCCTTTTCCTACTAGGGCAACATTTTCCTCTTCCACCTCATTTTTCTGACTATTATTGTTGGTTCCACTAACAAGACTTAGTCTAAGCTCCTCCTGAGTGAAGTCACTCCATAGTCGATCCTAACTCGGTAAGGTGTCTCGTCCAGTAATAACTTGAACAAAGACATCCCACTGCTTAGTAAACCCATTCAGGGCTATTCATACTAGCTCATCATCATTTGGTTTATCTCCAACAGCTACCAACTCATCCTTGACAAGTCTAAGTCTGGTGAGGTAACTTGGGACATCTTCTCCCTTATTCATCTGGGTATTCCTCAACTTTTCTTTGAGAATCAGCTTTCGGTTAATGGTAGCATTCTGGTACAGATTTAGAATGGCTTCCCACATCATCTTCACTGTATCTAACTCTGTAATATGCGGAACAATATGATCCTTAACACCATCAAGAATCAGCCTCCTCACCTTGGCATCTTCCTTCTTATATGCTAAGAGCTGTGTTGCATCTATAGGTACAGGGACAACAGTGGTCACATATTCCTTAATACCATTCTCTTCCAGCAATAAAGAAATTCTGGCTTTTTAGACACCAAAATTTGAGGCTCCATCCAATCTGTCCTGATCTCTTAAACCTGCTGAGGCCATCTCAAAAGAAAAATAATAATAATTTTGAAAAGGTCAAACTGGATTTTAAAAACCCTATATTTTTTTATTTATTATTTATTTTTTCTCCTTGTGGCTATATTGACCCTTTTCTGCCCTCAGATCTGCTTTGATACCATGTGAAAATTCTATTACAGCTACTGATTATTAATTTCCTATCTTATATAGATTATTTTACTGCCGAAAAATTAATTCACAGCAAATATTAAAAAATAATATAGCTACAACTTCACAAATAATCACAGAGATAGAAAAACAAAATATGCAAAATAATGGACACAATATTTTTGGACAAATTGTCCTTGGAAAAACCCTGAAGGGAAAACCAGTCAGCACATAAGAATTTTATTCAACTGCAGTAAATTAAGAGATACAAAACTGCTTGCCTCTTACTGGCAGAGCTCTGACAATTTTCTTTCTGGTAATTTTCCTTCCCTCAATTGCTCCTGCTGAAATTGCTCCGACAATATTTTATTATCTAAAAATATTTTCTTCTCTGGAAATAATTTTCTTCTCCGGCAATTCCACTACTGCTCTCCAACGCTATCACTACGCCCTTGCTCTCACTGTAAATCAATTTGCTATTACTACAAATTATTTATTTGCTATCGCTGCAAATGTTTTTCAAATCTATCCTCTCCAAATGCCCATTGATCCTCTTTTATAATCCTCTCATTGAAAACAAATGGCCATGATTTAATCTCAATGAATGGCCAAGATTAATTAGACTCTAACAAACCCTAATATCTAGAAGTCTCTCGAGAAATCAATTTTCTAGGTATGGAGATAATTATTCCAGTTGTGTTTCTAACCTTGTAATCATCACCTGAGACTAGAACACCTGTCCGAGCTACTTTAAAATTAACAATGCTGCCCCAATAAAAGTGAGGTCCCAGATTCGTGTGAACCAGCAGAGGAAGTGGAAGGAATTTGAAATATAATGTAGAAGCAGGTTCATAGGCCCCCGAGGAGAAAAGAGAGGTTTGTCTAATATCAAGAATATAATAATTTAAAAGAACATTTCAACCAAAGTAACACTTGCTTTTCATTGTTTAACAAAACTATGAAACTTACGGGACTATAAATTGATAGACCAAATACTTTACCAATCTATGAAGTGGAGACTCTGAAAAATTAAAGGATTCTCCAATTCTATGACATTTTCAAGCACTCTTACAACAAATTAAATGATTGACCAAAAAATTTTCATTTCAAAGAAAAATTTAAGCTAAAATTGTACTTAAAGACATTCAAGCACATAATCTAAAATATGGCCTTCAATATAATTCTTTTTGTGTTGTATAGACATTTGCTGAAGCTTATTTTCCATCCAACAAACCAAACTCAAACCCTGCTAACACCAGCTTTAAAGATTTAAGTTTAAAAAACACTCCTCTCACATCTTAACAACAAAATATCCAAAATTCAAAACTCTGAAACCGCTAAACAATTTTCATGCTCTCCAAGCTCACATATATATTCAAGAAACTCCTAAAATAATTGCCAATCAAAACATAAATTGTTGATGTCCTCCTCTATACACTTACTTAAATACAACAAATATGTAAAATGTGTTCATCAACATACAATTTTTTGTTGTTCTGCTTTATAAACTCACTTAAATTCAAGAGTAAAATCTGTTGATTAACATGCAAACTTTTGCTGCTCTCCTCTATAAACCCTCTTAAATTCAAGAAAAGTACAATTTTTTTGGATCACTATATAAAGTTCTGCCGTGCCACTCTATAAACTTGCAGCTACTAATTATTAATTTCCTATCTTATATAGATTATTTGACTGCCAAAAAATTAATTCACAACAAATATTAAAAAATAATACAGCTGCAACTTCACAAATAATCACGGAGATAGAAAAACAAAATATGCAAAATAATGAACACAATATTTTTGGACAAATTGTCCCTAGAAAAACCCTAAAGGGAAAACTAGTCAGTACATAAGAATTTTATTCAATTACAGTAAATTAAGAGATACAAAACTACTTGCCTCTTACTGACAGAGCTCTGACAATTTTCTTTCTGGTAATTTTCCTTCCCTCAATTGCTCCTGCTGAAATTGCTCCGGCAATATTTTATTATCCAGAAATATTTTCCTTCTTCGGAAATAATTTTCTTCTCCGGCAATTCCACTGCTGTTCTCCAACACTATCACTGTGCCCTTGCTCTCACTACAAATCAATTTGCTATTACTACAAATTTATTTATTTGCTATCGCTGCAAATATTTTTCAGATCTATCCTCTCCAAATGCCCATTGATCCTCTTTTATAATCCTCTCATTGAAAACTAATGGCCATGATTTAATCTCAATGAAAGGCTAAGATTAATTAGACTCTAACAAACCCTAATATCTAGAAGTCTCTCAAGAAATCAATTTTCTAGGTATGGAGATAATTATTCCAGTTGTGTTTCTAGCCTCGTAATCATCACCCGAGACTAGAACACCTGTCCGAGCTACTTTAAAATTAACAATGCTGCCCCAATAAAAGTGAGGTCCCAGATTCGTGTGAACCAATAGAGGAAGTGGAAGGAATTTGAAATATAATGTAGAAGCAGGTTCATAGGCCCCCGAGGAGAAAAGAGAGGTTTGTCTAATATCAAGAATATAATAATTTAAAATAACATTTCAACCAAAGTAACACTTGCTTTTCATTGTTTAACAAAACTATGAAACTTACGGGACTATAAATTGATAGACCAAATACTTTACTAATCTATGAAGTGGAGACTCTGAAAAATTAAAGGATTCTCCAATTTTGTGATATTTTCAAGCACTCTTATAACAAATTAAATGATTGACCAAATATTTTTCATTTCAAAGAAAAATTTAAGCTAAAATTGTACTTCAAGACATTCAAGCACATAATCTAAAATATGGCCTTCAATATAATTCTTTTTGTGTTGTATAGACATTTGCTGAAGTTTATTTTCCATCCAACAAACCGAACTCAAACCCTGCTAACACCAGCTTTAAAGATTTAAGTTTAAAAAACACTCCTCTCACATCTTAACAACAAAATATCAAAAATTCAAAACTCTGAAATGGCTAAATAATTTTCCTGCTCTCTAAGCTCACATATATATTCAAGAAACTCCTAAAATAATTGCCAATCAAAACACAAATCGTTGATGTCCTCCTCTATACACTTACTTAAATACAACATATATGTAAAATGTGTTCATCAACATGCATTTTTTTGTGTAATGCCCCATCATGCAACCCTTGAGTGCAAGACTAAAAGTGCAAATTTACTGAAATAATTTTTTTTTTTAAAGCAAGAGATTGCAACATTATTAACATGAGATATCAAAATACATGACATAAAGAAAAGTGCACTTCTAACTCCTCTAGGGAAACATAACTGCATTAGAGAATAAAAGTTAAAACCACACAAGTGATAAACATTTTACTGCTACTTTAGTTAAGAATAACTTTTACATTAGCAAGATAGTTAATTATACAAAGTCACAATACAAGATTACAAGACCGATCACGTCGGTTTACAAATGAATACAACTAAAAACATACAACAACTCCGAAGGTGGAAAGCAGTCTGAAACTGGAACACCTCTGCATGGAACTCGAACCACATCACCAAGAAGACCAATGGATAGCTCTGCCACCCAACCATGTGGAACCTTGAGGTCCACCCCTCTGAGCTAGGAGATAACGACGAGGATTCCACTAAGCCAAAGTAACAACATCTAATATAACCAAACGACAACAGATTTGACACAACTGACCATATCAACAAAACTACACAAACAAGACATCACTCCAGAGGCACAAACAAAGAAACAACTGAACCGCATAAGGAGAGTGTCATCGCATGGTCCTAGCATGGGTTACCCAGGCTATCTATCACCAGAAGCCGGCCCCCATCTATGGTTACCCTAGCAGCCTCTCTCTAGGTATCGGCCCCATAGGGTGACACATGCAGAGCCGATAGGTCCTCTCAAGGAGACAAGGAGGTCGGCCTTGCCAACTAGGCCTTCTCATCCCATCCTTAGCCTGTGAGAGCACTCAAGGAATGGGTGAGGTCTCTTACTTATCTTGTTAAGTGTTTTAATACCCCAACCCTTTTGATTAAGTTATTATGTTTTCCACATGCTTACAACTTCCATGGGGTTACCCAGGCAGCCTCTCACTAGGCACCAACCCCACCATTAAAGCCACTCCCTTAGCATTCTCTGATCATTCATACATATCACAACATACAAGTATAAAAGTCTCCAATCAGATCCGAGCCATAACTTACACCATTCAGTAGGCCACAATAATAACTCCTTATAATATCTTCAAAATGAAGCAATACCATCCAGAACCAAATATTGTATCCAAGAGACCATTTCCCATTCCTTACAAGACACGAAAAACCCAAATATCCCATTACATTGACATGCCACTATCTAAACCAAGGATCAAGACACCACACCTCTGGAGTTAGGTACAAACCAATGATAAAGTAACTATTATCTGATAGGGACAATGCTTCTGCATTTAGATCCAAAGTACACATGACATCCCTCAAGATTCACATTTCACAGTTAACCAAAACATAGACAAATCTCCACCCCAAAGTAAACACACGATTAAATACAAGCATAAGGATACGACCAGGAGGAAAACGAGCCAAAAGGGATTCAATAATTCATAACTTAAAACATGGAAATACATAAGAGATCTTTACTTTCACTTCTCATTTTTGTAACAAAACTTTTCCCTTATCCATACAACCACTAAATCAAAAACATCATTTGAACCAAAAAAATAACAAAATAGAATGCAGACCTAATCTCTGGAGTCAGCACACAAACACTATATCACATATAAGTTCCCCATTCAACATGAATTCCAAGGTTTAACAACTTGACACTTGATTTGCAACATGTGATTCAAACTAAGAAATGTAATAGACCAATTGCATCATTCTTCCCCGTATACACTACAAGGTTCCCCACACATGAACAAGAGCCATAATATAACACATTAGCTGAAATAAAACCATCATAGGCCTTGGAAATACAAACTTAACCACTTGACTAAATCTCATTCCGACATTATATTGTCTTACACTGGTATAACCTAAAAAGCAAAACTCTAATTTGCTAGGAATTAACAAGGCAAGAAAGGTGAACGATAATCCTAACATCTTTACTTAGCCAAAATCAAGAAGGGTTATCAAATAACTCCATTACTAAAATGATCCCAGATAACAACACTTTAATTCCACATATTATAATCGAACACAAATCCTTGATTTATTTAAATAAAAGTATCTAATGCTTTAATTTAAACTTGCTTGATCTCCTTTCTATCTAATGCACAATTTGCAAGGAAACCTAATGATCATCCATTAAATAAAGACAACAATAAATATACACCAATATTCTAGATAAGCGTAACCCTATATGTTACTAACCATAAATTTAAATAAAACTTCTTTAGGCATCTAAGATTTGATCTATAACATAAATCATTAATAAACATATACCATCAATTAACATTTCCACACTTTTTCAAAACAACCAAAAACAATGTATGCATAAGCTTCTATATACAAATCGAATGAAAAATCATGTTATGTTTAACAAGTTGAACCAATTGGCGAGAGGTAAGATATTGGGGAATCGAATTAGAGTAAGGCCGATGGTTATAAGTCACAGCGAAGGTTCGAAGGAGTCAAAAGGATGAAAGTGATTGATGTATCGGTGTAGAAGTTTCTGAGCATGCCGAGAGAAATAGGTCTGGCCGATGGTTGAACCGGTTCAACAGTTCAACGAGTTCAAAGGTTCAATGGTATACACAGGTTCAAAGGTTCAATGATATGCACAAGTTCAAAGGTTCAACGATATGCACTAGTTCAAAGGTTCAATGATATGCACAAGTTCAAAGGATCAACGATATGCACAAGTTCAAAGGTTCAATGATATGCACAAGTTCAAAGGTTCAACGATATGCACAGTTTAAAGAGAACCTAGTTCTATATTCTAGTCATTATCCATTAAATAAATACATTTATAAAAATATGCCTATATCCTTGGTAAGCATAAACTTATACAATTCTAACCACAATTTCAAATAAAACTTTTATAGGCACCAAGGATTCAATCTATACCAAAAATCACTAAAAGCATTTTCAAATCCAAACAACTACTGCAACCTACAAAATTTCCAAACTTATTACCACATTCCATTTCGAAACAAAACTTAAGATACCCTAAGAGCATGGGTATCGAGCTAATATTAAAATTTCTAACAACCATACCTATAAGAAAACATTAATCCCTAAAGTATAACCACTTCCAAATACAATTCGAAACATTGAATTTCTAATTATCATGATGTCATAAAGAATTACTACTAAGCATAAATAAGGAAAGAGTAAACATTAATTTCCTAATCGAAAGAGACTCCCTTTCAAATCTACCACCTACGACGACTACCACTACGGGTTTGAAATAACCTACAAAGAAAGGTGGAACCTTTTTTTCCAAGTCACATGGATCACATCGACCCTCTAACAAGAGACCAAAACCAAGACACACGAAAAGACGTATCATTGCAACAGTTGCCGACTACCTATTGGGTCAAAACGATGGTAGATTCTTATGGATGAGGCAGAAAACATTAAGAATAACCTTCTGATGGCTGAGACCACAGCTAGCAACTAAGGTCAAACGAATACCATTCTAACTATATGACACTACATAGCATCGCGGTTTATAGACAAAGGTAGACAACACGTTTCACTTTCCCTAAATTCTTGGCTACATAACAACCTGAACCGCTTAGAGCCTCCACCTCCCACCAACTGACCAAACTCACGTTTTTCAAGGTATAAACTATGATCAAAACAAAATGTCTCCAAAAAAGATGGCAGCGAACAGAAAGAGAGTCTGTGAGCTCTCTACAGAAGGAAAAATAAATTTCTATCAAGGAGTTCCCAAAAACAAGCCTAAAACAACATGAAATTCTATGGAGTCAACATAGTTAAACTTCTATATGCTTCAAGCTAGAAATTACTTCTAATACCAATACAGAATTGAACCAAATTTCTTTTAGCCATAGTAAATTTTAAAGCAGATATGAAGGAGATTATGAAGAAAACTTCACAAGATTTGATCAAATTCCTAGACATGGTTGTAGGGTACGTTCTGGTTTGTAGGGTAGTGCTGGAGATACCAGATTTTCATCAGGGTTACAGAGAGAAAGGCAAGGGATCCAAGATAAAAAGAAATATGAATAATAAGAGGACCAACTAATTGGTTGCAAACACTGCATGGAAGGTATATGTAAAGGCCAAATCACTACTCACTGAGCAATTCACTTTTATCAAGGAGATACACATGTGAGATATATTGCAAGAACCCATGGGATAAGATGAAAGCTTACCATAGAATCATCTATTGAACAGAATTAAGATTACAATGCAGAATTACAGATGATGGCCACAAGCTCTCAGAGGGATTAAAATAAAGGTTCAACCAAAAGAATCCATCTTGGGGGATCTACAGGGATTGGAGCAACATTCGACTACCAGGCACCATTACGATACAAGCCACAGAGTTATTAAATTTCAATTTACATAATCATGCAAGTTTCACACACAGGACATGCTTGTTACTCACACAGAATCATGCTGCAATGAAACATAACTTACAAGCTACAACAATTGTAAATTCATAGAGAGGGACAAACCACATACCCGAAAATTCAGTTCCACTTCAAGATTTATCCCACTCCTGCAACCAAAATTCCTTGTTCTTCCTCTTTCCAACTCCTCCAGAATAAGATTTTTTTCCCCCCCTTTACAAAAATGATTCCACTCATAAAATCGATGTAGACATGCATCCGTTACCCAACAACCCACTCCTCTTTAAAATTTTACTAATAATAAAGATTCCACAAATCAGAGAATTCATATTCAACAAATCAAGGCATTTATTTCACATATCAAAATTATTTTGAAACCAAAACATAAACTAATAATTACCTGAAACTCCCATTTATGACATAAATACTCTTGGATAACTAGATAAACAATTCTAGTCTATTTTGGGATTAAACCAAGGTGTCCATCCAAGTTCTAAGCCAACACAGATATTATCCAATAAACATAATAGAAGCATTATTGTTTTAATAAAAAATCAATAAAGTATTAGCCAACCACACATGAACATAATTAAACATTATAAAACACAACTCGACGATACTCCCCACCACAAGATAACCAAACCAAAAAGGCAAGGACCAAGCATCACAACATGAATCAAGAACACAACAGAAGACAAGGACCGACCTAGTGGAATAGACCTCGCGTTATCTCCCATCACTGATACCCATTGGTGCGAGAACCTGCTCAAACCTGCTAAATCTAGTGGAGTCGAGGTTTGGTACCTATAGATTGCATCTGAACAAATGGTTGTATACGATCAATACAAAAATGTCAACACATACAGAGAGTCAGAGAATCATGGCGTAGTAGGGTGCTCAAAGCGAGTAGTACTACACCGTCTCTGTTCTTGAAACAATATCATAACAACTATTATCTAAATTCAAATACCACAAATCAAATGACACATGATAATATTAATTTGCATCATAACTGGAATAATAGTAATGCCATCATAAACTCATAACACATGTCTAATTATATCAGTCGAACATAGTCCATCAAGATTAAAGTAAACATAAATCATAACCTATGAATCAAATGTCTCAGAACTGTATCAATGCAATGAAAGACTAACAATTGTCTCTGACTGTCAGAGAGTAATGCAGAACTACCACTATCACAAGCCAAAAACAAGGGGGCACTACATTTTGTTGTTCTACTTTATAAACTCACTTAAATACAAGAGTAAAATCTATTGATTAACATGCAAACTTCTGCTGCTTTCCTCTATAAACCCTCTTAAATTCAAGAAAAGTATAAAATTTTCTGATCACTATATAAAGTTCTGCTGTGCCGCTCTATAAACTTGCTTAATTTAACATTTTTTTATAACAAGCTAATTAATATGTGACTGTCTGTCATCCTGCTCCGTCAACACCCTTGACTTCAAGAAATTTGAAAAACTCATCGCTCAACATGCAAATTTCTGCTGTCCTGCTTTATGAACTCTCATATATTCAACATTTTGTCTTAAAAGCACAATTTTTTCAGTATAAAGCCATTCATACTTGTGTGTGAAAAGAATTCTAGTATCACAGTTTGAAAACTAGAATTTCACCGTCTTCTGCATAACCTTTGACAAAACAGGACAAAAAAATTCAACTAAGCTATTTGATCCGTTTCAGACCTAACTTTATTGCATTAAAAATAACCTAACAATTTGATCCTTTTCATTGCTAATTTTAGCAATAAAAACTGTTAAGCCAAGCTATTTGATCTGTTTCTGAGTTAAATTTCTAAAAACAAAATAACCTAAATGATTTGATCAACTCTAGAGCTAAATTTCTGAAAAAAGATTACCTAAACAATGTTAAGGATGAATAGGGTATTTAAGCCAATATTACTGCCATTATTGTAATGGATGCACATTAATCACCCTTATCAAGTAATTTTTTTCTACCAATTAGATTAAAGAAAAAATATTTTTCAAATATGTTATGTTATAATATTTGCATCTATACAAAAGCAATAGCTAAATATTTTTTAAATAGAAAAACTATTTCAATTCTCATTGGTTGCAAAAAGAATTATTAATAACTAGTTAAGAAAAGGCCTCACCTATATTTTCCTTGGTAGAAACTAAAAATAGGAAACATTTCCATTGCATATAATGTAAATCCCATCGTAGAATAAAATATTAGACGTGTAGAATGGTAAAAATATTCTTTCACACATTTTTCATAAACGTTGATATTTCTTTTCCACACAGCCAACTGGTCAATAGTATAAACAAGGATGATTCTAAGAAACACAATTGTAAGAGGAAACTCCTACTTTTGTTTGGGGTGGCATCCGTATGGAAGGGAGTTTTTCTTCAAAACAAAATGCAATAACGCGCCTAAAAGTCCAAACCTAACCTAATGCTAACCTAATGTAAATTTAATCAAAGAGAATTTCTATTCTTCATCATTATATTCCCTTTTCATACAAAGAAGAATGAAGAATTTGTATTGTTGAAATATTAATATCTTTTTAAAATGAAAACAACTCCTTTACATAGATAGATATTGGTTATGTCCTATTCAAACGAGTAAATTTTAACATGATGAGTATACTACATCTAAATTAGAAGTCAACTTTTAGCTAAGCAACTACAAATACGGGATCTCATCCGTCAAAGTCACTCAAGGGTCACACTTAACCCAATCACACTTTTAGGGGTTTGAACCATTGTCAAAGTCACTCAAGGGTCACACTTCACCCAATCACACTTTTAGGGGTTTGAAACTTGGTGGATGGCATAATCGAGGAGCATACCATCATCCTCACCAATTGTGCTAAACCAATTGAGCTATAATCCTTCGGTGAATATTAATATTGATAATGTAATATGCGATTGATAATTTGAAACAATTGTAAGATCTACTAAGATACCACAAATACTCTAGAATTCCTACTCAAATTCAATACATCAATGAAACTAAGATAAACACAATAAACATAAGTTATACCTTTGCAAACTGATTTATCCCATGCATTCCATTGTTTCCTATCTTCTCAATGATCTTGTTGATGATGATATTGCTCTTAGAATTGTACTTCTTTGCTTTCCAAGATGACAAAGAGAGGAATGGATTTTGTTGATTTAATATGCAATGTGAAGGATTTCAACAATGCAACTAAGATAATGATATGAAGCCATGATATTGATAAGATACTAAATGATTGTGCAACAATGGAGATTATGAAACTAATGCAAATGGGGGGCCAAAGGCATGCTTGATTGCTTGATGGAATTTCCGCAGCATGTAAGTATTATAGCTCTTGTGATGCAAAATGGAGGTGAGAAACTTGCTTTTATAGGCCAAGGAGGCTCAAATCCAAGTGTCAAAAGATCCATGGTGGAGGAATGAGTCTTGTGATGTGTACGGTGGAGATTGGATTAGTTGGGATGAGGGAAATAAAGGTGGGAGATGTTCCTCCTACGATGACAAGGTGGAGAGAAAGGTGTGAGCAAGAGGCCACTTGTCACAATGCTCTCAAGGACCAAAAGACATGGGTCAAAGAAGGAGTCCTTCTTTGTAGGGTTGTTGGAAAGAATTTAGGAACTTATGAGACATGTGTATCTAAGTGTCCTTTGACTATGATGACATGGGAAGACCAAGCTCTTAAGAATAGGGATGGTTAGAGGATAAATAGGACATGTGGGTGAGGATAATTATGTAATTAAATATTAAAAATATTCAATTATGTGTGCAACATGATGAGGTGTAAAGTGAGGTGGAAATGATGTGGATTTATAGAATTAAGACTTTAGGATAGATGATTAATTAAATAATTTGGGAATTATTCAATTAAGGATGATTTAGAGGAGTTTGGATGATAAATTGATTTTTATTTAATTTTTGGAAGATTAAGATGAATGTGAATAAGATAAATAAATTAGGATATTTATTCATTGATAGAAGAATGAGAATAAAATAAATATTTAAAATATTTATTTAATTTGACTCAAGCCATTTTTAGGTGTATACATTTTGCCCCTCTTTTAGACAATGTGTTTTATCACGTTGTTTCAAAGAATTTTTTTTTTTCTGAGTATGATACATGCCCCACTTTGCCTCTGGTACAGGTTTGATAACGCTAGGATGCCCCCTTGGGAGATTGGTTAGGTTGGATTTTGGTAAAAAGATGACAAACGATCTCGTGATAATCAATGAATGATGACACGATTGATAGGTGAAAAAGTTGGATGACGGAGAATGAGAAACGAATGAAGAACATGGCATTCATGTGCAAGGTCAAACACCTCCAGTTAGGGTTCACTTGACTATAAATAAGGATTTGTGGTCTCCTTTCTAGTCATTTGTACACTTGTCATTTGAGGAGAGATTATAGGGAGACCTAGTGCATAACAGAGCAGAGCAGTCAACAAAGATGCAACAAATTCTGATACAGAACCACAGGTTCGAGAGGATCTGACGATTCAGGTGGCCAACAGAGTATGGACCCCCGGTATGTACCCCTTAAAATTTTGGCGGAAGTGCATTTATTATGGTCAAAATTTAGGGTCAAAGGACACGTTTTTAAATGCACCATTTTATTAGTTCTACGCTTTTGATAAATAAATCTGTGCATATAATGTGATTCCATGCATCTGATAAGGGAATCGATGCATATGCAATTTTTTTGCATTTGAGAACCAGTTGCGCGCATTTAGTTAGGGTTTCCATGCATACATAGGTTTTTGCACATTCAAACAACAATCCCACACATTTGATTTAGGTCTGCACATTTAGTTTAAAGACGTGCATTTGATTAGGGTTTCAACGCATTCAATATGAAAATGCACATTTGGTTTGGAAATGCGCATCTGACTCCTGTTTCCACACATTTTCTTGAATTTGTACAAATGGAAGGGGCTTCTGTGCATATGATATGAAACCGCGCTTCCAATAAATAGAGCTACGCATATGATAAAACCAGTCAATTACTTACCTTTTTTTGATTAAGTCGGCATTAAGATCGATGTTGGCCAACTGATAGGTCATCTTGGAGATTGATAGAATCTCTGAAAAGATGATAGGATAGGTTTGATGATAAGATAACTAGGTAACTAGTTTTTTATAGAAATGATAGATATACAGCTTAGTTGCTTTGGTTAATGCACTTTGTTATTTTGATTGCAAGAGGAGCTAGATAATGTTTTGATGTCATGGGAGAAATTCCCTATTACTCAGCTATTGTGACCATGTATTTGACCAAGACTAATCACTTGGTCCTGGGATTAGTTGGATTGTGGTATGTCTATTTTATGCCTAAGGTGCGGGTGAATCTGGGGCTACTGACTGCACCGGGGAAGAGGTATCATAGTGAGACCGGCACATTTCACTTGCTGACAGGGGAAATGGCAATTACCTTGGAGGATGTGCATCAGATTCTGCAGATTTTGATTCAGGGTGAGTTAGTGGAGTATTCAAGTCACATACTAGAGAAAGATTGGTAGAGTGTAGATGGGCGTTTGATGATGCAGACTTGGAGGGGACAGAGATTAGTTGAGCTAATATGGTAGACTATTACGAGCCCCTACCAGCCATATTAGTAGGGTTGATTTGAGGTGTGGTCTGTCCAGACAGGAGATCAAGTGGATTCCTGGTTGGATGGGGGAGGACCCTCAAGAGGATGAAATCTAAGGGGACACGATTTTCTTGGGGTGTTTACATACTTACTCATTTATACCATGATCTGCATCAGTTTGTGTATGATGGAGCTACAAGTCTATCTCCCAGAGTATCATTGTTGCAGATTTGGGCATGGTTGCACATAGTTGTCACACAACCAATAGGGATGGGTGTTAGAGGCCATGATAAACCTTATTCCTATAGGTTCCTGGAGACTCTTTCCTAGCCCAAGTTGGGAAAGCTTGAGTACTGGCGGTATGCGTTGGATAATGTCGACACAGTTGAGTGGCACCCGTACCTGGATTGCGAGGCGTGGGACAAGGATGCTGCAGAGCTACCAAGTACTAATTTTAGACACAATGGTTGATAGGGAGAACTCCCTATATACTTGAGCAACACATCATTTCTCATGTTCTTCAATAGTTTGGTAGGGTCCAGGGGATATTCTGCCAGAGATCTCTGTATGAGTAGGTGGTGCCCCCAGAGTAGAGAGTGGGGAGTTTCCATCCTAGTTCACACAGCAGGTCTCGATGGACATTATCAGAGAGTGGAGTAGCTATGGGGCCACCACCTCCTCAAGGGCCACCTGGGATAGGTCCTATAGGTCCACAGCCTCAGCCTTAGTCTCAGTAGCTAGCATCTTCTAGAGGCAATACCTCCTAGGCACTTGGGATACATGTACCATATTATTATCATTTTTCTATACACACTATTTTTTGACAGCTCGAGATACACATTTATTACATCATTGTATACTTGGACATTATTTTTTTTTTGATGATGATCTATATGAGTTCGATGGACTTCATGCATGTGTTTTTGATGGATGGATGCTTTCTATATGATGGATGTTATCTATATTGATAGATGCTTTTGTTTATGCTTACATTGTGATGATTCTAAATATGATGTTCATGATACTCATGATATGATTGATCCTATGGTTCACATGATGACTTATATCTATGTATAATGTTATGTGCCATGACTCTATATGCTTACAGTTTATGATATCCTAATGCATACATGTTGATGAGTTTTACATGCAATACCTGCTATTTACTTTTCTTCGTATGATGATCTAATGTATTATGACAATGATATCTATGGTTTTTGATTTTGTTGATAAATGTTATGTATGCAACCTATGTGGATAGATGAAACCACTAGATGAATGATCTAAATGTTTTTGAATAATGCACCTAAATGACATAATCTTATGTTTGACAATGTTTATACTATGCAAAATGATATCACTATATGAAATTATTGTTAACAATCATGAGTTAAATGTTTAATGCCACTAATGGACTGAAATGATATGAGCTAATGATGGAATATACTTAGAATATGTAAAATGATAATGATTTATTTATTTTTTTCCAAGTATACTCAATCATAAATGAAAGAACACTTAGAAGAATGAGATGAATGACTTGGATATGTTGAAGAACTTGGAATAAAAATTTGGATAAATGAAAGAAAAGATTTGGATAATGGATAATGTGAATGAATGAAAGAAATGACCTTAGATCTTAAGTCACTTGGTAAATGATAATTATGGAATGCTTATAAATGTACTGAAATGTAACCCTAATATATACATATGAGACTTAATCATCTTGTATGCAAAATATTTGAAGTATTTTTTCATCATTGAGATTTTAAAATGTTGTAAGAAAATACAAGCATCTAGGTATAATTAAACCATGATGACTTGAGTATCCCTTACATGGATTTTTATTTAGCAAGTTAATACAAGCATCGAGGCAAAATTGAACCTAGATGACCTGAGTATTGCTTGCATGCAACATACAAGGATTGCACTTTTTCATTCTAAGACCCATAATGTCCTCGATGATCTTTTGCTGATCATGTCATTAGACAAGTCATCACATTACTAAAGATTAATCCACAAACAACAAACAAATGAAAATAATCATGTCCCCATCATAGCTCCTCTAGACTTGGACATCCTTGAGTAGCATAAGAAACATGATGACAAAAATCAAGACCTAAGACTTAATCTTATAACAAGCATCAAATCTTCTTTCTAGAGATATGTTTTCTTGCCATGAAAATAGATATAATCATCTTAATAGTTTAGGGACAGTGTTTGTCTGATATAGGTTAATGTCTCACGTTAAGCTTTTGTTGAAAAGGTTTGTTTTTAGTGCTGCATGTTGTCTGGAGATAGTATCACGATCCTGATTGTTATCCTCTGATATTGTGACATTAAGGAATTCATTGCTATAACTAGGTCGAGGATTTTTCCCCCAGTCAAGTAAAGGATCAATTTATTAGGGATGAAACATATGGATAAACAGATGGTAAACTCCATGTGACGGGCCCTAAGGGACTGACCTAGTGCCTCAGGGGCTCATCGATGATGGCCTTGCCTACATGACAATGCAAAGGCAATGTAGTTCGATGGTGTGGACTATGTGGACCTAATACCTAGGGGGTGGGAAGCCTCGGGGGCCCATCGATGATGGCCTTGCCTAGGTGATAACTCAGAGGTGACGTAGTTCAATTATTGAAATTGACAGTAGTGATGGATAAATAGATGAAATGTAACAAATGACGGTAAGACAAGAGATATGGATGGATGGGAAGCCTCGGGGGCTCATCAATGATGGCCTTGCCTACGTGATAGCTCAGAGGTGACATAGTTTGACAATGTTACTAATGATGGGGTCACGACATATGATAGGATGGATGAAGGATTGGATGGATAACCTGATGTTATAAGGCGATAAGGGTGAGTGAACAACAAGCCATGATAGGTATCGTTATGGGTTTTGATGGATGCAAAAGAAAGATGGGGAAAAACCAAAATCCCAAAAGATGGAGGAAGCAGTTTATCACAAATAGTGCGTGTTTCCAGGTTTTCACCACTTTCTTTTATTTGCACGATTTTTTTTATTATTCCCTTGAATTGGGGTTTTTATGTATAAAACTTATGAAGATGCATACTGTTGATGGGATCATCGAACAATTCACCTTCTGATGTTGCTAATTGATAGGCTCTTGATCCATAAGCAACAATGATTACATATGGACCAAGCTAGTTGGGTTCAAACTTGTCTTTCTTATCCATGTCCTGCTGATTCCTAGGGTTTTCCTTGAGAACTAGGTCACCAACTTGAAAGACTCTGGGTTTTACTCTATGATTGTAACTTTGTGACATCCTTTGTTGATAAGCTTTTAGATGATTAAAGGCATTTTGTCTTCTTTCCTCCAACAGTTCTAACTCCTGTAGTATGGAAACCCAGTATTCTTCATCATATATTAGGCCTTTTTATGATACTTGCAAGGATGGGAACTTGACTTCAATGGACAAGATGGCTTTGGGGCCATAGACTAGGGAATATGGTGTTGCACCTGTGGGTGTGCGGATACTTGTATGGTAGGCCCACAGAGCGGGATTCAATTGGATATGCCAATCACGACCGGCATCATTGATAGTCTTCTTCAAGATTTTTAAGATGCTTTTATTAGACACATCCACCTGATCATTTCCTTGGAGGTAATACGTGGTGGAAAAATAGTGTTGTCTATGGAACTTGTCACAAAGCTCTTGGACATCATGATTTTTAAAGGGTCTGCCATTATCAGTGATGATGGACAAAGGAATGCCATAGCAGAAAATGATATAATTTAAAATGAACAAGGCAATTTGCTTGCCTGTGACATTGGCTAGGGGTACGACTTCGATCCACTTAGTAAAGTACTCAGTGGTTGTTATGATGAATTTATGGCTGTTGGATGATGGGGGGTGAATCTTGCCCACTAAGTCAAGTCCCCGCTGACAAAAAGACCAAGGAGTTGTTAAAGGCTGTAGCTCTTGTGTTGGTGCATGTATTAGGTTCCCATGAATTTGGCATTTCTTGCACCTTTTCACAAAATGATAGGAGTCCGTTTCCATAATTGGCTAATAGTATCCCATATGCATGAGTTTCTTAGCCAAGGTAGGACCACTAGATTGTGTTCCACAAATTCCTTCGTGAACTTCTCTCAAGGCAGTTTGATATTCCTCACTTTTGAGACACCTAAGGAGAGTACCATCAAGATCTCGTCGATAAAGGGTATCAGCAATTATAGTATAGCGGGAGGCTTGACGGATGAAAGTTCATTGTTGATTATTAGATAAACCTAGTGGTAAGGTATTCTCTTTCAAATAGGTATAGATTTTTCTGTACAAGGGGAATCAGATCTGACTATGTGGCATATGAGTCTAGTTTTAGGGATATCATAAGCTGGATTAGACACTGGCTCCACCGACAATTCATAAAGTGACTGATTTTTAGGTATATCTAGTAGTAATGCAATGGTTGCCATGGCATCAATAGCTTTGTTCTCCATTCTTGGTATTTGTTTAAAGGAAATCACAACAATATATTGTTTAAAGTCATCTACCATATGCTTGTAGGGTATTAACTTTTCATCCTTGGTTTGATAGTCATCATTTGCCTGATTGATAACTAGTTGTGAATATCCATACACATGAAGCTCTTGGACTTTCCATTCTACAACCATGTTGAGGCCAATGACCAAAGCCTCATATGCTGTGACATTGTTGGTACAAGGGAAGAGTAGTCTATATGATTTCAAGATTGTATCCCCTTGAGGTGGGACCAACAATATGCCTGCTCCTGACCCATGTTGAGTATAGGATCCATCAAAATAGAGTTTCCATGCTTAGGTTGTTATGCTAAAAATGGCTTTGTTTGGGAACTCAAAGCTTAATGGATTGTCATCATGCAATGGTGCATCCACTAATTGATCCACAATCACTTGGCCTTTTATAGCTCTTCTATCCACATATTCAATGTTGAACTTGTTGAGAATCATTAGCCACTTTGATAGCCTTCCTGTTAGAGTAGCCTTATTGAGAAAATACATAAATGGATCTATCATTGCTACCAATATGATTGAATGTGTGAGCATGTAATGTCTTAGTTTTTGGGATGTAAAAACTACAACAAGACATGCGCATTCAATAGGCATGTATTGTAACTCATAGCCTACCAATGTTTGACTAATGTAGTAAATAGCCCCTTCCTTTCCTTCATAGTCTTGATGTGCCAATAAAGCCTCTAGAGCAGTTGGTGTAGCTGAAATATAAAGAAAAAGTGGCTTGCCTTGTATTGGAGGCTTCAAGATTGGAGGATTCATCAGATACTCTTTTAGGAGGTTAAAAGATTGATAAGTAGGAGGTATTTTTCGTAGCGTGACAAAAGCTTGTTCACAATCCTCATCCCATCTGAAAGGAATGTTCTTGTGAAGTAGGTAGGTAAATGGATGACATTTGTTTGCTAATTGTGATATAAATTGATGGATAGATTGTCACTTGCCTTGCAAGGACCTTAGTTGACTGATATTTCTAGGTGTTGGCATGTCCATTATTGCTTTCACTTTGGCCAGATCCACCTTAATTCCTTTGGCTGAAACTATATATCCTAGGAGTTTGACGGATGTGACTCCAAACACACACTTCTTTGGAGTCAAGCGGATGTTGAATTGCTCCAGTCTCTGAAATATTTTATCTAATACCTACAAGTGTCCTTCTCTTGTGAGTGATTTGGCTAGAATATCATCTACATAATCTTCCATGATTGTGTGCATCATATCATGGAAAATTGTTGTCATTGCTCTTTGGTAAGTTGCTCCTGCATTTTTTAGTTGAAATGACATCACACACCAGCAATATGTCCCCCATGGACATGTAAAAGCGGTCTTGTGCTGGTCTTCTAGTGCTATTTTGATTTGATTGTAGCCAGAAAACCCATCCATGAGAGATAGCATAGTATGCCCCGCTATAAGGTCCACAATGATGTCGATATTAGGCAAAGGAAAGTCATCCTTGGTGCAAGCTTTATTCAAATCCCTGAAATCATTGTAAAGCCTGATCCTTCCATCTGGTTTTGAGATAGGAACAATATTGAAATCCATTTTGGATAGTCAATTGGTCTGATAAACCCCACATCCAACAGCTTCTTCAATTCTTCTTTCACTAACAGTGCTATGTGTGGATGCATCTTCCTTATCTTTTGTTTTACTAGTTTAGCTCCTGGATCTAGTGGTAAATGATGCATTATGAGATCTGGATCAAGTCCAGGCATATCTGCTTAAGACCAAGCAAAATTAATCTATCTCTATTTGAAGAACTTGATGAATTCTGGTTTCTCTTGCTTCGATAGAGATTCTACCATTGGAATTATCCTTGGATTGTCTTCTATGCCAATGCTAATAGGATTTGCTGGTTCTATCAAAATTGAAGACCTTTCTTGATGTGTAAGATTGGGGAGAGTGTTAAGCCTTTCATCCTTTGGCACCTCGGAGAGGTTTTCACCATCAGATTCGTCTTTTATTTTTTTACTTTTTTCGTGATCTAACACTATCGCATAATGGTTTTCACCATTAGATCTATTTTTCATTTTTACATTTTTGTGACTAAAAGGCTTGGCACTCTTTCCAAAATAAGCCTTGTCATTGAGTTCTATAGCAAAGCCAACTTTATGATCTCCTGATGGTAAGTGATCCCTTAGTTCTAGATAGCCAATGATAGCATCATCATTTTGAAAGGTATCTAGTTCGGGGGCCTCGTGTAGTTCCCAATCTATAAGTTTGGGATGTACTAAAGGTAGGGGATCATCAGGTTGGTTTGACTCAAGGGAAATGATGGTTAGGATAGAGGAGTTTTCTAGGTTAGTTGGGGTATTTACAAGGTCTAAAACAATACTCTCCTCAGTATTATCTATCAAGTGTGACAACTAAGATTCCTCTTGAGACTCACTCTCAACATTTTGCGAATCAAACTCTAGTGGTCTAGACCCTAAGATTTGACCCTCATGGTAAGCATTTGTTGAGCTATATGTTTGAACCACATCAACACCTTTATCTTCACAAGATAGTTCGGAAAGACTATCCCATTCCCATTGGTTAGAGTCTGTTTCACTCTCTTCTTGCAATCTGTGAATTTGCTCAACTAGGTTGGTGGTAACCTTTTCCTTTTCTTTTCCTTTATACCCTAGCCCTATAGTGTCTCAGGATGATAAGGAAGAAGGCTGTATGGGTTCTATCATACCTTCTTTTCTTAATCCTATGGGACTATGCCCATCATATCCCATTCTCTGTAAGATAGTAAAATCGGGGCCACATTGATCAGTTTGTAATTGGGGTTGTTGATCTTGTGGCTTGGATTCATTATCTTCTTCTTTGTATAGCCGTTGAAGAACATCTTTCTCATCACTTTCATTTGACAGATTACCCTATTTGATAAAAGGACCATTAGGAGTATTTGAGAACTGTGGTTTTTCCATAGATGGTTTGCCGTAAGACTTGGGTGATAGGGGTAGTTTTGCAAGAAAAAAGGTTTGCTCAATGGAATATTCTCCTAGCCCTTTATCTTTGAGGTTGACTTTTTGTTCAACAGTTTTGGATGTAGAAAGTATTGAACCTAGGTCAACAAAGGCTGTAGAGGATGAGCTTGCACGGTTAGTAGGTATGGCAACTTCAGGCTTTGGTTTGATAATGTTGTAGTATTGAAATGGGTTGGGATCACCTTGGATAGTGATCTCTTGGCCATTGTAAGGGAACTTTATACATTGGTGATAGGTGGATGGTATGGCCTTTATTGCATATATCCAAGGTCGGTCAAGGAGGATATTGTAGGCAAGTTCCATATCAAGTACTTGGTAAACCATGTCTTTCTCTACCGGTCCAACTCGTATGGGAAAAACAACAATACCTTTAGATGTCCTTTCTTCTTCATCATAGGACTTGATTGTGATCTTCTTCTTTGGGTCAACAACATTCTCAAAGAACCCCAATACAAGGATTAGTTTTAATGTGCATATATTTAAACCTACCCCTCCATCTATAAGGACAAGTTTTATTCTGTGTTTATGAATGAGGGCTTCGATGTGAAGGGATGTATTGTGAGGTTGAGTAATGGACATGCCATCTTTTTTGGTAAAAGATAGGAAGTGAGGGATAGTAAGATGTCCTACCACAGCTTGGAATTGCTCTTGGGATAGATTTGTTGGTACAGTGGTTCCTAATAGAGCTTTTTCTAGGATAGCCTTATGGGATGGTGAGAGATGCAAAAGCTCCAAAATAGATATATGCATGGGTGTATTTTGGAGTTGGTCTAGGACATTATACTAATTGGATATGGATGATGGTTTAGGTGGAGTCCCTTGGAGAGTAATCTTTCCATGATGAGTGGTTGTATTACAATCAGGCTTGTTATTTATAGTAATCACATTTACATGTCCATCACTTTGGGAGATGTGGTTAACGGTGTATTCATATGAAACATTCGTGTAGTTGGCATTGTTACCACCATTATTGTTTTGCTTTGAGGGACCTCCCTTCTCATAGTTAGGGAGTGGATTCTTGAATGCCAAATGGTTGCCATTGGATGCATGTCCATTAATTGATATATCTCCTCGATCTATCAAGTCTTGGATGGTGTGTTTCAATCTTTGGCAATCGTTCATCTTGTGACCTTTACTTCTATGGAATTCACAAAAATCAGCATCATTCCACCAAGAGGGTTTGAACTTGGGCTCATATTATCTTATTGTAGGAAGTGTTATGAGGTTGTTTGCTATGAGATTCCTTAGGGCAGATTCAATTGATTCACCCAATGATGTGAATTTTTTGCGAGGAGGAAATTTGGTTGGTCTTGGTTAATTGTTTGTAGGTTTGTTTGGAGTGGTATTATTGTGTGGACATGATAGATTTAGAGTTGGTTGCTTTGGTGTCACATGTTTTGTATCTACAACTCCGTCATTTACAATGTTCTTGGTTTTAGTCCAAAACCTTGATTTATCTGTATTGTTGTTTGAACTAGGGACATCCTTATATATTTTGATTTGTCCTTTAGCTATCAAAGATTTCTCAATAAGCAATCCCATTTCAGTGACCTTACTAAAGGAAGTACGACATTGGATTTGTATTTGAAAGCTTAATTCGGTGTTCAAGTTATGGACAAACATTTCAATCATTTGTTTCTTAGGAACATGATAAGGACATTTGCTAGCAAGTTGTCTCCACCTTTGTAAGAAAGTGGCGAAAGATTCTCCACTCTTTTGTTTGTTATTGCATAGATCTAACATTGAAATCTCATGTTCAATGTTGTATGAAAAGTGAGTGACAAACTTGTCCACTAGTTCATTGAATGTTCAGATTCTGGGAGGTAGATAGGAGAATCACTCCATAACTTGACCTCCTAGGCTGCATGGAAAGAGTCACATAAGATACATCTCATTATGGGCAACTTCTAAGCATGCATCGCTGAATTCTCTAATGCGGTCATGTGAATCACCTTTCCCCCTATATTTGTCAAATTTAGGGACTTCAAATCTTGAAGGGAAAGATACCATGACTAAGCTTTTGTCAAAAGGATATGGAGATATATCCTCTAATGAGTAATGTTTTGTGGAAGTTCTTGTTTGTAGGTCCACAAACTGTTGTTGTAAGGCTTGGATTTGTTGTGTGAGTGTCTCTAAAGGATTTAACATTTCCTTAGCCTTTTCATTTTTGGGAGCCTATGTTTCATTTGAGGGGATGGTTGCTCTCAATTTTGAGATGTCAAAATCAGTGGGTAGGTTGGCTCCTTGTTGTGCAAGTAAGAGGAAGTATTTGTGAGGATCCGTTGTTATGACCTTATCCATCAATTTTTAAAATTTTGGGTCTTTTAAGAATTTATCAAGTTCCTCTTGGTCAATTTCTTCCTCTGCATCACTAGAAGAGTGTACACTACTATTTGTGTAATCCATTTCTTTTCTTCTTTTGGCTTGAGACCTAGTTTCAACCATACAAAATTTAGATATGAATAAAGTTTTGGATGAGTGTCTTGTGGATGTAAGTGAGTGTTTTGTGACGGGGTATAGTTTGGGGTGAAAGATTAGATTGAGTTGGTGATAAAATTTTCTAAAGGTGTTGTTTTGATTTCTTGTTCAAACAATAGTCTTGAGCTATGGTGTATAGAAATCAAAGTGTTGATCCAAAGTGAGTCAAATAGGGATGATAGGAATCATTATTGATGTAGACTAACCTTGTCAAGATGTTTAGGTAGTTTCTAGATAGAGGATGATTGACCTTGATAGGGAAACTAACTATATTGTTTTGAAAAATGGAAGGTCTTAATGTCACCTTTGGGAAAATTTTATTTTGTTTGATTTTGGAAAGGCTAAGTATGGTATGTGAGTGAAATGTCTAAAAATGGGTATGGGATGAATTTTTATGGTTTCAATGACTTCTCAAGTGTATTCTAGGCAGAAATGGGTTATCCAAAAATGACTTTGATTCTCTCTCAAAATCTCGGGAACAGGTCACTGTTACGGATGTGCAAGTTTATATGGGCTGAAATAGAGTTTAAATGCACAACTCTGCTTATTGTATGTGCCGTTTTGTATGCACAACTTTGTTTTTTCAAATGTATAGAAAGAAATGGCAAATGCACAGCATAAGAACATGCACATCAAGATTTATCAAATGCATAGCCCAAAAAGTCTCAAATGTGCAGTTCTGCTAGGTAACTAAATTTTTGTTCAAGTTTGAATGTTTTTGGCACATTTTTCAAGACAACCTAATGTTTACTTGTGATAATTTTCTCTGTTTTAAGGCAAGAAAACATAACAGATAGTACAATTTGATGTTTGTTTGTGATATTTAGTGTTTGACACAAATTTGAAAACATGTACAAGCCTAGGTGAGAAAAGATATTACTTGTCGAATCCCAACTTGGATTTCACTAGCCACTTAAATCAAGGCAGATAGCTAGAAACTTGGTAGCACTGGCTCCCCCTTACACAGAACACACACTTCTCGAGCATACCAAGTTTCATTCCCCATAAAGAGTGAATTTTCTGTCTCTACACATGATTAGTGAAAATGTTGGGTGGCTTTAGAGGTCCGACCTCCTACATCAACAAGTAAAGGGATTTTGGTCTCTAAAATAATGGTTCTTAGTAACTTTGAGGGACCAACACATTGCGAGCATGTGACAAGCTACTAAAAGCTTTGACCAATTCTAATAAGAGTTTCAAATACTTCACACAATGCGAAAATCATTTCCACAAATGCTAGTACACCTCCTTTTGATTTGACACCAAAATGCAAGGTTGATGCTGGTTAAGACTTGGCTTTCACCTTATCTCATTTATATAGTAGGACAAAGGAAAGCTCCACTTAAGGTCATCCCTCTTGGATGAATCGCAATCCAAGAGTAAGCCTTGCTAAGGGTCAACAAGAAAAGGGGAAGTGAGTCTAGCTTTTTAATCACCCAAGATGTTGCAAGGGGAGAGCATATGCCTATCACTTTTGCAAGCACAAAAAACACTTGTTTATTGACCACTTAGATTAAGCTAGATGTGACTAATCTATCAACAAAAAATGCCATTTTTGCATGATAGCATAAAAGGAAAGATAGCCAATTTTTGCCTTTTAATTAATCTACGTGAGGATTTGTATGCAAGATTGTATTGCAAAATGATATGATTACTCCTAATTAGAAACCAAGTGAAGATTGTATGCAAGTTGTATGCAAAATGATATGATTACTCCTCCTAATTAGAAACTAAGTGAAGATCGTATGCAAGTTGTATGTAAAATGATATGATTACTCCTCCTAATTAGCAACTAAGTGAAGATTGTATGCAAGTTGTAAAATGATGCCTAAACCAAGACCTAAAACCCGCAAAAACCCATTATCAGTAGTTTAAATATATTTCTTTGACGATTGATGATACCTGCAACAAAAATTAGCATAAAAAATTATCAAAAAGACACCCTAAAAACTGACAAATTTCATGTGTAGAAAGTCAAAAGCGTAGAAAGAAGTATCAGATGCGTAGAAAAAAAGTTTTATATGCGTAGGACTATTATTTTCTTCACAGATGCATAGAACTAGAAATTGAATGGATAGGAACGTCCTGTTACGACTATAAGAACACCAAAAACTTGAATTTGGAAGTTAAAAACGGGGCACAACCCCATGGTGAGCGCCAAAATGTGATTGATAATTTGAAACAACTGTAAGAATCTACTAAGATACCACAAATACTCTAGAATTCCTACTCAAATTCAATACATCAATGAAACTAAGATAAACATAATAAACATAAATTATACCTTTGCAAACTGATTTATCCTATGCATCCCATTGTTTCCTATCTTCTCAATGATCTCGTTGATGATGATATTGCTCTCAGTATTGTACTTCTTTGCTTTCCAAGATGACAAAGAGATGAATGGATTTTGTGGATTTAATATACAATGTGAAGGATTTCAACAATGCAACTAAGATAATGATATGAAGCCATGATATTGATATGATTCTAAATGATATTATGATGCTAAATGATTATGCAACAATGGAGATTATGAAACTAACGCAAATGGGGGGCCAAAGGCACGCTTGATTGCTTGATGGAATTTCTGCAGCATGTAAGTACTATAGCTCTTGTGATGCAAAATGGAGGTGAGAAGCTTGCTTTTATAGGCTAAGGAGGCTCAAATCCAAGTGTCAAAAGATCTACGGTGGAGGAATGAGTCTTGTGATGTGTATGGTGGAGATTGGATTAGTTGGGATGAGGGAGATAAAGGTGGGAGATGTTCCTCCTACGATGACAAGGTGGAGAGAAAGGTGTGAGCAAGAGGCCACTTGTCACAATGCTCTCAAGGACCAAAAGACATGGGTCAAAGAAGGAGTCCTTCTTTGTAGGGTTGTTGGAAAGAATCTAGGAACTTATGAGACATGTGTCTCTAAGTGTCCTTTGACTATGATGACATGGGAAGACCAAGCTCTTAAGAATAGGGATGGTTAGAGGATAAATAGGACATGTGGGTGAGGATGATTATGTAATTAAATATTAAAAATATTCAATTATGTGTGCAATATGATGAGGTGTAAAATGAGGTGGAAATGATGTGGATTTATAGAATTAGGACTTTAGGATAGATGATTAATTAAATAATTTGGGAATTATTCAATTAAGGATGATTTAGAGGAGTTTGGATGATAAATTGATTTTTATTTAATTTTTGGAAGATTAAGATGAATGTGAATAAGATAAATAAATTAGGATATTTATTCATTGATATAAGAATGAGAATAAAATAAATATTTAAAATATTTATTTAATTCAACTCAAGCCATTTTTAGGTGTATATATAATACATCTAGTTTCTTCAAAGGTGATTATCAATTAGTTGCTTTCTCATTAATTTATCTATTTTTATAACTTACATTGCTTATTGTTACTAATTTTTTGATCACACTTAAAATTAGTTGGACCTAAGTGTAGTTGTTTAGAAAGAATAAAAGAAAACTTCAAAGTTATGCATTCATTGAATGGTTGATGCCTTGACAGAGTGAAAGAGGATATCCAATTGTCAGGATAACTCATCAATCCAATCAAGATTGATAAGTTATCATGACAAGAGAATAAGTTGTCAAGAAATCAAACATTCAAGGAGATACAATTGTTCTATACAGTTTGATCTTTTAGGAGCTATAAGTTAGATTGATTATTCAGTTAATCAATTTTGAGTAAAAGGAAGAAAGATATTTTGTATTACACTATTATTTCATGTCATGTTTTGAACATACTTTCAGGTATCTGTTACTTTATCTCATGCATTGATTGAAAAAGGAAATACATATACATCATATGCATAAGAGAAACTAACTGATCATGTTTAAAATAAGTGTTCAAATGTGTCCCACACAAGTCGTGGGAGTAACTAGATTGAGCAATTACAAACATACAAGCTATGTATCTGTTTGATAAAAGAAAAAGAAATGAACATTTGATAAATCTAAACATCCATCATTGCCTGATGATGGAGATTGTTGTTGAAGCCGGCCTTCAAGTCTTCAGTCTTTAGTCTTCACTCCAAGCCATCATTAGTTGAACCTTCAAAATTTTGGGGAAAGCCCTATTAGTGCTATGGATGTTTAAAGTTATCACATGCTTTTATCAAACAGAGACATCTAATTATCACATCATGCATTCAGATGAAAGATCAGATTAGATATCAGTTGCATAAGAGAAATCAGAATGAGCAGATACTGGTGCCATAGCAAGAGGAAGAGATCATACAAGTCACCTCACATGGTAAACAAAGGTACATTTTTATCTATCAGGTGTGATTCTTGTGTAGGAACAGGTACAAATTCATTAAAGATCTTTCAAGCATGTGGAGAAAATGTGGCTCCCACAAGGGTCGAGCCCAGCATGCTCAAGTGATAACCATTACATGTTATGCTATATCTAATAGCTTATAGTCTTATGCCATCAAGATACACAAAGAATAGTACTAGAAGAACAAAACAAGGACATAAAGCACATATGCCAAACAAGTCTCAATTGCATATCAAATAGAAGGATCAGGCTACAAGAGCCATCATTTTCAAATAACAATTGGAGACAAAGTTCAGATCATGCTTATGTGTTCATGTTGATAAGCTACAACCAAATCAATCAATGCTTCTGGAAGGATAGAGCCAACAAATATCATGTTAAGCATTGAAGTAGTCAACAATGATCAAAAGTGTGGAGTACAATCATGAAAGGTATTTTCCTTTCTTTCTGTTGTGTTTGAGATCCATATTACATAAAGCTATTGATACCATTCAAACAACATGGAACAGTCTATGATGGCAAGTAAGACATCCAATCATTCACATTAGACATTATAAGACATAAGAATCAACAAGACTGCCCAATAATTGAATACAAATTACGTTCAGAATCAGAGGACAATTAGTGAAGGGACTGTTGGACAGTCATGAATGCTAAAGCAACCCTCAATGAAGACTAGCAATAGAGGAAGCAACCATTTTAGAAATGTATAGTAGTCAAGAAGCAGACATGGCATAACTAGTAAAAGACTAATGAGGGATGAGAATGACTTTGATGATAGTCAATGTGGAAAACATAGGTGAATAAAACAATCATCCTGAATCTGTGATGATGGCATCACAGTACATACAAAAGACAGTGAACACATTAACAACCATTAAATAAGCAGTGCCAACACTCAATGTGATACCAACCCTCAATGGTTTTCACCATTTCCAAGTACAAGGAGGTAGAGATGAAACAATTTAGGTGAAGCAACACTATATACCAGAGACGGTCAAGCAAAATGCCACATGGAAACAACATTTAAAGACAGGGAATGGATCATGATGCACTTCAAACCTTTTTGAAGTATGTAAATTGGCAATATATCTCAATATGTTACTGAAACTGTATTGGTAGAGCAATTATCTAGATTTGGAGGTAGAAAGTATAATTATCAAACTCATCATGTAACTATGCCTTCATAATCTTTAGGTAGTGATGAAGGAGTAACCAATGCATCTAAAAGATAATCAGGATATTCAATCTATCAAGAAGATAAAATAATTGCCAGGTCACTCAAAGAAACAGTCACATGGTTCAAAACAGAAACTCAATTTTTTCATATACAGTCCAACATAAAATATGCAACACTTTATGCATTTAAGAAGTTCTACAAATAAATGGCTACATACAGTGAATATAGTGTTATCTTCTGACATGACAGTGACAATAGCAAAGAGAAGAGTTGGTGCAATGAATTGAATGAGCATTTAATAATTATTGACCACTATTTATTGTGAATGAAACATAAATTTGCTGTTGACTATTTGACCATTAAAGATGATGATTGCTGAAACACCTCAAGGAAAGGCAACCATACCTTAATCATTACAGTGACAACTATCAAAGATGGCTATAAGAGATATCAAAACAACATGACTAGCCTCAGCAATAGAAGGAGACAGTGCTAATTATTTCAAGTCTCAATAATATGGAAGAATATTTCATTATTCAAGCTAATGAACAACAAAAAGTAGAGCAAAGAGAAATTTGTGCCCGATCACCAAAAATTACACAAGGACATCCTTGTGGCACTTAATCTCTAAGTGATCATAGGTGTTGTCGACATCAATCATGTTACTGTCCCAACAACAATAAAAGAAAGTAGTCATGACAAAGCATCATGATGATCATGTAATACTGTCACAGCTCTTACAAGGGGACTGCCTGCATTTTCCCACAATTAGATGATATGATATGCCATTACATACAAAGAAAAGAAGGGACAATATATAAATAGATGTTCTAAAACTGAAACAATGATCTCATGGATGCTTTATATCTGGATAAGGGATGAAATTTTCATGAAAGGAGCTGGTTCTCATTAACATGGATTGATCTTTATGAAATATTATCCAAAATGATAGCATTCTAAGGATACATTGCCTAGAGGTTCATTATAATACCAAGGAGGTCATTTAAAGAACAATCATAAGATGCTACAATTGTCTCTATAGGACAGTCATGGTGGAGACCATTACAATGTAAGTACAGTCTATCAACGTTATGAACATAAATTTTTATCATGAAAGTAAAAAGTAGTTATCTCTACCCAAGGACAGTGAGGCACAAAGATAGAAGTAATGGTGCTTTTTCATAGTTCCACAAAGATCATCTCATAATGGAGCAAAAGAGTTCTTCAAAACCCTGGTTGCAATTTGATATACAGTCAAAAAATGAGACAAGAAAGGGGTTATAATGGAGCAAGGTTGTTTAATATCCAAAACATTTATGTGTATGAAAATCAAAGATATCCAATTCATCATGAGAAACCCTAGCTTAATTTTTACAGTCAAAAGAAATATACAAGAAAATCATGGTTATCTTTCCTCTGCCATGGCTGGATAAGACATAAAACCCTAGCAAAACTAGTAAGGAGAGTTTTATCATCTTCTTCAACAGTCTTCATAAGAGATAGAGGTTCTTCAACAATTTCTAACAGAAAAATCATGCATCTCATGAAAGAAACAATACTTTACATATATGCCATCAAAGAAATGAAAAATTACAAATGGACGACAAACTTACTAGTTTTGGAGTAGTCTTGCAAAGAGTTTAAGAGAGAAAAGCCTTAAGAACCTCTACAGAGGAGCATAATACAGAAGGAGACACGGGAGACCTTCGACAGGAGGTCTAAGCCCTCATGGCAATAGAAGCAGCAATAAGACAGGTAAAAAAATAAGAAGCATCTCTTTAGGGTTTTCTGTCTTATTGCCAAATGCCCTATCCGAGCCATGTTCTTTTCTTCTTGGCTTTTTGACTATCAAACTCTTTAAAAAAAATCATTGTTATCTTTCTCTGTCGGGGTCAATACTTGCAAGGGTCATGCACCCTAATGATTTAACCACAAAGAAGGGGTTGGGTGCCATGAAAAGACATACAACTCTTTTTGCATTTGATTTTGAAAAAGTCAAAAAAATCATCATCATGAGAAAGGAAGGCTAAATGCCTTATAGACTTTTGAATGCCTTTGGTCCTATATGGTCGACTAATGAATGTGGTCGAATGCCTCAAGACCTCAAACCCACGACATGGTCAAAGAATATACCTTGTTATCATAGGTAATATGGTTTATAGGTCAAAAGATACTTCAAGTATAAAACCTTTGCCCAAGATTCCTTATTATCATGCATAAATGACCGATTAGGTTCAAATGGAATTGTTTACACCTGATATACATGCAAGGTGATAGATTTGAGGATGGGGTTTTATTTTTCATGATGGAGGTATTGATATAGTGTGTTAGGGATATTTGCATAAGGAATATTGCATGGTGGGAGGATTTGAAATTTGATTTTTACATGATGGAGTCAAATGGGAGACATAAGGTTTTTTTGACTTATGATATGAATAATAAAAATGTTTAATTATACTTTATTTAAAATATTATTAGGACAATTACACTAATTGATCCTAATAACAACTTGAATAAACTATTTTAAATATATGTCATATATAGAGCATGAGAGGATTTAATTAAATATTCATTTATTGAATTTTATTTATTTGTCTTTGCATTGCATGGATTGATGGAGATGTGAGTTATTTTTGAGTTGTGCGTGGAGTGATAAGGGAGTTGATTCATCAATTCATGAGGTAGTTATGTTACTTGGTGGAGCAGATTGAGGAGTTATATGAACAATTCACATTGAGTCAAGCACTTCTTTCCATTGGTGCATGGATCAGTGGCGATTTTCACACCTTATATCTATTTTTCCATCAGTTTGAGGGTGTTTTTGCATGATTTCAGTGCTTGTACGAGAATCAGTTATCTTCTTTTGCATGTGCTATTTTGAGATAACTGAGGTTCTTTTCTAGTTGTCTTTAGGTCAATCTTTGATCTATCTGTTCTAGATATTGTAAAGCTTCATTCATTATGGGGTAGTTCTTAGTTCTCAAGTCTGATTCAGATAGATGAGAGAATTTTTTTTAACTCATTTTTAGTCAGAGATTTATATACAACAACGAGTTCTTATAGGTTATATCACTCCATTATTTGCAATATTTTTCCTTCAATTTCTTGCTAAAAGATAGTGTTTTCCTTCACAGATTTAGGAATCTTGTATTTATTAATCATTCGATGTAAATTTAATGTGTTTTGAACATTGGAACCTTTAAATTTATGTATGGTTATTGAATGCATGCGTATTCATTTTTTGAGTTTAGTCACAGGCTATTGAATGTGCAACAGGTATATCAACCTTTTAAGTTGTGAAATTTATCATTTCCTTCATAAAAGGGCAGATTATCAAGCCTTTCCTTGAGTTAAATTTGTGTCCAATCTCTTCAATTTAAGTTGTGAAGACAAATTTCAATAGGAGAAAGTTGTGAAGTTTTCTGCAAGTTTGGTTAATCTTCATTATAGGTGCATCACCATTTTACCTTTAGAATTCATTCAATTTCTTTCTTCCCTTTTCTAAAATAGTAAAACATACATCTCAATAGAACATTTGAAGGGAACCAGGCCATAATCTAGAGGTCTAATCTTGTCATAGGGCACCCACAACTTGAGATTAGTCCAATGTTACATGAAATTGCATTGCTTTACCATCTTTGCATACGAGTGCAATTCCCAGTGATAATAGTTTTTGGCACACTCGGTGGGACATTGAACTAATTTTTAGTTCAATAGAACTTATCATTGCTGCTATTTTTTGTATGATCAGCAGTTGATACATCCTTTTTAGAGGTTTAATTACAAATACCTAGCGACTCTATCTTTCTGGTTGATAGATCACTCTTTGAATGAATAAACATGTCTACCTTTCATGAGAATATGTCACATCATCCAGCATATCATGAAAATGCTATCAATCCTTCATCTTATCAGCCATATCAAATCAGCCATACTAATGATTTCAATGGACTGACCTCTTTAATTTGTAAAGAAATCAGCATACTCAACATGCTTACCTCCCACCCACCCCTACTTATCCTTCATATCAGCATTTACATATCCAAAATCAATCCCAAGAAGTTCAGGATATGAAGTATAGCATGAGTGACATTAGTGATACATTGTTAGAAGTCACAAGAAACCTAGAAGAGTTTAAGAGGCAACAAGAGTATTAGGAACAACAGGAGGAGATGGATTATCAGGCCTATCTCCATGAGCAAGAATTAGAGGCACAAAGGATACAATTTGAACAAGATCTTGCAAGATAGATTATAGCAAAAGAGGCACAGATGACGTTTTTGCTTGTACAAATACAAAAGTAGAACATCCAGACAGCTTCATTCATTCCGGATCAGCATTCTCAAACTGAGGTTAGTAGGAATTAAGTTTCAAGTTTCAAGATTTCTGATTGTAATCAGGTACCTATTCATATTCAGGATCAGTCTATTAGTTCTCAATATCTATCATATCAAGTACCGGAATCAAATCATCGAGCTTATAAACAACCATGGCAGCCTTCTTGTACTGAATGTCTTGATTATAAAGTACCAAATGTTATCAAAGCTACCTCTGCCATACCAATCCAAGATTAGGAAAGGGAAGAAGTATCAATAAAACTTGAACCAATCAGGATTCTAGGTTTCAATCAAGAAAAATCAGATATATAATGCAAGAACAAGGATTTAAAGGGTAGAGTCTTCAATTGCCAAAACAGAGTCCCTAAGTTGCAGATGAGAATAGACTTGACAAAGAAAAGGATTCTTTCTATCTTTTTGTTTGATCAACTGCCTTCTTTTATTGACCAAGATGAAGATATCATACAAGTACCAGTTGATTTAAGACAGCCAGTTGACATTGCAGAACACGAGGTACTGCTGATCTTTAATGAAGTTGATGTTTTATTTCAGCTAGAAGAGCAAAAAGATAACCACATTTTGGATGACAACGATCTTGTTTTATATGAGCAAGAGTTTAACCAACTAGAATCTGAAACTAAATCAGATGATATTCTCTGGCAGAATAATACATCTGATCTATTTTCAGAATAACCAGATGAACTAATTGAGAAAGTTCAAAAATTTCAAGATATTTCTATTTTTGATTGTCAAGATCCTGACTGTTTAGCCTATAGGGAACTTGCCAAACTGCTAGGTTCTTGTAACGATCAAGAGCTTAAGTCAGGAAATGATGAGTATATACTTCCAGTACAGGATTTTCAGTCATATGAAGCATTGTTTTCAGGTATTATTGAGGATTTTTGTTCTAACATAGATAATAGTTTAATATCATGTGAATCAACAGTTTCTGATCAATAAGATTAGGCCAAAGAGTACATATCATATGAGCTAACTATTACAAATTAGATTGAAAGTACAAGAGATCATATGACAATAGATCCAAATTTGGACATCAGGACCATCAGCCAAGAGTACATCATTATGAGAGGATGCCCAATCAGAGACATGGTTGTTAGAGAGATAAAAAAGTAGGTACATATTACTATTATACCAACTGAACAAATTTCAACCTCAGAGTAGCAGAATCAGATCTTTTTACCCCATGATAGAAGTTTACATGACCAGGTTCAGCTGGTGAGTAAAATTATCTACATTTCTTATGAAGTAGTGCAGCAATTTATTCAATACTTTCTTGTACTTCATCAAATTTCAGCTGCTCATAAACATGTGAATCAGTGTTCCCTGTTGAGGAAGGGAAGTTATTTCAACCAAATAGTTAATGGTTTTGTTTGACTAGCACCTTTAGCTGGTTAGAGTAGGATAGGTAGATTTTTAGTTCAGTATTTCATTTTCAAGAAGAGCTTTTGCACATGTTGCTAATTTTGTTTTAGGCAAATCAGTTTAGTTTTAGTTTTCATTTAGTTGTTGCTGTTGTTTTCACTTAGTGTGAGTTGCATAAATTCTCTAAAGTTTAGGGCAGAAATGACTCTATGCCCAATGAGAAGGCAAGGCTGTTGCAAGTAGGGGTTGAACCGGTGTTGTCATTGATGTCAACATACTCATGTTGCATTAATGAGAAGGATTGGATGAGTTGTGTGCTGAGGATATTGAGAAAATTAGTCTTAATTAGGAACAGTGAAGAACAATGATGACAACAATGTAAAAGTCCAAGATAGGTTGAGGATTAGAGGATGTGGTTTAAAGGGTTTTTATATATAAGTCTTGAGATGTTCCCATAGAGATTTTAGAGGTCCGCATGAAGATCTGGAGAAGTTATGGCTGTTCAAGTAAAACCAGTTTCGACAGGCGTTCAGTGGTGACAGATTGAGACAGATAGGTCCGATGAGATCTGGAAATGCAGTATCCCATTCTGCAGATTGGAGTAAGTGTTAAGGATGTCCTTGTGAAGTGTCAAGTAGATTTGTTTGTGGTTTGAAGGTCTGAAAGAACCTATTCATTTGTGATAGTGATGACAGACTATGTTCTTGAGGTTTCAGATGAAGGAGAGAAGGATTTTAGCAAGTAGAGGAAGTGCGGATGTTCCTGGTGATTCAAGAAAGCTTGTGGAGGTCCTTGGATTATGTTTAGTTTGTGTTTTTGATCCGCATTAGAGTTGGAGCCTAGAATTGAAGAAATACTTCCGGATGAAGGTGTTCTTCCTCTGGCTGGCCGATCGGATGAATGATTCATCTTGCAGATGTTCTTGTGAATGTTTGCCGACTTAGATGTTTGTTCCTAAGTTGATGTCGTGTACAAATAAGGGATTGTGAAGTCATTTCAAAGCATGACTTGTGGAGATGAGTGTGTGGTAGTGAGGAAAAGAGTGAAAGGAAGTGTAGAAGGATTTGGGCTTTAATGGAACTGATTCAAGCATGGTGACGATGCTATTTACTAGTTCAAGTATGTAATACTCATTTATTGTAGACAGTGTGTCTCTTGTAGGCAGTGAGCCTCTTGTGAGCAGTGTGCTCGGGCAGTGAGCCCTAATTGGCATGTGCCATCTTATTCTTTCTATTCTTCTAACAGAGAATAATATCTTGGGTTAGTCACCCCGTGGTTTTTCCCTTAACCGGGTTTTCCACATCAAAATCTTGGTGTTTCATGTGTAGATGTGTTTTTGCTCTTGGTTAATTACATTAAGTTTTCATGATTGATTTATTGTTATAATGCTAAGTGAATGCAAGTGTTGAAAGAAGAAAGTTTTTGGACAACTGATTCACCCCCCTCTCAGTTGTCTGCCCTAAATCTAACAAAGGCTACTGGTTCCAAGTTGTTTAGCAGGCAAACACCCTTGAGAGGTCACCAGAAATGTTACTAATTTTTTTCTCACTTAAAATTAGTTGGACCTATGTGTAGTTGTTCAGAAGGAATAAAAGAAAATTTCAAAGTTATGCATTCATTGAATGGTTGATGCCTTGACAGAGTGAAAGAGGATATCCAGTTGTCAGGATAACCCATCAGTCCAATCAGGACTGATAAGTTATCATGACAAGAGAATAAGTTGTCAAGAAATCAAACATTCAAGGAGATACAGTTGTTCTATACAGTTTGATCTTTAATGAGCTATAAGTTAGATTGATTATTCAGTTAATCAGTTTTGAGTAAAAGGAAGAAAGATATTTTGTATTACAATGTTATTTCATGTCATTTTTTGAACATACTTTCAGGTATCTGTTACTTTATCTCATGCATTGATTGAAAAATGAAATACATATACATCATATGCATAAGAGAAACTGACTGATCATGTTTAAAAGAAGTGTTCAAATGTGTCCCACACAAGCCGTGGGAGTAACTAGATTGAGCAATTGTAGACATGCAAGCTATATATTTGTTTGAAAAAAGAAAAAGAAATAAACATCTGATAAATATTAAACATCCATCATTGCCTGATGATGGAGATTGCTATTGAAGCTGGCCTTCAAGTCTTCAGTCTTCACTCCAAGCCATCACTAGTTGAACCTGGAAAATTTTGAGGACAACCCTGTTAGTGCTCCGGATGTTTAAAGTTAACACATGCTTTTATCAAACAGAGACATCTACTTATCACATCATGCATTCAGATGAAAGATCAGATCATATATCAATTGCATAAGAGAAATCAGAATGAGAAGATACTAGTGCCATAGCAAGAGGAAGAGATCATACAAGTCACCTTACATGGTAAACAAAGGTACATTTTTATCTAACATGTGTGTTTCTTGTGTAGGAACAGGTGAAAATTCATTAAAGATCTTTCAAGCATGTGGAGAAAATGTGGCTCCCACAAGGGTCGAGCCCAGCATGCTTAAGTGATACCATTACATGTTATGCTATATCCAATAGCTCATAGTCTTATGCCATCAAGATACACAAAGAACAGTACTGGAAGAACAAAACAAGGACATAAAGCGCATATGCCAATCAAGTCTCAATTACATATCAAATAGAAGGATCAGGCTACAAGAGCCATCATTTTCAAATAACAGTTGGAGACAAACTTTAGATTATGCTTATGTGTTCATGTTGATAAGGTACAACCAAAGAAATCCATGCTTCTGGAAGGACAGAGCCAACAAATATCATGTTAAGCATTGAAGCAATCAACAATGATCAAAAGTGTAGAGTACAATCATGAAAAGTATTTTCCTTTCTTTCTGTTGTGTTTGAGATCCATATTACATAAAGCTATTGATACCATCAAACAACATGGAACAGTCTATGATGGCAAGTAAGACATCCAATCATTCACATTAGACATTATAAGACATGAGAATCAACAAGACTGCCCAATAATTGAATACATTACGTTCAGAATCAGAGGACAGTTAGTGAAGGGACTGTTGGATAGTCATGAATGCTAAAGCAACCCTCAATGAAGACTAGCAATAGAGGAAGCAGCCATTTCAAAAAGGTATAGTAGTCAAGAAGCAGACATGGCATAACCAGTAAAAGACTAACGAGGGATGATAATGACTTTGATGATAGTCAATGTGGAAAACATAGGTGAATAAAACAATCATCCTGAATCTATGATGATGGCATCAGAGTACATGCAAAAGATAGTGAACACATTAACAACCATTAAATAAGCAGCGACAACACTCAATGTGATACCAACCCAAAAAGGTTTTCACCATTTTGATGTACAAGAAGGTAAATATGAAACAGTTTAGGTGAAGCAACACTCTATACCAGAGATAGTCAAGCAAAATGCCATGTATGAAAACAACATTTAAAGACAGGGAATGAATCATGATGCACTTCAAACCTTTTTGAAGTATTTAAATTGGCAATATATCTCAATATGTTACTGAAATTGTATTGGCAGAGCAATTATCTAGACTTGGAGGTAGAAAGTATAATTATCAAACTCATCATGTAACTATGCCTTCATAATCTTCAGGTAGTGATGAAGGAGTAACCAATGCATCTAAAAGATAGTTAGGATATTCACTCTACCAAGAAGATCAAATAATTGCTAGGTCACTCAAAGAATTAATCACATGGTTCAAAATAGGAACTCAGTTTTTTCATATATAGTCCAACATAAAATATGCAACACTTTATGCATTTAAGAAGTTCTACAAATAAATGGCTACAGAGAGTGAATATAGTGTTATCTTCTGACAGGACAATGACAGTAGCAAAGAGAAGAGCTAGTGCAATGAATTGAATGATCATTTAATAAATATTGACCACTGTTTATTGTGAATGAAACATAAATTTGCTGCTGACTATTTGACCATTGAAGCTGATGATTGCTGAAACACCTCAAGGAAAGGCAACCATACCTTAATCATTATAGTGATAGCTATCAGAAATGGCTATAAGAGATATCAAAACAACATTAGGAGCCTCAGCCATAGAAGGAGACAATGCTAATTCTTTCAAGTCTCAATAAATATGGAAGAATATTTCATTATCTAAGCTAATGAACAACAAAAAGAAGAGCAAAGATAAATTTGTGCCTGATCACCAGAAATTACACAAGGACATCCTTGTGGCACTTAATCTCTAAGTGGTCATAGGTGTTGTTGACATCAATCATGTTACTGTCCTAATAGCAAGAAAAGAAAGTAGTCATGACAAAGGATCATGATGATCATGTAATACTGTCACAGCTCTTACAAGGGGACTATCTGCATTTTCCCACAATTAGATGATATGATATGCCATTACATACAAAGGAAAGAAGGGACAATATATAAACAGAGGTTCTAAAACTGAAGCAATGATCTCGTGGATGCTTTATATCTGGATAAGGGATGAAATTTTCATGAAAGGAGCTGGTTCTCATTAACATGGATTTATCTTTATGGAATATTATCCAAAATGACAGCATTATAAGGATACATTGCCTGGAGGTTCATTATAATATCAAGGAGGTCATTTAAAGAACATTCATAAGATGCTACAGTTGTCTCCATAGGACAGTCGTGGTGGAGACCATTACAAGGTAAATACAGTCTATCAGCGTTATGAACAACAATTTTTATCATGAAAGTAAAAAATAGTTATCTCTACCTAGGGACAGTGAGGCACAAAGATAGAAGTAATGGTACTTTTTCATAGTTCCACAAAGATCATCTCATAATGGAGCAAAAGAGTTCTTCAAAACCCTGGTTACAATTTGATATACAGTCAAAAAATGAGACAGGAAAGGGCTTATAATGGAGTAAGGTTGTTTCAGATCCAAAACATTTCTGTGTATGAAAATCAAAGATACCCAATTCATCATGAGAAACCCTAGCTTAATTTTTTATAGTCAAAAGAAATATACAAGAAAATCATGGTCATCTTTCCTTTGCTGTGGCTGGATAAGACATAAAACCCTAGAAAAACTAGTAAGGAGAGTTTTATCATCTTCTTCAATAGTCTTCATTAGAGATAGAGGTTATTCAACAATTTCCACTAGAAAAATCATGCATCTCATGAAAGAAACAATACTTTACATATATGTCATCAGAGAAATGAGAAATTATAAATGGAAGACAAACTTACTAGTTTTGGAGTAGTCTTGCAAAGAGTGTAAGAGAGAAAAGCCTTAAGAACCTCTGCAGAGGAGCATAATACAGAAGGATACACAGGAGATCTTTGACAGGAGGTCTAAGCCCTCATGGTGGCAGAAGTAGCAAGAAGACAGGTAAAAAAATAAGAAGCATCTCTTTAGGGTTTTCTGTCTTATTGCCAGATGCCCTAGCCAAGCCATGTTCTTTTCTTCTTGCCTTTTTGACTATCAAACTCTTTAAAAAAAAAAAATCATTGTTATCTTTCTCTGTCGGGGTCACTACTTGCAAGGGTCATGCACCCTAATGATTTAACCACAAAGAAGGGGCTAGGGGCCATGAAAAGACATACAACTCTTTTTGCATTTGATTTTGAAAAAGTCAAAAAAATCATCATCATGAGAAAGGAAGGCTAAATGCCTTATAGACTTTTGAATGCCTTTGGTCCTATATGGTCGACTAAAGAATGTGGTCGAATGCCTCAAGACCTCAAACCCACGACATGGTCAAAGAATATACCTTGTTATCATAGGTAATATGGTTTATAGGTCAAAAGGTACTTCAAGTATAAAACCTTTTCCCAAGATTCCTTATTATCATGCATAAATGACCGATTAGGTTCAAATGGAATTGTTTACACCTGATATACATGCAAGGTGACAGATTTGAGGATGGGGTTTTATTTTTCATGATGGAGGTATTGATATAGTGTGTTAGGGATATTTGCATAAGGCATATTGCATGGTGGGAGGATTTGAAATTTGATTTTTACATGATGGAGTCAAATGGGAGACAAGGTTTTTTTGGACCTATGATATGAATAGTAAAATTATTTAATTATAGTTTATTTAAAATATTATTAGGACAATTACACTAATTGATCCTAATAACAACTTGAATAAACTGTTTTAAATATATGTCATATATAGAGCATGAGAGGATGTAATTAAATATTCATTTATTGAATATTATTTATTTGTCTTTGCATTGCATGGATTGATGGAGATGTGAGTTATTTTTGAGTTGTGCATGGAGTGATAAGGGAGTTGATTCATCAGTTCATGAGGCAGTTATGTTACTTGGTGGAGTAGATCGAGGAGTTATATGAGCAGTTCACATTGAGTCGAGCACTTCTTTCCATTGGTGCATGGATTAGTGGTGATTTTCACACCTTATATCTATTTTTCCATTAGTTTGAGGGTGTTTTTTGCATGATTTCAGGGCTTGCATGGGAATCAATTATCTTCTTTTGCATGTGCTATTTTGAGATAACTGATGTTCTTTTCCAGTTGTCTTTAGGTTAATCTTTGATCTATCTGTTCTATATATTGTAAAGCTTCATTCATTATGGGGTAGTTCTTAGTTCTCAAGTCTGATTTAGATAGATGAGAGAATTTTTGTAACTCATTTTTAGTTAGAGATTTATATACAGCAGCGGGTTCTTACAGGTTTTATCATTCCATTATTTGTAGTATTTTTCCTTCAATTTCTTGCTAAAAGATAGTGTTTTCCTTCACAAATTTAGGAATCTTGTATTTATTAATCATTCGATGCAGATTTAATGTGTTTTGAACATTGAAACCTTTAAATTTATGTCTGGTTATTGAATGCACCTATTCATTTTTTGAGTTTAGTCACAGGTCATTGAATGTGCAACAGGTATATCAACCTTTAAGTTGTGAAATTTATCATTTCCTTCGTAAAAGGGTAGATTATCAGGCCTTTCCTTGAGTTAAATTTGTCTCCAATCTCTTCAATTCAAGTTGTGAAGACAGATTTCAATAGGAGAAAGTTGTGAAGTTTTTTGTAAGTTTGGTTAATCTTCATTATAGGTGCATCACCATTTTACCTTTAGCATTCATTCAATTTCTTTCTTTCCTTTTCCCAAATAGTAAAACATACATCTCAATAGAACATTTGAAGGGAACCAGCCCATAATCTGGAGGTCTAATCTCGTCATAGGGCACCCACAACCTGAGATTAGTCCCATGTTACATGGAATTGCAGTGCTTTACCAACTTTGCATATGGGTGTAATTCCCAGTGATAACACTAATATTTTTTGATTTAGGGATGAATGGATGAAATATTATGCACATATAAATTAAAAGTTTAATATTATTTTAATATTTTGTTAGTTAAGGAAGGAGTTTTTAAAAGAAGTTTCTTGTTAAAATATGTGAAACCTTAAATTAGCTAAATAAGATTTTGTAGTAGGAAAATAGGTATTAGGATTGAGCTATGTGAAGTACAATGAGCTTTTGATGCAGGACAATGTTTATTCTAATGGAGACAAGATGTTGGGCCTATCTTTGGCAAGTTCAAAAACTTGTGGCTCCTAAAATGCCCCTCCAAAGAGAATATGGTGTCTCTTAAAGATTTGGTAGGAGGTAAGGGTATTAATCAATGCAAGTCTAATATTTAGCTAGATATGCAGGAGGGTGGTGGTGTATTGATCGGGAGGAAACTGGTTTCCCATATTGCACCACCTCCTATTCTATCCTTGGGAAGAAGGTTCTTTTTGAGGAAGAGAAACTAGGTAAATGTGGTTTGATTTATAAATTTTATTCCCTTTGGCCAATTTTAGTGAATTCAAGCATGATTGGACCTCTAAATCTTGGAGCATGCATATTCAGAATATTGTAGAAATCTTCCCCGATGTGCAAGTATTTTTTGTTTTATTGTTTGGAACAAAAAAGTTTGTTATTTTATTTTATCCAAAGGGCCTTAGCATTGTGATAAGCATGCACTACTAATTTAAATCCATGGTTTTTGGATTTTAACCCCATAGCAGAATCCTTTATTGTCATGTCATTATGGATACATCTTCCAAATTTGCCTTTACATTATTGGGTTGATGCATGTTTACATGGGATTGGCAATTAGTTAGGTAGTTTTTTGTCTTTGGATCTTGAAACTAATGGGCTTGGACACTCTACTTCTATGAGAATCCAAGTGGAGTTGGACATTACTAAAGGATTATTGCTTCATATATGATTGTAGGTAGAGGAGTGAATTTGGAAACAAATCATAGATTATGAGACTAGACCGTTTTGTTGTAGGAAATGCTTCTAGGTGGGCATCTTGTGTTAGCTTGTATAGAAGGAAAAAAATTAAAATCCAAACTGGTGACATGGTGGAATGGAGCATCTTATCCCCATTTGTCACTTAAAAGAAATAGGGATTAGGTGATTGTTAATTTGTAGAGGTAGAAGAAGGTAAGATAGAGGTGATAGTTCAATATTTAACTACACAAATCTTAGAAGTTCCTAAGTAGATTGTTGCTTATCATTCCTCCTCTACTTCTCCATGTTTTGTGGATATCATCCCTGCTAACTCTCCTAGTGATTCTAAGGGGGTGGATAAGCTGCCACAAATAGTAAAAGGTATAGGTTTTACTACTTTGGATTCTATTGGTAAGAAAAGAATTTAATTTTTTTGTCAACTTCAAAAGGAGAAATAGGTTGCTAATGTAGAAAATGTGAGGAAAGTTATGACTCCATATAGAATTCAAAATGTAGCATGGAAAGATGTTATGACTCCTGCTAAAGAATGTGTGTAGGTGATTATATTCTAGAATACATTCTTGATTCTATAAATGAGTCACTTTCTCCTTCACTATAATTCTTAGCTAGGGAGGAGGAAGAAGATAAAGGTTGGCAGGAGGTGCATAAACAAAACAAATCTTAGAAATTGTTGAATATTGAGAATTTTGGTCATATGTTTCTTATGTCTCATAACAAAAAAGGACGATTTTAATATGCATGCCATGGTTAATATTGATAGTTCAAACATTTGTGTAGGTTAGTCAATGTTTTTAGTTGGGAAAGGGCCCCATTAATAGAACCCCTAGATAGTTCTAGCTAAAAAGTATTTCTTTTGTTATTACATAATTGTAATTATGAAATTTGCATACTTAAGTAATTTTTTATTTAGTTTTATGTTCATTTTGAGAGGAAATCTTAATATATTTATGTATTGAAAAATGTTATGATCTTATACAAAATTGAGCTCTTTTCCTATACTATTTACTCATTTATTCCCACACAGTCCCACATATATGTATTCCACCTTATCCATACATGTACATATTTCAATATATTCCTCCAAATCATGCATTAATTATACCTATTCACACACCTGTCCATCTATATCCATTGTTCACCTTAATATGATCCTTATCATGTCTTGGGTCATTTCATTTGACCCTATGGCTTTAGACTTAACCCATGAAACTTTAAAACTCAAATTCAAATTTTGGTCGACTCTTACCCATTTCTTTCCTACCAAAGGCCAACTAAACACAAGTTTGCATGATTTATTGTTATGTCCTTGTATTCAAAGACATTCAATGCATTAATCTCATAGCATCATCTCATCTTTGATCATTATAATTTGCATTTAAGGAAATAAATACTTTAGTTTGATACAAGTTATTTAATGAATCTAGATCTACACATTCATCATATGAGCATATACATAGCTGAGATTTATTGTCTTCAATATTTTATCTAAGTTCTTCAAGGGTTTGAAGATTTTGAAGCCCAGCTTTGTTCTTTAAACAAGAAAATCATAACAACGAAACAACACTTACAATGAATACTCATCCATAAATCATAACTTATAGCCATGAAGGAAAAAACTCCATACACAGTAGCATAAACACAAAACACTTTGTATATTATTCTCCACCTTACATCTCTTCTCAAATTGAGCAACCAACACACTTTACTCTCAATTTTTCTGGCTTGTTACAAAAGCACAGGGCAATCCTTTATAAAGACTTTGCAGCCCCAAAAAATAGACCGGCAATAAAATAAACTACTAGTCTAAAAATAAGTTTATCATACAAGATCACTATAAACTCTAAAAATAGTTGTGCTAAACATGCAGCTTATCATGCATTGAACATGCATTCCTAAAAAGATAAAAGTCTTCTTAAATAAGTCTTCAAAAACTCTTACACTCCTGCATGCATGCAAGCATCACTTATCAACATACTCCCCCTTGATGCAAAGCCAACTAGCCAATCATGGAACTTCACTATCTAGTCTTGTAGACCCACTTAGTACTAATTTATTTGTTTTCACATGGAAGCTTTGTAAACTCCCAAATATCATTCCTATCAATGGAATCCATTTCTTCTTTCATTGCTTGCAACCAAATGCTATCAAAACATGCATCTTCAAAAGACATTGACTTCCTTTGTGTCATAACAAACAATCAATAGTCACCCAACTCGAACATTCAATCTTTGCATGATTATTTTTCTATTCAACATGTATATACTTATGCCAGTGCAACTTCTTAAACATACTCATGACCTTTTTCCAATTTGATCCATTTGTCCATCCATAATTCATCGACATACAATCTATCATAGATTCCTTCTTCCACTCTTTATTCCAACACATCTTTTCATAATGATTCCTCAATCCACAAATATTACAAGGATGAAGATCCCAGCAAGCTTCCTTCTTATGTCCTTGCTTATTACAATGAGAACAATGCAAATTATGCTTTTCTTGAACTGATTTATTTGTTCCTCTATCTGTAACATATCTATTTTTCTTTTACCTCCAACATATCCAAAACCTTCATGCTTTGGCCTCACACTTGGTTCAATGGGATCTCTAATTCCTTTCCATACTTTCCCAAACATTTTCCATCATAACTCATTGTTTTCATAATCTTAAAACCAACATTCTTAAAAAAATCATTTGTTATTATCATCGTAATCATAAACAAGATTTGTAGATTCAAACACATCTTTAACCTTACACTCTTTGTTTGAAGAAGATTTAGCTATATCACATGTATCAAATGATCCATCAAATGAAGAACACAAATCATTTGTATCACATGAGGCACTGCATAGTAAAGACTTAGATCTTAGATGCTCATTTTCTTTCTAGTATGTTGTAAGTAACTAATCTAACTCATTATTTTGTTCCTTCAATTTTGATAACTCATCCTTTTGAGAACAATTTTCCTTTTCTAACCTCTTCAATTTTTCTTCCAATTCTTCACTTTTTCTTTTAACTTTCTTTAGTTCATCTTTCAATATATCCTTTTCACACATTAAATTTGTATTTTCTTTCTTTGCTCTTTTACCAATCTTTCCCATTGATTTTAACCACACAGAAGAACCAATTAAATAATATACCTTCAAATATCTTTCAAAGACTATGTTTTGAGAAACCTTACCTCAACTAAGTTATTCCAATGGGCTTACACTTGCCAAGCATTGCCTAAATTTCAATGCTTGCCATAAATGCTGCAAAACCTTTTACCATAACATCCCAATGGATCGACTCAAGATTACACTACCACAACAACAACATGCTACTCAAGAAATCAATTGTTAGAGAGATTTCAGAGCCAAAATTAATAACCCAAAAACCAATAACCTGCTTTGATACCAAATGAAGATTTTAAAGCCCAACTTTGTTCTTTAAACAAGAAAATTATAACAATGGAAACAACACTTACAATGAATATACATCCATAAATCACAACTTACATCCATGAAGAAAAAAATCCATACACAACAACATAAACACAAAACACTCTGTATATTATTCTCCACCTTACATCTCTACTCAAATTGAGCAACCAACACACTTTACTTTCAATTTTTCTGGCTTGTTACAAAAGCACATGGCAATCCTTTATAAAGACTTTGCAGCTCCCAAAAATAGACTAGCAATAAAATAAACTACTAGTCTAAAAATAAGTTGATCATACAAGATCACTATAAACTCTAAAAATAGTTGTGCTAAAAATACAACTTATCATGCATTGAACACGCATACCTAAAAAGATAAAAGTCTTCTTAAATAAGTCTTCAAAAACTCTTACACTCCTGCATGTATGCAAGAATCACTTATCAACAGGGTTGACCTAGGAGAACATTTCTCCTTCAACATACTAGAAACCCTCCAAAGGTATTTTTAAATACTACTCTAGAAGTTTCAAATAGTAGAAAAGGCAAATCAAAAGAATCAAGAGGAATAAGTGTGCAATTTGCAAGATTATTTTTGCAAGTATTGGACAATTCCATGGGCATAGATCTAACCTTGACCTATGAACTCAACCCACCATTGTGTAGACATAATTCTCTAATCTTGAGATGACTGTAAGCTATCATAATTCATTTTTTATCCCAAGACATCCAGAATTTAGTGCATGAATCTAAAGTTAATTATCTCCCTCAAGCACATAACTAACTACCTTTATTTTTTATGGCATTTTCATTTGATGCAGGCATAGTCAGAGGGTCTAACAAAGGATTATCCAACCGTGTAGCCATAACAAACATAAGACCTCATGCATAGCAGAAACTCACTAAAACAACCACAAAACCCTATTAATCCCTACACTTTTTTGACTGATTACAACTAGCCACAATCTAACGATGCATCCTCACAAAATAATAGATAACCACAATAGTAGTGAACAACTTTATTAATTTCACAATCAAGAACAAATATTTTGCAAAACAAAAACCATCACAATGACACAAGATATACCCTATGAAAACCCTCCATGAGGGAAAAACCCAACCTCTAAAAGCATCCACATTATTATTGATTTCGTAGTCAAGACTACAATATATCGCAAAGGGGTTTTATATATTCTTACATGTTCCTTTTGAATGCTTCCTTTGAAAACTACTCTATTTAATATTATACACATTTCAAATAAAAAATATGTTAATTCTCCCTTAATGCATATTAATAATCTTTATATCAGTAAAAACTCTTTGCTTAACCCAAAAAATTAATTAAATATTAGTCTAAAACTAATAGCACACTTATTGATATGTGCTATTATATATAATTCATTGTTATTTATAAACAATAACTTTTAACACATTTTTAAAAATTATATAAACTTAAATCTACTAATAACATTAACATTGTTATCATTTGAGTTTTGCATTATGAAGCAAAAATCATTGGAACAATGTGGATTTAAACCATGTGAGAATTGGTGGTCTGTTTTGGTTTTATAGTGTCTTGTTTTTAAAATTGTTTTAATATTAGTTCTCTTGGTTGTCCTTTGCTATTTTGTTGGGCTTTAAATTTGACGATTAACCCTGCTTGTCAAGCAATTATTTTATGACAGTTATCCATTCAACAGTGCCCTTAAAATACTATGGCATACCATAGTATATGTAAAATTATATATAAACTAAGGTTTGGAGTCAAATGATAACAATGTTTTTGATTAAGTAGGGATTTTGAAAGGGTTTAGACTAGGGCTTAAATTTGATGGCCTGACCGTATTTAAACAGTTTTGCCGTAAATACAATCAATACTTTCAAAAGACTGTATTAGACAAAAGGAGAGATTTTTGACAAACTGTCATATATATATATATATATATATATATATATATATATATATATATATATATATATATATATATATATATATATATATATATGACTCATGTGGATCGCATAATGTGAGTTACCCATTTTGGGTAGACAATCCAAATTGTGGATACCCTAGTTTTCGGTGTTGGGTGGTGAAGCCCAACTGTTACAGCCACTCTTCCACTCTTCGGTTACTTTGCCAACTCTGCGGTTACTTTCCTTTTGTGGCAGATTCTCGATGCTGCACCTGGTGGTGTGCATGTTGCATGTTGGCTATTATTAGATATTGAGGGAATGGAGTGTAATTGTTGTAGGTGTATATATAGCTATGATGTTGCCACAGTGTTGTAGTATTCTAGATTTAATAGAAAAGAGAAATCCTCTGCTTGTTTGTGGATGTAGCCTGAAAAGGTGAACCACATTAAAACGTGTCAATCATCTCTGTGTGTTTTGTTTGTTTATTTGCTTTCCCTGTTGTGTTTCAATTTGTTTATTTTATTCTACAATTGGTATCAGAGCTATGGATGAAGAAGATATGGAAGAGAGTCCCAATTGGGATGATTGGGTTCAAACTCTCATGTCTATGTGCCATGGCCATGAAGAGAGTCATGATGAAGTAGGACCTATTCATTAGATGTTTTTGGATGAATTAATGATGAAGTTGATTCTGTTATTGAGGAGTTTCTTGGTATGTTGGAATTCGGCAGTGGCATGGAGCAGATGCAAGAAATAAAAAGTGTTGTGGCTCAATCTAGAGGAGGGAAAAATGTTAGATTTGATTTGCCAATGGAAATAGATGATCCTCCTGTTTATTTGGCTGCTGTAGAGGATTTGCATGGTTTAGTAGAAGCTGAGAATAGTAATACCCAAAATGGCGGCGCTGTGAGAACGATAGGCATGGAGGGTGAAATTGTCTGTGAGGAGATGGAAATCAATTGGAAGGCAATTATTTAGCAAATGTCGGACTCTCCAGGAATTTGCCTCGAGGATTTCCTTGTCGAGGACTTCTCAACGGATTTATTGTCGCCTTCAATTGACACAGATGGTTACAGTAACGATGGCGGCGTGCAGAGTACCAGCGAAGCACTAAGTGCTCTCAATGACCTTCTGTTTCGTGGTGGAGGTTCTTTGACTGATGCAAGAGTTGATTTGGGCACCAGGTGTTTAAGTGAGGTGTATTCATTATCTACTGCGCATGCCATTCTGAATTTACCGACTGGTTTACCGGTACCTAATGGTCCAGGGAGTTGTTTTATTAAGCATTATAATGACGAAGCTACAACAGGGCCGTATCTAAGGAGTTTTAGTATTAAAGGGAAGAAGGGGTTGAAGGCACTTTTGGAAGGCACAATGTGGAACCTGTACGATAAGGTGGGGAGTGGTGAACTACCACCAGATCAGTTGTCATTTTTTGACTGCGCGTGTGGGGTATCGTACTAAACTACTTAATACAGAGGAAGCTTTTGAGAAGATGAGGGATAAAAAGCCAATGGGTCAAGCTGTTATGATGTTCGATGCGTTGGAGCAAGCATCCTCGACGCCTTTGTTTAACGTTTTGTCAGATATTGCTGCTAAGGAGCACCTGGATTGTTGGGGTTATAATATGATTAGATCATTTCTGGAAGGTGTTGCGATTGATTGGAAAGTTTGGAAATGATTTATACGGAGTGTCCTTGAACAGAGGTTAAAGCTCTGCAATACGGGCTTGTTTTCAAAGTGACAATACAAGTGGAAATGCAGGGGATCTCTTGACAGCACTGGTTGGACTTCAAGTGGGAGATTGTTGGGTGGTGAAGCCCAACCGTTACAGCCACTCTTCCACTCTTTGGTTACTCTGCGGTTACTTTCCTTTTGTGGCAGATTCTCGTTGCTGCACCTAGTGGTGTGCATGTTGCATGTTGGCTATTATTAGATATTGAGGGAATGGATTGTTGTAGGTGAATATATAGCTATGATGTTTCCACAGTGTTGTAGTATTCTAGATTTAATAGAAAAGAGAAATCTTTTGCTTGTTTGTGGATGTAGCCTGAAAAGGTGAACCATGTTAAAACATGTCAATCATCTCTATGCGTTTTATTTGTTTATTTGCTTTCGCTGTTGTGTTTCAATCTGTTTATTTTATTCTACATTCGGATCAATTGCACGGGCAAGAAAAATGGGAATTCGAGCAGGGAGCGCGGTCCATTTCTTGGCGTTGTTTGTAAATGGTATGGAGAAGAAGTTTGAGATTTTGGAGATCAATTATACCGGCTCTCTCATCATAAATTCCACTTCTCTAATAGCCATATCGTGTGATGAAAGAGATACGTTTGAGCATTTTGAATTACCTCAAGATGGCACCTTCACCATTTCCTCCAACAATAAGTTCCTGGTCGTTGGTTGCTATTCAGTCGGTTCTTTCACACTTAATGAAACAAACATTACTGCAAGAGGTTTCTGTCAATGTGCGCCCACCGTAAACAGCCGGTACGTTGTCAGCTGTGTACGAATTCTTCGACTAGCTAAGTGTCGATTTCTACTAGCAACCAAATAGACTTATTTGTTTTCAACCAGTCTATCTGTACTGTTTGTCTACATGTTTTCGACCAACATTTATGTTGCAATATTTTCTTCCAACCGGTTGTTTTACAACGCATCCGCTTGTTAAGCTCTTCCCACATTGTGTACGGACAGTTTTTCAAAAAAATTAACCTCTGCAATTGTGGACTTCTATCACAGATTATTTTATTCGACCAGTCTTCACATTGTCGACCTCTACAATTGTTGATTGATTTATCGAAAAACTATTCTGTCAATTAATTTTGACCAGTTAATTGTTTTACATCGTGCCGACTGGTTAGACTTTACCAAGACCATATGTTCTCTTTTATTATCATTGTCTTTTAGATTTCCTTGACTTTTTGACGATGATAATGGATGTACATGTGGATGAATGCAGTCGTGGAGACTGGAATGAATGCGTTGAACCATTGCAGGGGGGGTATACGTCATAATTTGCCCGGTTCTTACAGTTGTTCATGTGCAAAGCATTATAGCAGAGATGGATTTCGAAACAAGAAAGGATGCCGACCGCCGAGTTAAAAAAAATCCCTCTTTAGATATGCAATGATAGGTAACCTATACGTCCTGTCTGTGTTTTCCGATTGTTTTCTTTTATTGGCCAAAATTTAGGGTTTAATCTTTAAGAATTTATTTTAATTGCTAACTAAAACTTTATTTCAACGTCTGGTCTGGGAAAATACACAGGATCTGTCTCTTCATTTGTGGTTGTCTCTTTAGCAACGTCTCTTTTGATTTGGTGGCTAAAGAAACGTCACTTGAAACTTGTGGAGGCCAAGTATTTTCAGCTGTTGCAGCAATACATCGCTTCTAAAGTTGGTAGAGAAAGCTTGAGAATGTTTTCTGCCAAAGAATTGGCAAGAGCTTGTAATAATTATTCAAAGGAAATGGTGTTGGGAAGTGGCGGCTTCGGAACTGTGTTCAAAGGCATTCTATTGGATGGTACTCTTGTGGCCATTAAAAATTCCAAGCAAGCTGTAAATCTAGAGGATGACCATGAGTTTCTTAATAAAGTTGCAATTCTCTCCCAAATAAATCACAGAATCATAGTAAAATTGTTAGGGTGTTGCATCCAAACTAAATTCCCATTGTTGGTGTCTGAATTTGTTTCAAATGGAACACTATTTGAACATTTACATTCCAAAGAGGGGTCTTTGCCTTGGGATCACGTCTACTGATTGCCATCGAGACGGGGGAGGCTTTGGCATATCTACATTCTGGAGCATCTCAACCCATTTTCCACCGGGATGTAAAATCGTCTAATATTCTTTTGAATGAGACATTCTCTCCCAAAGTTGCAGACTTTGGGATTTCTCGTCTCACCTCTGCTTCCAATAACACACATCTCACCACTAATATAATGGGCACAAGGGGTTACTTACATCCTGAGTACTTCCAAACGTATCAACTCACTTACAAAAGTAATGTATTCAGTTTCAGTGTTGTCCTGGTTGAACTTTTAACAGGTCTGAAACCCTTGAGTGGAGAAAGGATCGGTGAGGAGTGGAGTTTATCTACTCTTTTTCTTGCCAGAGTCAATGACAACCGCCTCAAAGAAATCTTAGATAGCAAAGTATTGGAGGACGAAAACTGTTGGAGAATCGATAGCAGATAAAAACAACAAGAATGCGAAAATAAACAATCACACAGATTGAGAAGAAAAATGTAAGTTTTTAACTGGTTCACCTTATAGGCTACGTCCACGAAGTAGGGGAGTATCTTTATTTGTCTCTGTTTTGACAGTCATACATTATACTGGCAGCAGATACATAACTTTTTACATAGTTCGAATGTCTCATATGAAGTTACCAAAAGAGAGAATGTGAAACAAAAGATAGCCGACGCCAAGAAGAGAGGTTGAAGGGTAAAAGTAAATGTGAGCACAAGATGTTCATTGGGCTTCATATACCCAACAATCTCCCACTTGAAGTTCAATGATTGCTGTAACATATCAGACATTCTCCTACTTTGATCTTATTGTCACATCTTGACAATGCCGAGAGAAGTTCTACAAAGCTCGAATTTCTCTACAACCTTAGAATAGCACTTCTCACACTTCCATGCATTTTCTCTACTAACTAACTCCGCCCTTGTGAAATCTGTCAAGCAACCATCAAGACACTTGTAAGAAATGGGTGCATATGCAGGTTGAAATGCACAAATATTAACTTTTGAGATAGTGAAAAATACAAAAACCTAAGAAGAAGGTCTAAAATTTTCACCCTGGTATTTTTTCATCAATAATTTCTAAATTAATTTGCATATTAAATTTTTGAATGATTAAAAATGAGTTATTTATAACAAGATATGTAATTAATTTGCAATTTAAAGTGTTAAGAAATGGGTGCACGTGGAAATTGAAATAATATATTTCAACCTACAATTTTCTTCAACAACATTCTATTACACAATATTCATTTTTCTAATATACAAATTCTATTACAAGTGTTAGTGATAGTTGGATTTATATTCCCATTGTTTATATTATCAATACACTAAAATATATTTATCTTCCAATATTGTGTAATAGAATGTTGAAGAAAATTGCAGCTTGAAAACATATGTATTTCAACCTATACATATTAGTTCATGATTTATAAAATATTTTTCAAATTTATGAATTTATTTGCTTCAGAATTTGTTTTATTTGAAATTTTGGGATCCATACATTAAAAAAATGCATATTATGTAAATGAATGTTGGTGAAGAAAATTACGAGTTAAAAATGCAATGTGTATTTCAACGTACAAATGTTTAGTTTATGATTTGTAAGATGTCTTTAAAATTTATGACCTTCTTACATGATTAATAATTTATTGTATTTGCTCAACTTATATGGAAATGCTTCTGGTCAGTTTGTCAATAAGGACAAGTCAGAAATTTTCTTCTTTTTTGTCAACCCCAAGCTTGAACAACAGATTCTAAATGTCTTCAAATTCAATAGAGGTTCTCCCTTGCAAATATCTTGTATGCCTTTGGCTATGGGACATAGATCAGACAAGTTGTTGGATCCCCTTGGTCTAAAGATAGGCAACAGGCTAGCCTCCTAGAAGGGGTGATGGCTTTCTAGAGTGAGAAGAGTAGTCATGCTCAAAGTTGTGGTGGTTGCCATCCCAATTTATTTAATGTCTTGTCTTCCTTTAACAATGGGTGCTAGTCAAAAGATCAACAAGAGTATGAACTTTTACTGGCAAGGTAACTCTAAACAAAAGAAAATACCTCTCATAGTGTGGGAAAAGATGTGCAAATCTAAGCAAGTAGGGGGAGAGGGACTGAAGAACTTGTTGAAGCAAAATATTCCTCTCAAAGAAAAACTGATTTGGAGGATGTATTCTAATCCAAATTTGAAGTGGGTCAAAATATTGCAAAGCAAGTATTTGGATGAGGATAGGTTGAGTATCCTAACTTCAGATCACATTCCACATTCCACAAGGCTCAATGATTTGGAACTTCATGAGTAATGGTAAATCACTCATAACAAATTATCTAACTTGGGATGTTAAAGATGGAAGATCTACACTTTTTTGGGATGACTCATGGGGTGGATACCTATGCTTAAACAAAAGACAAGAATTAGAGGAGGTCAAAAGAGTCACAACCCAAAGATGGGGAGTCAGAATCAGGGATTTCATGCAAGAAAGGAGTTGCAATGGTGGAAAGGAGTGGAGGTGGAATGATGCAAATTCTTTGAGATTCCTGAGACTCCTAATTTTTGAGTTTAAGGCAGACCTCAGTTGTAGTCATATGCCTAAGGGCAGAAGAAGACAAACTAGTTTGGAATGGAGCCAAATCTGGCCAATACAATATAAAAGACGAATATAGGCTCCTAATGGCAGAAGAGGAAAGCAGATCACTTTTTCTTGTGCATCTCTATTGGGACAAACAGTGCCTTCCCAAGGTTGAAACCTTCACTTGGGCATCTTTACAAGGTCAAATTGTAACAACATATAAGTTTCATAAGCTAAGCTATTAGGGTCCATCAAGATGTGTTTTGTGCAAGAATGCAGAAGAAATAGTAGACCACTTGCTGCTTGGTTGTTCGTTCACTCAGGAGTGTTGGCAGTGGCTTTGTGCCAAGCTAGGATGGAAGGGAGCCCTACCCAACGATATTCTTTGTCTCTTCCAATCTTGGCCCCTTCTTTTCAAATCAGCCATGTTCACAAACATTTGGAAAATTAGTCCTTCTTTGCTGATTTGGGAGGTGTGGAAGAAAAGAAATAGGAGAGTATTTCAAGGAGAAGAGTCGTGTTTTCCCCACTTTCTTAACAAACTTGAAGCGACCATAGTCAAAGTCTCCGATAGCAGAGTGGCGAGTTAAAACCCTAAAAATGTCAACTTCCTTGGATGAGATGCAAAGATGAGAGTGTCTTGGTTTGGGCTATGCATTCCTCCTTCTGGGAGGAAGGTGGAAAAAAAGCTCAATTGCGGAGAATGCAGGCAGTTTGACATCTAGAAAAATTTGGTTGGCACAAACTAAACTTTGATGGAACCTCTAGGGGCAATCTAGATGCCTCTAGAGCAAGGTGCATAGTGTGATATTGGAAGGGGAGGGTGGTGGGCAACCTTTCAAAGCCACTCCCAATAGGGACAAACATTTATTTAGATTTAACTTGTTCTAGATCATGTCTTAGTTAATGAAAAACCATCTTCAAGGTCACATATGTCAACAATGTAACCCACAATACCTTACCATAAGTGTTGCATGTAAACACACAAAGAACAAACATTACATAAAAAATATATGGTCAAATTGCACACTACTTAATGATCTACAGATATAACGATAAAGTGTTATCCTACATAATGTAATAAAATGGGGATACTTGCATAAATGGCATGTCACACATAAGTAGTAAGTAGACAAGATCGACAACAAGAATGATCGACCTTCCACCAAAATATTTTTTTTTCATGTGATGGAAACACCTATTTCAAATATTTGTTGATGGAAATAAACAACGTGGGGCTTATAAAACTCATTTAATCTATGAGTACATGTTGAATATGCTTTAACTCCTCCTAACATGGGGCAAATCAATATGCTTCAACTCCTCTTAAGTTGTCTAGTTTTATGGCAAATCAAGAAGGTGACAATGCCTACCCCTATCATGATGAATGTAATCTCAAACAAGAGCCACACCCACCACCAATCCTAGATTTTAAAATAAACATCCATGCACTCATTCAAAAATTGAATGATGACATGCAAATAATGGGTCAACCAGATACATTGATTGGTTTTGACTAAGATGGTTTATGCCCAAATTCTTTCTGAAAGGATAATGAGTCATCAACATTAAGCCCCTAAGTGATATGTGCATAGGTAAATCATGATGGTTCATGCTTTGAATTAGATCTATCATACTTTGTGTGTGGGAACACAAAAATGAGGAACAAGTTTTCACTTGAAGAGGAGATATGTGACTACATCTAGATGAGTAAAACTAAAGAGTGGTATGAATTTCTTGATTAGGTGTTGGAGGAAGATTCATGTGTAACTTATATAACATTTTCTAATAATAATGGTGGAACATGTAATGCTTTTCAAGGTAGTAAGATTGATTCTTGTGGTACTAATATTGAACTCATAATTAACAAGAATGAATCCTCATGTTTTAAATTTACTAATACATAAGATTGCATTGATTTTCATCAGGTCCTTTATGATTTTGTTGATTGTGTGCATGCAAACGAGGAACTTGAAGAATTTTTTGGTGAAATGCTAGATTTTTTAGGTGTGTTCTAGGACTAACACTCATCTCCACATGGCATCCTTACAAATAAGGAAGTCTCTTTATCCCCACTTATGCGTTATCCTAGTTCTTATTTTAATTATGGTAATTCAAAGGTTAAAACATACCAAAGGGATATAGCTCAATTAATTGAGATCAATTGGTGAGAGTGATGCATGTTCCTTGATTACATCATCCACTAATGTTCTATATATCTTGCATTCACTTTAACTTTATCCATAAATATGTTGTTCTATATAATTTAAGAGAACTAGGCCTTGAGCTTATCCTTTGAACAATCTAATCTATATAAGCCTACAATCTTAGCTATTTGATCCAACAATAAGTTTATTGAATTATGAAAATATATTCACTTCATTGGAACGTAGTTGTCTTAGCTTAGCTAAGAATGAACAAAGGTGTTAGTGTAGGTTTTTATTTTCTAGTTGGGTAATTTATTTTTCCCTATATTCCCAGGTTTTTCCTACACTTCTTTTAATCTCGCTTAGGTTCATAAAGCATGTTTTATTAGGTGAGTGGTTGCGAGGTGTCACCTTCCTACATGTGAGCATCCATTAGCAATCTTGGGAAAATACTTTGCTATCTTTAGTCTGATAGATGGTTGCTCCTCATTGGTCGGTGTTGCCACCTCCTCCCTCTTCCTAGTCTATATAAGCATGCTACCTGGCTTGTATTTTGTATCTCTTGATTTTGCATCCTCTTAATGCTATTTTACTTCTAGCATTTGCATTACTCTCTTGGAGACTAATTCCATGTTGCTATTTTGATTTCATATCATTTGCATTCATAGTTTAGATATCTATTCTTTGCACTAGTTTTCTGGGTTAATAATCTCTTCATATTCTAACATGGTATCAGAGTTATTCTATGTGCAAGAGTAGATTTTAGTTTTTATATTTGAGAGATTTAGGGGGGATAATAAATCTTATTATAGTTTTTTGAAAAACCCAGTATGCTCTTCTCTTGCATCTTCATATGATCTTGAGAATCAAGAAAAGTTTGACAGAAACTTTTTTAATCTCTAGAGTTTGCACATGTGTTTTATGAAATCTGGGTGATTGCAGTATTTTTGGTTATATTGTCAACATTTCTAGTTGTTCCAACACGTCCAGGAGGCTTAAGAAAGTCAAATTTGGCTTTCGTTTCACCGAAATCAGAGATCGTTAGACACAGTTGCGAAACTAGGGTTTCAAGCTCAAATCTAACAACCAACTTACATATTTGGTGTTTTCAATCAATATTGGAAGTTCCAAAATGCCTTTTCTTGTCTTAGGTAATTGATTTAGCCTTTGCATGCTATTTTTTGGTTGCTAGAGTCATTTTTTTATTGCTAATGGCGTTCTGTTTACATTGGATCAACATCTTCTGTACATCAGCAAGAAAAACGCCTTCTGGGTTTTGTTCGTAACACAGAAAAACCATCTAGAAATGTTTTAGTTTTTGCATGCAACCTATATATTTTGCAGATACACACTCGGAAAGCTACATCAAGACCCCTCTCCGTTGGCAGTTGCAGTTTTGAAGGCAGTTTTCAAATGCTCCGTTCTTGCTCATACGGACTCTGTTTCCCACGAATTATTTTTTGATTTTGGCTATTTTTTGTGGTCTATGCACTAGTGCAGATATTTTTTGATTTTGATGTAGATATTTTTTAGAAATTGTAGATTCTCAGTTGTGACACTGCATAGTTCTCGTTTTGGGAACTTCGGAAGATCATAACTTTCACATATGACCTTGTATCAAGGTGATTCTTTTTTTGAAAGTGCATGATTTTTTTAGTAGATCATAGTGGTGCTATTTATTTCCTTGGGTATTGTGCCAAAGTTGTATTTTCATCATATGCTCTTCGTGAGGGTTTTGTAATGCATTGAAATCAAGACCACTTAGTATTTCTTGCTAGTGGCAGTTGTAAACGCACTAATATAAAGTGCTAAATCATATTTTCTTAGGGGGGTTCTTTGATTGAGTGAAAAGGGGGGGTTGTCTTGGTTGTGTTCTCTTCTTTTCAGCATTTCTTCTCTGCATTTCTTCATCATGGATCAAACAAATATGCCCATCCTAACTCCATACAATTACTTTGAGTGGAAATCACGCATAACAATTCACTTAAGGAAAACTGGATTAAATAGAATAACTATGGGACTTGAAACTGAACTTGCTAAAGATGAAGATAAGCCTAAGTGGTTTAACAAATGTGATGAGGCATATGGAACATTGTGTTTGTCTATTTCTCCTGATTTGCTCTTTCACTTTGAGTCTTTGAATTCACCAAATGAAATCTGGACAAAGCTAGACACACTATTTGGCACACAAGATTCAATGAGGGGTCATATGTTGGAAAATGAACTAATTAGTTTAAGTCCAGGCAATTTCAACACAATCCATGATTTCTTCACTAAATTGAAATCACTAAGGCTGCAGTTAAAACAATGTGGAATTGAAAAGAAAGATGAACAACTGATTCTTAGTATTCTCTCTAAGGTAAGTTCAGAATATTCTGTATTTGTTTCTACCTTCTATGCTACTAAGGGTGTTCTTGGTACTTAATTCACCATGCCATCTTTAGATGATTTTGTTGTCAATCTCACTAGGGAACATGACAAACTAATCGAGATGGGCACTCTTAAGTCCTCTAAGTCACATGCCTTGGCTGTCAACCAAGGCATAAAATAATAGAAAGGACAAAGTAGTAACAACAATAGTAAGGATAAGAAACAAAAGAATAGCAATGAGAAGAAGGATCAGATATCGGTTGCTTCAAAAGCAACTAATGAGACCCAATCTTCCAAGGGTGACAAGCCTAAGAAAGAGAGGGTCCAATGTGCCTATTTTAAAAGACCCGGTCATGATGAACATAAATGTCTAAAGAAACAAATTGATCACTTGACACACATTCTTGAGAAGAATAATAGTAGTGTTCCTGAGTCTATCAAACAGAGTTCCAATGAGGGGTCTAATAAGGCAAAAGAAAAAAACAAGGGGAAAGAAAAGGGCAAGGCCCTTGTTGTAGTTGCTTCTTCACCATCCACTTGGGTTCTTGATTTGGGTGCTTTGCACCACATGGATTCATTTAAGGAAGAACTTGCATCTTTGGAGCTATGTACTATGGCTTCTATTTTGATGGGTGATTACACTCCTGTTGAGGTGTGTGGGAGAGGGTCTATTGATGTGGGAGATGGCACATTCCATGATGTTCTTTGTGTACCCTCATTATCAACTAATCTCCTATTGGTATACCAGATCACTCACACAGGTTCAGGCAAGTAGGTTGAGTTCACTCCTGATTCAGTGGAGATTCATGAGTTGCATAGTGGTTCTATAGTTGCAATTGGGAGAGCAGATCATCAGTCACGGCTCTATCTATTTTCTCACTTTGTTCCTGATCCTCCTTCAACTGTTTTGCTCACTCATTCTAATAATGTGAGTAGATTATGGCATGAGTGGTTTGGCCATCTTAACTTCTGCTACTTGGAGCAGCTCAACCAGCAGAGCATGGTCACAGGGTTGCATTCAATTAGTTTTCAGGTGGTGTTTGCCAAGCTTGCATTCTTGGTAAGCATCCTAAGGAAAAGTTTGACAAAGGTAAGGCATGGAGAGCTTCACAGATACTGGAGTTAGTTCACAGTGATTTGGCTGGTCCATTTCAGCATCCTTCTTTCAGCAGGGCCCGATATGTCCTCATATTCATTGATGACTTTTCTCAATATACTTGGGTGTACTTTCTCAAATAGAAGTCAGAGGTATTTGATCATTTTCAGGACTTCAAAACTTTTGTAGAGAAGCAATTTGGGAAAGCCATCAAAGTTTTGCACACTGACAATGGTGGTGAGTATGTCAACCATCAGTTTGAGAGATTTTGCACTTCATAGGGGATTGACTTGCAGCATTTAGTTCCATACAATCCTCAGCAGAATGGTGTTGCAGAATGAAAGAATAAGTCCTTGAAGGAAATGGCGAACTGCATGATTCACTCCAGATCTCTTACACCACAGTATTGCCCGTAGAGGCCATTAACTGTGCTTGTTATATCCAGAACCGTGTTCCTCACCGAGCCTTGAAGGGAGTCACTCCTTTTGAAGCTTGGAGTGGTCAGAAACCATCAGTTAAGCACTTTCAAGTTTTTGGTTCTCCTACATGGGCCCACATTCCTGTAGAGAAATGCAAGGCCTTGGATATGCAGAGCAGACCTTGCATATTTGTAGGTTATCCTGATGGTGTGAAGGGTTGTCGGTTGCTCCACCCTACTACACATGAGTTGTTCATTAAGAGGAGTGTTTAGGAGGACTCTTCGAGCTCACTTTCTATCACTTCTCCAACTCCTACTTTGACATTGGAGTCACTTGGGATACATGACAGATCTTCTGGTGAGTCAGATTCACCTAAGCAGTCTTCTACCTCCAATTCTAATGCAAAGAGTGATTTAGAGGACTCACCTCCTTCATCTCCTAGTCATCATTTAGAGGTTGATGATTCTCCTCCAAATTCTCCATCTTCTAATCCACTTTGGGCTAGACAGACCTTGCAGTCTGCAAGTGATTAGGTTGGGGATCCATTAGACACTAGGTAGACTCATTCACAGTTCTAGGATGCTCCACATGTCTTCATTGCTACTACCTTAGATCCACAATCTTTTCATGAGGCTTCTGGTATTCCTGAGTGGGATACAACTATGCAAAAGGATTATAGTTCCTTGATGAGGAACCACACTTGGGATCTTGTCCCTCTTCCTAAGGGAAGAAAACTTGTTCGATGTAAGTGGATCTATCGAACAAAATTTGTAGCAGATGGGTCTGTTGAAAAGCATAAGGCTCGCTTGGTCGCCAAAGGATTCTCCTAGGTTCCTGGGATTGACTACTCTGAGACTTTCATGCTAGTTACCCAAATGAATTCCATCCAACTTGTTCTTGCCATTGCTACAGCCAATCATTGGGAAGTACACCAGATGGATGTGAAGAGTGCTTTTCTTCATGGTGACCTTCAGGAGGAGATCTACATGGAGCAGCCACAGGGGTTCATTCAGGATTCTTCACTTGTGTGCCAACTTTAGAAGTCTCTCTATGGCCTCAAATAGGCTCCTCGGGCCTGGTATGCCAAGATGGACTCCTTCCTTCTATCAGTTGGGTTCACTCGGTGCCATTCTGATCCCAATGTCTACATTCTATAGTAGGATGATTCACTCCTATTTCTAGTTCTATATGTTGATGACTTGTTGATCATAGCAAGTTCTTCATCGACCATTAGGGCTATCAAAACTACCCTTCATGATATGTTTTTGATGACTAACTTGGGCTTGTTGTATTACTTTCTCAGGATTGAGATCTTTCAGTCTTCTTCAGGGATCAACATCACACAGTCCAAGTATGCTCTAGATTTGCTCTCAAGGTTTCATATGGCTGACTGTAATCCTGCTCTAACTCCCTTTCTTTCTGGAGTCAAACTTGAGGCTCAGTGTTCTTCTCCACTTGTTGATGGCACTTTGTACCGACAACTTGTTGGGAGTCTCATTTATCTAACTCATATGAGACCGAACATTTCATATGCTATAGGCATGGTCTCTCAATTCATGTAGGAGCCTCATGAGCTGCAATAGAAAGTAGCCAAGCGGATCCTTCACTACATTCATGGTTCTCATAGTTTTGGGATTCACTATGTAGCGGGTATTGAGCTTGACTTGGTGGGATACATAGATTCAGATTGGGCAGATGGTTCTCAGGATCACAAGTCTACTTTAGGTTACAACTTCTCACTTGGTTTAGGTCTTGTTTGTTGGTCGAGAAAGAAGTAGTCTACTATTGCTCTATCTTCTACTGAGGCTGAGTATTGGAGGCCTATGAATGCTGCCATTGAGGCCATTTGGCTTCAAAATCTTCTCACTGAGTTTGGTAACCAGATGAGATGGCCATCAGTCATATTTTGTGACAACCAGAGTGCCATTCAGATCTCATGGAATCCGGTCCATCATCAATGGACGAAACACATAGAGGTCCACATGCACTACATCCGGGAGCTCATCCATGACCACATCACCGACCTTCGCTACTGTCTGACTTCTGACCAGGTTGCTGATATCTTCACCAAACCCTTCACTGAGAGCAAGTTCCTTCATTTGTGAGCTTTGCTGGGGGTGCAGGATGCTTCATCTTCTAGGGGGGCTTCTTCCTCTCACTCAGAGTCCTGATTCTCTCTACTTTTGGGGGGTCTCTTCTCTCTCTATTTTGGGGGGAGCCTTTCTCTCTCTTTTGGGGGGGATTTTATGTACATGGGTACCTCATCAGGCTTGATTTGCCGGGACCCATTTCTAAATCCACCTAAGCTTCGCTTATGGGGGGTGTTAGTGTAGGTTTTTATTTTCTAGTTGGGTTATTTATTTTTTCCTATATTCCTAGGTTTTTTCTACACTTCTTTTAATCTCGTTTAGGTTAATAAAGCATGTCTTATTAGGTGAGTGGTTGAGAGGTGTCACCTTCCTACATGTGAGCATCCATTAGCTATCTTGGGAAGATACTTTGCTATCTTTAGTCCGATAGATGGTTGCTCCTCATTGGTCAGTGTTGCCACCTCCTCCCTCTTCCTAGTCTATATAAGCATGCTACCTAGCTTGTATTTTGTATCTCTTGTTTTTGCATCCTCTTAATGCTATTTTGCTTCTAGCATTTGCATTACTCTCTTGGAGACTAACTCTATGTTGCTATTTTGATTTTGTATCATTTGCATTCATAGTTTAGATATCTATTCTTTGCACTAGTTTTCTAGGTTAATAATCTCTCTAGATTCTAACAAAAGGTAGTGAGAACAAAAGAAAATGTAGCATGGTGTCGTAACCTGTCTTCATTCTGTTATAAAATTGTAATGAAGTACTATGAAATTTTATAGGAACCACCCCAAAACAAGATCATCTATCTGATCCAATTTTCTTTTTATTGAATTATGAACAATCATGCTCTGCATGGGCCTTTTATACAATTAACAAATCAATTTGGAAGAAATTGTAATCCCTGGCAATAAATTATGTCAAGTTGATTGAGGGATTTCAAGTGACAAACCACCTAGTAAACTTCTTGTTGAGCCTAAACTTAAAACCATTTATCTCAAATATTTGAGAACCCCGTTGATTCTTGCAACTTGTTGAGTTTTTGCACATAGAGTTGGCGCAAGCCCCATTGATAATGCCAGAGCACATTCTTTTATGTTTGATTTGGAAATTTTTTTTAAAGTGGCATAAGTCTCTTAGTTCAAAAGGTCTTATAAATATTTTCCTTACTGAGATGGAGGCATTTCCACCACGTCCATGGTCACCTCTTTTGACATCAGACATGTCTAACACCACCTTCATTTCTACAACCCAAACAACAAGCATAAATGCGAGCAATGAATAATAGTTTTTAAACCTGTTCATGACTACCACAAGCTCTCTAGGTCACAAGATTCATCAAAAATCTTTAAAACTCTCAAATTTTGCATGGAGAAGTGGGAAGAAATGTTGGTGTAGGGGTCGTAATACCATCGAAGCCATAACAGTTCTCTAGACAATTCATTAAATTCTATGATGATAAATTCACCATGGGCTACAAGCAATCTTAATGCACTTCTTGCAACATCAATGGAGCAAGCCATGAGCATACTTGAAACACCCCAAATCGCCAATAATTACATCCAACATGCCTTCCATGGAGACATTGGCTGTAACATCTCGCCATGCAACCCCGAAGGGTAAGAGCCAAAAGAGTACCAAAATATTTTTTTTGACATAAAAGGATAGCATGCACATGATATGGTTGCCGATTCGATATGTCGACAACATCCATGGCCAAGTATGGCCGAATGTACAACCCAAAGGAGAGGACTAATTCACTCTCCAGAGGAAACATTGTAAAAACTATGTTCATTTTAAACACCAATTCAAATGTTTCTAATCCCATTTCAATTACAAACATGAATCCATAATCATCATAATACAAGCAGATCCGATACCCACACTAAAATCCATAAAACAAATAAGAAACAACATCACATTTCTTCTCATTGCTATAATTTACATCATCTCTCGCAAGAGAGTACAAAAATTACATGAAGGAATATACAATTATAATGGCATAGCTATGAATATGATACAATAACTGAATAAGTACATCAACTGGTAAGGTAACAGAGAGAAAGAACATCTCCAATTAATACTCCAAAACCTGTACACCAGTCCCTAATGGTGGTGACAACGCCTCCCAACCATGTGGACTCATAAGAGACCACCCCACCGTACACAGAGATAGTCACAAGGCCCAAATAGAAGTAACCAAGTAAGGGTATACATGATGGCCAACACTCACATCAATCATGGAGCAGACACAGAAAATAATGCATAAAGCCAAAGTCATAACATAGAGATGCTCACAAATATACTGTCGGGTGCTACTCACGACTACCAAGGCACTAGAAACTAGAGTGCAGATTAGATGGGGACTCATCATGCATGCTTGAAGGGATGACACCACACAGAAACAAGTACATTACTCATACCGACAAGGAGACTCAAACATGCTCGAATTAACACTCTGTAGATGGATAACTCAACGCTCTGCAGATGGATAGGCCTTCTCATATGCATCCTTAGGCTTTACAAGTGCTTAAGGCCATGTACAAGGACTCAATATCCTAGACCTAAGCTCATCTCATTTAACCAAACAAGGCATACAAAGACCAAATAAAACAATCCAATAAAAATAGGTGACAGTGTGTGTCCCATCAACATCCCCAAAGATTTGGAATAGCCATAGAGGGCAAGGGACATGTCCCAAGGTCACCACACCAACTTAGCAGAAACATAATATGCTTATAAATATTAAATACAAAATTAAATACTGTGATCTATAAAATAAAAGCTTTTTGATGACAATGTAATCTATTGAAAATAGCCCTTTGTCAGTTAGATCAGTTGTGTAATAACTCCAGTGGTCCCAAATTGATCACATCAAAATACTAAGCTAGTTCCCATGTCAGGTTTCTCAAATTGCAAACTACCATTCTAAAAAGAGGACTTATTCATGTGAGTGTTGCTAAAACACAATAGAAATAAAGTGATCACAAGAATGCAACGTTGCAGGATTTAGACATAGGGTATGTCTTAAACCCTTAACACTATTCATGGACAAGGCACATATACTTTTTGGTAGAATGTGCCCAAAATAATTCATCTCAGGAATGTGATGTTTGTAGAATACTCAAAAGGATTTGAATCGATTTAAAATCTATGATAGTTTGAATGTGTAAGTTTCACACAAGGCACAAAAGTTGTCTACAAGAAAGAGAAAAAAGAGCATCAAAATGAAGTCATCTAATGATTATAGGATAATCACAAAATTGATTTGATGAAAGGGCTTTAGATATCATTAATCAATTGCATTTGTAGGTGTAAGCCGATTTCACAATCAAAGGATATAAAAGCTTAGAAACTTTCAAGAAAGAAATATTAATTGGTTTAAATCTAATTTCCACGGCCCTACCAATAGATAAAGTATATAGACTAGTAACAGAATGCCTCAAGGATAAGTTTACCCATGCAATGAAATATTCATAGAATATGCATAGAGTGGATTTGTTGAAAAGGGCTTAAGAAACTTTAAAGCACTGCAACTGGTGATTCTAAAGCCAGATGCCACAACCTTAGCCAGCATCCTCACTGCTCATGCCAAAATGGGAGTGATGGAACAGGGTATGGACATCCATCAAAAGATAACGAAAGAGGGATTTTAGTCAAAAGTTGTAGTTTGCAAGTGCCCTAGTAAACATGTATACAAAATGTGGAAGCGCATACAGGGCATGTGAATTGTTTGACAAATCGACTCAATGAAATGTGATCTCATGCAATGCAACGATTGCAGGATGTACACAACATGGATTTGTTGAAAAGGCTTTAGAAACTTTTAAGCAATGCAACTGGTAGTGTAAAGCCAAATCCCAAAACCTTTGCCAGCATCTTCGCTGCCTATTTAAAATGGGAGCTATGGAACAAGGTATGGATGTCCAACAAAGCATAAAGGATAGAGGAATTTTATCAGATATAATAGTTGGAAATGCTATGGTCGGCATGTATGCAAAAGGGGAGGCAAAGACATGATGCGTGAACTGTTTTATAGAATGCCTCAAGGAGAAGTAGTCTTAAGAAAAGTAACATAATATCTTGCATTGAAAATAACTTGGGCAGATTTCCTTTACACGCAGTAAACAAATTTCTTGGTTTTGTGCCAGAGAACCAACAAAGAGGAAATCACAACAAACATGTTTTAGATTTTGTGCTAGAAAAACAAAGAATTGATGTAAATACCTTTATCAAATCACTCACCCCTTCAGCACACCTCAAATCTGAAAATTGATATGCTCGCCTTTGTGAATTGCTTCCTCTTGAATTTGGGTTAACTTTTTCCTCCTCCACAGAACGATCTCTGTTGTTGAGTATCTTTCTAGTTGCCAAGCAATCTATAAATGAGAGTGCCCACTTACAAAAGCATGTGAATCTCCCTTCAACTGACAGGAACCCCCTAATTTTGATCACCATGTCCCCCATTTGTACATGCCATTGATCTACTTGCCAAATTTGGGGATGATCTCACCAAATGCCTGTTGAAGATGGATTTATTTCCCTTCAATAAGAATGCACAATAGAAAGTTGCCTAATCAGTCCATTCACATTGATTTGGATAGGGATGACAAGAAATGAAGTTTCCAATATGGCCCCATGTCAATCCTGAAGTTCCTCACCAGAAAAGCCCCCAGGCCATCAATTCGTTCAACTGCCCAAAGATATTTTTATCTTGGCTCTTTATTGTTGGTCGATCCACTCCCCCAAAAGACATAAATTCTCACCAACACACTAGATATTTCTTGCTATCCTAAACCAACTCACCAACCAATAACAAGAGCCATTGAATGGCAAGGTGAGAGTTGTTACATGGGCATTGCCATTCTCTTGCCGCAACGCTCCTGCACTTGTTGCTTCACTAGTTTTACCTATTCATCAATGCTATGAGCTAGTGCAAGTGTTTTCAAATTTTTATTTTGGCACTTTTCATTGAGTTGACCGCACTATCAAATCCAAAAATTTGATTTTGACGGTGGCAGCATGATGGAAAATGCCAAGTTGAAAGGTCAAAACTAAAGGTTGTTGGGGGTCCCATCACCCATGTTTTTTGTGGATCGATACCTTTTTGTAGGGTGATTTGTAAGTTATAATGTCATTTCGTATGATGATTTGAATGTTATGATGTCTTAGGCATGTCATTTTCTTGGGAGAATAGTTGCTTCCTATCAATAGCCATGTACTTAAAATATAAACTAAATAATTTATTAAAATTTTAGATTATAAAATTTTTGACATTATTGATATAGTGATGTACTTAAATATAGAGCAAATAATTTATTGTGGATTATAAATTTTGATGTACTTACAATATCTATAGTAAATAATTTATTAAAATTTAGATAAATTAGCATAAATATCTCTCCCCATTTTTTTAGATAATTGTATTTAAGATATCTATATTAATTTATATTTAGAACTTTAATCTTTATTTTATTTAGGCATATGCAATAATAAGATGAGGCATATGTAATTTATAAAAAATATAAGCACATATTATAGAAGGTTGTACAGATAATAAATAAGTGTAAAACTAAATTACCAGACAAAACCTTGTCTTTAGAAATAAGAAAAAAACAAATATTACTGCATCACACAAATACCCAAAATTAACTATTAAAAACTATTTTCATTTCATAATCTTTATTTTATTTTTTTATCCTCCAAACCAAAAAAATAGTTGAAATTGAAAATAATTTACAAAATTTGTAAATAAATTTTAAAGAGCTTGATGTCTACAAGCTATAAAAAAAAATACAGATATATGTATTTTCAACATATGAAGATGGAAAATAATTTAAATGATTTTTTATAAATTTCAAAAAATCAATTATTGGTATACTAAATATCTATAAACTAAAAAAATTTATGATCTTAAACTGAAGCATTCTCTTTTATATTTTGTTCTTCTATACATATTCCTTTAGTCATCGTTTGATAGATTATGTAGACTTTTCAAATATGATTTGAATCATGTTTGAAGTCTAAATACTTTATCTTATATTTTATTTTTTTATGTAATTTAAATGATTAATATTTCTAAACTTTTTCTCCTCAATGTTTTCATCTGCAAAACCTGAGCTTATTGAATGTTAGCCAATGTATATTCATATGACACATAAACTTGTTGTATGTTGATGCATGTTTATTGAGATATGGGATGAGTTGCAGGTTGTTGGACCAACTATTTGCAAGTTGTTGGACCAACTATTTGCAACCTAACTAAAGAGAGGAATTTTTTCTCTGAAGAAGATGAAATAATACTGCCATACCATGACAAGCTTGGAAACAAGTAATTTTTAGAAAACAAAATTAATTTCATTTGTCTGCACTGTCGATAGTACATTAAGCTGGGCTCTTTTTCTAATGCCCATATAGATTTATTTCAAATTTCATAGTTGCATAATAAGTCATACAAATACAATAAATACTTCATTTATTTAGAAGATGAAACATAAAAAAAACAAGAAAATCATGATTGTGGCCCCAAATCCCTGTCCAGAAGCGATGACAGTGTGGCAGTTGCTCTGTTTCATCCAAAACCACACTGCTATTTAGAAAGAAATGGCGAAATCTTGTGCTACTTGCGAGAATGATGTTTTTCCTTATTCCTTTGAATATCTGTCTTTTTCTCTGTGACGATGGCGATGTCTATTGTGGGGGTGCTCTAAATCAGATGAAGTTGCCATTGCCATACCAAAATATCTGGCCAATCCTTTGCTTTCTTCTTGGCCAATAAAAATTGAAGGAAGAGAAACCACTATAACCTTGGCAGTCGAAGGAACCCCTTTGGAAAAGTTATCAATCTTTGCAAAAAATTCAAGCAAAACTTCATGCCCTGTTACATCATCATAGTCCTTTGGGTCCCCAAAATATGCATCAATATTACCATCAGCATCCACATCATCCACATCAACATCTACACCAGTTTGTAATGCATCTTGTTTTACAACTTCTTCAACCCTATGTTATGCACAAGTTTGTAACACATCTTGCTTTGAATGGGACTCGAGTCCTCCATCTGTCACAGCAGCTGTAAAGATGCCAGGCACTATTGAAGGAAGCTTGTCTGGGGACATCTCACCTATATTAGCACCAATTTCACCACAAAGGGGCGGCAGACTAGATTTAATAGGTTGCGTTGAAGTATAAGGAAAATTCAAATGCTGTGTATGACATAAGGAAGTGGGCAAGCAGTGTGTGGGAATAAAAGAATAAGAAGAAACTTTATTTAAAGGTTGCGCTGAACTTTGCAAAGGTTGTTTGTTGGAGTTTGAAGGCAGTGTGGAGGTTTTAGAAAATAGGGATGGGCTTTTAAAGGGCTACATTGGAAATTGAGAAGGCAACACTGAAGTTCTAAAAGGCTCCAATGCCTTTTCCAAAGGTTGTTCAAGACTCTCTAATGTCTACATGTGACATGTATTATGCTATGTCATATAAAGATTTGGAATTGCATTAGACTGAGTAGTGCCAGAGACGTGATCCTCTGTTGACTGTGAATACAAATTTGTGTTTGAAGTTTGTGCCAAACTTGGCATGCTAGAAATATAATTTCCCTCTATACCTGTAAAGGATGGCAGCGTAGAGGGTGAATTTTGATGCAGAGGATGTAAATTTTTAAACATATCGCTGCCACTGCCAATATCATTAATAGGCACATACTCTTTTGCTTGTGTCCCCTATTTTTGCAAACCCGGGAAAACTTTCTCATTAAATACCACATCTTGAATGTGGGTAAACTTTTTGTCAATTGGATTCCAAAGTTTGAAACCAAATTGTTCCTCACCATAACCGATAAATATACACCTTTTTGATTTGGGATCTAACTTCATTTGTTGCTCTATTGGAACATGAACAAAGGCTTCATAGCCAAACACATGTAGATGATTGTAAGAGATTCGTTTCCCAAGCCATCTCTTCTCTGGAATATCAAAATCTAATCGAGATGAAGGAGCTCGATTGATTAAGTAGCCTGTTATATTACAAGCCTCTATCCAAAATTCTTTCCCCAATCTGGCATTAGAGAGCATACACTGAGCTCTCTCAAGAATAGTTCTATTCAACCTCTCAGCTGCACTATTCTCTTGAGGGTTGAAAGGAACTATCTTAATCCTACAAATACCATTATCTACACAAAATCTATCAAATTCTGAAGAACAAAATTCTCCCCCATTGTCTATTTTTAAACATTTTATTTTGTGCCCAATCTGATTTTCAACAATGGCTTTAAAATTTTTAAATTTTGAAAACACTTCTAATTTTCTACTTATCATGTAAATACATACTTTTTTAGTACAATCATCAAGAAAAGTAACGAAGTAATTAGCTCCTCCAATGGAGGTTATCTGTGTAGGACCGAAACAATCAGAGTGCACGAGCTCCAAATGTGTAGATTTCTTGTCATGACCGGCTGTCAAGAAGCTGGTCTTTGTTTTTTTGTCATAGAAGCAATGCTCACATAACTCCAAATCAATGGATTTTAGACCTGGATGTTGATCCCTTTGAAGCATGAATTCAAGTCCCCTTTAGCTCATGTGTCCGAGCCTTTTATGCCAAAGCTCCAAGCTGCTGTTCACAACCGCCATTGCAACTCCCACTTCAACCTTATTCTCTAGCACATATAGACTACCTAATTTGTTTCCTTTTGCAATCACCAAGGCTCCCTTGGTTACCTTCCATGAATCTAAGGAGAAATTGATGTTACATCCTTGAGTATACAGCTGGTTACGGCTATCAGATTTCATTTCAGGGTGGGAACATGTTTTACATCCCTCAAAATCTATTTGTTTCCATTTTTTAGTTCCAACACCACATCACTTTTGCCTATTATTTCACATGCTTTGTTATCACCAAGAAAAACTCTTCCAAACTGACCTTCTTGATAGTTTGTGAAAACCTCCCAGCATGGAGTAGCATGGAAAGAGGCACCGGAATCCAACACCCACGAATCCACAATAGTGTTACTTGCTGATAAAACTAGAACACCTTCATCTTTGTCATAAGCAGTGTTGTCTTTGCTGTCCTTTACCTTTTCTTGTGCCTTTTGATCCAAAACATCCCAGTCATTGACTTATTATTCGACATCTTCTCCGGCTTCTTAGTCTTCCCTTGCAACGCAATAGCGAGATCCAAGTTTTGTCCTGAAAACTTCTCAATTTTCCATTTATCCATTTCCTCCATTATTCTAAAAATTCTTCACCAATTTCCAAAACAACTTCACCACCAAGCTTCTTTATCGAGCTTCTTGACCAAGCTCTGATACCAATTGTTGGAGAATCGATAGCAGATAAAAACAAGAATGCAAAAATAAACAATCACACAGATTGAGAAGAAAAACATAAGTTTTTAATGTGGTTCACCTTATAGGCTACGTCCACAAAGAAGTAGGGGGATATCTTTATTTGTCTCTATTTTTACAGTCATACATTATACTAGTATTAGATACAAAACTTTTTACATGGTTTGAATGTCTCATATGAAGTTACCAAAAGAGAGATGTGAAACAACAGATAAACAACTCCAAGAAGAGAGGTTGAAGGGTCAAGGTAAATGTGAGCACAAGATGTCTATTGGGCTTCATATACCCAACAAAAACCTGCAGCAGATGGAAGATGTGGCAAGGTTAGCAAGATTACTTTATTTCGAAAGGAGGAAGAGACCGTCAATGAAAGAGGTGGTGGAGGAACTTGTTTGGATACGAGGTGGCATAAGAAAGACAAAGTTCCATGACAATGGCGACGCAATATTCCAACAGACCAGCATTTCCAAAGAAGCGTCACAAACGTCATGCGGATTCAAGAGTTACAGTGGAGAGTACGACAACACTCTACTTAAATATCATCCACTTCAATGGTCAAATGATCAAGAGCAATTTTACACCTCATTCACAATAGAAAGTGTTAAATAGTTGTCCTATTTTTATTGGCCAAGATTGACCTTTGATTGTTGAAGTGGATGATATTTAAGAATAGTTGTACATCAGAGGAGCCATTCACTGCACTGATTCAGATGTCCACCCTACTCTGAACCATTGGGAAAAAAAAGCATTTTTAGTCTATTTTGTTGGAATATAAGGTTTACATTATGTAATAGAGTGATTTTGTGATGTTTATTATTAAATATTGTTAGTGTAGTTAGTTGCTTTCTTTAGATTGAAGTTGAGGTAGTTGAAAAGTTATTTTGAAAAGACTTTATAAAAGTCATAAGGGGGAACAACTTAATATTACAATTATTTATTCTGTTTATTATTGACATCTATATAGTCTTCCATTTCCATCATGGTATGAGAGCCATGGTGAAAATAATTTTCAGATTTGATTTTTGTGAAGGAAAAATTGCAACGAAAGCTGCAAGTTGCATGGAGGAATACAATTATAGAGGCATGAGAGTACCAACCGCTACGAGGAGGAAAGGTGTTGGATTATTGGAAGAAAATTTTTCATTGTTTAAATGTTTCATTACAACTAGCAATGCAGATGATTAAAGGTTGCGCTAGATGTAGGCTATGTTGGATGTAGGTTGTGTTGGATGTAGGTTGTGTTGGACATATTTTTTCAATGTTCCATTGTTTAATGCTATGTGTGGAGGAGAATAAGGGTGCATTGGATTTCATTTTTTAATGTTTCATTGCTACCTGTGGAGGAGAATCAGTTGTTGCGACTGGTGATGAGTTTGGTTAAATGACTAGTGTAATATTTGTTGTTTAACACTGTCAAAGATCTGAACTACTAGTTATGTTTTATTCGATCAACATTAAGGGGCCTCTACTGATGAATAAGGCATTTAATGAGGGAATTTATGGAGTGATATTTGTTTATAAATGTGGGGTTGTGTTCAACACCAGTGTTCAACACTTACCATGAGAATAGTAAAGCATCATTTTGTTGGTAGTTAGAGCTTCTTCCCATCACATTTTTTTTTGGCATTTATAATCACTCGTTTGTAATGTATGATGTGTGGTGGTGATTATATAGAAACGAGTTTAGTGAGAATACTTACACCACAATACTGTTAAAGTATTTTGGGGAAGCATATGGTTTTATTAAACCTTTGTTTAAGAAGTTTTGTTTGAAGATTAAATTGATAGGGTTTATTTTCTTTCTCTTCTATCCATCTCTCAAAAAGGTTTGAAACAAGGTTCATTAATCTCATAATTAAAAGTAATAGTTGGATTAATTGGTATAGTTTTCAAGTGAGGATTAAGTAGTAAGAGGATCAAGTCTTATAACTTGCATATCTTTTATGAAATACATTTTTATTCTAAGAATAAATAAGAGTGTGTTAACGTGTAAGAATATTATTGTAATGGGTGTATTATTAGTTGAAAATGATAGCCTCATTTTGTACATGGACACACATATGCATACCAAGAAAACAAATTTAATGTTGGTGTGCTCTCAATTGTTGTGTTTGGATACTAAAGTTTAAGAGAGGACAATATTGGAGGTTGACAGACATCGGAGACTAGAGGAATTTTTATCATCTCAAGCAAGCTTCTCGCTTAGAGATGGTGCTTTGTATGAGAAGCATCTATTTTTTATTTTTTTTGTGTTCTTTTCTCTAGATGCTAATAGTGTTGAAGAATTCATATGGTATGAAGTTTACTTTTTGACAACAGAAAGGATCTAGAGTACACAAAACTTAATATAGATTGTTGCCTAGACAACTTGGGAGTCTGTGGATCTTGGGAAGTATACCCTCTTGAGGGTCATCAAACAACTTGATGGAGCACTATGGATGTAGCTTGAGATGGATCGTTGCCTAATTGTTTGAGAGATCTATGATTTGAGAGCTTGGGGAGGTGGCAATCTAAGAACTCAAGAATTCAACTTGGGAGCTACACCCTTCCAAAGGTTATAAGGTGGCTTGATCTAGCATTATACCTAGTCCAAGAATTGTTTAAATTCAAAGAAAAACTTCTAAAGAATGTGTATTTATTTTTCTAATCAGCATGTTTTGTTGTATCTTCTATTTTTGCACTATAAACCTTAAGAGGGGGTTTTGGAATATAAGGTTTACATTATGTAATAGAGTCACCTTAGTGACTTTTTGATGTTTATTATTAAATATTGTTGTTAGTGTAGTAAGTTCTTTCCCGTAAGTTAAGGTAGTTTGAGAAGTTATTTTAGAAAGGCTTTATAAAAGACATATTGTGATACAGGGGGAACAACTTAATATTACAATTATTATTCTTTTTATTATTGCAATCATGGTTTAGTTTTTTCCAAAATCTATATGCTCTTCCATTTCCATCAAGATGTTGACCCTACTCTAAACCATTAGGAAAAGAAAATCATTTCTAGTCTATTTTAATACACTTCAGTATACCTTACATGATTTAAGACTGGAGTCTACAAGGGTTTACATACCAATGTTTAATCATAGGGGGGGCACATCTTTGAAGTTGCACCATAATAAACATTTATTGTGAATTCTAATAGTTCAATTAGCAAGCATACCATTCTCTAGGGATGTAAGCTTAAATATTATATGGATTGTACTAGACTATGTACAAAAAAAATTGAGAATGAATGTTCAATTATTTTTTTATTAGATAGAAAAAATTTAAAATCAAATATGTTTTTTAGTCGTAATGCAATACCTTAGTGTTTTAAAAGTGTCATCAATTAGTTGGTTTCTCATTAATTTTCTATCTTTTACAAGTTTCATAATCTTAGTTTAGATGAGCAAGATGAAAAAGCTAAAGCTAAGATGAAACTAATTTTTATTTAGTAGCATACATGACAACAAAGTTAGCACTAGTTATTGATTACTCTTTCTTTAAGAAGCTACAAGATGGAACTTATTGAGAAGTCAATTATTAATTGCAAGGGAATGTGATCTTACGATGAGATTTGGTAAAGTTTCTCCTTTATTCCATTGGAGTTAATGAAATTAGTATTATAATGGTGAAATTTGCATACCAATGTCATTTTTCATTTAGTTTTGAGTTTGTTTTGAGAAGAGTGGCTTGATATATATATATATATATATATATATATATATATATATATATGGACAAATGGCATATTTTCTCTCGCCCTATGACACCTACCCATTTATCACACATGTTCTTATACACTTATCAGTTACCACATCCTTATGTTTTGTAATACCCCATAGTTTCCCATTTTAAAGGACTTTTGTTAGGCTTGAACCCTAAGGAAGTTATGTGAATATTGCATGATTGTTAATTAAGGAACCTTGATTCAAATGATGCAGTTTGTAATAATCATGTTTTGCTAAACAATTGGTGGACTCACTAGATATTTTAACAATGATTAATTTGACTACTATCTTGATAAATGGTTATCTAGAGTGCAATGTGGAGTAAAGTTATTAGATTTATATTTCACGCTAATGTTTCATATCAATGATTTAGATTAATGTTTTAGATTTATGTTTAGAGTAAATTTTGTTTAGATTTGTGAACTCATGATTTCAATGATAAACACAATTCTTTGACAAATTTTTCTGTGTAGGAGATTATTGGTAAGGATGAGGCTAAAACAAGTAGAAGGGTGTACTTAGTTTTATGGGAAAATCCATATGTGACCAATAACAGTGCATAAGTAGAGAAAACAAGGAAGAAAATTAGAGGTCAACTGTCAATCACAATGACAAAAAGCTAACCTAGATTGCTTGATAAAACTAACTGAAATGAAAACCAAGGATAGTCTTGTTAGTGTATATATATTTCATATATTTTATACACTTAGACATAAGCCTACTTAGGTGTGCCTTTACACAACCTTGACATATGTCTCATTGAGGTGTCAAGGTTGTTAAGCAGTAAGGAGAGGGGTCATCAAGTTTCCCACTAAACTAGCCACTCATGCTAGTTTGTAGGAGTCTTTCCCTCGACTAATAACTAACTCTGCTCACCTATATATGTACTTGTCTTCTCCAACTTAGAATGGTAGACTTGCACACATTTTTTGTGCTTTGTATTTGATATTCAATTTTCAGTTCCTGTCTTTCATCTCTTTAATTTTTGGAATTCTTCATGGTATCAGAGCCAAGGTCTAAGATTGCTTTTTTTTTTATTTGCTTCAGTTGTTTTTGTGTGTGTTAACCTATTCGCAGGAGGCTGAGTGAAGGCTCAATTTGCTCGGCTCTGTAGAGGGTTTGTTTGCAAGAGGAAAGCTGGAGGGAAAGCTGGAGGGAATGGCATTAAAACACCCCTAATGTTGGCACCATTTTGCCCATAGCTAATCTCAATGCCCATGCCTCATACCCACGCCTCATACCCACGCCCAAGGCCAGACCAAATCTCACTCGAATACCTCAAGCTAAAGGTGTGAGATGTTGTGTGAAGGTGTGATTTTGGTCACTATTTGTGGCTATTTCAAGCTGACTCTCCTTTTTTCAAATCGTCATTTCTCTCCAATACAACAACCCTCAATTTGTAGGTCAAGATCTTTACTCACTTAAATGGTGAAGAATCTATGCAGGTCAATCCATCCAGTTTTATCTGGCTGCCATTACTCATGTTTTTTGATCTGTTCAAGCGAGGCACGACTCTTTTTTTTGGAAGGCGACTCTATTTTGGGCACTCATATCTTTGATGCAAGGGTCTTCTGTGTAAAAGGCATCTGTTTTCTGGTATTGGCGGTACCTCCATTACAGGTCATGGTTTTTTAAACCCTTGTTCGCCTTCTCTTGGCCACTCCATTCTGCCCTATATTTCTGCCTTTTTTGCTCTAAAATTTGGGCTTGCACTCTCAAACATTATGCCCTATTTTTTGTTTTTAAAGCATGGCTTTTCAAAATGCTATCAAAATAGGCAATTTGTTTTGTGTTAAAATAGGGGTAGGGCATTTAAAAATTGGGGCAACATTGATTTGTAGGAATTATGTTTTTTAATAACCCTTGTATCTTCCCTTATCGATGACAAAGGGTGAGGCCTGGGTTGGTAGGAGGCCAATTCCCCCTCACAATCAAAACCATTGTACATTCCATACTCCATGCTGATTCCAACAAGTAGTTGGAAGGCTACGTTTAGTCAGGGTTATAGGCATTTTTTTTTCTAATGCACATGTATTAAATTAGGCCATTTATGGGAAACTTGTTTGTATCATAACTTTTGATCTGTAGCTCGAAATTGAGCACCGTTTTTTGCAAAAGTTAATGTTTTGACATTTCATATCTATTGGACCTACTTGAATTGTAAAATGCACTAAGATATAAAGTGTCACAAATCTGGGGGGTCACCTAATACTAAATCATGGGGGGTGTACAGAGTCATGCCAAGTACACCTCTGAGTAGTGCCAAAGAGCACTTCCATAGATTTGTGTCAAGTGCATGTCCTTGAGTCATGTCTAGAACACTTCTATATTTATTTCCATATTTTTCAGTTAAGGGATTAATCAAGCAATTTAGGGGTTTAACCACACACTCAACTTATAAAGTGCCGCCTTCATGTATTATTCTGGAGGGGTTATACATAGGCATTTTCTAATCATTGACCTAACATAAAGTTCAAAAGTGGGTATTTTATCTAAGTCAACTAATGGGGATAACGAGTCATCCATTTGTCATCACTTTGAAAAATAGAAACTACAAGTCCTAGCAAAATGGTATCCTAGCACACTACCGATGGATTCACTTGTTACCACATCCATACGGGCTTATTCTTGAACCAAGCACATATTGGCAGAAAATTGTATGGGAAAATAGGAATAATCATGTCTTAGGATTAATTGGTTTAAGTGTTATAAACCACACTCAGTGGATTCCTCTATCACACATTGACTGCCCTAGAGCTCTTTGGACCAAACTATGGGAAATGTATGGAGACCCCAATGAACCTCCATTCCTAGATAATCCTACTATAGACATACTTCTTTCCCTTGATGATGTTGATGATCCTTTGTATGACAATGATACTGAAGAGGAACTTGCGTGTTGGGAAAGTCTTGACTGTACTGATGACACTGAGACATATCCACTTGCATTTACTCTCTCTACACCTCCTAGATTAGCAAATATTCTACCACCTCCTACTCTTGCTTCATCAAATTATAGAGTCACTTCTTTGAAAGATTATGGTGCTTCTTTGCAACAGGATATCAATCTTCCTAGTATTGAACTGATTGGGACACATTTCTACCTGACATCACTTGTCTGTTTGTAGAGTCCCACATTGTTGACATGGAAGCACACATTGAGGACATCAGTGTTCTCTTCAATGATAGTTTCGATGAAGCTAGATCTCTATTATCCTCTTCAAATATTCATGCTCTACATCATCCTAGACATGGTTATAGATCGTCATCATCCTCATCTATTAGGCATGCACCTAATTTGATTATGGCATCCTTTGGCATCAACATGGGGACACCTAAGCACTCTTCGAAGACATCACAATGAGCACCATCATCCTTGAATCATCTTTAGCATGATTCAAGATCATACATACATCTTCTTGCATGGGAAGATATCCTGCATCTTTAGGTGGTTTCATTTCCTCCCAAGGGAAGGAACATTGTTTGGCATTCTTGAATCTACATCTGCATCCTTTGTCAACTATCTAGCATCATTGCATCAGGACATGTACTATGGGGGGGTCTTATAGACCTTCTCTCATTTTCTCTCCTATGGGGGGAATCCTATATTGTACTTAGTGAAAGAAGTAGTTCTTCTTCACCTGTATAATTTTCATGCATCTTTTCTCTCTTTTGGAGGGTAGCTTTTTCCCACTGGGTTTTCTACCTTTCTCCATTTATTAGAGATTGCATTGTACTTGGGTACCTCATCAGGCCTAGTTGTTAGGACCCAATTTCATATTTGCACTGTACATGAGTATCTCACCAAGCCTTTTAGTCGGGAGCCATTTCATTTGTGCCCACCTAAGCTATGCTTAATGGGGGTGTTAGTGTATATATATTTCATATATTTTATACACTTAGGCATAAGCCTACTTAGGTGTGCCTTTATACAACCTTGATACATGTCTCATTGAGGTGTCAAGGTTGTTAGGCAGTTAGGAGATGGGTCATCAAGTTTCTCACTAAACTAGCCACTCATGCTAGTTTGTAGGAGTCTTTCCCTCAACTAATAACTATCTCTACTCACCTATATATGTACTTGTCTTCTCCAACTTAGAATGGTGGACTTGCATACATTTTTTGTGCTTTGTATTTGATATTTAATCTTTAGTTCTTGTCTTTCATCTCTTTGATTTTTGGAATTCTTCAAGTCCACCTAGAGCAAATGAACTAGGAGTGTTGAGGAATTTTCTGGAGAGAGGTGTTAGGGAGAATTTACGAATAATGTTAGTCAAACTAGTGACTAGTGGAGAGGAATGCAAGTGAAACATTCAAAAAATGGTAAGGTGTTGGATAAGTGGCACATGTGCCAACTCAAACACACGACCAAAGGAAAAACAAACTAGAAGAGACTAAATATTTACATGGATAGAAATGTTCAAGGAATGTTATTATTCTCATGATAGAACTTAGGAAACCCTAGAAAAATATTATAAGAAGTTAATACACCACCCAAACTAGTCAATGAGATCCAAGAGGGAAAAGCTCATAAAACTAGTATGTAATGTCTCCCTTTTGAACTAGTAGTGTAGGAGTAGCATAGAGTGAGTGGACTAGTAGCATAGTAATAGTTAGTGTCAATTAAATTTTGAAATAAGGTGGATGAGTTAGTTAGGGTTAGTTAAATAAGGAAATAAGGTGGATGAGTTAGTTAAGGTTAGTTAAATAAGGATGGTTGTGTCAATTACTTGCCATTGAAATTAAGGAAGGAACTTGTTGGTCATACTACAATCGATTAAGGACAAGATTGGCTATGATTGAGGAAGCATATAGTATATAGGTAGCACTAACTTTAAAAATTACAAACCAAAATCAATTTTATTCTCAAGATAATGACAATGTCATAGCAGTTGGTGGAATTTGAAGATGAAACCTTTCAAGTGTGTCAACCTAATTTCTTGGGAATGAAACACATTATCTATATACATACATGTACATATGTATGTGTTAGAAATGAAGGTAAACAACTATCAATGAAAATATGATTATAATTGTAATATAGATATTTAACTGTGCAGAACCAAATTGGAGATAGTATGAAATCAACACAAAGAAATAACAAAATAGAAGATAAAACACATAACATAGTTAATACATGCAGAAACTCTTTCAGGAAAAAACTCCACATAAGAAGAGATGGACCAGTCTATATTAACTTCAATAGAGTTTACAATATAACACTATCAATCTCCTCTTCAGGTCTTCAATCCAGCAACGCCTATTTTTCTAGTCTCAACTTTCTACTCTACTCATTCACAATCATAATACAATATCCTCATAAAGGGAATGCCTTCTAGGGAAATAAAATCTAACATAACCTCTACCATCAGATCCATGAACTTATGATGAATGGTCCATATTTACAATATATATATATATATATATATAATGTGACTTTTGGGGGTGCTGCTCCCAAACCCCTGTTGAGGTGCGTGGCCCCTAGACCCTGTAGGGGGTACCCCCCTACACCCCCTCGAAATGAAATGTTCTCCATAACCAACATCCATTAGGTATCGGGATCAAACATGCGACTGAAACAAGAATGCTACTTGGTGATTATATATATATATATATATATATATATATATATATATATATATATATATATATATATATATATATAATGTGACTTTTGGGGGTGCTGCCCCCAAACCCCTGTTGAGGTGCGTGGCCCCTAGACCCTGTAGGGGGTACCCCCCTACACCCCCTCGAAATGAAATGTTCTCCATAACCAACATCCATTAGGTATCGGGATCAAACATGTGACTGAAACAAGAATGCTACTTGGTGATTTAACCTTTCATCCCTTATAGGTGATTTACAAACAATAATAGGAATAATAAATGACATAGGATTTACAATTTTGATGGAAACTTAATCCTAACATTCTCCTACTTGACATAATATATTGTAAATACACCCATAGAAAACATAAAGCAACTAAGTACTAGGAACAAGGCACATGGCCTTCCTACACCATGTAAACTTTTATGTGCTCACAGGTTTAGTAAGTGAATATGCAACATTCTCCTCAATTTCAACCTTCTTTGGCTCAATCTGACCATTAGCAATCATTTCACAAAAAAAAATGGTATTTAATATCCACATGCTTACTCTGTACATGATACATGGGGTTTGTGGCTAACATATTGCACTTTGGTTATCACAACCAATTTCAATAATCATGCAATCAAAACCAATACTTGTACACAATTAATGTAACCAAACTGCCTCCCTAGAAACTTAGTTGCATCCATATACTCTGCTTGGGTGGTGGATAAAGCAACGGTGGGCTGCCTTTTACTCATCCAACTCACAGCTCCTCCAAACAAAGTAAACACATAACCACTAGTGGACCTTTGACTATCCAAGTCACCTACCCAATTTGCATCAACAAAACCATGTATGTCCAATGTCTTATCCACAATATCAGTACCAGAATAAACCAAATAGTAATCAGCAGTACCACACAAATATCTTAACACCCTCTTTGCATAATTCCAATGTTATCTACTAGGGTTAGACATAAACATGCTCAAAACTCCCACTGCTTGGGCAATATCTGGTCTAGTACAAACCATTACATGCATCAAACTTCCTATAGCACTAGAATATGGCACATCAGACATATCCTCTAAATCATCTTCATTCTTAGGACACATATCTAATGAAATCTTAGTACCAACCAGTAAAGAAATTCTAACTAGATTGCAACCCTGCATGCTAAATTTATGCAAAATAGTATTCACATATTTAGTGTGTGATAACCAAAGATTTTTGTTACCTCAATCCCTTTTTATCTCCATTCCCATAATATACCTAGATGCCCCTAGATCCTTCATGTCAAATGGACCTAAAAGTTAAGTTTTCAACTCACTGATCATATCCTTGTTACTGAAAAATAACATATCATCCACATACAAGGCAATAATCAAAATATCATCATCAATACATCAAATGTAGACATAGTGATCCTCTTCACTTCTAACAAAACCTAATTTCAAAAAAATGAATCAAACTTGTGGTACCACATTCTGGGGGACTATTTTAAACCATAAGGAGATCTTTTTAACTTGCATTCCCAGTGTTCTTTCCCTTTTACCTCAAAATTTGTAGGTTGTTGCATATAAATTTCTTCTTCTAGATCTCCATGCAAAAATGTAGCCTAAACATACATTGCTCAATTTCAAAATCATAAGTTGCAACAATGGATAAAATAAATCTAATAGAAGATAATTTACCAACAGGAGAGAAAATTTCACTAAAATCAACTCCCTCACTCTGGGAGTAGCCCTTGGCTACCAATCTAGCCTTGTACTTTTGTAATGAACTGTCTACTCCAAACTTCTTCTTGAAGACCCACTTACATCCTATGGCCTTTCTTCCTTTCGATAAATGTACAAGATCCCGGGTGTCACATGAGTCTAAAGTCATCATCTCCTCCTTCATGGATAATTGCCAAGAATTGCTATCATAGATGCATGAATAGCTTCCCTATAGGATCTAGGTTCATTTTTAGTACTCAATAATGTAAATACATAATGGAAATCTGGTGGGCTATACCTATCAACTGGGTTCCATTGTCTTGTGGATCTTCTCAAGGATGGAGTAAGAGATTCTTCCTCATGTTCTTTTGTATGCTCAACTTCTTCTATAACAATAGAGTCCTCCTCATCTAAACTTTCACTTGAATCTTCTTCTTCTCCATCCCCTAATCCATAATTTTTTTCTTCCTGATGTGTATTTTCTTTCTATAAATCAAAATGCAAGTATCCTCTTCCTTTCTTTTTCTTCTGGCTATACATGATTAGAAATAGCTCTAAGTTCCTTGAAAATCACATCTCTAGAAAAGATAACTTTTCTGTTTAGAGGATCCCAAAGCTTATAACCTTTTAAATTCTCACCATATCCAATGAAGATGCATTTCTATGCTTTTGGATCCAAGTTAGATCACTTTTCCTTAGGCACATGAACAAAAGTCTCACAACCAAAAACCTTTAAATGTGAAACATAAGGTTTCTTACCTATCCACACTTCATAAGGTGTCGAATCAAGAGCCTTAGAAGGATATATGTTTAAAAATTAACAAGCGGTACTCACATCTTATGCCCAAAAATATTTATCCTACTGTGCATCACTTAACATACTTCTGACTCTTTCCATTATTGTTCGGTTCATCCTTTTAGCAACACCATTTTGTTGTGGTGTAAATGGAGTTGTCCTTTGTCTTATGATACATGCACACTTACAAAACTTATCAAATTCCTTAGAGCAATATTCCCCTCCATTGCCAAATCTTATACATGTTGGTCCCATTTGGTTTTATTCATTGTTGGTGAGCGAGAATGCATATATAAGAAAGTTAGTTTAATATTCATTTGAACATCCAAGAAATCTCGGCACACTTGCACTCTCTCTTCTTCTCACTCATGCTCTCTATTCTTCTATAAAGCTCTCTATGGTGGATTATTGTTGTTACACTAACTTCTTGCAGGTCTTGTGAAGATCTCTCTACTTCTTTGGGCTACACCAACTTCTTGAGCCAAGTTGTGACATTGCATCAAGCAAGCTAGGGTTTCCATGCTCATGGTGACTCCTTTCCTTTATGATTTGTTATAACATTCCTTCTATTTTAGAGTTGCCTCTACCCTCCTAGGGCACACTCTATCTCTCATCATTATTATTGTGGAGTTGGAAACACCATTCATGAAGCTTGACTTAGGAAAGATCCTAAATAGCACTAACCCTCCTTTCTTGTGTGTAGGTCACATCCAAAAGAATTTAAAGATAAGAAGTTACAATACTAAAGAAGACTAATAGGCAAAGGCACCTAGGTTCAGAGATCTTGCAAAACCCTAATTACGGTCTAGGGCACCCAATGCCTTGTTACCTTCCTATTCCCAAAGTTAGATCTAGGTTCTCCTTTGTTCCTTGATCTCTATTGTACTTTCAGAATCTCTATATTTATTTCCAACATTTTGTTATTCTCTAATCTTGCTCAATTAGGGTTTATTACTTTGCCCTTGCTTGATTGGTTGGATTTAGTTGATTCTCCTCTATACAACAAAGAGATAAAATCCCTTGTAGTTTGGCTCTCCTTCATGGGTAGAAGCCATGCTCGGTTTGTGTCTCAATGTTAATGGAAGAGGATTTGACCTAGTTTAACATTTTAGGCTAGGTGTCTCTTTTCCACCTAACACTCTCCAATAAAATCTATGCCCCGCTACTGAAATGGAGCATCCACTACCAATGGTCTTAAGGGTAGTGCCCTAGATCCTTTCAGCTTTCCTAAGAATCCCTGACACACATCACATTTTCTTACCATATTATGTGTGTCCTGGAAAAGAGAAGGCCACCAATATCCAGCCCTCAATATTTAGAAGGTTGTGGTATTGGTCATGAAGTAGCCACCACAACTTCCCTTGTGCACCTCCTATAATATTTCCTCAAACTCTTTTTTACTTAGACATTTCAATAAGACACCATCCCCAATTCTCTAAAATAATTTCTTGTCTAATAGAACATATTTGATGGCATACAATTTCAGTGGTCTTCTAATTTTCTATCATTTCTTCAAGATAGTTCATATGGTGTAAGTAGAATAGGATATCCTTGTACCATAATGAATCTCTCAACCTGCAATCTTCTATTTCTTTTGTTACTTCCAATGAGTTTACCTAAGCTGCCTCCAAATTGGTTTTAGTCATAAAATTGGCCAAACCCTGTCCTCTTACCAATTTGGTAATCTGGATGACAATATTGAACTCCTGGATCTTGTTTATCCATCTACACCTTCTACCAGTTACTTCTTGCTGAGTGAAAATATCCTTTACAACAACATTTGGTACATAAGCCACAATCTCAGCACCAACCAAATAAGGTCTAAAATTCTTTACATCTTTAACCAAAGCATAAGCCTGCTTTTTCATGATATCATACTTCAGCTCTGCAACTTGACGGGACTTACTGAAGAAATAAATTGGTTGTTCAAATCCGTCTTGGTTCTTTTTGCAATAGTACTACAGCAATGGTATGAAAAGATACAAAAGTAAATAATTGGAAAGGTTTTGAGAAATTAGGTGAGGCAAGCACAAGGGCTTTCTTAATTGCTTCCATTATGTCTTTGAAGGATTTAGATGGTTCACCTTCCCAATCTACACTTTGTCCCTTCTTTAGCATTTTAGATATAGCTTTTGTTGTTTTAGCAAAGTTAGGCACAAATCTTCTGACAAAATTGATTTTCCAAAAGAATGATTGGATGCCTTTGATTGTTTTGGGTTGAGGTATCTTATCAATTGTAGCAACCCATTCTGGATCAATTCTAACCGCATCCTTAGACACAATTTGTCCTAGCAATTTTCCTTTCTATGACATCAAACACACATTTGTTGGGATTTAAACACAATTATTTTCCTCTTTCTTAGAGAATACTATTAAATAAAATTCGCATACTACACCATAATGACATTTATCAATTCAGAGAATGCCACATCTATAGCCCTCTGGAAGGTAAGCCCTGTATTGGTTAAGATGAAAGGCATCCTAATGTAAACATAGGTGCCCCATGGAATGGGGAAAGTAGTTTTGTACTATTTTGTTTCCTTTACTTTCACCTAACTATAGCCAGAGAAACCATCCATCATAGACAACAGTTCACACCCAGTCACTTTTTGTAGCATGGCTTCCAAATTTGGCAAAGTCCCCAATAGAGTTGCCAATCTATTGGTTCCCAAATTAGTAGGTCGTAATCTCTAAAGGATGACTGATTCTTTAGATCAATGACTATAGGTGATTCGGCCAACAAATGGGAGGTTCTTGATTACACTCCCCTACACTTTAGGATCTGCAAAACCAAGGTGGGTATCCCTATAGAAATATGCTTATTCAAGAGTTACAAAATGGTTACAGGCAACATACTGCCAAATGAAAACATTTACACAACATGAAGAGGATTTACAAGATAGTTAATATTTATTTAAATGTTCCTCAAGGTATTTGTGATATTCGTGTGAATTAGGGTGGGTCATAACTTATAGAGTTAAGTTATCTTCATATTTAGATATTCTTTGTTTAATTCTTATGGGATAGAAAGGTTTACCACTATAAGATCAGTGCCTAAATGGGCATACATAGTCCTTATGTAATAGTTAATAATTTTGTAATGGTGATATCTCTTGAAGGTTATAAGATATTACTGCTTATAGCAATGCAACTTGCATAGGTGACTCCATAGTTCAACATTCTACTTAATTATCCCTTCTATATCTAAGATTTCCCACAATTGTCTATGAAATATTTATATTATTCTTGGAATAACAACTAATAGAGACAACCGCTTGAAATAGCAAATGTACTTCAAGGAACAAAATAACCCTTAGTTATTCCATTCAAAGAAACAAATACACATTAGATGGAGACAATATGAACCATAAATCTTTCTCTCATATATTCCCTTTTCAAGAAAAGATTAAAATATTATGAACTTTGACATAAGCAATCACAATGTACTTCCAATTTTGAACACTTCTCAAAAAGTTTTTTTTCGTACTATCATTTTTTGTAAATACAATGACTTCAGCCTTTATAGAAAATGTTACATACAAAGATTATTTGGATGAGTGACATATGTCACTTTGTAACAACTCTATGAACAACCCTTTACATTTCACCTTAACATTTTTTTACCTATCATACAATGACAAGAAATGGGTGTCATTGAAGAGAACTTCATCCTCTCATTGGTCATCTAATAAAATAGTTTAGAAACAATAAGCTTCCAACCACTAGCTGATGTGGATCAAGGGATCCTTTGAAAGGGTTGAGATGAGTGTGTACCCCTACATTTCTGGTTGACAAGGCACAAGTAGTCCAACTTATCCACCTAGAAGGAATGACACTTCCTCTTGCCGCTCCATACATATTGAATAGTGATTCTATCACAGAATGGGCCTATGTTTCTGACCTTGATACAGACTCAGGCAGAGAAAGATTATATGCAACAGGCTTGGAAGAAAGGAAGGATTCTAAATTTGGAAAGTATACCAGCTCCAATCCTCTCCATACTGGGAGAAGGACTCCACCTTGTAGCCTAATACCTTGTTTTTCTATCCAAGACTAAGAAGTTGTAAGCTACCATCAAAGAACCATGTTACTCTAGGCAACTATTTTAATTTCTCGTTATGTCCCAGATAAGGCAATTCCTAAATCTTTCTTGATAGTATCATTCTAGAGGACCCCTCCAGCTGCTTTCTCTCTAGTGAGAAAAATTACCCTTAATGACAGTTCTGCACATGAGAGTAGGTACTTATCTTACCAAATCTTCCCATATCTTAGTAATGGGAAGTTTGTATCTTCATCTTGCAACAATTGGGCCCCTCAAGATACTTCAAACAACTTAACTACTACAACTTCATTAACCCTCTCCAAAAAGACAAACAAACAAATAAAAATTGCCTGCAGAATGTTGTTAACCTCTCCCTTTATAGCCATAACTGATGCTGATTAATTCCCTGATTACTTTGTGATTTGGCTTAATATATTACAATATTCATGACTCAACAACCAAAACATCCTATCAATTCCTCAAAAACTAGGGATATCTTTCGAAACACTCACCTATTGCCAAGCGGTCATTTCATATCATGCTCGAAGGGTACTTGGATATCCATCCTATGAACATTTTACTTGAAGGCCACATATATTCCAAGGTCTTTGTCAGCCTATTCATGTGAGTTTGATACCTTGCATCCAATAGTACCTTGGCACCTTTCACAAAACCATCAATGCTAGACTACAATTTTAGTAGAATATCTATTTTGACATTACATAAAATTGAGTCTACATTTCCCTCATGCATAGTCGATGTGATAAGCATTGGGATGATACCTTGGGATTATGCTTTCCATAGACCTAATGATTGCATTTCTCTATTGGTATCTACAATTGGCAGTAGCTGACACTCCTCCAAAGCTTTGAAACTTTCAATTTTACTTTTGATTGCTATCTCATATCTACCTTGGGATGATGAAACACCAATTAGAAGCTCTGCCACTTCAAAAGTACTTAAGACTTCTGGCACGTCAGGGCTAAATCTTACAACACCTTGGATCACCATCAGAGATGACAATCTTGGAATCCACACACTTAAAACTTACTTCAATGTTGACTCGTGTCTAACTTGGATGTCATTCACTTCTTTCAACTTATCAAAACAAACCCATGCATTGTCATCTTTACCCATTATTTGGGACATTATATAGTTTTAAAAGCAAATTCCTTACCAAATTTGATGCATCATGTATCCCTTTGGCCTTTATTGCTTTCACTGCTTCTTTTCTCTTCCTTATGTTTTCCTTCAGATTTTTAATCCTAAGGTTGTCCTTGTCCTTATGTGATAACACATTGGAAGAAGTGGGTGATGCTACGCCTTCTGTTAAGGTGGCCTAAGGCAATTCTATCAATGACTTAAGTTTGTTATACTCTTGCATCAACTTTTCATTTTTAACCAATTGTCTAACATAATTAGCCTGCAACTTCCTAGATGTGGCTTCACTGAATAAAGCAGTATTGACCACTAGGGAAGCATCTTGGGGTGTTGTCATGTCACTAAATCTTCAGACAATTAAATTACCTTTCAGCTCATTTACATCCTTGATGACTTGAGGTTTATTGTCTGATGATTCCATAGCTAGGGATAACTTTAAGGAACCCCCCCTAAAAAAGCCTATAAAATCCTAGCTTGGCGCCAAAACAATGTTGGTGAATCAATGCCTATTTTTGAAAAAAAAAAAATTCATTAACGATTTTTTTCCAATTTGTTGACATTGGTTTTTTTCATGGCGAATTGTATATAGATTTGACCAAAAAAAATTCATTGGCGAATTATATTTGTGTTAAGTAGAAAAGGGAGAAAAATGCAAAGTATGTGAGTACACTAGATCAAACCCTCCTTTCATTACAACATTCAAGGACAAAATTGAGCCAAGTTACTACAAGATGGAAGAGGAGTCAACTACTAGTTTTGTGCTCTTGTTTGCAAAGGAAACATGTGATTCAACCAAGCCTTTTATCAAACCCTAGGCCAATCAATGCACTAAACCCTAGAATTTTGATAGTCAACTTATAACAAAGAAACAAACCTATCCAAACCTATCCCTCAAAAGCTGAAATGTTGGAAGACTCTGAGGCTAGTGCCCAAGTCCAAAAAGTTCTAATCTCTGAAAGCTCTGAACTACAAAAATGTCACAAATGATGCTCTGATGCTGAATTTAAGGTTTGTTTTGCCTGTTGGACAATGGGGCTAGCTCCCTAGTCTACTACAGGTGAATTTCCAAACTCTGTTTTAAGATCTTGAATCTTGATCTCTCAAACAACCTCCCTGTACCTTTACTTTTGCAATTCCCACACATGTAACCTACACACACGAAGAAAGGGGTTTGGGGGTTGTGGTGTTTAGGGATTTGCCTCAGTCAAATCCTGGGTTAGCATTTAAGTTTTCCCAACATCGTTGTTAGAGAGAGTGTGTCCTTGTAGGGTAGAGGCTAAAGATAATCTAAATGATGATGAAATGATTCAAACACAATGATGTCACCTTGGTGGTGAAGTCCTCCTAAGCATTCCAATGACACAAAGGGAATTATCTCGAAGTGTGGGACCTTGCGAAATGAGATCAGACCTCCAGAGAAGGCTGACTTCCTTAACTGGTTATCACCTAAAACTATTGAATTTTTATAGGAAAAGGGAGAAGGAATGCTTTTAAAAATGACGGATGAAACAAGAAAACTTGAAAATAAAGGGGTGATTCACCAAGTTGAATAAAGAAACCCTCATAGCACTAAAAGATGCACAACATAACTAGATACAATAAGTAAGCATACACAGATTCAAATGATCCTAGCGGAGGTGAGAAACATAATGATTGAGAGGAATAAAATGTTCACAGACAATCACATGTAGATTCACACTAAACTAAAATCAGTAAAGGAGGTAAAAATAACTTGCATATATTTAATAAGAAGGCTATAGTACCAAAAAGCTCTGTTTAGAAACAGAAGGACTGAAAGCCAAAAAAAAAAATTCAACCCTATTTACATCTCATTCTATGCATATATAGCATTTCAATCTGACCTAAGTCGGTTACAAAAAAATTGCTCAAAGAGCTATAACAGGAAAATATCTCTCTCCGAAGGGATGTCCAACTACAAGAAGTTATGGCACAAAAGATCTGGAAATGGTGCAAATGGAAGATATTTTCAATCTTCAATGCAAGCTGCTTAATCATCAATCTTCAACAATGAATTGGTAGAAGATATTTTGGGCATTGAATGCAAGCAACTTAGATGTCTATCTTCAATAATGAACATATGAAATAACTGAAACATGGCAGTGAAGAGATCGGATTCACACTGATGGCGGATGGGACATATCACCCCTTGACATTTTTTGTATTTTTCATTGGGTTTGAGATCATCTACAAATTTAAATCTAGCCGCTGAGATGTCCAGTCGAATGAACATGCAAATCTAGATCCAAAATTTTGAAAGTGAGAATATCCTGCTCAAAGCCCGCCAAATGAAAGAGGAGGCAAAAATAAGCATTTTTGCCTTTTGTGGCATGTAGAAATTCGCCAAGATGAGCGAGATATTCACGGTCAAAGGTTACGGTCAACTGTCTATGTATATCACTTTGCATCTGTTTCCCATGTCACATGGCACCACCCGATTAGCCGTCACATGGAAGCTAGGACCTATCACTGAAAAGCTACATCTTCTATCAGCCGTTGGAAAGATTGTGAATTGAGTCGCCGATATGGGAAGTCTGGTTGATATGTTCTTTGTATCATTTGCCTTTGTATCTCAGATTGTATATGCAACATACAATGTGAATATACATGCAACATGGAACTCAAAAGATTATGAAGCAAGTTGAAATTGAGTACGGGTCTAGCCTTTGTATCCTTTCTTTTGCATATCGCACATACAAGCACCTCTCCATGCAACTCGCGGACCCCAAAATGACCATCTATTGTATTTGATTCCCCTGTCGGATCTGCCTTGTATGTGTCTCTTGCATATTCCCTTGTATATCGCATATACAATGTGAATGTACAAGCCACAGACTCTAAATGATTATCCGCTATGCCTAATTCTGCAGTCGGGTCTGGCTTGTATGTATCCCTTTGTATATCGTCTTGTATATCGCAACATACAATGTGAATATACAAAGAAATAGATACATACAAGCGGACCTCTACCTTTATCAACTGGAATGCATATTCATTTCGGGTTCGAGACTTTGCATCTTAGGATTGCATAACCCTATATGCTCGATTGTATGTGCAAACATACAATTGCATATATATACAATTGGTGGGCCCTATCCCTTGTATCTCTTGCTTGTATCATGCATTGGCCCATCGGAGAGAGTTTGAACTTGGCTGCCGATGAATAATGTTTCGCCGATGAGCATGCATATGTTTCCTTTGTATCTGTCATTGGCCTGTCGGCGGGACTTCGGACTTAACTGCCGATGAACATTGTCACAACGATGACTCCTTTGTCTATCTGCCTTTGCATATATGTCGATATACAATCACCCTTGTATATAAAGTGGACCCCACCTTTGTATATTTCCTTTGTATATTATCCCATGTACAAAACCCTTTGTATGTTCCATCATCGACCGTCGGGGAGAGCTTCAAGCTGGCTGCCAATAGATATTGTCACGTCGAAGGAAAAACTTGTATGTCTGCCTTTGCATATTTCCTTTGCACATTTTGTGATTGTATATATGAACATACAATGCGAAAATACATACAAAGAAACATACAATGCTTTTTATCTAAAAATGACTAAGTATAGAACTGGGAAACATCTATGATGGAAAGCACTTGGAGGACAAAAGGTTTCTGGGTTTTTTTGGGTTTTCAACAAAGATTCTTCAAGCAAGATTTTGGGGCTTTTTGCAAGACATAGAATGAGTATTTGAACGATTCAAGCCTTTTGAGGTGATTTCCTAAAGGATTTTCAAGGAAAATGTAAGGTGAACTATTTAACTCTGGGCAGAGGAAAATAGGTCAACAGATTCTAAATCTGCAACAAACACAATACTAACACAAGCCTGCCACAAACACAATGAGTGCCTTGAATTTGCCTTTGTATAATATCATAACCTTGATATCATCAACCTTACTTAAAATGAATTCAAACACTTGTTTATATATGCTATCCCATCAAACTTTTGTAAATTAACTGAAAGAGCCGATAAGGGAGGACCCATTTAAGAGTCCTATGCCGACATACATTTAATTTCACCCCAACCAAAGTCCCAAGGGGATTTTTTGGTTGGCACTTAAGCTTTAAATGGGCCCCTAGTTCCTATTTGACATGGGTTTTGGGGGATTTCTCATCGGGATGAATAATTTGCTTATAGAGTGTTAACACGGGGACCTAGGAGCTAAACTAGGAGGTAAAAAGGCATGTGTCCACTTTTTACTCCATAACATTTAGCCCCCACTTTAATGTGTGTGCAATCCTACGATACAACACATGCATTAAATTACAGTCAAAGCATATCAAAACACATCAAACACTAGAATGAAGACACACCCTAAGCTTGAAGACTATCTCTAGCCCCCAGACTTAAGCAAACATAAGAAAACACTTAACAATCACATAAGACACGGTGAATACAGTAAGGAAGCACACAATACTTAGAGAAGACAGTGAAAGCACACAATACATAGAGAAGACATGAACGCAATCATGCAAGACATAATGAAGTCATGAAGAGAAAACATGATTAAGAAATTACATATCTATATATAGTGCTAACTAAAGTAAACAAAGCACACATGTAGAGACACACAAAACACATACAACATGGGGGACTCATCACCACATATCTTTAGACCACGCCAAAAACATGCAAGACACACAAGGAAGACATGAAAGACACACATAATACACAAGTGTCGCATAGTATGCCATAGACACACTATATGTCTTATACACGGAAAACATAGATGATAGGTAGGAGCTTGACATTGCACTCCACTATCTAAAACACGCCAAACACACCTAATGGTTGAGCTACACTACCACAATTACCAAAGACACACTTAAGGGTGAATGACTCAAGATCCAACCTTGCCTCGTGATGAGGACTTTGTATAAAAGGATGTGCACTAGCTCAAGAGATACACTATCTTGCCTCACGATGAGGGCTTTGTATAAAAGGATGCGCACTAGCTCAAGAGATACACCATCCTGCCTCAGGATGAGGGATTTTTTTCTTTAAAAGGACGTGCACCAGCTCAAGAGCTACATCATCTCGCCTCGTGATGAGGGCTTTCAAACATGCTTTGTCAGTGTCAAAGTAATCAAGCAGATACCATTATATATATGCCCCACCTTAAGGTGGTTGATCTCGCTTACTGATATCAAGTACATTAAGGTAAAGTGAAAACATGCAAGGGAACAAGAGCTTTTGCAAAGCCCATGCCCCATAGTGATATGTGTCACAATCGCATAATGTTCCCACAAACACATCAAGATCAATTTCTAAGATAATCATCAAGATATAAACTTTGGTTAGAAAATCTTAGTCTAAGATAACAACCAAATTCATTTATGAAAGCTATGTAGAAACCATATCACATAATAGACCAAGGCTACACTATCAGGTTTGGAACTGAGTATAGTTGTTAGGTATATTGCATGTATCTTAGAACTGAGTGTAGCAACAAGGTGAGATACAAAATGATTCATAGTGCATAGAAGTAGAATGAGACTATTGCAAAGTTTTGCTACAACAAATTTCACAATGTGAATCACAACACGAAGTGATTCTACTCATCAAGTGTTGGATATATATATATATATAAACCCCATATTCATATATGGACTAGGTCCATTTTTGCTTTCTTGCTGAAGGGATGCACGATCCTTGTCAATATTTGTTTGTTTTTATCATCCGCCAAATAGTCGAGCCATTGAAGAAGTTAAACAATAAAATGAAAGGAGATAAGAGTGACTTGGGATTACAACACGGGAGGATGCCCCAAGACATCCTCCACAATGTCATTCCCCCAAGGCACAACACACAAAAATAAAATAGATGAGAGGATAATAGTAGAATAGAGAAACAAATAGAAGAATGGTCACAATAGAGGTGGTCTCCTTGTATCCTTGACCTTACAAGAGTATCAAGGGTCATCCAAAGAGACCTAAACAAAACATAACATGACATGGGGAACACAACACATAAGAGGAGGCCACGTAAGCAAGCAACTCAAAGAGATGCTACATCAAAGGTGGCTAAGAAGAGTTAGAAATACTTAGCTATTATCTTTGATTTTGATCTTTATCTTTATTGTTAATGCTTTGTCCTTTGTTCTTCCTTCCCTTTGTATCATGTCATCCACATCTTCCTGTATTTGTGAAGAGGAAACTACAGGAGTAAGCAATGGAAAGATTCTCTCTTGAAGGTTTTCTCCTGCTATATGTAAGGATGGTGGGGAAGGAGCTGGATAGATTCCAAATTCATCTGGTTGAGGTGGTGTTGAAGCACCTTGATCCTTAGGAACAATATGTTCATTTATGTTCTCCACATCATTAAAGATATTCAAGGAGTTTGATTGCTCAAGAAATGGTAGGTGATCTATTTCTTCATTTAAGATGTGGTTAAGAAGATTTTTAAGATCGGTAGAGGAACTTCCATTATCAATAGGTTGAAGAATTTGTTCAAAAAGAGGGTCTTCATCATCCAATGCTTCATCTTGGCCAGGGAGAGCATTGGAATGAAGAGATGGTAGAGTGGTGTTAAGGAATGTCTTAATGATTTCTTCTTCTTGCGCCAGCATATCCTTACAAGGAGTTATATTAGGAGAAGACTCCAAGTGATTGGATGAAACACACAAGGCTATGTCAGCCTCATATGTCTTAGAGATGATGCCCATTATATCATCATGAAATGTAGTAAGAAAAGGGGGAATGTCTTCATCATTACCTTCTTCATGATGATGAAATTTGTGACATTTTCTAAGATCGAAGGGTAGATACCCATGAGAGTTCAGAAGCTTTCAAAATTAGATATTTAACAAAGGATTTCATATGTGTAACTCATGGAAATGTCAATATCATGAATGTATTCTATTTATTGTAGGACTTGAGGATACTTATTAGTGAATTTGTAGAAATTATCAATATCTATGATGTATGCAAACAAAGATTCCAAAGAGGAATAAGAAGAAACATCCATTATGATAATTCATTGCTCACTCGAACACTAGTTTGAGGAAAATAGGGTTTTCAAAATCAAAACACACTAATTTCACTACCAAAAAGTAAATATGATGTGAATAGTGCTACACAACAAGGCAAGATGAATGATTTAAAAGTTTGTTTAAAGAAGTGTGAGGAGTGTGTGTAAAACCCTTAATGTTTAAATACTCACTATGTAATTGCAAGATTTGAAATTTTAATGCAAGAACACATAATGATGCAACACTACAACTCAAAATCAAATTTGAATGAGTGTTTAAAGAGAGCAGAAAAATCTGAAATAAGATTTTGACTACTAACCCTAGCTTTTGCAAAAACTAGGTTATATGAAAAATGCCAAAACCCTATAAACTGAGATATGCAAATGCAAGATATGAGATCATGAAATGATTAATTGCTGTAATTTGTCTAAAATCTGATGTATAAATCAGATTCTCAAATGCTTCCAATGATAAGCAAAGAAAATAATACAAAACTATGCCTTTATGCAAGCCTAGAATGCTTATTTTCTCAAATTTTTTTAAATGTATGCAAGATTTTTCAATGTAAAATGACAAGTATGATATGATGTAATGCAAGTTCATTAAAACACGGGTTCACCAAAATGTTAAGTAGAAAAAGGGGGAAGGATGCAAAGTATGCGAGTACACTAGATCAAACCCTCCTTTCAGTACAACATTCAAGGACAAAACCAAGCCAAGTCACTACAAGATGGAAGAGGACTCATCTGTTGATTTTGTGCTCTTGTTTGCAAAGGAAAGATGTGATTCAACCAAGCCTTTTATCAAACCCTAGGCTAATCAATGCACTAAACCCTATAATTGTGATAATTAGCTTATAACAAAGAAATAGAAACATCAAATCAGGATTTAAAAGCACCATGGTGATCAGTGAGATGTCTAAACATGTCCCTCAGAAGCTGAAATGTTGGAAGACTCTAGGGCTAGTGCCTAATTCTAGAAAGTTTTGATCTCTGGAAGCTCTGAACTGCAAAAATGTCACAAATGATGCTTTGATGTTGAATTTAAGGCTTGTTTTTCCTGCTAGACATTGGTGCTAGTGCCCTAGTCTACTAAGGGTGAATTTTTGAACTCTATTTCTAGATCTTGAATCTTGATCTCTCAAACAACCTCCCTGTAGCTTTACTTCTATAATTCCTACACCTATAACCTAAACACACAAAGAAAGGGGTTTGGGGGTTGTGGTGTTTATGGATTTTCCTTAGTCAAATATCGAGTTAACATTCAATCTTTCCCAACACCATTGTTAGGGAGAGAGAGCATGTCCTTGCAAGACAAAGGCTAAAGATAATCCAAATGATGATGAAATGATTCAAACACAATGATGCTACCTTGGTGGTAAAGTCCTTAGGAGGATTAAGATTCTTCAACTTGTAAGGATGTTGATGATGATTCCAAATCTGCAACAAACACAATACTAACACAAGTCTACCAAAAACACAATGAATGCCTAGAATTCACCTTTGCACAATATCATAACTTGGCTATCATCAACCTTAAAATGAATTCAAACACTTGTTTATATATGCTATCCCATTAAACTTTCATAAATTAATTGAAAGAGCTGACAAGGGAGGACCCATTTAAGAGTCCTATGTTGACATACATTTAATTTCACCTTGACCAATCAGGGTGGACTTGGGTGTGGGCACCCAAGTCCCAAGGGACCTTTTTCATCAGGACTTAATCTTTAAATGGGTCCCTAGTTCCTATTTGACATGGGTTTCATGGAATTTCTCATCGGGATGAATAATTTGTTGCAAGTATGTGTAGTCGGTATTGTCGTTGATGTCAACAAGATTGTGTTGTCATTGGTGTCAACTGTATGAGTAGTTGGTGGTGCAAGAGTATGAGTAGTTAGTGTTGAGTGGATATTATCTCTAATGATGAGGTTGGTTGAACAGAGATGAGGTTGTTGCAATAGTATGAGCTATTTTGTTGAGTTGCTTTGATGAAGGTGATTTGGTTGCTTTGAAGAGGTGCTAAAGATGTTAAGAATATGTTTCTGTTGGGTGGTTTCCAAGTGCTTTTGAGAAAATTTGATTAATAAAGGAAACAATGTGTTGAAGTGGCATTTTGGCTTACAAAGTAGTGTTCTAGTTTTGCTCCACATTTCCTCTATGTTGAAGATTTTTCTTTGTAGTTTGGATATGTTGTTAAGAGATGTTATATTCTAAATTTGGTGTTCTAGTTTGTTGTGAAGAGGAAGTTGTGTTTACCAGTGTGTGGACTGTGTTTCTAAGTGTTGTAGAGGTGTCTAGGAGAAATGTCTTTTCTCCACATTTCTCCACAAAGTGGTTTTAGGTCTTGTCATTTTGGAAATATGCTTATAAGGTTTATATCTTTCTTTTGTTGAATTTGTTTTTGGTTTGGTGCTCCAGAAGTTGATTTCTAGAGATATAGTGCATGACAAAGATAATTAAGCATATTAGATAAACAAGATAAGGTTGTGCAACAGGTGAAAGTTGTTGTGGAAGAATTTGTTGGATTTCAGGATGTTCATGGAACACTCTAGATTATGCTAAAGCTTGGTTTGTGGTCCGCAAAGTTGTATTTTGCCTTGACGAAGCATGTACTTAAAAGTTCATTATGTTAACACAGGTTTGACCAACCTTGGGTGTTTACACTATTTACAGAGGTGCTTTGTTGATTGTGAAAGTGTGAAGTCGTGTGCTTGGATGAATTTAGGTTTGAGATAAGATGTATTGTGGTACGCCTTCATTCCTTTCCACCGCGGGAATGTTTTTAGTCCAAACCTAATTTGAATTTTCTGTGTTGAGGTGATTTGCTGACCTTGGAGAATGCTCTCAAGGTTGAAGATAATATAAATGATTTTCATGGGATCGTGATTGGGGGAGTGCGTGATGATGGTGATGTGAATAATAGTGTGGTTGAATGTGTGGTGTAGTGCAAGCTTTCATGTGTTAGATTATTGGATGTAGTCAGCATAAGGTGTCTACAATTCTTCAGTGTGACTACGAAGGTCTTGATGGTGTTGCAGTGGAATTCTTGTTGCATTGAGATAGTTTTCTCCTTTTAACAAACTTCTCTATCTTCTTCTCTATTCTAGCAATGAGCCTTTCTTTTCAATAGTGAGTCCTTTGACAGTGAGCCTTTTGTAATTTAGTGTTGATACTACTTTATATTGTGAGCTAATCCTCACCATGGTTTTTCCCTTCTTGGTTTTTCTACGTAAATTTGGTGTTCTCTTGTGTTTGATGTTGGTTTGATTCAGTTTCTGTTATTTTCTTTCATGCTTAATCATCATAACAGTCTAAGGGTTAATTGAATCTATGCGGACCTAAATGTGTGTGAGGGTTTTGAAATGTTAAGCTACAACTGATCCACCCCCCCTCAATTGTCTTGTGCATTCAACATAATTTTCTTGTAGAGTGTTAACACGGGGACCTAAGAGCTAAACTAGGAGGTAAAACGACATGTGCTCACTTTTTACTCCATAACAATTTGTATTCCAAAAAATAAAATAAATTAGGTGGTGAATTATATAGATATTCAAAAAAATAAAATAAATTATTTGATGAATGTGCTAGCAATTTTTTGAAAAATCATAATGTGGCTGGAAAAAATATCAAATGCTAAATTATAATGATTAATTTACTTGGTGAATTTATAGCTTAAAAAAATATTTACATTTAGAATATAGTAAATAATAATCAATATAAATATATTATATATTTTACATATATCTGAACCATTGATCTAATAATATTTAACGGCCCCTGGTTGATTCTGAAGGCTTTTATTGGTAGTGTGTAGCGTTGGAGATCTACCTTCCAAAATTAAACTACAACCGTTCATCATTTATTCATCAAACGGTGGAACAATTTGCTCTGATGGCTGACGTTTTGGTGGTCACATTAGTCACCCAAGGTGATTAAATGGATACAAAATTTACGCTTTGTAAAGGGAGCCAAGGTACTTTTTGATGTGAGATGCCAATTCCATATGAGGATTTCTTGAATTGGATGCCCAAATGCTCTCAAAGCATGATATGAAGTGACATTTTGGCATCTAGAGAATTATTTGTAGGGTTAGTAAGATATACTAACGGATAGTTAATAATTTTTTGAATTCCCACTTTCCAGCAGTCATGGCTATAAAGGGATGGAGAAAGTTGCTTTTTGAAAATTAATTTCAACTTTTGGTTGTTCCTTGTTAGCTAATTTAAAGGGAATTATTCATTTAGAATGTATTCTTTTTCGGTAGAGGAAGCAATTTGTTGGTGTCAACCACCGAGCCCAGGATGACAACCTACAAATAAATCTTCACAGACGAGAGAAGCAACACAAGGCTCTTTCACCAGAAATGGAAATATTGAGATTAGATAATTTACATAATGTACAATAGTGCCTTATAAAGGTAAGAAATATGTGATGGGTGAGAAAACTACCCGACACGGGAAAAAACCACCCTAAGGGAAAAACTAATTATCCTTATGTTAAACTTAACACACTAACACCCCCCCCTAAGTTCAAACTTAGGGAGAATTATTATGCAAAATCAAGATGCAATATGAGTCCTGGCTACACAACCATGTTAGGTACCCATTTACAATGCAAAAAATAAATCTCTCACAAATGGAGAAAAGGAGAAAAGCCCTATGGGAAAAAACCCCTCTCCAAAAGAGAAAAGAAAAACAAGATGCATGGATGGAGGACTCAATTACACACCCCAAGGACTACATACATCATGTATATACAATCAATGACCCCCCCCATAAGAGGGAAAGAGAGAGACTATGTAGCCCCCCCACAATGTGTAATCGCCTACAAAAATAGTAAGTGCCTGAAGATAAAACATGATCCAATGTCAACAAGCATCTTGTCTTCCTTTTGGAAGAAACAAAACCATGTACAAATGTAGGTATGCTTCCCATTCTGGATAGGAATTAGCAAGTGAAATCTAAATGTAGGATGATAATGTCTCTGAAATCTACTCATGTGTCACCAATACCTTGGAAAATGATGCCACGAACCAATCAGGAACATGCCCAATCACAATAGAAGGTGACAAATAAGGTACCACTAGAAACTGATTTTGAACATTCTCTAAAGACAGAGATGGAGTGACAACAATTGTACCACAACTATCATCAAATAGGAAAATTAATCCCTCAAACGTGTCTTCCAAGTTTGAAATGTGAGATTCCACAAACAATGACCCAATGTCCGACAAATACGAATCCCAATCAGGAAGACAATGATAATCCTATTGCTTAGGAATGATGGAAGTCTTTAGTGAAGGTGGATCAACTATCTTTGACGAAGAATCAAGAACCTCTGAAGCAACTGCAACCTCATCTAAAGTCTTGAAAACCTCCAAAGGATCACAAGCATGGTTTATCTTTTCTGAAGAATAACAAGGCACACTGGTATTGAAAAGAGAAGCATTGAGAGATGGTGGTGGATCATGGTCTCCATATAAGTCTTGAATGTAGGTCCAAAGAGCATAAGGGCACTCAAGATGGATAAGAGACTCCAAAAAGTCATCGTCATTTATATGCTCAAAAATAACTCCAAAGACTCTAGCCCTAAATCCTTTCCAAATCATAGCCCCACAAGGTGTGTTTGGAATAGGAACTTCATTATACAAATACGACAATAGATTATGCTCACTAAGATGAGAGAGGTTGTATTCACTCCATTACCTATAGTTTCCTTTCTCCAAAGAAAAACCCATTATAGCTATAAATTCTTCAAAAAATCAAAAAGATAGTATCTTCCATATGTAGAAACCTCCAAAATAAATGATGGCAATTGTGCTAATCAATAGAAATCTACACCAAATCTGAGTCACCAAGTAAGCATGCATTCCAAGAATGGACTCCACAAGCCCACAAGCTATTACAACAACTTCACACAGATGAGAGTGCCGGCATATATAAAATGCCAATAACTCCTTTGCAGTAGCAATGTGGGATAAAAGATCCAGAGAAATGCCCAATTTACACTGTATGGGCCCACCTCCAGCTAGGGCACAAAAAACCCTAAAATATTTGATGCAACACTTTATAAACCATATGCTGCTTAGAAAAGGATATCCAGCTAGCACGGGTCTGTGTGATTGATTTGCACCTTTCACGCTGGGAAGGAACTGCACGCCCTATAGAATGAATCTTACGTGGGGCAACGCCCCCTGCTCATGCTTGATCTGCTCGCTGAAACCAATGCTTAGGTTGTATCTATGCCTTTCACATTGGGATCTCGTACAGATGATAAGACATGCCAAACACCACGAATATGCACCTTTCACAAAGAAGATTCGCTGATATGGAGCAGTCCATGCTGAGTAATTTGTGTTGAATGGGTTGGATTTTGGAATTGAATTGGCCCCTTGCACAAATATTGTATAAGACCGTGTGTGGAATGATTTTTTGGTGATGGACAATTTTGGCCTGATGATTCTGTCAATAACCCTTCAAATCTCTAATACAACAATGATCAATTACTCTCATAGTCCAACTCTCCTCTCCAAATACGGGAAAGGCTTCTAGGTTGCCATCTTTGATACCATGTTGGTGTCAACCACCAAGCCCAAGATCACAACCTGCAAATAAATCTTCATAGATGAGAGAAGCAACACAAGGCTCTTTCACCAAAAATGAAAAATATTGAGATGAGATAATTTACATAATGTACAATAGTGTTGTATAAAGGTAAGAAATATGTGACAGGTGAGAAAACTGCCTGATACGGGAAAAAACCACCCTAAGGGAAAAACTAATTATCCCTATGTTAAACTTAACACACTAACACAGTTAGAATGGTTACACAATTCAATTATTATCCATACCTTGAAGGACCTAGTTCTTCTAAGATGAAAAAAATGAGTCATGGGAATTCCATATATGACATGGGAGGATCTGGTAAGATAACAACCAACTATTGGGGAAATAAAGTGGAAGGAGAATGGTACCTTCTGGTAACATTGTTCTTTTAGTGTAGTTGGAAAGTGCCTTGGCTCCATAGACATCTGATGGGTTGTGGTTAGTGTTCACTCCCAATCCATTATTACATCTTTCTAGTAGCCTAGTGATGGATTGTGGACAATGGTCTCTCCCATTCCATTAGTTCATATGTCTAGCAGCTAGCTTAGTATGATGCATCGTCTGGGTTCCTTCTAGATAGTTCAAACTGTAGAAGGATTCTTCTTTCACCATGTTAGCCTTTCTTCTTAAATTTGGACAAAAGCCACATCTTTATTCCTAATTTCATTCACATAGTCTTCCCTATCCAATAGCTAGGGTTCAAGCGAAGGCTTCTTCTTCATTGTATTGTAAGGAAAATACAAGGGAAATACACAGTGTTGAGTTCTCTATCAACTGGAAATATTCATCTAGCGAGGGGTCGAGGGCTTCTTCTTTCACCATGTTAACTGGCAATTTTTTGTAATAGTTATTTTTTGACTTAATAAAATGAGAGATGATTCCAATTCTAATTTGTTAATTTGTTAGTGATAATCTCTTTTTTGAAGTATTAAGTGAATAAGGGTTAAAACATAATATGAGGGTTACTACATCTTGTTAGTCCAATATTAATATACATTTGTTATTGAAAAGAAGTTCTTAGTATTAATATACATTTCAGGGACTTTAAATTAGCAATGTAACTATAATATATTCTATAATTATAGAGACAAGTGTCAACGAAGGACTCAAGGAATGATTTAGATTATATTCTGGAATCTGAATTATAATACTTCCAGAATCAACCAATGGATTTAACCATAAATAATAAAATTTCTAGATTTATGTTATTAATGAAAAATAATAGATAATAAGACAAAAAATTAAAATGTTGACAACAATTGTAATCTACATCGATAACCCATATTATATTATTATATTAAACAAAAGTTTACAATCTATAGAGGGTTTTTTATAGAGCCATAATCCAAGGTTCCCTAACATGAACCTTGGATAAAGGCATACACGGAAAATGGAAAATTCAAAATAGTTTAAATTTTCAAAAAATGAAAATAAAGTTGTTAGTGGCCACCGTTGATTTGTCTTCTAACAAATGCCACTCGAAGAAGAAAATTTGTAGCATAGACAATAGACCTTGCCCTTCTTAAGTAACAAGCAAATAAATCATTATGTATTATAAGGGCCATGTTAAAGTGCTCCAATGAGCCTCTAACAATTGCCCTCCTTGCCTCCTTAAGAATGTGTTTAGCTGCATCTAAGCACTCTAACAAATGTAAAGGGAAAATTCCACCCTTATCCCATGGTTCGACATCACAATCGTAATCATTTAAAGTTAAATCAATCTTATCCCCATGGATAAGCAATTCTTGAATCATTGCCTTCCCAATCTACTTCACCAGACCTGGGTCATCGAGCAAGTCCATTAAATTTGACCGAAATGCACAAATGATGTTGTTGAATAGCTTTTTTTGAGGATATTCTTAAAGAATACCATGGCCAATAATGTCTCGAACAACATCGTCAACCAGGGGGGAGTCAATCAGAAACACCTTCCCCAGTTTTTGCTCATCAAATCTATCCAAATTGGCCGCTTCCCATTAAGAGAGAAACATAGTGAGAGATCAAATGACTCATCTTGAATCTCAAATTCTCAATGATAGAAATTCTCCAGGAAATTATGAAATAGAAACAACCAAAAAAAGAAGGAAAATGCCTAATGAATTTATAGAAGAGGCTTAGGGCTATATTTATTATGTCACATTTGAAAATATATAATAACCATGTAGCATGCCACATAATAGTCACACCTGGTGCCAACATTTATTTCCATTTAGAGTCGTACGATTGATAGAATTGAATGCACTTAACCAGCTAGATTAGCCAATGCTAATTGAGTTCATTAATGTAAAGTGACAAACCACCTAGATTAGCCAATGCAAATTTAATTTATTAATGCTTACATTCCAGGGCATGACAAAGTCAATTAAATGGAGTTGCTTGTTATTAGCCATTTTTCATAGCAGTACATGTGTCATGTATATAGCTACATTAGTGTTTTTTGTTTCAACCTTATATTGCATTACTAAGTATCAGATAGTAGAAGAATCAATAAATTGTGAAAGTTAAAAGTAATGGATTTCATTACAGTAGTGCAGCTATGCAAAGAAAGTAAGTTATCAAGTACTTTTTTTGTGTTCATTCATGATTTTGAATTTAACTGTGTGACAAAGTTCACAAATGTATAATAGTAATAAGTATGATATAAAATTTTATTTGTGTGTGGCTATGTAGGATGTTATTGCTTTGCAGTTCTCATATTGAAGAAATAGAAGCCTTCATCAAGTGGAACAAATCATGTCAATAGTCAACACTTTTAACATTTGGAAATGACACATTCTATTCTGGGTGGTGGGTTGAATCTCCCACACATGTATGCATGTATGAGAAATTGGAAATTTGAATGGATGCATGGAATTGGTATTATAACTCAATTGCCAGTGATCTGTAGAAAATCAATTTAATTCTCCTTTATTGGCCTTATTGTTACCCATACCCAGTGGTTTCTTGTACATATAATGCAAGGCTCCATAGAAAATCATTTATTGACATTGTGAATGAGAACATAATTGAATTTGTAATGCAAACATTGCCTGTTAATAGGATAGGTATGGACTATAGTGAAATATTCACTAAACATCATCAAAAAGAGGAACCAAAAAGATTTTGGAGGACCAAAGCAAGGAGTCAAGGTTGAAGGATAAAAGTTTTATATGTAACTAGATAGTCATTTATGATGTTAATTAATTTGTGTTGACTCCTGGTTTCTTCTTTGTGTTCAGTGTCCAGTGTTGTTTGGAACTTTGAGGTTGGTTAGATGTTTATGTATGATGTAATTCCCCATTTTTTTTTATGGTGATGTTAATAAAAAATATAGAAGTAATTACAGTTCGACATGAATTCAATGGCAAATTGCAATGTATATAGATGGTTCAAATTTTCAATATTAAATAACATTCATTACATAGAAAAGATAAATGAGTTCAATGGCAATGTATAGCAATGTATAAAAAGGGCAAAGATAAATGGATGTGTTAGGTCAATCCAAAATTTTAGGGTTTTCATGTTATCACGATTCACTCTGCAAAATCCCCAAGTAAAAACACTGCGGTTGGTGTTGTCTAAGGCATTTAGGGTTTATCCTTGTAATTGATCGTAGCCAATTTCCACAGCTTAAGTTTTTCTTTTATCCCCTTGTTTTTAATTGCCTCGATCTATTTTAATATTATTTTGATATATTTTTAATATTTATTAGGCATATCCCCTTCGAGCCTCTGACATGTGGTGATCATCTATTATCTTGTCGCAAGGATTTGCCTCGTCGCAAACTTGCTTTAAGTTGAAAAGTTGAAGTTGCAATGGTGCGATAATGCACCATGTATCCCTTTGGTCCCATGTTTGGTATAATGTAAGTGCATTGTAATGCACTCGCATTATAAGTTGCAAAAAGCAAAAAAAAACACAAAAATGAAAGTCAGCGGCCATTTCTATAGTCCAAGGAGGAAAAAAGCAATGAAAGACCATGAGCACATTGCAAGAAGGAGAAATCAACCAAGTGCTAAGGGTAATCAAAATTTTTTCCATGCCACCTCGCCAATCCTGCTCTCGAAGATGTTGTGAAGGCAATGTAAAGGGTACAACAGCCAAAGAAGGTAGGGTTTTCTTAATTTTTGTGAGTTTGAAAAGAATTTTTTACTTTTGCAATGTTTGATTGATTTTTTATATTGCATTTACAATCAATGAGGCATCACAAAACACAAATCCAACAAAGGAGGGTCAAAACAACCCCCAAAACCCTCAAAACCCTTAAAACCTTGCACCTTCACATCCTCACCATGAAAGAGATATACATGAAAGCTATTTAGGGCTAATAGAAGAAAATAAAAAACATCTTCAAACCCTAATTGCAATGTTAAATAATCCAAGTGCAAGCACTGATTATAGGAGAGTGCTTGCAAAGTCATTAGAGATGATTATTTCTTACACTAAATTGGTGACAAACCAAATCCATGAATTTCATGACTATATGGAGAGGTGTCAGCAATACTATGTCGACAAATTGTCTTATGAATAAGTGAAGGACCTAAAAATTACAAAATTTGCATTATGTTTACACATTATCAATCCTAAAAATGGCTAAATATTAGAAGAGACTTGCAAACACTTCCCTATTCATTGGTGTAGAAATGAATATATATCCCAAAATTTTTGGGATAGATTGTACATGGTGTTTGACGAGTGCCCATGAAACAACAATGAGATACCACAATATTTCTTGAGGAAACTCCATTGCGAGTTTGTCCTCAAGAAGATTCCTAATTATTTGACATTTGAGAGTTCCAGGGCAGAGGTGGTGGCTCTACCCAAGATAGAGAGGGGGTAAAGCGAGACCAAAACTGTGTACCTAGACCCTTGATGAGGCTAGCACATGTGTCACTCCCTTTGACTTTGAAGGAGAGTGTTGAGGTGAAGACACTGCATTCATTGAGTGTTCTCACATAGTCTCTAGCATAGCATGGCGATGATCTCACCCAGGCCGATGAGGGTGAGAGCAACAGGCATCATTTGTCCCCACACCTGTGAAAATCATGTGGCAACTTGTCTGATTATGGGATGTAGAACTCGCGGTAGGACTCTCGGCAAGATGCTACGACGTAGGGGCAACATCTAGTGATGGACACATCCATATTGGATGATCTTGTTCTCACAGATGATGTCTTATAACACACATTTGGTATTGACTCCCAGGTAATTTTTTACAAGTTTCATCTTGATTTAATATATTCTTATTTGAAATTAATTTTATATGACTATCTATATTATAAGTCAAAATTAATGCATGTAATTGTCTACACAATGAAATTCCAGGGCTAGAGTTTTCATCCTACCTTTGTTAGCCATCCATTGGCAGATTATGAGAGGAGGTTGAGTCAACATGTATGTAATTTATCACATGATCGTAAACATAGTACATATATTAATGGTAACATTATGTAGTGACAATTTGATGATTTCAACAAGGAGCTTCACCAACAACTCCATGGTTTCCTTGGTCCCCTGCACACAAAACAACTTTTACAAAGGTAAATTTAACCATTTGTAATCATTATGCATTTAAATAATGTTATGTATCTATTTTCGTCGAATAACCTTGAACTCTATTTTTAAATGTTGAATATGGAGACTCCTCATCTTTGTGAGTCAGCACAAGAAAGCATTGCTACAGTTGTGTTGTCTTCAAATCCTTTGACTGAGGTATGAGTGAGTAACATGTAAATGTCATTTTGTATTTCTTATTTTATCTCATGTCATTTGATGTACATAAATGAAATTTATGTTTAGTCAATTTTGCTTCTTGATACTTCTCACAGGAGGTCACAACTCCAACCTGTCCAACTACAGACAAAGAGAGAGAAAAGATTTGATTACATATGTGATGTTATATATTTCATGTTTTCTATATTAATGTGCATATTGTTTGATTGTATTAACAGGTGGAGCTGTAAAAATCTCTATCGAGGAGGTCTACTCGATGGGAGAGAGAGGATGAGTCACTGATTGGCTCTCCATCTTCATGGCCAAGCAAGGGTCACCGATTATTTGATAGAAGTTCATAGGAAACTAGATTTTAGGACATTTTTGTATGCCTATATGGCTTTGTATACATACTTTTGTATGTTACCGATGTATATTTTTGTATGGCTTTGTTTGGACATGCCTATATGGCTTTATATATAGACTAGATGTTATGCTCATTACATTATGTATATGATAGTTTATATTAAATATTTAATATGATGATCAATTATCATTTCAAGAATTTGGTTTTACAGTGCCAATTGCATTTGTGGTGTAGTCATGGATGTAGGGTTCAAAGAATGAACTATCCAAACCATGTAGCAAGAGAAAACACAAAGAAAACAACATAAATATAGAATGAAATGGAAGATTCAAATGCTCAATATATCAGATAATCAAAATGCTTACATGCTAGAAACATGCAGGCTACAATCAAAGGGCTCATAGGCCTGCTTTCCAGGTTACAAGATTTGGCATTGAAGTGCCTTTCAGAAAGAATTTATGTTCTAAAATTACTCAACTAGAAAACTGACTTCCTAATGCATCTAGGAGATCTATACATATCATCTTCAAGCTCATAGACTCCTATGCGTCAGCCACAAGAGCTCACAAACTCCAATGAATGATGAAACATGTAGGTTGGCCTACAACACATGGTATTGCTCCGCAAATGAATGAAACTTGGTAAGGACCTCAAGGAAGGTCTATCTAGTCCTTATGTTCCATGTATGATGTTCTATTATGCTCTACAAGTCACAGAAGTACTTTGCAAACCTTCTCCTCTCAACTATCTACCTGAATGCTCTGCTCTGTGAAGCTGATGATCTTTTGATAACAACAACTTCCTATAGACGAATCCAAACCTCCTAAAATATTAGTATGATGTAACTTACATGGTATAGAAGATAATTCCTACTCTGTGAGCTCTGATATGAAGATGCAACAAAATGTGGTAGAAAATGTTGAATTGCAAATAACTGAACTACAATTAAAATGAAAGAAAACAAAAGAATGCAAATATTTTTCTTGATGCAATATTTCTCTACAACCTGGGATGCTCTTGCATCAATTTTATTGAAAGTTTATAAATCATTTTGAAATAATCCATTTTGTGCATATCTTGCAATCATTGCATTCCATGAGACTATGCATTTCTTTGAGTCATCATGTCAAATAGTTCACATGCCTTGTCTATGATTCCACACTTTACATACATGTCTACTAGGGTATTTTCAACTACAACAGATCTGACAAAACTCCCATATACTTTATGCTTTGATGGATGTGCATACCCTGTGTTGCAAGTATGGGTTTAACCAGTGTTGTCATTGATGTCAACATACTCATGTTGTATTAATAAGAAGGATTGAATGAGCTGTGTGCTAAGGATATTGAGAAAATTAGTCTCAATTAGGAACAATGAAGAACAATGATGACAACAAGGTAAAAGTCCAAGATAGGTTGCTGATAAGAGGATGTGGTTTAAAGGGTTTGTAGATATAAGTCTTTAGTTGCTCCAGTAAAGTTTTCAGAGGTCCGCATGAAGATCTGAAGAAGTTATGATCGCTCAAGTAGAACCGGCTCCGGCAAGTGTCCAAAGGTGACAGAATGACACAGATAGGTCCGGTGAGGTCTGGTAATGCATTATCCCACTTTACAGATTTGAGGAAGTGTTGGGGAAGTCTGTGTGGTGTGTCAACTTGTTCGGTTCGTGGTTTGAAAGTCCGCAAGTATCTATTCCTTTGTGACAGTAATGGCAGACTGTGTTCTTGAGGTTTCGGATGAAGGAGAGAAGGATTTTAGTAAGTAGAGGAAGTGCAGATGTTCTTGGTGTCTCAGGCAAGTTTGTGGAGGTCCTTAGATCGTGCTCAATTTGTGTTTATGATCAACATTAGAATTGGGGTCCCAAAAATGAAGAACAACTTCCGGATGATGGTGTTCCTTCTGTGACTGGCCGACCGAATAGTTTATAAGTCTTGCGGATGCTTTTGTAGGTGGTTGCCAACTTAGATGTTTGTTCCTAAGTTGATGTCATGTAAAAATAAGGGATTGTGAAGTCATTTCAAAGTACACTTGAGGAGATGAGTGTGTGGTAGTGAAGAGATGAGCGAAAGGTAGAGCAGAAGGTTTGAGCTTAAATGGAACTGACTCAAGCATGGTGAAGATGCTATTTACCAGTTCAAGTATGTGATACTTATTCTTTTGTAGATAGTGTGTCTCCTGCAGGCAATGAGCCTCTTGTGAGCAGTGTGCTCAGGCAGTGAGCCCTAATTGGCATGTGCCATTTTATTCTTTCTATTCTTCTAACAAAGAATACTTTCTTGGGTTAATCACCCTGTGGTTTTTCCCTTAACCAGGTTTTCCACGTCAAAATCTTGGTGTCTCATGTGTTGATGTGTTTCTGCTCTTGATTTGTTACATTGTGCTTTCATGGTTAATCTTCTATTATACTACTAATTAACAACGTGGAGTTAAATTCATATAAAAAGGAGAAAGTTTAATACAACTAATTCACCCCCCCTCTCAGTTGCGTGCCCTGAATCTAACAATTGGTATCAGAGCCAAGTTCCTCTAAAAAGAGCTTAACCGCTTGAGGAGATCCGGGATGTCGTCGTACAAGAAGGATAGTCCGAAGTTTGATGGAACCAACTTTACTCTTTGGAAAGGTTGCATGAAATGTCACTTACAGTGTATGAGATTTGCATACTGGTCCATGGTTATAAAAGCATATGTACCTCCACAAGGTGGTCCGACAACCCTAAATGAAATCACAGATGCTGAAAACAATCTATGGACCAAAGAAGCTCTCCTAAGCGCATTATCTGACTCAGAGCTCTCAAATGTTATTGATCTACCAACTGCCTTTGAGATTTGGAATAAACTGGAACTTTTGCATGAAGGAGATCAGTTTGTTAAATGTGCAAGGTTACAAAGTCTAAAAGGGAAATTTGAAAAACTGAAGATGAGAGATGATGAAAATATTACCTCTTTTATTGCAAGAGTGAATGAGCTGGTTTGTGGAATTAGAAATGTAGGTGGAATCCTAAGTGAAGAAGAGATTGTGGGCAAAGTTCTCAGATCCCTTCCCGCTTCTTATAAAATCAAGGCTTTTGCAATCGAAGAATTCAGAGCTCACACAATAGTCACAAGAGATCAATTGGTTGGTAAGTTGGCTGCTTTTGAAATGACCAAGTTTGGAGATGATCCTCCAAAGACTGAATCTGCATTCAAAGCCAGTGCCTTTGTAAAAGGGAAACAAAGGTTTGATCTGGGAGAAAACTCTTCAAGGAGCCTATCATGGTATGAAAAAGCAAGAAAAGACTTGGAAGAAGAAGAAGCTGAAATTGCTCATCTTGAAGCTCTTATTGCAAAAAGACTACCAAGAGGATCCAGTAAGTATGAAGGGAAATTACCTTTCAAGTGTTTTAACTGCAATAAAATTGCTCATTTTGCCTCAAAATGTCTGGAAAGATTTTCAAGACCAAATCCTAACAGATCAAGATTTCAAAAGAATTGTTACTATGCTCATGAAGAAGATGATAATGAAGGAGTAACAGATGATGAATCAGAGACAGGAAACAAATCTGGTAATGAATGGGTGTTTATTGCCATCAAAGAAGAGGAACCAATATCCTCTGTATCTGTCAATCATGAAGTTGAAGAAAAAGCTCTTGAAGAAAAAGCTCTGGCTGCTCAAGTTGAAGCAAAGGATGATTGGGTCATTGATAGTGGATGCTCTCACCATATGACAGGTGACAAGAATAAGTTCTTAAATTTGGAAAAGTATGAAGGAGGAATTGTAAAATTTGGAGATAATTCTACTAGCAGAATCATAGGTAGAGAAACTATTTCTCTTGATGGAAAGAACAAAACTGGTAATGTACTGTATGTTGAAGGATTAAAGCACAATCTTCTCAGTGTTGGACAGCTGGTGGACAAAGGCTATGATCTCAGATTTAGGAATAGAAAATGCAAGATCTTTGAAAGTTCTAGAACAAAGATTGTATCTGGTACCCAAAAAAAAGGTAACATCTTTCACTTGGCTGGTACTAGTAAAAGTTGTTTATTTGTTCAAGTTGATCAGAGTTGGTTATGGCATAGAAGAATGTGTCATGTGAACTTTGATAATATCATCAAGATAAACAATACTTAGGCTGTAAGAGACCTTCCAAAATTGGTAAAACCTACAAATAGTTTGTGTGAAGAATGTCAGTTGGGAAAACAAAGCAGAATCTCTTTCAAAAGCAAGGAACAATCTTCTACCAAATTATTAGACTTGGTTCATACTGACTTATGTGGTCCGGCAAGAATCAGGAGTGTGTAAGGTGATAGATACTTCATGTTGCTAATTGATGACTACTCCTGGATGATGTGGGTAACCTTTCTGAAAGAGAAATCAAAAGCTCTTGAGAAATTCAAAATATTCAAGGCTATGGTGGAAAATGAGACCGGATTAAAATCAAAATGTCTGAGGTTTGATAGAGGTGGAGAATTCACATCCAGTGAATTCATAGACTTCTGTGAGAAACATGGAATAAAGAGACAGTTGTCTGCCCCTAGAACTCCACAGCAGAATGGAGTTGTTGAGAGAAAGAACTAGACCATCCAGGAAGCATCCAGAACCATGATGATGGAAGCAAATGTTCCTCAAATCTATTGGAGAGAAGCTATCAGCACTGCAATCTACACTCTCAATCGAGCTCAAATTAGAAACTATACCGGTAAGACTCCTTATGAACTCTGGTTTGGCATTACTCCCACTGTGAGATACTTCAGAGTCTTTGGTAGCAGATGTTACATTAAAAGGGATGAAGATCTAGGAAAGTTTGATGCTAGAAGTGATGAAGGAATATTCTTGGGTTACTCTACTCAAAGCAAAGCATACCGTTGTTACAACAAGAGACTGAGAAAGATTGTAGAAAGTGTAAATGTGAAGGTTGATGAAGAAATTGAAAGACCCTCAAGAATTCATGAGTATGATGAAGATGATTAGAATGGTGTTCAGATTCAAAGTATCCAAGCCTCTTCTGAGAAACAAAGTCAAGTTGATCCGGTAAGATAGGAAGAAGAGATAAGTCTCAATGAGACTGATCAAGAGTTAGAGGTACAAGAAACTGCCAAAGTTCCAAGGTATGTAACTCTAAACCACTCTAAAGATCAAATCATAGGTGACAAAAGCAAAGGAGTGCAAACAAGGAGGAGAATTGCTCAAAACTTAAATGAGTATTGTCTAATTTCAAAGATTGAACCTAAGATAGTAAATGAAGCCTACAATGATGAAAACTGGACTAAGGCAATGGAGGAAGAACTGATGCAAATTGAGAAGAATCACACTTGGGATCTTGTTCCCAGACCTAGAAATAAAAATGTGATTGGAACCAAATGGGTCTTCTGGAACAAATTGAATGAAGCCGGTGAAGTGATCAGAAATAAGGCTAGATTAGTCTGCAAAGGTTACTCTCAAATAGAAGGAGTTGACTTTGAAGAAACTTTTGCTCTGGTGGCAAGAATTGAAGTAGTCAAATTATTTCTTGCATTTGCTGCCTTCAAAGACTTCAAAGTGTATCATATGGATGTCAAGTCTGCCTTCCTGAATGGTGATTTAGAAGAAGAAGTGTACATTGAACAACCAGATGGATTTCAATTATCTAAGCATGGTGATATGGTCTGCAAGTTGAAGAAGGCACTGTATGGACTAAAGCAAGCTCCAAGGGCATGGTATGAAAGATTGGACAAACATCTCTTGAAGAGTGGCTTCAATAAAGGTACTGTTGATAGTAACTTATATTTCAAAATTGATCATAAAAACATTTTAATTGTTGAAGTATTTGTTGATGATATCATCTTTGGAGGAAGAGACTATATGTGTAAAACCTTTGCAACTCAAATGAAAAGTGAGTTTGAGATGTCAATGCTTGGTGAAATGAATTTCTTCTTGGGTTTGCAAATTACTCAAACAAAGAAAGGAATCTTTATTTCCCAGACAAAATATGTGAAAGAATTGTTGAGAAAATTTGGAATTGAAGATTCAAAGCCAATGCATACTCCCATGGCAATCAGATGTAAGTTGAGAAAAGATGATGACTCTCCTAAGGTAGACCAGACAAAGTACAGATCAATGATTGGAGGATTATTGTATCTCACTCAAACTAGACCAGATATAATGCAGGCTATTGGTCTTGTTGTGAGATTGCAGGCTGATCCCAGAGAATCTCATGTCATGGCAATCAAAAGGATTTTTAGGTATCTAAAAGGAACAGTTGAGTATGGTCTGTGGTATCCAAGAGATCATGATTTCTCTCTTCATGCATATACAGATGCAGATTGGGCAGGAGATGTGGATGACCAGAAGAGTACCAGTGGTGGAGCATTCTTTTTGGGAAAAAGATTGGTTTCTTGGTTAAGCAAGAAACAAGAGGTAATATCTTTGTCTACAACTGAAGTAGAATACATTGCAGCAGCAGGTAGTTGCACTCAAGTTTTGTGGATGAAGCAGATGCTAAGAGATATTAAAGTAGAATATGAGGAGCCTATCACAATTTTTTGTGATAATTCAAGTGCAATAAATATTTCTAAGAATCCGGTGTTGCATTCTAAGACTAAGCATATATCTATCAAGTTTCACTTTCTGAGAGAGCAAGTGAATAAGGATGAAGTTAGATTGGAGTATATGCCCTCCAAGGATGAGATTGCAGATATCTTTACTAAACCTCTTCCCAAGGACTCTTTTGAGTATCTCAAGGAGAAGTTAGGGGTTATTGCCCCTCTAGTGATCAACTAGGATGCACTGATGAGCATCAGTCCGATGGATATCATAGTCATATCTTGTGATCCGGATTGATGATGGGGAGCTGCTACTCAGGGGGAGCAGCAGGTGTGATTCTGAAGTTGCAAGTATGAGCCCTTTGCCATTGATGTCAAAGGGGGAGAGAAGACATGTGAAAAACAAGTGGTTGATGATCAAAGGGGGAGCAGTACAGGAAGAGAAGACATGTGAATAGTTGTTGTTGATAGGGGGAGTTGTGACAATAAGGAGAAGTTCTTGTCTTGATGGTTTTTCACATCATATGTTGCCATCAATGACAAAGGGGGAGATTGTTGCAAGTATGTGTTTAACCGGTGTTGTCATTGATGTCAACATACTCATGTTGCATTAATAAGAAGGATTGAATGAGCTATGTGCTGAGGATATTGAGAAAATTAGTCTCAATCAGGAACAGTGAAGAACAGTGATGACAACAAGGTAAAAGTCCAAGATAGGTTGCTGATAAGAGGATACGGTTTAAAGGGTTTGTAGATATAAGTCTTTAGTTTCTCCAGTAAAGTTTTCAGAGGTCTGCATGAAGATCTAAAGAAGTTATGATCGCTCAATTAGAACCAGCTCTGGCAAGTGTCCAAAGGTGACAGAGTGACACAGATAGGTCCGGTAATGCATTATCCCACTTTATGGATTTGAGGAAGTGTTGGGGAAGTCTGTGTGGTGTGTCAACTCATTTAGTTTGTGGTTTGAAGGTCCGCAAGTATCCATTCCTTTGTGATAGTAATGGCAGACTGTGTTCTTGAGGTTCTAGATGAAGGAGAGAAGGATTTTAGTAGGTAGAGGAAGTGCAGATGTTCTTGGTGTCTCAGGCAAGTTTGTGGAGGTCCTTGGATCGTGCTCAATTTGTGTTTATGATCCACATTAGAATTGGGGTCCCGAAAATGAAGAACAACTTCCGGATGATGGTGTTCCTTTTGTGACTGGCTGACCAGATGGTTTACAAGTCTTGCGGATGCTTTTGTAGGTGGTTGCTGACTTAGATGTTTGTTCCTAAGCTGATGTCATGTATAAATAAGGGATTGTGAAGTCATTTCAAAGTACACTTGTGGAGATGTGCGTGTGGTAGCGAAGAGAAGAGTGAAAGGCAGAGTAGAAGGTTTGAGCTTAAATGGAACTGACTCAAGCATGGTGAAGATGCTATTTACCAGTTCAAGTATGTGATATTTATTCTTTTGTAGACAGTGTGTCTCCTGTAGGCAGTGAGCCCTAATTGGCATGTGCCATTTTATTCTTTCTATTCTTCTAACAGAGAATACTTTCTTGGGTTAATCACCTCGTGGTTTTTCCCTTAACCGGGTTTTCCATGTCAAAATCTTGGTGTCTCATGTGTTGATGTGTTTCTACTCGTGATTTGTTACATTGTGCTTTCATGGTTAATCTTCTATTATACTGCTAATTAACAATGTGGAGTTAAGCTCATATAAAAAGGAGAAAGTTTCATACAACTGATTCACCCCCCTCTCAGTTGTGTGCCCTGAATCTAACACCTTGTTCCAAACTTCCTATTTTGACATAGGCAGGGAGGATGTTGGCTAAGGTTGAGGAATTTGGATTTACACCCACCAATTGCATTTTCTTGAAAGTTTCTAAAGCCTTATGAACAAACCCATTTTGTGCATATCTTGCAATTATTTCATTGGACATGAGATGACATCTCTTAGAGATGTTCTGTCAAAAAGTTCACGTGCCTTGTCTATGCTTCCACACTTTGCATTGGACATGAGATGACATCTCTTTGAGGTGTTCTATCAAACAATTCACTTTACATTTGGATTTAAACCCACCAATTTCATTTTCTTGAAAGTTTCTAAATCCTTATCAACAAATCCATTTTGTGTATATCTTGCAATTATTGCATTCCATGAGATGACATCTCTTTGAGGTGTTCTGTGAAACAATTCACATGTCTTGTTTATGCTTTGACACTTTATATTATGAATATTGAAGCTAAATGTTATTTGGCTAACAAAAAAATATATTGTAAACCTATTTGCAACAACTTATGATGTGGTTTTCATATAATTAGGGGTTGTATATAAATTATTAGTTAAATTTTACACTTTTATGTTAAGAAAAATATGGAATATGGAACATACAATAAAGCATTTTTGTTAAGAGAATGATGGGTACAAGGAAAGGTGCACCAAATCATAGGATTTATCCTTTAGGCCTTTATAAGTTTATTTTAGATGAATCTAACAATTCATAGTTTGATTCATTATAAGGAAATATAATTTGTTTATGCTAAATTATTAGATTGATGCTAAGTATTAGTTAACATATTTGTTGTACTCTTCTTTTTGTATACATCTCATAAAAATCATGATATTGAAACTACAATATTTGATATGATAATCATAGATAATTTCTCATCTTACATGTTAGACATATCCTCATTTCACATTCTACATGTTTGACATCATTTTCCTACCTTCATCTCACCTTAGATATATGTTTGACATTACATGTTTAGTTAGGGGGAGACTTAGAGAGAGACTGATAGGGAGATGATATGTTTGACATTATATCCTCATTTCACTTTCTATAGGTCTAGCATACCCTCATTTCACCATCTATATGGGTTACAGAAAGAGCAGAATGAGCCGAAATATCTTTGAGGCATCATAAAAAAAAATCCATTTTGTTCATATCTTTCAATCATTGCATTCCATGAGATGACATTTCTTTGAGGCATCATGCCAAACAGTTCACGTGCCTTGTCTATGCTTCCACACTTTGCATACATGTCTCACAGGGTAGTTGCAGCTACAACATTTGACAAAATTCCTATATCCTTTATGCTTTGACGGATGCCTATATCATGTTCCAAAGATACCATTTCTAAGGTTTTGGAATTTGGATTTACACCCGCCAATTGCATTTTCTTGAAAGTTTCTAAAGCCTTATCAAAAAATCCATTTTATGCATATATTTTGCAATCATTGCATTCCATGAGACATCATTTCTTTGAGGTGTCATGCAAAACTATTCACGTGCCTTGTCTATGCTTTCACACTTTGCATACATGTGTAAAAGAGTAGCTACAAATACAACATGTGACAACATTCCTATAGCCTTTATGCTTTGATGGTTGTTTATACCCTGTTCTAAAGATCCCATTTTGGCATAGCAAGGAGAATGGTGGATAAAGTTGTGGAACTTGGATTTACATCTGCCAATTGCATTCCATGAGACAACATTTCTTTGAGGCATCATGTCAAATAGTTGACCTACCTTGTTGATGCAAGAGAATAGGCTCAAAACTAATTAAGTGACTTTAGGAGATGGCAGTGGGGACATTTTCATGTTTCCAAGTGGTCTTGTAGGTCAAGACATCCATTTAAGTCATTTAGATAAGGGTTTCCCATTTTCATTCTAGGTCTTGCAAGTCTTGCGAGTCTTGCTAGGAGTGAGATTTTACATTCCATAGCTCATAGGGCCGAATCGACAATGCCAACGCATCAGGGTGGATGGATAAATGGTAGAGGAGGTCTCATTTCAAGCGCCAAGTGTCTCAATCATTTAGGGCAGCAAGCTACCGACAAAGTCACTTAAGATCCCTAAGAGAAAAAAATTGCCAAACCTTGACAGAGTAGTTCTCAGAATTCATGATAGGTAGGAATGTTCCATTCAGACCTACATGCGTACATGGGGTCCATCCACAATAACCTCTCTCAATTTTTGTCAACTCTAATTAGTTTGACCTTGTCGAAACCAAATGCATTCTTGAAGAATGCTTCAGTTTCATGCAGTGGAAAGGTGCTAGGAGTGACAATTTACATTCCATAGCTCATGGGGCCAAACTTGTTGGCAATTAAGGTGTCTCAACCTTGGTAATTCTCTGCATTTGTATTGTTTGTATTTATTATTCATTGCCTATGTTGTAAATAATTGGAAATTCCACTTTGTCATATTGTGGGATGTGGCACGGTGATGTGTCAATCCTACATGGATTATGACAACTTGGTATTTTGTCCTCACATGAGTAGATAGGCATCCCACTTAGTGGTAGGAATATTCTTCCATGTGTCAGCATCTTCTATGTTGTGTAAGGAATGTTTGACTAGAACGGTTATGACGGATTCCTATGACGAATCTATGACATGTAAGAGTCAAGAATAGAAGTTTGTAAGATAGGTAATGACATGTGTCATGTAGCATCTTTGAATGAGGCATATTTTGGTGCCCCAAGGTGGAATATGATGTGTTGTAAGAGAATATACTATTTATAGCATGTGTATGATAGATTCTCTTACAGCTGTAAGTTGTAACCACTATGACAGATTCTATGACAGTCGTAAGTGTCGTAAGAGCATCTGTCATAGCCCATTTTGGAAATAGGCAACCTCTTTGGGATGGGAACTATGGACAAGTATCAAACACATTCTACAATGTTGACCAAGTGTCCCTAGGTGTGGGTTTTGGTCCAAGATGCCATATTGGACGCCCATTCCAAGAAAGGTCCAAAATTGCTTTGTATGTTCTATTTAAACAGGTGCTTGGAGATGGAGTTTGTATCACAGGTTTATATGTACTGTTATTCTACTAGATTGACTATAGACACGAGTGTTGAAGACCATTGAAGCTTGCATTCCAAGTGTATTGTAAACATTCTTCAGATTTGTTAATACATTATGCAGGTTTCTGAGTGTGGGGTTTTTCACCCGATAAGGGTTTTCCCCATCGTAAATCTCTATCTCTCTTCTTCTATCTTCTTTCTAGCTCTTGTGTTTTGCTGCTATATCTCATGTTAATGGTTTAACATTGCTGTAATAGTTAGGATAAATTTGAATTTGCATAGCCCTCTCCTCAATAGATTAGTGTAGGAAGCGTTTCCGCACACCTAGCTTCCTTTTAGTTGGTATTAGAGCTTGATCACCTTTGGTCGTAGTTGTTGGGTAGGGGTTTTTTGAGTTAATCTTAGGTTGAGTGGGAGTCTATGCAGAGCATTCTGTATCTTATTGCAGCAAGGAGATAGCAAGCACATCAGGAAGGTTTGAAGTAGAGAAGTTCAACGGCAGTAATTTTGAGCTATGGAAGCTCAAGATGGAAGACATGTTAGTTGACCGAGACCTTTGGGAAAGTGTGAACGGAACTAAACTAGCTACAATGACTCAAGATGAGTGGGATCTCAAGGATCGGAAGGCTAAGGGTCACATAAGACTTAGTCTTTCTAATTCTGTGTTATTAAATGTCCATGAGGAGGCTACTGCAAAACTCCTTTGGAAGAAGTTGGGGGATGTGTATCAAGCCAAATCCCTTGTCAATAAACTTTTCTTGAGAAAGAAGTTGTATTCTCTTCAAATGGAGGACGGAGGATCTATGGCTAAGCATATGAAAGCCTTTAACATGCTAGTTGTACAATTGACATCTATTGGTGTAAAGATGGAGGAGGAGGATCGGTGTATGACCCTACTTTGTTCTCTGTCAGACTCATGGGATCATCTTGTCATGGCAATCGGAAGCACCACATGCACATTCAAAATGGAAGAGGTGGTTTCTTCATTGTTATTTGAAGAGATGTGGAGAAAGTCTTTTGAGGCAGCTAAAGAAGCCCTTGCAGTTCGTGGAAGACCCAAGGAGAAAGGGAAGAAGGACAAGAAAGTTGAGAAGGGTATATCCAAATCCTATGGGAGATCCAAATCTCCTGGAAAGTCCAAGGCTCTTTGTTGGAACTGTGGAAAGACCGAGCATTTCTGAAAGGAATGCAAAGAGGAGAAGAAGAAAAAGAAGAAAGCTCCTGATTAAGATTCTAACAAATCACAAGATGACAATGATGCCTTCATCACAGCCCTGGCAACCCATGCATTTGATGATGTGTGGCTAATCGACTCTGGTGCATCATTCCACATGACCTCACATCGAGACTCGTTCACTAAGTATGAGGAGTTTGATGGTGGAAAGGTGTATCTGGGTGATTACTCTCATCTAAAGATATTTGGTCATGGAAGAGTCTCTATTTGATTCCCTGATGGTCAAGTGAAGGGGATCTCTAGGGTTATGCACATCCCAGGCTTAGCACGGAACCTGCTTTCTATAAGTAGTTTGAATGATGTAGGTGTGCAGGTTGTCTTTTCAAAAGAAGGATGCAAGATGACTAGAGGATCTATGGTGCTTGCTAAGGGTACTCGGAGAGGTACTCTGTTTCAGCTGGAAGCATGCATTGCACAATGCAATAGTTCTTCTGACTCAAGGAAGAGGGCAACAGTCACTTCATCCCCACCATCTGAACGAGCAGTGAAGAAATCTATTGTTTCTAGTCTTGATGGTTGTAATCATGCATTGGAAGTTAAACTTCCTACAGAAAAGACAATGTTATTGCATAAGAGATTTGGCCACATTGGTGAGAAGGGTCTGCGTACCCTAAAAAATAAGAACCTCATTGAAGGGTTAGATGATTGTAATCTTGAGTTTGACTTTTGTGAACATTGCATTTATGGAAAACAAAACCGTGTTCAATTTTACTCCAGTTCTCATAAGTCTTTTGGTGTGTTGGACCTCATTCATTCTGATGTGTTTGGTCCTGTTAATGTTCCTTCGTTATCAAAATCTGTATACTTTGTATCTTTTATAGATGATTATAGTAGAAGGACATGGATTTATTTTCTTCGAAGCAAATCTAAAGTCTATAGCAAGTTTAAGGAGTTTAAAGCCTTTGCTAAAAATTAGACTGGTAAAAAGATTAAATGTTTGAGAACTGACAACGGTGGTGAGTTCTATTCTACAGAATTCAATAAGTATTGCAAGGAACTTGGTATTGAAAGACACAAGACAAATCCATACACCCCGCAACAAAATGGAGTTGCAGAGAGGATGAACAGGACTCTGATGGAGAAGGTTAGGAGTATGCTTAGTGGAGCTAGTCTAGAACAAAAGTTTTGGACTGAAGCTATTGCCACTGCTTGCTATCTAGTGAATAGATCTCCTAGATCAGCTCTTGTTGAAAATACACCCATGGAGGTGTGGTATGGTAGAAAGCCTTCAGTAAGGCATCTTCGTGTTTTTGGTTGTGAGGCATATGCACATGTGCCTAGGGAGAAGCGGTCAAAGTTGGAGAACAAAGCTGTTAAGTGTATCTTCATCGGCTATGGAGTTGGTGTGAAAGGATACAAGCTTTGGGACCCCGTGGCTGAAAAAGTGTTGTATAGCAGAAGTGTCATCTTCAAAGAGCTTACACCTTCTTCCACTATTTTGCAGCCAAAAGAAAAAGAAAAGAAAGAGGATGTTGTTCAGTTTCCTCTCACCCCTAAGAAGACTGAACAAAAAGACAATGTTGGACCTGATGATGAGGAGAGCTCTAGAAGCTCTGAAAGCTTAGAAGAAGAAGTTGAACCTCAACCTCAGCTCTTGAGGAGGTCTACACGGATAAGGAAGCAACCTGAAAGGTTTGGTTTTACATTGCTTGATTCTAGTTGTGCTTATACTTTGCTCACTAACAGTGATGAACCTAGAACTGTATCAGAGGCTTTGGATATGAAGGATGCAGGTTCCTGGAAGGAGGCCATGGAGGAAGAAATGGCTTCTTTGGAAAAGAATCAAACTTGGTACTTGGTACCTTTGCCTCCTGGATGGAAACCCGTTGGATGCAAATGGGTGTTCAAGAAGAAGATTGGTGCAGATGGCAATATTGAGAAGTATAAGGCCAAATTGGTTGTGAAGGGGTATTCACAGGTGGAGGGTATAGATTATGGTGAGATCTTCTCTCCCATTGCAAAGATGACATCTATTAGATTCCTATTGTCTCTCGCAACAACTTATGACTTGGAGGTAGAACAGATGGATGTGAAGATAACTTTCCTTCACGGTGACTTGGAGGAAGAAATCTACATGTCACAGCTAGAGCATTACATGGTAAAAGGTAAAGAAAATTTGGTTTGCAAACTTAAGAAGTCTTTGTATGGTTTGAAGCAATCCCCTAGGAGATGGTACTTAAAGTTTGATGCCTTTGTATTGTCAATTGGATTTGTGAGATCGAAATTGGATCACTGTGTTTATTATAAGTTTGATGGCGATTGTTTTCTCATTGTTGCACTGTATGTTGATGATATGTTGCTCATTGGGAAGGGTAAGAATATGATTTCTAATTTTAATTCTCAGTTGTTAGCTCAGTTTGAAATGAAAGATTTAGGGGCAGCCAGGTACATTCTAGTAATGGAAATCAGAAGAGACAGAACCAACAGAAAACTTTGGTTAAGTCAGAGTAAGTATGTTAAGACCGTGTTGGACAGATTCAGCATGGGAGATTGTAGACCAGTGTGTGTTCCCATTTCCTTGGGGACAAAGTTGTCTGTTGAGGATTGTCCAAAATCTCCTAGTGAGGTGGAGGACATGAGCAGAGTACCTTATGCTAGTGTTGTTGGCAGTTTTATGTATGCTATGGTCTGCACAAGACTAGACATTGCCCAAGCAGTGGGAGTTCTTAGTCGATTTATGGCCAGTCCTAGAAGGGTTCATTGGGATGCAGTTAAGCGAGTGTTCAGATATTTGAGGGGTACTTCCGAGTATTCCATTTTCTATCATGGTAATGTTTCAGGACCTCCGCATTCTATTGATATTCATGGATTTGTGGATTCAGATTAGGCAGGTGACATTGATAGCAGGAGATCCACCAGTGCTTATATTTTTACACTGTTTCGTGGTGCTATTAGTTGGATGAGTAAGCGACAACCTGTTGTTGCTTTGTCCACAACAGAAGCTGAGTATATGGCAGCAACTCATGCTTGTAAGGAAGCCATTTGGCTTAAGAGATTGTGTTCTGATATTGGTGTTGATGCAAGTCAAATTATGATTAGTTATGACAGTCAGAGTGTAATTTGCCTTGCAAAGAATCTAACTTTCCATGCTAGAACCAAGCACATTGATGTTCAGTTTCACTTCGTGAGGGACATGGTTGAGGATGGAAAGGTAAATTTGGAGAAGGTAGATACTTTGAAGAATGTTACATATGCATTGACGAAGCCAATGGGCACAGAGAAGTTCAGATGGTGTTCAGAGTCTATCGGCCTCTCGGCCTATAGCGGTTAAATCCTATTTTTCTATTGGCTCTTACAAGGTGTTCGACAAGTGGGAGAATGTTGGGAATTAAGGTGTCTCAACCTTGGTAATTCTCTGCATTTGTAATGTTTGTATTTATTATTCATTACCTATGTTGTAAATAATTGGAAATTCCACTTTATCATATTGTGGGATGTGGCACGGTGATGTGTCAATCCTACATGGATTATGACAACTTGGTATTTTGTCCTCACATGAGTAGATAGGTGTCCCACTTAGTGGTAGGAATATTCTGCCATGTGTCGGCATCTTCTATGTTGTGTAAGGAATGTTTGACCGAAACGGTTATGACAGATTCCTATGACGAATCTATGACATGTAAGAATTGAGAATAGAAGTTTGTAAGATAGGTAATGACATGTGTCATGTAGCATCTTTGAATGAGGCATATTTTGGTGCCCCAAGGTGGAATATGATGTGTTGTAAGAGAATATGCTATTTATAGCATGTGTATGATAGATTCTCTTACAGCTGTAAGTTGTAACCACTATGACAGATTCTATGACAGTCATAAGTGTCGTAAGAGAATCTGCCATAGCCCATTTTGGAAATAGGTGACCTCTTTGGGATGGGAGCTGTGGACAAGTGTTAGACACATTCTACAATGTTGACGAAGTGTCCCTAGGCGTGGGTTTTGGTCCAAGATGCCATATTGGACGCCCATTCCAAGAAAGGTCCAAAATTACCTTGTATGTTCTATTTAAACAGGTGCTTGGAGATGGAGTTTGTATCACAGGTTTACAGGTACTGTTATGCTACCAGATTGACTACAAACATGAGTGTCGAAGACCATTGAAGCTTGCATTGCAAGTGTATTGTAAACATTCTTCAGATTTGTTAATACATTGTGCAGGTTTCTGAGTGTGGGGTTTTTCACCCGATAAGGGTTTTCCCCACCGTAAATCTCTATCTCTCTTCTTCTGTCTTCTTTTTGGCTCTTGTGTTTTGCTGCTATATCTCATGTTAATGGTTTAACATTGCTGTAATAGTTAGGATAAATTTGAATTTGCATAGCCCTCTCCTTAATAGATTAGTGTAGGAAGCGTTTCTGCACACCTAGCTTCCTTTCAAAACTAACTACACCAATGCATCGGGGTGGGAAGATAAATGTTATAGGAGGTCTAATTTTGTGCACAAAGTGTCCCAATCGTTCAGGGCATTAGGCTACTGGCAAAGTCACTTAAGATCCCTAAGAGAAAAAAACTACTAAACTTTGACAGAGTAGTTCTCAGAATTTGTGGCAGCTGGGAATGTTCTATTTCAACTTACAGGTGCAGATGGGGTCCATCCACAATAACCTCTCTCATTTTTGATCAATTCCAACCCATTTGACTGTACCAAAACAAAATGCATTTTTGCAAAATGCTTTAGTTGCATGCAGTGTAAAGTTGCTAGGAGTGACATTTTGCATTCCACAGCTCATGGGACCGAACTGACTACACTAATATGTCGGGGTGGGTGGGTAAATGCTGGGGGAGGTCTCATTTCATGCACCAAGTGTCTCAGTTGCTTAGGCCAGCAAGCTACCAACAAAGTCACTTAAGATCCTAAGAGTAAAAACTACCAAACTTTGACGGAGCAGTTCTTAGAATTCATTGTAGCTGGTAATCTTTTGTGTGGACCTACAAGTGCATGTGGGGTCCATCTACAATTACCTCTCTTGGTTTTTGTCAACTTGAATCCATTTGATGATGCTGAAACCAAATACATTCTTGCAAAATGCTTTAGTTTCATGCAGTGGAGAGTTGCTAGAAGTGACATTTTGCATTCCATGGCTTGTGGGGCCAAACCAACTATGCTAATGGGTCAAGATGGGTGGGTAAATTCTAGGGGAGGTCTCATTTCATGCACCAAGTGTCCCAGTTGGTCGGGACATCATGCTACCGGTAAAGTCACTTAAGATCCCTAAGAGAAAAAAATACCAAACTTTGATGGAGCAGTTCTTAGAATTCATGGTAGCTAGGAATGTTATGTTTAGACCTATAGGTGTAGGTAGGGTCCGTTCACAATAACCTCTCTTAGTTTTGATCAACTCCAATCTAATTGACCGTGTCCAAACCAAATGCATTATTGCAAAATGCTTCAGTTTCATGCAGTGGAAAGGTATTAGGAATGACATTTTGCATTCCACAGCTCATGGGGAAAACTGACTATACCAATGTGTTGAAGTGGGTAGGTAAATGCTAGGGGAGGTCTCATTTTGTGTGCCAAGTGTCCCAGTCATTCAGGGCAACAGGCTACCAGCAAAGTCACTTAAGATCCTAAGAGCAAAAACTACCAAACTTTGACAAAGTGGTTCTCAAAATTTGTGGTAGTTGGGAATGTTTTGGTTTGACCTACAAGTGCACATGGGGTCCTTCCACAATAACCTCCCTCTCTTTTGGTCAAATCCAATATGTTTGACCGTGTTGAAATCAAATGCATTCTTGCAAGATGCTTCAGTTTCATGCAGTACAACCTTGTTAGGTGCTATATTTTTTGTTATGCTCATCATGGGGCCAAACCAACTACACCAATGCATTGGGGTGGGTAGGTAAATGCCATGGGAGGTCTCATCTCATGCACCAAGTGTCCCAATTGTTCAAGGCATCAGGTTACCAACAAAGTCACTTAAGATCCCTAAGAGCAAAAAATTGCCAAACTTTGATGGAGTAGTTCTCAAAATTCATGGCAGATGGCAATGTTTCTTTTTGACCTACAAGTGCAGGTGGGTCCTTCCAGAATAACGTGTCTTAGTTTTGTTCAACTCCAATCCATTTGACTATGTCGAAACCAAATACATTCTTGCAAAATGCTTCAGTTTCATGCAGTGGAAAGGTTCTAGGAGTGACATTTTGCATTCCACAGCTCATGGGGTCAAACCAACTACACCAACATGTCAAGGTGGGTGGGTAAATTCTAGGGTAGGTGTCGTTTCATGCGCCAAGTGTCCCAGTCATTCAGGGTAGTAGGCTACTGATAAAGTCACTTAAGATCCTGAGAGCAAAAACTACCAAACTTTGATGGAGCAGTTCTCAAAATTTGTGGTAGATGATAATGTTCTGTTTGGACCTGTAGGTGTACATGGGGTCCATCCATAATAACCTCTCTTGGTTTTGATCAACTCCAATCTGTTTGACTATGTCAAAATCAAATGCATTCTTGCAAAATGCTTCAGTTTCATGCAGCATAACCCTGCCAGGTGCCATATTTTTTGTTCTACTCATTGTGGGGCTGAACTAACTGTGCCAATGCATTGGGGTGGGTGGGTAAATTCTAGGGGAGGTCTTGTTTCATGTGCCAAACATCCCAATCATTCTAGGATGTAAGCTACCGACAAAGTGAACAACCAGAAACAACTGGGACACTTGGCACATGAAACAAGACCTCCCCTAGCATTTACCCACCCACCCCAATGTGTTGGTATAGTTGGTTCGGCCCCATGACCTGTGGAATACAAAATTTCACTTCTAACACCTTTTGACTTTGCCAGTAGCTTGCAACCTGAAATGACTGAGACACTTGACACATGAAAATAGACCTCCCCTAGCATTTACCCACCCACCCTGACATGTTGGCATAGTTGGTTCAACCCCACGACTTGTGGAATGCAAAATTTCACTCCCAACACCTTTTGACTTTGTCGGTAGCTTGTAGCCTTGAATGAATGGGACACTTTGCACACGAAACAAGACTTCCCCTAGAATTTACCCACCAACTTCAATGCGTTGGTGTAGTTGGTTCAGCCCCATGATGAGCAGAACAAAAAATATGGTACCTGGAAAAGTTGTGCTGCATGAAACCAAAGCATTTTGCAAGAATGCATTTGATTTCGACATGGTCAAATGGATTAGAGTTGACCAAAACTAAGAGAGGTTATTGTGGATAGACCCCACCTATACCCATAGGTCAAAATGGAATATTCCCAATTGCCACAAATTCTGAGAACTACTCTGTCAAAGTTTGGCAGTTTTTTACTCTTAGGGATTTTAAGTGACTTTGTCACTAGCCTAATGCCCCAAACAAATGGGACACTTGGTGCACAAAATGAGACTTCCCCTAGCATTTACCCACCCACCCTGATGCATTGGTGCAATTAGTTTAGCCCCATGAGGTGTGGAATGCAAAATGTCACTCCTAGCAACTTTCCACTGCATGAAACTGAAGGATTTTGGAAAAATGTGTTCCTTGCCACCTTAGGCAAATGAAATTGATTTAAAAAAATTGAGGTAGGTGTTTGTAGGTGGACCTGAAATCCACCTATACATGCAAAGAAGATGTTCCTAGGTGTCATGGTTTGACGAAACAACCGGTCCAAAGTTTGACACCTTTTTTGTCTTAGGGCTCTTGAGAGATTGTTTGCATTCGATGTAGTTGAGAATGACCATGAGGCTTCATTTACCCACCCGCCCAAATGCGTTGGCACTATCTTTTTGGCCCCAGGAGATGTCAAATGTAAAAATTTAGTCTTAATACCTTTCTAGTAGATGAAAATTTAGTACTATAAAGATGTTCTCACTTGATCCAATGTCTTGTAGGGCATTAATTAAGGATGTCCTTACTGTTTCTATCAAATGTTAGCACCAAATGTGAAGAAATATCATTAAAACTCATTAAAAATCATAGTAACATCGTTATAACTCATTATGAAATAGTAACTAAATGATATATCATCATGAAATAATCATGAAAACCTACCTTACTTTCCTTCCAAAGGAAACTTCATAAGGATTATGCCTACCTCCATCATACTCAAATCCCACATGCAAATGCAATTGCACTATTTAGCTAAAATGAGTACACCAATGAACTCAACAATGAAACAATGCTAATCAACTAGGACCAAGGAGCACATATAAGAAGGTAAAATAGGTGTCAAAGATATAGAAGGTGAACTAAGGATAGCAAAGAAAAATAACATACCTTTATGTCATTCCATTGATTCAACCCAATGAACCATTTGGGGCTCCTCTACTCTTTATTATGTTGAGTATTGTCTCATGGTCAGACTCATGAACCTTCCACAAGGTCATGTTCAATGGTCTACCCCCATATTTGATCAAATGAGTGTTTAATGTCGCAACAAGGTTAGAATAATGAAGAATCTTCCTATGTGTGTCAAAGTCCTCAAACAACCACACATCAAACTTATTCACTGGGTACCTTCTAAGCCATGTTCCAATAACAACCACTGATCCTGTAGGGTAATTGATGTTTTCTCCATCTATAATAGGGGAATCTATTTTTTTGTCTCAACACAATGACACAAATAATAATCCATTCCTTCTTCATTGTCTTTAGCTACAATAACTACAAAAACATGCCCTGCATTGATACGTGCATTTAGTTCGATGATTATAGTCAACAATACAAGAAAAACTACAAAAGAAGATGGAATATTGAATTTTATTAAATTTGAATGCTAATAATACCTAATTGAACTAGATCTGAAACATGGTCAAAGTCAACCGATGATTCAATCTCTGTGAGTTATAGTGTTATCATAGGATTCTTGTACACCAATCATCAACCCACTCCTTTGACTCACAATCATACCAAGATTCATTTGTACATGAAGAACAAAAGCATACCATCCACCACGTATGAATACTACATGAACCTGCATTAGAGCTTCTAAAAGAGTGTATCTCACTCGATCTTGTCAATTTACAATAGTCCTCATATTTTACAATATTAGTATCATCAACCAACCAAAAATATCTATGAACTATAGACTTACCTTCATTACTTGGACCCATTGTAGCATTACACCATTCGATAATAGATCTCACATCTGTCAACTTTGCATTGTCTTTGTACTTCAACTCTTCTCGTGCCAATGCTCTTTTGATACATGCTACTGCACCATCATGCTCCCCCTTTCAATGTCTAGCCTCACAAAAATTCCACATATGTTGAACACCAGTCATCTTATGCATCATGCTTAACAAATAGAACATCCATGAGTTTTTGAATTGTGATGGACAATTATCTGACCATATGATATGCTAATGAAATGATATGCTCATGCTAGCCAAATCATGGTAGAACATCTGAAAGAAACCTTTCATGAACTCCATAGAATGTGTGTGATCATCACTTATATAAAAATGATATTCCCTCAAGATCTTCCTGTTGTCCTTTGTACTATCTTCTGCATGAATGAATGTTATTTGCACAAATATAGCAACCTGCATAGAGTTGTAATACTGTGATTGCACCTCATTCTGTGGCTATAGTATGTAGTTCATTGCAAATTTAAAAACTAAAATAGTGGTACCAAGTGGAAATGTGTCCTTGCATAACTTGAATTTCAAGTCCAACCATTGAGCTCTATGGGCATGCCTTGCATACTCGTAAACTATATTATCTTAGAAAATAGAGATAAATGAATACACTGGAATCTTTTGAATGAGCCATTCACACCTTTTTGCTTCTTTGCCATCTTTTAGACTATATGCCACAATCTTATATTTACAAAAACTTACTATCTCCTTTCCAATTGTATGTGTGTTCTCCATATGTTCACAAATTGGCAAATGTTGCAACCCACCACAATGATCACACGTGCCATCCAAGCATAAGATATAGTGGAATAATTGACCATCCACTCTTTCCCATAAGATGCTTGATATGAAATCTCTTGAAGATTTAGGTGGACACTTTATATTACACTCCTACAAAACATCGTTAGTATGCAAATCTACACATATATATATCTATAAATATCATAATGATTAGAAAAATCAATATGTACTCTATAACAACAAGTTGTACATGTGTGATTTATTTTGACATAAAAAGTCTTTACCATTTCAAAATACCTTTGACTAATTTTGACTTGAGGATACATCTCTTGAAATTTCTTGAAAAATTGTGTTTGAGTCACATCCAAAAAATGCTTTGGATGTGGCTCATGGTTTCGACAACCAATTCTCCTTCTTACAACATCTCTTGCATTAGGAGATACTATTGTATTATTTTTCCAAAATTATTCGATGAGGGATCTCAAGGCTTCAACAACAACTTTGTCTTTCCGTGGGAGTCTCCACGAGAATTCTCACAATTCATTGGTATTTGGGTCCTTAACTCTTTCACATCTTCCAACAACTCTCTTTATAGTTTTTCTTCTTATTTTCAATGCTTGACTTGTCTTTCTAATGAGGCAAGATTTATTTGTTTGTTGGCTTACTATTGTCGATGTAATGACACATCGTGTGGCATTACTATCCTTGGTGCATGAGGTGGAACCTACACTCTCATATGCACTCATTAGATTCTTTACAATTGATTTTTCACTTGAAGCATCCGATGTTCTTAAGCCAAGAATCTTCATAATTGGCCTGAATTTTAGATTTCTCATCAATTCAACAAATAGTTGACATCTTCCAATTTCATTTAAGTTCTCAAAGAATGATTTCCATATCTTATTGGCATATCTTTGGCAAGTACGCTTGGGAATCTTGTCTTGCATGGGCTTCAAAACATTCTTATCAATATCAATTAGAAACTTAGGCTTTCTATGCAAAATTCTAGGATGCATTTTCATTGGTAAAGTTGACTCAACATTAGGAATTTCTTTAATATTTACTTGAGATGGGATAGATGATGTACCTTCAATTGGAGATGAAAAAGATGAAAAGGTTTGAAGTTGAGATGGAGAATATGGTGTACCTTCAATTTAATGTGTGAATGATGGCGTGCCACCAACTTGAGAAGAGAATGAGGATGTACCTTCAAATTAACCTGTGAAAGATGGAGTGCGTCCAATTTGAGAAGATAATGATGGTGTTCCTTCAACTTGACCTGTGGACGATGGAATGCCTCCAACTTTGAGATTCAATTTCCTCATTAAATGGAGGTTTTGCATTCATTCCATTTGTTCCACCAATTCCATCTCTCTCTTAGCTTGATTAGATGTGTCATGTTCCTCTTCAAACACACTTTCTTAACCTCCCATGGATATGCCTACTCAAGAAAAGATAGAAGAAGTCACCATCACTAAGGAGAGTTATGAAAATCACATTGTGATGGACCAACCATTCCAAATGGAGACTCACAAGGTAAAACTAGACCTACCAACATGTTAGAACAACCCAAATTCTTATATTGTAGGTGGTAAATTAGTTAGAGTAGCTCATGAAGACAAGTATGAAGTCATCTCAAATTAGAAGTCTATTGTCAATCAAGGTCATGGGAGTAATGATCACAAAGGTAATGAAGAAAAAACTAATGGGTTTCATGACAAGGAACACAATGATGATGTTAAAAGAATAATGAATTATCAACATGATGATTGTTATGAGAAACAAGCTAAGTATATTACCGCTATAAGGATTGAACTTGTGTTGAATTATCTTCAAAAGTTAGGAGAATATCCTTCGTTTGACTAGCATGATGTGACAATTGCTTTAAGTGGTAAGACACTAATCAAGACTCTTTACCTTCAATAGATATGTTTGAAATGTTAAGAGATAAAATACTAACTAACATTAGAAACTAGCTTTACAATGCAAGACTAGAAGAAAATCATGGTGAACACAAAGAGCGTCAATTATAGTTTGAATTAGCTATTCACGATAGATAAGGGGTGAAATAATCAAGAAAGGAGTAATGTTAAGACTAATTATGATGACAGAGTTGGTAATCTTTTGATTGAGTTTTACGATGATAAAAAGACTAAAATATAGAGTTTATTGTAGCCTAACCAATCTGATTTCTTGGAGAAACCTAGAGACGATAGTCCAAAAAAATTAGAGGGTACTCTTGAACAACAAAGAACTTATCTAGTTTAGGTCCAATAAATGAAACTCAAACTAATTTTTTAGAGGTAAATGGATAAAAGGATGATAGTGACAACTCATTACTAAATGAGGACCAATTATATCAAACTTGTAGCATCAATCAGATTGCAAAATTTTATGTTGATACAACTGGTTACATTAGAGAGAATGATGATAATATTTTTTTATAGAGAGGTATCAATGACATAGTTCAAATTGAGAGAGTACAAAAGAGTCTTGAATTTCATGATGTTGTTTCTAAAGGTCACAGTTCACTTCCACATTGACAAGAACAAGAATCAAGGATGTGTACTTACAATTTTGATAGTGTTTAAAATTCTTTAGGGTTAACTAATCAAGATACAACAAATTCATGCATATCATATTTTAATTCAATTCTAATTCTATTAATTCACATATTGATGAATTTTTAACTTAGGTAGTTCCACTTTTAGTGATTGTGAGTGTTCTTGTGAGAGTTTCATGTATTTTCTTGTGAATTTACTGTTGGTGTCTTTGATACTTCATAAATCATTTGGTTAACCCTAAAATGTCCAATAAGAGGCTAGTGACAACTTGATGAAACTATGAAAGTCTAGGATTTTATCATGACAATGACTTAAAGGGTAGATTATACTAACTGTGGAAGGATTCTTAGCTTTGTGAAAACCATGAACTTGTTGTCCACTACCTTGGATTTAACATGCAATGTATAAGGGAACATGTGTAGATCATATGTATATTTCTGGACTGTCATAGTCTTGGGAAACTTAAGAGACTTATATTATCCTTCCTACACCCTAAAACTTCATCACCCTCTTAGACATTCAAGTACATCACAAAGGACTAGTTATATTATCATGCAAGGAGGCTCTACTCAAGATTGTCCTTAACTATATTATAGTACATGCACCCACCAATATCAATACTCTATCTTCCTTAACTATCTAATAACTCCTTGACAAGCCACTATCTATTCAAGACAACATCATTGTGATTATAATTGTCCTAATAACTATGCCATTGACATGTATGGTTATCATTTAGTTTATGGCAATCTTCCCTACCATATATGAATATCCTTTCAAAAGGTCACCTAGATATGTTTATATAGTATCATGGATATCTTTTTGCATGGATTTGAGATTAGTTGACTTATCATTTAGTCTTGATAGTTTCCTTTAAAATATCCTTCTAATTGTTTAGGTTAGTGTTTGAATCAGGATAATAGAAACATGTGATAGTTTTCACTTTCTCATGATAATTTAACTTCTCAAAATGATAATCCTCTCACTTCCCTCATGACTGTCCTATAACATGAGATTTCATGCTTTAACATAATCATAAAATGAAGTAAACGAATACATTTAAAGAACATACCTTAGATTTCAAAATTTGAGTAGCCCAATCCTCAAAAATTTAGCTTCAAAATCCTCAAAAATCTGATCTTTTTGGCAAGTTCCTTCATATTCAATGTTGAATTCTATATAACTCAAATACGATTAGTGAAAATTAAGAAGAAACAAAAATATATCATCAAATTCAATTTAAAAACATTAAAATTAACATTGAAACAATATGAAACATGAAACTATTAGTTTAAACAATCAAATTCTGTCTAAAAACATGCAATTTAGTTCTTCTACATTGAAACATTTAAAAAAAAGGTGGTGGATTAGGCAAAAATGATTGTCAAAATGTCAACTAGTTAAAAAAGCATTTTGTTGTCCAATTATGCATGAAAAGTAGGGAATAACAGAGCTTGTGGGACTGAAACACATATCCCACATGCTCTTTTGTCCATTTTTTTGGTTCACAAAAATGCGCTCACATTATAACACGAGCGTGTTTTGTCAAGCATGAAAGTTTTAAAAGATTTCATGCATCAAAACTCTTAAGTGTTGTGATGCCTTTAAACATAAGTATTTTAAGTGCATGAAAAGTGGGGAGGGAGGTATAGAGGGGATAGAGAGGAGGTAAAGATGGGAGAGAGAGATAGGAGACAAGGTAAAGAGGGGAAGGAGAGAGATAAAGATAGAGACACTACTTTTGACATGCAACTCTAAACCCAAGAAATCCTAAACTCCTAAACCTGAGCAACCCTAAACCCCAAAACTTGAGCAACCCTAAACCCCTAAAGCCGAGCAACCCTAAACCCCTAAACTCAAGCAACCCTAATCATATAAACACTAAATAATGCCTCTAACCCCTAAACCTCTATCTCTATATCTCTATCATCCCTCTACCTCTCAATCTCCCTCCCTATGTCTCCAGCCATGTCCTCTACTCTCTATCTCCCTCTCTCTCTAAACCCCTAAACCCTAAATAATGCCCCTAAACCCTAAACCCTAAACCCTAAACCCTAAACCCTAAACCTCTAGACCTTAACCCCTAACCCCTAAACCATAAACCCTAAAACCTAAATAATGCCCCTAAACCTTAACTCCTAACCCCTAACCCCTAAACTTGATCAACCCTAAGCCTCTATCTCTTTATCTCTATCATCCCTCTACCTCTCAATCTCTCTATCTATGTCTCTGGCCATGTCCCTCACTCTCTATCTCCCTATATCTCCCCTCAAAATCCTCTATATATCTGTATTGGTCCTCTCTCTCTAAACCCTAACCTAAACCTCTAAACCTTAACCCCTAAACCATAAAACCTAAACCCTAAATAATGCTCCTAAACCCTAAACCCTAAACCCTAAACCCTAAAATTGAGTAACCCTAAACGCCTAAACCATAAACCCAAGCAACCATAAACCTTTATCTCCCTATCTCTATCTTCCCTCTACCTCTCAATATCTCTCCCTATGTCTCTAGACATGTGCCTTGCTCTCTATCTCCTTATATCTCCTCTATCTCTCCTAATCTCTATCAGTCCCCTCTCTCTATCTCTCTCTAAACCCTAAACCCTAAACTAACCCATAAGCCCTAAACCCAAGCAACCCTAGACCCCTAACCCCTAAACCCTAAACTTTAGCAACCATAAACTCATAAACCTCAAATAATGCCCCCGACCCCTAAACCTGAACAACTAGGCTAAACCCCTAAACCATAAATAATTCCCCTTTAACCTTAAACTTGAGCAACCCTAAACTCATAAACCCTAATTAATGCCCCTAAACCTGAGCAACCCTAAACCTCTCTCTCTCCCATAACCCCTAAACCCTAATTAATGGCCCTAAACCCTGGCCCCTAAACCATAAACCTGAGCAACCCTAAACCCCAAACTCATAAACCTCTCTCTCTCTCTCTCTATTCAATAAAGAACATGGAAACAAGAAAACTAGGACATGTAAAGAGGGATGAGGATATAAATTGTGAGGATGAAATGGAAACAAGATAAAATGAAAGTTCATTGGATGGAAAGAATGATGAGGAGAGGTGGAAAATAGTAAAATAGGCGAAAATTGGTTGGATCTAAAGGGAAATTGGAAAGGAATAGGAAAACTAGGAAAGCTAGGAAAAGGAAAACTAGGAGGTAGATAGGTTAGAGAGAGAGAGTGTAGGTAGAGAGGGGAGGGAAGAAGAGAGTAAGAGAGAGGGGAGGGAAGTAGAGAGTGATAGAGAGGGTAGGAGGTAGAGAAGGGAGGGAAGAAGAGACTGAGAGAGAGGGTAGGAGGTAGAGAGGGGAGGGAAGTAGAGAGTGAGAGAGAGGGGAGGGAAGTAGAGAGTGAGAGAGAGGGTAGGAGGTATAGAACGGAGGGAAGTAGAGAGTGAGAGAGGGTAGGAGCTAGAGAGGGGAGGGAAGTAGAGTGAGAGAGAGGGTAGGAGGTAGAGAGGGGAGGGAAGAAGAGAGAGAGAGAGAGGGGAAGGAAGAAGAGAGTGAGAGAGAGGGTAGGAGGTAGAGAGGGGAGGGAAGTAGAGAGTGAGAGAGAGAGTAGGAGCTGGAGAGGGGAGGGAAGTAGAGAGTGAAAGAGGGTAGGAGGTGTTGCAAATATGTGCCTATGTGGTGTTGTCATTGATGTCAACATATCCTTATTGCCATTGGTGTTAACTGTATCTTATTTTGCTGTTTGTATAGAAGACCAGACTGTTGAGGATATTGAGAAAATTAATGACAATCAATGCATGCAGACCATATGGTTGTGTAGAGGATTGTCAGAGGCTGCTCCAGTTAAGATTTGAGAAATCCACATGAAGATTTGAAGAAGTTATGGCTATCTGACTAGAATAAGATTTTGTTGTATTTAGAAGAGACAGTGTGACAGTAAGTTGGTCTGGATTGCTCTGCAATGAAATATTATGGTCTGTGGATCTGAAGGCATGTTTGGGAAATCAGTGTGTATCATCAACTCTAGTGGTTTGTGGTTTGGAGGTTCGTAAGCTAACTTTCTAGTTTGACAGTCATGACAGATAATGTTCTTGAGGTTCTGGATAAAGATGCAAGTGATTCTAATGAGTTGGAGGAGTGTAGATGTTTCTGTTGAATTCAATGTGCTTGTGGTGGTCTCTAGATTGTGTGGCTAATATGTTGGAGGTCTGCATTGAAGTTTGAGCTTGTTGATTGAAGATTTCTTCTTTGAGGTTGATGTTCTTCCCAGTCTTGGCTGACCGGATGCTCCTGCGTGTTGCAGATGATCTAATAACATTTTATGAAGAGTGGTGTAGTTGTAGAGGAAGATTCAAGTCTCAGTTGTGTTTGGCCAATAGTGTAATGATCCGCATCAAGTTTAGCCAACCTTGTTGATCATTCCAAGGTTGATGAAGTATATAAATACTTGTTGAAGAGTTGTTGAAAAGTATCTTTGAACAAATGAGTTAAATCTAAAGAAAGGATAAAAAAGTAGAGAAGAGAAGAAGAGGAGTGAAGGAAGTATAGAATGAAGAGTCAATGAAGAAGATTTTGAAGATAGGAGCAGAAGTTGTTGAGCCTTCAAAGGGACCGATTCAGGCATGAATGCAGATGCTATTTCTCAGTTCATTATCTCTGTGTAAATCATAATTTCCTATAGGCAGTGAGCCTCCTTTTTGAGCAGTGAGCTTTGGCCAGTCTGCTCGAAGGCATGTGCCTTCTATTTTCTTAAGTACTTTTAACAAGGTATGTATTTTTGTGGGTTAACCCCTACCATGGTTTTTCCCTTAACTGGGTTTTCCATGTCAAAATTTTGGTGTTGTGTGTTCATGTTATTTCTACTCATGTTGATTTATGCTTAAATGTTTTCAGCATTAATTTGGTTATAAAGAAGATTTAAAAGTTTAGAAAAGGTTAAAGTTTAGGGACAACTGATTCACCCCCCCTCTTAGTTGTCTGGACTATTTCCAACAATTGGTATCAGAGCCAAGTTCCTCTAAAAAAAGGCTTGACCACTTGAGGAGATCCAAGATGTCATATTACAAGAAGGAAAGCCCAAGATTTGATGGAACAAATTACTCCCTCTGGAAGGTATGCATGCAGTGTCATCTGGAATGTATGGGTGATGTCTTTTAGTTAATAACCAAGAATGCATATAAGATTCTGAAGAATGGACCTACAAATATAGATGAAATCAGAGATGCTAAACACAACACTCAAGCCAAAGAAGCATTGTTGAGTGCCCTGTTTGATACCGAACTGACAAATGTCCTGGATTTAAAAATTGCTCATGAAATCTAGATTAAATTAGAAAATATCTATGAAGGTGACAAATATGTTAAATGTGCCAAGCTACAAATCCTGAAGGGTAAATATGAAAGATTGGTAATGAGTGAAGATGAAAACATTACTACCTACATGCATAAAGTAAATGAACTTGTGACCGGTATCATAAATGTAGGTGGAGCATTGGATGAATCAGAAATTGTTGCCAAAGTGGTCAGATCCTTACTTGCAGCTTACAAGCACAAGGTTGCAGCCATTGAAGAAATCAAGATAGTAACAACTATCACAACGGATCAGTTAGTTGGTAAGCTTTCAGCATTTGAAATGAGTGAGTTTGGTGATTCTCTCCCTAAGTTTGAATCTGCATTCAAAGCCAGTGTGTATGGAAAGCAAATATATGATCCAGGTGAAGGTTCTTCAGGAAGATCAAGCAAATTTATCAAAACAAGGAAGGATCTTGAAGATGATGAAAATGAGACTACAGATCTTGAAGCTCTCATTTCCAAATGCATGCGAAGAGGATCCGGTAAGTATGAAGGAAAATTGCCACTCAAATGTTTTGCTTGTAATAAGATTGGTCACTTTGCTTCAAGGTATCTGGAGAGGTTTTCAAAACCAAACCCTAATAGATACAAAAATTAGAAGAATTGCTACTATGTCCAAGAAACTGGAGAAGAAGGAGTCACAGATGATGAATCTGATCATGGAGAAAGTGATTGGGTGTTCATTGCTATTAAAGAAGAAGATCCAATGTCTACTAAATCTGCTAGCTGTTCAAATGTGGAAAGTGCCTTGGCTACTCAGGTTGTTGAAAAGGATGAATGGGTGATTGATAGTGGATGCTCTCATCATATGACTGGTGACAAGAGTAAGTTTGTGAGTTTTGAAAATTATGAAGGAGGACTTGTGAAATTTGGTGACAACTCAGTTGGTAGAATTCATGGCAGAGGATCCATCTCTTTTGATGGTAAGAACAACACCAATGATGTTCTATATGTGGAAGGACTAAAACACAATCTTCTCAGTGTTGGATAGGTGGTTGACAAGGGTTATGATATCTGATTCAAGGATAGAAAATACAGAATCTTGGAGAGCTTCAGAACTTAAATTGCATCTGGGACTCAAACTAGAGGTAACATCTTTCATTTAAGTAGTTCTGGTAAAAGTTGTTTGATTACTCAGATAGATCAAAGTTGGTTATGGCATAGGAGGACGTGTCATGTGAATTTTGATAACATTGTCAAAATAAGTTCCACTCAAGTTGTAAGAGATCTCCCAAGACTTGTGAAACCAGATATCATATGTAGAGAATGTCAATTGGGTAAACAGAACAAAATTTCTTTCAAAAGTAAGGAACAAGGTTCAAGTGAGAGACTGGAACTAGTACATACTGATCTCTGTGGTCCTGCTAGAATTAGGAGTGTGCAAGGAGATATATATTTCATGTTGCTGATTGATGACTACTTCTGGATGATGTGGGTAACTTTCCTAAAAGAAAAATTAAAAGCTCTTTATAAGTTTAAGGTGTTCAAGATGATGGTTGAAAATGCGATTGGTGGGAAATTGAAGTGTTTGAGATCTGACAGAGGTGGAGAATTCACTTATGGTGAGTTTGATGCTTTTTGTGAAAATCATGAAATAAAAAGATAGTTATCTGCTCCTAGGACTCCTCAGAAAAATGGAGTTGTGGAAAAGAAGAACTAGACCATTCAAGAAGCTTCTAGGACCATGATGATGGAAACAAATGTTCCTCAAGTTTATTGGAGGGAAGTTGTGAGTACTACTGTTTACACTCTTAACTAGGTGCAGATCAAGGGAAATTCTGGTAAGACTCCTTATGAACTATGGTTTGGTCATCCTCCTACTGTGAGATATTTCAGAGTTTTTAGTAGTAAATGCTATATCAAAAGAGATGAGGATTTAGGCAAGTTTGAGGCAAGAAGTGATGAAGGAATATTTTTGGGATACTCAACTCAAAGTAAGGCTTACCGGTGCTTCAACAAAAGGTTGAAAAAGATTGTTGAAAGTGCTAATGTTAAAGTTGCTGAAAGAAAAGGACATTCCAGGTACTGCGGATATGATTCAGATGATCAAGATGAAAGTCAAAGTCAAGGACGACAAGTTCAAATCTAGACTTAGATTCAGACTGATTTGATAACTCCAATAACTCAAGAGATTAATGCAGAAGATGAGGAACAAGGTTAAGAAACAGAAGTTCAAACAATTCCCAAGACCCCCAGGTATGTAAGAATGAATCATCCTGAAGATCAAATCATAGGAGATAAAAATAGATGTGTTCGAACTAGGAGAAGAGTTGCTGAATATCAAGAAGAGATTTGTCTGATTTCAAAGATTGAACCTAAATTAGTAAGTGAACCTTGAAATGATGAAAACTAGGTTAAGGCAATGGAAGAAGAATTGATGCAAATTGAAAAGAATCACACTTGGGATCTTTTTCCTAGACCCGAGGACAAAAATGTGATTAGAACCAAATGGGTCTTCTGAAATAAACTAAATGAAAATGGTGAGGTTGTAAGCAACAAGGCAAGGTTGGTATGTAAAGGTTATTCTCAAGTGGAAGGAATTGATTTTGAAGAAACTTTTGCTCCGGTGGCAAGGATAGAGGTAGTCAGATTATTTCTTATTTTTACTGCTTTCAAAGATTTTAAAGTTTATCAGATGGATGTCAAATCAACATTTCTAAATGGAGATTTAGAGGAAGAAGTCTACATTGAACAACTAGAAGGATTTTAACTATGATCAGGGAGATATGGTTTGCAGACTGAGAAAAGCCTTGTATGGACTCAAGCAAGCCCCAAGACCCTAGTATGCCAGATTGGATAGGCATTTGCTTAAGCTAGGATTTAACAAAGGTACTGCTGATAGTAATCTATACTTCAAGATTAATCATGAGGACATTCTAATTGTTGAGGTCTTTGTTGATGATATCATTTTTGGTGGAAATGAATCTATGTGCAAAGCATTTACTGATCAGATGAAAAGTGAGTTTGAGATGTCAATGTTTGGTGAGATGAATTTCTTCCTAGGTCTACAAATTGCTCAATCAGACAAAGGTATCTTCATATCTCAGTCCAAATATGTGAAAGAATTATTGAAAAAGTTTGGAATGGAAGATTCAAAGCCAGTAGGTACACCTATGGTAACCGGATGTAAGATAAGTAAAGATGATGACTACCCCAAGGTAAATCAAAAAAGGTACAGATCAATGATTGGAGGATTACTTTATCTGGCTCAGACCAGACCTGACATCATGAATGTAGTTGGACTTGTTGCCAGATTTCAAGCTGATCCAAAAGATTCCCATGTTGTGGTAGTCAAAAGAATATTTAGATATCTCAAGGGGACAATTGATTATGGATTGTGGTATCCAAAGGACAATGACTTCACTCTTCATGCATATATAGATGCTAATTGGGCAGGAGATGTGAATGATAGAAAAAGTACTAGTGGTGGTGCATTCTTCTTAGGAAGAAGATTGGTCTCTTGGATGAGCAAAAAGCAAGAGGCAATTTCTCTGTCTACTACAAAGGCATAGTATATAGTAGCACCAAATAATTGTTCTCAAGTTCTGTGGATGAAGAAAATGCTGAAGGACATCAGAGTTGTGTTTGAGGAGCTAGTCACAATTTTCTGTGATAATTCAAGTGCTATAATCATTTCAAAGAATCTAGTATTGCACTCAAAGACAAAACATATATCTATCAAGTTTCATTTCTTAAGGGAGAAAGTTAATGAGAATGAAGTCAAGTTGGAGTTTGTGTCTTCCAAAGATCAGATTGTGGATATCTTCACTAAGCCTCTTCCCAAGGATACTTTTGAGTATCTTAGAGAAAAGTTAGGGGTTATTACCCCTCCTGATTAGAACTAAGATGCACTAAGGTGCATCAGTCTGGTGGAATTCACATTCATATCTTGTGATCCAGATTGATGTTAAGGAGGTACTACTCAAAGGGGGAGTAATCAGTATGCAAATTTTGGGATCAGTCTAAAGCAAAAAGGGAGAAAAGATAGCAAATATGTGCCCTTTGCCATTAATGTCAAAGGGGGAGAGAAGTCATACGAAAAACTAGTTACTGATGTAAGGGGGAGCAGTAAAGAAAATAGTTGCAAAAGTGAGAAGAGAAAGGGGGAGAAGTTCTTGTCTTGATGGTTAAATTTAATTTTTCACATCATATGTTGCCATCAATGAAAAAGGAGGAGATTGTTACAAATATGTGCCTAAGTGGTGTTGTCATTGATGTCAACATATCCTTGTTGCCATTGGTAACTATATCCTATTTTGCTATTTGTATAGAAGACTGGACTGTTGAGGATATTGATAAAATTAATGACAATCAATACATGCGGACCATATGGCTATGTAGAGAATTGTCAGAGGCTACATCAGTTAAGATTTGAGAAGTCCACATGAAGATTTGAAGAAGTTATGGCTATCTGAGTAGAACTAGATTTTTCTATATTCAGAAGAGACAGTGTGACTGTAAGTTGGTCTGGATTGCTCCACAGTGAAATATTATGGTCTATGGATCTGAAGGCATGTTTGGGAAATCAGTGTGTATCATCAACTCCAGTGGTTTGTGGTTTGGAGGTCCACAGGCTATCTTTCTAGTTTGACAGTCATGACAGATAATGTTCTTGAGGTTCCAAATAAAGATTCAAGTGATTTTAATGAGTTGGAGGAGTGCGGATGTTTCCATTGAATTCAATGTTCTTGTGGTGGTCTTTGGATCCTGTGGCTACTATGTTGGAGGTCCGCATTGAAGCTTGAGCTTTTTGATTGAAGATTTATTCTTTGAGGTTGATGTTCTTCCCAGTCTTGGTCGATTGGATGTTCCTGGCATGTTGCGGATGATCTAAGAACATTTTATGAAGAGTGGCATGGTTGTAGAGGAAGATTCAAGTCTCAGTTGTGTTTGGCTGACAGTGTAATGATCCACATCAAGTTTAGCTGACCATGTTGATCATTCCAAGGTTGACGAAGTATATAAATACGTGTTGAAGAGTTGTTGAAAAGTATCTTTGAACAAATGAGTTAAATCCAAAGAAAGGATAAAAAAGTAGAGCAGAGAAGAAGAGGAGCGAAGGAAGTATAGAATGAAGAGTCAGTGAAGAAGATTTTGAAGATAGGAGCAGAAGTTGTTGAGCCTTCAAAGGGATTGATTCAAGCATGAATGTAGATGCTATTTCTTAGTTCATTATCTCTGTGTAAATCATAATTTCCTATAGGCAGTGAGCCTCCTTTTTGAGCAGTGAGCTCTGGGCAGTGTGCCCGAAAGCATGTGCCTTATATTTTCTTAAGTACTTTTAACAGGGTGCACATTTTTGTGGGTTAACCCCCACCATGGTTTTTCCCTTAATCAGGTTTTCCACGTCAAAATTCTGGTGTTGTGTGTTCATGTTATTTCTTCTTATGTGTTGATTTATGCTTAAATATTTTCATCATTAATTTGGTTATAAAAAAGATTTAAAAGTTCATAAAAGGTTAAAGTTTAGGGACAACTGATTCACCCCCCCTCAGTTGTTCAAACTATTTCCAACAGGAGGTAGAGAGGGGAGGGAAGTAGAGAGTGAGAGAGAGGGTAGGAGGTAGAGAGGGGAGGGAAGTAGAGAGTGAGAGAGAAGGTAGAAGGTAGAGAGGGGAGGGAAGAAGAGAGTGAGAGAGAGGGAGTAGGAGGTAGAGAGGGGAGGGAAGAAGCGAGTGAGGGAGAGAGAGTAGGAGGTAGAGAGGGGAGGTAATTAGAGAGTGAGAGAGAGGGTAGGAGGTAGAGAGGGGAGGGAAGTAGAGACTAAGAGAGAGGGTAGGAGGTAGAGAGGGGAGGGAAGTAGAGTGAGAGCTAGGGTAGGAGGTAGAGAGAGAGAGAGGTGAAAAAGAGAGAGGAGGGGAGGGAGAGGGAGAATAATAGAGAGAGGGGTAAGGAGGGAGGGAGTGCGATGTTTTATTTCAGCATAACATGATCACACTATAATGCACTCACATTATGTATTTCCTTGGTAATTTTGAATCCTTAGACTTGGATTTGCCTTGGGCTTTCAACCCAAAGGATTGGACTGTGCTTAGGACATCCAAAGACGTGTTTTTCTAGATTGTAACAAAAATCACATTATCTGGAGCATGCTCCCCATCAAGTTTGCACTTTTTCAATGACAAGTCAAAAGAAATAGTACCATAATATTTAGCTCTCTGTTAGCTTTCTAACCATATAATTTTTTTCACATTTTGAGTATGTTAAGGATTTCATCATTAATTTCTTTTGTTAGTGTATCCGTTTTTTGTCAAAAACCAATGCTTGGTATTTTTGACTTTTTTTTAACCGTTCATCAAAATTTCAAATAAATTACATTTTTAGAAACTAGACTCCATTCTATACGTATTAAAAAAAAAAGATTTTTGATTAGTTTTCAAAAACTTTAGGGGGGAGCACGCTCAATTTTCTATTTTTTAGGATGTGTCCACTTTGAAAATTAGTAAAAAATCAATTATTCATCAAAAATTTATTAGAAAAATCAAGGATAAACTACATGGTGTTAGCTAGTTTCTCAGTAAAGTGATTTTTTAAATAATAAAAAAAGTTAACTTTTTAGGGGGAGCACACTAGACGCTATGTTATGTTTTTCTTTTAAAACGGGACCAATTTGTGTGCTCCCCTTTTTGAACCCCTTAATCTTAACCATTTTTTTTAAAAAAATAGTAGTTTAGAAACTAGATTCGAAGCACTCCGACTCTTGTTTTTGTTTTATCTTCAAATTTTGAGTGTAACCATCTTCAATTTCTCATCCAACATCACTCTTTCCTGATTTTAGAAAAAAAAAAGTGGCATCTTAAGACCCCCTTTTGGTCCCCCATCTTTGTGCACTTACCCTATTATATTATATAATATAATTTAATAATTATATAATATATATTATATTTTAATAATTATATAATATACAATAACAATTTTATATATTATATGATATTATAGTAATAATTATGCAATAATAATTGTGAGTGGTAGGGTGGGTGACTTTCCACACGTCCTGGTGTGGAAAGTCCAGGCCAAGTTCGATATAGGTGGTTTGGTTTTAGTGTTGGCCTTTAGCTCTAACATCATCTCACATCCCTAGCTACATTTGGAAGATAAGGGATAGGATTAATATCAATAATTTGATGGATTTCTAGAGACATCTCCATAAGAGATGACATCCAATATGGAAGGCCAAGCTATAATGCCTACCCAAGAAATTATTAGAAAATAACAACAATTAATTAGGAATAATGATGACAGGAGACAATTTACTATATTTTTAAATAATAAATCTTCAAATTCATTGTAAAGAAATTTTGTGATACAATGCATTTTATACAATTATTCAAATTTACAATTAAGGTCATAAGAACATCTTTTCGCAAGGTGGTAACACTTTCTCAATCTCAATTTCAGTATTCCTGCATAGTTATCCATTATGAATCTGCACACTAAATGTAAACATGAGTTTTGCTTAATCATTAAACACACAAGACATTTATCAAATGTATTAACTAACTAGCCTAAGGCCCTAAAGGGCTGACCTAATGTCTTGGGGGCTCATGATGGCCTTGCCTACATACGCGTAGCACAAAGACTTCGTAGTTCGAGGACTTTAGTTTGCAACCACAAAAGGTTATATATAATTATTATAATAGACAACCAATTAAAGAGATATTCCTTGTCTTACATAAATGGGAAGGATCGTTAACCTTCCTTAACCATGAAGAAACAACTTCATAACTAGAATTCATTAATTAACAATCTACTTTAATATAAAAGTAAGATCTTCCGTGTTCTTTTAATAAATGCAAGACTACAATGCATATGATACAAAATACTTTCTCATCATAAGAACATGCAACTCGGACCATGATACATCAAGCAATGGCATACATAACCAATTAACATCTGAGAACAAATATCCATCAATTGTCAATTCAAACACACATCATCCAAAGTTCATTCTCGAAACCATCATTAATGATCACTCATTTAATTTAGAGTCAAGTATAACAAAACAATAGTCTTACTCCGTACGATGTTCACATAAGATTGGGGAAAGGCCTAGTTCTCACTAATAAATCGTCTATCCAAATTCTCTACAAACAACAAATTCTTAATTTAAGTAACACTATTTTGTGTAACAAAAATACTAAGATTTTTCTTCTAAGACTTTAGCCATCCTAATCTAGACAATTTCCATTTTATCATGATAAAACCTATAAAATAATAAAATTCCTTTCTATGCATAGGATCTCCAAGACACCAATTCACCATATATCTAATCCAACTATTATCATTTTTTTTTTTTCTAACTATCATAACATTCCATAAGTTAATAATAATACATTTTAATAATAAGTAAAGATTGAAGATACATATATTTTACTTAAAAAATATCTAAGATTCCCCTTCCAAAAATATAACTTACTCTTCCTAAAATAAAGGAAATGTGTTTCCTAAAAGAATGACAAACTTAAGTTTATTAATAAATAGAAAATCAATTAAAAAAAAATTATATTCTTTAAAAAGAAACTTGACAATAATAAAACATCTCTTCCTACAAGACCTCACTTCCTCAGCATAATATTAAAAGTAATAATGATAAAAGCAAGGCTCCAATATAAGAAATTTCATTCGGGCCATTAAGGCAGTTGTTATAATAATAAATAATTAATTGCCTAGCTTCAAAATGAATTATTAGTAATACAAGAGCTACTTTTAGGAGATAATAACTTCCTAAGATAAATGCCATCACATTACTCCTTATCCAAATATTATTTAAATACAAAATGCAATATCTTAAGCTTTTTAATTCCTACGGCATTAAAGCCATCAATAATTCAAAGGTTTCTTGAGCTTTCAATTTAATAGTATATTACTTCCTATTAAATTTAATAATAAAACCGATCAATCTCAATACTAAATTTACTGGTCCAAAAGTCAGAGATAAGAGCTACGTTAATAAGTTATTATTGTTTTTTAACTATTCTCATTTCTTACGCTGGAGAAGCTTTCCAAATACCACCGAAAATAAGGAAGACAATATATATTCCTTACCAGAACATGCCATGGTAAAAATAATAAACTAAAGGAAAATCTAAATAAACAAATAATAATAACTAAATAAGCACAATATTGTTGTGCAATAGCTTTACGGGTCTAACAAACTTGCATTCCACAACACATGAAGAATAGAGGAAATTTTGTCAGTCCATGTACTATCACGACTTCCAAATGTAACTGGCAGGTAAAACACGTTCTCAGGAATATGGGTCTGTAATAATTAGAGAAATATCTACAGAGCAGTCTAAAGAGAGTTCTCTACTTATAAATGCTATAAACTACACAAGTCTAGCAGAATTTTGAGAAAGCAACCGAGCAACTTTAAAAAGGTTTCTGTTTAGCAACGCCATACAAAATCAACTAAACACCAATTTTCATAATAAAACTGCTAGATCTCTTATAACTGAAATATCGGCTTCACATTTTATTTCCCAACTCAATAGTACCACAACCTTGATGTATCTAATGGCTCTGATAGATTTATGTGCAATATGTAGAACATAAAAAAAAACTCACGAATTGTTTGGTTGAATGCCCAAAAAAAAATGCAACGATCGCAGCATATGCACAAAATGGATTTATCAAACAAGCCTTAGAAACTTTCAAACATATGCAAAAGTTGAAGCATAGACTGGTGCGCAACAGTTAATGGAATGCCTCAAGTGTCGTCATTTCACAGAATACAATGGCTGCAGGTTTGCATAAAATTGATTTACAAGATCTAGAATCACGTAAAAACATTCACAAAATGTTCATCATATACAAATGCAGAAACTTCCCTACAATAAGCAGTTTAATATAGCACATATTCTTAAACATATATTTATATATATTTATTCAAACCTGTATAAATACAATTACTAAGAAAATGTAACTCTACTAAGAGGAAACATACCAATTTGATCGATTAGGGATATAAACAATGAAGTAAGAACAGATATTATAATAGAAAGAATATATATATATATATAGAATGTTTTAAATAACGGTAATAGATTTCTGATAAGGGAAATGCTCTGGTCAACATGCATACAAATGAGATCTCAGACAAGACACGTGAACTAATCGGTAGTTTGCCTCGAGAGTTGACATTTAATGGAATCCAATGATTGCAGAATAACACACATAATGAATTAGTGTAAAGGCCTCGTAAATTTTCAAGCAAAGACAAATGTCGGGAGTAAAGCCAGAGTCCTCAACCTTTTTCGACGTCCCTTCTACACGCAACAGGACGAAACCTATGGAACAGGGTATGGACATCCATTAAAATATTAATAAGGTGGATTAAGATGATATCAAAGTTGGAATGTCTCAAGTAACTTTACATGAAGAAACATAGACAAGGCACACACCTATTGATATATAGAAAGTCACAAAGAAATACCATAACTTGGAATACCAATTGCCAGATGGTGAAAAGATGCAAATTCCTCTAACTTGAATATCGGGGCATGGGGTACAGCTTGACATCATGGCTTGAATGAAAGATTTCATCTCATAGAATTCAATGATCAGATACTTACATGCCAACGAAACATCGCCATATGCACTATGCCCAGAAGGTATGACATATTGAATCATCCAAAGTGACCTTAAGATTGCTAAGATCATAGCGCAATTGAAGACAAAATTCTTCAATACCTCTATGCAATGGCATGAGATCCTCTGTATAAAAATATTCCACTTTTCACACCCCCAACCTTATAAAACTTGCAAGAACTTAAGAATAGATGCCACTCTTTCATTTTTGCAACCCACACATTCAAGATTGTGAAAAACAACTAAATTTAGTACCACTACCGTCTAGCCAAGAATACTAAGAGGTGTCTTGAAATCAGAATATAAATCAATTCACTCCCCAAGATTCTCTTATTAAACTGCCACTTACCACTACTTTTCTGCCCAATTAGAAATCATTTAATAATGATAAAGCATAAAATGACTATTTCTGAAACAATATTAAATTATTTAAATAATTATTTTGAAACAATAAAACTAATTAATAAAATATCATAATAAATGAATTTCAAATATGCCTTACACAAGCACCTCGTGATATAATTAATATCCTTAGTTGTTTCATAATAGCTGAAGGGAGAGTTGATTGATACATGAGTGAACATTTAAATGGAAGGCTCTCAGTGAACCTTCATTCATTTCCCAAAAGGATCGAGATAAGATTTTGGCAGAATGAAAGGACATCCCATCATGCTTTATAGCACGCTCAACAATTCCATTTGTCCACGAAATCCTTTTAAGGAGATCATTTCAGGATTGTCATTCGAACCATTGGCCATGACGAAGAGTTCTAGGCTCATTGTTTATCTCCCTGCAGACCATATCAGGTGTGGCAGTATGGATACACCGATCTGTTTGGTCAGTGTAAAGAGGCAGATGGCATTCCTAGGAAAGATTACGGACCAACGGCTACGTAGAATCCTCTTGCAGAATGATGCTTTGATGATTGGGATTGTAAAGGTGGTGCCAGAAAAGCTTTTCATGGAGGATGGGGAAAGATATACAGTGGACATAGATATTAGTTCTAGGTTTGTAGCCTCCCTTCTTGACCTCAATGTTGCAAAATTAGAGGTAGAAAATATAGCACGTAGGTCATTCATACAAGACATGCTCGGGGGCTTGGAGGATACATTGGCGGTTGCCACCTTTAGAGTAGGGCTTCCTCTCCCTAAGGATATCCCCCTTCTGTAAGTTCCTGGTGAAGTGGTGAAATACTACCCATTCTTACTGGATATAAAGGGCATAGACTTGATTCTACTTCGGCAACAAGCCCGAGTTGGGGTTAACTTTCTAAAGAAAATGCTTCAGATGGTCAAGGTGCAGGGGTTTGATTGGGTTGGTGAATTTAACCAGTTCCTTCACGACTTTGAAACGAATGGTGTTTAATGCCTATGTTTGATTTCTCTCTATGGTTTATATAAAATTCAACTATGGTGTCTTTTGGGTGTCATTGGGTTAGGACCCCATTTTGTTTTGTCTTAGGGCAGGGGATTGGTCTAATCGTGCATGGCCAATTTTGCTACTATTGCTCGATTCTGACCTTGCATGGCTGCTTTGGTCTCTTTTTAGACCTTGCGTGGTCTCTCGGGTAGGTAGTTTGTTTGGTCTGTATTGTTGGACAAGACTGCCATGGTGCTTTGCATTCAAGCCAGTTAGTCAATATGGCTTTCTCTATGTATCTTTTTGTTCATATCTATATATAAATTCCTCTTATGAAGAAAAAAATTATACAATAATAATTATTAATAAATAATAAATGATAATAATTATATTATTATAATATAATTATTATCATATATTATATTATGTAATATACAATAATAATTATATAAAATATATTATATTATAATAATAATTATATATAATATAATTATTATCATATATTATATTTAACACTAACAAGATTTATAAAGTATAAACATAACCATAACCTTGATTAGATTAAAACCTTATTCTAAACCTAATTTAAGTGACTATAAAAGTTATAAGTTATCAGAGATAATTAAAACTGCTAGTAAGATTCATCATGAGAGAAGTAATAATTTATAAATCCTTGATGTATGAATTCTCAATCGTCACTTTAAAAAACACAAATGGAGATAAGATGAATAAACAGTTTGTATTCTGTCATTTAATTCAAGTGGGGAGAATACATCATACAAAAGTACTCACAGACCAAAATCCCCTATAATTTATTGCTCCTAAACATATATTGCAGACATAAAATTATAGATGGTGATTACATCACATACTTCTGCATCCATGCATTATATTCATCCTTTGTAGGCCAGTTGTACTTCAAAATTTTATCAACTCTTTGCATATAAGTCAAGTACCTGGTATTTAAGGATATTTTAGTTTATTTTATGAAACTACTCAAGCCAGATTCTAAATTCAGTAGCCTATCCATTTCAACATTAAATTGCACTTGATCAATCTTGCTCCCAATGATGATTGATTTGAAGGAGACAAGAACTATGTTGCCAAATTCCACTTTCCAATCTGACAGAGACTTTTCAATGCCATTATTAGTACAAAATAGTGGCAGGGAATACTTTTCAAGAGACCTAAATCTATTAATTATGTCCTTCAGCGTTATATCAAGTTGGTCATGAAACCCAAAGACTTCATTCAAAAGTCCTATGACTTCATGTACATGCCGATCACTCCATCTAGCACATCAGAACCTATGCTAGCACTATTATAAATATGATTCATCACCTGCACATGGGGAATCCAAGTACCTAGAACATCCCTTAATGCTGACTCATTCATAGTGTGGCTTTCAATTGCCTTTGTCAAATTACTTAGACAAACCCATGCATCATCTACTTTATTCAACACTTTACTCATTTGATGATCCAAGAAGTTTTAATCAGAGCTACCTATTCACTTTTGAGCTCTTCTTTGAGTTTGTCAATCATACTATTGTTCCTTCTCAAATTCTCTTGTAACTTAGTAACAGCCATAGAATCTCCTTCATATCCTGATAAAAACATTGGACTAGACACAGAAGGTACTGATAAGACTTCAATTTTAGTGGAAGGAAAAAGTGATTTGAGCTTGTTGTACTCATGTAATAGCTTCACATAATCCTCCCTTTGTTTATCTAGTTCTTCTTGTAGCTTCCTTTCTACAGTTTCACTAAATTTTTTTGTAGCTACCACCAACGATGCAGCCTGAGGGGTAGTGGCGTCAGTTAATATTCTCACAATTAACTAGCCTGTGAGCTCATTTATATCTCTTTCCACTTGTGGTTTATTATCACATGGATCCATAGCCCAAATTGCCAAAGTCTCATGACTGGCATTAAAACCTGATCCAAACAATTCTTCTACTTGTTCATGTGTCAATTTACTTCATCATCCAATTTATCTTGCCTTCTAATAGTATCCATAGCAATAGAAGATGAGATATCCCATCCTGGAAAAAGAAATAAACCACTTTCTTTTACTAACCTTATTCATTCCTTAGGGATAATGCTACTAACATCCATGTCAACTTCCTTCAAAACCCTCTGAGCAATCACCACCTTATCCTCAATTTCAGCTTTACCTTGTTCCTTGTTCAACTTCTTCAGGTACATCTTAGACTTCCTCTACACAAGTAAAGCTTTCAATTCCTTTGATTTAATGAATTCATCATCAAATAGAAATTCCTTGCAAGCCAATGCCCTGACATATTTTAAAACTGCATTATTTTCTTGCAAGCTTCATAAAGTTCTTGATGGGGGAGGCAACCTATTTCATTCCTAGGAGGGGACCTTAACACTTGCTGCACCTCATCCAAGTCAATTTGTTTTTCCTCAACCTCTTCTATCAAGGAGTAATCAAACAAAGGTTGATTTTCAATAGTTGTTTTAGGGGGAGGAAGTGAACTCCATGCCTCTCTTGCAAACCTTCTCAACCATAGGTTGAGCAAGTTCTTCAATATTTTCCTCAAGAAGTTGCTGCTTCTCAGGAGACTATGGCTTCCTTTTGGCTACAAACTTGAGTTCCTTGACATGTTCCAACATCACTTGCATCCTATGAATAAGATCACCAATCTCAATGAAGGCACCATTGTATGCAGGGTTCTTCAACTTCCTTTGCCTTTCTCCAAGGATAATGAGACCCCAATTTTCTCTTCTCAATTTCATCTCTGCCTCTGAAACAAAATTTCTAAGAAAACCCTCCTACTCATCGAAACAATGCTCGAACCCTGATCTGTGTTTCTATCTCCTTACCCTATCAGTAAAGTGCTCAGGGTCATAATTCCTATGCTCTATTGTGGGCAGTCTGTATTGTTACAATTTTTCCAAGAAGGCCTCCAAACCTTCTTTAGCACTAATAAATAAACTAGGGAAAATGATTGTTGAAGTAATAGTTCAAACACCCTTTGTACAAAATGCTCCTTAAACACCAGGTAATTTGTATTGCTGCAAAATAAGTCCCATAAGTGAACTCTACCCTGAATTGGCATAGGCTCTTCATCCTTGGTTTGATATTGGATCTGCAATTCAATGCCCCCAAATCTTCTCCCACAATGCAATAAAATATGGCATAACAAGGAATACCTAGAAAAGGTGGGGGCATTATCTCCCTATTTGAATCCTACCAATTTCTTATGGATTTGTTCAACCAAAAATGTAGTATAATCAAACCTTCTATACTAGTATTTATCATGTATATCAATAATCATAAACAACAAATGATTTGGTATCATGGGATTATAATCGATCCAAAAAACTTGACAGAGGGCAAAGTAAGTCTTCACAAAGTAGTCTTCGAACATGTCAGTGCTAAAAGGTTTTATTTCATGGTCAGATATTTTCAAATGCTTGCCCATGCTTCTTGGAATGTGAAGAGGTAACTCATATGTTTTATAAGCCTACTTGTTTCTATTGTATTCCTTCTTTAGCTCCTCAACATCAATTCTTTCATGGGCTAGGGGATTCAAACCAAACACTTCAATTATCAATTCTCTGTTTAGATGGAAATTTTTCTCACCCTTATAATTTGATAGCACTTGAGTGTTTGAATTGTATCTTTGGCTAATTGCTCAAATGAGGTCCACATTTACAAATACATTGGGGACAACTAATTTCCCTAAATCTAAATCCCAAATATGTGAAAAGGTTTTTTCTAGGGCACGATGGTTATATCCAAACTTAAATAGCTCCCACCCTCCTATTGGTAGGATTGCATCCTTAATGTATTGATGAAAATCATTAAACCTATCTATCAATTCCCTAATACCCTGGGCATGTTTATATTTTTAGAAGATCTCAAGAGCTAGTTTATAAGGTCTTGGGATAAATCCCTCCTGATTTTACCCACATGGTTGGACCTCTAACTCATGATTACAAGCAAAAGGAGAGGCTACAAGGAAAAAAGGGGGTGAGGGCTTGACAACTTTAACAACTTGGGAGGGGCTTTACAACTTACAATACTACCACAAAACTACAAACATTTAACATTCAATGTAGGTCACAGATAGCCCTATTGATCAACATACTAGTTTATTAGAAATTAGGGGCCAGGGCAGTCACCCAAACTTTGAAGTCACAATCACCAGCTACTCAATCAAAACTTGCTTCAACTCACAAAAGTCTTCAGTATGCTCACAACGTGAGAATTGTAATGTACATAATGGACTTCAAAATGGAGGATGGAATCCATTTATTTCTTATCGTCACCTCATTAATTGCTCAATTAAACATAGTCTAGAAGCCTATGTTCACATGATGTGAACGGTCACTTCTTTTGAATATTAATCATTCGATCAAGACCAAACATTGGTCTTTGAATCAACAATCATCGCATACAAGGGCCATATCACAACCTCGAATGAAGGACCAACACTTCAAAGTTGCGCAGTGCACTAGACCGTTAGATCTTTATTAGTTGAGCACCTTAAAACACCACCATCGATATTATATATTATATAATATATATTATAATAATATATCTAAAGTAATTATATATATTATAATATATACAATAATAATATATATAATTATTTTAGATATATTAATATAATATATATAATGTACAGAGGTACATTGTGTGATCAGAGGTCTGTGGCTTATTTTCTGAGAGTCTAAGAGAAGAAAAATATCATATAGGAGTCTGGTCATTGGTGTAATTTATATTTTATGTGACTGAATATAATAACAAGAATGCAAGTTTTGTGTATCTCATCTCCAATTCATTTTGTAAATTGCATTTGAGAATTAATAATCAAGAATTCCTCATTTCTCTCATGGCACATTTGTTGTTATGCAGTATGTTACTATGTATTATTGTTGTGCATTATTTTATTATCAAGGAATAGAATAATTCTTATACACATAATAGTTACTTGTAATGTTACTTATAATGAATGGATAACTAAGTACTAGATGCATATTATTTGTTGTTACAATTTATTAGGTCAATGTTAAATTGTTAATGTTGAGACAAATTCACACAAACTTTGCATGTTTTTCATATAGTCTCAAAATAGAATTACATGCTATTGCAAAACACATATCAAATTCATAGACTTATATTCCTATGACAGACATCAAAACTACATACATCCCATTTGGTTTTCCAACCCTTGTTCCAACTGAGCACATCCCTTTTATAGAATTAAGGGTGTCTCTTACATTCACCTAGCAGTTTTACACCAAATGCATCTTGTTTCACATAATGACTGACAGTGGACACTTTGGTTGTTTGTGTGGACACTTCATTAAAATAACCTTCAAATATTAGCCTTCAGCAATGCATCTGAGTTGTTATGGGGAAAGCCCATCAATTGTTCTAAAGGTACTTCTCTGCCCACACACAAAGTTAAGCTACTAAACATTGGCCATTGGAAACTAAAAATTTCCACCAACTTAGGCTCAACAGCAACAAACCCTAGAACAAATTGAGTAGAAACATTCATACCTTACCAGGTTCTTGTTATATGGAGATGGGGCTGTGTGAATGAGAAAGATGTTGTAGTTAAAGACAAACTTTCTCTACAAAACCTGGGATGCACTTACACAACATGGCATGAATGAAGTGTTACATCCCCTTTTTGGATTCAATATTACTATTTAATTTTTCTTAAATAGTACAGTTATGTGGATATGTTTTTAACATCATAGGAACTGATGATATAAATAGAGAAGGTTAATTTTATGAAATTATGGAATCTATTTGATTATGATCAATATGATGTTATGAATTGGAATGTCTTTTCGATATGAAAATGAAATGATTTGATATAAATGTGTTTTGAGTAGAATATTGGTGCTTTGACCACAAAATTGTATGTGAGATTGTCAATGACAGGAATCGATGGAACATGTTCACTAGGAAGAAAGAAGAAGAGAAAGTATCTTTGAGAAAGAGAGAATAGACTCTGGAATAACCCATGGGTGCTTGCCACTGAAGATGCAAATCAGGTAGACAAACCTAGATGCCTTGAATTTGGGCAGTGTCAATTTTAGTCGAGATATCGACGTCTGTTAGAATAGGTCTTTCTCCTTTCATAAGTCATCGTTTAGAGTATGGGAAATTGACATTAGTGTCATAATACTCTGAATCGTGTCGTCAAATATGAACGACTAATATATTGTTTATATGTAAATATATGTATTTACTTGTAGTCGAGTTGTAAGTCGTGTTGTGATGGTTCGGCACGAAAGTTGAAAGTTGTGTGTATGCCGATCTCAAGTCTTGTTCTAATTTGCGCTCGATTCGTTGTAATCATCGTAAAGCACTTCGAGTGTATGTTGTAAACACCTCTTTGTGAAATTTGATGGATGTTGAATTGTTCTTTATTGGGGTAATATCGATTACTAAAGGGTTTAAATAATGTTTAATTCTAGAGACCATGGTGTGTAGTAGCCTTGGTCGTAAAGGTATCGGAATATGTAATATTTTGTTAGTGTCATTTTGAGATAAATTCCTTTATTCTTGAGTGATGTTGGTAATCGGGCAGAAGCTTGAGAGAGACACATTTAAGTTCTTTTCTATGATGTCTTTCATTTCGTATTGTCATTTTGTCTTCAAGCTTTAGACCTCTTGTTGATTGTCGGTATAGCTTATAATTCTAAACCTTTGCATTGATTTATACTCATAGCAAATATGAGTAGTATGACAGTGGTTAAAACTGTCAACCGCCACCTTGCCTATGTGGAGCTCCATCTTGGAGAGTGATCGTAATTTGTGGGAGTGGCCAAACCATTTTTTGGTTGAGGTCACAAAAGGTGGGAAAATGTTTTGCATGCTGGAAGATTCCCTTCCTGATAGGCATGATCGGAGAGTGGAGGTGACAGTTACTCCTTCGCAATGAGCGAGGAACATATAGAGAGTAGTTTGAGTTGGTTTTGTATAGACAGAACACGGAGGAGAAGAAAAACGAGACTGAGCAAGGAGCTTCGAGGGGAAATAACTGGGAGAATAGCAAGTCCTGAGGACTAGTTTGTAAACGAATTCTAGAGACCATTTTTAGGTTCTCTTCCTCTCTTTGCTATGTAGTCTTAGATTTACTGTTGTGTTGTTTTAAGTAATGTCTTTCTTGCATCTTGAAAGAACTCAGTTTGCTTTAAGGCACAAGGTGTAAATTATTGTCAACCGTAGTTGTGTGTTTTTGTCATCATCAAAACGAGAGAAATGTTACGTCTTCTACACTGCACTGCACTGCACCACAGTAGTGAATCTCATAGTTTATTGCTTTGCCATGCGAAGGTCAAGATTTTTGTGAAGTCGTTGATCCAACTTTAGGTGGTTTTTGTTTGGTGTAGAGTGCAATTCAGATTAAGCTTTTGGTCGAAAGAAGCTCATAGATAACATAGTTCATGGTGTCAAACCCTTGTCAACCTAGAATGATTACTCTTGTGGACAGCTGAATACCATTGTTTGATTCTAACAAGCTTTAAAGTTATCTAGTTTAGAGTAAAAGATTTGTTAGTAACAACCAATGACAAAAGAATATCTTAAATGAGAAGTGTAAGTTAAAAACTTGCAAGACTTCACAGTCCTCTTTTTCTGAGTTTAAATGGTCAGTCGACCATAGAAGAATTACAAACCTTGTTACAAAGAATATTAGTTTTTGTTTGTTTTGTCTTTATAGGCAACTCTTTGCAATTAAAGGAATCAACTGTTGTGTTTCTGAGAGATGGGATAGACTCACCTTTTTGGTCATTGCAGACATACAAGTTTATGTAATGAAGTTTTAAAATAATGTAATGAGTCTTTTGTCAAGTATTTAACTTAGACTTGAAAACAATCTTCTTGCTAGTAGAAACAACAAGATAGGGTTTATAAATTGCTTTGGTAGACAAAGATGAAGCTATGTCGAAGAATCGACAATTGAAGAAGATTCCTTAGAATGTTTAAATTGTAAACTTAGGGACTTCAAATATTTATGTTCTATAAATTGGTTTATAGTAATTTCCTACCAAAAACAACAAAGTTGGATTTAGTGCCCACTCAAGAGTGGATGATTTAAACAATGGGATAATTTAGAGATCGTTATAACAACGTATAGTGTTATCTGAAAAATTGATATGCTAGGAAACCGTTCTTTACCATGAAGACGGAAATGTTTCCATGAGCTTGTAGAGAGAGAGTAAACCTCATTGCCATGCATTAATACATGATGAATTTCAAACACCTTGAGGTTATCGAGGTTGATATATAGAACTTATAAATAGGTAACTATAGGATTGCGATTAATTCGAGTCGAGTGGGGTGGGTGAACTTATTACATGCGTTGATACAACACTAATTATATTTAAATCCTTTGGCCAAGGTAATGCATGATCCTCAAGTGCATTGATTGTTTATTGTGGCTGGATGGCGTAACTTGTGAATGGTCATGCTGGACAAGAGGGTATCTAGGGGATTGCATGATAGCAAGTCACGTAGGTCACAACACTAGAGCTCAGATGGAAAACACCATTGGTTATCCTAAGTCTATCCTCTTGAGTAGGGTAGGGCCACTTCTGGTTAGGAAGGAGTGCAGGAGACCGACGGTCTGTGGTTGGAGGTTAAGCTCCTTGAAGATACTTTCTCTTCTTAATTCTTGAGGATTGCCGAGACTTGAATTTGGATGGTCGACAATTGAGATGTAGTGACAATGGTAAGTCCCTATTTTGGAATTGTACTAAGTAATTTTTGACAACAAATTGTATAATGTTGTAGATGATTATATCTTTTTGTATGAGCTATAATTTCATGATTATTGTTAAGTCGATGGATGAATTACTTGTTTACAGTGATTAGAAAACAAATTACTTTTATGTTTTATTCTTTCAAAAAAAAAAAAATTACCTTTGGTTAAAACTTAGTTTTTAGGGTGAATTCAAAAACTGGGTGTTACATGAAGACAAATAGGAATCTCTTTGCCAATTCCATTCATTCCCAGAGAAAGCGTTATGCTTTCTTCCCTTTTTTTTTGAATGCACACAACTGTAACCAAGAATATACTGATAATATTTCTCTTAGAATGGGTATTACCATGGCCAAGATAAGGAGAAAAGATAAGCTCCAATCCATTAAAGAAGAAAAAAATTGATATGTTGCATGATAACACTTGTTTCATTTATAGAATTATGAAAAGGCAACTAGATACTCAAGATTCTGCATAAGATGAGTGTACACTGTACTATAGTTGTATTAACTTATTATTATTAATTTTGCACCATTACTAATTTACTATTATTATATGAGTCATTAAAGTGGCCTTGACTTCATATAAAGGGAGATTCAGACTTTAGCAGGATGTTTCACCATTTGATGAATGTTTCGATGGATGGCTGTAGTTGAATTTTGGAATGAAATGTTCAGAGTGCTAGACTTGTGAACTCAAACTTGTAGAATCAATCTAGAGTCGTTAGATTTAAAAGATCAATGGTTGAGATTATACAATAGTTTTCAATTTCACTGCTTGACATACGTGCTATATTAAATTATTAATTCAGTCTATATACTTGTAGGCCATCCTTAAATTTTGTTTGAAGTGGGAGTACAACTACAAAATTGTATTGAAGAATAGAATAGAATATACCTAATAACTTTTAAAAATTAACTTCCATGAGAATAGAATAAATTTTTTATCTTATAAGAAAAGATTGTAACACGTTTCACTCGCTTTACTTCAGTGTTCACATGTGGCGCTTAGCAATTTTAATTGATACTATCTGGAAGCAAGAGGGTCAAGGACTCAAGGAGATTGTAGTGCACCAAAAATTTTAATATCGATTGTGCGATGCCACAGAGTCACTCAATGTTAGTCTTTGTATTCATCTTTTCTGGGTAAGTGAAATACAGAAATATTTCACTCCTATTATTATTTCTATAACTATTGTCCTTGAGACTTCAATTTTTTCAATCTTGGGCTTTAGGGTTGAGTGTTTAGAAGCATGTCTACCAGCACTACCAAACCAAATATTGGGAAAGACAAAGAAAGAGATAAAATAGACTACTTCAAACTGCTCAAAACCCCAGGTTTTACAGATGAATACCATGACATTTATGACCCTATAATCTTTGGTAGGTTTACTTCAACACTTAGATTTTCATTAGAGAATAAGGTACTTAAAGTGCAACCTGACCCAAAAAAACCAATACCAATTAACGATATCACTGCACCATGGGTGGTTGGATTGGGACACCTAATGTTCCTTGGGGTTTTCCCTTGCCTTGAATTTATCATGGTCTATGCCTAGAATTATGATGAAAATAAAAGAGCAATTGTTAGAAAAGATATCTAGGAAGTAATTGATGAGTGCCAGGTAGCACCTATTAGGGTTAGCCAGCAAAAGATATCAATTAAATCCAAATAAAGATTAAATAGAGGAATCAAAAATACACAGAAATAATAACAGCGAGAGACAATTTTAACGTGGTTCACCCAAACTTGGGCTACATCCACCAACAGAGAGTCCAATATTATTATCCAGTAAATCAAAACTGATTACAACCAACAATCCCTGCAACTCAATACCATTGCAAAATGCTACAATACATCATAAGAAACCCTAACTCTTAGCTGCTTTTATCAAGCCTTATGTCGGTCACAAAATAGGGTTTTTTTTATGTCGACCAATAGAAAAATAACTCCCGCTGCCCCCAAACCCCCACAAGGGGCTCTGCCCCTTAACCCCATTAAATAATTTGGGGGGAAACTGTGCTGATAAAAGTGGGGTAAATTTAACCTCTGAGTCTGATTAGGCTCCATATAACAATAGCACCCATGATAATACACCATTTTACCTCTCTTTTTCTTCCTCCTTATTCCATTGTCCTGATGATTGCACCAAAGTAGATTGACAAGATTTGTTCTAATTATGTTAATGAGAGATGAATTACCTAAAAATCATGATTTTTGATTGAAGGACTAATGTGCATTAAATTAATGGAAATATACAGAAATTCTCTCTTTTTGAATCTACAAGTGCAAGTGTTTGGGTAAAGATAATTTTGAGCATCTCCAGAGGTGGTCCTAATAATCTCCAGAGCTAACATAAGGATACCACACCAATCTCCAGTGTTTTCCAATATGATTGGAGAGATTTTGAGACAAGGGGGTGAATCATCTCTGGAGTGGGACCGAAGTCATAAGCATATCTCCGGAGTTGAACAGAAATTCATAAGCATATCTCTATAGTTAAATAGAAAGTCATGAGCATATCTCTAGAGCTGCAGATAAAAGCACATACCTTTGGAACCTCCTTACTACAAATATAGATTTCTAGTTCTATTGCCAGTCAACACTTCCAGTGATAATTGGAGTGCTCCAGGGAGTACTCAATCAACACCTGAGTAATCAAATGAAGACTCTAGTTAACTGCTAGAAGTTTTATTTCTCTTTTTGATTTTGCATGAGTTCTTGACAAACTGATTAAGTACCTATATTTTAGGGCCTCGTTGCCTAGTTGTACTTAAAACTAAGACTCAGATTTAGTGAGACTATTGTTCCACTAAAATCTATTTTAATTGCATGATTTTTACTTTGCAGTTAAACAGTTGATAGAATCAGAGATTGATGTTATCTCATAGATAAACTAGTGGTTAGAATAAGTGATATCTCATCACTGGATTTGATATAAATATAGAAGGTAGAAGCAAAAATAGATAGCAGATGAATCATTATTATTGTAATCTCATTTTGATATAGATACTTTTCTAAATACAAATGGATATTGATGGGATTGGACTGAAATAGAATTGTGATATTATATTCTTGTACTGATTCATTGCCTTAGTCTTCAATCCTGAGGGTGAGGAGCAAGGGCCCACTCCCACCACCAAGGCAAAAGGCTAGTATTATTTATTTGTTATTCTATTTTAGATTCTATTTAGAAAGATAGTTACTATTTTCTGATAGATAAATGTATGTTTCAATTGTATGGATTAGTATAGATCTACATTAGCAATTCATTGTTTTAGCTTTGTTTCTAGCATTCCTAGAATTTATTTTCATAGCAGATAAATTAGTAGAATTAGTTTCCTCAGTCAGTAGAGATCATTAGAGTTAGTTAAATAAATTGGCAACTATGGGATTCCTAATTGCAGATAGTCGAGGACACGGCCTTGTATTTGACACATGAAAATATGATTAAATGTCGAGGACCAATGACCCTTGTCATTTTTGGCATCATTGCCAGGGACCTTTGTGTTAATTAGGGAAACTTAGTTAAATAGTTTTAGGATAGATTGAATCTGTATGGTTAGAGCTAGGGATTCAAAAGGAAGATACATAAAACAAACACCCCAGTAACAGACTATACGAGAAAGCAGTGGGGTGGCACAAGATCTTGTTGAAGAGAGACACCTAGAACCTACTTTGGAAACTGCACCTCAACTCAATAATCCCTTAAATCCTCCAAGTCCTCTACTCATTGAATATATCCAAGAATTGTAACATAAATTCCAGCCAGATCCTTTAACAAAAACAAATTCCTCAGAACCCCACACTGAATCTCAAAGAGAAGAATCAGTATCAGACATGGATGATAATCATGAAGAGGAGGATAATCAAGATCCAAGGACCTTCTCATATCCAATTGTTCTGGCTGTTGGAGATAATGCCCCTATGAAGAACATTTCACCTTCACATTTGACCAATTTTAGGGGTCTTGCTTCCGAGGATCTAGATCAGTTTTTGTTTGAATTCAAAGTGGTTTACCAGACTTACGATTATGGATCAGATAATAAAAAACTCAAACTTTTCCCCTCAACATTGAAAGATTCTGCTATGAGATGGTTCATGGGTTTTCTCCAAAACTCTATCCATTCCTGGGAATAGATGGAAATAGAGTTTTTAGGAAAATACCAAGAATACTGTAGAGTCAGTGATAAAAATGAGGAATTGTTCAAAATTAAACAAAGAGGGGAAGAAACCTTAGAGGACTACGTGGATAGGTTCAACTTCACTTTGAGAAGGTATGGCAACCCTATTAATCACTCTTTGGCTAGAACCCTATTTGTAAAAGGATTAGACAAAGAATCAAAACAGGCACTGGAGCTAATGGGAAAAGGGAATATCAATAAAATGGATATGCTTGCTATAGAAGAACTCTGCAGGAACTATTCCAGAACCCAAGATGGAGTGAGAACACCTAAATCTTTCAAAGGGTAGAATGAAATAGGACAGTTAATGGAGGAGATTACAAATATTAAAACAAATATTCTAGTCCAACTGAATACCACATTAGATGGGATTCAGAAAAAAATGAGAACAACTAAACCACTCTCCATATATTGTCCTAGGTGTAGAAACAAACACCTGTTGAGACAATGCCCTTTAGATAAATTAGAGATCTGTCAAATCTGTGATAGGGAACATCCTACCAGTCAATGTGAGTAGCTCCCAGCCTTAAAAAGGCTAAGCAAAAAGAACACCATTATAGAGGAGGAATTAAACTATGTAGGACAAAAACAAGCTAGGAATTTCCCTTATAATCAGTATCCAAACCAGGCTTCTTATAGGGGTCCTTCTAATTGGGGAAATAATCAATGGAATCCAACTTGGCATGGGCCTTAGAATATTCCTCCTTGGGGACCACAAGATTGGCCAAGCCAACAATGGCATAACTAACATTGGCAAAATCAGCCCTGGGGGAATCAACAATTGCCACAACAGTTTGGATCACAAAACATGCAGCCTCATTGGGGTCCTCAATAGGGATATAATCAACAATACCATGGACAACCTTGACATTTCCAACCTCAATAACAAGCATTGCTAACTAAACCCCCAACACACAAGGGCAGTCACAAAATGAACTAGTTAGCCAACCACCCTTACCAACTCAACCTATACCAAACCCACGGAATAAATAGGGAGTAGTTGTTTACATGACAAAACAAGAAAATATAGCTGGTATGAATGCAATATATTCTAATAATCTCCAGCCGTGTTCTGGTAAAGCACTTCCAAGACCATCTCCTCTAACTATAGTTGAAGTAACCAATGATTAGGAACCTGAAAATCCATCCACTCAACTTCAAGAGGAGATTACTATCGAAATAGTGTTAAAAGAAGCATCCTTGGATAACTCCAGAGTTCCTCCTAAAAGAATGACTTTGGAGAACACCCCTAGAAACATTTCTGCTAAGAACTCCGGAGTTGCTCCGGAGATAGAAAAACTAGCACCATACCTAGAACGGCTCAAATAGCATGTCCCTTAGAAAAATGTCTTACAAAAACAAGTCCAATCTACCCTGGAATCAGAACGTTTACAAGAAATTAGACAATTGAACATTTAAATTCTGCTCCTACAAGCAATTAGGGATGTGTCTAAACTGAACCAATTCATCAAACAACATTGTGTTAAGACCCAAGGCAGGAAGAAAAACTTTCCTTCCACCATTCAGGTGGAAGGAAAAGTAGTAGACCTCCTAATGGGAGAAATGATCCTCCCAAAATATGGAGATCCTAGGAATCCTATCATAACTATTTACATTTCAGGGGTAGAAATATCTAATGTTTTGGTTGATTTGGGAGCAGCAATAAATGTAATGACAATTCACGTAATGGACAAATTAGCCCTAATAGGTATCCAGTCCACATCCACAATCCTTCAACTCGCTGACCAATCGGTAGCTATTCCAAAAGGGGTGATAATTGATGTTCTAGTTGTGATAGAATCATGGGAATTCCCAGTAGACTTGCTGATATTGGAACCTAGAAACAAGCGGAATGCATATCCATTGATATTAGGAAGACCATGGCTAGCTTCAGCAGCAGCATTTATTGATTGTTGAACTGGGGATATGGTCATTTCTAATGGAATGGATTTGAAAAAAATATCTTTGTATCCTCTAGCTAAACCATCAATACATTATTCAGGAAAAGTATGGGTAGATGAGTCGAATAACATGGAAAATAGTACCTCAGTAGCTATGGTTACCATCAAAGAACATTTGGGTGAGTTAGAAGAAGAAATCTGCTATGATACAATGGAAAATATCACCCACATTCTTATAAATAAGGATATAATGGAGCTAGCACAAGATTCAAAAAGAGAATTTCTCACTTCTGCTCATTGTACCTTGGCAAATATTATTCCTTGTGGAGAAACCTTTTACAGAGACTTAGCCACATTCCACATGTTGCTTCCAGATTCTTTCCCCCTCAATACCATGACTCTAGGATATGGATTGAATACATCGATGGATCATATCACAAAACAAGTCATGATTTTACCTGGGAAAACACTGAATATCAATACCTAGTTACTAGAAAAATAGGAAAAAGCACTTCTCAAACTCCTAATTTCCCATTCAGTAACTTTTTCTTGGGAATACCAAGATATGAAGGGCATCCCTCCTGAGATCTATTATAATCATATATACATTGAAGATATCAAACTTGTCAGACAACCCTAGAGAAGATTGAATCCTACTTTAAAAGACATTGTTAAGACTGAAATAGAAAAATTGCTGCAAGCAGGGTTTATATATCCAATCTCACACAATCAATGGGTCTCACCCTTTGTCATAGTGCCTAAAGAGAATGGGAAGTGGAGAGTGTGTATTGACTATAGAGAGATAAACAAAGCCACAAATAAGGACTACTTTCCTTTACCATTCATTGACCAAGTGCTAGACAACCTTACAAGGAGAAAGTACTTCTCATTCCTCGATGGGTTCATTGGATATAACCAAATCTAGGTAGCACCTGAAGATCAAGATAAAACTACTTTCACTTGTTCTTGGGGAACTTTTTCCTACAAAGTTCTTCCATTTGGACTATGTAATGCTCCAGCTACATTTCAGAGGCTTGTTTTACCCATTTTTGTTGAATTATCTAATGAGTGCATGGAAGTCTATATGGATGACTTTACTGTGTATGGGGATAACTTTGAAGAAGCTCTCATGAACTTGGAAAAGGTACTAAAATGCTATGAAAAAAAATGACTAACCCTAAGCCATGAAAAGTGCTTCATGATGGTAGAGGAAGGAATTGTATTGGGACACCACATTTCAGAAAATGGGATCAAAGTGGACCAAAACAAAATAGAAGTGATCAAATAGTTACCCTCACCTGAAAATCAGACAGATGTTAGAAGTTTTCTAGGTCATGTAGGCTACTACAGGAGATTTATAGAAAATCTCAGCAGAATAGTTGCTCCTATGTTTTCCCTGCTTAACAAAGACACATAATTCTTATGGACAGAGGATTGTCAATAAGCATTTGAAACCCTTAAGGAGAAACTTACTGTCACACCTATTTTAAGAGGACCCAATTGGACTCTGCCATTTCACATACAAACTGATGCTTCAAATGAGTCTATTGGAGCAGTCTTAGGACAGAAAGAGGAGGGAGAAGATATGCATGTCATTTACTACATTAGTAAAAACCTTACCTCTACAGAAAGAAACTATACCACAACTGAAAAAGAATTCTTGGCAGTCATATATGCTCTAAACAAATTTAGGCATTATATCACTGGATACAAAATATTTGTACATACTGATCATGCAGCCATCAAATACTTAATGAATAAGCCAGTAGTAGGTGCATGGATAATTAGGTGGCTATTGCTATTGCAAGAATTTGACATTACCATAGTTGATAATCCAGGCAAATTCAATTTGGTTGCTAACTTTCTATCAAGATTGCATACAGGTGGAGAGAACCAACCAGTGGTAATCTCTTAGCTATAGGCTTGTTTCCATCCCATTTTACCTCAAACCAAAAGAAGCACTTACTAAAAGAAAGCTTATCTTACAAATGGTTAAATGGTTTACTGTTTATATGTGGTCCTGATTTCATTTTACGCAATTGTCTAAAAGCTGATGAATTTTTTTATGTATTAAGGGCATGTCATGATGAACCATCTGGTGGGTATTATTCTTCACATAGAACCATCCACAAAACTCTGGGAGATGGTTACTACTGGCCCTCTATTCATAAGGATACCAAGAAGTATGTGCAGAAGTGTGATCAGTGCCAAAGGATGGGACAGTCGACCTTCACCCAAGAAATGTCACTTCATCCTCATGTAATGTTGGAACCATTTGAGCAATGGGGTCTAGACTTTGTGGGACCAATTTATCCACCATCATCAGGTAAAGAGTACATCCTAGTATGCACAGACTTTGTAACTAAATGGGTTGAAGTTCAGGCATTGTAATTTGCAAGAGAAGAGAAAGTTGTTGATTTCCTTTATAACAGAATTTTCTTAAGGTTTGGAGCCCTGAGATCAATAGTTTCAGATAGAGGACCTCAATTCACTTCCCAGGTAATCACAGCATTCACAGACTTATATCAAATTAAGCACAGGAAATCTTCACCTTACCATCCCCAAGCCAATGTGCAAGTGGAGGTGACTAATAGGGAACTAGAGAATATCCTGACAAGGACAGTGGCCATGAATAGAAAAGATTGGGCTACCAGATTACTTGAAGTAGTTTGGGCTTACAATACCACTTAGAAATCCACAACCAAATTCTCACCATATGAATTGGTTTATGGAAAGAAACCTATCCTGTCTATAGAATTTGAACTGCAAACACTCAAAACTTCATTAGATATCGGCCTACCATTGTCTATAGCACAACAGAATAGGATTTTTCAACTCAATGAGTTGGATGATATCTGTACAAAAGCCATACAGAAAACATAACTTGTTCAGTATCAAAAGAAACAATGGCATGACCAACACATCAAAAGGAGGACATTTCAGCAGGACGATTGGGTTCTCCTATATGATTCCAAGTTCAAGGAGTTTAAAGGGAAGCTACAAACTCACTGGATGGGTCCCTATTAGATAAAGGAAGTTTTTGAAAATGGAACAATTTTTCTAGAGCCCATTGATGGAAGCACAGATTCATTCTTAGTGAATGGCCACAGAATTCGATTCTATAAAAGGCCATTAACTAAGGAGGAATTTACCAAGGATTTGTGCTTGGTTATAGGGGACACATCCTCTATCACATATTAGACTAAAAAAAAAGGAAGGTTGAAAACTAAAAAATGGCAGCCTTCTTAAAAAAAGGAAGGTTGAAAACCAGCAAATGGCAGCCTTCTTGAAAAAAAAAAGAGAGAGAAAAGATGGAAAACTAGTAAATGGTTATTTTTCTCACACCAAGGGGATTGAAAACTAGTAAATGGTGGTTCCCTTCTTCTAGCTGGATTGGAATAATCAAACTACGAAGGTAATCAGGTGCCAAGAGTTACTAAAACACATCTCTGTAGCAAACTAGGAGCACCTCCAACGCTCATAAACTAGGAGCACCTCCAGTGCTTTTCAAACTAGGAGCACCTCTGGTGCTTCACCAATAAAGAACCATTTTAAAATATAAAAAAATAAGGAGGGGACCCACCTCTCTAGGTAATAAAGTGGAGATGTCATTCAATGAGGTCAGCATGACTCATCCTCCACTCTATGACATAAACAATGATGAAGTCAACATGCATATCATCAGCAATCAAAAAGCCATCACTTTCGCATACACAAGTCATCATGGATTTCTTTACCAACTTCACCTGACAACATGTCATTCCCAGACCACTCCACGGGAATAATTGCAGAATATGTGACAAGGATGCTGACACTAGTTCAAAGCCTTGAAGGAGCCACTCACATGCTGGGTCACATCAAATCTTATTAAAGCCGCGGCGTTGTAGCCAAGTACATTGAGCCATCATCACTAATAGTGATTCAGGTAATTCTCTTTAATTAAATTAATTAGTAACTGTCTTGTCAATTCTATTTTTAGGTGCCATTATTGTGATCCATCTCCCTGCCATTATTTCCCTGCTTAACTCATGCATGTCACCGTATTTGTCATACTATCGACCTGTCTACGAAGTGTCACATCACTCCCCTGCAATTATGACTACATACCCATGTTAAACCAATCTTAAGCTTCATCCCATAATCTAAGCAGTAAAACAACTTGACATATCAATCCCAATTCAAAGATTGTAGAATTCTCCAAAATCTTTGAGTGTAATATTCAAGTTTGCTACCACAGTCCTCGTAGAGTAAAAAGAAAAAAAATAGACCACAAAGGGAATCAAGAAGAACTTTAGCCAGAGGAGGTGGAATAGGATAGGAAGATGGGAGTGAAAAAGAAGTCAGAGCAAGATAATATAACAGGCCTTCTACAGGATCAAGTCATAGAAGACATCTTAAGGAATGAAGGGTGGTTAGAATTTTTGGAGAAATTTAAAGGCTTTTAAGAGGATATTGTGGATGATTTCTTGTGTAACCTGAAAAATAATCAAACAATTGTGAGAGGGGTTTAGGTCAATCTCTCTTCCATAAGTATCAATCATATCTGAGGGCTACCAAAACAAGGTGAGAGGTTTTACCATTTAAAAACCCTATATGCTAATTTGATTAAAAATTTCTCTGAAGAAGGTGAACTTGAAATACATTTACATTTAAGCAAAAATGAGGTTAAAGGAATTGTTAGGTCTTCACTTCCACAACCATGGCAATCTGTAGCTATGTGGTTGATGAAATGTTTTACATGTGATGGACAATTCTCTATAGTTTTAGGACCAATAATGAAAATGTTAATTTTTCTGAGGCATGGAAATACTCATCCAGAATTTAGCATAAACATCCCAAAATTTTTGTATTCTACCATTAAAGCCTTTGCAGACAAGTATCAACAAGGGAAAGGTACTATGAAAAACCATGACCTCATTTTCTTGATTGTGAAACATCATTTTTTGTCTCGAGCTGATTGGGAAGCTTTATGGTAGATATTTTTAGAGAATAAACCATAGGGAATAACACTAGAGAGGGCATAGGGAATGGATGAGACTTCCTCTACCCAGCAAGAAGAGGAGGCAATGCCTTCAACTTCCTCTCTATCTACTGAAAAAGATAAAGGTCAGAAACCAACAATGGAGGAAACTTCATCTGCTGCCCCTGTTACTGGTAAAAAGAGGAAAGGGAAGGAGGTTGTGAATGAAGTCTCAGCTGCCTCAAAACAACTAAAGGAACCTATTATAGAACAAACCCCCTATATGAATCTCTCAACAAAATGGAAGATGACTTTGGCCGAGGAGTCTATTCCAACCAAACAAACAGGGGAAGTAGTTGTTATAGAGGAGGAAATTATGTAGACATCTACCTAGACTTCTGACCCCAAGAAGAAAAAGAAGAAGACAAGGCAGGCTCAGAAAATAAAAAGGACTTCAAAGAAAACTGATCGTAGCATACACTACTAGGCTGAGGAAGAACCTCATCATTCAGATGAAATTCCTCTAGTTAGGAAGAAGAAACAAAGAGAAGTGGCTAAGGAAGCTTCCCCAAAACCATCTGTTCATCCAAGTTCTCATAGTTCAACTCCACAACATTCCCCTGCTCCAGAGACATAACAAAGAGGCACTTTCACTATTTCCTTAGACATTGAGGATAATGTACCTACTACAAAGGCACCTAAACCACCTATGCTATGGAGAAGCAAGAGGAAAAGGTAACTCACTCAAACTGAAAAAGATACTACTCTCTTGGTTGAGGTTCTCTTGGGGTTCAAAACTTATGTGGATGAGGCTAGACCTTCATCAGCACCAATAATTGCATAAAGTAATCAAAAGGAAGCTCAGGATAAGGAGATTGCAGGGGAAGTTGAAAAAGGGCAAGTTGATGCAGTTGACAATGAAGAGCAAAGAGTTGTGGAAACCCCTAAAGTGGAACAAACAAGAGAAGAAACAGGGACTTATTCTCACCCCTTTGATCAAGAGGATATAGAGATTCCAAGGGAATAGATCCTGCTTGAGGAAATAGATAATCTGAAGAGATTATTATGGGGGAAAAACTTAATTATTACTGACCTCAAGAATGTCATGAAGGAAAAAGAAATGGAACAAAAGTAGATGATTGAAGGACTACAAGTAGAACTCTAGGACAAACAAAAGATAATTCAAGAGAAAGAGGTAGAAATTAGAGACAAAGAAATAGAGGCAACCCAAAGTATCAAAGAAAAGGAAGAAGCAGAAGCACAAATTATTTCTCATCTTATGAAGGCTCGAGACAATAATCTCACAATAATTGTAGCACTTGTTGAAAAAGTACAAAGTCAAGCCAAACAATTAACATGGGCCAATAAGAGGATAGATGATCAAGAAGAATACATTTAGGAGTTGATTAGCCTAGTGGCAACCATGGAACAGGGGATACAAATAGATCCATACTTAGGACCAATTCCAATAGATATCCCTAAGGCCCTATTTCATTGGGAAAGAAGATGGAGGGAATATGAGGCTTCTAAACCAATGCTACAATTACAAAGGGCAGTGATTGCCATGTTACAAAGAGTACAAACTTTGGAAAAAAAGGTCCTTCAGGTAGCTTCCATTTCATCTAAGATCCTATCTTGCAAACCCCCCAATAGAAGTTATGCTCTATTTTTACAAGAAAGAATCCTACAGAGAAAGATATCTTTGGTTTTATCTGATTTAACTGAGAACACGGAGTCAGGGAAAGGTTTCATGGAGGCATACATGAAAAGTCTTGATGAGGATAAGGTTTTTCTATGTGAGCTATATTTGCATGGTTTTTGCATCGATGATCATACCTTCGTTATCAACTATTTTGTAGGAGAATGCCAACTCAGGGCATTCATGTCATTGATGGGAAATCATCAAATTTGGAATGAAAGGATGGAGGCTTATATAAGGAAGGATGCAGAAAAAAGCCTTTTCATTAGAAGGGAATGTCCAAATCCCAATGCTTTTAAGATTCATTTCAAGGCAAACATTTACTCCCTAGAAGGTAAGACCAAGATTTTGCCTTTATATTTGAAACATCTACAAAATGCACCATTGATTTTGGTTTCCTTATAAATAGTTTATCTAATCAAATGCTTCCAATGGCAAAGAAAAGGTGGAACACTTTAACTACAAAACAAAAGATGAGAGAAGTGGTGTCCCTTGCCAACCTAAGGTTGTTTATGAGGAAGGCTAGGATAATGTCCAAATTGATGGATAAATACCAACTGGAGTGGATAGGTGGTCATTTTAGACCTCCTCTCATTATTGAGCCACTACCTATATGGGTTGAACAAATGGAAGATGCAAGATTTCAAGAATGGATGAAGCAGGTTGATCAATTCAGAGGAAATGGTAATACAAACCGCACCATTTGGCCTACTTATGCAGATGACTACAATTTGACTGATAGAATATTCCACCTAAATAAATTCAGATTGTGAAAAGCAGGAGGACCTACTAACCTTTAAGTTCAGGGGGATGATGAGTGCCAGGTAGCACCCATGATAATATACCTTTTTACCTCTATTTTTCTTCCTTCTTATTTCATTGTCCTGATGATTGCACCAAAGTAGATTGACAAGATTTGTTCTAATTATGTTAATGAGAGATGAATTACCTAAAATCATGATTTTTTATTGAAGGACTAATGTGCATTAAATTAATGGAAATATTCAGAAATTCTCTCTTTTTGAATCTACAGGTGCAGGTGTTTAGGCAAAGATAATTTTGAGCATCTCCGAAGGTGGTCCTAATAATCTCTGGAGTTGACATAAGGATACCACACCAGTCTCTAATGTTTTCCAATATGATTGGAGAGATTTTGAGACAAGGGGGTGAATCATCTCTGGAGCGAGATTGAAGTCATAAGCATATCTTCAGAGCTTAACAGAAAGTCATAAGCATATCTCCAGAGTTGAACATAAAGTCATGAGCATATCTCTAGAGCTGCAGACAGAAGCACACACCTCTGGAGCCTCCTTAATACAAATGCAGATTTCTAGTGCCGCTGCCAGTCAACACTTCTAGTGATAATTGGAGTGCTCCAGGGATTACTCAATCAACACCTGAGTAATTGAATGGAGACTCTAGTTAACTTCTAGAAGTTTTATTTCTCTTTTTGATTTTGCATGAGTTCTCGACAAACTGATTAAGTACCTATATTTCAGGGCCTTGCTGCCCAATTGTATTTGAAACTAAGACTTAGATTTAGTGAGACTCTTGTTCCACTAAAATCTATTTTAATTGCATGATTTTTACTCTGAAGTTAAACATTGGATAGAATAAGAGATTGATGCTATCTCATAGATAAACTAGTAGTTAGAATAAGTGATATCTCATCGCTGGATTTGATATAAATATAGAAGGTAGAAGCAGAAACAGATAGTGGATGAATCATTATTATTGTAATCTCATTTTGATATAGATACTTTTTTGAATACAAAAGGATACTGATGGGATTGGACTGAAAGAGAATTGTGATATTATATTCTTGTGTTGATTCATTGCCTTAGTCTTCAGTCCTGAGGGTGAGGAGAAAGGGCCCACTCCCACCACCAAGGCAAAAGGCTACTATTGTTTATTTGTTATTCTATTTCAGATTCTATTTAGAAAGATAGTTAATGTTTTCTCATAGATAAATGTATGTTTCAATTGTATGGATTAGTATAGATCAACATTAGCAATTCATTTTTTAGCTTTGTTTCCAACATTCTTAGAATTTATTTCCATAGTAGATAAATCAGTAGCATTAGTTTCCTCAGTCAGTAGAGATCATTAGAGTTAGTTAAATCAAATGGCAACTATGGGATTCCTAATTGTAGATAGCCGAGGACATAGCCCTGGATTTGACACATGAAAATATGATTAAATGTTGAGGACCAACGATCCTTGTCAGTAATGTTACCCATTAATGCAGAATATTTTGGAAAATTGTTGGGTTTTACTATTGAAGATTGCAGAAATGTCCACATAAACCTAGAAAAAACTTGCTAGTACTTATGATGTTGTTAGTGAAAATGATAAAAATAATTTTATCAAATTTGTAACATTGGATGGTGCCCTACTCAATCAAAATCATAAGCCTCCTTATAAAATTGATATTTTTAAAACATGGGTTCAGGATATAGTTTCCATGCTAGTGTTTTGCCTTGGATTGGATAATAATAGTCAAGTGGATGCAAGCCTCCTTGAAATGGTATATAATATCCATAAATGTACTCCATCTACTAAATACAGATTTCTTGAGCACATTATAGAATCCATACATGATCAATTTTTAATGATTAAATGAAGTCAAAGTGAAGCTCCTACTTCCAGTTCCAATAGAAAGACATTTAGATTCACAACCTACTTGTGCTATTTATTTCTAGTGTAGTTTGTTGGGATGTTTCGAGACAACAAGCTTTAGATTCAGCAAGATAAAAATAGACTACATAATTAGACCCATAAGATAAAGATGTATCATAATCAAAAGAACTACAATCATTTTGTGGACTAATTTTTGGCTCAATTATATCAAGCCATTACAACTACTCTAATGTAGGCCTAGATTGCCTGAGTCTTGTAGAAATTGCATTCAACTAGGAAAAGAAATACAATTGGTTGACTGGTACTTCATGGAGGAAGATATTGTCCTAAAATTTTATGGATCAGGAGTAGAGCCCCACAAACTTCCAATACATGTGACAAAGAGGGTTTTTACATTGGAATACGTACGACAAATGGATAGTACAGATCAACTGCACTTTGGTGGTCACCAAAAGAAGAGCATATTTCCTTCCTTACCTTTTTCATGTAGAGGGTTCACATTCAAGAGAAAAGCCTTCACTGTGGCACATCAAATTTTACAAATTTTTAAATTTGATATTGACTCTCACTGGTAGTATGACCCATGTGATGTGATTAAAGCAAGGTTTGTTGCCAATAAGAATGCTCCAACTAGAATTCAACATGAAATTAGCCCCTGCTAGAAATGTTGAGAAACAAGAATTCTTGGGATGAGGTCAGAAAAGTCATGGAAGAAATTGTTTCTCAAAGAGGTGTTACTTTTGAAATATTGTCATTAGAAATAATGGGATTGCATCCAATTCCACAAACACAAAGAGAGACGAAGGTGACAATAAAGAGATACAACAGTTTCTATACAAGAGCTGCTTGAACATCTATGTATATAAAAATTCCAAAGACTTTAAGAGATGCTTGTATAGAGGAACAGTGGTCACAATAAAAAATTAATGCCTTTTGGTCTATGAGGAAGGATCTTGGTGATCTAAAATCTACTATAGACTTTGAAGAAATCATAGAAGATGAAGAGTTCAACAAATTATGGGATATAGAGCATCCCTCTGAAGCTCAAGCGACTAATGTTGAAAGTGATGATGAGGAGGAAGACCAACCTAGAGATCTTAGTGCCTATGCATTCAAACCTCATATGAGTGAGACCACAAGAGAAACATATAATATAGGGGCATCAATATCCCAAAAATTGGGTTATGAAGGTGGTGGTTTGGGGCCCATAGGACAAAGCATTTGGATGGTACCAGAGGTAAACCCTAGAAAACCTAGCATTGGAGCTGATGAACAAGCCAAAGGGCATACACATACACATAAGGAGATTAGTTTTTTTCTAGCTTTAAATCCTTAGAGTGAGATACAATCACAAACAGTACCACAAGGGTCTTTTGATATGCATCTTTCTCATTCTTTTCCTATAGGAGATGGTGGACATTCTAGTGCTACTGGTGGCAAATTTGGTGATGGTATAGGTAATAGTGGTAGTAGTGGTCAGGAAGAGCCACAACAACAAACTCAGAAGAGGCCAATAATAATATTAGATGATACTATAGACAAACTTAGAGAACAAAGCCTTGTGAAGACTAAGAGGCAAAAGATTATGTCAGGTTTTGATTCCATATCCACATCAAAGGAATTATTTCTAAAAGGAACCCCTCTCCTATCGCTAGTGTGACTAGGACATAGATGGATAATCCTTAGCCTCAATTATTTAGAGATGCCCCCAACACTACAACTACTTCTTCACCATTCAAAGTTATGTCAATAATCACATGTTCTAATTACAAAGTTGAGTTTGAAAAGAAAGCAAATATATCTAAAAGACACAAGAAGCAAGATCTAGAGATAGAGACTACTACAACTTTAGAGCTTGCAACAACTAGGGTATTGCTTATATTTGACATAGAAACTGAAAAAATAGAATACATGATTGTTGTGCCCAAAGTTCAAGATAAGATAGAGGATCAGAAGCAATGCTCTGACTATGAGGTGAGCACCGTCCAAGTGGATTTTTCTAGAATGAAAAATTCTGATAAAATTAATGTATCAAAAAGGAACAATGAAGTGGTGTACACATCATTGCTAAAGCAAGAGATAAAAAAAAGGTATGGTTGTTTTTAATTTTCTGGTAACCTTGTTTAATATATTGTCTAAAAATCAAAGTTGTAAAATAGACAAGTTCTAGTAATTGAGTTACAACAGCAAGAAACTATATTCAGTGATGTTATTTTCATTCATATTGATCATTTTCATTTAACTTTGTGATTTACATAATAGGTTGCAAACTCAAATAGAAAAGTTACAGGAAGACGTAGCAAATGAAAAATCCAAGAGGAAACTAGCAAAGAGCATGACCAAAGAATTAGAGAAAAGGATAAAAAACTTTGTCTCTACATCTTCAAGTGAAGTGAATAAATAGACACAGGTGGAAGTGAAAGAAAAAAAGAAAAGGTTAAGTGAAATGATAAATAATTATGATAATGAAAAGCTAATTTAGGAAAATTACAACAATCTCTGAACAAAGCCAATGTCCAACTGTAGGAAGCAGTAAAAGGACAGTTGTGGGAAGAAAATGTGGAGAAAGAGAGAAAAACTCTCAAAATTTGTAGATAAAACTAAGGAATGCAGAAAATGAAATAAAATCCTCTCAAAACAAAATATCTGAATTTTATAGAAACACAATGGTTTATATAAAAGATAAAATTTGGGAGAAAATAATGAAGAGGACTGATGATTTGTCTAAATTGTTTGAATACACTAATGATAGATACTATTTTGTAGTAATTCAATGAAACAACACATTGCTGAAAATGCAGACATGGCAACTTCAAGACAGTCAGATGCAAACAAAATTTTGTAATCAATCTACAAAACTAGTGACAAAGAATTGGAATCCAAATGAATTTAAAACTATATTGTTGACACAATAAAGGCCTCATCTATCATTCAAAAATGTACAAATCTGGAAGATGCACAGGTACTTTTTGACCAAGTTGTAGTGTTGACAAAGAGGCTACAAACAAAGGAAGAATACTTGAAAAAGCCTGGTTTTCCGGTGGCTTTTGACCCATCATACTGATACACTAGAAAGGCTTCTTTCAAAAAGAAGATAGAGGATAAAATGAAGTTGGATAAGGACTAATTTCCTCAAAATCTTGATGAGGAAAACTTTTTGGATTCTATCAAACCATTGATAACCTTGAATGCAACTTTGATTGATACATTCAAGTCAAGTACCAATTTCAATTATAAATTGTTAACACACTTACAACTCGATTACCATGAGTTAAGACATATTGCACTTCCATTAGATGAAGAGTGGAGCATGCTACAATAGATGATAAAATGATATAGTACTATGTGTTTCCAATAGAGCATTGTGCAGATTTGGTATTGAGCAAGTTATTGTAAATTCTAAATGTAATACTTCTATGTTTTTTCCATTTCAAAATCAATATAAGACTAAAATCCATTTGTGTTCAAATTATTTATATTATTTAATTGCCTACTTCAGGAAAACTCTGGTTTCTACATACACATAAAATATTTGATAATATTGTATATTAATATCCTACTGTTGTTGATTACTATACATTTAGTTGAATGCTTGTAAAACTTATCAATATCACACAATAAAAATATGAAAATATTAATTTTTTAAATTGAAAATTAAAAATGTAAATCACTGATAGAAAAATAAAATGTCATCAACAACATTTTGGAGTTTGGAACATGAAATACAGTATAATACCTAGTAACTGCTAAATCCCTTCAAATTGCCAAATCATCTCGTCATCCTGATTCTCCTCCCTTTGACCATGATATCCAGTTTCACCCTAATCATGTTCTTCATTTTCTTCTATCTCCATATATCCACTTAAGAGTGCATCATCAACACCACTACCACTACATGTGGTACTGGTATTCATTGTGTCACTATCATGTGTGTTATTATTGTTTAAAGTGTTGCACAACCCTCTTCTTTCACATAAGGACCTCTAGATTGCGAGTGCCCTATCAAAAGGAAAACTCCAGATATCATGTCTAGTTGTATACATTCTCAAGCAATTTTCCAAATTCTTGTCAAGTTTATTTCTAATTTTTTATTTTAAGAACCTTAATGCACTAAAAAATCTCTCATCCTCCATTGACCCCAATATCATGGTTTGACATAAATCAGTAAGTTTGAAATATTATGATAATGAATCACACAATACTTTGCTCTAACTTAAGGTTTCCCAAAGCCTTTTCATTGATCCATCTTGGTAGGGGGCCTCCATGAGTTTAAATTGTTCATTCATTGATATTGAAAATCAAGTTGATTGCTCTGTAAGCTTAGATTTATTTATAATTCCTTCTATTTGTTGTCCATCAAATTCTATAGTTTTGCAAAAATGATTCATTAAGGTCTTTATCTTGTTGTAAAATCACTTGGCTAATAGTTGACCCAATATTGAGGATACACTACAGACATGACTTAAAGCAATTCATTGTGAGGAGTCGATCTCTAATCTCTAAGGAAAGAGATTTTGCAATATTCTTTAAAGTAGTACTTACCAAATTTACAATCTTGTCAAAATCTTCCCTTGTAACAACTTCTTCTCTGATAGTGCACCTGAACTTATTAAAAAAGTGCATTGGTATCTCAAATCCCTTTACAGAGACACATAACTCCCTGCTATCATTAAACTATAAAAAATTAGTAGGATTGGTCACATTTGTTATCAAGTGCTAGCTACTAAATTTTAGACTTATGAAAAACCGGTTTGATAGATATAGATTATCGAGGGTCATGCATATCATTCTATGCAGTCTAGTATAATCTAAAATATGCATAGTTATTTCTTGGGATTTTTTCACAAGCATGTTCATTTCATGTTCATTTCATCCAGGATGGGAAGAATACTAGCTAAAATGAGGAGTGTCTCTATGTCACTTAACCTATGTAAGAGGTCAGGAGCCCTGTCAACTGTGAACCAATGGTCATACTTTACTCCAATCAAGGATTGATATTCTACTAAAACTCTTTTCATTGGTTCATGCAAGGAGATCCATCTAGTATCAACATCCTTAAGAATCTTATTTCTTGTATTTATTTCCTTGCAAAATTTTGAAATTCCAAAAATCATTTGGGACATTGGCAGAAGTATGAGTAGAGATAGCGGATTACATCTTCAACTTTTGATATTGCAGGAAACTTGCTCACCATTTTAAATGCTAAATTCATTCTGTGGGCCATACAATGAATGTCAATCATGTATGGTGAAATAGGAGTTTGTAGCTTTACACATAGACTGTTCCTATGACCTTACATTACTGAAGCTCCATCTGCCCCTACACACACCAACTTTCTGGCAATTGTGCAGTCATCCATACCTCCAATTTCATTCAAAGATTTCTTAACTAGCTAAATTAGATTTTGTGATGTTGCATTCTCCTTCATTTTATAAATAGAGAGTAGATGAGGTTTGCAGACATGATTTGCCATAGTATACACATGCATACATACCCAAGAAGTATTATCTATTGTTGTAACTTCATCTAGAGATAATGCAATAAAAGTTGACTCTTATTTTTTCTTATAAATTATTTTTTTCCACCTCAGCAAGATAACTTGCCCATTCCCATCCATTGTTTATTGACCAATGTGTGTTAGGAAAGTTAGGAATGCCCATAAAAGATAATAAACTATTATATTCTGGGTAGTCTGTCATAGGATGCCCTCTGGTCAAAATATTGAAAACAACACCCAACTAAACATTTTTTGCCATTTGTAACTCTCCCATCATCTTTCCAAATTGAGCTTCAATTGAACCTCCACCTGCATGAATCTTCACCTTTCTTTGCATATGCGCATCATACTTGAGGGCATTCTTTACATGAAGACAGTATTCCTTTGTTTTCCATCTTATCACTGATTTTTCCTATCCATCTATGATTTGTTTTTCATAAAATTTACCAATATGTTTTTCTATGGTGTCAATTTTTAGCTACAACCTCTTGTCCATACGATATTTCCAACTACAAATCTTACACTTGAATTTTGTGGGAGGTTCATCTTTGTTTGCATTCTCCACCCTTTCAATGAATGGGTACTTTGACACCCAATCAATCTAAGAATTCCTTGACATATCCCACTCATGCCCCTTTTTTATTTGGTTTTTCTTTTCCCCATGCGTGCACTTGCAGGATCTTCATCTTCATTGAATTCTATAACTTCATTATTATTTGTTGAGTTTGATTTATTCATATTATCATTCATGCTATCTTGGGTATCCCTGGAACATCATATGTGGCATTGTCATCATTCTTGCAACCTTGGGTATTCCCTAGAATATCATCTGTGACTGTGGCATTATGTTCCAAGTCAATAGATGGTACAATTTTTGATGTTGTAGCTCCATCAGATGGACCACCAATATGTCCAAAGTATGACTTTATGTTTCTCCATTTTGATAACCTCCCTTCACCACCCTTAGTGAACTTCTTCTTGCTCGACATCTCTCACAAATTAAAAGATATAGAAAAAATGTCATTTTGTTCAAGGAGTCATAGATGATCTAGAATGTAGATCCCTAGGTCCTAGATTAAGATATCTCCCTAGTCCTAACTCCTACTTAATATCATCTATAACAATGAAACCAAACAAAGACATAAATAATCAACATGAATCTTATATTATTACATAGTAAAGAAATGATCACTTACCTTTCAGTGACTTGCCAATGCATGTAGTTGTAACTTATCTATGATATGAAATGAATCAAGGATTTCAGAACTTAGAGATAAATAGAATGTGTAAAGGATTAATTAGAGTTTAAAATGCATTTATATCAATGTATATTTGGTGAATACCACAGGATTTTCAAATAGTAGTGTAATAATTTGGCAAATCCCACGTACTATTAATAGGTCACCTATAAATGTTGGGAAAAATGGACCTTGATCAAACACATATGTTGTAATTTTCTAGGTAAATATGACCCTGGTATTAGCATGGAGTTATAATGGTATTGGCAAAATTGGTCCTCATAAACATCAATCATTTAATGATATTGGTAAAATTGGTCCTTGTACACGTAAACCATTTAATGATAGTGGTGAATATATGGGAGAATTAAAAAATGCCTCCAAAATTCCAGATGAATCACCATTAGAACCACATAGTATACCGTGGCGAAAATACTAATTATAAACCACTCATAAATTAATTGGGTGGCGAATTGAAATGCATTTGACCAAAATTCCAAAAATCAAGGTGAATTGGCCCCCAACTAGTGGCAATGTATTCGCCAATTTTTAATTAGCAGATATGAACTATTCACCAATTGGTGAAGATTCACCACTAAAAAAATCCCTAGCCATAGCCCAAATAGCTAGAGTTTCATGCCTAGTACTAAAACTAGACCCAAAATATAGTTGTTCTTCTTGATCTTCAACCAACAAATCCTCATCAACATCCTACCTTCTTATAGTATCCAATGCTATAGTAGAAGCAATATCCTAACCTAGTAGTAGCAAACACCCACTTTCCTTTACAATTTATCTTCCTTCTTCACTCGTGTCATGTTTGAAAAATAAAACTCTATCTATTTTTGGATACTTTGGGTAGCTCTTTCTTCCTCGTCTTTAATCTTCTGTTGGAAGGCATTTCTTTTCCTTTGCATGTTTGAATTCATTTTTCCCTTTAGCAACAACATCTTGAATGCTTTGTTTCAATGAACTTGTCATCAATTAAGAATTCTTCACATGCTAAAGCCCTTACATCTTTCACCACTTTATCACCTTCTTCTAGGTTCAGTAATGACCGTCCTAGAGGGAGACTTGGTATTTATATCCTTGAATGGGGAGGGATGGTTGGTAATATATCTTCATACTCAACATTGTCCTCTACAACATCCTCAGTAATCTCATAATCCACTAGAGGTAGAATCACACCCTATGTCTGAATCTTGTTTAGGCTTGTTCCCCCCTCATACTTAATAGTACCTACCATTGGAGCTTGTTTAGGTGGGACCTAATATATTGGAGTTGGAATAACCATTGGCCTTATTTCTATCTTATCCTCTTTAGCCATTTTTCCTAAAATATCTATGTTAGGAATTTTTAGGTCTAATAAAACCAATTTCGCATAACCCATAAGGAGAAAATGATGCATACAAGTAACCATAATGCAAAGATCAAATGAAAAACACAAGATATACCCTAGGAAAACCCTCAAGAGGGAAAAACCTAGCCTCCAAAATCATCTACACTCAAATGTATTATTCAGTAATAAGTTATTACAATACATTCTCATGAGTCTCCATGAATACCTCTAAAACAGCAAGCTCCTCCAATGCATCCTCCATGTGTCCAAGCATGAAGAGAGCTCAATACAATGACAACCTCTCATTTGCCAACAATGAATTAGCTAACCCATAACTAATGACCATGTGCTTTCTTTTATAGACCAAGCTCACACAAATACAAGAAGTGTGTGAGGCTGATTATTTTTCCTTCCTTATTTTGATCTTTTTACATTTCAGTTGGGGACATTATTAGGCTTTTAGAGACTATTGTTCCATTATGAAGATTTGATTATATCTCCTAATTTTGATTTGACATTGATTAGACATATGGTGATTCAATTTAAATCATATTTTGATGCTATGATGAGATTAGACATGCAAGATATATTAGATGATGATTATTGATGTGATTTCTAGTTCATTATGTGGGTTCATTAATTGTTGATGATTATGTAACATTAGATAGAAAATGTAGTTTAATCTTGAATTATGTCGTAAATGATTAATGTTGTATTCAATAGCATGAATTTAATTCCAGTTGCTTCGGATATGATTATTCATGATATGATTGACACTTGATCTAGTTGTGTAGGATTTTATTCCCAGGCCATGGGAAATTGGAGGTAGTATTCACACATATGTTATTCACTGTGAAACCGATCCATTTCCAAGAGGGATGAGGATCACGTTTGATTCAAATGATGTTTAAGTACTTGCTTGTATTAATATTTTGGCCTAGCACCCTTTTTGTTAAAGTAGTTTATATCATGTGTTGTATATTTTTTATTGTTTTACACCACTTGGTATTATTTTTATTTTTTTGGGCCATTTAAAGTGAATTTATGACTCCCTAGGTGAACCCTAGTGTCCCAAAACTTACCCTAGGTGGTTACCCATGCGTCTAGGGTCAATTTTGACTAACTAAACCTTGGGATAACCCACTTTTGGTCACCCTAAACTGAGGTTTAGTCAAAGTGACGAATTTTGAAATGGCTAAGGGTGGGAGATGAGTCATGCTTTGGGAAACACTCATCTCCCTTCCCAAAGTTTGGGGATCCCTTCACCAAGAAGACTTGGGAGGTCTCCAAGACTCTCGATTGTGTGGGATCTCCCTCCAAGACTCTCACACACATGTGAGAGCATCTTGGAGGAAGATGGCTCTCTTGGAGAATAAGAGGATGCCATATGGCATCCCTTATCCTCATGGAGGCTTGAAGGGAATTGCCACCTCACCACTTGTTCTCTCACACATGTGTGAGAGCACAAGTGGATAAGGTGAGGATTGGGATGGGATTGGAGGGTGATACTTGTCACCCTCACACTTCCTCTCCCTTGCAAGTGGCATGGGATGAGGAAGGAGAAGGTGACAATTGTCACCTTCTCATTCCTCAAGGCCAAATTGGAAGGCCTATATTACCTCCTCTTGAAGAGGAGTGTGGGGTTCTTGCATTTTGCATATTTTTCTTTCTATTCTTGGAGTTCTTTTTGGGGAGTTAGAGGAATTTTAGAGATTGAAAGACTTGGAGAAGTTTGGAGCTCTTCACCAAAAGTGCTTCCATTGTTAGGGCTTTTGAAGGTAAACTCCATGGCTATGGCCATTTACCCTTGCATATTTTATGTATGTTGTGTTGTGGTTTTATGTTGTTGGTTGTTTTTATTTTGTGTGGTTGGGATTTTGGTGAGAGCACCTCCATTTAGAGGTAAGACTCAACTTGTATGGGGTAGGGGAGAGTGAACCTCCTCGAGGTCACCTCCTTATTTTTGTGCTACTTATAGCCTTGAGGGCTTTTCCATGATGTTGAGATCATTTTTTATGGCAAGAGTGCCATGATAGTTTTTGAGATATTTGGAGATATGTATTTTGGTGGTTATGGCTTGAGGCCTTGAGACTTAGAGATTTGAGATCATGGAGTGGCCTCTTGAGTTGAGGGGTCCATTCCCCTACCCCCATCAAACTCATTTTCATGAGTTTAGTTTTGTGCAACCTTGGGGAAATTTTATGTGTGTTTAGAAAATTTGCATTGTTGTGGTGTGTGTGTCAAAACGTGTGAATCCTACCTCCCTAGCTCGGGGGTGACCCACTAGCAGGTCTATGGTAGGGAGGAGGGCATTCCTTCGTGGCTTGGTTTCCTCTTTGTTGTGTTGATTTTTGCAGGCTTATTGTTGATGAAAATGAATTTTGGAGGAGCTCATTTTTGCCATATTTACCTTATTTTAGTTGGTTGTTGGAGCCATGGCCTTAGAGGCCTTATTGTGGTTATGACCAAAATGATTATCATTCTTGTATTTGGTATTGAAAGGAAATCTTGATGTGAGATGCTTTTGTTGTATAATAAAAAAGGGGCTCATTATGTCATATTGTTGTGTCCATGAGTTTATGGAATAATGCCAAAGAAAGTGTACATTTGTTGTATGTTTGCAATGAAAATACATAGTTCTTAAACTTGATGTTGGTACCTATGTGTTGTAAAAGTTTGGACAGAAATGATGTTCTTTGTATATGTTGTCATTCATTTTATATTTGAAAAAAAAAAGATATTTGTATGTTGGTATAAACCCTTGATATGGGCTTAGATTTAAAGGAAGTTGCTATACAAATTCTATTTTATGCTCACAGAAAATGATAAAATGGGACTGTGTAGATTCTGATATAATATAATAGTAATAGTATTAGGCTCCATGTTATATTAGTGTCAGAATAAAGGCAGAAATAGTTCATTTGTTTTATATATTTTGCAAAGGAAAGTATATACACAAAGCTAGTTAAGGTTATATTCAAATCTAGTAATCTTATTTTCTTATTAAATGTGAAATATATATATATATATATATATATATATATGTATGGTCTATAATATTTATGCATACATATATATACAAAATATATATATATATATATATATATATATATATATATATATTGTTTATGCTTATTTATTTAATCTGGGCACATTAGATAACACTGAGTATACACAGTGCGTATTTAAATATTCGTTATATATATATAAACCTACATATAAAAAAAACACATATACAGTATTTGAGTTGTAAACTATGATTATCTTTTTGCAAAAGAGATTAGACTAAACTGAGTTTAGGTTTTTGACTTAAACAAAAAAAAAAGTTGGAAGGGCTATGGACGGCGGTGCCCATAGCCCCCTTTTGACAAAGGGGTGTGGGGAGGAGGCAGTGCCAAGATGACAGTAGATGCCTTAGTCCACGACTGTGAGATTTCTTTGGGACCCTTTGCCACAATTTGTGACCTTAGAGTTATGACATTAGGATGCTACGATGTGGTTTTGGGTATGGACTAGCTTGCGGCTCATCGAGCCTAGCTAGATTGTTGCCGAAAGGCGATTAGCTTCTTAGACGATCATGGTACATTAGTTGAGATAGTGGGCATGTAGAAGCCCACAACAGTGCGTATGTTATCCACTCAGCAGCTTAAGTGTTGCATGTGGAAGGGATGCTAGATGTTTGCTATCACAGTGAGTGACATATCAGATGACGAGCCTGAGGCATCTTTAGATGACCATCCCATCCTGAGAGAGTTTTCTGATGTGTTTCCAGTAGATTTGCCACAGATGCCACCCCATCGTGAGGTGGACTTTCATATTGACTTAGTATTGGGTGCCGAGCCAATGTCTCGTGCACCCTATAGGATGACCACTCATGAGCTCACAGAGCTCAAGTTACATCTTGAGGACTTGCTTGAGAAGGGGCACATCCGACCAAATGTTTCACTTTGGGGCACTCTTGTCATCTTCGTGAAGAAGAAGGATGGGTCTCTTCGATTATGCATGGATTATAAGCAATTGAATAAGGTGACGGTGAAGAACCATTATCCTCTGCCTAGGATTAATGATCTCTTCAATCAGATGCAGGGAGCCAAGGTGTTCTCTAATATTGACCTGAAGTCTGGTTACCATCAGTTGCGTATCACAGAGGTGGATATCCATAAGACCACCTTCCAGACTCAATATGGCCACTATGAGTTCACTGTGGTCCCCTTTGGTTTGATGAATGCCCCGACAGTGTTCATGAGTCTCATGAATGGGGTATTCCTTACCTACTTGGAATGGTTCGTGATCATTTTCCTCGATGACATATTGATCTATTCGCGAATCGAGGAGGAGCATTAGGAGCACCTACATCAGGTTCTACGTTCTTTGAGGGAGCAGAATCTTTATGGGAACTTGGTGAAGTGTGCATTTTTCAGGACAAAGGTACAATATTTGGGGCACATCCTATCTGGCAATGGAATCTCAGTAGATCCATTGAAGATCAGGGCTATCAGAGATTGGCTAGCACCCACCAGTGTGACAGAGGTCAGCAGTTTTATGGTGTTAGCTAGTTACTATCGTAGATTTGTTGAGGGTTTTTCTCGTATAGCACACCCCATCACTTCCCTTCAGTGGAAAGGGAAGAGTTTTACTTGGACCGAGCAGTGTGAGAGGGCCATTGGGGTCCTCAAGGAGTGTCTTACCAGTGCTCCCATTTTGACGATTCCTGATCCCGCAGCAGATTTTAAGGTTTGCATGGATGCATCACTTGAGGGTTTGGGAGTTGTACTTATGCATGGTGGTAGAGTGATAGCATATCAGTCACAGAAGCTCAAGACCCATGAGCTAAACTACCCCACTCATGATTTGGAGTTAGTGGCAGTGGTTCATGCTCTAGTTCATTGGAGACATTTCTTATTGGGTCGTCACTTTGAGCTCCATTCAGACCATCACAGCCTTCAGTACATATTTACATAGCTAAATCTGAATGCTCGTTAGCGGCATTGGATGGAGTTTCTTTGCGAGTATGACTTTGATGTCCACTACATCAAAGGGAAGGAGAACGTGGGTGCTGACGCATTAAGTCGGAGGTGCCACGAGATCTTGACCTTGACTCTGAGTGTGGACTTGAGAGGATGCATTATTCAGCATCTGCCTTAAGGATGAGTGGTTTCTTGAGGTGCAGGAGGAGATCCATTCATAGGGGGTCCTTGTGGGCAAGTTTGCAGGGTATTCACTCAAGGCATATAGGTTACTTCGTCATCAACAACGCATCTATGTACCCTGCGCAGGTGACCTACATACTGTAGTGTTATCAAAGGCTGACAGAGCACCATATGCCACACATTTGGGGGTGAAGAAGATGCATTCTGACATACGACAGCTATACCATTGGCCAGGTATGAGGCGAGATATTGTAGAGTTTGTTACTTGATGCCTTGAGTGCCAGAGGGTCAAGGTCGAGCAACAGCATCCAGCGGGTCTTTTATACCCACATGAGATACCTAAGTGGAAATGGGACACCATTTCCATGGATTTCATTGTTGGTCTTCCTATGTCTTCGTGTCACCATGATGCCATCATGGTGACAGTCAACAAGTTGACCAAGGTGGCGCATTTCTCACATGTACACACGACGTACAATGCACCAACAGTGGTGAGAGTATTCTTGGACGATATTGTGAGATTACATGGAGTACCTTGCCGCATCATTTTTTACAAGGATTCAGTGTTCACTTTAGATTTTTGGAGAGCTTTGCGGCAGGCATTGGGTACACAACTCAATTTTAGCTCTGTATATCACCCCAAGACAGATGGATAGACAGAGCAAGTGAATCAGGTGTTGGAGGACATGCTTTGTATATATGTTATGGACCATCAGTCTAGATGGGACGAGTATTTGTATCTAGTTTATTTTGCCTACAATAATGGGCATCACAGCTCATTAGGTATGCCTCCTTTTCAGGATTTATATGGCAGACCACGTAGGACACCATTGAGTTGGGATCAGATAGAGGACAGGGTTGCCATTGGTCCAGAGTTGGTTCAGGATATGGAGCACCAGGTCACACTAATTAGGTAGAGACTTCAAGAGGCACAGGATAGACAGAAGAAGTATGTCGATGCTAAGAGACTTGATCGGAGCTTCTCAGTTGGGGACAGAGTATTCCTTAGAGTGTGGCCACACAAGAGTCCAATCCATTATGGAAAGGGCTCTAAGCTCTCACCACGGTTTGTAGGACCTTTTGAGATCTTGGAGTGGATAGGACCTATTGCCTATTGTCTAGTGTTGTCATATTTCTGTATTGAGACGATATATATCTGATTTATCTCATGTATTGGACTGGAGTGCTCTATAGGTAGAGGTGGACAGGTATTTGGCTTTGGATCCAATTCACATATTGGCTTGTCAGATGCTGGGCCTTCAAGGTTGAGAGCTAGACTAGGTTAGGGTCCAGTGGGATCGTTGTGATGAGGTCACAGCGACTTGCCAGGATGCAGCTAGTTTGAGGGCACTCTATCCTCACCTTTTTGACGACTTCCAGGATGAAGTTTAGTCTTAGGGGGGATGTGAGGCCAATTATTTTTCCTTCCTTATTTTGATCGTTTTACATTTCAGTTGGTGACATTATTAGACTTTTAGAGACTATTGTTCCATTATGCAGATTTGATTATATCTCTTGATTTTGATTTGACATTGATTAGACATATGGTGATTTGATTTAAATCATATTTTGATGCTATGATGAGATTAGACATGCGAGATATATTAGATGATGATTATTGATGTGATTTCTAGTTCATTATGTGGGTTCATTAATTGTTGATGATTATGTGACATTAGATAGAAAATGCAGTTTAATCTTGAATTATGTTGTAAATGATTAATGTTATATTCAATAGCATGAGTTTAATTCTATTTTCTTCGGATATGATTATTCATGATATGATTGACACTTGATCTAGTTGTACAGGATTTTATTCTCAAGCCATGGGAAATTGGAGGTAGTATTCACACATATGTTATTCCCTGTGAAACTGATCCATTCCCAAGAGGGATGAGGATCACATTTAATTCGGATGATGTTTAAGTACTTGCTTGTATTATTATTTTGGCCTAGTACCCTTTTTGTTAAAGTAGTTTATATCATGTGTTGTTTATTTTTTATTGTTTTACACCACTTGGTATTGTTTTTATTTTTTTGGGCCATTTAAAGTGAATTTATGACTCCCTAGGTGAACCCTAGTGTCTCAAAACTTACCCTAGGTGGTTACCCATGGGTCTAGGGTCAATTTTGACTAACTTAACATTGGGGTAACCCACTTTTGGTCACCCTAAACTAAGGTTTAGTCAAAGTTACGAATTTTGAAATGGCTAAGGGTGGGAGATGAGTCATGCTTTGGGAAACACTCATCTCCCTTCCCAAAGTTTGGGGATCCCTTCACCAAGAAGACTTGGGAGGTCTCCAAGACTCCCAAGAGTGTAGGATCTCCCTCCAAGACTCTCACACATGTGTGAGAGCATCTTGGAGGAAGATGGCTCTCTTGGAGAATAAGAGGATGCCATATACCAAGAAGACTTGGGAGGTCTCCAAGACTCCCAAGAGTGTAGGATCTCCCTCCAAGACTCTCACACATGTGTGAGAGCATCTTGGAGGAAGATGGCTCTCTTGGAGAATAAGAGGATGCCATATGGCATCCCTTATCCTCATGGAGGCTTGAAGGGAATTGCCACCTCACCACTTGTTCTTTCACACATGTGTGAGAGCACAAGTGGATAAGGTGAGGATTGGAATGGAATTGGAGGGTGACACTTGTCACCCTCACACTTCCTCTCCCTTGCAAGTGGAATGGGATGAGGAAGGAGAAGGTGACAATTGTCACCTTCTCATTCCTCAAGGCCAAATTGGAAGGCCTATATTACCTCCTCTTGAAGAGGAGTGGGGTTCTTGCATTTTACATATTTTTCTTTCTATTCTTGGAGTTTTTTTGGGGGAGTTAGAGGAATTTTGGAGATTGGAAGACTTGGAGAAGCTTGGAGCTCTTCACCAAACATGCTTCCATTGTTAGGATTTTTGAAGGTAAGCTCCATGGCTATGGCCATTTACCCTTGCATATTTCATTTATGTTGTGTTGCGGTTTTATGTTTTTGGTTGTTTTCATTTTGTGTGGTTGGGAGTTTGGTGAGAGCGCCTCCATTTGGAGGTAAGGCTCAACTTGTATGGGGTAGGGGAGAGTGAACCTCCTCAAGGTCACCTCCTTATTTTTGTGCTACTTATAGCCTTGAGGGCTTTTCCATGATGTTGAGATCATTTTTTATGGCAAGAGTGCCATGATAGTTTTTGAGATATTTGGAGATATGTATTTTGGTGGTTATGGCTTGAGGCCTTGAGACTTAAAGATTTTAGATCATGGAGTGGCCTCTTGAGTTGAGGGGTCCATTCCCCTACCCCCATCAAACTCATTTTCATGAGTTTAGTTTTGTGCAACCTTGGGGAAATTTTATGTGTGTTTAGAAAATTTGCATTGTTGTGGTGTGTGTGTCAAAACGTGTTAATCCTACCTCCCTAACTCAGGGGTGACCCACTAGCGGGTCTATGGTAGGGAGGAGGGCATTCCTTCATGGCTTGGTTTCCCCTTTGTTGTGTTGATTTTTGCAGGCTTATTGTTGATGAAAATAAATTTTGGAGGAGCTCATTTTTGCCATATTTACCTTATTTTAGTTGGTTGTTGGAGCCATGGCCTTAGAGGCCTTATTGTGGTTATGACCAAAATGATTATCATTCTTGTATTTGGTATTGAAAGGAAATCTTGATGTGAGATGCTTTTGTTGTATAATAAAAAAGGGGCTCATTATGTCATATTGTTGTGTCCATGAGTTTATGGAGTAATGCTAAAGAAAGTGTACATTTGTTGTATGTTTGCAATGAAAATACATAGTTCTTAAACTTGTTGTTGGTGCCTATGTGTTGTAAAAGTTTGGACAGAAATGATTTTCTTTGTATATGTTGTCATTCATTTTATATTTGAAAAAAAAAAGATATTTGTATGTTGGTATAAACCCTTGATATGGGCTTAGATTTAAAGGAAGTTGTTGTACAAATTCTATTTTATGCTCACAGAAAAATGATAAAATGGGACTGTGTAGATTCTAATATAATATAACAGCAATAGTATTGGGCTGCTTGTTATATTAGTGTCAGAATAAAGGCAGAAATAGTTCATTTGTTTTATATATTTTGCAAAGGAAAGTATATACACAAAGCTAGTTAAGGTTATATTCAAATCCAGTAATCTTATTTTCTTATTAAATGTGAAAATATATATATATATATATATATGTGTGGTCTATAATATTTATACATATATATATATAATATTTATACATATATATATATATAATATATATATAGATGCAGTATACATATACATACATACATATATACAAAATATATATAGATGCAGTATATATACATATATTGTTTCTTCTTATTTATTTAATCTAGGCACATTAGATAACACCGAGTATACATAGTGTGTATTTAAATATTCATTATATATATATATATAAACCTACATATTAAAAAAAACACATATACAATTTTTGAGTTGTAATCTATGATTATCTTTTTGCAGAAGAGATTAGACTGAATTGAGTTTAGGTTTTTGACTTAAACAAAAAAAAAAATAGAAAGGGTTGTGGGTGGCAATGCCCACAACCCCCTTTTGACAGAGGGGTGTGGGGAGGAGGCGCCCTTCTCCCACTGAACGCCCCCTCTCCACTCTCCCTGCGACCCATGATCCCCAACTCTGGCCACAGTGCCCAGCAACGGCTACATCAAACCCTCCTTGGCCCTTCCTCGCCTCTTCCACCTGCAGTAACAATATAAAAACAAATATATATTAGTGTGCTTCACAATATATATATCTTCCTCTATGTATAACAAAAAAAAGAGAATAAAGACACAGATTTAAAATACTGAGTATTTAGTTTTATATAAATATATACACAAAATGTATATGTATATATATATATATATATATATATATATATATATATATATATATATATATATATATATATATATATATATATATCTTCTCAAACAAATATATATATACCTCTATATCTTCTCCATGGTAGCCATGGGTGAGAAAAACCCCAACCTACAAGGAAAATGGAGAAACAATGGAGGCAGCAAAAAAAAAGAACTTATTAAAAAAAAAAAAAAGCAATGAGAGAAGAAAGTGAAAGAATATGTTAGGGCAAACTTCATAAGGAAAATGATAAAATATGGAGATTAGGGTTTAGTTGTAGTGAGAGGAGTATTAGAAATTTTATTTTATTTATTCCATTAGATTTTTGCTTTCCATTTTATGTGCATGGGAATTCTTTTCCCTCCAATTTGAATTTGGGTCATTTTTTTGACTTGTTGACCCCCTTGAGTTAATTTAATGTTTTAATATTATTTTGTTGGGGATTGATTTTTAATTGCTTGGGAAATTTAATTTAGTGGGAATGGGTTGTTTCATTTTTTTTGAATGGGATGCTTTATTCCCTTGTGAGTTATTTATTTGACTTCCATTTTAATTATTTGTCGGTTTAAATTTATTATGTTGGGAATCTTTTTGAATTTTATTTTTAATTTCATCAATTTTATTATTTTATGGGGAAAGGTATTTTAATTTTTCCCCTTTATCTATTATTTATTTTGAGTTAGTTAATAAATATAATGGCCAGAATTATATTTATTAACGGACTTAATTTTGATGTTTATTTTGGGACAATTAATTATTTACAAATTTTAATATTTTGATGAAGGGTTGATTTATTCGGCCTTGGCGATGTATTTAGTTTTTCCTTATGTTTAATTATTTTAATTTTTGCTTTAATTTCTTTTTAGAATTTCTATTTTTTTAAAATTTGTATTTCATTTATTGAAAACGCGTAATGCTGTCGAATTTTTCCTAGAATTTAGGGTTTTATTTTTATGTCATTTTATTGACTTTCATTTAATCACTCCATCTTATCATGTGACCATCTTACCGTTGATTTTCATATTTTATTTATTCGATTTTAGTTATGCATTGGAGTTAGAGTTTGGTTTCAAATTTGATGAAATCACCTTTTTACCTAGGAAACTTAGGGTTCAGACTAAAACTGTTCTAACCCTAGAAGCGGCACATTTCGCGTCGCATACCCCCTAATCAGCTTTCATCACATAGGGGATGGCATAGGAAGACACACTTCCCCAAATATGTTTGACATGCTTACACCTCATGCGTATTGCCACCGAGCATGCAGACGCGTGTGAGGAGTTTCCTAGGGACATGTAGAAAAGTTTTTCGTATTTCATGTTATGACCACATGTCAAATGTGGACATGACACATGTGTTGCGTGTCGTGACCACATGGGAAATGTGGGCATGACAAAGTGGTATTGGGTAAAACCATGTGTTCCAAAACCATGGATACACAAAACCATTGACCCCCTCATTTAATTATTGTACTACATTTTTCCAACAATTAAATAATACAAAAAATTAATTAATTACTCTATGTGTCCCACACACATAAAATAATTAACCCAATGTTACAGACAACATTTACAAGTCGCATCCAAATAAATATATTATGTGCTTAAACACATCAATTAAGATGCACCACAAATAAATATTTATTTTACATGAATAAAATAATCCAATATTATGCAAGGTGTACAACACCTATTTCCCAACAGTCTGCACCATTCATCATCATTTCCATTCTTATCAAAGGATCTACAATAGAGGGGAAATCCTCCTTGTATGAAGGGACCAGTTCCTTCTTCTTCCTTTCACATTTATCAAGCCTTTTCTAAAGTTTTTTTCTTCTCTTGATCTCCCCTATGGTTGTACAATTTCTCCTTATTGGTTAGGGAAATTTATATGAAATACTTTCAGAAGTTTCAATTCACCCGCAAAACTTTCTCCACCTTTGAGTTAATTCTCCTACATGCTTCGGAGCTAGGATATTTTGTCTGGTGATGATTTTGAATTTGGATCATCGTTCATGAAGGAAATCTATGTTGTGCTTATCCTCCAAGTGAACTTTAAAAATACATCTGACATGCGAACCAAATTCACATTGAAGTCTAGACACATCAAACTATTTGATCCAACCTTGCACACTTAGACTAACCAGATGTTGACAACAAGGATTATAGTCATAGGTCCTTTTCATTTAGTAATGCCCATGGCATATCACAAACATTACCTGGAGGCACCTTGTGAAGTTAGTGAAGGAATGGATCTATGTGATGCAATAGGATGATGCCAAGTGTATTCCACATCAGGAACTACTTAGTTCTTCAGTCAAATTTTGCATCTCATAGATAATGTGGTGGGTCTGCCATTTAGGTTTGTAAAGTGTTAGACAATTATGATGAAATGATAAAACACCACTTGGAAAGGACTTTCTTGTTAACAACACACTTGAAATGCTACAAGGGTATGATGCATGTCAACACTGCACAATCTCGTGAACCTAGGCTAAGATAGACATATACGCATATGAAAGGCTAAAGGATTGCAAAGAAATGAGATAGTGACATGTATGTGACCAATCAAATCCACTCAAAGCATTAATACATAGGATTAGGGAAACCTTAAAAAGACTTTCTACGGGGATTAGCAAGTGACAAATTTTGAGGGGCCAGTCAACAAATGTTTACAAAGGCTTTATGAGATAACTTGAGAAAACATGACTGGCTAGGTAGGTCAACAAGAAAATATAGCATACCTCATCCTAAGAGAAATTTTGTAGCATTGAGGGTTTTGGACATAATTAGGGATAAACCCTGGCATGGTGACATATCAAAAAACCCTTCACAATTACTCTAAGGAACAAACCTAGAAATGGTTGGATGTAAAGATGTTTTTACACTCTTGTGAGTATTCACTTTGATTATGGAGACTCCTGACTTCACTAACATTATATGGGAATCCTTGTGAGAGGTTGTCCCAACATGTGAATTGTGAACCAAACCTTACCTGAAGGGTTTGTTTTCATTAAACTCTATTTTTTATTATGCTTTATGACTAGTGATTGGTGCATGAAATTGATGTTTCAATTTGAAGATTTTGAGATTGATGAGAACTTGCATTAGAGTGATTTTTCTTTAGATTTGGTGTACGATACATAATCTTAGGTAACTTCATTTTGGATTGATTTGGATGTTTTATTTTGATTGATTTGGATAAGATCTAGGATCTTAGGTAGCTTGATGGTGGAATTGATTAAGATCTAGGACCTTGGGAACTTGATATTTTGATTAGGAGCTTAGTTTGAACTTTATGGGTTTGGGTAAGAGATAGGATCTTATGTAACTTGATGAGGATTGATTTTGATGGGTAAGATATGGGATCTTAGGTAGCTCAATTGAGATTGGCTTTGGATTCATTTAAGGGATATAGGTCATTAAATGGTTCGATTTTGGGGTTGGGTGAATTTGATTTAATTTGGGATTGTTGGATTTGATTTTGGATCATTCAAGATTTTGGGATTTTTTCTTGCATTTTTGGATTGGGTTTATTTTTATTTTGAGATGAATTTTCAAGATCTAGGATCTTAGAAGGACAGACTTGGGATTTGAGGATTTTGGATTAACTTAGAGTGTGGATTTCGGATTTTTGCAAGATCTTGGGTTTGTTGGATTTTTAAGACTTTAAATTTTTGAGGATTTTTGAATTTTTTACTTTGTTTTGGATTTTTGGATGCTTTGACAAGTTTAACACAAGGTGAAAACAAAACAAACACAAGAAGAACCTATTTTATGCAAGTAGGATTGTTTGAATTATGAGCTCATGAATATACCTAAACTTGGTAATAAATAGTATTGGCCCATGATGTCAAAGCACTAATGATCTAAATTTATTTTATTTTTGTAGCCTACTAAATTCTAGTTCTAAATCTATGTGGTGAGTGACTTCCTAGGGCTAATCACTTACTAATGCATCATAAGTTACGAATGGCCAAAAGATTCTTAAACTAGGTTGAACAAGTGGCTTTCTAAGGATGTCCTCAATATACCTTGCAGTACATGAGGCCCAAGTCCATGAAACTAGGGAGTATGTCTATGGTGTGTGATCAAGGTCAAATCCATCCTCACTTCACCTTGTTCTCTAGAACAAAGATACACCAAAAATGAGAATTCTAACCCTATAGGTAGATTCATTTTATTCTCTCCCCAAATTTATATACCCCACCAACACATGTAGGTTTGGGTCAACACTTGGTGATGAAATCCAAGATAGGCCCACTAAAAAAAAATTAAAAAGATCTATAGCCATTTCTAATTTTTGAGATCACCTTGAGGTGTGAGGAAAGAGCATATTCAGGAGCTAGTCTTTCAAGAGATAAAAAAAAAATGGATGCTTTTTATTCTCAAGGTCACCTTGGGGTGTGAGAGAAGAGAATACACACCCTTTTGCACACAAACATGACAATCAAATGTTCATTAACCTTAGAAATTAAAATGTGAAATGTGAGGACAAATGTGAAAGAGGATGCTTTTGATTCTCAAGGTCACCTTGCAGTGTGAGAGGAGAATACACACCATGTTGCACAAGTAAAATAAGCAATGTTAATTCACTTTTAAGAAAAAATGAATGTTTTAGATTATCTTTGACAATCGAATTTGCAAGGATAAGTTAGTGGTTTTACTATTGTTTGAGATTAGATAATAAATCCTGCAAGAAAGGGGTCAATAAGTAGCAATAACTAGCAAGAAAAATATAGAAACAAAAGAAAATGATAGAATGAAAGTACATACAATGTTACACACACTACATACACTGTGATAAGTGCACATATGTTGTTACCTAGAGTACATACACTGACAGAGAAATAAAACAAAGTGTGGATGTTCCAAAACATGGAATCCATATGCTATGAACAAAGCATATGCACCATTACATAGACTAGATATGCTAAAATAATTAGAAAACCTAAGAGCACATATGCTAAAGAACAAAGTGCATGTGTAAAATCCACCAGATAATTAAAATTAAATAAAACTTAAAATTCTTAAACATCCATTCAATTAACTAATTAAATAACCATGTTCATTTATAAAAATAAATTTCTTTATATCAATTTATCTCAATGCTTATCTTTTCACAAAATGTCAAACAATTGACTACATTTTTTTAAAAAAATACATATAAATTATTTAATAATTATTTACAACTAAGGACCAAGTCTTTTAGATCAGTTTAATCCAAGAAAATCAAACTAAAAAATATTTGTATTTATTGTTATAGGTTCATTCTTCTTGAAACCATACTCCTTGATTCTATAAAGGAGAGAGAGAGAGAGAGAGAGAGAGAGAGAGAGAGAGAGATCATCATTAGGCAACTTTTTTCCCAACCACAAAGAATTAAACTTCCCCATGCTACTCCACTAGAGAAGCTTAACCCTTCACAAAGGATCTAACAATCTATAGCCAACATGCATGAAAGAATCTGGTGCAACTTGTAATCACTAACAATCTAGCCTACATATATCTAATGCATCATTCTTGCATGTTCTTAGAATACATGATATGATAGAGAATAATAAATCAAATCAAGTACTACACTTAAATTCAATTTCAAGATTTGGCCAAAGAATCTTTTACATGCAATACTACACTGCCAAGTTAGTTTGTAAGCTAGCAAACTAACTTACTATTAGATTTGGTTACCCATATTTGGCACTCATCTTGTCTCTCTTAGGTGTTAATATACAATATTGTATTGAATATAAGAAATGACATATAATTGAATAAATGGATGTGTAGTGTAGGAAAAATTACTCCACAATTGAATAACCTTAATCAAGTGAATTCTTCACCAACTCTACACTCAAGTTTTGTTATCTAAGGTTTTAGATGTTCAAGAACCTACTCTAGGTTAAAACAGAACCACTATGTTGTTGGGAATTAAGGTGTCTCAACCTTTACAAATTCATAATGTTGTATTTATTTATCCCATGTTGAGTTGGCATAGTCAGCACCTTGTGTACATGCAACAAGATAATTTTTGGGGACTTTGGCAGCCACAGTTTCCCCCTTGAATAATTAACGGGGGTTTGGGGGTAGTGCCCCCAAGACAAGGTCAAGAGGCGAAGCCCCTTGCAGGGTCCCATGGGAAGTGCCCCTAGTGTACTCCCTATCGTGGTACAGGGCAAGGTCAAGGGGCAGTGTCCCCATGGGGGCTCGGGGGCAACGCCCCCGAAACCTCAAATGACTTTTATTTAAGGACAAGTGTCGATGAGTATCTTTGCACGAGAGAAAGGCATCGTTGGGTGGTCAAGGGAGGTTATGACATGTTGTAAGAGGAATATGATATTTTTAGTCTGTGTATGACAGATTCTCTTATAGCTATAAGTGTTGTCAGTTATGATGGATTCTATGACAGCTGTAAGGTGCGTAAGAGCATCTATCGTAACCTATCTTGGGACTAGGCACCCACATTGGGATGGGATGTTGGATAAGTGTCCTTAGGCATGGGTTTTGAGGCATGAGTCCAAGATGGATGTCCATCTCTAGAAGGTTCCATATTTACCTTGTAAACTCTATAAAAATAGGTGCTTGGATGGGAGATATATAGTTTTTGTACAAGTACTGTTATGCTGCCAGAATATCTCCAGATTTGACATTTGAAGACTCCTGAAAGAGCATTGGCTCTGAAACTGTATTGCAATCTATTATTGCTTACTGTAATACATTTGAGTTGTGTTTTGGAGTGTGGGGTTTTTCACCCATAAGGGTTTTCCCCACGTATATCTTGTCTCTCTCTTCTGTCTACTTTCTGTGTGTATGTGTATTGTTGCAATATCTTTGTTATTGTGTTAATAATATTATAACTGGAAAGGTTAATTTGAATTTGCACTCTACTTCCCTCATTAGATTAGCATAGGAAGTGTGTTTCGCATACCTTGCTTCCTTTCATTTCGTATGTATAAATAAAGTACGTGAAACTTGTTATCGAAATCATATTAAATTTCATCTACACCTACAGTCATATAAAAAAGTTATGTCAATAGTTAATCCAAATGCAGTCATCCCTAGAAGTACAACACAATTTGAAGAGTCTATCTTATGTGAAAATAAGAAGATTCAAATGAATTCAATGTACAGTGTATAAAAAATGCATGTATAGATTGTGAAAATTTGAGGAAATTTTTAATACCATTTGAGAATATTGATCATTCAATGCCAGTTGTTTGGAAGAGATTTGAATATGAGAAATACTCAACGAAGTCAGGAGTTGAGTCCAAAAAAATTGTTTTGAGAGAGAGTGAATTGTCCTACAATTAGTTTATGGACTCTAAATTTCGTAACATCATATATCCGGAGGATCCAACATTGTCACAACGTAAGATGATAGGTAAGCAATTTCATGACGCAAAGAATTGTTTTCCACTGAGTTGTATTCTTTCTATTGTAGATTTTTCTGAGAACTATACATTTAGTCCTCAAATTGATATTCAAAGTCAATATTATCATTTAGAGCAAGTCGCAATCTTTGTACAAGTTTTCTATAGACACGCTCAGTTACTTGTAGATGGTGAAGAAAGTAGCAAAGATGAATAAACTATCATCAAGGAGGTTCACTTTTATATCAGTGATGATACGGGTCATGATAGAAGTTATGTAGCACATTATTTTAAAATGTTTTTTGAAGATTTGAGATGACGTGACATAAATGCATTACAACACTGGATTTGGTCTGATGGATGTGCTAGTAAGTGTTGATTTTATTTTTATTTTTATTTTTTAATTTTAAATTTAAATTTATAACTTTACTGACTTGAATCAATTACTTATATACATGATATAGTTTTTAACTATTTTTTGGTTTTCAAATGGTTGTTTATATAACTAAATATAGGTCTATTTAAGTCTGCAAAATCATTTAATTGGTTAATACAACAACATGCTAGACATAATATAAAGTTTTTGTAGAATTTTTTTGAGAGCAGACATGGAAAAGGAGAGCACAATGGAGCAGATGCATGTGTGAAGTGTGCACTTCGCCAAAGTGAACTTGCAGGTAAACTTGTACCATATACAAATTTTATGTAAATTATTTAAAATTGTTGAATACTTCACCTTGACATGAACTTGTAGGTAACACCATATGGAATACAAATGAAATTGTTGAATGGTGCAAAAGTTATTTTGATGTATGTGACTCAGTACACAACAAACGCTATTTTTGGGAAGTTAAAGGTATGTATGTAAATTGAATATGTTATTTAAAAACTTTATTTAAATTCAAGTACATGAATTTATTAAATTTGTTTTAATACATAGATATTTGCATTTACAAGTCTTAATTGGATCCTTGAAATTAAATAAATATTTAAGAAGTAAATTTAGAAGTTTAAAGTCTTAATTGGATGAGCTTGAATTTGTTCATACACAGGTATTGATCAATCGAATCCTTATAATTGTAAAACAATTAATGGTATTATAATTTTGCATCAATTCATGACTATAGGACATAGCAAGCCTCTTGCTATTCAAGTGAGAGAAAAATCATGTTTTTGTGTTGATTGCATTGTGACCAATGCAAATATTCTACAATGTGAGAATATTAGAGATGGATATGTTTCACAATGGGAAATGAAACAAATAGTATCAATTCCTCCTTTTGAAAATAGTGACATTGTAGGTATCTATGATCCTCTATAATCAACGGATTACAAACGTGTATCAAATTTAATTGTTATAGGTAAATTTTAAGTGTAAATTTGAATTAAATTTATTTTGATTTGTATTAGATACCTAAGTCAAGAGTCATTATAAATATTTGAATGATTTACATTGAATCTAGATAATGTATAGACATGTTTACTTGTGGTGTGTATAGGAGATATTTTTGTTGTGGTTGCAGAACCTGGCAATTTAGGTGTAGATTACTATCTACTAAGATGCATGCAACCAAAATCCAAATTTTTAGAATCAATGATAGATGGTGATGGACAATCTTATCCCATTGGATATGTCATTGTTGAAGGCACATATTATCAAAAAACAAAGGTAGATAAAAATGGTATTATATTTATTGATTATATGCCAAGACAAAAGGTTCTACATTATAGTCAGTTATAGAAATAAGATTAAATTTGGAAACTTTACCAAAAAGAGGACGTGGCCAACAAAAGTGGAGGTTGTCCATTGAAGATCATGAAAAGATTTTAGAAATAATAAAAGATAGAGAAGATCTGGATTATATGTACCAAGAGCTTTAAAAGTTGTGTGGACATTATAAATTAAGTATTATTGAAGAGCAAGTTGAACCTTGATTGATACATGGTATGAAGGTATGTTCACACTAGATTCCTAAGATATAGAAATAAATAATTAGTTTTATTTTAAAATTTATGATTTTTGATAGTTCTTTTCTTTCAACTTTTAATTTAAATGGTTCTTGATTATTGAACCTCATGAATTGTGCAGGTATGATCTCTAAACTATATATAGTCTTTAATTTAGGTAGATTAGGTCTTAGGTCTTAGGTTTAGGGTTTTAGGTTTTAGGTGTCTTAGGTCTTAGATGTCTTAGGTGTCTTAGGTTGCACAATTGACATCCGTTGGTGTGAAGATGGAGGAGGAAGATCGTTGTATGACCTTGGTTTGTTCTTTGCCAGACTCATGGGATCATCTTGTTATGTCTATTGGGAGCACCACATCCACATTCAAAATGGATGAAGTGGTATCTTCGCTATTATCTAAAGAGATGTGGAGAAAGTCTTCTGAGGTAGCCAAAGAGGCTCTTGCGGTTCATGGAAGATCCAAGGAGAAAGGGAAAAAGAAGGAGAAGAAAACTAAGAAGGGTAGATCCAAATCCCGTGGGAGATCCAAATCTCCTAGAAAGTCCAAGGCTCTCTGTTGGAACTGTGGAAAAACTGGGCATATTTTAAAGGAATGCAAAGAGGAGAAGAAAAAGAAGAAGAAAGCTCCTGATTTAGATTTTGACAAGTCACAAGATGATGTGATGCCTTCATCGCAGCCCTGGCCACTCATGCATCTAATGATGTGTGGTTGATTGATTCTAGTGCATCATTCCACATGACCTCGCATCGAGACTGGTTTACAAAATATGAAGAGTTCAATGGTGGAAGAGTGTACCTGGGTGACAATTCTCATCTAAAGATTGTTGGTCATGGAAGAGTCTCAATCTGATTCCCTAATGGACGAGTGAAGGGGATCACTAGGGTTATGCACATCCCAAGCCTAGCACAAAACCTGCTTTCTGTAAGTATGTTGAATGATGCAGGTGTGCAAGTTGTCTTTTCGAAGGATGGATGCAAGATGACTAGAGGATCTATGGTGCTTGCTAAAGATACTCAGAGAGGTACTCTGTTTCAGCTGGAGACATGCACTTCACAGTGTAATAGTTCTTTTGACTTGAAGAAAAGAGCTACAGTCACTTCATCTCCACCATCTGAACGAGCAGTGAAGAAATCTGTTGTAACTAGTTCTGATGGTAGTGCACATGCTATGGAAGCTAAGCTTCGTGCTAAAAAGACTATGTTATGGCATTTGAGATTTGGCCACATTGGTGAGAAGGGTCTACGTGCCCTGAAAAATAAAAACCTCGTTAAGGGGTTAAATGATTGTAATCTCAAATTTTACTTTTGTGAACATTACATTTATGGAAAGCAAAACTGTGTTCAGTTTTACTCTAGTTCTCACAAGTCTTTTGGTGTATTGGATCTAATTCATTCTTATGTGTTTGGTCCTATTAATGTTCCTTCGATTTCAAAATCTATATATTTTGTATCTTTAATAGATGATTACAGTAGAAGTACATGGGTTTATTTTCTCAGAAGCAAGACTGAAGTCTTTAGTCGATTCAAAGAGTTTAAAGCTTTTGTTGAGAATCTAACTAGTAAAAAGATTAAGTGTTTGAGAACTGATAACGGTGGTGAGTTTTGTTCAGTAGAGTTTGAGAAGTTCTGTAAAGAGCAAGGGATTGAAAGACATAAGACAACTCCTTATACCCCGCAACAAAATGGAGTTGCAGAGAGGATGAACAGGACCCTGATGGAGAAGGCTAGGAGTATGCTTAGTGGAGCAAGCCTCGAACAAAGTTTTGCACTGAAGCTGTAGCCACTACTTTCTATTTGGTAAACAGGTCTCCTACATCAGCTCTTGTTGGTAAAACACCTATGGAGGTGTGGTCTGGTAAGAAGCCTTCAGTTAGACATCTTCGTGTTTTTGGTTATGAGGCATATACACATGTGCCTAGGGAGAAAGGTCTAAATTGGAGAACAAGGCTATTAAGTGTATCTTCATTGGCAATGGTGTCAGTGTGAAAGGATACAAGCTTTGGGATCCTGTGGCTGAAAAGATGTTGTATAGCAGAAGTGTTATCTTCATAGAGCTAACACCATCTTCCATTATTCTACAGCTAGAACAGATAGAAAAAAAAGAGGATGCGGTTCAATTTCCTTCTACCCCTGAGAAGACTGAACAGACAGACCCTGTGAGATTTGATGATGAGGAGAGCTCTAGCAACTTTGAAAGCTCGGAAGAAGAAGCAGAACCTCAACATCATCCATTGAGGAGGTCTACATGAACAAGAAAGCAACCTGATAGGTTTGGTTATTCATTGCTTGATTCTAGTTGTGCTTTTGCTTTACTTGCTAACATTGATGAACCTAGAACTGTGTCAGAGGCTATGGGTATAAAAGATGCAGGTTCCTGGAAGGAGGCCATGGAAGATGAAATGGCTTCTTTGGAAAAGAATAAAACATGGGACTTGGTGCCTTTGCCTAAAGGACAGAAACCTGTTGGATGCAAATGGGTTTTCAAGAAGAAATTTGGTACAAATGGTAGTGTTGAAAAGTAAAAGGCCAGACTGGTTGCGAAGGGGTACTCACAAGTGGAGGGAATTGATTATGGTGAAATTTTCTCTCCCATTGCAAAGCTAACATCTATTCAATTCATGTTATCTCTTGCATCAGATTATGACTTAAAGGTGGAGCAGATGGATGTGAAGACAACATTCCTTCATGGTGATTTGGAGGAAGAAATCTACATGTCACAACCATAGCATTACATTGTTAAAGGTAAAGAAAATTTGGTTTGCAAGTTGAAAAAGTATTTGTATGGTTTGAAGCAGTCTCCTAGGATGTGGTACTTGAAGTTTGATGCCTTTGTGTTGTCAATTGGATTTGTGAGATCAAAATCAGATCACTGTGTATATTATAAGTTTGATGGTGATCATATTCTCATTGTTGCATTATATGTTGAAGATATGTTGCTCATTGGGAAGGGTAAGAATATGATTTCTAATTTTAAGTCTCAGTTGGCAGTACAATTTGAAATGAAAGATTTAGGGGCAGCCAGGTACATTCTAGGAATGGAAATCAGAAGAGACAGAACTAATAGAAAACTTTGGTTAAGCCAGAGTAAGTATGTGAAGATCATGTTAGATAGGTTCAGCATGGCAGATTGTAGACCATTGTGTGTTCCTATTTCTTTGGGGACAACGTTGTCTATTAATGATTGTCCAAAATCTCCTAGTGAGGTGGAGGACATGAGAAAAGTACCTTATGCTAGTGTTGTTGTCAGTTTGATGTATGCTATGGTTTGCACAAGACCAGACATTGCCCAAGCAGTGGGAGTCCTTAGTCAATATATGGCTAATCCTGGATGGGTACATTGGGATGTTGTTAAGTGTGTTCAAATATTTGAGGGGTACTTCTAAGTATTCCATATGCTATCATGGTAATCTTACAGGACCTCTGCATTCTATTAGGATTCAAGAATTTGTGGATTTAGATTGGGCAAGTGACATTGACAGCAAGAGATCCATCAGTGCCTATGTGTTCACTATGTTTGGTGGTGCTATTAGTTGGATGAGTAAGCGACAACTTGTGGTTGCTTTGTCCATGACAGAAGCTAAGTATATGGCAGCAACTCATGCTTGCAAGGAAGTCATTTGGATTAAGAGATTGTGTTCAGATATTGGTGTTGATGTAGGACATATTACGATCTGTTGTGACAGCTAGAGTGTGATTTGCCTAGCAAAGAATCCAACTTTCCATGCCAAAACAAAGCATATTGATGTATAGTCTCACTTCGTGTGAGACATGGTAGAGGATGGGAAGGTGAATTTGGAGAAGGTAGACAATTTGAAGAATGTTTTGGATGCATTGATGAAACCAGTGGGCACAAAGAAGTTCAGATGGTGTTCGGAGTCTATGGGCCTCTTGGCCCCTAGCAGTTAAATCTTGTCATTTCTTTTGGCCCTTGCAAGGTGTTTGACAAGTGGGAGAGTGTTGGGAATTAAGGTGTCTCAACCTTTGCAAATTCCTAATGTTGTATTTATTTATCCCATGTTGAGTTGGCATAGTCAACACCTTGTGTACATGCAGCAGGATAATTTTTGGTGACTTTGGCAGCCGCAGTTTCCCCCTTGAATAATTAATGGGGGTTTGGGAGTAGCGCCCCCAAGACGGGGTCAAGGGGTAGATCCCCTTGCAGGGTCCCAGCGGCAACCCCTGAAACCTCAAATGACTTTTATTTAATGACAACTGTCGGTGAGTATCTTTGCACGAGAGAAAGGCATCTTTGGGCGGTCAAGGAAGGTTATGACATGTTGTAAGAGGAATATGATATTTTTAGTCAGTGTATGACAGATTCTCTTACAGCTGTAAGTGCTGTCAATTATGACAGATTCTATGATAGTTGTAAGGTACATAAGAGCATCTGTCATAACCTATCTTGGGACTAGGCACCCACATTGGGATGGGATGTTGGACAAGTGTCCTTAGGTGTGGGTTTTGAGGCATGAGTCCAAGATGGATGCCCATCTCTCGAAGATTCCATATTTTCCTTGTAAACTCTATAAAAACATGTGCTTGGATGGGAGATAGATAGTTTTTGTACAAGTACTGTTATGCTGCCGAAATATCTCCAGATTTGACATTCGAAGACTCCTGAAAAAGCATTGGCTCTGAAATTGTATTGTAATCTGTTATTGTTTACTGTAATACATTTGAGCTATGTTTTAGAGTGTGTGGTTTTTCACCCGTAAGGGTTTTCCCCATGTATATCTTGTCTCTCTCTCTTCTGTCTATTTTCTGTGTGTATGTGTATTGCTACAATATCTCTGTTATTGTGTTAATAATGTTGTAACTAGAAAGGTTAATTTGAATTTGTACTCTACTTTCCTCATTAGATTAGCATAGGAATTGTGTTTCGTGTACCTTGCTTCCTTTCATATGTGTCCCAATCAAAGAAATACAACCTGACTAGGTGATTGACAATGAAGAGAAAACAAGAGAATGAAGAATTTAAACTATTGTAAATAGGATTAAAAGAAACTGATAGCAAAAATGAAAAGAGATGGAAAAGTGGAACTTGTAGCTAAGAGGGGAAGCTCACTGCCTTAGATGATAACGTGCCCCAAGGACATCTACGTTGAGCGTTGGAGTCCAAAACATGCCAAAAATAAAAATTACCAGGTTTGTATAGACCTAGAATGTTTGCACAACACAGATTTCAACAGAAAATGTACTTCTAGCATTATCCAAGTAAAACAAAACTTGAAATGGAAAGCAATTTTACTAAGGAAATAGAATAAAGCAAAGAAGAGAGGAAGATACACAAAACCTTCATGCAGTTGTAACGCCTCCACTCCAATAACACCTACAATCTAAGAGTTTTATTCAAAATCAACCAAAGGGGGGAAAAATCCTAAAATGGCACATTGAGAGACACTCTACACCTCAAAGAGGCATTACTGAGAAGTCTCATGATCACCAGAGGCATGTGGTAATGCTCAGGAATGGTCACTAGTGGCAAATGGATGAGGGATGCTAGTGCGTCATGTTGATGTTCATGTAGAGCACTCGAATCCAGGTAAAACGAGCTTCTAGTCATACAGGATGTCTTAGAATCATATGACCACCTAAGAATCGCAATGAAATTTAAGGAAATGAAAGAAAAAAACCTAAATTAAATAAACCTTAGCCTATAATACAGAGAGATGGTGCAAGCACTAAGGTGGTTGCAAAACGTAATGTGAAATTGCAAGGGTATGCAATTTTGGTGTTACAGTATGATTATCAATCTATAAGGTTAATAAGTTTAGTCCATATAAAACATCCAACAATCAAAATGACTATATTGACGCAAAGAAATAATGTCCTAATCATCACATACTGATATCTTGTCACTCTTGACAAGATGGAATATTTTAAAATAACAAAATAGCATTACTACATACATAAAGGTGCTACCTGTTTTAATCACAGCATAAACAATATGTATCGAAACCATTTTTAGATACTATGCTTTTCAAGTAGATAATATCTATATCACTAAGGTCTGCATGATTATTATCAATTGATTTCTCATTACACAACCATCATTTTAGGTCCCTTTATCCATAACCTTTAGGTTGCTTCAAAAGAGAATGTCATCGTATTATTCTAACAACATCATAACCACCTTAGGTCAATATCCTAAGAAAAACACAAAGCATATATACTTCACTAGATTGGGAAGATAGAAACATCCACTAAGTGGTCTTTAGCACAAAAGATAGTTTAATTTTTGAACGACTAATGTCTTCGATGTTTACTAAACATGACCTTGGCTAGAAACAACCTTTAAACATAATAAAGGATCATAATACTAATAGAATATTTCCATATTGCGATCAAATCTAAGTATAAGAAAGAGTACACAGTTACTACTAGCAGTTAATTATAATCCTCTAACTAGTCATAACATGATAAAAATTGCCATGATAAACTTTTCATGCAATTAGTTATATATGTTGGAATTGGTCTGGACAACTAAGAGGGGGGTGAATCAGTTGTCACATAATTTAAACTTTTCTACCTTTAATCTTCTTTTGCAACTTCTAAACAAATTAATGATATAAACATCAAAGCATGAATCAATAACACATGAGTAGAAACATAAACAACACACTTGACACCAAGATTTTTGACGTGGAAACCCAGTTAAGGGAAAAACCACGGTGGGGATTAACCCACAAAGATTATATTCTATTAAAAGTATTACAAAGGGGAATACACATGCATTTAGGCTCACTACCTACAGAAAGAAAAATTACAATAAGCTTGAACTGATAATTAGCATCTATCAATGCAAGGATTTAGTTCTGGTTAAGCACAAAATACTGACTTGATACACTTCATCTTCACTCTGCCCTGTTTACTGTTCTGCTAACATCTAAACCTTAGATCTCTACACTTTTCACACTTATTCCATATTCGTATCCCTCTTATTCTTAAATCATTCAAATCCATTGACTATATATACCCGCATCCAGATCTTCAACCACTTTTCAGTCAGCTTCAAGAACACTTAGAACTTTACTAAAAATTCTACTCTGTTAGCTAAATCCATGTACACTTGTAACGCGGACCAAAGATTACACTCACAAATCATTAATCAGGTCAACTACTATCACTGATCAACACAACTTTTCCAACCAACAGCTTCCATACATCTAGAACCAAGATCAATTACAAGGTTGGCCTGTTCTTCTTCTATTTGTTCTGTCAAACTGTTAACCTGATACTCAGATGCTAATAACTATTGAATCCTTCATCACCGAAGGCCAAAACTCTAGATTTAGATTATCTTGGCAATGCTTATGACTCCCTCAGATCTGTAGCAAACTTTGATCTACTCCCAGGGAGATCCGGACCAAGATATTGGACCCTGTCACACACTCTGTTCTTGACTTCCTCGACTTAGACAAATCTTCAATCTGATTTTCGGTATGGGAAAATTATGCAATGCGGATGTGTAGTATAGACTTAGTTGCCATCAATGACAACACTTATCATGCCTAGCAGTGTCTCTTGCCAACAATCTCCCCCTTTGGCATTGATGGCAACACTTAGTAAAAAATGACTAAGTGTTACACATTTTCTCCCCGTTATTGTATACTCTTATGCTTTTTAACTAATTTCAAAGCTCGCCCTTTGCTAGATTCCTCATTTTTCACTATTAGTCACTCCCCCTTTGACATCAATGGCAAAGGATGGGGTCTGTAAGACAAAATTCTCAAAAATTCTAAATGTAGTGCTGCATATGTACAACCAGTCCTTAAGTTACATTTACATGAACTTGAGGATATCTGTAAAACTACTTTTCAATTGCTCAAGTTCAGAGGCCCAACTTCTTTTCATTCCATCTAGAATTGAGATGTGTCCACTCAGTAGAAATGAGTAAGCTTCTACCTTTGTCAGATCCAAAGGATCACTTGTTTGAGCTGCAGTTTGAGCTTCTGATAGTGCTTTAAACATTGTTTCTATCTTTGGGGCAATCAATCCCTGGAGCTCACACATTCTCTTCATAATATTGCCTTTTTCTTTAACAAGATTCTTCATTTCATCGGTCAAGCTGATTTCTTGACACTCCTAACTTATAAGAGAAGTTGTTAGAGGATCAAAATTTTGAGATAGATTTGACATTTTTTGTTCTTGCTCCTTTATCTTCTTCTCAATATCCTCACCGACTTTGGGCTAGGATAGACAAAATTTGTATATATCACCTCCATCACATAGAGAATTTTGAATACTCTTTATACTGATACTAAGTACCATCCTATCACACCCTATTGGGCTCTTTATTTTACTAAATTTCTTATCCAAAAATTTATTTCTGAATTTAGTCTCTGCAGACTTCTCAAAAGACTCAAAATGAGTACTTACAGAACTTAGAAGATTCTTTAGATTTTTGGAAGGAGAGTCAGAAGGATTCTTTCAGAAGGTTGGCAATATCTTCTTCAATACTCTGGTTGCAAGGCCTAGTAGCTCACTGTCCTCAATATGAGATTTCATCATCTTTTCTCTTGCCTTGGCTTGTGTGAAGGATGCTATCTTCATTACTTGAACTAGAGAGAGAGCATCTAGATTTATCGATCCTTGTAACAGCTCAGGTTCATCAAACTGAAGTATTTCTTTACTTACGAGACTTTTCACTACATCTGCAATGTCTCTTGCCACAATTCCTGAACCACTTTCCTTTCCTTGAGATTTGTTAGTATCAGGATTAATTTGTTTAGATGCATCAACATTTGCACCATCTTCTTCTATTTTATCTTCCTTACCTTCTTCTTTCTCTTCCTCTGCTTTACTTTTCTTTGTACCATCTGCAGTAGTATTCTCAACATTATCTTCTTTGCTGGATTGATCAGGAGAAGTTAGAGTATCTCTTGTATTATCAGTTTGGTCCACCATCATTGTATCTTCTTTGTTTGTTTATTCCTCTTCCGGAACATAGGAATCATCAATCTTGGTTTGCTGCTCACCAGTTTTCATCTTTTCAATATCTGGGATTGATGAATCAATCCCATCATCAGTCTCCTCCTCAACAAATGGAAGATTGTGTCTCTTCAATGCACTCAGAAGTATTTATTGTGTTTCTTTAACTATTTGGTCCAATTCTCCAAGCATTAGTTTGTTAATTCTCTTCTTGCCCCTAAATTCATCCTTCACACTTTTGAATATCATATTCATTTGAATTTGAGTGATTTGAGGGCATAGTTTTATCAATACATGCTCTCTAAGCTCCATATCCTTACTTTTTGCATTTTATTTCCTCAACTCCAAAATGTTTGCAAGACTTGGAGGGATCTCAGAAGTAATTTCAATCAAGGCCTTATTATAGATATTCAGATATCTAATAGTTGCTTTCTCTAACACCCTCTCATTTGTGTCACTATATTCATAATAAAATTTAGTCATGGGTTTCAGATTTCCATCCATAGTGACTAATTTTATTACATCTTCCACAAAAATTGTGGACTTCTCAACATATGTATCAGTCTTTTGCCTTTTGCTTGCCTTTTTGCCTCTAGAGGGCTTCTCCTTGGTCATCTTGGATGCTTTTGTTCCAAAGGTTTTCAACTCCTTTACCTCAGCATCTAAATCTGTTTCTTCTTCATCAACTTTTGTGCTCTTATAGGTCCTTGTGGCCTTTGTTTCCACTCTTTTTCCTTCTTTTCTAGATGATTCACCTTCTGGTTTCACAGGATTGGCAAATTTTGGAGAAGTAAGGGCAGCAGCAGAGCTCCTAGTTGCCCTTGATGTGGAAGAGAGTTTCACTAGAGCACTTCCTTGTTTCTTAGCTTGTTTCTCTTTCTCATCCTTTTCAGTTCTTTCTCTGAATTGCCTAACAACTTCCTTTGTGAGACCAAGATTCTCGGCCAACTGCTCAACTTATTTTCTTACTTTTCTTTTGGTTTTAGGTTTTTTGAGCTCATTGTGCAGTTCCAAACTTAACTTCTCATATGTCCCAAATCTTTCAACTTTTGTATCCTTTGGCTTGCTCAATATGTGTTGGGCATACATATTTAGAAGTTTCTCATCAACCTCATAGCCCATAGGCATAATCCATATAGTTCTAGATTCCACAGCTTCCATTAGGCACTGATCAATCTCAACCATAAAACATACCTCATCTTTATATTTCTCCACAACTGATTTGTGAATTCTCTCCCTTGCATGCATCATACCATGAAAATTCTTAAGATATCCCCAGATTGTTATTTTCTGTGTTTTATAATCACCAATGTTGTTTAGATGATCTCTGATCTGAATAGCAATAGGCTTATCATTAGTCCAGTGTACACCTTTTACTCCAGGTACCTTATTCATAAAGTAAAAGAACAAGCATAGAACCAATGTACCATATTTAAAAGTATTTTTCTTACCATTCTTGATTTTGTTTAAATTCTCAATCAATTGATTCTACAATAATTCACACAAATCATAATTTGCATTTTCTTTTAGCATCTTATATGTTGCATATATGGCTGTTTTGAAAACATAATTCTCCCTACTAGAGTGATAAATCTTATATCTAATCACCATGGAAGCAAACTTAACATCCAGTTCTATAATGTCATTAATGGTCATTGCTCTCTTGTCAAACTTTGCACCGATTGCATCTATAATAGTTTGGTTTTTCATAGATTTTAACATGGGTAATCCACCAGTAGAATTCAACCCAGTCACAATTCTAATAGCATCTTTAGTGATCTTGAATGGTTTTAGCAGCCATAAAAATTCATCATGCATTCAACTCAAAACATACTGGACCCACTCATCTTCATCAAATGTTGGAAACCCCATAATTTGAATAAAGTTTTTATCCTATAGTGCCTTATACTCATATTTAAGGTCATGATTTTCATCCCTAGGATGACTCTCAAACAAGTCTGCATACCTTGAGTCTCCAAATTCATCTATGTTTGCATGAATATAAACCCTAATATCTTCAACATGCAGCACACGATACGAAACACTTGAAAAAGCACCTAACGGGTCGACTTCTATTGATTTGTGAGGATGCTTCTTAAATTTGGGTCAAGGCCTTTCAGTAATGTCGACAAAATGAGGAGTAGCCATCTCAATAGATTTTAGATTCAAAGCTTTATAGAGAAGTACCTTTTTCTTTCTGTTAGATTTAGGGCAGACAACTGAGAGGGGGGTGAATCAGTTGTCCAAAACTTTCTTCCAATTAAACGCTTAAATCCACTTTGTAATTTAGTAGCATAATGATAAATCAATCATGGAAACATAATGCATTAAATCAAGAGCAAAAACATATTAATACGCAAGACACCAAGATTTTGATGTGGAAAACCCGGTTAAGGGAAAAACCATGGGGTGATTAACCCAAGATTGTATTCTTCGTTAGAAGAATAGAAAGAACAAAATGGCACATGCCAATTAGGGCTCACTACCTGAGCACACTGCTCACAAGAGGCTCACTGCCTACAAGAGACACACTATCTACAAAATAATAAGTATCACATAATTGAACTGGAGAATAGCATCTTCACCATGTTTGAGTCAGTTCCATTTAAGCTCAATACTTCTGCTCTACTTTTTGCTCTACTCCTCTCTACCACACACTCATCTCCACAAGATGCCTTTGAAATGACTTAACAACTCTTTATTTATACAAGATATTGACTTAGGAATTATTATCCAAGTCGGCATACATTACAGAGCAAATACATAAATACAACATGACTTATTACAAAAAGACTTCACACGGATCAACACACTATTGGTTACACATATCTGAGACTTCAATCTTTATTTAGGAACACGCCAATCTTCACATAACATCTTCAAGATCATCCACAAGAGGTGTAACTTATCCGGTCTGCAAAACTTAGGAAGAACACCATCATCCAGAAGTTATTCTTTAATTGCGAGCTCAAACTCCAATGCGGACCACCAACACGAACTGGACATGATCCAAAGACCTCCGCAAGCTTTCCTGAATCACCAAGAACATCCACACTACATCTGCTTACTGAAATCCTTCTCTCCTTCATCCAGAACCTCAAGAACACAGTTTGTCATCACTATCATAATAAAATAGATGCTTGCGGACCTCCAGATCATGAACCAATTGAGTTGTCACTTCACATTGACTTCCTAAACATTCCACCAAATCCACAAAATAGGATAAAGCATTTTTGGATCTCACCGGACCTATCTGTATCACTCTATCACCTCTGAACACCTGCAAGAACTAGTTTTACTTAAGTGGCCATAACTTCTTCAGATCTTCATGTGAACCTCTAAAATCTTTACTGGATCATCTCAAGACACATATCTACAAACCCTTTGAAGCGCATCCTCTGATCTTCATCTTAACTAGGATCTTTACCTCATTGTCTTCACTGTTCTTCTATGTTCCTGATTAGGACTAATGTTATCAATATGCTCAGCACACAGCTTATCCAATCCTTATCATTAATGCAATAGGAGTATGTTGACATCAATGACAACACTGGTTAGGCCCATACTTGCAACAATCTCCCCCTTTGTCATTGATGGCAACATATGATGTGAAAAACTATTTTAACCATCAAAACAAGAACTTCTCCTCACTGTCACAACTCCCCCTATCAGCAACAACCATTCACATGTCTTCTCTTCCTTTCCTACTCCCCCTTTGATCAGCAACCACTTGTTTTTCACATGTCTTCTCTCCCCCTTTGACATCAATGGCAAAGGGCACATACTTGCATTACTTCAGAATTATGCTAGTTGCTCCCCCTGAGTAGCAGCTTCCCATCATCAGTCTGGACCACAAGATATGACTGTGAGATCCACTGGACTGATGCACATCAGTGCACCTTAATGCAGAACTGGAGGGTTAATAACCCCTAACTTCTCCCTAAGATACTCAAAAGAGTCCTTAGGTAGAGGTTTAGTGAAAATATCTGCAATCTGATCCTTGGAAGGCACAAACTCCAGTCTGACTTCATTCTTGTTCACTTGCTCTCTCAAAAAGTGAAACTTGATGGATATATGTTTAGTCTTTGAATGCAACACTGGATTCTTAGATATATTTATTGCACTTGATCTATCACAGAAGATTGTGATAGGTTCTTCATACTCTACTCTAATATCTCTTAGCATTTGCTTCATCCACAAAACTTGAGTGCAACTACCTACTGCTGCAATATATTTTTCTTCAGCTGTGGACAGAGATATTGTCTATTATTTCTTGCTTAGCCAAGAAACTAATCTCTTCCCTAAAAAGAATGCTCCACCACTGGTACTCTTCCAGTCATCCACATCTCCTACCCAATCCGCATCTCTATATGCATGAAGAGAGAAATCATGATCTCTAGGATACCACAAACCATACTCAATTGTCCCTTTTAGATATCTAAAAATCCTCTTGATTGCCATGACATGAGATTCTCTAGGATCAGCTTGGAATCTAGCAACAAGACCAACAACATTCATAATGTCAGGTCTAGTTTGAGTGAGATACAATAGTCCTCCAATCATTGACCTATACATTTTCTGATCAGCCATAGAAGAGTCATTATCTTTTCTCAATTTACATCTGGTTACCATGAGAGTATTCATTGGTTTTGAGTCTTCCATCCCAAATTTCTTCAACAATTCTTTCACATATTTAGTCTGAGAAATGAAGATTCCTTTCTTTGTTTGAGTGATTTGCAGACCCAAGAAGAAATTCATTTCCCCAAACATGGACATCTCAAATTCGCTTTTCATTTGATTTGCAAAAGTCTTGCACATATTATCACTTCCTCCAAAAATGATATCATCAACAAACACTTCAACTATCAAGATGTTTTCATGATCAATTTTGAAATACAAATTATTGTTAGTAGCACCTTTATTGAAACCAATCTTCAAAAGATGTTTATCTAATCTTTCATACCAGGCTCTTGGGGCTTGCTTTAGTCCATATAGTGCTTTCTTTAACTTGCAGACCATATCACCATGATCAGACAATTAAAATCCATCCGGTTGCTCAATATATACTTCTTCTTCCAAGTCACCATTCAGGAAGGCAGATTTGACATCCATCTGATATACTTTGAAATCCTTGAAGGCAGCAAAGGCAAGAAATAATCTAGCTGCTTCAATTCTTGCCACCAGAGCAAAAGTTTGTTCAAAATCAACTCCTTCTACTTGGGAGTAACCCTTGTAGACCAATCTAGCTTTGTTTCTGACTACTTCACCATCTTCGTTCAGTTTATTCCAGAAGACCCATTTGGTTCCAATCACATTCTTATTTTTAGGTCTGGGAACAAGATCCCATGTGTGATTCTTCTCAATTTGCATTAACTCTTCCTCCATTGCTTTAGTCTAGTTTTCATCATTGCAAGCTTCATTCTCTGTCTTAGGTTTAACCTTTGAAATCAGACAATACTCTTCTGAATCTTGAGCAATCCTTCTTCTTGTTTGTACACCTTTTCTTTTATCACCTATAATCTAATCTTCAGAGTGATTCAGTCTTACATACCTGGGAACTTTGGGAGTTTCTTGCACTTTTGATTCTTGAACAAGTTCATTCAAACTTATCTCTTCTTCCTGATTTACCATATCAGTTTGAATCTAAATTTTAGAGGGAGCTTGGACTTCTTGAACAAAAACATCATTTTGATCATCTTCATCATATTCATAAAACCTTGAGAGTTTTTCAATACCTTCATCAACCTTCACATTTGTACTTTCCACAATCTTCCTTAATCTCTTGTTATAACACCGGTATGCTTTGCTTTGAGTAGACTAACCCAAGAATATTCCTTCATCACTTCTGGCATCAAATTTTCCTAGATCTTCATCTCTTTTAATGTAACATTTGCTACCAAAGACTCTAAAATACCTCACAGTAGGAGTGATGTCAAACCAAAGTTCATAAGGAGTCTTACCGATATTGCTTCTGATTTGAACTTGATTGAGAGTATAGACTGCAGTGCTTACAACTTCTCTCCAATAGATCTTAGGAACATTTGCTTCCATCATCATGGTTCTAGATGCTTCCTGGATGGTCTGGTTCTTTCTCTCCACTACTCCATTCTGTTGTGGAGTCCTAGGAGCAGACAACTGTCTCTTTATTCCATGTTTCTCACAGAGTTCTATGAACTCACCGGATGTAAATTCTCCACCTATCAGACCTCAAACATTTTAATTTTAATCCAGTTTCATTCTCTACCATAGCCTAGAATATTTTGAATTTCTCAAGAGCTTCTGATTTCTCTTTCAGAAAAGTAACCCACATCATCTGGGAATGGTCATCAATTAATAACATGAAGTATCTATCACCTTGCACACTCTTGATTCTTGTCGGACCACATAGATCAGTATGAACTAAGTCCAATAATCTGGTAGAAGATTGTTCCTTGCTTTTGAATGAGACTCTACTTTGTTTATCCAACTAACATTCTTTGAACAAACTATTTGTAGGTTTCACCAATTTTGGAAGATCTCTTACAGCCTGAATGTTGCTTATCTTGATGATATTATCAAAATTCACATGACACATTCTCCTATGCCATAACCAACTCTAATCAATTTGAACAAATAGACAACTTTTACTAGTACCAACTAAATGGAAGATATTACCTTTTGTTTGAGTATTAGATGCAATCTCTGTTCCAGAACATTCAAAGATCTTGCATTTTCCATTCTTGAATCGAAGATCATAGCCTTTGTCCACCAACTATCCAACACTGAGAAGATTGTGCTTCAAACCTTCTATATATAGTACATTATTATTTTTGTTCTTTCCATCAAAAAAGTGGTTCCTCTTCCTCTGATTCTGCCAACAGAATTATCACCAAACTTTACCACTCCTCCTTCATACCTTTCCAAATCTATGAACTTATTTTTGTCACCTGTCATATGGTGAGAGAATCCACTGTCCATGACCCAGTCATCCTTTTCTTCAACTTAGGCCACTAGAGCTCTTTCCACAATTTTATGATTGACAGATACAGAGGGCATTGGATCTTCTTCCTTGATGGAAATGAACACCCAGTCACTTCCAAATTTGTTTCCTGTCTCTGATTCATCATCTGTTACTCCTTCATTATCATCATCTTCATGAACATAGTAACAATTCTTTGGGAACCTTGATCTGTTAGGATTTGGCCTTGAAAATCTTTCCGGACACCTTGAGGCAAAATGACCAATCTTATTGTAGTTAAAACACTTAAAAGGCAATTTTCCCTCATACTTACCGGATCCTCTTGGTAGTCTTTTTGCAATAAGGGCTTCAAGTTGAGCAGCTTCTACTTCATTTTCCTCCAGGTCTTTTCTTGCTTTTTCATACCATGATAGTTTCCTTGAAGAGTTCTCTCCTGGATCAAACTTTTATTTTCCTTTAATAGAGGCACTAGCTTTGAATGCAAATTCAATCTTAGGGGGGCATCTCCAGACTTAGTTAATTCAAATGCAGCCAATTTACCAACCAATTGATCTCTTGTGATACCTGAAAAAGATTTGAATTCTTCAATAGAAGCAACCTTGTATTTGTAAGAATCAAGAAGGGATCTGAGAACTTTGCCAACGATCTCATCTTCATCCAAGACTCCACCAGCACATCTAATGCCACAAACAAGCTCATTTACTCTTGGCATAAAAGTAGTGATATTTGCATCTTCTCTCATCTTCAGATTTTCAAATTTTCCTTTCAAACTCTGTAGCTTTGCACATTTAACATACTTGTCTCCTTCATGCAGAAGTTCTAGTTTTTCCCAAATCTCAAAAGTAGTTTGTAGGTCAACAACATTTGTCAACTCTAAATCAGACAAGGCACTTAGAAGAGCTTCTTTAGTCTGCAGATTGTTTTCAGCATCTGTGATTTCATCTACGCTTCTTGGGCCATTCTGTGGAGCAGTATACTTCTTTGAAGCCATGGTCCAATACTGCATTCCCATACATTGTAAGTGACATTGCATGCGACTTTTTCAAAGAGTAAAATTGGTTCCATCAAACCTCAGACTATCCTTCTTGTAGGATGACATCCTGGATCTCCTCAAGTGGTTAAGCTCTTTTAGAGGAACTTAGCTCTGATACCAATTGTTAGATTTAGGGCAGACAACTGAGAGGAGGGGGTGAATTAGTTGTCCAAAACTTTCTTCCAATTAAACACTTAAATCCATTTTGTAATTTAGCAGCATAATGATAAATCAATCATGGAAACATAATGCATTAAATCAAGAGCAGAAACATATTAATACGCAAGACACCAAGATTTTGACGTGGAAAACCCAGTTAAGGGAAAAACCATGGGGTGATTAACCCAATATTGTATTCTCCATTAGAAGAATAGAAAGAACAAAATGGCACATGCCAATTAGGGCTCACTGCCTGAGCACACTGCTCACAAAAGGCTCACTGCCTACAAGAGACACACTGTCTATAGAATAATAAGTATCACATACTTAAACTGGAGAATAGCATCTTCACCATTCTTGAGTCAGTTCCATTTAAGCTCAATACTTCTACTCTTGTTTTTGCTCTGCTTCTCTCTACCACACACTCATCTCCACAAGATGCCTTTTAAATGACTTAACAACTCTTTATTTATACAAGACATCGACTTAGGAATTATTATCCAAGTCGGCATACATTACAGAGCAAATACATAAATACAACATGACTTATTACAAAAAGACTTCACGTAGATCAACACACTGTCGGTCACACAGATCTGAGACTTCAATCTTCATTTAGGAACACACCAATCTTCACATAACATCTTCAAGATCATCCGCATGAGGTGTAACTTATCCAATTAGCCAAACTTAGGAAGAAAACCATCATTCGGAAGTTATTCTTCAATTGCGAGCTCAAACTCCAATACAGATGACCAACATGAACTAGACATGATCCAAAGACCTCCACAAGCTCGCCTGAATCACCAAGAACATCCACACTACATCTGCTTACTGAAATCCTTCTCTCCTTCATCCAGAACCTCAAGAACATAGTCTGTCATCACTGTCATAATAAAATAGATGCTTGCGGACCTCTAGATCATGAACCAATTGAGTTGTCACTTCACATTGACTTCCGAAACATTCCACCAAATCTACAAAATAGGATAAAGCATTTTCGGATCTCACCAGACCTATCTATATCACTCTGTCACCTCTGAACACCTACTAGAACCAGTTTTACTTAAGTGGCCATAACTTCTTCAGATGTTCATGCAGACCTCTGAAATCTTTACTGAATCATCTCAAGACACATATCTACAAACTCTTTGAAGCACATCCTCTGATCTTCATCTTAACTGGGATCTTTACCTCACTGTCTTCACTGTTCTTCTATGTTCCTGATTAGGACTAATTTTCTCAATATCCTCAGCACACAGCTTATCCAATCCTTATCATTAATGCAACAAGAGTATCTTGACATCAATGACAACACCGGTTAGGCCCATACTTGCAACACTTTCATGGGGTTAGGGTTGATCAATTGTCGGTTGAATTAGCTCTTTGTGCTTCAATCTTTGGATTTGCAGCTCAGATGCTCTTATTCTTGTTTCCTTCAAATGCAAAGTGGTTCAAATGCATGACCAAGTGACCTTTTTATCCTTTGCAAAACCTAATTTGGCATTATAATAAATGTGTTTCCCTAACTTCATCCAGTTACTCTGTTTCTTGAACAGTTCTTCATGAATCAGTCCGCAAATTTCTGTATCAACATCTTTTCTTCTAGAAATTCTTCCAAAGTTTTTGAAACAATTCAAAATATCTTCTATCATTGTGCCATATCTAGGCACCCATTTGCTGGCTAGGGGAATTTTATTTTCAATGCAGCTCCCATGAGCCACAACTCCTGATTTAGTTCCTAGAGGAATTATCAGCACTGGATTCTGGTGTGAATCCATTACTATCATTCACAATTGTTTTCTTGACCCATGTCTTGCTCATTTCATTCCAGATCTCATTTACATCAATTTTTTCTTTGCCTTTGTCTTTTCTCTGCTCATCCAATTTTCTGTTTGTCAGACCTCATCTTTCATTAATCCTATTTCTACAGAATCTTGCATTATGACCAGATTTATTGCAATTAAAACACACAACATTTCTCTGCTTATAAACTTGATTTGCTCTTGATCTGCACTGATTAGACATGTGTCCAAATCCATTGCAGGCAAAACAATAGCCATTGAAAGAATTGCTATTTCCTCTATTGTTAGTTTTGTTCATTATCATACTTCTACATTCATTGGATATGTGACCATACCTCTTACACTTGAAGCATTGACCAGAGAAGTATGAGTTATTTTGATTTGCTTTGTTTCTGCACTGAGTAGCTCTATGACCAAATTTATTGCAATTAAAACAATTTCCATTGAATAATGGATATCTATGAGCATTAGGTTGTCTTACCAAAGGTCTTCTAGGTCTGTTTCTTCCATTCCTAGGTTCAAAATTTCCTTGTCCAGATCTGGAACTTTCACCTTTCTCATATCAAAGACCATGCTTATCATCAGCCTTTTTCTGTCCTTCAAGCAATGCTTCAAGTTTAGCTGAGCTTATCTTGAACTTCTCCTTGTATTCATTTGCAACTTCTAGGCCATGTCTGAGAGTGATAATTTGTCTCTCAATTTCTCTCTCATTGTTTCTACTTTCTTGTAGATTAGACTCTAGGAGGCTAGCTATTCCATCCAATCTGCAGCATTCTTCAGTTCTCTCTTTTAGATTTTGATTTAGCTCTTCTTCATTTTTCTTCCTATCTTCAATTTCCTTGGTTAGCCTCATTACCCCAAATTCCATCTCATGTTTTAGGACAACAACTTCTTTAGCTAACTTCTGACATTCCTTTGTCTTCTCTTTCAAGGCTTTATCTTCATAATGATTTCCCAGTTGCAGAGGTTGCTCCTTTCTCTTTTCATTGGATTTGCTTAATTTTCCTTTTAAAATCTCAATGATGCCTTCAACCTTTTTGAGGTTCTCTTGTAGCTCTCTGACTTCTGCTCTGGACTACTCAAGATTTTCTAAAGCAAGATTAAATTGTCCTTGAAGGTTGTATTCATCTATTTTACTACCTTCCCAGATCTTTCTCAAGCTATTAAACTTTTTCAAGGGAACCTTGCTCTGATACCAATTGTTGGAATTGGTCTAGACAACTAAGGGGGGGTGAATCAGTTGTCACATAATTTAAACTTTTCTACCTTTAATCTTCTTTTACAACTTCTAAACAAATTAATAATATAAACATCAAAACATGAATCAATAACACATGAGCAAAAACATAAACAACACACTTAACACCAAGATTTTTGACGTGGAAACCCAGTTAAGGGAAAAACCACGGTGGGGGTTAACCCACAAAGATTATACTCTGTTAGAAGTATTACAAAAGGGAATGCACATGCATTCGAGCTCACTGCCCAAATCTCACTACTCAAAACAAGGCTCACTGCCTACAACAGGCTCACTTCCTACAGAAAGAAAAATTACAATAAGCTTGAACTGATAATTAGCATTTATCAATGCAAGGATTCAGTTCTAGTTAAGCACAAAATACTGACTTGATACACTTCATCTTCACTCTGCCATGTTTACTGTTCTACTAACATCTGAACCTTAGATCTCTGCACTTTTCACACTTATTCCATAGTCGCATCACTCTTATTCTTAAATCATTCAAATCCATAGACTATATATATATGCATCTAGATCTTCAACCACTTTTCAGTCAACTTCAAGAACACTTAGAACATTATTGAAAATTTTGCTATGTCCGCTAAATCCATGTACACTTGTAATGTGGACCAAAGCTTACATTCACAAATCATTAATCAGGTTGGCTACTATTACTGATCAACACAACTTGTCCAACCAACATCTTCCATACATCCAGAACCAAGATCAATTACAAGGTCGGCCTATTCTTCTTATGTCTATTCTATCAAACTGTTAACCCGATACTCAGATGCTAATAACTATTGAATCCTTCATCACCGGAGGCCAAAACTCTAGATTTAGATCATCTTAACAATGCATATGACTCCATCAGATCCGTAACAAACTTTGATCTACCCCTGGGGAGATCCAGACAAGATACCGGACCCTGTCACACACTCTGTTCTTGACTTCCCAGACTTAGACAAATCTTCAATCTGATTTCCAGTATGGGAAAATTATGCAATGCGGATGTGTAGTATAGACTTAGTTGCCATCAATGACAATACTTATCATGCCTAGCAGTGTCTCTTGCCAACAATATAGTGATCCAAGAGTTTTACCAATTTGGTACAATATAAACTCACTAATATCTATGAACATAATCTAGTGAGTAAGAATAATTTAACTTGTAAGGATACACTTTTGGATCTATCATAATCATTGAGACTAGTTATTTTCTATAATGCCATTATGGATTAAAGAATACAGAAAAAGTATAAACAAAAGTGTCAACATAAAAGGATAATGATATGTTATCAACATATATGCCATCATCATGGAGCTATTATTATGAAGAAGACTACCATGAATATCTATAGGTTTCACATGTGGTGTAAAAGAATGGTCCTCATGTATATCACTTGTGATAAGAGATGATAGTTACTATAAGCTTCAATATTTGGGTAGCTATCAAATAGATAATCCCAAGAAGGTACAAGTCAATAAAGTATTAAAACTTTAAATTCAAGAATTTTTTTTGTTTTAGATCATCCATACTCCTTAAAATGTGAACAATAACACCCTATAATCCTTTTGACCTTCCCTATTTTGTTCCTAATCCATGTTTATCCTTCCTAAGTGTTTTATTTTATTCAATCTTTGAACCCATCCTATGTACACTCAACATTATTTTAATTTTTTTCCATTGTTGTTGTCCCCTTTACCCCTTTGTTAAGCCTCAAGTTGTCATAGATAAATGGATATGTTTAAATTATAGATTTAAACATATTAAAGTGACTTCTAGGTTTTAGGTTTAGGTTTAATAAGTCATTTAGGTTAGGTCTATAAAAATATTTTAGGGTCCTATCATGTCTATTTTGTAGGTTTTTAGCTTCATGAAAAGAGTTTTACAAATGGTTAAATTAGGACTATGAGACTCATCGGGAACATTGAAATCCATGAAGACTAGAAGAATAAGCCTATAGTGTATTACTAGTTCAAGGTCTATATAGGGGGAAAGACCCAATAGGTGAGATAGTATATGTGCATTTAATGCCCAATATTTTTAAAAGTTTAGTACTAGTAGTTGTGACTTTAAGCTTGTTAGTGTTGTACTATAAGTACTAATAATTTAATGACTTTAACCAATCATGTGATGCCACATCATCCCACCAACAAAACATGACTTAATGCACACCTATTGGACCACCCTTTTTTGGGGGGAACTATTTGACACCTCAACAAAAAGCATGCTGATGTGGCATCATATTTGATGATGTGGCCCTGAAACCTTATTTATAAGTAGCGGCCTTACCAAGTAAGCTGCTGTAAAATTCTTGTGGTGATTTGAAATTGCCACGTATGATTTTGAGAGGCGTGAAGTTAGGGTACTCAACTACTAGGTCCTCTCCCCTAGACAATTTCAAATGATTTTGAAATATCATTCCTAAAGGTTTATTGTTAAGCCTATATAAAAAACCCCTAGAAGTTCTATCAAACCAGTTAGTTCATGGAGGGATTATCATGTGGCCATAACTATTTACAAATATTATATATAGATGTCTATATGTTTAAATTAAAGATTTAAACATAATAAAGTGACTTCTAGGTTTTAGGTTTAGGTTTAATAAGTCATTTAGGTTTTAGAATAGGTCAGTTTAGTTTATGAAACCCTAGTTTATGAATTAGGGTTTTACCTTTTAGTGTTTATGAATTAGGGTTTATGGTTTATGAATTAAGGTTTACAATTTATGAATTAGGGTTTAGCACTTATTTTTAATTGAGGGTTTAACATATAGATTTTAACATTGTAAAAATAATAAAAAATAATAAAAACAAAGAAAAAAAATGAAAAACAATAGAAAATGATGGGCAACCAACCTAGGATAGTTGATAGCTGATTTGGAAGAGGTGCACTACAACAAAATAGGTAATTAGCACCTAAAATAGTGCCAGAATTTAGTGCATTTGAGTTCATTAATTGGACACTTCTACCAACACAAAACTTGGCACCAAAGTGCATGTTCTCTTCGGCACCATTTTTTACGCCAGATTTAACATCGGATTTTGCGCCAAAAAAGTAGTGCAAGCAATAGCACCTCCTTTAGCACCAGGAAGCATGACTAATTTAATGTCAGAAATAGCACCTAAATTAGTGCCCAATTTGGCTTCCAGTTTTGTTTCCATGTCTACTCCCATTTTTGCTCCCAGTTGTGCTTCCTATTTTGCTTCTGGTATGGCGTTGAAAATAGCTTCTTTTTTGTCTTCCTACTTGATGCCAAGTTGTGCTTCCATTATGACGTCTGTTGTTGCTTCCAGTTTTGCTTCCATTATGACGTCCTTTGTTGCTTCCAATTTGGCTTCTAATTTTGCTTCTGGTTTTTCTTTCTTGTGTTGCTTCTAGGTTTGCTTCCAGTTTTGCTTCAAGTTTTGCTTCCAAGTTTGCTTCCGATTTTGCTTCCAATTTTTCTTCCATTTTTGCTTCTAGTTTTGCTTCCAATTTTGTTTCCAATTTTGCTTCCAATTTTGCTTATGATATAACATCGCTTGTTGCATCTAGCTTTGCTTCCATTTTTGCATCTTTGTTCCAAAAAAGGTGAGTGAGCCAATCTTGCTTTCTAACCGCCCCATCTTTCACCTTATAGCCTAGCTTAACCTGATACTCCCAAGTTTTTTAGTAGCTCCATCTTATTCTATCCTCTTTGTGAGACATGCTCACAAACCTGTTTGACAGAATACTCTCTAACTCACTGATCTGCGCTCCATCCACCTGAAGACCCCTAAAGCATTTGAAATATTTTATAGGATAACAATTATAAATATTTTTTTAGGGAAATGGATATCCATACAAATTAACAACATCATTATACTTATTAAATCTCCATCAAAATAAAATCTACAATAATATCTAGTATATATAAAATAAAAAGATAATTATTATAACATGATCATCATCTATAATTAAAACAAGTGAATCAAATATCTATAATTTAATTGAATTCGACAACATCCATCCTGAGCAGTAAATTAAAATCATCATACATAATAAATATCCATCCAAAAATCATTGACCACTTTCAATATATATAAATTGACAAGTCAATACTGATAAGATCATCATCATATATAACTAAAACAAGTGAAAGTCAAATATGCCAATAGATCAATAACATGTCAAAATGATACGTGTCCAATAGTCGACATAAGTCAAAATGATACATGTAAAAATGATATAAGTAAAAATGATAAATTATGTAACTCAAAATGATACAAGTCAAGATGATACATGTCCAAATGATATAAGTCAAAATGATACAACTCAATAATATGGTACTTTAGGCCGTGAAGATGATACATATGATAGTAACCATGAAAAGAGGCATCATAACTATATATCAGCAATGATCCATGATGCAGTCTATATGATCATAAATGTCACTAGCTACTACCAGCAACTACCTCATCATCATCATCATCATCATCATCATCATTGTCATCATCATTGTCATTGGCCTCGGTGTCTTCTGTATCTATGTCGTCGTCATCCTATTCCATGTGATCTATACCAGAACCAATATATTATGGATCTATATCATGAGGATCATCTTGATCTTCTAGAAGGCCTGTGTTCTACAAAAAAAACATTTAAATTGAAAAGTTATTATTTATTTCATGCAATAATTTATTTTTCTGTTATATATCTAATATTACAACATATGAAACGAAACCATAATCATATTACATCATATCAAAGTGCACATACCATAATAAAATTTCAAAAAAGTTACAACTAATATGTCATTCCAATGATGTAAAACATGTAACAATTCTAATAAACATTAGTAAATATCATAAAAAAAAATTGTTATACAAATTAACAATCAACTATAAATTCTATTACATAACCTTAAGTGCCAACCCTCTGTATTTTGTGCTATATATGATTATGTTTGCCTTGAAGATCCTTTGAGAGTTAACTGGTCTATATATCTTCTTCTCCTATATCTGAGATGAGGAACATATTGAACATGATGAAAGGCTAGAGTCCATCCTGACTCTAACTCAAATACAACTGAACCCTCTCTTCTACCGACTGCTCCTTCTGTGTGGATCCCACACCTCACCAAGCATCTAGTAGCTACTGAGCTAGGTGGCTGAAATAGATCACACTCCCCTGTCATATTGCATGTGGCACCACTATCTAGATACCACCCATCTCAGGAAATCTCCTCTAAAGCATAATGACCAAATTTAACCTTTGTAAGGTAAGAGGCAACGTCTTCACCAGCAAGCATCTGAATCCTCTGAAGCTTCTCCTTCAGAACCATGATTCTGGTCTCATGCTTGGCCTAAAATAGTGAAGTAAGGGATATTAGTTATACTGAGTTATACTTATTAAATTACTACAGAAACAAACTTTTACTGTTGTTTAATACCACTTCCACTGATCTTAATTTTTCCACCCCTTTTAATACCACATTTCTGAGTGAGGACTATTGTCAAACATTTCACATGTCATCTCTATTTGCTGATTTTAGTTGGTTATAGGTGTTGGTCTGAGTTTAAAGTCTTAAACAGTGTCTTTTGAGGTGTTAATTCACCCAAGCATTCACCACAAGACTGTTATCCCCAGATGCGGGTGTTCATCAACAAATTGTGTCAGAAACTAACCCTCCCCTCCTCATGGCAACCGGAGACCACAATCCCAAGACAACTGGCACGTAGCATGGTAGCAGGCCAAGATACACGGGTACCTGGCCCGCCAGTCTATCTAACTCCAATTTTAAATGCCCCTCACTTCTATGTGGGTTGTTGTTTCCCCCCTCTAGCACTGTCAGCGATGGCAAGTAAATGTGCCTTCAGACAACATGCTTTGATGGCTTATGCATTGGATTTGGGCCTCCCCTTTTCAATGGATCAAGCGTCAGCATGGGGATGGTGGATAATCTTCTGAATTCGAGTGGAGCTGGTGATGGGAAATGCCAATTTGATGTAGGTTAGAGTTTGTGGCATTCTGGAGCCTATCATGGCACCTCATTTGTGACATAGAGTGGTTCGCGGTAGCATGGGGTGAGGAGGCAGAGGCAGCAGTTATCAGTCTTGGGAATTCTATGAGGATTACGACTCAAGCATCCCCATGCACATTCATGAGGAGATTGACAACCATGAGGTTGCTTATTTGGCAATGCATCAGGAATCCTTTGATCCCCCCAGGGTGGTCAGCCCATATTGGGAACTCAAAAATATTCTGGGATGGACCCTCTTGGCTCAACAACAGCAAGAAGCCTGGGCTACTTCTTTAGCCCATGATCTCCATTTTGCTCTTGAGTAGGCTAGGACGCACCTAGACACCTTGGCAAATGGATTGGGCACTCACCACCCCATTTCATCATAGGCTTCACTGGTAGACTCCCACCCATCTCCAACACTAGTTCAGGCCAAGGGGCAAGAGCACCTTCATCCTGCCGCTCAGAGCACTGAGCCAAATGACGAGTGGATGCAAGGGAAGAGCATGGAATCAAAATTGGAGTGCAAGGAGAAGCATGGTTGCATCATCACCTTTAAGCCTCTGCCCAAATTTGGGAGTGATCCAGCACGGGTTCCTCTGGGATTTCCCAGCTATAAGTCAACATTCTAGTTTTTCTAAGTCAGGGTTTTTTAGTCTTTTTTGTTTCAGAATCTTATATTTCATGTCTTGCAATCATTCCCATGCTTCCAAAATAGATATGGTTCCCACACTTCCAAAATAGAAATTTCTATGCCCACAGTGAAGGGAATAACACCCAACTTGTTCACAAGATAATAGAGATGAGAGAGGTGCCCTTTATTGCTCAAGAAATCTCCCTCCAGTCTTCACAACTTCCTCTAATATAAACCAGTAGTCTATTGTCCTAAAAACATTGAATCCAATGGAAAAATCTAAATGATCTTCCACTACTGACCAGCTAGGGTGGATCTTGCACCACCAAAACTAGTGAATAATGCAAGGGTTTCTTCCAAACCTTAGCCTCTCCAAGATCAAGAGCTCTCCAAGTAATTTTCAAAAAGTGATTAGTGTAGAATGAGGAGAGAACTTCTCTTTTTACCCTTTTTATATTTCCCTCGCCACTTTTGGCCCTTTTTGCCTTTTATTTTAATAAAGTCACTTTTCCCTAAGTTCTTAACCTCATTGGAGCTCTATTTCCAACATGAAGCCATCCAAAGTGACAATATATTCAGGACAATAGTATGATCTAGGGTTGGAATGGACTATATAGTGCCCAAGACTCACACATACCAACAATCAATAGTTTGATATTGTGATGGAATGGGCAAACCTATTAAGGATGAAGAAAACATTTCTTTCTATGCCTAAATCAACTCTTACTTACAGTGACTTGGAAATATATTTGGAGGCCAGACTTTGGAGCTTGTTAGTGCACAAAATGTAGGGAATTTTTGAACTTTTGAAGCTAGGGTTCATCACACCGTAGCTCCTTAATGCCTTTTATATATGATTGAGATTTGGTGGTTGGTGTGGTTTCTTTGGAATAAATCCCTATGTTATGGTGTCTTACTAAGCATGCATGAGAAAAAGTAAAAGAGTTTATGGTATTTTCAGCAGCATATACCTGCCAGAATAGAATCAACCTGAGACTGTCAAGGGCATATCTATGACCTAATTTTGAATGAATCTGTGTATGGAAGTAGAATTGGTGCAGGGGCACCTAGATACTTTAATTAATTTCATGTTTATTTTGATGTTTTGGTATTGTATAAAGTCCAAGTGACCAATTGTAAGGCCTAGTGCCATGTGTGAGTCCGAGTGGAATAAATCTAGGTTCATTTTGTAAGTCCCAAGTGACATTTGTCAATTGTAATCACATAATGCTAAAAATAGAAATAATGCCAAAATAGGCAATAGTGTTTCCCAGCTACTTGGAATCGATCTCCCAGCCACTTGGAGTCAATTTGGTACTACTCTGGGCGAATCTATAAAAACTAGGGAAATGAACAAGATCATGTATTATTATTATTATTAGGGATTAAGGTTGTAATCAGTCATATGATGTGGTGATTGAATGTAACTGTGCGAATGTAATCAAACTTTGTTAAGGAGAATCAAACTATTTCTGTGTCATAAATTTGTTTCCCATTCTTTGTAAATACGAATTGCATAGCTATAGATTTCCTTTTCTTTATCTTTTCCATTTGTTGCAAAATGTCGATGTGAAGCATTCCACTGATAAGATTTCTATCGAAATCAGTGGAATGGATTTGTTGTATGATATGTGTTTTTCATTTCTAGTTTTGCTTTCCTATTTGGCGGTGTAGATGTTCCAAATCATAGGTTGTGCACAGTAGACGACCTAGCATCTCCATGTGCTAGGGTTTGGATTGGGGAAGTTGAAATCATTATCGGTGAGGTCGTGGCCAACGATAAAGCATTTCTTTCTCAAGTCGGTAAGGATAGTCTGGTCGAAGAAAGACTTGATGGGTTGAGCAGAAATCACGGCCAAGATTCACATCAGGGTGACGAAGCACATCAGCCTAAGTGTATGAGCATTCACCGATGACAAGAGCCCCACTGAAGACACTAACATCGGCATAAGTTTTGAATGTATATTGTGAATGTATATCACAAAGGCATGCTAAGAATGTATGTTGAGAAAGCATATGAGGAATGTATGTTGGGAATGTATCTTTCAGCGGATACAAGTAGTGACCAAGTGTAATGGTGAATTGGTGCATGTGAACCAGCGATAACAAGTCAAGCAATGTATATGAGTTGATCTATTTTGATCTATTTTGTCTGCTTCCATTGTGTGCTCTGCATCAAGAATGGCATCTCCAACAACATTAAGAATGAGAATTATGGGTACAGCTCTAGTCTCCTATAGAAAATCTAGATTTCATGTACATCCAAGATACTAAGCAACGAGGATCAATATTAGTTCTAAAAATGGAATGCCTCGGGCACAATAAGGTCCTTCCACAGATTGCTAATATTAAAGAGCTTAGACTGTTTGCAAAAAAACCAGATGCTTTTGAGCCAACAGAATATACTATTTTTGAAGCCTTGGGTTCCCTACATGAGACTTCAAATGTAGTGCCCCTCATTTTGTCTTTCTGATAGTTATTCTATTTAGACATTATGACATCTTGGATTTACTGTTTTGATGATGATACTTGTTTATTGCTATAATGATCCTATTAGAACTATTGGTTATGCTTATATTATGGACTCAGTTGATTATGTGGACCAATTTTATCATGTGCTTAATGCGATTATCTAATGGTGTTTTCATTTAGTTGTTTAGTGACTAATGTCCATGCATGATATGGTTACTTGTGGATGTGATTGGTGGAAGGGATAGTGTCACATTACTCATGCATGAGTACCCTGCTACACTGTGATTCTCTTCCACGGTGTGTTTGATTAGATGGTTATATGTATATATATGCTCGACATTTCATTTGTTGTAGGTTGTAGGTACCAAACATCCACTCCACCTGAATTGGCAGGTCTGAGCGTGCCTTATATCCAATGGAGAATTGTTGATAAGAGATGACATAAGGTCCCTTGGCTTGTTATTACCCTCAAAGAGGGTGAGTTCATGTCCTGTGATCTATCAGTTTGGTCGATTGGATTTAATGGTCAGTCACCTTTGTGGTGGTCATGTGTCGATTGTGCTTCGTCGTCAGGTTTTGTTGGCATTGAATAGTTTAAGTCATAATTGTTTGATTATGTTTTGGTTAATCGTTGTCGTAGCATAAATTATGGGTCTTGTGAGCACATTAAAATTAATAATAATAATAACAATATTTTATTAAGAATAATAAATTTGAGTGTTTTATTATTTGTCATTAAACTCATGAAATATTTATTGGCGAATGATATCATAATATATTCCATTTTCTAATTTAAGATTATTTATGAGGTTGCTATTATGTTGTTAGAAAATCTTGTGTGGTTAAAATCAAAATGAATTAATTTTAGTTTGTCGTGCTTGGGGTAATGGGAATTAATTGTGGTGTTAGTGGGGGTTAGTAACAGAGAGGAGAAATTATTATTTTTCTTTTTTATACCTCTTTGGATTTTGGGGGGAAGGGAAGAAGAAATTTGGGAGTTGAAAGATTGGAAAGCTGGTTTTTGGTGGCTATAGCATTCGACCCTGGCAACAAACTTCCAGTACAGAGGACCCAGGTTCCACCATCATTTGTATTTATCTCTGTTTCGATGAATCTTGATTTAAAAAAATACTGTCAATTTCATTGCTTAAAATTTTCTAAAGCCTTTCGATAAAACCATTATGTGTTTATTCTATGATCTTTGCAATGTTTAATGACATCTCTTGAGGCATTTTTCCTTATCTTAAATCTACAAGATCCAACAACCTCTAAAAATTTATGAAACAACCTCTCACGAATTTGGAATAAGTGATTTTGTTGTTTTCAATAAATTTGGGTGTTACTTATCTTTTTGTAAGTTGTCTTTGAAGATCCAACGGTAACTCCTAAACCTTTTCAAATTTTGGAAAACCACCTACACTACTACTTGATATGGGCTATTCTACACAAAACCCATGTCCTAGAATTTCAAGGTTCATCTTCATCTGCGCACAAATTGAGACAAAAGTTAACTTCCTGGAAACTACTAAAAATATGGGTTGACTGTATCTTTTACCAAATGGTGGACCTTCACATATGCAAACTAGGTATGATCCAATGAATACAAATCTATCTAGAATTACATAGCTACAAAACCTGTGTTTCCAAATCCTAACTTGAAAGGTTCTTAAGCCTATCCAATAAATCCATTTTGTGCATATCTGCGATCCTTGCATTCCGGTAGATGACATTTCTTTGATGCATTCTATCAAATAGTTCATGTGCTTTGTCTATGTTTCCACATACATGTAACCAATGCATTTCCAACTATAATATCTAACAAAAATTTCCCAACATTATGTTTGATGGATGTCCAAACCTGTGCCAAGCTCCCATTTAGGTGCATGCAGAGAGGATACTAGTAAAGGCTCAGAATTTGACTTTACACCTGTTGATTGCCTTTGCTTGAAAGTCTTTAAAGCCTATTCAGCAAATCCATTTTGTAAATAACTTGCAATCATTGCATTCATTGCGATCAGATTAGACTTAACCCTGCCAATTGCATTTATTTAAAACTTTCAATTCATTTTGTACATATTTGCAAGCATTGCATTTCTTCAATCATTGCATTTGATAATGTTTAGTCTCAAATAGATAGTTTCATTTTGTGGATTGCAAGTAATAGGAAGTTAAATAATTAAGATTTTATTTATTAGAAAGTTTCTTTCTTTTCTGGGATGCTAGTGTCAGTCCGGAACAGCAGTTGATTATACCAACTTAGTAAGGGATAGATTTTATAGTTATGGCACATAAGGGTATTTTGTATGAGATAAAAACAAGTATATATTATAGGTTATAGTTTAGTTATTTTATATTCTTCCAGATTAGAGTTTCCATTAATGTTTATTTGTCTTGGATGAAAAATATTTGCTATCCATGATTTTAGTATTTATTATTATTATTATTATTACCATTATTATTAATTCAAACTTATTAGTTGATATCCCCTAGTTGATAGATATGATGTTAAATATTCAGATTCATTTAGTTTAGATATTAAAATTGTATTGATATAGCTAATATCGCAATTGATGCATGTGATAACATAGAATCTATTGTTTTATTTAGTTTAATAAGGAGATCGATATGAATATATATTTATTGTTGATAAATTTAATGTAAATTTGGCATTGTATTATTACGATTTAATGGAAATGATTATGTTAGGTTGAAATTTGATAAGAGGATTTGAAAATAGGTTTATGATCATGAAATTTGAGTAATAGGTAATTGGTTAATAGAAAATTGGTTTATTATGAATTCAAGTGCTTTAAGTAATGCAATTTGTTTAAGGACCTTGTTTAATCAATCAATTCAAATATATTTATTGTTGTTATTTAAAAACCGTTATCATTAAGGATTAGTTGATAGGGTAGAATATAACATTAGTCTTACCCTTGAGATATACAATTTTATTATTTGTTACTTGAATCTCAAATAAGGTTAGATGTTTAAATATTGAGTTTTGGAATATTGATTTAATGCTAGTCGATTTTATGTGTAAATGGCATAATGAGTCTTTGTGTATGTCATTAGTGATTTCCAGAGGCCTAGAAGGTCTAGGTTTGAATTCATGTTTTGTGTCGAAAAGAAGTTTGAGTTTTAGTTGTATTTGTATAAATATGATTTGATTATCATGTTTTGGAAATTAAGTATTGGTAGATGCAAATTTAAACTTAGTATTATTATCATTATGTTTTCCCTTATCAAGAATTGTTATAAAATTTTGTATTTAGATTTTATTGTGAGTGAAACTTGTGTAAATCGTCATGGTTAAGTCATGTTGTCAAGGTTAGTTCTAGAGGCATAGGTTTTAATGTTTTGTTTTCATGTATATGCTATGATTTTTAAAGTGTCATGATGGGGAATTAAGTCTTGCAAGGATGAGTTGGGTCAATTGTTGTGTTGTTTATGCATTAAGTAGTGTGTCAGATTTTATAAATGGGGGGATTTTGGAAAATGTAAAAGCATTATGTTGGTTTTGGTTGCTTCACATGGAAGCTAAAGGGCAATGTTGTGAAAATTTTCATGTGATTTAGTTGTTATGCAAGAAGGTAATGCCTTGCATGGTTCTTGTATATTTGTTGTTATGATCAATTCTATGCTTGTTGAGTAGGGTCTTCTAGATGCAGATAGGGGAGTGGCTCTTAATGGGGGCTAGAGCCAAAAGTGGTGTCCAGGACAACCCATGTGAGAATGTCTTAACTCAGTGATAACCTAATTAATGAATTAAGGGGTTGGGTAGTTAATCACACTAAACAAGATAAGTGAATGCCTCACTCATGGCTCAAGTGCTCATTTAGGCTTGAGATGAGATGAGAAGGCCTGGAATGGAAAGATCAATGACCTTGTCCTCATGAAAGGTATGTTGATTCCGCATGAGTTTGTATGGGGGCCAAGAGTCGAGAGAGGCTGCCAGGACAACCCAAGATGGGGGCTGGGGCCTAGGAAGGCTTACCAAGACAACCCATGACAAGCTATGTGATGACACTTCTCCCTACTGCAATCTAGCATTCCTGAGTTGTATTTTTCCCAGTCATTGTGTGGTTGCCTCTGGAAGTGATGTTTGAGTATTGCCCTTTTTTTTTGTAGTCTTGTGTAGTCCTTGTTCTTCCTAGTTATTATCTTCTTATATGTTCTTGTCGTGGGACCTCATTGTTATCTCCTAGCACGAAGGGGTGGACCTCAGGGTTCCACATGGTCGGGTGGTAGTGCTTATCTCCATTGGTCCCTTTGTTTTTGTTCATGTGCGATGAGGATATATCATGTAGAAGATCACTAATCTTGTTTTGTTAGAGAAAATAGATATTTATGTTTATATTTTAGCCTTGTATATTAGTTGAACCATGTATTATTATATTGATGTATATTCTCCGATGTAATCAGGAAGTGACATTGTAGACATTGTATTGAGGTATTCTATTGTAAGGGAATTGTAAATATATTTCACATCATATATGCAAGATCCTAATGTTGACTTTTCTGATGACTTAAATGTATGTGTTGATTCAGTTGATGTTGTTGGATTTAGAATGTATCATGGTTGTTGTTAGATCAAGTTAATTTTCAGTAGTGCAGCCATGTTATCCCTAGAGATGTTAATTTAACTCGTTGTTATCAGACTAAGCTATGTGTTTTTCTCATTATTTCTATTTTTTAAAAAAACTACCTTTTTATTTCTTTAGTTGAACTCTTCTCTAGGGTTGCATGGTTGAGCATTACATTTGGTATCAGAGCCAAGTTTTCAAACACTGGGTACTCTGGGTATATATAAGCCCATTATGTTTTCCTAGTTACGTAGATTCTATAGGGTACGTTTTCCCTTTTGTCATCCTTTCCTTACAGCCTGAGATTGTCCTTTGTTGGTTTAGTGTAGAGGATGCCTAGAGGTCGAGGTCGACGTCAGGGTCAGGGTAGGGGATGCGGAAGAGGTGGTGGTGGTACACCCCCTCCTAGTTCCCCTCATGAGAGTGCTCAGGAAGGCGGGGGTCAAAATATGGAGAACCAAGGTCAGTCGGAGGGAGCTCAGTTGCGTTAGTTGCTTGAGGAGGTCCTTATTTGTATGAGCCCTAGGCAGGAGGTAGATCAACCAAGAGGGGGACAGGAGGTAGATCAGCAGAGGTTAGGGAAAGAGAAAGGTTTCCTAGGAGAAGAGATATGATAGCAGAATAGAAGGGTATCTTAGCAGGCCACATGAGAGTTCTTTTGAGGGCATGCCCTCCCACATTTGATGGCTCTAGTAGTAGTTTAGAGGCAGAGACCTGGCTGTTGGATTTGAGTAGGTGTTTTTCCATGCATCCATATGGTAGTAACACCAAGGCGAGATGTGACATCTTGCACCTCAGAGGTTTTGCTTCTACATGGTGGCGTTTAAAGGAGCAGAAGTTGCACTTAGATATTGGTACAGTTTCCTGGGAGTTATTCTTGGAGAGGTTCAGAGCTCATTTCTTGTCGGATCACTAGAAGCAGCATTGTGCAGATGAATTCCATGAGTTGAGATAGATGGCCATGTCAGTAGAGCAGTATGAGCATATATTTTATGAGCTTAAGTAGTATGCAGGCATTGGCGATGATGAGGCTATGTTAGTTCAACATTTTATTAAGGGCTTGAATGCCCGTATCAGTGGAGGAGTCCGTGGTTTCGAGCCTAAAACCATGGAGGTAGCAGTTGAGAAGGCCCAGTTTGTAGAGGAGAATTTGGTAATGGCTCTTGGTTGTCATATAGGTGTATAGATTGGTAGTGCACCTCCAGCAGGTGTTGGGCCTCATGGTGGTCAGTCTCAAGCAGCCGGCTCTTCAAGAAGCCATCATGTACCCACTAAAGGCGAACAACAGCAACAACAACAGTAGTATTCCCAGTCAAAATCAAAGAATTCTCAGCCTTAGCAAGGTGGTGGTACTCAGTCGGGAAAAGACCATAATTGGCGGCAGGCCAAGAATTATCATCCCAATCAGCCAGTTCAGAGCACATAGTCTGTAGTTAATAGAGATAATTTCCAATAGTCTAATGCTTTCTCAGGTGGTGGAGATTATGGTAGAGGTACAGGATGTTTCTCTTATGGTCAGCAGGGCCATATAGCCAGGCAGTGTCCACAAAAGAATGCTGCAGGATTTGGTCAGAGGTAGGCAGCTTCAGAACTGACTGTAGGTGATGCAAGAAGGTCACATATGTTGTTTATAGTGGTTGTTCCTCGCTAGGCAGAGCATTAGGGAAGAGTCTTAGAGACCGCAGGTAGAGGTCAGGCAACTTTCTTGGAGCTCCTACACATTTTGTAGCATCAAGGGTTGACCCTCAGGGGGCACAGGAGTAGAGCAGGCAAGGGCCCAATGGGATCCTAATGATGAGTCTTCTACTGCTTGGGAGGTTGTGTCAGGATGCAAGATCTCTACCCTTATTTTGTTGCATGCTTCCAGGAGTAAGCCTGATCCTAGCGGGGGAGGATGTAGTGCCCCTCATTTTGGCTTTCTGATAGTTGTTCGATTTAGACATTATGACATCTTGGATTTACTATTTTGATGATGATACTTGTCTATTTCTATAATGATATTGTTAGAACTATTGGTTATGCTTATATTATGGACTCAGTTGATTATGTGGACCAATTTTATCATGTGCTTAATGTGATTATTTGATGATGTTTTCATTTAGTTCTTTAGTGACTGATGTGCATGCATGATATGGTTACTTGTGGATGTGATTGGTGGAAGGGATAGTGTCAGATTACTCATGTGTGAGTACCCTGCTACGCTGTGATTCTCTTCTACGGTGTGTTTGATTAGATGGTTATATGTATATATATATGCTCGACATTTCATTTGTTGCAGGTTGTAGGTTGTAGGTACCAGGCATCGACTCCACCTAAATTGGCAGGTCTGAGCGTGCATTATATCCAATGGAGAATTGTTGATCAGAGATGACATAAGGTCCCTAAGCTTTTTATCATCCTTGAAAAGGATGAGTTCATGTCCTATGATCTATCAATTTGGTCAGTTGGGTTTAATGGTCAGTCACCTTTGTTGTGGTCATGTGTCAATCGTGCTTGGTCATCGGGTTTTGTTGGCATTAGATAGCTTAAGTCGTAATTATTCGATTATAGTTTGGTCCATCGTTGTTGTAGCATAAATTATGGGTCTTGTGAGCACATTAATAATAATAATAATAATAATAATATTTATGAAGAATAATAAATTTGAGTGTTTTATGAGTTGTTATTAAGCTCATGAAATTATTATTGGTGAATGATATCTTAATATATTCTATTTTCTAATTTAAGATTATTTATGAGGTTGCTGTTATGTTGTCAGAAAATCTTGTGTGGTTAAAATCAAAATGAATTAATTTTAGTTTTTCATGCTTGGGGTAATGGGAATTAATTGTGGTGTTAGTGAGGGTCAATAACGGAGAGGAGAAATTATTATTTTGCTTTTTATACCTCTCTAGATTTTGGGGGGAAGGGAAGAAGAAATTTGGGAGTTGGAAGATTGGGAAGCTATTTTTGGTGGTTGCAGCATTCGACCCCAACAACAAACTTCCAACACAGACGACTCAGGTTCCACCATCATCTGTATTTATCTTTGTTTCGATGAATCTTGTTTTAAAAAAAAATCTGTCAATTTCATTGCTTAAAATTTTCTAAAGCCTTTCGATAAAACCATTGTGTTTATTCTATGATCTTTGCAATGTTTAATGACATCTCTTGAGGCATTTTTCCTTATCTTAAATCTACAAGATCCAACAACCTCTAAAAATTTATGAAACAACCTCTCACGAATTTGGAATAAGTGATTTGGTTATTTTCAATAAATTTAGGTGTTACTTATCTTTTTGTAAGTTGTCTTTGAAGATCCAACCATAACTCCTAAACCTTTTCAAATTTTGGAAAACCGCCCACGACACTACTCAATATGGGCCATTCTGCACAAAACCCATGTCCTAGAATTTTGAGATTCATCTTCATCTACGCGCAAATTAAGACAGACGTTGACTGCCTGGAAACTACTAAAAATATGGGTTGACTGTATCTTTTACCAAATGGTGGACCTTCACATGTGCAAACTGGGTGTGATCCAATGAATACAAATCTATCTAGAATTACATAGCTACAAAATCCGTGTTGTTGAATCCTAACTTGAAAGGTTCTTAAGCCTGTCCAATAAATCTATTTTGTTCATATCTATGATCCTTGCATTATGGTAGATGACATTTCTTTGATGCATTCTGTCAAACAGTTCATGTGCTTTGTCTATGTTTCCACATACATGTAACCAGTGCATTTCCAACTATAATATCTGACAAAAATTTCCCCAACATTATGTTTGATGGATGTCCAAACATGTGCCAAACTCCCATTTAGGTGCATGCAGAGAGGATGCTGGTAAAGGCTGGGAATTTGATTTTACGCCTATTGATTGCCTTTGCTTGAAAGTTTTTAAAGCCTATTCAGCAAATCCATTTTGTAAATAACTTGCAATCATTGCATTCATTGAGATCAAATCAGACTTAAGCCTGCCGGTTGCATTTGTTTAAAACTTTCAATTCATTTTGTACATATTCTACAAGCATTGCATTTGATAATGTTTAGTCTCAAATAGATAGTTTCATTTTGTGGATTGCAAGTAATAGGAAGTTAAATAATTAAGATTTATTTATTAGAAAGTTTCTTTCTTTCCTGGGATGCTAGTATCAGTCTAGAATAGCAGTTGATTATACCAACTTAGTAAGGGATAGATTTTATAGTTATGGCACATAAGGGTATTTTGTATGAGATAAAAATAAGTATATATTCTATGTTATAGTTTAGTTATTTTATATTCTTCCATATTAGAGTTTCCATTAATGTTTATTTGTCTTGGATGAAAAATATTTGCTATCCATGATTCATAGTATTTATTATTATTATTACCATTGTTATTAATTCAAACTTATTAGTTGATATCCCCTAGCTGAGAGATATGATGTTAAATATTCAGATTCATTTAGTTTAGATATTAAAATTGTATTGATATAGTTAATATGGGAACTGATGCATGTGATAACATAGAATCTATTGTTTTGTTTAGTTTAATAAGGTGATCGATATGAATATATATTTATTGTTGATAAATTTAATGTAATTTTGGTATTGTATTATTATGATTTAATGGCAATGATTATGTTAGGTGGAAATTTGATAAGAGGATTTGAAAATAGGTTTATGATCATGAAATTTGAGTAATAGGTAATTGGTTAATAGAAAATTGGTTTATTATGAATTCAATTACTTTAAGTAATGCAATTTGTTTAAGGACCTTGTTTAATCAGTCGATTCAAATATATTTATTGTTGTTATTTAAAAACTGTTGTCATTAAGGATTAGTTGATAGGGTAGAATATAACATTAATCTTACCCTTGAGTTATGCAATTTTATTATTTGTTACTTGAATCTCGAATAAGGTTAGATGTTTAAATATTGAGTTTTGGAATATTGATTTAATGCTAGTCAATTTTTCTGTGTAAACGGCATAATGAGTCTTTGTGTATGTCGTTAGTGATTTCCAGAGGCCTAGAAGGTCTAGGTTTGAATTCATGTTTTGTGTCGCAAAGAAGTTTGAGTTTTAGTTGTATTTGTATAAATATGATTTAAATTAGCATGTTTATGTGTAAATGGCATAATGAGTCTTTGTGTATGTCGTTAGTGATTTCCAGAGGCCTAGAAGGTCTAGGTTTGAATTCATGTTTTGTGTCGTAAAGAAGTGTGAGTTTTAGTTGTATTTGTATAAATATGATTTAAATTATCATGTTTTGGAAATTAAGTATTGATAGATGCAAATTTAAACTTAGTATTATTATCATTACATTTTCCCTTATTAAGAATTTTTATAAAATGTTGTATTTAGATTTTGTTGTGAGTGAAACTTGTGTAAATTGTCATGGTTAAGTCATGTTGTCAAGGTTAGTTCCAAAGGCATAGGTTTTTAATGTTTTGTTTTCATGTATATGCTATGATTGTTAAAGTGTCATGATGGGGAATTAAGTCTTGCAAGGATGAATTGGTTCAATTGTTGTTTTGTTTATGCATTAAGTAGTGTGTCAGATTTTGTAAATGGGGGGATTTTGGAAAATGTAAAAGTATTATGTTAGTTTTGGTTGCTTCACATGGAAGCTAAGGGGTAATGTTGTGAAAATTGTCCTATGATTTAGTTGTTATGCAAGAAGGTAATGCCTTGCATGGTTCTTGTATATTTGTTGTTATGATCATTTCTATGCTTGTTGATTAGGGTCTTCTAGATGTAGATAGGGGAGTGGCTCTCAATGGGGGCCGGAGCCCAAAGTAGCATCTAGGACAACCCATGTGAGAGTGTCTTAACTCAGTGATAACCTAATTAATGAATTAAGGGGTTGGGTATTTAATCACACTAAACAAGATAAGTGAATGCCTCACTCATGGCTCAAGTTCTCATTTAGGATTGAGATGAGATGAGAAGGCCTGGAATGGCAAGATCAACGACCTTGTCCTCATGAAAGGTATGTTGATTCCACACGAGTTTGTATGGGGGCCGGTAGTCAGGAGAGGCTGCTAGGACAACCCAAGATGGGGGTCGAGGCCTAGAAAGGCTTACCAGGACAACCCATGACAAGCTATGTGATGACACTTCTCCTTACTACAGTCTAGCATTCCTGAGTTGTATTTTTCCTAATCATAGTGTGGTTGCCTTTGGAAGTGATGTTTGAGTATTGCCATGTTTTGTTTTAGTCTTGTGTAGTCCTTGTCCTTCCTAGTTATTATCTTCTTATATGTTCTTGTTGTGGGACCCTATTGTTATCTCCTAGCACAAAGGGGTGGACCTCAGGGTTCCACATGGTCAAGTGGTAGTGCTTATCTCCATTGGTCCCTTTGTTGTTGTTCATGTGTGATGAGGATATATCATGTAGAAGATCATTGATCTTGTTTTGCTAGAGAAGGCAAATATTTATGTTTATATTTTAGCCTTGTATATTGATTGAACCATGTATTATCATATTGATGTATATTCTCTGATGTAATCAGGAAGTGACATTGTAGACATTGTATTGACGTATTCTATTGTAAGGAAATTGTAAATATATTTGACATCATATATGCAAGATCCTGGTGTTGAATTTTCTGATTACTTAAATTTATGTGTTGATTCAGTTGTTGTTGTTGGATTTAGAATTTATCATGGTTGTCGTTAGATCAAGTTAATTTTTAGTAGTGCAGCCATATTATCCCTAGAGATATTAATTTAACTTGTTGTTATCAGACTAAGTTATGTGTTGTTCTCATTGTTTCTATTTTAAAAAATAATAATAATTCTGCCTTTTTATTGCTTTAGTTGAACTCTTCTCTAGGGTTGCATGGCGGGGCATTACATCAAATCCAAACAATGCAATGATTATAGATGTGACATAGACTTGAAGAATTTAACTACAAGAAGCATGGGCTACTTCTTTGGCCCAACAAGAAGTGTCTAGTAATCATAGGTGTAGAGATTTAAGAGAAGAGCTCATCCATATGCCAAAAGACCTTGCAAATCAAATTATCAATACTTTGAATGCTACTTCTAGGGTAGGTTTGCAAGCATTGGGGATAAATGATAGGTCATCTATTATATTGGATGCCCGAAGACTTATTGGAAAGCATCAGATAATGGAAAGTGTGCAAAATAAGGTAGATGAACTTCTAAAGAAAGTGGTAGGTTTCAAGGATCGATTCACTAATCTTTTTAAGAAAGGTTTTCCATCATTTTGGAATGATCGTTAGTATTTGATTCCTCAAAATCATTATTTGGAATTACTAGCCAAATGTAGAAGTGAAGACTCCAAATTTGAAGATCTTAGCAAATCACTGAAGGGGCAGTCTATAGTAGATAAATTGAAAGATGACTTTGATCTCTTAACTAAGTTCAAATTATTAGTGCACACTACTTGCCTCCATTTTCATATGCTCAATATAATGACCTAGAGTTTTCAACTAGTGAAATGATAGCTTATAATTTCCCAAGTACTTCTCGATGGGCCAGCATTATTAAATATGGAATGAAGGTTCACCTACCTTCTGGAAGATAAGCAGCAGGCCTTATTCCGTGCAACTGTCCACCAATTTCTGAGCAACGGTCCAAATATCTTGTAGCAGTTCCAACAAACAAACTAGAATCTTTGTAGCAGTTTTAAATATTTCTGTTTGATTTTAATTAGAGCATAAAGTTAGTTTGATGAGCTAATAATGGATCAAACTTTGTAATTATTTATATAAACTATGTAAATTCAAAGACAAGGGGTTCCAGACTGTTTTGTTACACTCAGAATCTGTTATTTAGAAGGTGTATTTGATAGCTATATATAATTTAATACAGAAGTGTTGAAAGGCCTATATTTTTATCTCAATGAATTCCTAGAGTTTTCAGTATCAGTTTGTTCCCTCTCATGTTTGTGCTTCCAGTTCTTATATTATGTTCTAAATGTTGATGTATACAGTGAATGTGATTTATTATTTTTATGAATGATAGAATCATTACAAGATCCATGGTGATATATTGTGATGCCTATTTTCTTAAGACATTAACATATTTTGTATAAGTTTCTACTGCAAATTATATGAGATTAGTTCATGGAGCACTTGGTCTCCATTGGGTCACACATGTTCATTCATCACGTTTTGACATAGATCGACCTCATCACCACACGTGGGACTTGATTTGGCATTGGCACATATGTTAAGGCATGATAGAGATGACATAGCACCCTTACACACATGTTGAGGCTTCATGGAGGTTGTTTATTGGTTCATGCATGGATTATTTGGTCTACTTGACCCACACAAGATACTTTATTACTTTTCTATGTGGAGTGGCCCTTCATCTTCCACAGGTTTAGGGTTGATCTAGCATTTGGGCACACATATTCATGCATGAGAGGACTATTTTATGGTTTTTTGGTGCTTGGAGTCCAGCGCCACCCCCTCTGTCTATAGGACTTAGGTTTGGCTTTTACACCAAACACTCTCTATAAGACCTATGTGGTGGTTCAAGGCCCTGTGCCACATCACCCATGGGTCCTAGAAGTGGATGTTACAACAAAAGTGCCTAGTTTTCAACCCTAAAACATAGCCTAAAACTCAAGAGGAGGAGTTAGGTCATTAACTTCTAAGAACACTAAATGGTACCCTTCCATCAGCCTCAAGTGTTCAGTAAAAACATAGTGGCCCTAGTTAGCAGGTTGTATGGGGAGAAGAATGCTTCTCATTTTCAAGAATCTTAAGTCTCGTTGCTACGTATGTTGCTTAAAGAAGGGCCAATTTTAAATTAGGTAGTTGTTTTGTCACTCACTTTGTGTAATGAAATAATGAGAGTTGAGTCTCCTCCAGTGGGCACAAAGCCAAAATTCTATACAACATCTTACTTGTGTTATATTATTTGTGCAACTAATAAATTCTTTGGGGATGAATTGGACATGGAGCATCCCATGTCATTTTGTCCATGTTTATTGCTAGGACCGATGGGAGCACAAATATTCATCCAAATATGAGCACATCTGTGACCTATTATTTTCTCCCTTGCATGAGCTATTATTTAAGATTTAAGGTTCCCTAGGTTGTCTGAAGACATGATCAGAATCTTGGAGAACCTAAAAGATTACTCCCTATATGAGTTGTTAACATATAGGAAGATCTATGGCACCACAAAGGCACCCCATACTTTTCCCAAGCATGTACCTGACATGTTGTTGATCAAGAAGTTGCATGTCATACTATACTCTTGAGATTTAATGAAGCCATGGAAGCAATGGTAATGGATGTAGATGATATGGATCTAGTGGCTAGGGCTACGAATAGGGTTGCCACAACACAAGAAAATGAATCAAACATTCTTAAAATGACATGAGAAATGGAAGGGCATAAGAAGGAAATTGAGCACTTAAAACATCAAGTGGAATACTACAAGGATGCAAGGTATGACATAGGTGATTTCATGGAATATGCATTATAAATCCATAATGACTTGACCTTGGTGTAAAAGGAGTTCTACAAGGATGTGCTAGATCTATAGGATGCCTACCAAGATGCATCAAAACATTCTTACATGTTAAAAGAATGGCAGCATTATAAGGAAGGATGGCAAAGATGCATGTGGATCACTTAGTAGAGTGGCAACATGATAGCAAGAAAGCACTCCTTGAGATACCATGTTTGAGAGAAAAGAAGATAAATCAAATCAGCATGGGACTAAGTTACTCAAATGATACAACTCATAACTTAAATGATGACACTTAAGAGATATTAAAAGACAATGGTCATTAATTAAAAGATGTGATGAAAATAAGGCATGAATGTCACCCACTGCCTTTTAAGGCAAACAATATTTTTTTTCCTCAACATGAAATAATGGGACAATTGAGTGCGATCTAGGGCCAACAGAGAAGCACTTTAGAACTCATCCTATGCATCAATAAACAACTCAACACAAGAAATGCAAATTGCCATATTAACACAACAATATCCAACTAAGTTATGGAAAGTCAACTATTGATACATCGTTCTCCATTGAGATTAGAAAATCAGTCCACTTTTTGCTTTGTAACATTTCCTTTTCAAATTGCATTGAATGCTAGCCATATTTCTCCTCCTGTCAAAACATGGCACATGGACTAGTTAAACTAATTAATATGCAATCATTTACTTTTTCCTAGGAAATAAAAAAATATATCATTTAACATATTAAATATACTTACGAATGTACAGATCAAGGCTTGTAAACCTTTCTAGCCACTGTGATGCATGGCACGAAGTTTGTCAAGCCTAGCCTTGGAGGCCTTGTCCTGAAACATATACTATTTCTATTTAACTATGCACAAATAAAATTTAAAAATCATTTAATAAATTTGATATAATATTATGAGCAAATTCAAATACATGCATACTCTCCTCACCAGACTTCCACTATGCATTCAACTTCTCATATGCTTTTACAAGCTCTTTCCATACTTTCACACTTACATCAATTGGCCTTTTTTTGAGCCTTAGCTCGGGAGGGATTTTTTTATCTTCTTTGTTTGGTTGCACCGAAATCTCTTGCAGTTTTGAGACATTCGTAGCTTTATCTTCTTTACAGACCAACCTGTGCCAAATTCAGTCTCCATGTCATGGATAATTAATTTTTGCAGGTGCATGGGTATCTTTGAGAATGGAAAATGTAGATGGTCTTTGAACCGTTGAAGGTATGATTCCTTCAACCTATTCACAAATGTTTTTCCAGCATCTATCGTTCAAACTTCCCCTAAAACCACTATATTCTATCTTGGTATCGTAGCTACCAATGCAAGATGCAAAACATGGCATGGTGGAAGAAGTCTGTGTCCCAGGAGTGGCTGGGACATAGAAGTCTCTGCTCCCTATTCCACATTCATAGAGTTTATTGTTATTGATTTCCATCTGGATCTTTTGCTTGATCCAGGACTGGTTAGAGAATCAATTGATTCCCTGTGACACGATTGATTTGGTTGCAATGTTTTAGGGGCTTTACTAGATCATTTTTCTATGTATCTAGCAAGCATTGTCAAGTCCACACCATCCAATTTGTTCACTACCTCTACCCCCAATATGGAAGCCAATGCCTATTTGTCTTTGTTAGTCTCATGTCCCTATATATATATATAATTTCCTCTTTTAAATTTAGAAATAAAAACTAAAAACTAAAAATCAAAGAAACAATGGAAACATTTACAAATCTATAAATTGACAATGAATTACCTCATTGTGGCCAGAGTCTGCTCCCTTTGCTCCCTCCCCTCTATTGCATGACATTTTGAGATGACCTAGGGCAAATTATTTCCATCCAGTCTGTGGAGGCAAATGAAGTACACACTACCACGTATGAATTAACAGCGTGCTTGACCAATCATATGAGCACCTACAGAAATATAAAGTTAAATCTCTTCAGTATAACTTCTTTCAATTTGCTTTGCAAAGACATCAGCAATGAGGTTTACCTGAAAGTGCAACCATGTTCATAGCAGACAGTCCTTGAGCATGAAATGTTGAGATGAGAGAGTTGAGGCTTGAACCAAGGCCTAGAAGAAGGTTGTTTGTACCACTTTCACTTTCCGTTATTGAATCTAGCCTTCCAAGCCTTACAGCCCACGATGGACCTCCCAACTACCAATTATAATCACAAATTTCTAATTTCATTATAGAGGAGAGCAAGAATAATTTGTCTATAACATTAGAAAAAAATGTAAGCGAAGGTAGAGGAGTGCAGAAATATTTACTTGGACAACAGAATCACAAGCGGTTGTTGCCAAAATATCAACGTAGGAAATAATGCCGATGCACATATTCTCAATCTGAATCTTAATTTTATCAATGACCTCGAAACCCCTGAGTGATTTAAAGTTTGGTGCTGCACTCTTTTCTCCTCTAAATGTTATTGTGTCATCCAAGAGTTCAGACCCTAAACATTTAGCTATATGGATGATAAAAATGTAGAGATAAATGATTTAGAAAACATTTTCATTACATTAACAAAACAGTCATGAAAGTGAAGGCAAGCGATGGGGTCAACCGATGCGGGTATCTATTCTTTGTGTCATCCTCTTTGCTTTTATGCTGCCTATAGTTGTTAAAATGAAGTTGCATGCCTATTTTCAAAAAAATATGTACTTTTCAAAAATGGGTATCCATTTCATTTACGAGCACCTATTCCATAATAGGTGCCCATTTAGCTTGGGGTGTTCGATCGTAAACAGGAGCTCGTTTCATAATGGGCACCTGTTTTGGCTTGGGCTCCCATTCCTAAACAGGCACCGATTATTTTCAAAATGGGTCCCTGTTCCAAGTGGTATTTTCCATCCATGCGTAACTTCTGTGAAATCTATACTCATCTTCTTGCTTTCACCCTAATAGTATATGTTAGGCTTTGAAACTAGTTAAACCAAAAATAATAAGCTTTGATATTTTTATGAACGTACAATATTCATGATATAAAAATATATATAATTTTAAAAGTAAAACTAATTATAAATGTGAATACTCTTCTATTGTTAAAAATAAATAAATAAACTATATGTATTAAATAAAAGAATTAAAGGCATGCAAATTGTGACCAAAAAGCATCATGCATTCGAAGAATGAGTTAATTAAAAGAGAAACCTCAATTAGCAAGATACACACGCCAATTTTAGAGGACACAAAGAGATAAAAATGGAGAGCAGAAGGAAAATGCACGTGCATAAAGAGAGATAGAGATAATAAAAAAGGAGAGGAAAGTCTTGAGGAAGATCTACACATAGAGGCACAAAAAAAGCAAGGGAGAAATTGATCAGTATGAAAAGCACATGAGAGAGGAAGTGCAGGAAAATCACAGGGGTGATGAAAAATATATTTAGATGGAAGAGAAAGATTATCAATAGGGATAGGAAGGGAGAGTATGGGGGTTGATCAAAATGCTGAGAGTTTCTCTAGTAGATGTTGCTTTCTTTAAAGTTTTTGGCACAAGAGGATTCAATTGCCTACATCACACGATCTGCCTTTGTATTTGTCAACTTCCAGGCATTTTTCGGTGATCTGCTAAAAAGAACTAGGTTAATGTGTAAATATTTTAGATTTCTAACATAGGAACTATTGGCTTTGTGGCTTATTGATTTTTAATTGTGTTTATTTTCCATATCAATGCAGTTTTGGAAGAAATGTTGGATATTTTTGGCACGGTTACCTAGTAAATTATTTATTTAGCATATAAATTGCTTAGCTTGTTTGCTGTTACTGGTTGTGTTCCAGAATGCTTTATATACTCCACTAGAGGAATTGATTTTGAAATTCTCTATATTCATGGTGTGTTTAGTGGATAATTTGGTTGTTTAGAGGTTTCTATTTTGTTTTCTGTAGGTTGTTATTTTTGGGCCAATATGTGTTGAATCTAAAGATTTTGGCTGCACTCAAAGAGTTACAAAACTCTTTGTTGTGGTATAGGTTTTACATCATTTAATTTATATGCTTCCTCTAATCTTCTTACACAATCTTAATTTAACATGATCTAGTTTGTAGTGGGTTTTGAGATTCTTTTCGCAGGTCATCATTCCTTAAAAAAATTGGAAATTGTTGTTCATCCATTTTTAGGTTATATAAGTCCAGCTTTGTCAATCTGTGCATCTATTTTTTATTTGCCAATGTTTTTTTTTGGTTGACCTCATACAATTGATGGCCTAATATCCATGAGATTGACCTTGTTTGAGTTTGGCTTGGTATATTTTTTATATCGGCTTCTTGTAATTTATTTATGCCTTTCAAACTATTGAATTCAACAATAAATAATGTAGTGACTTGTTTTCTTGCCTCGACCTATTTCAATATCTCCTTCTCACTGCTAAATCAGACATACATTAGAAGATAGCGACCTCTTTCACTCTTTAACCACCTTTTTGTATTTTACTCTTTATAGTATAACTTTATAGTCGGCCTTTTAGTTTTTTGGTGTCATCCTGTTAGTTTAAAACAACCAGCTCTTTAGCTTTTGAATTGTATTTAGTCAGCTTGGTTTTTTAAGCAGCGATCAAATTACCATGGAGAGGCCTATCAACAACCTTATCTTAGTTCTATCGACCTCGTACAACCAATTGATTAGCCTTTTCTGATTTGAAATGCATGTGTAGTATTTTTTATGAATTGACCTATTTTATTTTGGCCTTGATTTCTTTAGCAGCATATTTTAGGGATCTTATCAACCTTTTTGGCCATAAAATCACTCCCTTCTATATTCCTACAATGACCTGATTGCCACAAGCAACAACTAGTTTTCAAGTGGAAGGATGTCTTATCTCAAGTTATAGGTTTAATGGCCTTTCTTAAGCGTTGTTTAGTGCTTTACTGTCAGCATTTATGAAGTTTTGTTCAGTCTTTTATTATTACCTTATCGGCCTAGTTATCTCTAGAGGAAGTAAAATGAATTTTATTTATGCATAGATGCATGATACATATAAATCTAGGTTAAGAACTTCATCTCTTTTATATATTTTTTATTGGAAGAATTTGTTTGATCTAATCTACCTCCCATAGTTGAAATGATTCTTTTGTTTTATCTTTTAAATCTATTATTCATCCATTGGTGCCTATAAGTTAAGAAATAAGGACAGTTGTTTTAAAAATGAATGTGAAAGCAATAAAAGGAAGTATATTTATAGTCCTAGAGATTATACTCCCTTATTCAATCAGCAATGAGTAGATTTTAAATGGCCTTTCAGACTACACCTCTTAACACATTAAAAACATAGGTTTGTGTATGTTATCATGTCTATCAAATTTGGCATCTTCATTGATATTGTTGATGTATATGCTTGGGCTATAGTTTATTTTTGTTGTGTATATGGGTTACTTTCAGGCTAGGATGTCAAATGTGGGTAAACAGAGAAGGATTTTCCTTTTTTTTAGGATTTGACCATAAATATTTTAGGTGCTTGGGCCAAGCCATGTTCATTGAAATAGATGAAAGATTGTCAAGCAAAACTTTATTTATATATTTCTCTACCACATCCTGTTGTGAGATATTGCACATCATCATTTAGATTTGCATTTAGGCATTAGGTTGCAGCGGGTGTTCCCTCTTGCTAGTTGTTTCTATATTGCTAGACATTTTGTGCAGGGCTGGGTATCCTTCGTGTCATGAAGGATTTTGGGGAAGTGTAATTACTTTGTGGTTGGGTGGAAAAGCACATGGGCCATGTTCCCATCTTGCAGCTTGCGAAAGACCATGTGGGTTAGTGGTGGACAAGGACAGTGATTGAATTCATATTCATTTTTGTATTGTACTTGATTATTGTACCTTATCATTCTTTGACATGAATCTATGGCTAGAGAGCCAAAGATGTAATTGTATATTATTTATAGTGCTAACACCTTGATGTAGGAGCATCCAGTAGTGTAAGGGAAATCTTGTATCACCAAAAAATGATGATTCAAAATCGATGATGTTGTTTTCATTTTTTTTCAAAATTTGTATTTCCGGTTCCATAATCGCTTGAATAATGATGTAGAACCCTTAATTTTTCCAAACTACTATCTTAGGAAAGTTTGCATTTGGGCATGTATGGAAGTGAAAATTTACAGGAAGCTTCATAAATGAAAAATAAGACCTTTGGTGAAGGTATTAGGCAAAGATCATTTGTGGGTGGAAAGATATTAAAGTTTCCATTTCCTGAAAAACCCTTGAAAAAGTTTTAAAGTGAGCTGTGAGGCACTTAGAAGCCCCATACGGCCCCCAAAATTGGAAGAATCAACAGAGTAGATTCTTAGCACGTAGATCACTCCATTAGATTTCCAAAGCTTCAAACAATTCATTAATCAAACACCCAGATCAAAAGTTATGGCTCCCAAAAGTTGACCTATTTTTGGAGGGAGATGCAAATTTCAAATTTTGGTTGGAGCCCACCAAAAAAGGCTATTTATGACCATTTTTGGGAAACCTTGGCAATAGTAGATATGAGGGGGAAAATGTAGAATCTAGAAAATGTGGGAAAATAGAAACCCTAGCTGATTTGAGGCTACAGAAGGCAAAAGGTTCCAAAATCTATAAAAGGGAAGTTGTAATGTGATGCAGCCTCTTGAGGTTTCATCCTCTGATGTAATTCCAATTTTTGTAATGTGATGTGTTGTCCAAATCAATGAAATAAAATTTCCATTTTATGTGTGCAATTTGTTTTATTGTGTGTTTTGTTATTCCCCCCTCCTCATCAAGTGGTATCAGAGTAATGGTTCCTGAGTGTGTAGATAGATCGCCAACTGTGAGGTAGTTTGCACCAGGACCTAAAGTTGTGGGTTTTTTGCATAGATCAAGATGCCTCTGTGAAGAAACTGTGGTGGGAGAAATGCTTTTATGGAAGAGGGTTTTAGAGCCCTGCAAAGGCAAATCGATGCATTGCAAGAGGAGCTACAAAGAGGGTTTGAATAGAGAACAAGAGAAGAAAATGAAGATGAAGTTGAAGAAGAGCTATTTGAGCAAGAACAAGAAGTTGCAAGAGATCCTACAGAAGTTAGGTTGTTGAGGGTCATTTCAAAGATTGGAAAGAGACCAAGGATTGAAGTCTCTATCTATTCTGGGAATCTGAACTGAGAATAGCTTATTGATTGGATCAATGATATGGAAGAATATTTTGAGAATGAAAATGTGGAAGATCCAGAATAGGTCAAGTTTGCAAAAAAAAGTTGAAGGGCCATGCTAGTTGTTGTCACGAAGGATTGTGCCCTGAATGCCAAGCCTTTAACAGCTTGGCAATCCTGTGCAACATGGGAACATTCTCAGATTGTGGGTTTGTCTATGTTGAGAATGAACCTCCAAAAGAGTTGGTTCCCTTTAAAGGCCCCTTGGATCTGAAGTACTTTGTGGGAAAGGAGATAGAAGAAAGATTAAATAAACTGAAACTGAAATCTATCCTAAGGGGTGATGCACCAATGATTGAATCCTAATTTGCAATCTGATTCACAGCTATACTCAATACATATGTTCGTACAACTCAAACTGAACAAACTTATTACATAAATGTTTCACAGAAAGGCATGAAATGACTTGTAGAACCTGTAACCTGTAGTAAAATTACACTTTGTGTACTTGCATTCAAGGAAATGAGACAAAAAACTTAAAGGTTTTTTGATATAAAACATAATAAATCTTTATCAAATCATTTATAAGAGACAAGACACTTGAATTTGAATAGAGGAACACTTGATTTTATTGATACTATAAGGAAAACTCTACAAAATAATAATGAAACTGCTAAAAATGAACTATTGCTACTGTATAAAACCTGTAAAAATGTATGAGTTACAATACTGAATCTGTCTCTCTATAATGTGCAAAGGCAAGAAAAAAACAAGAACTGAGAAAAAAGCATAAGCTTTTTCCCTATAATACAAAAATCTGTCTCCAAAAGCCAAGGGGAACTCAACTCCTTTCAAACTACACTCCAACTGATGCACGAAAAGTTTGAAAAAGCAACTCCTAGTTGATGGGCAAGCAAGAGGAAAAATCCTAATAATAAGGGTCCACAACTACTCCAAAATGAGCTATTTTAGCTCAGAACTCCTCCAAAGATGGTTGACCAAAAGATTGCCAAAAATACACCTGTTTGACTCCAAGTCAGAAAAAGAAAAAGATACTCCCTCTACATGAGTCTACAAGTTTATTTCAACTCCATCTCTCTTTCTTGCACGATTTGAGGGCAAAATATATTATTTTTAACAAATATTAAGGGTAAATCATGTGATTTACCTTAATAAGTGTTTTAAAATTTGTCTTCTTGGTTTTTGTGAAACAAATATTAGGGTAATTTATAAACCATTACCCTTAATATTTGTTTAAAATACAATTTTTTTTGTCTCCTTCACATGCAAAAAGAAAGAAAGGTGACATGATTACATTTACAACCACTTCTCTCCTCCAACCTCTTTTTACAACTCAAGAGGCTTATAATAATGCCCTTTCTACTTTTGACTTATGAAAGACTGTCAACTATGTCAAGAAATGATCTAAGTCAAAAGAAAACTCAAATATCCCTTCTCATTTTAAACCTTAATCATATTCCTTTGAAGTCTAAGATTTAAGAGATCTTAAAGAAAAGTCAAAGAAAACCCATCATCACCTTATAACTCCATGTCCCTCACGGGTTCTTCATGCTTCATTAGGTTTTCACATTTTTAAAAGATGTGACCATGGTAGGAAATATCTTTAATGATTTTCTTTACAAAAAAGTCAAAAGACTTAAGAAAACCCCACCCTGCATCAGGTTAGGGAATACAAAAAAAATACCTTCAACCCTAAACAAACTCATTTGTTCTTTTCTCTCATTGTTCGCTCCTGGAGAGCACCGCCTATGAGGGTTTGAAGGGCTCTTGATGAAGGTTTCTCTAATGCTTCAGATGGTTTCAATTTTGCTTCTCCTTGAGCTCTATTGGTAAGCTTCTCTTTTCATGTTACTTCTTCATTTCTAAGAAAATAGTGAAAAAGACTTTTTTTTTCATGCTCCCACGGTGAAAAAACAATGCATACTCTACCCTATTTGTTGTACAAGGGTTTGATTTTTTAACAATACAATAGAGGCACTATGTTTTCCTTGTATTTCCAAAGGGTAACTGTGTTGTGCCTTTTGTTGTTCCACATTTATAGCACAATGAAAACTTTAGCTTTTTGACTTCCTGGTGTGCCTTTTGTAAATGAAAATATTGAAGAAAAGGGTTGGTTTATAATATATCCTTGCGAATATTGTAGACTTTGTATCTCTATCCATTCCTTAATGAATTCAATCAAAGATTTTTAGAGACTTCTACATAGTTTTCTTGAGTACTCTTTTGTTGGCATAGTGATTTCTTTGGTACAAAACAATGAAAACTGCTCCTTGTTTTCAGTCATCCTCTTGCTGTTGAAAGACTATGGAAATATCATGTTGCTCTTATGAATGATTCCTATTATGAATTTATGTATCTCTTCATAATAGCCCCTTTGCATTTGAAGATTGTTGCTCCTATGTTTCTATGACCCTCTTTAAAAATGGGATTGTGTTGTGCTCTTACCTATAAAAATTGTGACTATCTTTTATATCTGCTTGGGAGCTCCTTCTCATATAGTTGTCTCCTACTTGATTGTTTATAACTTCCATGACTGTCTTCAAAATAAATGCACTTCACTAGGTCAAAGTAAAATTTAGGTTCCATATAATAGCTTGTTTCGTTATCTCCAAAATACATCTAGATCTACACGTCTATGAACTTTCTCCTTTGAGTTATCATGTTCCCTCATGCTCCTTACACTTCTATGGTATCCTCTCTTATAGAAGCCTTTTAGTTTATATGATGACTGCTTCAATATAATGGCTGCTATGGACTGTCCCTTTTGATTCTTTATGGTTGTTTTACATTATTTGCATTTCTAGCTATATGTATTCTCTGTCATGCTTCCATATTGGTGACTGTTGTTGTTATACTCTTTTGTTGGTCATCTTCGAAGACATTCTCCTCGACTGTTTGATGTCATAGATGACTATTCTTGAATTGGCCTACCTGATGACTATCTTCTATGCTTAGCATTTATGATGATATGACTGAAACTTTTACCCAGTTTGTTTTTTATCCCAAACATCCACCTACATCTTGATATAAAACCATAAGATGGCTACTCTCAGACTTTATTTATCACTTGACTTTACATATGATTTAATCTTCTCCTTATGCAGTGATAGTTCCTTTGACAATTATGCTTTCTATAATAAGCATGACTATGTTGCTCCCTTTCACAGTCATCTCTATAGGGCTTCTTCCAGGACATAAGCAAGTTCTTCTAGGGAAACAATAGCATCAATTCCAATAATTGATTCTTATGACAACACAAAGGACTATGTCTAGCCAATAGTTCCACATTTGCAATATTGTCTATAGGTTCTGTTGGAAAACTGTTAGGGATTGCATGCAGAAGATATCAATTAAATGCAAATAAAGATTAAACAGAGGAATGGAAATACATAGAAAATAATAACAGGGAGAGACAAGTTTTCACATGGTTCACCCAAACCCGGGCTACATCCACCAACAGAGAGTCCAATATTATTATCCAATAAATCAAACTAATTACAACCAGCAATCCTTGCAACTCAATACTACTACAAATGCTACAATACAATATCAATGAAAACCCTAACCCTTAGCCACTTTTATCAAGCCTTATGTCGGTTACAAAAATAGAGTTTTTTTATGTCACCCAATAAAAAAAATAACACCCGACGCCTTTATAAAATAATAAAAATTGTTGGAGGTTTTGGGGGTGTTGCCCCTCGACCCTGCCCTGCATCGCAACAGGGAGTACCCCAGGGGCGCTGCCCCTTGACCCTGTTAGATAATTTGGAGGGAAACCACGCTAATAAAAGTGGGGTAAATTTAACCTCCAAGTCTAATTAGGCTCTATATAAAAACAATCTCCCACTTGGAGACTAATCATAACATCACTGACCCTATAGCTCCCACTGGAAATAAGCACCCTGGACTTTGTTGTTCTAATTTTTTGTTTTCAATCTTGAAGACCAATCGAAGATGAAGAGGAGCTCAGCTTCTCCCTTGTTACTATCTTTGTAAACATGTCCACTAGATTTTCATCTGTATGTATCTTTTCCAACTATAACTATACATCATCCAACACCGACCGAATGAAGTGATACCTCAACTATATGTGTTTGGTCTTTGAATGCAAGGTAGAATTCTTTGCAAGATGTATGGCACTCTGGCTATCTATAAACAAATAACTGTCAGCTTGTTGTTTACCCAATTCTTCCATGAAATATTGCAGCCATATCATCTCCTTGCTTGCCTCTGTTGTAGCTACATATTCAGCCTCTGTGGTGGATTAAGCAACCACCTTTTGCAACCTGGAGATCCAACTCACCACTGTCTCACCTACAGTAAAGACATAACCTGTAGTACTCCACCTGGTATCAATATCCCCTGTTAAATCTAAGTCCACATAGCCTACTAAATCAGTATTAGAGCCCCCAAAACATAAGTGTTTATTGGATGTACCTCTCAAATATCTGAGAATCTATTTTACCACATTCCAATGCTCCAATCCAAGATGACTCATATACCTATTTATGACTCCTACAGCATATGCAATATCCGGTCTCATCCATACCATGGCATACATTAAACTTCCTACAGTTGAAGCATATGGTACCTTGGACATTTTTTCTTCCTCCTCTTGTGTCTTAGGAAACATCTCCTTAGTCAATTTCAAATGACTAGGCAAAGGTGTGCTGACACCTTTTGCATTCTCCATATGGAATCTCTGCAACACCTTTTCAACATAATTAGCCTGAGATAGAGTCAATTTTTTGTTCTTCCTATCTCTGTAAATTTTCATACCAAGGATTTGTTTTGCTACCCCCAAATCCTTCTGTAGCAAATGATTGTGCTAACTGTTGTTTTAACTCTCTTATGTGATCCATGTTAGACACTACTACAAGCATGTCATCAACATATAAACATAAAATAATGTAGTTGTCATTATCCAACCTCTTAAAATAAACACAATGGTTAGAATTACATCAGTTGTAGCCTTGTTCAGCCATAAAACTATCAAATTTCAAATACTATTTCCAAGGTTCTTATTTCAAGCCATACAAAGTCTTCTTCAATCTGCATGCCAGTTTCTCCTTAAAGTTGACCTTAAATCCGTGGGGTTGCTCCATATATACCTCCTCCTTCAAGTCACCATGGAGAAAGGCAGTTTTCACATCTAGTTGTTCCAAATGCAAATCTTCAGCAGCCACAATACTTAAAATAGTATGAATAGAAGTCGTCTTAACAATCAGAGAAAAAATCTCGTCAAAATCAATGCCCTTTTTATGTGCAAATCATTTTACAACTAACCTGGTTTTAAATCTTTTCTTACCTCCATCTTTCTCTTTCAGCCGATAAACCCATTTGTTTGGTAAAACCTTTTTACCTATAGGCAACTTACATAATTCCCAAGTCTGATTTTTCAGCAAGGAGTCAATTTCTTCTTTCATTGCAAGCTCCCACTAAACCTTTATATCCACTTGTATAGCTTCATCATAACCTTTCGATTTACAAGCATCTGTTAACAAAATAGAATACAAAGAGGGAGAAAACCTTTCAGGAGGTCTACTTAGCCTTGTTGACCGTCTAACATTCACTGGAGTTTGTGGTATTTCTTGTTGTTGTTGTAGAGCATGAGGAACCACTAGAACATCATTATCTGAAGTATCATCCAGCACCACATAATCCTTTTATTTCTTCTCATGCTGCTACAACTGATCTTTGTACAACTTCTCATTGAATACATCCCTGCTTCTCACAATTTTTTGATTTTCAAAATCTCAAAGTTTATAACCAAATTCATCAATGCCATATCCAATGAAGGTACACTTTTTTGATTTTACATCCATCTTGGTTCTATTTTTAAAATCTACATGTGCAAATGCTTCACATTTGAAGGTTTTGAGAAAAGAATAGCTCACCTTCTTACCTGTCCATGCTTCCTCTAGAATACCATAGCCCAAAGGAACTAAAGGACCTCTGTTAATTAAATATTCAACAGTGTTGAAAGCCTCTACCCACATATTTAAAGGCATCCCAGCATGCAATCTCATGGTCCTTACATGCTCCATTATTGTCCTATTCATGTGTTCAACCAATCCATTTTCCTATGGAGTCCCTAGAACTATTTTCTGCCTATGAATTCCATTAAAGGAACAATAATCCTCAAATTCTTTGCTGTAATACTCACCGCCATTATCAGATCTAAGACATTTTAATCTTTTACCTATCTCATTCTCAACCAAGCCTCTCCATTTCTTAAATGTTTCAAATACATCAGATTTATGCCTAAGAAAATAAATCTAAACATTCCTAGTTGCATCATCTATGAATGTAACATAATACCGAGAGCCACCGAGAGAAGATACATGAGCTGGTCCCCATACATCTGTATGCACAAGCTCCAACTTTTCATCTTTCTTTTGCTTCCCATCCTTGAGAAAACTAACTCTCTTTTGTTTTCCATACACAACTTTCACAAAAATCTATATTAATACATTTCAAACCTGGTAAAATTTTCTTAGAATGAAGTACCTTCATACCCTTTTCACTCATATGCCCAAGTCTGTTATGCCATAGTGTTGTCTCAGAACTTGTAGCAACTATTTCAGTCTCTTCTTGCGAACCCACAACAACTGTTCCTGAACCTATTTGATTTTTCTCTGCAACAACTAAAGTAGAAGGAACAATATGACCTGTACAAATATATAAGGTGCCTACTTTCACACCTTTTGCTACTATTAAGGCACCTCTTGTAACCTTCCAATTTTTATCATTAAATGTAACAATGGAACCTTCATCACCTAGTTGCCCTACTGAAATTAAATTCCTCCTCAGCCTTGGAACGTGCCTTACCTCTTGTAGTAGCCAGTGATTCCTATTCTGCAACTTAATCTTGATTCTTCCCTTTCCAACAATTTGACAGGGTTCATTATCTCCTAAAACTAACCCAAAATCCCCTTAGACATAATCAAGAAAATAACTTCTATGGGGCGTAGCATGAAATGAGGCCCCTAAATCTAAAACCCATGAATCATCAGCATTATCTAGGGAAAGAATCAAAGCATCATCTTTAGATTTATTACTTACCACATTTGCCTCCTTATTGCCTTCTTGTTTGTCTCCTTCTTTATTCTTCCAAGACTAGCAATCTTTCTTTAGATGGCCTAGTTTCCCACAGTACCAACAATCCTTCTATCCTCTGGATTGGGACCTCTTGTCCTTTGATTTTCCTCGTGACTTCCCATGACCTCTTGAACCTTTTCCTCTCTCCTTTGATCTACCCCTACTTTCTACATTCAAAACACTACCTGATGTGGACCCTCCTAAGCTTTTCCATCGCATTTCCTCACTAAGGATAACACCAACAACATCATCAAATTTCAAAGTGTTTGAACCAGAGACAGAGTTACTTACATCCATTACCAAGCTATTCCAGCTTTCTAGCAAAGAACATAAAACCAAGAGAGCCCTCACCTCGTCATCAAATTTTACTTTTATAGAAGTTACTCGTAATCATATTAAACTCAATTAAATGATCTATCATAGATCCACCTTCAATCATTTTCAAATTAAACAAATGCTTCATGAGAAATACCTTATTTGAGGCTAAGGGCTTTTTATACAATTTAGCCAAAGCTTTCATCAATTCCCTTGTTGTCATCACTTTTGTTATATTGAATGCCATAGATGGTGCCAGGCACAACTGAATGGTTCCCAGTACCTTTCTATCTAGAAGATTCTAATCCTCATCAGTCATTGATGTTGGTTTCTTGGCTATTCCTTCCAACAGCCTCCATAAATCCTTCTAATAGAGATAATCCTCCATCTGCATCTTTCATAATTGATAGTTCTGCCCATTGAATTTATCTACCTTCAATTTACCCTCGTCTGCCATTACTCCCACTCAACTGTGAGACCTTCCTACAGACGATAATCGAACACATCTCACTCTGATACCACTTGTTAGGGATTCCATACAAAAGATATCAATTAAATGCAAATAAAGATTAAACATAGGAATGGAAATACACATAAAATAATAACATCAAGAGACAAGTTTTAACATGGTTCACCCAAACCTGGGCTACATCCACCAACAGAGAGTCCAATATTATTATCCAGTAAATCAAACTGATTACAACAAGCAATCCTTGCAACTCAATACTGCTGCAAATGCTACAATACAATATCAACAAAAACCCTAACCCTTACCTGCTTTTATCAAGCCTTATGTTGGTTTCAAAAATAGGGTTTTTTTATGTCGGCCAATAGAAAAAAATAACTCTTGACACCTTTATAAAATAATAAAAATTGTTGGAGATTTCAGGGGTGCTGCCCCTCGACCCTGCCATGTATTGCGACAGGGAGTACACTAGGGGCCCTGCCCTTGGACCCCACAAAGGGTGCTACCCCTTGATCCCATTAGATAATTTGGGGGGAAACCACGCCAATAAAAGTGGGGTAAATTTAACCTCCGAGTCTAATTGGGCTCCATATAACAACAAAAACCTCTATCATCGACACCTCCAATAGGTTCTGAGTGTCTCATACTATCAACATCATTCATAACAGGTAAATGCTCATAGCATTCACATTCATAGGTGGATTTTTTAACATTAGAACCTCCACTCAAAACATTCCCTTTTACATCATCCTAGGTAGCCAAATTAAGGTAATCTTGGCTTGTTTGTAACTAATCCTTCACATCATAGTTATCATGACATTACTCTTCTTTTCTTTATTGTTTTCTTGATAACTTTAAGCAAGCATGAAAAGAATGGTTTTATGGTTGTCTACAATACTTTTTGGCTGGCATACTTTAAACACTCTTTAGGACTATTTCTTGTGGTTGTCTTTATCTGTCTTCATGAAGCGCCCTTTTAATTGTCCTCTATACTGCTTTGTTTGTTTCCTTTCATTGGACAAACCTTCAACAATAGTAGACAATCCTTCAAAAACTGTGAGAAGACTCTCTTTGATGCTGATAAAGATAAGACATATGTGGCAAACCTTCTCATAGGCTACACTTTATCTGCATCCTTGGACTTGCAACATTTGGTTCATTTCACTATGAATACTCCTAAAACCCTCCATCTTGGTGACTGTGATGTTGGTGTGTATACTCCCTCAAAGGATCTTTGCTAGCTTAGGGTTGTTCTGAGACCTCTAGACAGTTCCATGCTATGTAATTTTGCTGCTCTTTTTCAGTTGTTGTTGCCCAAACATGGTTGTCCTAGACTAGTTGGTCATAGTGACTGCTCCTGTTACACATTTGGTTGCCTTATTGGTATTCCTTCATGCCATATCTTCATTGTTGGTAAAACATTCTTGAAAACCCTAGATGGTGATCTCCATACATCCTTAAGATGTAACCAAAATACTCAAAGCACAGTGTATATTAATATTCTTCATATGCATTCTTTGATTGTCCTCTCTCAAAGATCCATCTTCTTGACCTGACTCTTTATGGTATATCTGTAAGACCCACATTTTGTTGTCCCTATATATGATGACTATTATGGAGGTCTCCTTCAGCATAACTTCAACAATGATATCAAACATGTCATATGTTGCCACACTTTTTTATAGTTCCTATACATCCTAACAGTCATAAATGAATGTCCTATAGGAGAGGTGGGTTTCTAATTGAAGATAATGGCATGGACCTTGTGGCTTGATTGTCCGTTGGTATCATAGATTTCTTTTTATTGTATCTCAGTCAATATGTATGACTGTCATTATGGTTCTTATGACTTGTAAAAACACAGTCCATAAATGTAAGTTGACTATCCATTTACCACCTTCAGTCATTGCATAGCTACTTTATGACTATTGAAGTCACTTTACTCATTGTTTTTCATTGTTCTACAGTCATCTTTATGGTTGTCTTTATTGTTTTGTAGTCATTCTATAACTATCTTATGATTGTCATGGAAACTTCATTTGGAATATCAAGTGGTTCTAGCTCGAGTTTAAACAAGGACATCCCTACATAGTATCATGACTAACTTTTACCATTCTATCACATATTGTCCCCTGGATTTCTCCCCTTTCATGACTTTCATGTTCTCCTAACTATGTCTTTTCATGTTTATACATAGGCTTTATAATATGGCTGACATTGAGAGCTCATTATCTTTGTGTCTCAAGCTTATTTATGCATGAAAGGGATCCATTGACAACCTTGTCTCTGATTTATATCATGAAGCTTCAATCTTGTTTTGACAAACTCCCTCTATCCTTAACTACCTCTTCCATACTATTATCTTCCTTTTTTGACCTATGGAAATCATGAAATTGAGACCTAAGTGTTTTGTTTCCCTTTCAATCTACCACTATGATCTTTGCCTCTACAGTTCTATCCTCTTTTTTGGCTGCCACTATTGTGAAAAAACTACCCTTTGCATTTTTTAGGTGACTACTCTTTCCTCATAATGATCTATGATCTTGATTGCATTTTGGCAGTCCTTTGACTCCTTTCTCTTTGTTGATTCTTTCATGCTTGTTAATAAGAAGAAAATGCATTCTAAAATTTTGACTCTCTCCTAAATGTTGTAGACCTTCAAGTCATAAGAGTTTTGGCTTTTGATATTATAGATATTGTTGCCTTATGACTTTGACTACCCTGAAAACACTTAATTATTGTTATCTTACCTTCACTTGACTACCCTCTTTGTATTACACTCCTAGAGTGACTATCGTCATCAAGGTCAAGTAATGATAAATCTAGAAGCCATCTACAGTCATCTATCCTTCTATCTACATGTTGCTCCCTTTTCAATGTGGATTGTACCTTTATAAAGACTTAGTCTAAGACTGACCCTTCTATTGTAATAACTGTCACCTTGGTGCCTCTGTCACCTGCTCGCTGTCCTTATGTTATGCCTCTTGTCTTTTGACTGCCCCCTCAATGGCCTAGACTGTTCCTTTCCTATCAACCTATAGTGACTAATATTCTTCACCCCTTCATGCATCACTTTGGTTCCTTTAGGACTGTCAAGATAGTTTTAAAACATGACATAATTGATTTGGCTTTCAGTACTTGTACTTGCACAGTTAGCAAAAAAGTTGGATAAATCATAGAGGCTTAGTAGCCTCTCCTTCTTTGTCTGATCTTCATCTTTTGCATTCTTTTATGGTTGTATGGCTACATCTTGAAATTCCTAATCTCTCTTATCATGTTGATCGGATGCTTGTGTAAGATAGCAAGTACATTTGGAATTATTGCAAATATAAGTGAAGAAAAGACCCTAAGCTCTAATATTTCTCCCATTCTCTTTTGTAGGTCTTCCTGGAGATATCAACGGGACAAACTGAAGATGATACAAATGTCAGCGGGATTCATCATTCAGGCAATGACAGATCCCTTTTCTCTTTTATATGTTTTCCTTTTACTTCAAATATACTTGTTATCGTTCATTGCATCATAGACAGTTAATCACATGGCTTATGTGGGATCATATAAACACTTTTCTTTATGAATATAACCAGCTATTTCATGCAATGACTTGTGTATCATTTCCCTTTTTCATAAATCAATTGCATAAAGATAAATTGAACATTATTACATGGTATAGATGTTTATAATCGTGAGTAGACTTAGCAGGATTTTATGTACCTTTTTCAAATGTATCAAACTGCAATGAATGAACAATGACAACAACTGCAACACAACCTGTAATACATAGATTAGCCTTCATTTATCCTATCAGTCCTAGGATATCGCCTACTTTGCTGGAGTACCCTTTCATCTTACCTGTCTCCTATAGCAGTTCTTATTGAGCTGCTACATGATCTTGGTACTAGAATGGTCCTCCATCAGGACAGTAGGCCTTCTAGGTCTAACTAAGAACTTGAACCTTTTCCTCCTTATCCCTTGAACTTATCTACTTCTTCAAAGCAGTAAAGATAATTGTTGTTACAGTCAGACCTAATTGGGCTAGAAAACAAAATTAGGTAACAAAAAAATGTAAAGATACATTCTTAGTCCTGGACTGATGTTAAAGGCTACCTCTCAGGGGAAGTAGGTAGTGGTTCTATTGGTTGGTGTAGTCATTTGGAGCATATTTTATGCTCCTAAGGAGGGGAGTGCAGTAGAGAAAGAGCATATGCTTGTTGGTGTTTCAAGTGGTGTCAAAGTAATGTATGTACTTGTCAAAGGAGAATTCATTACAGAAGATGAGAAGTGTTAAGAGAAGAGTTTGATGAGCCCTTTGCCATTGATGTCAAAGGGGGAGAAAGTACGAGTGGTTGAAAAACCATAGTATAGGAAAGAGTGTAAAAAGTAAAGGTTGCTCCAGTCAGGGGGAGTACTACTGGTTGAAGAGTTGTTGTTATTGATGGTTTTTTAAAGAATTGGTGTTACCATCAATGACAAAGGGGGAGATTGTTGGAAGCTTGTTGTTGTTGTCATTGATATCAACCTCCAACAGATGGTTCACTTGGTTTCCAAGAGCTTTTGAGAAAATTTGAATAAAAAGGTGTGCAGTGTGACTAAGGTATGTTCAATAGTGTGCTCCACATTTATTTATAGTTGAAGGTATGCTTGTGTGATTTGGAAGTGTTGATCAGAGGTGTTTAGAGGTGTTATATCTAGAGTTTCAGGTTTTGGATCATACAGTAGTGGAATATTTGTTTGATAGAGTGCTTGCATGTGTAGAAGGTTGTTTGGGAGAAATGACATTGCTCTGTATTTCTCCACATTGAGGTTTCTTGTCTTGAAAATCTAGGAACGTGCTTATATTGTCTGTATCTACCTTCCCTAGAAGTTTCTAGTGTTGGATTGCTCTGCAAACTCAATTCTTGTATTGGAGTTATGTATTAATGTATCCTAATGTACAGAATGAGGACATTCTTTGTTTCAAGTGATTGTGACAGTGTTGCAGAAGATTCTAATGATTCTAGAATATATTGGAAAGGTGTGTGGATGTTGTGGAGTATTTATTTGTGATCTACATGATGCTCTTGGACTTGGAGAAGTTTGCATGTAGTCTTTTGTTGTGTTAGTTCAGGTTTGGTCGACCTAGATTACTAGCACTATTTGTGGAGGTACCTAATGGATTGTGGATGTGATAAATAACATGGTGATATGGATTTAGATCCTAGTTAACCCTTGACATGGTCCATATTCACTTCTTTCCAACACAAAAGTGTTTGGTACTGACCTATTTTGGTGTTGCATGTTTTGAGGTGCACATGTTTTATTAAGGCTGACCTAATTGAGATTGTTTAGGTTGTGGATGGTACAAATGCAAGGTGAAGGTTGAGTGGAGTTGTGGAGAGAAGATGATGCGAATGTGAATCAAGGGTGATGAATTGAGTGCAAGCTTAAATGCTTATGACTCCCCAATGCAGTGAGTAGAAGGTGTCTACATTTTAGTGTGCTTGAAGTTACTGGAGGTAGTGAGCCAAAGGTTGCGGATGGCAAAAAGTTGGAGTGGTGGATTTCTCCTATTGCTTTGAGATAGTGAATCTCTTTGTAACAGTCCTCTTCTATTCTTCTCTCTTCTGGATAGTGAGTCCTTCTAGCAGTGAGCCTTTCTTCTAGGTAGTGAGCCCTTGGCAATGAGCCTACTTGTATTCGATGTTGCTATTCATATATATGTGAATTAATCCTCACTGTGGTTTTTCCCTTCTTGGGTTTTCCATGTAAATTTGGTTTTCTTATGTGTTTGGATGTGTTTGCATTGATGCTTCATATGTTTACTTTCTACTAATGCTTAATAAGAGTTTGAATATTGGAATAGCATTGAGGGCTTAATATTTTAATGTACAACTGATTCACCCCCCCCTCTCAGTTGTCAATCTAACATCATATATGAGTTTATAACTTCATTTTACACCTAGATGGATAAGGCAAACTTATGATATTGGAGAAAAGAGCATTCAAGGCACTCATTGTGTTATTGTTGTAGGTTTGGCATCATCATCCATCTCCTTGTGAGTTGAAGAGATTTCATCCTCCCAAGGGTTTCACCTTTGAGGTGACATCATCTCTATTTGAATCATTTGAATCATTTCATCATTTAGATTATCTTTAGCCTCTACCTTGCAAGGGTACATTGTCTCATTGACAATAGTGTTGGAAGACTTAAATGTCCTTCTGGGGCTTGACTGAGGCAAGCTCCTAAACACCACAACCCCCAACCCACTCTCTTGTCATCTTGTGTGCAAACCTTATAGGTACAGGTTGCGGGAAAAGTGGAGCTACATGAAGGTAGTGCAGTAATTATATTTTGAGGATTCAGAAATAGTTCTAGAATATTCCTCCATCTAGACTTGGGTAGTTTATGCCCTAGTATATAGGGTCTTAAGCTTATGGATTTAAGTTTTGAGCATCATTAGTAGCATTTCATCAGTTCTGACCTCCAGTAGAATCCTACATCTAGACTTGGGTGGTTGCCGAATTTGACCTCCAACACCTCTACTTTCGGGAGACAGGTTCTAACACCTTACTGATCATCTCTATACTTTTGGTTTCTAGGTTTATATTGTTGTTCATCTATTTCAAGTTGATTATCTTAGTACTAGGGTTTGATAAAAAGCTTGGTTGAATCTTATCTTTCCTTGACAAACAAGAGCACAAAGATCAGTAGCTAAGCCCTCTTCAATCTTGTAGTGGCTTGGCTCAGTCTTTGTCCATGAATGTTAGAGTGAAAGGAGGGTTTGATCTAGTGTACTCAGATATTCCATTTTCTCCTCTTTCTACCTCTTAACAGTTATTTTATGGGTTTCATGCATCAAGATCAAGTATTACATGCTTAATGCTTAAAAAGGTGTTAGAATACGTCCTAATAAACAAGGGTAAACATTAGAGGCCTATCTAGGGGCTAAACAAGGTGTAAAATAGTGGTGTGCACATTTTACAATGTTATACAAAGTGCATCACCATGGTTGAAAGGAAGAGAGAGTGTCCATCGAAGAGGGATATCAATATGAGTATTTAGCCCAGTAGTGGGGTTAGAGAAGGAAGGAGAATGCCTCTGATTTGAGAGAGGCCATTGGTAGTCATGATGGTAACCATTATTGTCATAGATTTCTAAATTTGTTTTGGTTTGATTTAAATATCAATAAATCTAGAGCTTTTTTTTGTACTTCCATTTGAATCTTGTATTGTGTGTAAATTTGAATTGTGAGTACAGAGTCTCCTCTTCTTGTGTGTGAGAATTTTGGGAGTAGTTGAGCAGAAGAGAGTATGTCTAGCATCAATTATCGAAGTGTTTAACTTAATTTGTATTTTAATTTTGAATTTATTATTTAGAATTGATTTATTTATTGTTTTAATCTAATTCAATAAGATTTTTGTTTACATGAACGATGTTTTATATGTGGTCCTACTTTTGAATTGGGTGATGTAATAGTCTAGTCTATTGAATTTGAACTTTTCTCACTTGTAATGTCAACTTTCCTCGATCTTGAGTGTTACATGTGGGCTCATGTGCCAAATAGCTTGAGTTAAGCTATTTTGATTATATATTTATACACAATGCTAAGTCATTAGTTGTCATGAAAAATATTGAAAAATCATACTCCATAATATGAAAAAGGATTTGAGTTTCACATTAGAAAGCACCACATTAATTTAAAATACTATACTATTCTTTGAGGATTTCAATAAAACCTACAAAATAGGCAACTCAATTTCACCCTGTTATTAATATAAATACGCATGATTGAATCATGGTAAATATAGTTTCACCATTGGTACATATTGACATTTACAAGATGATTGACAATTTGGATGTCTTTTATTCAAAAACCCATTATTTTAATTAGTACGCTTGCTTTTACTTTGTTCATTTATTAGAAATTTAATCTATTTATTAAATAAAATGTGAATTACATTGCCATCCAATTAGATTATAAGATGTAGTGATAAAAATTGAAACAAAAAATAAAAAAGAGTTACACTCACAACATAACAATGAAATTTTAACCAAGATACATACAACATACTAAGATTTATTATTAATGATTTGTTATATTAAATATTTGTTTAAAATTTATTATGTCTAGGTATGGCTCGACCTAGGTTGAATTTTGAATCTGAAGAGGAACGAAGACAATACCAAAGGGAATATCAAAGACACATAAATTTCACATAATACCAAGTGAGTAAGATGGAAATAGTGCTACACAACAAGGCAAGAGGAATGGTTTGAAAGTTTTCATAATGAAGTTTGGAGAAAGTGTATAAAACTCTTAGTGTTGAAATACACAATGTGTAATTGTAAAAGGTGAAAGTTTCAAAGATAGGATGCTAAAGTATGCACTATGATCTAACACTACACTTCAAAATCAGATTTTAATGAATGTTGAAAAGGAGTAGAAAAATCTGAAAATGAAAATTTGACTACAAACCCTAGTTTTTACAAAGACTAGGTTATATGAAAAATGCAACTTTTTAAGCAAAACCCTAGCAAATGTGACTTTTAAAAGTAGTCTTTGATATGAAGAAATGATGAATTAAAGTAATAAGGATCAGATTTGATGCAAAAATTAGAAAATTAAATCTTTTTATAATACGCAAAACTATGTCAATGCAAGCCTAGAATGCTTGTTTTCTCATTTTTTTCAAATGTATGCTAGATTTTTCAATGCAAGATGATTAATATGATATGAATGAATGCAAGGACCGATTACAACACTCAGCAAGATGCAAGTTCAGTAAAAACATGGGTTCACCAAAATGTTAGATATAAAAAGTGGGAAGATGGTGGATAGTGTTAAGATCTACCAAATAAAACCCTCCTTTCACACTAACATTCAAGGACAACAATGGAGCCAAGTCACTACAGATGAATGAGGACTTAATTACAGGTTGGTGTACTCAGGAATGATGTGGAAAGATAGATTAGATTGAGATATTTGTTAAACCCTAGATCAAATAAGCCTCAAACCCTAATTATAATGAAATTAGGTATAGATAGACAGAATGCTATAGACAACTGGACATGAAGACACTAAGGAAGGATAAGAAACTTATCAGAACTTGGATTTTTGTGATTAAAAAATTTATGGACTACGGAGTGGGCACCCAAGTCTGATAGGGCAATTTTTCTATAGATCTAGAATAGAGAGGTGTGTCAGATGGTATCTTGATCCTATTTTCAAGGTAAATCCTATCGAGAGGACTATGGGGTGGGTGCCCTAGTCAAGGAGGGAGAAATATCAGCAAACTTCTGCAAGATCCTGAATCCTTATGCTTCAAACTATTTCTCCACACCTGCACTTTTTGAACTCCCACACCTGTAACATGCAATCACAAAAAGAGGGGTTTGGGGGTTGTGGTGTTTAGGAGCTTGCCTTGGTCAAGCCTCGAAAGGACATTCAGGTCTTCCAACACCATTGTTAGATAGAGTGTGTGTCGAAGGAGGGAAGAGGCCAAATCAAATTATGAATTGAAATGGTTGAAGGGTAAGTGCAAGAAGATGGGGGGCCAAAAAGGGATCTTAAGTGGCCACTTTTTTCTGAAATCAGGAAATGTTGGCCTTAGATGAGAAATTGAGCATAGTTACACTCAAAATTTTAAGATGCAACAAAAACAATGTTTGTAGTGCTCTGAGTCTACTTTCTAAACTACTATTTTTTTAAAAATGGTATAGATTAAGGGGTTCAAAAGAGGGAGCCACAGAAATTGGTGTTGTTTCTGTCAAATAAACATAACATAGCATGTTTTGTGGCTCCCTCAAAAGGTTAACTTTTTTTTGGTATTTTTAAAATTGCTTTGGTGAGAAATTAGCTAACAACATGTAGTTTATGCCCAATTTTTCTGATAATTGTTTAATGAATATTTGATTTTTTACTAATTTTCAAAGTGGACACATCCTAAAAAATAGAATTTTGGTCGTGCTACCCTTATAAATTTTGAAAATTAATTGAAAATCATTTTTTTAATGTGTAGAATGGAGTCTAGTTTCTAAAAATATAATTTTTTTGAAAATTCAATGAACAATTAATTTACAATGAAAAAAAGACCAAACATTGGTTTTTACCCAAAAATGGACACACAAACAAAAGAAATTAAAGATGAAAGGCTTAACATTGGCAAAATGTGAAAAAAAATTACATCGTTAAATAGATAAGAGAAAGCCTAACATTACATAGGTGTTCTATTTGTTTTACCTTGAAACACGTGCAAATCTAAGGGTTAGCACAAATGAAATAATGTGAAATCTTGTAGAATATGCAAAAATACGTCTTTGGACATGGGAAGGCACTCCAAGGCTTTGGGTTGGAAATCCAAAACAAATCCCAAGCCTAAGGCTTGGGATTCCCAAAGCAAAATATAATGTGAGTGTGTTATAATGCGCTCGCGTTATGTTTTGTTTTGCATTTTTTCCCTTTCCACAAAAGTTTGCCCGATGTTTGTCATGTTTGACATAAAGCGAGCGCGTTATAATGCACTCACGTTATGTCTCCCTTGGAATGTTTTATGTTCAAGGTTATTAAGCATGTATGTATGTATACTTGTATGGATCTATGTATACTTATATGTATGTATGTATGTATATATGTATATATGTATATATGTATGCTTGTGTGTATGTATGTATATATGTATGCTTGTAGGTATATATGTATGCTTGTATGTATGTATGTATGTATGCATGCTTGTATGTATGTATATATGTATGCATGTTTGTATGTATGTATGTATGTTGAAGGTTTAGGGTTGAGGGATTAGGGTTTAGGGTTGAGGGCTTAGGGATAAGGGATTAGGGTTTAAGGTATACTGTCGAGCGTTGAGGGTTTAGGAATAGGGATAGCATTTAGGGTTTAGGGTTGAGGGATTAGAGTTTAGGGTTGAGGGATTAAAGTTTAAGGTTGAGGTTTGAGGGTTTAGAGATAGGGTTTAGAGTTTAGGGATAAGGGATTAGGGTTTAGGATCTTGAGGGATTAGGGTTTAGGGTTGAGACTTTAGGAATAGCATTTCAGGTTAAGGGACTAGGGTTGAGGGTTTAGGGATAAGGGATAAGGGATTAGGGTTTAGGACCTTGAGGGATTAGGGTTTAGGGTTGAGGCTTTAGGGATAGCGTTTAGGGTTGAGGGATTAGGGTTGAGGGTCAAGGGATTAGGGTTGAGGTAGAGTGTTGAGGGTAGAGGGATTAGGGATAGGGTGTAGGGTTGAAGGTTTAGGGTTGAGGGATTAGGGTTGAGGGTTTAGGGTTTAGGGATTAGGGATTAGGGTTTAAGGTATAGTCTTGAGGGTTGAAGGTTTAGGAATAGGGATAGCATTTAGGGTTTAGGATTGAGGGATTAGGGTTTAGGGATTAGAGATTAGGGATTAGGGTTGAGGGTTGAGAGATTAAGGATTAGGGTTGAGGGATTAAGGTTTAAGGTTGAGGGTTGAGGGTTGAGGGTTGAGGGTTGAGGGATAGGGTTTAGAGTTTAGGGATAAGGGATTAGGGTTTAGGACCTTGAGGGATTAGGGTTTAGGGTTGAGGCTTTACATATAGCATTTAGGGTTGAGGGATTCAGGTTGAGGGTTTAGGGATAGGGTTTAGAGTTTATGGATAAGGGATTAGGGTTTAGGACCTTGAGGGATTAGGGTTTAGGGTTGAGGATTTAGGGATAGCATTTAGGGTTGAGGGATTAGGGTTGAGGGTTTAGGGATAGGATTTAGAGTTTAGGGATAAGGGATTAGGGTTTAGGACCTTGAGGGATTAGGGTTTAGGGTTGAGGCTTTAGGGATAGCATTTAGGGTTGAGGGATTAGGGTTGAGGGTTGAGGAATTAGGGTTAAGGTAGAGTGTTGAGGGTAGAGGGATTAGGGATAGAGTTTAGGGTTGAACATTTAGGGTTAAGGGATTAGGGTTGAGGGTTGAGGGTTTACGGATAAGGGATTAGGGTTTAAGGTATAGTGTCGAGGGTTGAGGGTTTAGGGATAGGGATAGCGTTTAGGGTTTAGGGTTGATGGAATAGGGTTTAGGGCTTAGGGATAAGAGATTAGGGTTGAGGGTTGATGGATTAAGGTTTAGGGTTAAGGGATTAAGGTTTAAGGTTGAGGGTTGAGGGTTGAGGGTTTAGGGATAGGGTTTAGAGTTTAGGGATAAGGGAGTAGGGTTTAGGACCTTGAGGGATTAGGGTTTAGGATTAAGGATTTACAAATAGTATTTAGGGTTGAGGAATTAGGGTTAAGGTTTTAATGATAGGGTTTAGAGTTTAGGGATAAGGTATTAGGGTTTAGGACCTTGAGGGATTAGGGTTTAGGGTTGATGCTTTAGGAATAGCATTAGGGTTGAGGGTTTAGGTATAGTGTTTAGAGTTTAGGGATAAGGGATTGGGGTTTAGGGTTGAGGCTTTAGGGATAGCATTTAGGGTTGATGGATTAGGGTTGAGGGTCGACAGATTGAGGTTAAGGTAGAGTGTTGAGGGTAGAGGGATTAGGGATAGGGTTTAGGGTTGAAGGTTTACGGTTGAGGGATTAGGGTTTAGGGTTAAGGGTTTAGGGATAAGGGATTAGGGTTTAAGGTACAGTGTCGAGGGTTGAGGGTTTAGGAATAGGATAGCATTTAGGGTTTAAGGGTGAGGGATTAGGGTTTAGGGTTTAGGGATAAGAGATTAGGGTTTAGGGTTGAGGGATTAAGGTTTAAGCTTGAGGGTTTAGGGATAGGGTTTAGAGTTTAGGGAAAAGGGATTAAGGTTTAGGACCTTGAGGGATTAGGGTAAGGGTTGAGGTTTTACAAATAGTGTTTAGGGTTGAGGGATTAGGGTTGAGGGTCGAGGGATTAAGGTTAAGGTAGAGTGTTGAGGGTAGAGGGATTAGGGATAGGGTTTAGGGCTGAAGGTTTAGGGTTAAGGGATTAGGGTTTAGGGTTGAGGGTTTAGGGATAAGGGATTAGGTTTTAAGGTATAGTATCAAGGGTTGAGGGTTTAGGAATAGGGATAGTATTTAGGGTTTAGGGTTGAGGGATTAGGATTTAGGGTTTAGTGATAAGAGATTAGGGTTGAGGGTTGAGGGATTAAGGTTTAGGGTTGAGGGATTAAGGTTTAAGGTTGAGGGTTTAGGGTTTAGGGATAGGGTTTAGAGTTTAGGGATAAGGGATTAGGGTTTAGGACCTTGAGGGATTAGGGTTTAGGGTTGAGGATTTACGGATAGCATTTAGGGTTGAGGGTTGAGGGATTAGGGTTAAGGTAGAGTGTTCAGGGTAGAGGGATTAGGGATAGGGTTTAGGGTTGAAGTTTTAGGGTTGAGGGATTAGGGTTTAGGGTTAAGGGTTTAGGGATAAGGTATTAGGGTTTAAGGTATAGTGTTGAGGGTTGAGGGTTTAGGGATAGATTTTAGGATTTAAGGTTTAAGGGTTGAGGGTTGAGGCTTTAGGGATAGGGTTTAGGGTTTAGGGATAAGGGACTAGGGTTTAAGGTATAGTGTCAAGGCTTGAGGGTTTAGGGATATGGCTTAGGATTTAGGTTTAAGGGTTGATGGTTGAGGCTTTAGGGATAAGGGATTAGGGTATAGGGATAAGGGATTAGTGTTTAAGGTATAGTGTCAAGGGTTAAGGGTTTAGGGATAGGGTTTAGGATTTAAGGTTTAAGGGTTGGGGTTGAGGCTTTAGACATAGGGTTTAGGGTTGAGGGATTAGGGTTTAAGGTATATTGTTGAGGGTTGAGGTTTTAGGGATAGGCTTTAGTATTTAAGGTTTAAGGATTGAGGGTTAAGGCTTTAGGGATAGGGTTTAAGGTTTAGTGATAAGGGATTAGGGTTTAAGGTACAATGTCGAGGCTTGAGGGTTTACGGATGGGGTTTAGGATTTAAGGTTTAAGGGTTAAGGGTTGAGGCTTTAGGGATAAGAGAGAGACCTAGATGGCTAAGGGTTGAGAGATAGGGGAGAGATGGGGTGAGGCAGATAGGGGAGGAGAGGGGTGGATAAGGGTTGAGGCTTTAAAGCTTTAGGGTTGAGGGATTAGGGTTTAAGGTATAGTGTTGAGGGTTAAGGTTTTACGGATAGGGTTTAGGATTTAAGGTTTAATTGTTGAGGGTTGAGGCTTTAAGGATAGGGTTTATGATTTAGGGATAAGGGATTAGGGTTTAGGGTTGAGGGATCATGGTTTAGGGTTGAGGGATTAGGGTTTGAGGTATAGTGTTGAGGGTTGAGGGTTTAGGGATAGGCTTTAGGATTTAAGATTTAAGGGTTGAGGGTTGAGGGTTGAGGCTTTACGGATAGGGTTTAGGGTTTAGGGATTAGGTATTAGGGTTTAGGGCTCAGGGATCAAGGTTTAGGGTTGAGGGATTAGGGTTTGAGGTATAGTGTTTAGGGATAGGGTTTAGGATTTAAGGTTTAAGAGTTGAGGGTTGAGGATTTAAGGATAGGGTTTAGGGTTTAGGGATAAGGGATTAGGGTTTAAGGTATAGTGTCGAGGGTTGAGGGTTTACGATTTAAGGTTTAAGGGTTTAGTGTTGAGGGAATAGGGTTTAGGGTTGAGGGATTAGGGTTTGAGGTATAGTTTAATCTCTTCCCAAAAAAATTGAGGAAAGACATTACAAATACAATAAATAATAATACCTTGATGACAATGATTGACTAAACTATACCAAAAAATGTTACTGAATTATTCACAACTACAAACATAGTCTCAAAAAAAACTAAGAAAACATTTGTTTTAAAATTTGGGAACTAACGGTGACCAAAAATAAAAACAAAATTTTGTGTACTTCAATTTGTTTTAAAATTTAGTAACAACAGTGAACAAAAATCAAAACAAAACAAAATATTAGGCTCTGTCCTGATAAAATAAAGAAATTGAAGGAAATGTCTAGGGCATATGAACATGGAGATAACATCATTTAAAGGGCATATGATCAAATATATAAAGGAATGTACCATAGAGGAAAATCGTCATGATTATTTTTAAAAAATGATTGCAGGCTGTCATCTTTTCTTTAGATCCGTGTAATCGTACTTAATTCTATATCTCCTCAATTTAAGTGTTACTAACTAAGAAATACCAAGTATCGTCAATCACTCACACCATGGCTCATTTTTTTCCCCTATACTAATATTGTGTAAAATTCACTTTCTACCAATTTTGTTTATTTTATTTGTAGGTATATTTGTGCTTGTAGATAATTCAGGATTATGTACAGTTCTTTTTGTTTGGGTTATTTTTACACAGGCTTTTGCATCTGCATTTGCCATGGAGGATGAAGAAATGGGGGAGCTTTCTATACCATGCAAAGCATGCAATCACAAATGTTTTAAAAAACATGGCAAATACCATGATAAAGAGCGCTTTAATGGGTGTGCCTCCTCCATCAAAGTTATGCTTGGAGACTTTATACAAAAACTAGTAACTCTATACAATATTTTTCATTCTTTTATTTCTTGTACTCTATTAAGAACTTGTAAACTCTCATTGTATAATGTGTTTACCACAGCACATTCCTCTTGCATTTGTTTCATAATTTATAAACAACACAGACAAACATATGGTGTTGCAAGGCCCAGGTGGGCAGGAGTGGGATGTACAATTAGGGGGTACCATATATAAACTGGAATTTAGGCAGGGTTGGGAAAATTTTGTGAATCATCATGGGCTAGAGATTGGAGATTTTGTTGTGTTCAAGTACATATCCGAGTCATATTTTAAGGTTAAGATATTTCAAAGAATAAGGTGTGTGAAAAATATCAATGCTCTTCAGCTTATGAATACCAACATTGATATAGATAAAAGATGTCCTTCTAACAGAGTATACAGTTCAAGTCAACCAATGGGCAGCAAGTTGCTGAATGAATTGGTTTCTAATGGGGAAAACAACAATGATGTTGAAGCAATGGAAGAAAATCAAAATTGTAAGTCTAATTTAATTTATTGCAACTTTCAAAATTGTAAGACTTTAGGGTTTTCTCATCGGGATTCAAAATTAGTATGCAAGATGCTCTAAATGCATTCTAAGGACCCAAGAGCTAAACCTTAAGAGGGAAAAGCCCCCAAGGGTAAATTTTCTAACATAACATATACATGATAGGTGTAAGCCTTTTGATTACAAAATAGATCTTAAAGATCTCAATATCCTAATATGTCTACTATTTGGATTATTGCTTCCCAGAATTCTCTTAATATAGAATATGTAGAAATGATTTGCATTAGCAATAAATATAGTACAACATCGTAGGTGAGTGTGATAAAGATTAATGGACCCAAAATTAAATGATTTCATCATTAGTTCAAGTCTAGAAATTGAACACATCACCTTGTGTAGCATGTAGGTTCACTAGTAATAGGTAGAATCACCAATTTCAATGTACCTCATACTAGGAGTATCTAAATTCAATGCATTTCTATACATGACCTCTCTTAGAACCCATAAAGAAGTAAGTAAGCTTAGTAATTGGCACCAGTTTCTAATACTTGGTGCATAGTTCAAACAAGGTTTCATAATACAATGAACAACTTGATAATGGTGTAGTTAAGCTCCTTGAGATAGGAAACATGAATGGGGTGATCATGATCATATGAAATTTGAATGGAATGTGTAAGGTTCTTTCGAAGTTATGTTCCAAACTACAATTAAATATCTTCAAAATGCATTGCAACATATATCATGTGGAATGTTGACTAGGCCTTTAGTGATATATATGAAGCTTTAAACTAACAAACATGAGTGTGGTGTTGCAAACTTGAACACATCATTACAAAACATCTACAAATCTAGAAAAATACTTATAAATCAACAAACATTAAGAAAATAACTTTGGTTGATGCAAGATTTCTCTTACACCTTGGATGATCTTGCATCAATTCATGCAACCCTTCACATACTAATGAAAGACATGAAGCCTCTATAAGATCAAGCTCTATCAACTCTTCAAGAAAGCATGTGTTTCATTCCTTACATTTTAATTGATGAAATGATCTTCATTGGACAAAGATTGTTAGAACACATTGATAGTAGAATATATGAGGCATTCCCTATCACAATCAAAAGTTGGTCAATGGTCACTAAATTTTTCTAATTGGTGACCTAAGACAATTATCACTTGTAAGGGACATTACAATGTAGATGTTGTATGAGAGTTACTCTCAAGTATTGTCCCATATGATGACCCAAAATTCAAAGTTGTAATTAGACTCATTAATGATGTGCTTGGCAAAGTTGTTGCTATCATCTACCAAAAATGAGAGTAGGCCACTTTATTTATCACTTTTTTTGTTGTGAAGAACTTTCAATATTACATTGTACCTCCTTGGGACACACATGACCCACAACGCATTCCAATTGTTCCAGTCACTCATGGTGATTGACAACAAATCCCCTTAAATATGGCTTGCACATCTAACAATCCATAAAGCCCAAGGCCTCACAATCAATAGAATAACAATAGACATTAAAAACATAGACTATCAGGATCCTACAATCACAATAGTGTCATGAGTTCAAAGATTGTTTGATGTAGCATCTCCCCTCTCATTCAATGATACACACAAATAAACAATATGTATATAATCGTGTAGAAGCAAGAAGAAGATAGTCTCTAAAAATATCAACACAACATTCTTAAAAACCTATTTAGCCCCCCTCATTATGTAATATACTAAATTAATTTGTATTCCTAAAAATCCATTTAGTCCCCCTCATTATGTAATATACTAAATGTATTTGTTATATTAAAGAAAATCCGTTAACATTTCATGTATTGTTTTTAAAATTTAAATGATATCATAATCTTAGAAATCTTGTGTGTCTTTCTCTAAATACACAACTCTCAGTAAGAAAAATATTTCTTTTAGAGTTGTTTTTTTCAAAATTATTGATGTGCCCATTAAAACTTTAATACAATTGCTAGTATATAATTCTCACTTTCAATTTTTTTTAACTTTCAATAATTTTTATAAAATAAAGAAAAATTAAACCATCACCTTTGTTTTTCTTACGAAAGCCAATATAAACATACATATTTTTTAACGAAAAAAATAACCAAAATAAATTAATTATCTACAATCCAACTAGAATCTTATTTTGAGATTTAATTCAAGTAATTCTTTAACTCTCAACTAATTAAAAAACTTCCCAAACTAATATAAACTAGGATTTTTTAAGCAAAAAATAAATCTCCCAGGGCAATGTGAACATACAAAAGGTTTTAACCAAAAATAACCCTAATTACAATCAAGCAGTCGAAGTAATTCTTTAGTTGTCAATTAATAAAAAAAATATATTTTTTTTTGGGACACATCGCCTGACAATTTTTGTTGCATGTTCATGTTGTTTTCCTTTCCCCATAAAATAATTAAATCACTCAGTGTATATTAGGTACATGCATGTGAGACGACTTGGAGAGTGAAATGGTTATACTGGAGAAAGAGAACATTGAATCAACTTAATGATGACTTAATGCCACATCAAAGTAATACTTGAGACTTTTCAGAGAATTTATGTGCTGCATATTTTTAGAGGGTTCTCCAAATTTATTATTGTATTTGTCAGTATATCTGTGCTTGTAGCTAATTCAGGATTCTATAATTTTTTTGGGTTATTTTTACACAAGCTTTTGCATCTGGTTTGCCATGGAGGATGAAGAAACGGGGGAGCTTTTTATACCATACAGAGCATGCAGTCACAAATGTTATAAAAATCATGGTAAATACCATGATAAAGAGCGCTTTAATGGGTGTGCCTCGTTCTTCAAAGTTATGCTTGGAGACTTTACACAAAAAATGGTAACTCTATACATTATTTTTCATTCTTTTATTTCCTGTACACTATTAAGAACTTGTTAAATCTAATTGTGTAATGTGTTTATGGCAGCACATTCCTCCTGCATTTGTTTCACAATTTATAGACAACACATACGAACATATGGTGTTGCAAGGCCTAGGTGGGCAGGAGTGGGATGTACAATTAGGGGGTACCATAAATAAACTGGAATTTAGGCAGGGTTGGGAAAATTTTGTGAATCATCATGGGCTGAAGATTGGAGATTTTGTTGTGTTCAAGTACATATCCAAGTCATATTTTAAGGTTAAGATATTTCAAAGAACAGGGTGTGTGAAAAATATCAATACTCTTGAACTTATGGATACCAACATTGATACAGATAAAAGATGCCCTTCTTCTAATAGAGTATGTATTTCAAGTCAACCAATGAGCAGCAAGTTGTTGAATGAATTGGTTTCTGATGGGGAAAACAACAATGATGTTGAAGCAATGGAAGAAAATTAAAATTGTAAGTCTAATTTAATTTATTTCAACTTTCAAAGCAGACATTTGAATTGTAGCTTTACCAGGAGGATTGGTATAACAAAAACTTGTTTCTATTGCAGGCCATTCTTGGAAGAACCCTATACATTATGGACCCTCTCATCTAGAAAAGCACATGACAGTGAACTCTGCCCCTTATTTCAAATCAGATAAACCTTTTTATTCAATGAAAATAAAGTCACAGAATGTAAACCAACCAATATGCAAACTAGTAAGATCAAATTCTCTGCCTTCTATGCTTATTCCTCTTATTTTGTTAAGAGAAGAGTGTCAAAAATGATGGGTTTAACAACCTAACATAAGGCAAAGCAGTTTTGTTATTACATTTTTCTAAGGGATCTCTAATAATCTAATATAATTTAGTCTTCTATAGTATGAACATCTACATTTGTGTGAATGATAAGCTTTAACAGCATTTTTTTTAATAGCAGAGCATAACACGCTCGCGTTATGGCTTAAATTTTTTTTTAAAAGTTGGCCACTTTTTGGCCCCCCAACTTTTTGCACCCGCCCTGAAAAACAAATTGATGTCACCCTAGAGGTGAAACCCTCACAGAGATGAAGAGCCTTCAAATCATGAGGAGATAGATTGATGAAGCCAAATCTGCAACAAACAAACATAATTCTGCTCTACAACACAATAAATGCCTTGAAATCCCTTAGCTCAATACCACATGTTTGCATTATCCATCTAGGTGTAAAATGAAGTCCTAAACTTGTTTATATATGCTTTCCCGCTAACATTCATAATTTAAATTGAATAGGCCAACAAAGGGAAACCTTTTGAGAGGGCCCAAACCAACATGCTTTTGTTTTAATCCCAAAAAATTAGGCCAAACTTGGGCACAAGTGTCAAAGTCCCAAGGCCATTTTTTGTCATGTTTAAGCATTTAGAATGGACCCCTAGGTCCCATTGGACATGGGTTTTGGGGGAAATTGATCTGGGATAAGTATTAAGCTTGCATAATGTAAACACGAGGACCTAGGAGGTAAAAAGGCATGAGTTTACTTTTTACTCCATAACAATATATTTAAATAAATAAGATGTACTATATTTTTTTAAAGACTAATTTATGCATAATTAATCATATAATTGTTCTAAAAAGAATTACTAAGGGTACAATAGATTTATGTTCTACAATTTATATCTAAAATTATGCAGATAGGCATAACTATATTTTTCTTTTATACATAGTAAGATGGCTCATAATACATCCACTCCAAATTTTTGTAAGTATGTATTTCATACATCATCACATTAAAAAAATATTTTAAATTCTAAAGGAAATTTAAATCATTTTCATTATAGTTTCCACTACCCCTATTCTAATTGTTGATAGTTTGCTCAAAATTTTCTATTCTAATATATTTTGCTGAAATGAAAATTATAACATATTTTGAACTCCTCTACAATAACCCACTATTCATTTTTAATATAAGATTGCATATTAAGATTGCAAAGTTCTATTTAATCTAAAAATTTAACTTTAAAATATAAATGTTGAAAAGAAAGTAAATTATACTTTAAAAAAGAAGACAAAAATGGTAACATAATAATGCTTAAGCATGATTTAAATTAATTAATATTAATGTCTATAGAAGGCTTGTATTTTTGTTGAGCAATGTCTTTTGAGAATATGAACTCCTTTATGTAGAACTACCACATTTATTATAGGAAAATTTATGTAAAAGATATTACTATTCAATTTATATCACAAATTGAGTAAAAAATAGGTGTTTTTTATATAAATTTATCTAATATTTATTACATAGAAAAATAACATATTTAGCAAAAACCTGTGTAAATATACTATATTTAATTAATCAAATCAATAATACATTAAAACTAGTATAGATTTCTTAAATGCATCTACTAGCATACCTATCTTTAGAAAATCTATGTAAAAGACAGCAAGAGATATCATTCTTGAGGCGCGTATTCAACTTTAATCACAAATCCCCTAAAAAATAGGTTCTTCCATAATGATATCTTGGCATTTTTTACATAGATTTTTTAAAAAGATAGGTATGCTAGTATGTTTACACCTAGAGGCATTATACATTGGCATTAAGGGAAGAATGTTACCCTCTACATTAAAACAAAACATAGCCCACATATATTTTTAAAACATAAGGCAACTTTTTAAGATATACAAATCTTTAAATATAATCCTCAAAGATTTACAAAATAACTCTTTTAAAAAATAACTATAGAATAACTCTTAAATAATAAAATAACTCTTTAATAGAATTTCCTCTCTAGATATAAATATATAGATTTACATAAAAGGTGGATATGTTATGTGAAAAAAGGGCAACTCTTAAGTAATATATCTAGTGGTTTACTAGACCTATATTCTCCCATTATCTGGGATACAATCTCCATCTACTAGTAATCCAATAAATAAAGGTATATATGTATATTTATTTTAACAAGAGAACAAGACTATTTACAGCCTTAGTTTTTCCTCCTAAGTTGAAATGATAAATTTAGATAAACAAATATATTAAAAGAAATACACATATCTATTAAATTTGAGAGTTAAACAATATTATAATATAAAATATGGAAATAAATTTATATTATTATAATACTTCATATAAATATAATATATATAGACCTTTATATTATATATATTATATAAACACTTGTATATATATATATATATATATATATGAATTTTTGTATATAGAGCTTTATATTATTTTATTTAAGATATATATGCAAACCTTTATATAATCCTTTAAGATTTATAAAATAACTCTAAAGTAAATAAATTAATTACAGAATAACTCTCAAGTAAAGAAAATAGCTTTTTAATTAAATAAAAATAACTCAAGATGTAGATAGATGTATCCAATATAATATATATAATGTACTTTAAAAGTAAAATAAAATAATTTAAACCTTTGTATTATATATACAAACCCCTTTTACATATACAAACCTATAACCCTATATATTATATATAAAGGTAACTCTTAAATAATTAAAATAAATTTATATAATTATAATACCTCCTCTCAAAATTATTTTCAAAATTCATATATATATGATTTTATGTTATCTACTTTTAGCGGATAGGTTTTTATATGTAAGCATTATAATTCTTTTCTAAACTGGTGGGTTGTTCCTATCGGCGTATTCCTTGAACCTCCTATGAGTGCAAGTGCTAGTTTATATAATTTTGAAAGGGGTGAAGTTAAGGTTGCTCAACAACAAATCCTTTTCCCTAAAATACATTTAAAATACCTACATTAGTTATTAACTTATTTATTTTATTAAATCGGCTGCTCTTAACCCAATGCACTTTATGTTATCTATTTTTAGCCGATAGGTTTTTATATGTGAGCATTATAATTCTTTTCTAAACTCGTGGGTTGTTCCAGGGTATTCCTTGAACCTCCTATGAGTGCAAGTGCTAATTTATATAATTTTGAAAGGGGTGAAGTTAAGATGACTCAACAACAAATCCTCTTCCCTAAAATACATTTAAAATACCTACGCTAATTATTAACTTATTTATTTTATTACATCGGCTGCTCTTAACCCAATGCACGGCCTCTTAACGAGGCGTTGATTAAACAAAGCACTCCAGGGAGATCAAACAAGTATAAAAAGGGGAGTGAATGGGAGAGCATGTAGAATGAAATCAAAAAGCATACTTAATCCAGGGTTGTAAGAATACAAGCCATTAGTTGGGAAGCGTTGGAATGGAGCCACAATTTATTACAGCAGTTGACAGAGACGGAAAGCAGCCTGGTATATCTGAGCTGCCTCAGGCTATGAAGGAATTGATATTTGCAAAGCTTTCACTACAATCAATCTGCAGCTGTCGAATGGTTTGTAAGGAATGGAATTCTATTTTGTCCTCTTACAGCTTTCTGTCTTCATTGCCCACCCAAAATCCATGGCTTCTTATCTGTGGTCAAGAACAGCGAAGTTACAAAGCAAATGGGTATTGTACGGCCTACTGCTTTTCTACACAAAAATGGAGGAATATCTCTCTCTCTTTTCTCCCAAATAGTTGGTTTCCCGCAAGTGCAGCGCAGGGGTTACTGCTTTTTCGAAAAACCCCACAATTATGTGTTTGCAACCCGCTTATGAGAATTTGTGCAGAGATAGAAATCGATCTGACTGACAAGTCTATCCATATTGTACAAGGAGGAAATAGAGATCAGCCCTATTTGGTAGTGTGCTCTGGAAATTTCTCCTTCCAGGTGTACCATTATTTTCAAGATTCGTGGAGGATTAAGTTTCAGTTTGCCGGAGAAACCGAGTGTAATATATTCGGTGATGAAATGGTTGAGTGCAATGGCGTTCTTTTCTGGAGGACATGGACGCGTAGGACTATTGTGGGTTACAATATCGAAGATAGCTTAATTAAGCCAGTTACAATAGCTCCATTACCCCAAGAACTTGTTCAAGATTGGAGAGAGTATGTTTTATCTCTAGTTGCATATGGGTCGTCCGTTCTTGTAATCGACTTGCGTATGTGTATTGTTATCTGGGAGTTGTTTCAGGATGACCAAGATAAGTTGCTTTGGAAGTGGAAAGAATTTGCAAGAATGCCTCCTCATTCTCTCCATCGATATCTTGATGGAGAATGGTGGCATCGGAGGTGTGTTTGTGTGGGAGATTACCTGTGCTTTAGCAGTATATCTGGTAATGCAAATGTGATTGCATATAATTTAAGGGAAGGGTTTTGGCAACGCCTTCCTCCATGTAAAGGTAAACTCTATTATGCGAGGATCATTTCATTCGAACCCAACCTCATTCTTTCTCAGCTATTTAGAAAACTGAGAGAATGATGGATGATGAGATTATCTGAGAGAATGATGGATGACAAGATTATAGTGACAGGGGTTATGTAATGTCCAGCCGTAAACAGTCGGTCGTTGTAAACGACCCACTGTACGATGGGTCAACAAGTCTGCCAAAAACTTTGGACTAACAACCAAAATCAACCAGACTTCAACCTGTTCAACCGTACCGTCTATCGACTAATTTTCAACTGTTTGTCAGGTGTCCTATGTAATTGTTATCGCTTGTTTTTAATACACTGTGATGATTTGTTTGATTTATAGATATATATTTTTGTTATTAAATAAAATATGGTATTGATTTTTTATTATATACTTGATAAATTAAATCATTAAATTGTTCTTTTAGAATTTTTTGTTATGTAATTGATGAAATTAGATAATTATACTAGCACAGAGAGATATCAGTCTCCAAGATTTTATATTGGAATTGTTATTTAGAATAGGTTGTTAATGTTTTTAGATAGATGTATTTAAATTCTATCTATATGTGTTTTTAGATATTAAGCCCACCAACTACAGATTGTTCCATGTTACAGGGTGGCTAGCCTCCATCTTCAATCTTCAGTTTGTTATTGTCATTTATTATTTTATTTTTAAATTAATTTTGTTTGTTTAATATAATATTATATTTATAATGATTTTGAAAACTTCTACGGAATTGAGCAAATATAAATAACTTTTTTATTTGTTTTTAGGGAGTTTGTTTATAAAAATAATATTTAAAATCTACACATTTTAAATAGTTCTAAAATAAATAAAGATAACTCTTAACTAAATAAAATAAGTCTTAAGTAAATAAAATTAAATTCAAGAATTTTTTTTAATTTTAGATCATCCATACTCCTTAAAATGTGAACAATAACACCCTATAATCCTTTCGACCTCACACAAAGCTCTAAGTTAATAGAGCACTATCCAATTCATCCCTATAGCCAAATATGAATTATAAATTATAACAATTTATTTCCTTACATGAAATGAAGGAAAATTGATTTTAGTATGAGAAGAAATTAGATGGCTCGATAAGCTTAAAGTAGACACTTAGGATGAAGAAATGCCAAGTAGCTCAAGTATAAGATTTATCACAGATGTTAGATGTTATAGTTGTAACTATTGTGGTAAACATAACCAAGACACAATAATTTTTTGGAAATAACGCATCATAGAAATGTAATGATTTCAGGTTTTGCATCATATAGATTGGGTGATACAACTTAATAAACTTTCATACAAATTCAAATAGCAGGTGTAAAGCTAGATTCCACTACCTAGTCACACACTCCACATATGGAACTGTTGAAAGACTAAAAAAAACTATGAAGAAAAATAAAATGTAGGGCAAGACACTCCTGCCTGCACTTAAAATGAAACTTTGGAATAGAAAAAGAACATCCAACAAAGCATAAGAGATAGATGATTTTTTATTATATGTTGAAATTCTAGCATTCTAATAACAAGTATGAAAAAAATGGAAGCATAGTGTAAGGCCTATTATTTTCCAACATTCCTTTGTGCTAATGGGCATGCTTCGAATAATATTAATTATGAGTTTGTAGCCAATGCATTTCTATGGTTTAACATCTACCATTTTTATGGAGAATATTGTTACAGGTTCAAGACGTCTTGTGATATTTTGACTAAGTTAAATTGTGTCATTAAGGTCTTTGGGGTATAAAAAAATTAATTAACTTTTATAGGGGTTTTTGAGGCTCTGTTTTATATTATTTTTGTAAAAATTTGTATCTTAGGTGTATATCCAAAGGCTAGGGGTCTTATGGCACATAAAAGTAATGTTTTAGGGAAGTGTGGAACCTTCTTAAGTTCTCTAGAAAAATAGTGACATGAATGGATGGAAGGTGAAGAGTCACCCACTCCATGGAAGCTGAAGAGTCGCCCACTCCATGGAAGCTGAAGAGTCATGTCATTTTTAAATAAAAGTGGTGTTTTGGGAGATTTTTAGGGGACTTCTTTCTTCTTGCTGGAAAATGGATATTTTTCTTGTCTTGTGGAGTTGGATTGCTGATTGAGAATTGTTTGGAATAGAGGGGCTCATCCATGGAAAGATGTTGATAAGGTAGTAAACAAAATCCATCTCTCTTTGTTTCTAGGAAGCATATATGTTGCATCAAAGATATTTATATTTCAGGTATGATCCTTATTTGGAAGGAATATTGAATGTTTCTTCTATAAGATAGAAGAGGCATTTTGAAAGATGTTAGATTTATTGTGTTGAAAATGAACTTGTAATTTCATTGCTTAAGTATGTTAGATGAATCTGCATATATTTATTGGAATAGGAATGATTAACTAATCTTTCATATAATTATTGCATGCCAATATTAGATCAAAATCAGTACATGCATGTTGTGTAGGAGGGTTGGACTAAAATTCTTAATGATATTATTCTTCAAGGCCAACCCATATCATTAATAGAGATGGCATTACAACATATTTTTACTGATGTTACTGATGTATGAAGTTATTAGACTGCTCATTAAAAAAAACTCATGTTAGACCATAGAGGGGTTTTTCATCTTTTCTCAGTATTATCTTGGTAAATTGTTATTTTTTAAATTATTGTAAGTTTAATAATTTGTGTAAACTACACTTTTCCATGCTCCAATTACAATCATATAGTGTATTTGACATCCACCATTCATCTCTGTACATTATGTTGGAGGAGGTGCTTCTCATTCAGCTGACTGCACACAACCTCTCCCTATAGACTACTCTGCATATCTCCAATTATTGCAGACATGTATTCACAAGAATGTACTTGTGCATGCTAGTTGCTTTTGCATTAAGTTTCTAAAGTCTTTCAAACAAATATGTTTGTGCATATTCCAATGTAATTATGTTTCTAGAGACCTCAATTCTTTGAGGCATTTTGTTAAACAGTTCACATGCTTTCTTTAGGTCCAACAACTCTAATCAAAGATGTCTTATTGCCTTATTTTTACTTCACTTTATGCCTATTAATGTGTTGAAACTTTTATCAAACATTTGGCATGACCATTACTTTTTTCTTACATGGTTACTTTATTTGCAACATTAATGTCTGATATAATTGCTCTAAAAGTGCTTAAATGTATGGTAAAACTTTATACCAAGTCTCCTTTGTTGATAAAGCAGAGAGGGTTCTCATTCAGGTCATGGATTTTTCTTTTCACCTACCAGACATATTTGCATTGAGTTTTTAAATCCCTTTCAATGATTCTATCTGAACATGGCATTCCAAAAGGTCTCTACCTTGTTTTTAAATGTCAATTTTGGTGCTTGTCAAGATTTTGGAGTACTAAACCCCCTTTCTTGTTTTGATGGAATTATAGTATCATCGGCTTGAACTCTATCTTTCTATTTTTATTGAAAAACTGTTAAGTGGATGCAAATGAAAATACTCGTAAAAACCATAGATGTTGAGTTTTGCTTTGCCTGATTTACATGTTTCACCAATGATGCAAAAATAAACAACATATTACAGGCCTATTTCCTTGTCCTTAAGCAATGATTTTTATACTAGTTTGTTCTAAAAATTATTCTGGAGCTATTACATGTTGAGCTTAAATGCAACATGTAATATGTATTATGCTTCTGTACTATCCCACAGATAATGCTTTTGAACCTTTGATTTTTCTTTTCCACCTATTTTATGGTCTGTTCAGCATTAGTGTATTGTCTTTTCAACAAGTAAGGTACTTTGGCATACTACATATAAGTAATTCTCTTCCCTCAACTATATTGCTAAATTATACAAAAGTGAGGTTCATTATTAGGAGACAAGTGGCACTAGGTTGTTGGAATTATGGATTTGGTCATTTTTTGTGAAGTTGTTTCTTGTAATTTATTGCCCGACTTTTGCAAATGAATGAATGAATGAAAGATTTTAATAATGTTCATTAGACCAAACAGTCTAAGGGACCCAGAAAACCAAGCCTCAAGGTATTTTCAAACCCTTTTCTTTGATGTCATCACCAATTCAATTGGTCTCTATGTGGTTGTTCTTGCAAGTAGATTTTATTGGTGGATAGATCTAACTAGAGTAATAGTGGTAAGCACTTCTTTGGCCATTTACTTTACACTATAACATCACACTTTTCATTTTCTACAAAGGTTTTTCTAGCCTTTCTTTGTGGTGTCTATATGCCTAAAAAGTGCTTTTGATGAAAATCTATGTTAAACATTACTTTTTATTGATTAGTGTACATATGGATTTCTTTCTAGAATCCATGAGTGTGTATTGTGTTAGAATCTTGTAGTTGTTATTTCATTTTCATGATATATACTTACATTTTTTGGTATTACTTGATCTTGTACGATTTCTTTCTAGTAATTTGGCTTCTTTCTTTTTCTATCCTTGGCCTTTATTGACATGTCTTATTAATCATTTCAAAGCAAAACTTCATTAGGTGTTGATTGAAGTTTCACAAAACACATGATTTGTTGGGTCTATGTAATTTACATGTTATGCATGTAAATATGTTATAAAATGAAAATATTTGTTTGGTAGATAATTCTGTACCCTTTATTTCTCTTTCCACAGTTATCTCTACACTCTAAAAATGGTGATATAATCTATAATTTGATATGTGTCATCAAATTTGTTTTTTATAAAGTCAATTGGAAAAGAGGGTTCATATCGCTTTACAAATCACCCCAAAAGGCAGGGCACAAGACAAAAAAATAGGCCCCAAACAAGCCAACAACAACACACTAACAACACAACAGCATCAACATGTTGAAAGTAAAGACTAGCTAAACTACCCCCAAACAAGGGCCAGCAAAACAAACTACTTTGGCCCTAGGGTGAAGAGAAACCATAGATTTGGGAAGCTCTTTCTTCCTACGCTGAACAACTGTCTAAGAGAACTCTGAGTCAAAATCCTCGAAGCAAGGCGAGAGGAGGGAATCCTTGACTAAAGCTGTAACCGCAGAACCCTCAAGCAAAGCAGAGGGCAGAGCTGAAGAAACAGCAAGAGGCTAGGAGTAGATGGAGAAGCAATCATATCACAGTCCGAAGGAGCCACAGCAGAAGTCAAAGAAGGGGACACAGCATCAGCCACCAACACACCTTTAGGCTCAACTTGAACAGGAGTAGAAGTCCCTGCAGGGGGTTCAGAAGCCACAGGAGTATGTGAAGGAGAAGAATCAACCGGGGTCTCCTCAATCGACCCAACCTCCAGATCAGTAATAGTCAAATGTTCCAAACGAGAACCCCACCACCACGACGATGCCTTACCATGGTAGTGATCTGGCAATTCGAATCTAGGTGTCCAACCGTGAAGCAACAACGACAAGGGAAGGGCAAACCCTCATAGTCCAACAATTGGGATCGAGTACAATCCCCCACCATCAAGACAACCTCTCCATGAAGAGGCTTGGAAATATCAATATCCACAAGAATGTGAGCATACGTACAAAGCCCATCAGAATCATAGATCAGTCCACCATAAGAAAGCGACCAATAGAGTTGCATATTGCCTCATAGCATGACACTTCCCAGAATTGTAGGGGCAGACTGAGCAACCTGACCCAAACAGGCCTGATATTAAGTGGTTTAGAAATGGGGTTGAACACAGGAGTCCAAGGTTTGAGCAACAGGGAGTGCTCACCCCATAAGCACACCCTACCATCAAGCACAATATCCCTAGCCTCAGCAGAATTGAAAGTAACAATGAAAAAACCCCTTGCATGGGGGAAAATGTTAATGTTACCTTGAACAAGAGGACTCCAAGATTCAGAAATCCACTTATTCAGGTTCGAGAGAGAAGCCCAAAGACCATTAAATCTGCTAATCAATGCAAGTCTGTCGTAATTTTCTTCATTTTTGGAAACTTCCTATCCACATACCACCACACGGGAGGTATGGGAGCAAAGAAGAGGGCGAGAATGGATCTTATCTCTCATATTTGAATGGCCATTCGCCCCAGCAACAGCAACAAAAGAGAGACCCCAATCACCAACAAGGAACACAACATCCACACGAGCAGTAGCAACCTCTAAGAAGAGTATGGTTGGGGAGACATTGCAGCCACCCACGATCCCTGCAGGAGGCGAAAGGGGAAGGTGTAGTGGTGAACCATTGTGTAGACAAGCATCCGAGGAGACTGAACTAGCTATTGCATGGGCAGGAATAGAGTGGCCAGCATGTTTGGAATTTTGGATGTCAAAAAATACACGTGTCATCAAATTTGTTATTTTGATGTTTTCATGTAATATTGTAAAGATTACATATATATTTATGATTGGTTTGAGAGGATTAGTAAAGATAAATATATGTTTGTGTAGATGTCAAATTATTTGTGAAATTGCATCTTAGAAGATAGATAATCATTAGACAACCAAGCTAGGTTGGATGTTCAAATAGATGAACTACGAAGCCTCTAATCTCGTTACATAGGCAAGGTCATCTTATATGAGCCCCTAAAGCTTAGATTGGGTCCTTAGGTTTTGGATTCTTTATTATATTATTTATGATTGTTTTAATTGTCATTTAATGTTATTCAAAACTTTTAATTTACGAAAAAAATTTAAATCTTTCATTATTGAATTTTATGGTTTAAACAAAAATATATTTCGATGCACAATTTTGTTTAATGTATTTAATTCATTGTATATCTGACAAAAAATGTGTGCAATCAGTTTAAGTAATTTTAGTTTAGATTTAAACAATTTAGAAGTCTTTTTATGAAAATAACTTTTCTCCTTCTTAATAGTTGGTTATTCTATAAGTTTTTTTAGTGTGTTGTCTATATGCTAAAGTAAAAAAAAATAGGCATGACATTTGGTATACGAGCAAGGTTTTCAAATCTTGAACCTTATGGGTCTCATTTATCCAATGTGTTTACTATGTGAAGATTATTGTTTTGAATAAAAATATGAATCTAATAGATTTTATTAGTTGTGTTTTATTCTTTTGTGACTTGTCATGTACTTAAGTCTTTGGAGTTTTGTAAGAATTTGTTAATGGTAGGTGAAATTTGTCAAAGCATGTAGAATTTAATCATCTTTTATGAAGATAGCAGTGAACTTGTATGATTCTATCTCAATTTGTGCTATAAGGTATCCAACTTGGGAGAAGGGTTTTTTGGATGGCATGCATGGTTCACACAAGTACACCCTTTTTGTGGCAGTTGTATGTGCAAATTAAGAATGTTTGATTGTGTTGTAAATTTTTCGTCATTATGTTTAGGATGGGAGTTATGTGTTGGTGTATCTCTCCAAATCTAGGTATGAGTGGCCCCCGTATCGGGTTCAAAGAGGAGTGAGGCATCCTTTGGGATATAACTTATTTTCAGGTAAGATGTGATTTGCCTCTATTGGAGTGTATCCCCTCATAGTTGTATTGGAGTGTGTCCCCTCCTCTCCCCCTCATTATGGATCCGATGGTGATCCATATGTGTTGTTGATATGCATGGGGTTGAAATAAGGGTGCGAGAGGCCTCCATTGGAGTATGTTTTATGGCCTTCAATGGAGTGTATCTCCTTGATTGCCTCATTCAGAGTGTATCTTCGTGATTTGCCTCCATTGGAGTGTATCCCCTTGTCTCTCACTTTTTCATGAATCTGTTTAAGAATCATATGTGGTGTTATTGGGGTTTTTCGGGTGCAGGGTGGACCTAAGTGTGCCATTGTTTCTAGAGCCTACTTTCGTGATGATTACAGAAATGATTTTTCAATTGGTATCAGCACTGGTGGCAACTTCTAGCAAGAGGACATTAGATGACATTTAAATGGTTACTATTATTAAGAATTACTACCAAATATGGATTTCAAGCATAATTAGTGGATACAAATATTTGTTATGAATATTGGTTATGAAAATTTGAGGCTAAATAATAATGATTTTGGTTGATAAATTTCATCTTTTGATTGGGAAAAGGAAGATCTCAGTTAATGTGGCATAATGACAATATTGACATCTTGACGATAATAAAATTGTTGCATGTTGATGAGCAGGAATGTTAGTGCAATGGTAACTTGTATTGATCTTATGGAAAAACTTGGTTCATGTTATATTTATCTCTAGAAGTTATGCAGATGTTGATTCGTGTATGGTTCATCAAACAATTGGTATTTGACAATCATTGCAGAGGATGTCCTAGGTGCGTAGGACATGAGGTGGTGAGTTATGGTATTCTATATTATTCATGTGGTTTCAAACCACAATTCCCCTCCTCCCCTTAGGTGGCTTGATTTAAGTCACGTAGTGATCGTGCTGTGAAACTTTTATGAGATTGTTGAAATATTATTATTGCATTATTTATGACTCTTCCTTGGGTTATTAAGTCATCAGTATTGAGTTCAATTTTTTTAGGCTGCTTAGCCAATTGAATTTTGGAATCGTCCTATTTGCCTCAAGGACTAGTTTATTGCAATTTTTGGTTTCAATTTTGAAATGTTTCTTTGGTGGCCGCTATTGAATTTTATTTTCTCATATGAATTTGTATTGGTTGATCTTATTTGAAATATTAATTTATTAAAATTTTCTAGTTTTGAGGCTTTATGATGTGTGTAGTATTGTGACTTATGTTATGTTGTCATACCCAAGAGGGGTCCCTGGCAAGTTGTATAGGGGAGTAGATGGTCTAGGGAATTATTTTAAAGGCGATGCAAATGGGGCCGATATGGGATGGTCGTAATCCATTTCCCCCTAGATTTGTATGATTTCTTGTATGAAGGGTTCCTCATGGAGGACCTTAAGATCATCATTCTTATTGATATATGGCACTATGATATTATGGATTCTTAGAGGGAACTTTGACACTAATCATCCTCATCCCATTGTGTGATTTCATAATATGCTTCATGTATGTGATATGTAAGTGTTGCGATATGTGAGTCACTGTGAGATGTTGTGAAACAAGTGTTAGAAAAATATTATCAAACGAGAAATTGATTACTTGTTATGGATATGATGTGTTTCACAGATCTTTAGACTTAATTGAAACATTCTTGGTTGTAAATGATAATTGAAGAAGATCCTTTTGGTCAATGATAATGAAGTGAATTATGTGGTCCTCGCATGCATCAATGTGACTATGTTATGTTTGGTTTTTGAAATAACATTGATCCTAGTTGACATCTTCATTTTATTAAATGTAGTAAAAGTTGTGTGTGTTGCAAGGTGTGTACCCTTGGTCTCCTTGTGTTGTGAAGTGCAACTCTTGGGTTCATGACAAGGCTTAACTGCCTCTTGTGGATTCATTAACTATGGCGATTGTATCAGGAATTAATAGGTCAATCTTTTGGTGCAATGGCAACTGTCTTTCCAACAATTGGTATTAGAGCTTGGGTCACGGGTTTGAACCCTTCGCTTGCGCTGGGGGACTGTTGCAAGGTGTGTGTCCTTAGTCTCCTTGTAATAAGCTAGCCCAAAAAAATTTCAAAATAATGAACAAGGATATGACAGTGTTAGCATCAATTGCATATAACCAACTAAATGCCTCACACTTTCTAATCACCCAGATCCTAGGATGGGCAAGGTGAGAGCATACAGTGATTGGCTTGCAATGAGCAACTATGCAACAAGGAATTACAATTCATCCGCTGTGGTGGCCATCCACAAGTTGTGAGGATTCACCACTTTTCAGTGGGTAATGAACAACAAAGAAAGATTACAATGCCATCCACTTGTTCAGTGGGAATACTCCACTTTTCAGTGGGTGAGAGTGAATAAGAAAGTTTCTTTCTCCACACTGGCGGTAAACCATCCAGGGGTTATTATATGTTTGTGCAATTAAAGAAATGGTTACAAATGAGCATCAAGCTAAAAACTACTTAGGAATGACTCATTAGATCCTCATATGAGCATTGAAATAGATCATAGCAACACATGAATACCATGCACAAACAATTAGCAACTCTAACTCAAAAATTATGATGCCCATAACTTAATGAAACGTGAGTCACTGTTGTTCAAATATGTCACATAAAATTTGATCCCTCTTATGTTGTACGGCACCCTTGATTAGAGTTGTCTTCACACAAATGCACACATACAACCCAATGATCATTACCAAACTGACTTAAATCTATTAAGAATCACTCAATATCATCACAGATTGAAGATGACAGTCCCAGCTAATATCAGTCTGCCCACAAAATTCATACTTCCCTATTACATCTGTACAGCCCTGTAGAAGATCAACCATTACAAATCATCAATAAAAACTGCTCAGAACATAAGGATAGCAAGTCTGAAGCAAATGCCCTATCAAGACAAAGGATTTCCAAGTTAATTTTCTCAAGACAAAGAAGAATAACATCATAGCCAAAATCTCCACTTCTCTATGGTACGGCTATGTTCTTACTGCTCAGCAATTTATAGACATTCACAAAGTGGATGCAAATAACCCAGATAGCCATAAACCATTTCAATCTACATTCATAAGACAATAACATATTGCAAGAACCTTTTCTTAATAAAGATCAATATCAAAATAAGACTTCCCCAAGATTGTACGGCACTCCAGGAAATGGTCGTACTACCTACAACATGAAAGATAATCAACAGATACACCCAGCTAATACAATAGGGAGAAACACTTTCACATTTCCATTACAATGTCAACTCCACACATTTTCAATCATATAAATTATCCTCAAACAAAAATCACCCCTCCCAGCAAGTACGGCCCTTATGAAGTACAGACCAGCAAAGGAAATAATAAATCTTCATTAAAACTCCATAATATTATGAGAATCATTAGCATGATCAAACCCCAATATGATCAAAACTTAATCACACAATCATCAAATCAAATAACAAGAATCCATGAAGTTCAAATGCAAACTCTGTATGAGCTTGATCCAATCTCTAGCTTCAGCACAATGGTGATTCCTGCATTGAAATCACACTCAACCTCAAGAGGGTTTTCGTCCTCAAGAGCATTCCACAAGAGGTTTTTCTTCCTCAAGAGAATATGGAAGAACACTCAAGTTCAATCTGACAGAATAACAATACAAATCAAAAGCATTCCCAAACAATGAGCGCATCTCCTCCTTTTATAACTTTTTAAGGGAAATAAAATATTATTTCTTTTATCCCTTCATATTTCTCCTCAAAAAATATAAAAATGACTCATTATGTATGCACAACTTAAAGTCACCTTTTTAATTAAAAGCTCCATTTTAGCTCCAAAGACCCTTTTATCAAAATAAAGGAAATATTTGATTCTCAAGGTCCCAAAATGATGCATCCATGATTTAAAGATTTTCATCTCCTTTCCAACAAGCTATGACACTTAAGTGTTAAATGAACATTTCCCAACCTTTTTAACTTAAGTGCAATAATTAATTGTTTAGCTCATTAAATCAACTAATTTTATGAAAAAATCTCAAATATCACCAAACTGCAAAATTAAGCATACTAACATACTCCATGATGTTTGGGAAGATAAATGATGCCTTCCGGATGACTTTCCAAAAATAGATGGCTTCTCCAAGAATCTTGGAGAGCAAATCGAGACCCGATCAAACATCAAAAAGCATCGCTATGAACCTAAACATCCACTGAGCTCAAAGCCAAGGTAAAATTAGTCCATTCCCATCTGCAGACTGGACCACGACCACTCCAATAACATTGGAGTTCTCCCAAACATGGCAGATAGCCACTAAGGGACTAAGAACAAGCAAAAATGCGCACAAAAAACTATGTGCCAAAAAAGGGACATTACAGTCCTCCCCGCTCAATATTGCTTGTCCTCAAGCAATACATGCTATCCAACCAAGATACTTGCATGTTTTGACAATATTATACCTGGATCCCAAATCAACCTCAAGAATGCTCCATACCGCTTCTGCTGCGCTACTCTGATATAACTGCAAACTACACAGCTGGAACTCTGCTTACAACTATGAAACATTCTTTCATTCATACATCTTTTTAGATCCAAGATATCAATAAACCTAAAGATGAAAGAGTTAGCAATCATCAATACAATTATCCAACATGAAACTACTGCTGGGAACTAAAATTTGAAATGCTCCTCCAATGAAGAACATGAATCAGCTTGATCACAAGCTGAAAACAACTCTGAAGAGCCATGAATCATCTAATTCTCACCATCCAAAAGAGCAATAATAGTTGTAACACTAGTTTTCAGCTGAAATCTTCTATCATCCTTCCACAAAGAGCTAAAAACAACAAACTAATCAATCTCATAGCTAAAAATTTCTGAAATAATCTCCTGACAATCAGATTTCAGCAATTTGAAAATAGGACAGCAACAACAAAATTGAAATCTTCTGAAAGTAACAAGAGATTTAGGCCATCTCCAGTCAAAATATATCAAAGTCATGACCAAAATTTCTCTCCAATCCATCAAAATGTATGCAATTGTCAACTCATTATGGCTGATTTGAATAAGGACAGCAGCTCTGTGACATAGATTTGTCTTCAAATTCATGCATGAAATTGTTGCAAAGCCTTGAAGATAAACTCTATTATGAAAATAAGTCATCCTTGCACTAGACCCATTGCATACCTTAACCTTATGCTCACCTTCAACAACTGATGAAAACTTCCAATTGAAGAAGTTTTTATGAAGAGTAACATTCCATGAGTGTTCCTCACCCAGATCCCATATCCTATTACTATCTTCCCCCATGTTGCAAACTCCAATTTGGTCTTCATCATTCAACACGAGAGGTGAATTGTCTTTAGTTAACTCAACCTCCATCATAAGAAGGAAATGATCAAATGATTGGAAGTTGTTCCCATCAATTTGCTCCAACTCTACATCACCATACTTTGGAGATTGTCCTAAGTCAAAATCTTCTTGGAACAAATCTAGCACTTCAGTCATCAGCATGTTATCATTAGATTTTGCAACTTTATCTTGCTCCTTGAATTGATGTTCATCAACAAGTTGGCTTTCAACTTCTAAGAGAGCCATTTGGGTACTCTCTAAAGATTCCATAGTTGTTTTAAGCTTAAATGTAAGCTCATCAATTTCAACATCTCATCCCTTCAATGCATCACATATTCGACCAGCAAACTCAAGGACATGATCTCTATCAATAAGAAGGTTCAAATAATCAAATTTCAATGCTTCTAATGTCTCTTTGACTACACTCCAATCTTCAAGTGAAGATCCTCTTTCCATGCCCATTTGTCTCATTTCAACTTGTGCCCTCCAAATGTGATCTTCAACAAACTTATGTATGATGTCCAAGTGTGTTAAAGATTGTACAACTTTATCTTCAATGACCAACAACTGATTCTTGAAATCAAATTTCGCATCAACAATGGAGGCTAATCCAAATTCTTCAACAAACTCCTCATCAACTGACTCTTCTGAAAGGACACTTGGTTCTTCAATTTGCACGGGATATGAATCTTCTTCTTCTTCACTTTGATCAAATGTTATGGCAGCATCAAATTCATCCAGGGCTGATTTAAAATCTTCCACAACATACTCTTCATCCTGGATCTTTGAGAAATCAATTAGTTCTTCACTTGGCATGGGAATTTCCCACTCATAATCTGAATTACCTTCACAAGCACGGTGAAGATACTCCTCATTAGGGGATGTCCAAAAAATTGGAGTAGCATCAACTTCTTCAACTTTTATGATTTCATTGTTTCCCATGTCCTCAACAAGACACTTTGCTTCAATGCTCTCAGGCTCGCTTGCAAAGTCACCTTCAAGTAATCTATCAATCATCTTCAACTCATTCTCAAATGTAGTCGCATCTTCAAGATATTCATCAAATGAAGGACTTGCAAAGCCCAACACTTTTGGCTCACTATCTTCATCAAAGCAAGGCCCAACTTCACAATTTTCTGCTGTCGACTTTTCCAAATCAGCTAACTCCTCAATGCATGCTTCTTGATTAGTGACCTCTTCATCATACAGAGGCTCAGTCTTATGTTTTACAGGTATCAGGACTTCAACTTCTCCTTTTTTGGACTCCACATCATCCAAAATAAAATGTAACATACACCCTTAGATATATGTTTGTTTTGTGCCAATTTTTTTGCTTTTCTGACTGTTTGATATTTAGGGTTTTATAGCATGTCTTTGCATATGTGTTTTTGCATGAAATACATAGGAAATGAAGCATGTAACAAAAACCCAAAAAATATAAAATAATTTTGCATAAACAAAAGATGACCCAGGTATGAGAATGCCAAAATACGAGGATCTATTACATACCCATTTCAAGATTTACAACTTCATGTCAGGGTCATTGCCAGACCAACCACAAGGCAATAAAAAAATGCTCACAACTCAGAGGAATGAAGAGAAAATGTATTACAATCAATAGCAGCAACAAAAATAGCTCCAAACGCCAAGATTTGCGAAGATAGATGCCACAAATCAATGAAAGATTGCAAACACCAAATACCCACGTCCTCCCTTGGATAGTACGGCCAGCTTGGAGTATGTATCAGTAGCTACAAATGTTTAAACCCTCTAAAATCTATCACAATCTATCTGCAGACTAATATCAACTCTCAACACCAAGGATAATCAACATTAATCAACCCCAAGCTTCATAAAATCACACCTATGAATGGTACGGCCCTTCTTGAGGAGTAGGGTCTGCTAGAATTAAACTACAGCAGCAAATAAAACTCAATCCCAATACAAAATCTGTCCTTTATTCTATGTTTGGGCCTGCAACACAAATCTCCATGATAATATACTCATTCCAGCTCAATACTTCATCAAAATGTCTTCGGCGAATGCACAACTGAAGCCTCTGGATGAAGCCTCCAAGAATTGACCATGTGGGTTTTTGTCCACAAAGCCAAAGATAAAATCCTATCTTGTAGAGGTTTTCGTCTCAGCAAGTCAATACCAAACCAGGGAGCCAAGCTCTAGAAACCCTCACGGGGATATCTCAACAAGAGAGAAAATCAATATCCAAGCATATCAAATGAAGAGCCTTTTCCTCCTTTTATACTTTTTCATCTGGGAGTCTGTAAAATCCTCTTGCATATGGGCTAAAACATGAGAGGGAAAATACGTTTAAAATATTATAATTCTCTTTAATTCTTTTCTCAACATCACCCTTAAAGTCCCCTCTTTTAAAACAACATTAAGTTGTCGAGCCTAGGCACCAAGGTCCAATATTAAATAATAATGTTTAATTTATGAACTTTAAAACGGAGGCCAAGATGATGTCAAAAACCAATGATCTATAGCTCATTGGAAATGTCATGACAAGACGAATCCAACCCCACTCTCAAAACCCCATTCTGGAGCCAATCCTGAACTTACTAAAAATAGTAAGTAACAGCCATAAGCAAACAGAGCCAACTCAGAGGGTGCCAACTGGATCCACAAACCATCTGATAACCCCGAGTTTAATGCAACAACTGGGAGAGCCAACAGCTGACTACCAAGTCACCAAAACAACACCAAACTAACACTTACTAAAAATAGCAGTGTTCCCCAAGGACCAAAATGAACAACCCCAAAAAAACCCAAAAAGATTTGCCAACATGCAAGCACTTACTATAAATAGTAAGTACGGACAATTTGTTTGAAATCTCTGCAGAAAATGTCAACCAGTTCCACTAGATCACCAGAACACCCTGGTGACATCGAAATACTCCTCTGATTATGCTGTCACCAACCCAGAAAGTCAACTCTAACTGAACTGCAAGAGAACTTGAAAATGGGGACATTACAGGAAAGAAAATGTGGTGAAGATTGATGGTTCATCTTCTTTGTTCTTGCATTGGTGGTTAGGCTCCCATGAAACTTTGCATAGGAAATAAAGACTTCTCCTGAGTTCATTCTTGTTGGCCTCTTTCTTTTTTGAAATGAGAGAGTTCTTCTTCAGTGGGCTGGAAGGTGATGTCTTGAAAATGTTCTTGGTCCTCGCCATTGGAGTAGTTAACTTAGGCTTGCATAAAGACATTTTCTTCATCTCCTCTTCCTTATCTTTTGAATGTATTCTATAAAGCCCTTTTTGTCAGGATTACCCTCTTTGATGATTTCCAAGAAAGCATCCCAAGGGATTTGTTGCTTACAGTCATCTGATACTCCTTCATACTCATCAATAATCTTAGTGGCCTCATGATGATACCTCCTTCGATCCAATTTCTCCTGAACAATTCTTTCTAATTCATCGAGGACATTTGTCTCACTTCTTTTCTGCATAAGAGATGCCATGATCTCTCAACACTGCTCAAAATCTTTCAACTATCCAACACTGAACACACATGCAAGTGTTGATCACTCACATGCAAGTCTGAAAACTTGACCAACACTTGAGAATCTGCAAGATTGAGTAGCAACCCAAACAGGCTAGTAAGATCACCAGCTCTGATACCACTGTAATAAGCTACCCCAATTTTTTTTCAAAATAATGAACAAGGATATGACAGTGTTAGCATCAATTGCATAAAACCAACTAAATGGCTCACACTTTTTGATCACCTAGATCCCAGGATGGGCAAGGTGAGAGCATACAGTGATTGGCTTACAATGAGCAACTATACAACAAGGAATTACAATTCATCTGTTGTCGCGGTGTCGCAGGCATCCACAAGTTGTGAGGATTCACCACTTTTCAGTGGGTAATGAACAATAAAGAAATATTACAATGCCATCCACTTGTTCAGTCGGAATACTCCACTTTTCAGTGGGTGAGAGCGAATTAGAAAGTTTGCATAGGAAACAAAGACTTCTCCTGAGTTCATTCTTGCTGACCTCTTTCTTTCTTGAAATGAGAGAGTTCTTGTTCAGTGAGCTGGAAGGTGATGTCTCGAAAAAGTTCTTGGTCCTCGCCATTAGAGTAGTTAACTTAGGCTTGCATAAAGATATTTTCTTCATCTCCTCTTCCTTATCTTCTGAATGTATTCTATAAAGCCCTTTTTGTCAAGATTACCCTCTTTGATGATTTCCAAGAAAGCATCCCAAGGGATTTGCTGCTTACATTCATCTGATACTCCTTCATACTCATCAATAATCTTAGTGGCCTCATGATGATACCTCCTTGGATCCAAATTCTCTTGAACAACTTTTTCTAATTCATCCAGGACATTTCTCACTTCATTTCTGCATAAGAGATGCCATGATCTCTCAACACTGCTCAAAATCTTTCAACTGCCCAACACTGAACACACATGCAAGTGCTGATCACTCACATGCAAGGCTAAAAACTTGACTAACACTTGAGAATCTGCAAGATTGAGTAGCAACCCAAACAGGTTGGCAAGATCACCAACTCTGATACCACTGTAATAAGCTACCCCAAATTGTTTTTAAATAATGAACAAGGATATGATAGTGTTAGCATCAATTGCATAAAACCAACTAAATGCCTCACACATTTTGATCACCCAGATCCCAGGATGGGCAAGGTGAGAGCATACAGTGATTGGCTTACAATGAGCAACTATGCAACAAGGAATTACAATTCATCCGCTGCCGCGGACATCCACAAGTTGTGATGATTCACCACTTTTCAATGGGTAATGAACAATAAAGAAATATTACAATGCCATCCACTTGTTCAGTGGGAATACTCCACTTTTCAGTGGGTGAGAGCGAATTAGAAAGTTTGCATATGAAACAAAGACTTCTCCTGAGTTCATTCTTGTTGACCTCTTTCTTTCTTGAAATGAGAGAGTTCTTGTTCAATGGGCTAGAACATGATGTCTTGAAAAAGTTCTTGGTCCTCGCCATTGGAGTAGTTAACTCGGGCTTGCATAAAGACATTTTCTTCATCTCCTCTTCCTTATCTGCTGAATGTATTCTATAAAGCCCTTTTTGTCAAGATTACCCTCTTTGATGATTTCCAAGAAAGCATCCCAAGGGATTTGTTGCTTACAGTCATCTGATACTCCTTCATACTCATCAATAATCTTAGTGGCCTCATAATGATACCTCCTTCGATCCAATTTCTCTTGAACAACTCTTTCTAATTCATCCAGGACATTTGTCTCACTTCTTTTCCGCATAAGAGATGCCATGATCTCTCAACACTGCTCAAAATCTTTCAACTGCCCAACACTGAACACACATGCAAGTGTTGATCACTCACATGCAAGGCTAAAAACTTGACTAACACTTGAGAATCTGCAAGATTGAGTAGCAACCCAAACAGGCTGGCAAGATCACCAGCTCTGATACCACTGTAATAAGCTATCACAAATTTTTTTCAAAATAATGAACAAGGATATGACAGTGTTAGCATCAATTGCATAAAACCAACTAAATGTCTCACACTTTTTGATCATCCAGATCCCAGGATGGGCAAGGTGAGAGCATACAATGATTGGCTTATAATAAGCAACTATGCAATAAGGAATTACAATTCATCTGTTGTGGCGGGCATCCACAAGTTGTAAGGATTTACCACTTTTCAATGGGTAATGAACAATAAAGAAATATTACAATGCCATCCACTTGTTCAGTGGGAATACTCCACTTTTTAGTGGGTGAGAGCAAATTAGAAAGTTTATTTCTCCACATTGGCAGTAAACCATCCAAGGGTTATTATATGTTTGTGCAATTAAAGAAATGATTACAAATGAGCATCAAGCTAAAAAGTACTTAGGAATGACTCATTAGATCCTCATATAAGCATTGAAATAGATCATAGCAACACATTGATACCATGCACAAACAGTTAGCAACTGTAACTCAGAAATTATGATGTCGATAACTTAATGAAACGTGAGTCACTGCTATTCAAATCTGTCACATAAAATCTGATCCCTCTTATGATGTACAACACCCTTGAATAGAGTTGTCTTCACACAAATGCACACATACAACCCAACGATCATTACCAAACTGACTTAAAGCTATTAAGAATCACTCAATATCATCACAGATTGAAGATGACAATCCCAGTTGATATCAGTCTACTCACAAAATTCATACTTCCCTATTACATCTGTACGGTCGTGCAGAAGATCAACCATTACAAATCATCAATAAAAACTGCTCAAAACTTAAAGGTAGCTAGTCTCAAGTAAACGCCCTATCAAGACAAAGGATTTCCAAGTTAATTTGCTCAAGACAAAGAAGAATAACATCACAGCCAAAATCTCCACTTCTCTATGGTACAGCTATGTTCTTATTGCTCAGCAATTTATAGACATGCACAAAGTGGATGCAAATAACCCAGACAACCATAAACCATTTCACTCTGCATTCATAAGAGAATAACATAATGCAAGAACCTTTTCTCAATAAAGATCAATATCAAAATAAGACTTCCCCAAGATTGTACGGACTCCAAGAAATGGTCGTACTACCTGCAACATGAAAGATAATCAGCAAATACACCCAACTAATACAATAGGGAGAAAGACCTTCACATTTCCATTACAATGTCAACTCCACACTTTTCAATCATATAAATTATCCTCAAACAAAAATTGCCCCTCCCAGCAAGTACGACCCTTATGAAGTACGGACCAGCAAAGGAAATAATAAATCTTCATTAAAACTCCCTAATATTATGAGAATCATTAGCATAATCAAACCCCTATATGATCAAAACTTAATCACACAATCATCAAATCAAATAACAAGAATCCATGAAGTTCAAATGCAAACTCTGTATGAGCTTGCTCCAATCTCCAGGTTCAGCACAATGGTGATTCCTACATTGAAATCACACTCAACCTCAAGAGGGTTTTCGTCCTCAAGAGCATTCCACAAGAGGGTTTTTGTCCTCAAGAGAATATAGAAGAACACTCAGGTTCAATCCGGCATAATAGAAATACAAATCAAAAGCATGCCCAAACAATGAGCCCATCTCCACCTTTTATAACTTTTTGAGGGAAATAAAATATTATTTCCTTTATCCATTCATATTTCTCCTCAAAAAATATAAAAACAACTCATTATGTATGCACAACTTAAAGTCACCTTTTTAATTAAAAGCTCCATTTTAACTCCAAAGACCCTTTTATCAAAATAAAGGAAATATTTGATTTGCAAGGTCCCAAAATGATGCATCCATGATTTAAAGTTTTTCATCCCCTTTCCAATGAGCTATAACACTTAAGTGTTAAATGAACATTTCCCAACCTTTTTAACTTAAGTGCAATAATTAATTGTTTAGCTCATTAAATCAACTAATTTTAAGGAAAATCCCAAATATCACCAAACTGCAAAATTAAGCATATCGACATACTCCATGATGTTTGGGAAGATGAATGATGCCTTCCAGGTAACTTTCTAAAAATAAATGGTTTTTCTAAGAATCTTGGAGAGCAAACCGGGAACCCGATCAAACATCAAAAAGCACCATTGTGAACCTGAACATCCACTGAGCTCAAAGACAAGGTAAAATTAGTCCATTCCCATTTGCAGACTGGACCACGACCACTCCAAGAACATTGGAGTTCTCCCAAACATGCCAGATAGCCACTAAGGGACTAAAAACATGCCAAAATGTGCACAAAAATCTATGCGTCAAAAAAGGGATATTACACTCCTTGTGCTGTGCAGCGCAACGCTTGGGTATTGTTGGAAAGGCAATTGTCTTTGCACCCAAAGATAAACTTGTTAATGCCTGATACAACCGCCAGAGTTAATGAATCTATGGGAGACAGTTGAGCCTTGTCACAAACCCAAGCGTTGCACTGCACAACACAAGGAGACCAAGGGCGCACACTTTGCAATAGTGTATTGTACCATTGTTGTACATATATCATAATGTTAGTTATGTTATTCTCTCTCCTTCAGGACTTCTAGGAGGAAGTCTAATCTTAGGGAGGGAGAATGCAAGGCCTATTATTTTCTAGCATTTTCCTTTGTGTTAATAGTCATGCTTTTGATAATACTAATTATGAGTTTGTAGCCAATGCATTTCCATGGTTTAACATTTACTATTTTTACGGAGAACATTGCTACAGGTTCAAGTTACATCTTGTGACATTTTGACTAAGTTCAATTATGTCATCAAGGTCTTGGGGTTATAAAAATTTTAATTAATGTTTAGAGGGGTTTTTGGGGCCCTGTCTTATATTATTTTCATAAAAAAATATGTCTTAGGTGTATACCCATAGGTTTGGGGTCTTATGGTGTATAAAAATAATGTTTTAGGGAAGTGTAGAACCTTCTTAATTTCTCGGGGGAAACCTATGATGTTGGGATGGATATAAGGGATAAGGAAGACATTCTTAAGCTATATGATTTCTTTAATCAATATGAACAAGCTAATATGACCATTTTTCTTAAAGACTTGAAAGATGTTTTCACATGGTCATACGAAGATATCTCAGGCATTGACCCTAATAGTGTGGTGCATGATATTATCTTAGAGCTTGATCCAAAATCATTTAAGCAAAAGATTAGAAAGATGCATCCTAGAATTGATTTGATGGTTAAAGAAGAATTGGAAAAGATGCTTAAGGCAGGATTTATTAGACCTATCGATTATTCACCTTGGATTTCTAATATGATACCTTTTTTCTAAACCAGGTGGACATATCTGTATTTGTATTGATTTTAGAGATCTAACAAAGCATCTCCTAAGGATAATTTTCCCCTTCCAAACATTGATATGATTGTAGATTCTACTATGGGTCATGAGTTATTACCATTTGTCGATGGATTTTTGGATTATAATCAAGTCACAATGAATCCCCAAGATTAACAGAAGATTGCTTTTACTACTTTGTGAAAAACATTTTGCTACATTTTCATGTTTTTTGGGTTGAAAATGTAGTAGATACTTATCAAAGAGAAATGATACTAATGTTCCATAATTTCGTGCATAAAACTTTAGAAGAATATGTTGATGACATCCTAGAAAAATCAAGGAAGAGAATTGATCAAGTTATGTTTGGGCATTGTCTTTTCCACACATAAGCTTAAACATTATATGCTTCATGTTGAGACGTGTTATTATAAGGGAATATCCTTTGAAATACATGTCAAAAGCTAATATATCAAGTTGTGCTACACATTGGGTGATGTTACTTTTAGACTTTGATATTATATTCATGACCCAAAAATTGATAAAAGGACAAGTTATTAGTGATCAATAAGTTGTACTACCATGTCCTTTGCATGCAACTAGATGCTTCATTCCCCAATAAGGATATTTTACACATTGATTCCTCCTCTCCTTGGACCATGTTCTTTGATGGATTGAGATACATGAGTGGTTGTGAGGTAGGAATGATTTTGATCCCTCCTTTGAGCAACTTCATACCTTGTCATTTTGGCTTGATTTTCACACTAATAATATTACCAAATAAAATGCTTTGATTGTTGGGTTGTGAGCTACCATTTCTCTTACTGTCAAATCCATCGACATACGTGGTTACTATAAAACTAAGGAAGCAAAACTTATGCAGTATCATAGCTAGCCTTAAAGTTACTTGGGTCTTTTGATAGATACAATATTGATTTTATGCGATGAAAAGACAATAGGCATTTCAATGATATGGCTAGTGTTGCTTCCTTGATGGGCATGGAAGACAATAGTCATCAATTCTCCTTAATCATGCATAGACTAAAGAAACCTATTATTCATGAGACATCTTGCATGGTTGCCACACTCACGACTAAGGATTCATTCCATGACATTCATGTTTATTTGGACTCAAGTCATTCCCCCTCTAATGCTCTAAGAACACTCATACCTACATCCTCAAATCTATCATGAAATATCTTTTGATCATGGGTGTACTTTATAGACACATGTTGAATGGTTTATTACTTCAATTCTTTAATGAGACAAAAGATATTGCTCTCCAAGGTGCAAAATGGAGAAAGATTCACATGATTTTGTTCAAAAGTGTGTTGCGTGTCAAAGATATAGCAATCTTAACATGCATTTGCACACGAGTTACACCCCTACACATCACCATGGCCTTTTTCATCATGAGGATTTGACTTGATTGGTAAAATTACCCCAACCTCTTTCGAGGGACATATGTTCATCATCACAACTACAAATTATTTCAATAAATGGGTTGAAGAAATACCATTGAAATCCACAATTGCAACCAATACTTGTAATTTCTTTATGGAGAATATCATTTCTAGGTTTAGTCTACCATCCTTTCCTACTACTAATAATGGTACATCATTTAAGAATAAGGAGGTAAAGAAGTTCTTAGATTGGTTTCATATTTAGTAGAAATTCTTGACATCATATTATCCACAAGGTAATGGACAAGACGAACCAATGAATAAAACAATTGAACAAATTTTAAGACAATTGATAAACATGGTATTAATTGGCATACATAGCTTGTTCTTGCATTATGGGCATACCATACTAGTATTTGCACTACCATTGGATTTACCCGTTACTAATTAGTCTATGGTATGGAGGCAATTGTGCCTCTCGAGCTAGAGATTACATCACTATGTGTTTCCCTTCAAGCTATTATTGATGAGTATACATATAGGGAACATTGTTTATAGGAGCTGATAACCCTAGATGAAAGATGAGTTAGTGCCTAGGATAATATATGGGTATATCAAAGACAGTTGAAGAAACCATACAACAAAGGAATGATTCATCAATATTTTGAGATTGGAGACTTAGTCCTTGGTGCTAATCCAAAAAACCCAATGGAAAAAAATGAACTTCATAGGAAATTTAGACCTAATTAGGTTGGTCTATTCATCATCACTGATCAATATGGTTCTATAGAATTTAGACTTTCAACTTATGAAGAAAAACTAGTGAAAGACGATTAATATAATGCAACTTAGATAGTATTACTATTGAATACCATAACACAAGGTCTATCCTTCATTGTTTGACATCTTTTCAAGCCCCACATCCCCATATAAAATTTATTGAGATATTCTACCACTTGGGGGCACTAGACTTTTCTTTAGCACACATAGTGCTTACATCTAGCTATCATGAGTTTCTATGCTCTACTATTAACATATCTTGCTACTATAGAGAATTACTATTTTAATCTCACCGTACTACATCTTGCTACATCTTAGAGCACTCATATGATTATCCTATATTACTATATCCTATGACTACATGATCTTACATTGTTATATCGTATTCTTACATGATCTTACATGATCTTATATGATCTTTATCTTATGACTGCATGATCTTACATTGTTATATCGTATTCTTACATGATCTTATATGATCATATCCTACTTTGAGCATTTATTATCAATCCTTACATTGGGGGGCATTATGCTATTCTCCCCCTTATCTATTGATCTTACAATGTCATATCTTATGCATGGTTCTATTTACATTGAGTTTACATTGCTATATCACAAAACTTGATCCTATATATTACACTTTCATGATCATATCTATTGGCATGCTTTATCCTGTTGATCCTAAACTAGGGGTTGTTATGCTTCCCCCTTATCATATAGAGCTCTATTGCCATAGTTGATTATCTAGATCTATATCACTTCTTATGATCACGCTTGCTACATCTAGGGATTTGCCCCACCATCGAGCTTAATGTCACTTGATCTCATCCACCATACATTGATCCTACCCTATGTATGCTTGTGCCCATGGATGCAACATTAGCGTCATTTATTTTACTTTCATGGGAATTTTTTGGCCATAGAGGGTTGCATCACCTTTATTTGACCCTATTTGTCTTATTAATCCTACCCTAGGTGTGCTTGTGCTCATAGATGCCACATTAGGGCCATTGATTTTTCTTCTACAGGTGTTTTTGGCCATTGAGGGTTGCATCATTATTATTTTGCCATTGTTGAGGGAAATGATCTTATCTTTGATTCTATCTCTAGTCCATTACTATGATTCTCACAATGTACTATCCTAGTTATGGTTGCTATACTTTCACCACTTGGATGATTATATGAACTTACATGTTTATCATTCATCATTGATTTATCACATGATTATGATTGTGATTATTACTATCTCACATTGTATTCTATTGTCAATCTATTCTTGTGTGCTCATGTTTATTATTGATATATCTAACAAGATATTCCTTCAATCAGTTGCACCCTATGGGGGCAATCAATTGAAGTAGGGCATACATGATCACTAATGTTCTCATTTTACATTCAATCTATCTTGCAAGTCAAAAGCTATCATAGAATCTTCTATACCTTGTATTGTAGGAATTCATGGGAGAACATATTGAAAGAAAAGAACATGGAAGGAGAATCTTCATCCTTTATGGACCAGAATTTCAAATGTTTGTTGCATTTAATTTATGCATGTTTAAGAATGATACACAGTTAGAGATGCATGATTCATACTGAAAGATTCACATGCACCTCAAAATGGGGGCAAAATTTAATAGTGAAAAATGCATCCTTGATGCATATCCCGTTTAGTTTTGTTCCTAATTTGAGGAATGTCTTAATGCATTTATATAGCTACAAATAGCACATTTTTGTGCATAGTTGGACCCACTTACCTAGTCTTACTTGCATCTAACCTTATGCTTATCACTTATCCATATGCTTATGTGCATGCAATCCCAATCTAATTAGCTTACTTATATAATCATGTTTGTTAATCTAATCCTTATCTATAATCCAATCCTATTGGACACATATCCAACCTGGTTGTGTCCACAAGTGTGAGGTCGTATTCACAACCTCAATCTTGATCTTTTTAAATACAAAATCAAAATCAATCATTTAGCCAACTAGTCTCATCTTACACTTTGGTGAACTTTGCACAAATCTTCGCAATTTGGTCTTATGTTCATGTATTAAAAGACATCAACTTGCACTCATTTACCCAATCATTGATTATCACAAAAACAATCATTCACATTTACACTCAAATTAAGCTAGGAATCTAGAATATCTAATTATGCTCATCCTAACACGTGAATCGCCTAGAAATCATGTGCATTTTTTAAGCTTATTGTCTATTAAAATATTTTGTCAGCTCAACAAAGAAAAACCCAAGAATGCAATAGAAAATATCACTACAAAGATCAAGTTCATGGCTACAAAGCAACGTCGCAGCTACAAAACTGATCCAGAGCAGCAAACTCAACCCAAAATAGAACAAAAGAAAAGAATATTCTTGTTAGCTCGACAAAGAAAAACCCAAGAATGCAATAGAGAATATCACTACAAAGATCAAGTTCATGGCTACAAAGCAACGTTGCAGCTACAAAACTGATCGAGAGCAGCAAACTCAACCCAAAATAGAACAAAAGAAAAGAATATTCTTATTTTGATCTACATACACAATTGTGTTTATCCATTTGACATACATTCTTCAGTCATAGAGCTAAGTATTCTCTCCTTAATAATTATTATTTACGACATGATTGTGCTTACTATTTGATATTGTTTAATCTAATTCATTCTATTCCACTCCATCACCCCAAATTGTATCTTTAAGCTAATTTATACTTAATTATGTCTATTTACCTAATTAGCCTAAAAAACTTGTTTTTCCGTTTCAATAATAAATTAGATTAACAAGTTGGGTTTAATTTTTTTAAGCCAAGTTCATTCAACAAACCAGCATTAAAACTATTAGATTAATTCAATTACTTTAATCACTCTCGTGTGGAAATAATAATTAATCAATTAATCATCTAATTAGCAAGTTTTTTCAATGGCATTAAATTAAATGCACCGTCAAACTCAAATTTAACATCTTATGACTTTAGAAGTCACATCCAATGAGCTTCCACCCTCCCAAATTCGATTGGGACATGCACTCAACTTTGTTCAGGGGTGGTAAAGTTTAGGCTGCTTTAATATAAATAGCATCTCCAGCTTGGCTTGAACCACGATCATTATTATGAAAAGCTTCTTGAATCACAATCCACATCTAAAGTAAAGTATGACCGTAGAATTCTTTTGTGCTTCTGGTACCTAAAATAACACCATAGAATTTAGCAACCATCTTACAATGGGTAAACAGTCTTCGAACTTTAACAGTGCTTAAAGTAGAGAGTCGGGCCAATTAATATGAAATAAACGACCAACCAAGAAACTCAGGTCCAATCCATCATTTTAACTGCTGCTTCAAACACCCAATGGAAAATGAACACAAACTCAACAGCTAAAAGTGCAGATTAGATAGTGTAGTTCAAAGACAGTTGCATTGCACACTACCAAGAAAGTTGATTTGAACAACCTCACAATATATTAATCTTCAATGAGGCAGCAATATGAATACAAGTGACCCCGACATGTGCAGACACTGATGACTCCGAAAATCAAAAAGGCAATGAAGAGCTTCTCAATTTCAAGCTTTTATAAAACCACTTTATTTCTTGATGATATTCAAATCGTAAGTGTTGAGTCACACACTGCATTTTAACTTCAGGTATTCAGTAATATGATCGTACAATCTTTTAATTATTTTTCTGACCGCATTGATTCAATTATACCAACTCTAGCATATCAAATGAGGTTCTGAAAATACCACTCATGGTGCCATGGTTACTTGCAAAGTCAGGAAGGACTAACATGAGTATTCTCATATTCTGACCTATGTTATTTAATTTGAGGATAAAGATGGGCACACAAAATCCAAAATACTCACAAAACATGCTCTATGGTCCCTTGCCCAAAGACTAGAAATAACAATAAATTTACATGAGGCATAGCCAGCAGCTACAATCAAATGAATCCCTCTATAATGTTCAAACTCAAAGCACTGGCAGTAGTGACATTGGGCTGGGTAACAGGCACCTTGAATAGCTTGATACCTTGGTTTCATATTACCCAAAGCCTAGTTGTAAGGACGCCAGTAGCACCGTCAAGAGGGGGAATTAGGGCTTTCATAATGAAAATAGTTTTAAGAGGGATCAATTTACAGATCCCAGATTAACCTTGGAAAACAGTAACTGACATTTACAATGGATAATAATTTCTCAGGTAAGGCCTGGAAGATGACAAAAGAAGTAGAAAATTACACAAGCATTTTCTTTATAATTCATGCTATTGGATGCATATGTGCATGTATGCAAAACAGCTCTAATAGTGTATAAGTACTAAAACTTTAATGAAGATCCTCCACCTATCTCTTTAAACGTTGAATATCAAATAAATTACCCCTCTAGGTTCAAAAACTATACAACATCTACTGAATAACCAGACAAAAAACCTGTCATGACAACTGAAACAAAAACTAGTGACATTGTGTTTAGAACAAAGGCTTAAATAAAGTGGAAATTTATAACTGCATTTTTGACATCTTGGCAATTGAGAGTATCTTCTCCACCAAAGATGCCATGTGTTACTAAGATGCACAAGCACATATACATGCCTCAAAGATGTGCTCTAAATATATTTTGACAGTCAATGATGAGTAACTAAACAAAATACCAGACATGACAACTGAAATTAAAAAAAAATGATGACATTGTGTTCAGATTCAAGGCCTCAAATAATATGGAAACTTATTGGCATCTTCGACTTTCTTGGCAATTCAGGATATCTTATCCACCAAAGATGCCAGTAAGTGTTCCTTGCATGCCAAAGCACATACATGTGCCTCATAGATGCACTAGAAATGTATTTTGATACAATACTGAATACGTTACAAAACAACAAATGCTTTGTAGAAAGGCAAATGTGCTCTGTTTGCAATTTTTCCAAAATGTAGTACAAAATAACTCCGTTAGAAAAATTATTCAGTTCTAAATCCCCATACAGTTCTTTGTGTAGACTAAGCAATGCATATGGTAAAGAACATTAAATTAATTCTCTACTTCACTAAAAGGACAGGCAAATTCAGGGAGAATCCTGGTACACTTCAAAACTACATTCTTGGACTAAAAAGAACCCACAAGGGCAAGAAAACTTGAGAAGCCCAGATGCTAACATTCATAGCTCTTTCTCAGTAAGAGACTTTCCTTGTTTTCGTGTTGTTAGTTGATATGACTGATTGTTTCTCGAGGTAATATAAGATGATTTCTACATTCATAGCTCTTTCTCAGGAAGAGACTTTCCTTGTGTTCCTGTTGTTAGATTGATGTGACTGATTGTTTCTCAAAGTAGTATAAGATGATTTCTTGAAAGATTATTGAGCAATAAATATTAAAAAGAAAGTTTGAGACCAGAATGCCATTAGCCTATTTGAATGTTTCCAGTGGCAATGCATTTGAAATATTTTTATCACCAGACTTTCTGATGCCATTAGCCTATTTGAATGTTTACAAGATGTATCTCATATTACAAGCCCACATATAAAACATTATATGACTTTCGGCATCATTTTACTCCCTTCCTGTCCTCTTCCTCAATTAAGCCCACAAAAGTAAACAGGAGAGAGAACAGAGAATTATTTGCGAAGGAGCTGAGCTGCAGAATAGATCCTGTGCCCAATGGTAATCAAAAATAAATCCAATAAGATTTGTTCTTAATTTGAGGGAAAAGATTGTACAGTGTTGTTTTAGCCATCACATAAATATAGCCAATACTTATACACAATCTACTCATGTCAATGATGGTCAACTGCAATCCAACTATAATTTTAATAGGGAATGAAAAATTCAAAAATAATGCTCATAGTGAACTAGCACACGATATGAAAAAACACCATAATACACTGCATTTTCCTAAAGAATCTTAAACCGTGCCTACAACAGTGATACACTGACAAGCAGGCTATAAAACTGAACGTGGGTAAACTTCTCGCTCATAGTATTTTTTCTAACATTTGGAAGGCAAGTAAAGCTAAAGGCTACACTGTATTTCCGTGATGACTTGCCTTCCATCTAAGAAGAATACAAGTTAAATCTCAAATACCCAGCATATGAACCCCGAGATAACACCAAAATACCCACCATCACCTTGTTATGCTCCGAAAAACATTTTACAGCAGATCACATGCATCAGTCTTTAAGAGGTCTTGCTTCAAAACCTCCATCTGGTCGCTTCTCAAGCGTATATGGCATATGGGTGCCGAGAAGCTTATCCCACATTACAAAAAAGGGCTGGGAATAATTATACTTGGTTCCATGAAGCTGATGATGGATATCATGATAAGCAGTGTTATTTCGAAATAATATATGGAGAATATTGCCAGGCAACCAAAGCCCACAGTGATCATCAACAGTTTTTACTACTGCAAAGGAAAAAAACAACACAGCAGTCCGTGCTGTCATTCCTGACACGAGATACGAGATTGCACCACCTAGAGTATCAAGCAGAAGCCCTTCAAGTGGATGATTGTACAAGGCACCAATGGCATATGGCACTACTAGCTTGTGATGTTGTGAGTGCACATGACGATACAGAAATTTGTTGTGATGCATGTACCGGTGTACAAAATACTGCCAGGTGTCCATGACCAGCATTCCAATTAGTACCTGAAAAATTTGAACCAGGAATGATGGTTGTGCTGACTTTCCTGTTAGACCCACCTTTGATGTCATCTGTTAAACAATAAAAGCATTGTCAGGAACCAAACCTCATAAAACTAAAGTTTCTGTGCTTCTTTCCTGTCACTTGGATCAATTCTAGAAAAGAATTTAACATAAAGAAAGCACACATTAAAAGGCCTATTACAGACAAATTCAAGAAATCATTATTGTTTAGAGTTCACTTATGATTTTCACATTTAGGCAACATGTATTCATTCGTATAAGTGCCTGTAGCTCTTGTATCATGTTTAATATAAGATAATTGAACACAGATATATAAAAACAGCCCAGGAACCAGTTTCAATTCAACACACATCTATTCTTCCAATGTTGTCCAAAATAATGAATGATAAAGCCAATATTTTATGGGCATCTGATTGGAAACATTATACATCTATGAAGCCAGCCTCTTTTAATTAGAGTAGCAAATAAATTTAAGAACAATTTAAAAAATTTAGACATGATTAGAGATCTGGTCAGTTTGGTTTTTAAAATAGAGATAGGTGTCAAAAGCTAAACTCACATTACTCAGATTTGGGAATGACTTGGCAAGCCAGACGGTAAACTTGCCACTCAAAAATAGTTCACCATCTTACAGACTGCATAAAATATTCAGGGGGGAGGATGGGCCCTCCTTCTCTGAGTGATCGTTCAACCATCGGTCTGGGTCCCTCTCTCTCTTTGATGGTCTGATGATGCCCTGGGATCAAAGCAAGAACCCAGACTCTTGGATGGGTGGATCATACACCTATATTTCGTACCCACTTATATTCAATACCTAGTTGATTCAGGCACGGGAACAGATGCCCCCTCATCACCGCCTTCCCATCTACTCCACGCACAAGAATCCAGTAACGACTGATGGGTTCACCATCCTTTCAAGTATTTTTTTAATATGATGGGATGTTGCTAAGTGTTGCAAAGTGACAAGCAGGGTTTTTCCCAAATACTCCAGTGCATTGCCGAGTCAAGCTGATTTCAACTTGGACTCAGCAGGTTAGGTAATGTAAACCATATTAATTTAGAAGGTTAATGTACTGATACTATTAAGTATTTTGATATTTTCTAAACCTTTCAGTATGACAGCATTTTATTCGACACTTGCAAAGTTCCTACATCCCAATTTTAAATTTATCAGATTTACAAAATTGCCTTCTACCAGAAGCAGATCTCATATAAAAACGTCCAATGGCATCAGATTAATATCGGTAACAGCATTTAGCATTTCATATTCAATGACACCATAACTAACCCTTGTAACAATGTTAATCACTTGAAGTTTATATTCATTATTATAAAAAAACCACTAGTCATTGCTACTTAGCAGAGAGGTTGCACTCTTCTTCAGCTGCTGAATTCTGAATACCATGTTCATCTCTTTCATCGTGTTTTAACTTTTTTCTGGAGGCATAGTACTGATCGTATAAGTCATTAGTTACTTCTCACCTGTGTTACCTATTCACAGGGAACCCCTGACCAACACAAACCAGTCCAGGCCTTGGTCTGGACCTGGGCCTGACCATTCGGTCTGGGTACGTATAAGGGCTGAATGGCCAGGCCAGGGCCACTCCCTTGGGCGAGACCAGATAAAAAAACAGGAATTTAAAAAAAAAACATAAAAATTTAAAACAAAGCATTTTTTGAAGAACTTGGAGCTTGGTTAAAAGCAGTGAATTTATGAAAAATGGCATGATCCATGAAGGTACTTTTGAACTTGAAGGCCTTAATTTAGGATGGTGGTGTGGACTCCACAGAACGTGCCTAGAGCACTGCCCCCAGATCTGGTGAGGAGCTCTGCCCCTTGACCCCACTTGGGGCGGCCATCCCTACACCCCTGCTCTAGTTATAAAAAGCAAAAGAAAAAAAATTGCTTTGGGCTGCACCGAACGGAAAAACAGCATTTTTTCCTGAGCTTTTCCAATTAAATCCCAAGTTATTGAATTCCATTTATACTTTTAGTTTGCCAATTCAATCCCAATTCTGAGTAATGCTACTATAATATATATTATAAACCATTTTGATTTATCTTTGACATTTATGATTTGACAAGTGACATTGCATTATCAATTATCAGCTGTGTTCTCAATTCTACAGTCAATTTTGTACATTTTGTGCAAATTATGCTTATTTATATAGACCTGGACTCAGCTCGGACTCGGCAAACTGATTTTTGACTCAAACTCAAACTTGACACTTAGACTTGGCAAAGACTCAGCAAATTGAAAAACCATGAAATATAGAGATTTTTTTAGGATTTAAGGCTTTTACTATGCACCCTTCAATAAATCAACTTTAAAGACATAATAAACTTATCAATTAGAAGCTACTTTGATGACATACACAAGTATACAGCAATCAAAAGAGTACAAAAGCAGATTTGAGTTGGAGGAAACAACAACTTTAAATATATATAAATTTTCAAGTGTTTTAGATGTACAAAAATCATGGATTATAATATCCATGGCATCAAAAACAAAAAACACAACATGGAGCCATGAACTATGGTAGTACGCTGTAATGAACCTTAGCTAGAATTCATGTGAAAAATGCTTAGATCTAAAATACCCGCTACAAATATTCATCTAAAATGCTCATATCTGAGATACCCACAACAAATAAAATAGATTTGCACATATAAAACGGGCTGGAGCTGAATATTTCATTCAAGTATATTGCTGCTTCAAATGTTTATAAAGATTTGCTAAAATATTTGCTGATAACAGAGATTACAATGATTACAAGTATTTTTTGAAAGTACCCAAAATGCTGAAATACTCAGAATGCTGAAATCATCCACTTGAAGTGCAAATGCAAGCTCCATATGAAGCTGCCCTCCAAAAACCAAAAGGTTTTTCATCCTCCAATCTCCAAGAAATCAATGGGATTTCGTCCACTGATCTCTAGAACCCAAGGGTTTTCATCCTCAGCTCCAACAAGTGAACACAAGTGCTCAACTCAGCAAATTAGGGTTTGTTTGAAAATGGTCAATGATGCAAAAACTAATGAAGTTGACTACTTTATATAGAGGTTGAAGGCCTAGTGTGGACCCACATGTGCTAAGAGGCGTTTGAAAGTTTCTCGCCATTTTATCACATTCAAATTCGGCGTCATTAATAATGTCTCTAGTCGGCCATGGTGATAGGTGAAACCCTTCATTCAAACGGCCAGGGTCCAAGGAAAAGCATACATGAAAGATGCAATGGCAAGAGGGGCCAGGGAATTGGGAGTTGGCTTGTCACTCAAAAGTATTTCCATTTGGTATGTTGGCATTATGTTCTCCGAAGGTCCGAAGTCAAGGGTTCAAGGAATGAGATGCAAGGATGCCAAGATGCAAGGGAATGCAAAGGTCTGTGAGCCCAAATAGGCAAAGCGGCAAGACAACGGGGAACAGGGCGCCGAGATACATGTTGACAACTTTCGCAAGAGGGATGATAGTAGAGAGAACCTCAAAGGTTCGGAAAAGGGAAGCACGATTAGGAGTGGGAATCAAGCTTCAGAGATACCCAATACAAGGAGCAGGAATCGGACTTTAGAGATACTTGATGCAGGAAGGAGCAGGGATCGGGGTAAAGCGAGGGCACGGAGAATGAAGGTAAGGCATGATAGTATAAGAAGTCCAAAATACCACCCAAGGTTGGAAAGTGATCCAAACACCCTCAGATTGAATTTAACCAAAAAGGGGTCATTGCAAGTCTGCACTTCCCAAAATTGCTTGTCCTCGAGCAATTGGAAACTCAAATGCTCCTAGATTTTTTATCCTTCCCAAGTGGTATCCTCTGTAGGCAAGTTCTTCCAATGAACCAAATACTCTGTGATGCCACCATTTCCTAACTTCTTCACCCTTGTGACACTAGTGGCATCTAGTACCCATATAAATGGCACTCTACTGTTTCTGAACCCTGAACCAATGAAAGTTAGTGCATCAAAAACATACAATGCCATAAGCATAGACATACCAATGAGCATATGATGAGTGGCATTGTAGTAGCAATCTCCAAGGTGAAACCATTTGATCCCTGCTACCTGTTGACCTATGGCATAGTTTCTCAAGTCTGCTTCCATCCACATATTCATTGACTCAACCTATCCACCTATTTGTGTGTGATAACTAGTACTGAAAGTGAGTTCTATACTAGTCAAGCAAAGCAACTCCTGCCAGAAAGAGCTGAAAGATTTGCTATCCCTGTCACTGATAATGTTTTTAGGTAAACCATGTAGCTTAGACACCTCTCTGGAAAAGAATTATGCCACATGATGTGTTTTGAATTTTGAAAGAATGGCAAAAAAGCATGAATACTCATTTAGCCTACTCACAACAACATAATTGTCATCTTTGCCATGTATCTCGATAGGACTCGTGATGAAGTCCATGAACACACTTTCCCAATCTTGCTCAATGATAAGCAATGGCTGTAGCAAACTTGCACGAAAGACATTCTCTCCTTCATTTTATCGGAACATGATGTACTCTCTATTGTGTTTGAGATCATCCTCCTTAAAGCTCTTCCATGAGAGTCTCTCTCTTACTTGCCTGCAAGTCTTGAAGGATCCAAACTGTCCCACCATGACTACATCATGCAAAGCTTTCAGAATCTTTTGTTTCATCTTATATTTAGGCACTAAAAAGATTATGTCCTTAAACCAAATAAGACCATCTGCTATCACATTTTTGTCATCCCTCACATCTCCATCTAAGATGTTAGCAACATGATTCTTGGCATATTCTGCCATGATAGAAACCTCCCAGTAGGCAGATATAGTAGAGGTGGAGTAGAGGGTAGGCATCCTAGAAAGTGCAATAGCATATACTTCAAAATCAGTCTTGGAGTTTACTCACCCATTTTTGTTGCTGATCATACCAGTCATGTTGGCCAAGGGAGAACTTCAAACTGTTATGATTTGTTTTCACCATAATCCAGCTACAACCCAAGTGCTATTGGAATTTGGCCCAAGCATACTTGATGGTAAACAGCTCCTTGTCACACATGGAGAAATCTTTTGCTGAATCTCTCAACTTGCTGCTCTCAATTGCTATGTCGTGCCCATTTTGCATTATAACAGTTCAAACTCCCTTTCTTGAAACATTAACAGGTTGTGAGGAATTTGGAATAGCAGGTTCAGGGCATGAGCTGATTACCTTCCTAAGCTCATCAAAAACTTCTTGTGTTGTATCCCCCTGTATGCCTTGAGCACTAATGGCAAGGCCCAAGTATGAAATCTTTGTGACCTCACACTTAGATTCTTTTACATATAGAACCTGTTGCCCTAGAATTTCAAGGACTACATATAAGCATTGCAAGTGATCTCCCTAAGTCTTGTTGTAAATCAAGTTTTCAGCAAAGAAAACCAAAACAATTTTTCTTAATTAATCTGAGTACCTGATTCATTGTGGATTTAGAAGTGGTCGATTTATTAGTCAGACCAATTGGCATGACCAAGAACTCGAAGTGCCCCAAGTGAAACCTGAAAGCTGTCTTGTGCACATCCTCATCCTGCAAATGGATCTGATTGTAGCTTGATCTCAAATCAATCTTTGAGCAAAAGAATGCCCCATGCAACTCAGCAATGAACTCATTGATCCTAGGGATGGGGTATCTAATTGTCTTCTTGCTTGATGCTCTATAGTTGATGCACATTCTCATGGTGCCATCTTTTTCCTTCATAAGGTCCACCAGTAAAGCCCATGGGTGAGAACTAATTTGGCCCATTTTAAGCAACTCCTTAACAACCTTTTGCACCTCCTTTTTATACTTCACCAAGTGGCAGTGAAGAATGATCATGACAAGCTTAGAGCTTAGTTCCAATTCTATGAAATGTTGGAATCCTCTATAGGGTGGCAATCCTGGAGGTATATTGTTGAACACAATACTATGCTGACTTAGAAGAGTCTAAATATCAAGATAAAGAATGTGTTGCTCGCTAGAAAATGAAATGGCAAGCATGCCCTCCATCACCAAGCAACTTGCTGCCCAACCAACTTGTTCCTTGTGAGAAGGCCTCTTAGCTGTGCCTACTTTCATTGATCTCTCATAGATTCTTCTAAGCATTACATCTTTTCCTTCAAATATAAAGTTTAGCTCCATGTATTGATGATTCCATTTGCATGGAATGAGGGATTTATCAGCAACTATGATATTGAGCCCATCAAACATTTCAGCCTCCATGCATCCCTCAATCTCTTCTTTTTGGGGTTCTTTGGTTATAACACCAGGATCCCACGCTATCATACATGAGCAATCTTGGACTGGGGGGAAAGGATCTTTGTGCCCTTCACTGCGAGTTGTATCCTTCACCTTTACACCACTGTTGGAATGCTTCCCTTGATGACAAGAACTTTGTAATGACATGTTAATAAAGAGGTTCAATTGCTACTACTATCCTGCTTATTTTCTGAGGTGTAATCCAAAAGGTAATCAAAGTGTTTACCTTCTTTTGTTGATTTGGACATTTCTATAAGATTTGAAGCAACACTGCCATTTTTGTGACTCAAATTTCCAAAATGAATATTAGTATACCCTTCACACATTCACATTTATCAACATAGCTACTTTGTAAATCATTCTCACATGTCAATGGTTCCATCTTTTCACTATTTGAAAGCTTGACATGTGTTTCTTGGACATTATTTGAAGCCACTGGAATCCTCATCATGTAATGTTGAGTTCTCGTTGACTTCAACCTGCAATGGTGATTTCTCTTGCTCCTTTGTAGCTTGTTGTATCTCTAGTTCAATTCTTTCTTCCTTTTACTCAAGAATTTCCTCTAGCACATGTTCAACAATCTATTTCTCTCCAGGAACTTGGGTTTAGTAGGCTTTTTCTTTGATTTCAAAGTGCAAAAATCTATGAGAGAGATATCAACTCGAAACTCTTCACTCTATGCTCTATATTCTTGGAGAGTTGTCAACTTTCCAACTTCTTTTTGCTTCAACTCTCTTCTATTGTCATTCCAACCTCTTCTATACCAAGGCCATTTTCTAAGTATCTCCAAGTATTCATCAAAAGTTACATCAGTTTGAAAGCATCAAATTGCCTTTAATACTCCTCAAAGGTTCAATCAATCTCCTCTCCCCATGATGTTTTGGCTAGAACAAGATTTTGCCTGCTACTCTAAAGCTGCAACCTTGCTCCAGTATCTTGATCAATTTATCTTGATTCTTTTGCATTCGCATCATTGTATCAAGAAAATGATCTACATTGCTTCCTTTTATCGGAGATTTAAAGAATCCTCTCATGATTTACTAAATTGTTGGTATGAATCAGCAATTTGCCCTGTAGGCTAGCAAGATCAAAGTCCCTTTTTTCCAATGTCTTTTTCTTTACCTTCATTTCTAGTAGCATCAACAATCTGACCCTTTTTTCCATGCTCAGGACAGGAAATGGAGAAGTGTCCAGCTTTATGACAAAGCATACATACCTGCGAAGAAGTCTCGTAATAAATTCGCTACTCCAAAAATGCCAAATTTGGAGCAAAGTTTAATGACTTTTGGCAGCACCTTATCAAAATCTACACTCACACAAAATCTAGCAAAAATCAAATGCTTCATAGACTTGGTAACATTATCTATGGATAAAAGCTGACCAATAGCATTTGCAATACATCGAATTATCTTTTCACTCCACAACTCTAAAGGAAACCCTGAAGCCGAACCCAAATTGAAGCCCTATTAAAATCTTCCTTCACTGCGTCAAAACCAGGAGACCATCTTTTCAACAAAAGATTAAACTTTCAAAGGAACCAAGGTCCCCCTTGCAAAACAATCTTGCTTTCCTCAAGAGAATGGAAGGAAAAGAGAAAAAATTCATTAATCATGTCAGCCACATGGATCTGCTCAAATATGCACCATCTTTTTTTAACCCAATTCCGAACAACATCAATTTTTGGACTAAACCCTGAGAATCTCCCAATGAGGGCATTCTCCATGCTAGCAGTAGCACTATCAACATCAATATCAGGGATCTCCAGTGAAACCAAGGGAGCCCCAGTCTGATTTCCATTAACTAAAATCAGATCCTAAACAGAACTAGTTTGCATGTTGAAATCCCACAAACCCTGGATTGAAGGGGAACCCACCTCTCCAAGACAACCCACATCCGACTTCAAAGCACCTCCATTCAAGTATATTGTTGCTTCAAATGTTTACAAAGATTTGCTGAAATATTTGCTGCTAACAAAGATTAACATGATTACAAATATTTTCTAAAAACACCCAAAATATTGAAATACTCAGAATGTTGAAATCATCCACTTGAAGTGCAAATGCAACCTCTGTATGAAGCTGCCCTCAAGAAACCCAAGGATTTTTGTCCTCCAATCTCAAGGAAATCAATGGGGTTTCATCCACTAATCTCTAGAACCCAAGGGTTTTTGTTGTCAAATGCAACAAGTGAACACAAGTGCTCAACTCTACAAATTAGGGTTTGTTTGAAAATGGCCAAAGATACAAAATTGGTGAATGTTGCCCGCCTTATATAGAGGTTGAAGACCTAGCATGGGCCCACACATGCTGAGAGACATTTGAAAGTTTTCTGTTATTTTATCACATTCAAATTTGGGGTCATTAATGGCATCTCTAGTTGGCCATGGTGATAGATGAAACCCTTCATTCGAACAGCAAGGGTCCAAAGAAAGGGATGCCTAAAGGTGGGGGTCCAAGGAAAGGCATACCAAAAAGATGCAATGGCAAGAGGGACCAAGGAATCAAGAGTTGGGGTACCACTCAGAAGTATTTCCATTTGGTATGTCAGCATTATGTTCTCCAAAGGTCCGAAGTCGAGCGTAAAAGGAATGGGATGCAAGGATGCCAGGATACCAAGGGATGCAAAGGTCCACAAACTTGGATAGGCAGAGCAATGGGACAACGGGGAACAGGGTGTCGAATGTAAAGAACCCTACTAGTTCTAACTGAATTTTTTCCTTAGCTGAATTGAATTGTAAATGATACAAACACACAATGATGAAGTTATATTGAAATCATATCAATTAAAACATAAGGAAAACATACCCAGAACCAAACTTCACTTCTTTATTCAATTCAATGAGTTGATTACAAATATCATTGGCTGTCCATCACATCAGACATGACTGATTTACAAATCAGATTTCAAACAAATGCAAAGTGTGATCAAATGAAGCTTCAAACCATAGCCAAATGATATCCAATGATGCCATGCCAAAGTACAATGATGTAAGGCTGTTACAACTGATGTAGTATCACAAATAATGGACTGATATAACTGGAAGCCCTGCTGTGTGCCTGATCATAACCCAGATTTACAAAATATGCCAAAAAGATACTAAAATGTCCCTCCAAACTCAAGCGGCCAAACCCTAGATGGAAGCCGTTAGGGTTAGGAAGATGTATGCATGTTGATACCCTGCTGTAGTTGTTCAATAACATTCAGATCTGCAGATAAAACCCTCTTGTAGCTGCTGTGACAGGAAGTCAGGAAACCTGTAGCTACTGTGACAGGAAGTCTGAAAACCTGTAGCTCAAAATTCCTTTAGCTGTTTGTGATAGGAAGTCAAAATATGTATGCAAAACCCTCTATATGCCAGTGATCCAATCAAAAACCCTCTAATATCATTAGTTGATGAAGATAGCTCATTATAGAAGACAAATCTGCATAATAACCTACATGAAAACTTGCATATTAAACTCCATGATGAACTACACACGAATTCACCTCACAATGTGGAATAGGATCATCTCCAAACCACTTAAAATCAAGGGCTCGTCTCCTTGATACCACTGAAAATGCAATTCCAGCCAAGAGAACACATCAAATGCAAAGTTTACCAAAAGATCAATAATTCCAAATTGAAGCTAAACACCTTTATTTATTCTCCTCTCACCCTAGGCGCCCAAATTTGCCCAAATTGTGTAAAATTTCTAGTCCACCAATCAAATGCAATTTCCAACTTGACAATTTTAAATGAAATACATCCATCAACCACCTTCATTTAAAAATAACAAAATAATAATATTTTATTATTTTTTCAAATACTCCCTTGGACACCAAAATTGAAAAAACCAATATTTATTAAAATAAATTAAATAGTTACTTAATGGTCACTTAGGTAGTTGCTATTTCTGTTTCAAGTTTAGTATGTTTCTATCTGTCTTGTTTTATTAGCTGTAGTTTCTATTATGAAACTCTTGTTCTCTCTATAGAAACATCTGTGTATTTCCTTTAAATAGAGCTATGCTCTATCAATGTAAATAATCTCATTCATTAATAATATTTGCATATTATTCTGAAATGTAACAATATTTTATTAAATGCTTTCTCCTTCTCAAGCGCCAACTTGCCTTGGGCAATTAAAACATTTTTTTATTATTTTTTAACTCCTACCCAAGTCGCCACTATTTAAAAAACTAATTTTTATTATTATTTTTTCTCATCCTCCTTGCGCAGCGATCTCCTCTTGGGCAAATAAAAACATTATTTTAAATATTTTTTCTCCTTGGGCGGCGATTTGGCACATGGGCAAATAAAATAATATTTATTATTTTATTTTTCTCCTTTTTTCCTCTAGGCGTCAACTTCGTAGGAAAATAATAGAATATTGAAAAATACAATTAAATATTGCATTTTCCCATCTTTTCACCTTTCCCATCTTCTAGTCATTCAACATTTATTTTTCCCATCCTTAGCTAGAAAATATAATATTTTGGCTAAATGAAAAATATCACAATATAACACTTAGCCAAAATCCAAATAAAATCATATATTGAACCAACATTATAGTTTTCCATCCTCTAGAACCAAGCTCAATCTAAAATCATGTCTAGCTCAAAAAGGGACATTACAAGTTCTCCCACCCCAAGATTGCTTGCCCTAAGCAATCGCAAGTGCAAAATTAGAATCAACCAATACCAAGATCCCAAATCCATCTCATCGCAAGTGCAAAATTAGAATCAACCAATACCAGGATCCCAAATCCATCTAATCTCTCCATACATACTCACACAAACCACCTCAAATCTGCTGATGTAGAAGATCCTGGGACCGCTTCCGCTGTCGTACAATGATGTGAACACATCTATACCAATCCTCAAATAGCTGTAGTGACCAATCCATACCATAATGTAGATGCCAATCAAGATGCCAACCAAGCTGAAAGCCCCTCTAGCACTGAATAGGAACATGAACAAATGATGGATGCCAAATACAAATGCAAGCACAAGTGTACCTAACCCTGTTATCTCGCTGTTATAAATCAAAACGACATACAATCTGAAAATATCATCCAAAATGATGTAAAAAGTACCATCCATCATGCATAATGATAGGAAATCATCACTAGACCAATCCACAACAAGAATATATTGATCTCCACCATGGCAAATTGTCCCTAACACTGTTGTACCAAAACTGAAATCAAACAATTCAATGCTCAACAATGAAAGAGAGTTTCCAATCCATGAAGAATGAAGTATCAAACCATCCATATGCTGTGTCAAATCAATAGTAGGTTGGTCTATCTCTCCAATGGAGACCAATGTATCATGCAAATATGTTTTGCCTTCATCTTCATCTATCCATGTGTCCATATCATTATTGGCAAACTCCATAACATCTTCATGTCTAACTTGAATGCATTCAATAGGAGATATAACAACACTAACTTCCTCATGAATAGGAGCTGCTATCTCATGAGAATGATGGGATAAAGTGTTGTTCTCCTCAAACAAATCACAAATGATCTCATGCCATCCTATAGTGTTGTTGTCCATGTCAAACCTCAAATCCTCTCCATCAAAGGCTGATCCAATATGTGTCCCTCTATTTGAATCATCAATGTCTTCATGAGACAATTCATGGCCGATAACTATCATAGATTTGGCTGCTATTTGATGAGGTAAAGTGTGTTCGGGTGCTTTCATAACAATTTGTTTCCCATCATGTTGGAAACTCAACTCCATAGTTTGTAAATCTTGGATGACCCATTGTAGAGAATGTAGCCATTGCATGCCAAGCACAATCTCATTGTCCTTCAAGTCAAGTACATAAAAGTCATCACAAAGTGTATACTCATCAAATAGAATGTTAAGCTTGTTCACCTTCTTTTTGCAAAGAATAGTGAGTCCACCTGCTATAGTCACATCAAAGCCCTCAAAGTCAACACAATGCAAACCTCTTTTCTTTACCAAACCCTCATCAATGTAGTTATGTGTAGCTCCACTATCAAGAAGTGCCATGACTTTGCAACCAAACAATGTACTCTCAAAGATGAATGGATTATACCTTGAAGCCTTTGAAAGATACGAAATCCTAGAACTTTTGTTACCATCATTTACTAGTTCTAGTGTTGGTTGTCCATGATCATTTTCCGAAGTAGAATCATCATCTACCTCATCAATTACCTCTATGTAGTGCACCTTACCTTTGCCAAGACACCTATGACCAATCTCCCAAGGTTCTTTGCAATTGAAACACAACTTTTTCCTTCGAAGTCCATTCCTTTCTTCAAAATCCATCTTTGATGTACCTTTTTAATTCTTTTTTGGAGTGAGCTGTTCATGAGATTGTTGATTTGCCTTTTCATTCATGTTCTTTTGATTTTGAAATGGTATGGGATAGGTGTCCAAATCAAGTGCAAGCTATATAGCATCATCCAAAGTCTTAGGCTTATGTACCTTAACCAATCGTCTCATTCTATCATTCAAACCCTCTACAAACAACATTGTCACTCTCTTTTCAGGCATTTATGGAACCATGACCGCAATCTTTTGGAACTCATTAATAACCAATCGTCTCATTCTATCATTCAAACCCTCTACAAACAACATTGTCACTCTCTTTTCAGGCATTTATGGAACCATGACCGCAATCTTTTGGAACTCATTAATATAGGAGTCCACTCTACCAACCTATTTCAATTGTGCCAATTCCCTGTAGTAGACCTCTATATCCTTCTTGTCAAACCTTTGAATGAGTTTACATGTAAACTCATCATATGAAGTGATTATATCATGCCGCTGTGAAACAAGTCCATGATGCCACCAATCATAGGCTAAGCTCTCCAAATGCATAGTAGCAAACTGAATAGCCTTTTCTTCACTCATTGGCTTGAGTGTAAGAAAATTATCAAGCTTATGTATCCATGCTCTAGGACTCATCTTACTGCTGCCATCAAAGTTGGGTAAAAGAACTTTGTTCAATGCATCCTTGAAATCTTTGTTCTTCTTTTTAGGTTTTACTACCTTTCGGCTCTTCTTCAATTCCCTCCTTTGACTCATGAATTGATTTAGATTAAGGGCTGTCCTAACATCGACTAGAAGTATGCAATACTCATCATATGCAACTATAATATCATTGGTAACATTTCTCACTTCTTCCTCTTCTTCGGATGATTGTTCTTCATTTATAGGTACAAATCTAGGACGAAGCGGTCTATCTGTATCCATGGCGGCTGCTCTACCTGTATGTGTAGTATCTCTTCTTGCATGTGTAGGCTCTCTACTTGCGTGACTGCGCCAAGCACTACTCACACTCCTTGATCTCCTTGAGAGTGAATGATCCAATCTTATTTGTCCAATAGCTGCAATCATATTATCCTGAAACTGCTGAAACATTTGTTGTTGTTGGGCAAAAGTAGTCAAGAACTCATCAACATTAGGTTGGTTATCCCTTCTTGGACTTCCACTTCTATCTCTCTCCATATCAGGTTGTGTACCCATAGCTGGAATTTCTCCTTCCTGTTGACTTGTTCTCCTTCTATGGTAATGATAACTATGTGGACCAACTTCATGTGGCTGCATAACCCAAAGGCTGGCAAGATCTAGGCTCTAATACCACTGTAAAGAACCCTACTAGTTCTAAGTGAATTTTTTCCTTAGCTGAATTGAATTGTAAAAGAAACAAACACACAATGATCAAGTTATATTGAAATCATATCAATTAAAACATAAGGAAAACATACTCGGAACCTGTTGATGATGTTTTTGTGACACCACAACAATAGAATAAAATACTGACTATCCTATCTCTTGAACAAAGCTTCTCAAACGCTAAACTTCGTGATCGAATGAGACTGCTCCAAGGTTCCTTGAATGTCAGGTCTTGACGTGCACAGGGATAGACTCAATGGAATGATGTGATTTGCTGGTAATCACGAGGGGGACTTACGTGGGATTGCTCCATCTTCATGGACATGGATAAGTTCAGTACTCCCGGGACTCAAATTTATGGGTAAATGGAACTCCTTCACAAAAGGAGAAAACTTGGAACCTACTGCTTCCTCCAACAGAGAGACTGGGATTTCACTATTTCTTCCAAGGGAAACAAGGCGCAGGGTCCTAGTTCTGCCTTTGAATAAGGAATGATCTCTCAGTAAGGCTCCGTACTGACTATTCCTAATGAAGATCTAAACAAATTGCAAAAGATGAGTAAGGGTTTAGGAATCTAACTGATGGAAAAGACTACTACTGAGGATGGAAACTGGAACCACGCTTCTGCTTCGTCATGGGGCAACAACTCAGACAGAGATGGTGCTATCTTCAAAGGAGGAATAAGGATTTTCAGACTGCCCTGGCATGGAACATGGAACTTAAAACATGCAGGAACAATCGAAGTTAAGCTTGGAACATGTTCAGACTAACCATACACTGTGATTTGCAAGCCACAGATCACAAATGGTATGAACTAACAATTTCAATCATTCACCAACAACAATATTTTCCATCACTCTAACTAATGAAAGCTTGAAAGATAAAAGAAATGAAAGAACTTCAGAAACTTAAGATTTGCTTCAAGGAAATCAGGAAAACCATGCCAAAATCCAAAGAACTCCATAAACACCAGTCCACAACGCTTATATTATTGATTTGGAAAGTGTTTCTGCAACAATCTTGCTAATCCTTGAAGTTTCCAGCTCAAAAATGATACAGAAGTAAAACTAGCTATCTAGCTGCTCTAGGAGCATGAAGAAAAATGAGAGAAAAGAGATCCTCTCAAATGAGGCGCCTCAGCCTTTATATAGGCCAGCAAAATACAAAGAGGAGGTGGGGAGATCTGATCTCCTCGAAATCTGCGTCTTGAGTTAGAAACCCTAGGGGAGTAGGTGAGTTTGTCATAGGTCCAGAGGAATGTCGCCGCCTGTCCTGGGCACCACCTTGTCCTGGATGAAAAGCCGCCACCTGACTAAGCTACCTGGTAGGGAGGTGACTAGTCAACTGCCAGCTCATCCTGTTCCTTGGGCGCAAATTTCAGGGTGCCCAGGAATCCTTCATCCTAAGCGCAAATTCCAGGGTGTCCAGAATTTTGATGTGGTGGAATCCTTCCTAGAGCAGGGGCGCATTTTCCTTAGGGTCCTGGAATGGAATTCCTTCCTGAGTTGGAATTCCCTGTCGTGGAATAGAATTCCCTGTCCTGGATTCCTGGGTTGGAATTCCTCATCCTTGGCGTGGATTCTCATTCTTCCTGATGGATGGTGAACTGTACTCTTGTTCTTGGTTTTCCAAGGATTGAACCTCTTGTCCGGAACTGGAATCCCTGATATTGGACTTGGAGTAATCTTTCCCATTCTGTCATCCTTGATGCAGGCATTCTCCGTGTCATTTGAAATATTTGAAAGAACTCTTGATTCTTCCTTTATCATTTATGCAAAGTCTCCTTGTCACCGAACTGGAATCTTTGAAGTTGCCTTCCCTGCGCCAGTCATGTTGAGTGTTAGGGGGAGAAAGGCGGGCATTGGAATGGAGTGATGTCCTTCATCTTCCCTCGGTATGCATGTGTAGTCCTCTTGTTATTGGAACTCCTGGATTCTTGAAATGGTCATCTTCTCCTGCGTTTGAAGTCTCTGCATTCATCCTGATCGCCTTGGATCATCCTTGAACATCCTCTTCATGGAACTTATCTTTGTCCTAGATTCTTGAAAAACAGGGGAAACCTCGAGTAGTCATGATGAACAAGATCCATAAATGCAATGTAATATGAAATGAAACATGAATGATTTTGCAAGATTTGATCAATTTGACTTATGAATACCTAAATAAACAAAGGTTTTTCCTCATTTTCTAGCATTCTTCATACTTGGACTAACTTTTCCTTCATTCCAGGGTTATCAAGCAGGAATTGAGGAGTTTCCAGGGCAGGGCAGAACTGGAAGGAGGGAGCAAGATTCCTGCTGGGTCTGGATTCTTCCTCCTAGCGCAAATTCCACCTAGTGGAGGATTTTCTTCCTAGGTCGCAAATGTCAATATCAACAGGATTTTCCACCTTAGGTCGCATTTTCCTAATGGTCAGGGATTTGACAGTTTGGGAATAGTTCTATGACCAAGTTGCAATTCTTTCAAGATGATTCTTGGAATGGAACTGGATTTGTCTTTCGAGATTCTTCTAAGTCATGTTATGGATTTTTCAAGTCTGGATCACTTTATTCCTGTCACATATTCCTTAAAGTCATGAAATTTTCCCAAGTCGCAATTTTCAATCTGGACTGGAATTCCTCTGTTCCAGGTCGCAAATTCCAGGCTAAACTGGATTCCTCCTATCCAAGTCGCACAATCCACCTGGGACCAGATTTTGCGACCAGGACAAAAAAATCGTCCTGGGCGCATAATCGACCTTGGACTGGATTTTGCGACACAGGACAATTTCTTCCTGGTACAGGAGTCTTTCCTTGGAATGATTTTTGAATTTATTTGTTGAAATTTGGCTAAGTCTTGAAATTTTGCTCCTATAGAATCTCACTCAGATGGAAGGTTGTAATTTCACTGTCTTCAGGATTCCTTCATCCACGGTCACATATTCCAGTTCCTCCAAGAATCCACTGTCCAGGTCGCATATCCCAATAGGTGCTAGATTTTGCGAACAAGGACAAAATTCTTCCTGCGGCGCATAATCCAGTAGGTACTGGATTTTGCGACTAGGACAAAAATTCCTTCCTAAGCGCAAATTCCAGTCCCTACAGGATTTTGCGACTTTGACAAGTTTTCATATTTTTGGCTAAGGCTTTTATCATTCTGTTTTAGCAAGGATAGACTTTTTGACTTTGATCAAAGATTCAATATCTGAAATAGGATCCATCATGAGAAGCATATTCTATCCCCTCAGGGATTTCCAGATTCCAAGGTGAAATTTTTAGATAGGCAGGGAATTTTCCTTCATGGTGCACTTTCAGACTTGATCAGGTATTCTATTATGTAGGTCGCAAAATCTACCTGGTCAGGGAAGAATTCTCCAGGTCGCATTTTCCAGACAGTCAAGGAGGAATTTCCTAGGGTGCAAATTCCTGTAGGAACAGGATTTTCCACCTTGTCGCATTTTCCTGATGGTCGGGGAATTTCCTCTGTCAAGAATTCCTCCAAGGCAAAAAGGCGCAGTTTTCAGGGTGGATCTTGGAATGGAATGATCCTTGAATTCCTTATTTGCAAATTTCACTAAGTGAAGGAATTTTCCTATCCGGAACTCTTGCAAGGCAGAAGGTCGCATTTTGGAGTGGGTCAAGGAATGTTCAGTTCAGGAATGTTCCTGTCAAGGAAAATCCAATTCAGGAATGTTCCTAAGGATCTTCCAAGTCTCAAGTTGGACTGGGTTTTGGGTTTTCCTGCCTTGAACTGTGGAATTTCTATTCACTCTTGATGAAGCCTCTTGACATTTGAACGAGGATTTATACCTTGGAACGAGGAACTGCCTCACTTATCATGGGACCCCTGAAGTCATCTTTGGAATTTTCCATTACTTCAAGTCAGGGATCGATGAGTTTCGCCAAGGAATGACAAGCCCTCGGTGCACTCCGGACTCTGGATTTAAAACTCTGGAACAGAAATCATGGTGGGTTTTGGAGTAGGACCCTAGACAGGAACTTAGGACAAAGACCACCGGAATGGAATTGTGGACAAAGACTTCCGGACTGAAGTTTTGGAACAGGATTGGAACTATGGAATGATGGACACCCACCCATGGATTGACCAGTCTTGCTTAAGGAAAGGCAACTAGGGCTTCACACCTTCTTGGAAAGGACTCAATCTCTCCTTCACTGTTTCAAGCATCTTGTGGGCTCACCGCTTTGGGAACTCATTCATGGTCAACCGAAAACTGAGCAAGATACCGCAAGATCAAAGCAAAAACAACGGCAAAAGTGAGAATAAAGAGGGGGTCCCCATTTGCAATGGGGCGATGTGTGAAAACGTCACAACATCTAGCGCCACCTTTGAACAAATGTTCCTGAACATTCCAAAGATAAAGATTCATTCTAAACCAAGAAACTTTGGATAATCCCCTGTAACCTATCAGTCAACCCAGAAATGCACTCGAAAGGGAAAAGAACAAAGGATTGAATCAAAATACTTCTTTTGATCATTGTGGTGTGTGCAATGCTAAATACATTGATTCTGCAAAGTATTCACATGATAAACCAGAATCAAGGAGTCGGAACCTTCTACGTACACCCACACATTAGATTGAAAAAACATAGAAACATGATAAGGAATCAAAATCAAAAGCTTACCACAACCATTCATAACCCAAAGATCCAAGTGTGTGCAATTGAATTTCTTCCATCCTTCTACAAGCGAGATTGTCAAGATTTTCTTGCGTTAAGCTACGTATAGATGCTCACCTTTTGAACTACCTTGGACATTGCCCCACTGCCAGCAGGCGTCTATAGCCCCGACGAGGTTGTCGCTATGATTCCCTCAAGCATTGCTCTACTGCCGATCGGGCGTCCATAGCCCCGATAGAGTTACTTGAATCCTCCAATTGATTGAATATTTTGAACCGGATTTAGGAAGCTTTTTCTCTTTTTCTTTTGATTTTGCATAGTATTCTTTCGTAAATACTTTTGAGTTTATTTCTTGGTTCATTCATGTTGGGCTGGGAATCATAGTGGCAGCAAAGGTGAGCTTATGGATTTTTCACTTAACTCAAGATCACCAAGATTCCTTTAGAAGCTTTAGGATTATTAAGATGTGTAAAAACTTAAAAGTATAAGATCTTCAAATATTTCAAGTTATGCTAAACAGTGGATTCTTCTTCCAGGAACAAGCAGTCACACTTATTCAACACTAACCGCGGAGTCCACAATAAACTTCCACTTCATGACTCATGTTTCTCGAAGGAAGACTAAGAGATATCAATAACAATATAGATCAAAAAATATTATGATTGCAAGATATCAGTGTCAAGACGCAATTATTGGTTCCTTTCCGAGTCAAGTACAATTCCTGTCCTGATGATGAAGTTAGAGAAAATCATCCTAGGATTGCAAAGAATTTCATGAACACTTTATCCAAGGAATGAACACTTTAAGATAAACCAGATTGTGTTTGAAAGTTCATCACCTCCTTGCAAATCGGGATCCTTGGAAAAGGAAACCTAAAGCTAAGGAAACTACTAAACTAAGGAAAGCAATCCTAAACTAAAGCAAACTGAAAAGAAACCTATCTAACTATGAATAAGACCCAAAAGACCTAAATATATACATGATCTAACATGATTTCTCAAAATGAATAAGAGTAATACTGCGCAAGTGACTATTCGGAGTCTAGCAAATTCGTTCTTGAATTCAGAGAAAACATCTTGCACACTACACTTCTCATACTCACGCGAAATTTCATGCAGAATTATCAATTGCAGCAATTCAAAAGAACCATGATTAATCCACACACAAGTTGTTCTTCCTAAGTTTCCATAATCAAAATTATAACTTTCACAACTAAAGGCAGGGAAAGAAACAACCTGGGATACTTTGTCTTCCAGTGGAAATTGTTCAATTTCCATCAGTGAATCGGGAGGTCGAAGTTGATGATGGATCATTCCTCTTGCATGAACTCGTTCATCTTGGAATAACTTTGGCAAAAGCTCTTCATGGGCTTCCTTCCTTGGATCTTCCAGCGCCCCTTCGAATTGTTCATCCTTGGACTTAATAGCTTGTACTTTTTCATTCAACATATCCTGCATTTCATTCTTGATGACCTCCTCTGGTAGCATGGACGAGTGTTCACCAAGGATTTCCTTTTCTTCTCGCAATGGACTAAAGTCACCTTCATTTTTGATGGAGGAATCAACACCTAGCTCGTCACTTGCATTTGTTTGGACATCTAATACTTTTCCAACTTCTCCTTCAGCAGGCTCTTTCTTTCTTGGAAGAAGATATGCAAACTTGTTCTCCTCAATAGTGTTTTGATTATTAGAGTCATTTGTACTATCTACACTATTGGATGGAATGGGAAAATCTTCTCCTTGGGATGTACAATTGATTTCTTTAACACACTTGCTCCACAAGATGTCCAATCTTAATCGTGTCTTGGATTCCTCTTCCAACCTCAATTGTTCCTTGACTTGACGAATAGCTTCCTCACAAGATGAACACGTGAGTTCTGAATGAGTTGTGTTATGAATCCTGCACCAACCACTTGGAATCAAGAAGTCTTCTACAAGCAAATCCTTCTCAATGCTCAATCTCTTCTTGATCATTTCTTTGAAACTCATGAAGAACTCTCTTTCATCAAATAGGGCGTCGGGCACCACTTTCGTAGGAACAACTAGCTCATGCACTTGTGAAAAGGAAATTTTCCTTTGCACTGCTAATTCCATCCTTGACAGAAATGTTAGGCAATATAGCTCCTCGTGTCCATTGGTGTTGTGGATTCTACATCCCTTCTGTGATGCAAAGTCATCCAAGCTCCTAAGGTGAAGTTGTGCATTCAAATTCCACCAAAGCTGGAGAATGTTAACTTGAGGGTGATCCACACTGGATTGCCTTCCAGAGCTTGAGAAATCCATGTCTTTTTCTTTTTTTCTGATTTTTTACTTTTTTTGTGTTTTTCCACATATAAGAGATCTATCAAATCTCGAATTCTTCCTTGAAAGCTCACTTTGGTTCCACATTCACAATCCGGAATTCATTCAGCATTCCTTCTCTCTTCTGTTGAACATTCGATGGAGACATGTGCAGCAATTCTTCCTTCAACCTCGGAATGAATAGAGTAATCTGTAGTTCATGCCCAGAGTGAAATGGAGCAATTCCTTGAACAGCCCTCCTAGCGCCAAAGATGTTGATGATGTTTTTGTGACACCACAACAATAGAATAAAATACTAAGTATCCTATCCTCTTGAACAAAGCTTCTCAGACGCTGAACTTCGTGATTGAATGAGACTACTCCAAGGTTCTTTGAATGTCGGGTCTTGACGTGCACAGGGATAGACTCAGAGGAATGATGTGATTTGTTGGTAATCACAAGGGGAACTTGCGTGGGATTGCTCCATCTTCATGGACATGGATAAGTTCATTACTCCTGGGACTCAGATTTGTGGATAAATGGAACTCCTTCACAAAAGGGGAAAACTTGGAACCTACTGCTTCCTCCAACAGAGAGACTGGGAGAGACTGGGATTTCACTGTTTCTTCCAAGGGAAACAAGGCGCAGGGTCCTAGTTCTGCCTTTGAATAAGGAATGATCTCTCAGTGAGGCTCCTTACTAACTATTCCTAACGAAGATCTAAACAAATTGCAAAACATGAGTAAGGGTTTAGGAATCTAACTGATGGAAAAGACTACTACTGAGGATGGAAACTGGAACCACGCTTCTGCTTCGTCATGGGGCAACAACTCAGACAGAGATGGTGCTATCTTCAAAGGAGGAATAAGGATTTTTAGACTGCCCTGGCATGGAACATGGAACTTAAAACATGCAGGAACAATCGAAGTTAAGCTTGGAACAAGTTCAAACTAACCATACACTATGATTTGCAAGCCACAGATCACAAATGGTATGAACTAACAGTTTCAATCATTCACCAACAACAATATTTTCCATCACTCTAACTAATGAAAGCTTGAAAGATAAAAGAATTGAAAAAACTTCAGAAACTTAAGATTTGCTTCAAGGAAATCAGGAAAACCATGCCAAAACCCAAAGAACTCCATAAACACCAGTCCACAATGCTTATATTATTGATTTGGAAAGTGTTTCTGCAACAATCTTGCTGATCCTTGAAGTTTCCAGCTCAAAAATGATACAGAAGTAAAACTAGCTATCTAGCTGCTCTAGGAGCATGAAGAAAAATGAGAGAAAAGAGATCCTCTCAAATGAGGCGCCTCAGCCTTTATATACGCCAGCAAAATACAAAGAGGTGGGGAGATCTGATCTCCTCGAAATCTGCGCCTTGAGTCAGAAACCCTAGGGAGTAGGTGAGTTTATGTCATAGGTCCAAAGGAATGCTGCCGCCTTGTCCTAAATGAAAAGCCGCCACCTGACTAAGCTACCTGGTAGGGAGGTGACTAGTCAACTACCAGCTCATCCTGTTCCTTGGGCGCAAATTTCAGGGTGCCCAGGAATCCTTCATCCCGAACGCAAATTCCAAGGTGTCCAAAATTTTGACGTGGAGGAATCCTTCCTAGAGCAGGGGCGCATTTTCCTTAGGGTCCTAGAATGGAATTCCTTCCTGAGTTGGAATTCCCTATCGTGGAATAGACATCCCTGTCCTGGATTCCTGGGTTGGAATTCCTCATCCTTGGCGTGGATTCTCATTCTTCCTGATGGATGGTGAACTGTACTCTTGTTCTTGGTTTTCCAAGGATTGATCCTCTTGTCCGAAACTGGAATCCCTGATATTGGACTTGGAGTAATCTTTCCCATTCTATCATCCTTGATGCAGGCATTCTCCGTGTCATTTGAAATCTTTGAAAGGACTCTTGATTCTTCCTTTATCCTTTATGCGAAGTCTCCCTGTCACTGAACTGGAATCTTTGAAGTTGCCTTCCCTGCGCCAGTCATGTTGAGTGTTAGGGGGAGAAAGGCGGGCACTGGAATGGAGTGATGTCCTTCATCTTCCCTCGGTATGCATGTGTAGTCCTCTTGTTATTGGAACTCCTGGATCCTTGAAATGGTCATCTTCTCCTACGTTTGAAGTCTCTGCATTCATCCTGATCGCCTTGTATCATCCTTGAACATCCTCTTCATGGAACTTATCTTCGTCCTGGATTCCTGAAAAATAGGGGAAACCTCGAGTAGTCATGGTGAACAAGATCCATAAATGCAATGTAATATGAAATGAAACATGAATGATTTTGCAAGATTTGATCAATTTGACTTATGAATTCCTGAATAAACAAAGGTTTTTCCTCATTTTCTGGCATTCTTCATACTTGGACTAACTTTTCCTTCATTCCAGGGTTATCAGGCAGGAATTGAGGAGTTTCCAGGGCAGGGCACAACTGGAAGGAGGGAGCAGGATTCCTGCTGGGTCTAGATTCTTCCTCCTAGCGCAAATTCCACCTAGTGGAGGATTTTCTTCCTAGGTTGCAAATTTCAGTATCAACAGAATTTTCCACCTTGGGTCGCATTTTCCTGATGGTCAGGAATCTGACAGTTTGGGAATTGTTCTATGACCAAGTCGCAATTCTTTCAAGATGATTCATGGAATGGAACTGGATTTGTCTTTCGAGATTCTCCTAATTCATGTTATGGATTTTTCTTCAAGTCCTGGATCACTTTATTCCTGTCACATATTCCTTAAAGTCATGGAATTTTCCCAAGTCGCAATTTTCAGTCTGGACTGGAATTCCTCTGTTCCAGGTCGCAAATTCCAGGCTGAACTGGATTTCTCCTATCCAGGTCGCACAATCCACCTGGGACTGGATTTTGCTACCAAGACAAAAAAATCGTCCTGGGCGCATAATCGACCTCGCACTGGATTTTGCGACACAGGACAATTTCTTCCTGACACAGGAGTCTTTCCTTGGAATGATTTTTGAATTTATTTCTTGAAATTTGGCTAAGTCTTGAAATTTTGCTCCTATGGAATCTCACTCAGACGGAAGGTCATAATTTCACTGTCTTCAGAATTCCTTCATCCAAGGTCGCATATTCCAGTTCCTCCAGGAATCCACTGTCCAGGTCACATATTCCAGTAGGTGCTGGATTTTGCGACCAAGGACAAAATTCTTCCTAGGGCACATAACCCAGTAGGTATTGGATTTTGCGACCAAGACAAAATTCCTTCCTGAGCGCAGGTTCCAGTCCCTACAGGATTTTGCGACTTTGACAAGTTTTCATGATTTTTGGCTAAGGCTTTTATCATTCTATTTTAGCAAGGATAGACTTTTTGACCTTGATCAAAGATTCAATATCTGAAATAGGATCCATCATGAAAAGCATCTTCTATCCCCTCAGGGATTTCCAGATTCCAACGTGAAATTTTTAGATAGGCAGGGAGTTTTCCTTCATGGTGCACTTTCAGACTTGATCAGGACTTCTTTTATGTAGGTCGCCAACCTGGTCAGGGAAGAATTCTCCAGGTCGCATTTTCCAGGCGGTCGAGGAGGAATTTCCTAGGGTGCAAATTCCTGTAGGAACAGGATTTTCCACCTTGTCGCATTTTCCTGATGGTCAGGGAATTTCCTCTGTCAGGGATTCCTCCAAGGCGAAAGTCGCAATTTTCAGGGTGGATCTTGGAATGGAATGATCCTTGAATTCCTTGTTTGCAAATTTCACTAAGTGAAGGAATTTTCCTATCTGGAACTCTTGCAAGGCAGAAGGTCGCATTTTGGAGTGGGTCAAGGAATGTTCAATTCAGGAATGTTCCTGAGGATCTTCCAAGTCTCAAGTTGGACTGGGTTTTGGGTTTTCCTGCCTTGAACTGTGGAATTTCTATTCACTCCTGATGAAGCCTCTTGACATTTGAACGAGGATTTATACCTTGGAACGAGGATTTATACCTTGGAACGAGGAACTGCCTCATTTATCATGGAACCCCTGAAGTCATCTTTGGAATTTTCCATTACTTCAAGTCAGGGATCGATGAGTTTCGCCAAGGAATGACAAGCCCTCGGTGCACTCCGGACTCTAGATTTAAAATTCCAAAACAGAAATCATGGTGGGTTTTGGAGTAGGACCCTAGACAGGAACTTAAGACAAAGACCACCGGAATGGAATTGTGGACAGAGACTTTGGGACTGGAGTTTTGGAACAAGATTGGAACTGTGGAATGATGGACACCAGCCCATGGATTGTCCAGTCTTGCTTAAGGAAAGGCAGCTAGGGCTTCACACCTTCTTGGAAAGGACTCAAAATCTCCTTCATTGTTTCAAGCATCTTGCGGGCTCACCGCTTTGGGAACTCATTCATGGTCAACCGGAAACTGAGCAAGAAACCGCAAGATCAAAGCAAAAACGACGGTGAAAGTGAGAAAAAAGAGGGGATCCACATTTGCAATGGGGCGATGTGTGAAAACGTCACAACAAAACCAAACTTCACTTCTTTATTCAATTCAATGAGCTGATTACAAATATCATTGGCTGTCCATCACATCAGACATGACTGATTTACAAATCAGTTTCAGACAAATGTGAAGTGTGATCAAATGAAGCTCCAAACCATAGCCAAATGATGTCCAATGATGCCACGCCAAAGTACAATGATGTAATTGATGATGTAAGGTTGTTACAGCTCCTGTAGTATCACAAATAATGGGCTGATATAACTAGAAACCTTGTTGTGTGCCTAATCATAACCCAGATTTACAAAATATGCCAAAAAGATACCAAAATGTCCTTCCAAACTCAAGCGGCCAAACCCTAGATGGAAGTCATTAGGGTTAGGAAGATGTATGCATGTTGATACCCTGTTGTAGTTGTTCAATAACATTCTAATCTGCAGATAAAACCCTCCTGTAGCTGCTGTGACAGGAAGTTAGGAAACCTGTAGCTACTGCAACAGTAAGTCTGAAAACCTGTAGCTCAAAATTCCTGTAGCTGTTTGTGACAAGAAGTCAAAATATGTATGCAAAACCCTCTATATGCCAGCAATCCAATCAAAAACCCTCTAATATCATTAGTTGATGAAGATAGCTCCTTATATAAGCCAAATCTACATAATAACGTCCATGAAAACTTGCAAATTAAACTCCATGATGAACTCCACACGAATTCACCTCACAATGTGGAATGGGATCATCTCCAAACCACTTAAAATCAAGGGATCATCTCCTTGATACCACTAAAAATGCAATTCCAACCAAGAGAACACATCAAATGCAAAGTTTACCAAAATATCAATAATTCCAAATTGAAGCCAAACACCTTTATTTATTCTCCTCTCACCCTAGGCGCCCAATTTTGCCCAAATTGTGTAAAATTTCAAGTCCACCAATCAAATGCAATTTCCAACTTGACAATTTTAAATGAAATACATCCATCAACCACCTTCATTTAAAAATAACAAAATAATAATATTTTACTATTTTTTCAAATACTCCCTTGGGCGCCAAAATTGAAAAAACCAATATTTTATTAAATGCTTTCTCCTTCTCCTCAAGCGCCAACTTGCCTTGGGCAATTTAAACATTTGTTTATTATTTTTTTACTCCTACCCTTGTCACCACTATTTAAAAAACTAATTTTTATTATTATTTTTTCTCATCCTCCTTGGGCAGCAATCTCCTCTTGGGCAAATAAAAACATTATTTTACATATTTTTTCTCCTTCTCGGTTGGCAATTTGGCACATGGGCAAATAAAATAATATTTATTATTTTATTTTTCTCCTTTTTTCCTCTAGGCTTCAACTTAATAGGAAAATAATAGAATATTGAAAAACACAATTAAATATTGCATTTTCCCATTTTTTCACCTTTTCCATCTTCTAGTCATTCAACATTTATTTTTCCCATCCTTGGCTAGAAAATCATAATATTTTGGCCAAATGAAAAATATCACAATATAACACTTGGCCAAAATCCAAATAAAATCATATATATTGAGCCAACATTATAGTTTTCCGTCCTCTAGAACCAAGCTCATTCCAAAATCATGTCTAGCTCAAAAAGGGGACATTACATCGAGATACTTGTTGATAGCTTTCGCAAGAGGGACGATGATAGAGAGAACCCCTAAGGTCCAAAAGAGGGAAGCACGATGGAGCACAGGTATTGAGCTTTGGAGATATCCGATATAGCAAGAAGCAAGGATTGAGCTTCAAATATACCTGAGGCAGGAAGGAGCAGGGATCAAGGGAAAGTGGAGGCACAAGGAGTGAAGGGAAGGCATGACAATATGAGAAAATTTGAAATATCGTCCAAGGCTAGAAGGTGATCCCAACACCCTTAAAATGAACTTAACCAAAAAGGGGACATTACATACACTTGTATCTCAAACAAATCTGCAAATGTTGCTACAACCATAGGAGCATTACTTATGATAGGGATTGACTCAACAAACCAAAAGTATAAATGTAATTCAATTACTTGGGATTTAATTAGGAAAAAATCAAAAGAAAAAAAATGTTGCTTTCCCATTCGGCATGGCCCAAAATGATTTTTATTTTTGCTTTTTAAGACTAGAGCAGAGGTTTAAGGGCAGCAGCCGCCAACTAGGTCTAGAGGCAACACCCTTGGGGGCAGCACCCCTAACGTGTGATACAAGGTAGGGTTGAGGGTTGGAGCACCCACCACCAAGCCCAAATTAAAGCCTTTGAGACCACACCAACCTTCATGGTGCATGCCATTTTTCATAATATTATTGCTTTTAATGAAAGCCCAAATAGTCCTCCAAACCCTTCAAAAAATGAAAGTGTTGAAGCCATAGAGTAGTAATTAGGCCGTAACTAAGTTTTCTGCCACAGAGTGTTAGGTTTGAGTGTTTTCTATTTTTTATTCTTTTTTTTCTGATTTTCGCACTTGACTTGGCCGAGTTTCATGGACAAGACTCACTAGTCTTCCAAGTACTTGGTCATCTAGACTCATTAACATTCACCCACCTTGGGACTTGCCAAGTTTGGGCGATTCCTAGAGAATCTTGTAACTCTAATATATATAGTACAGCCGAACCCAACCATACTGAACCCAAGGAGGAAAATTAGTGAACCACCAAATCCAAACTTGCAACACAGCTTCTTGCCCTGTCAAACATGGCTATGCAATGACATCACAATGCACTCTTTTGATCCCACCATTTTTTATTCCTAAGTTATGATCTTTCTGTATATAGAACATAAACACTTGAAATTGTTGTAGAAATCCCATCCATTTATACTATCTTGTTTGTTGTAATTTGTTGTGTCTGTAAATATTGGAGAGGTCCGTGGTCAATATGCACAATAGTTTCTTTACCAAACAATCAACGTCTCCATTTTTTAATTGCTTGAACTAGTGCATAAGATTCTTTATCATAGACTGGATATCCTCTAACTGCTGAAGTAAAAACCTCTGAATGATAACAATAGGTTTACCACCATGAAGCAAGACGGCACCGATAGCGTATTGACTCAAGTCCATTTTCTACCTCAAATGACCTTGTTTATCAAGAAGAGCAAGCACAAGAGCATGACTTATCTTATACTTTGGCATTTCAAATGCATTATTGTGTTCTTTTTGTCATTAAAAGTCCCTTCCCTTAGATGCAATTTGATGTAAAAGCATAGATATGGAGGAAAAATAAATGAACTTTCCCATAAGTTGTGCAACCCCTACGAAACTCCTAATTTCAATAACACTCATTGGTGTAGGCGAATTTACAATTGCTTCAATTTTAGATGGGTCCATTCTTAGTTCTCCTCCTACCATATGCCCTAAATAAACTAACGATTCTTTGCCAAATTCACATTTTTTTAGATTGCATAGTAATTGTTTTCCTTTTAAACTTTACAAAACTTGTTTAATATGGACAAGATGTTCTTCCCAAGTTGCACTAAAAATTAGGATATCATCTAGATAGACTACCCTTAAAACATCATTCGTCATTCTCATAAAAGATGCAAGCACATTACTCAAACCAAAAGGAAGTACTAACCATTCATAAAGACCTTGTTTTGTTTCAAAATCAATCTTCCAAGTGTCTTCTTCTTTCATTCACTCTTGATGATAACCAAACTTAATATCCAACTTAGTAAAATACTTAGCATGCTATAGTTGGTCTACCAAATCATCTATCCTTAGACGAGGATAACCATTCTTAATGGTGACTTTATTAAGAGCTCTATAATCAACACACATTCTCCAAGAACCATCTTTCTTTTGCACCATCACTATGGGTGACCCATAAGGTGAATTGCTAGGACAAATAACCCCTTGCTCCAATAGCTCTTGAAGGTGCCTCTTGACCTTGTTGCTCTCTAGTAGTGATTGTTGATACAACCCAATGTTAGGTAGAGGAGATTCCAGCATAAGTTGAATCTCATGTTCCACCTTCCTTATCGGCGGCAACCCTCTTGGCTCTATGAACACTTCCGAAAAAGATGACATGACTTCATCCAAGCCTTTCAACTTAGAGCTAGGCATGGTACAAATACCTAATCCATCTTCTTTCTTATCTTCAAGTAAAAGCAAACAAAACTGCTTGGTTTCTTGAATTAACTTAAATAGCCTGATTAGAACATACCATAACTACTTTAGCCCTACTCTAGTGCCCTTTGATTATGTACTTAATCCCATCCTTGACCCATCTATACTTGTTAGTCCTTATAAAAATAGCATCCCCAACATAAAGATAAGGACTACCAAGAACAATATCAAAAGCATCAAGAGGATTACATAAGCTTCAATCTAATCTATGAATTGTGTGTTGACACCAAATTTAACCTTGCACCTTTTTGTTACTTATATCTCTACACCCCTTTTCACCCATCCCAAGGGGTATGGATGTGTATGTGTCTTCAAACTGAGCCTTTTGACCAATTTTTTAAAAATAAGATTACATTGTGAACCAAGATCTACCAATGCACTTATTCTTCTTAATTTATAACTTTAGAACAAAAAGTTTGTTCATCTCCTCAAATTCTTCTCTTTCCTTAGTGGTCATGCATCCAAATTTATCATCTATAACCGATCTATCCTCTATTTTAGGATCATCGTCTTGGATGGTGAGCATAGATTTCTTAGTTTCATCTTTTTCTTTTCCTTTATTCTTATTTTTAGGATGTAGTTCAAGATGAAGCTTCCAGAATCTTGAATTTACATGTCCATCCATCTTACAATGACTACAGTGATTCTATGTCCTTTTTATTCTCTTTTTGCACAATAGTATTAGTTTTCTTTGATTTTCAATTACCTTTATTTTTACCTTTGTATTTAGAAGACTCGCCTTCAAAGCTCCTCTTCCCCTCCTCCACGTAATAAGCTTGGACACGTCTCATCCAAGTCCTTCGGATTGGTGGTGACTACCCTCCTTCAAGTGTGGGAATGGACCCTATCGAGATGCTTTGTCATCATGTCTTCCTCATCTAAATCCATACCATTTATCATGGCTTGCCGACAAAATTTTGTAGTGTAATCTTGCACACTTTGACCACTTTGTTGTTTGTAGTACGTCCATTTAATCTTTTGATCCACCTTATGTCCTATGGGATAGAAATTTAACAAATGGACTAATTCCTTAAATTCTTTTCATTTGTTAACGATAGGCTTATTCCTCTTTCACAATTAGCAACATAGTTTTCCCACCATATAAGAGAGTGACCCTCCATTTTAAGACATGCAAAGTTAATTCTTTGTGCCCCACTTATTTTATACGCACATAAATATAGCCCAAGTATTTTAATCCATACATCCAAAAATTCCACAGTTATTTCTCCATCAAAAGGTTTAATTTCTACTTTAAATGGACTTATACTCTTTCCTTTATCCTAATTTGGTTCTTTCAAGAAATCTTCTTCTTTAATTTCATCTTCCTCACCAATTCCAAATTTTTTGGCAAGTGCTTTTACTAAATCACATATAGAAGATTGTTCTTGCACCATTTTACTTGCTGCATAGCCAAATGCTCTTGTTGTTAAATTAACAATTGCTGATTTTCTGTGATGCCCTTCAAGTGCAGTCACTCTTGCATTTAACTCTTCCATGGCTGCCTTTTGAGCTCTTGCTGAAACTGCAATACAAAACCCTTCACAAGCCCACAAGAATCAAATCGCTTTGATACCAGAATTGATATGTAAACTCTTCTAATAAAATTCAAGAATCAACAAATTATTTAAAAATAATTACTACTTGCTAATGCAAATGAAATTTACTTTTTAAAAGAAGAGACTGTTGTGAAAACAGAAATGAAACTTGCAACAACTCACACAAAAACTCAAACTTTTATCCTGTAAACCCCCAAATGTGGAGGAACACCAGCTTTTAGGATAATGGCAAAGGCCTTGCTACCTTCTTTATTATCTTGGGAAGGTATTTACAACAAGTAGGACTCCATTTCTGCCCTCTACTTCTATTTATCTCTTTATGAACAGTTGAACCCTACAATATTTCTCCATCTCTCAATCTCCAAAAATATTCACCTTTTAATCAAGCAATCCCCTTTTATAGATTTATGTGAACAGCAGGGTTCTGTTGGGCCTTCAAAGAATTCCCACACACACAAGAAGCTGAAATGGCAACTGTATGGTTCATATTCTAAATCTGAAGCACTCAGAGTCAGTGGACACTTCTGTGGTCGCGGTCTCTCGTCCTACATTTGTTTATTAGTTTCTATTTTTTGAACCGATATCTATACCTGAATTCAATTTACTATTCCAGTTTTTGCTCCTCATACATTTTCTAGATCCAATATGTATCACTTGATAACTTGTTGACCTTACTTGATCTACTCCACATGGATTGCTCTATTCTTTAAGCGAAACTATAAAAATCTGCTCTGATATTGACAAACAAATTTGTCCTGAATAGATTTACTCCATAGACTGATATAACATCAATTTAGTGAACAAGCTAGCAGAGCACTGAATGAGAAATTGTGATATGATGTTTGGTAGATATAACCAACATCAGCCCAAATTGGCATATAGCTACTTTATGCAGAGGTAGTAATAGTATTTTATGGTTTTGAAATGCTCTCGCTGCAATGGAATTAGTCACAAAAGAGTTGTTTGATCTTTCCTTCAAGTGTTTCACAACACAAAAAGATATTGATACAAAAATGGGTTCCAAAACAGTGGTCACCTTCTGGGGAGTTCAAATGGAGAAATCACGACCCCTTCTTGTGAAGTCGGTTTGAGGTTTTCACTAAACAACACTAAAAAGAGTCTAAGTAGCATATAGATCTTGCTTCTCCTGCAATTTTAGTTTTTCTTTTATATCCTACACACACCTTATTTGAATTTATATCATTATTTACATAATATATTATCATATATAACTTATTTATATATATAATATTTTATCCACAACTATTTTAATAGTATTACTTACTATTTTATTTAATACTTAAAACTATTTTATTCAACTATAGAGGGCTCACTTAAATACATTAAATTAGCATAAATACATATTTCTACATGTTTATTTTGTTTGAAAAGTTATTTTGTATTTTTATAAATTATTTACTGCATATTTAACTACATATTTATTTCAAAAGTATTACTTTATTATTTTATTTACAAAATATATTAATTACTAATTTTTTAATTCACTAAAATACAGAGCTATTTACTATTTTATTTACTAAATTACATCGTTATTTCAATAATTCTACTTACTCTTTTTACTTGACTATATTAAATATATAAAAATATGTGTCTATGTTAATCTAATGTATTTAAGGTGAGCCCTCTATGATAGAGGAAGAAAAATACATAAATACTTACTTGTATTATGTACTATAATATATTAAGATATAGAAATTTTTACTTACTAAGTTTTCTTTATTTTATTTACTAAAGTTCTGAAGTTATACTTATTATTTTGTTTAATAGCTATGTACTTAAATAAATAAACAATATATGGTCTTATATATGTTGTATCTGGCTTTCTGTAAGAGCCTCTTTTGTAATTTTCTTATATCAATATAGTTCAGGTGCTTTGCACCTTTTATCAAAAAAATTTTAAAAAATAATTAACTATATAGTTATCTCAAAAATATTATTTACTATTTTATTTATTAAAGTGTACAACTATTTACTATGTTAATTACTAAAGTAAATAGCTACTTCTCAAAAGTACTATTTACTATTTTATTTATTAACATGCACAACTCTTTACTATGTTATTTACGAAAGTAAATAGCTATTTCTCAAAAGTACTATTTACTAATTTATTTATTTATGTGCACAACTCTTTACTATGTTATTTATTAAAGTAAATAGCTATTTCATTAAAAAAAATTATTCACTACAACCAAATGTCATAATATTTATTTTGTTAAATTTTTGTTTTTTGTGGGTTGTGTAGAGTTTTGAGTTTTTGTGAACACGGTCACACCATTAGACTCCACCCTTTGCTACTATTGCAGGTTACATCTCTCAACGTGATGAACTGTTTCTAATAACGTTATCCTCGTGTACTTAATTGGAATCTTTGCTAGATAGAAACCAATGTCCTTGCAACTAATCTTGTTGTCTTAAATGTTCTTTCATACGTTGCCAAAATTGTTTAAATCGATACTGGAGTTTCTAGGCATTATTTTGCCAATAGCAATGTTTCATCTGCAAACTGAACAAGAATCTGAGTTTGCAAAATTTGTGTTGCTTTAGATAATAGCCGATTTTGATCTTTAGCATCTCATAAAGCATCACTGAGTGCTTCTGTCATGGTGATAAATAAGGTGACAAAGGATTTCCTTGCCTTGGATCTAGTTCTATTGAAAATGTAAAGGCTGAACAGCTAATACCACTTGTTAACATTGTTATGATGTTTCTTGGAAATAAATGTAAAAATCTGTAAAATAGCAGACCACTTCGAGGGGGCGACCTCCAATAATCAAAAAATAATATGTGAATTCAACATTAGAAGATATAATGGTTTGGGAGAGTCTCTCTCTTCCTAATTTATATGCATAACTATGTAGGGACACACCCCTTCATCCTACTAAGTTATCTTAAAGTATGACTAAGACTAATAAATGAATCTATTGAGGTTACGCATGCCACAAGTGCTTATCCTTATTATACTTAGGAATATAGCATACTACGATCAGAACATTCCCATTCCCTTCAAAAAAGCATTGCCCTCAACGCTTAGCAACTCTAGAATCTTTTCTATGAACTGTTCATCATTCCATGTTTTACTATAAATGAAGATGTCCTCAAAGAATACCAACACCAATTTTTGAAGAAATGAGTGGAACATTGAATTTATGAGGCTTTGAAAAGTTGATTGGGTATTAGTGACACCAAATGACATAAATAATAATTCATAATGACCCCCATGAGTTCTAAATGTAGTCTTATTTATATCCTCTTCCTTTGGTTGAATTTGTTGATAATCTAAATGTCAATCCAACCTAGTAAAGAAAACTCGATTATTAGATTCATGTACCAATTCATCAATACCAGGAATATGAAACTTGTCTTTAAGAGTGATCTTTTTGAGCTCCATGTAATTTGGGCACATTCTCCATGACTCATCCTTCTTGTTAACCATAATAATTGGGGATGAATAGGCATTTTTATTGGGATGAACAATACTTGGTATTAATTCAATGGCTTGATCATGGTCTCTGATTGGAGGTATACCCTTGGGTTCTTGAAAAACACGTTGATGGTGTTGAATGATCTCTTGAAGTTTTGGTCGATCTTGAGTTTTCATGTCTTGTCCTTCTATAAAATGTAGTTGTGCCCTTGTGTTGTAAGAACCTTTCTTAAGCAATTTCTCCATCCTATGGGAGCTAATAATTTCTCTTGGTGGTGATTGTATTCCTATAAGTTTATACTTTTTCCCATGTGTATTAAAATCCATGTGTAAGTCTTGAAAATTGAAATACACTATTCCTAACTATTTAAGCCATTGCATGCCCAAAACTACATCTACTCCCCCAATTGGAATAGAGAACATTTCTAAATCAACTTGATAATTTTCCATTGAGAGTTTTATATAATGGCATTTACCACCACAAGAGAGTTGTTTCCCATCAACTATCATGACCTGAAAATTAGATATTGGATACACAAAACAATTGAGTTCATTAGCTAATCTTCTAGCAATAAAATTGTGTGTACTGCTTGAATCAACCAGCACTATCACCTTCCACTTTTTAATATAACCAATTACTTTGAGTGTTTGTCCTTGAATGCGTGTAAGGAGATAGTAGTGCATTCCAAGGAAGCAAAAATCGTTTAGAGATAAAATCAGCAAACCAAAAGTATAAGATTTTTTCAAAAAATCCTGTTTAAATCGTGAAAAAATAGGGAAAAAATCGCAGGGGTAAAAATCGGCAAACCAAAAGTATAAGATTTTTTCAAAAAAATCGTGATTTAAACGGGAAAAAATTGGATTTCAAAAAAACCATTAAAAATGTAGGAGGGACAAAAACTTCTTGTATTTTAAATTTAAAGGCATTTCCATAACATAGAGATATAGAGAGCAAATAAAATCGAGAGTTTTGCCCATGACTTGTAAAATATAGATTGTAGTTGTTTATATTCATATCGCTGAATCACTGATTACATTGCATTGCACAAAGCATACTTCATAGTGCATAACTAATAACTAGATGTTGAAAGTTGAAAAATTTTCAATTACAATCCAGTTTATACAATGTCAATATAGAAACTAAGTACAAAATTCCGAAAAACTAGACGTAGCCAATGAGTCTTGCTACTACAAAGAGAGCTACACTAGAGAGTTGTAGGTCTTGATGATGAAGCTCCTGGGTCAGAGCCTGTCCTAACTCATTCAAGCAATTCACTACTCATGTTGCTCTCCATTAGGATATCAAGATCGTCAGGGTCAAGAAAATCATCATCATCATCATCATCAGTTGCAATCCACTCAGACTCTAGATCAATTTCATCAAGGTCAATTGGCGCGTCATCCTCAACAGTACCTGATTTTGTCCATATATATAAATTAGTTGTGGCAATAGAAAGTGAAAAACATAATGAATACAATTATAACTATGATTGCAAGTATATTAGAAGTCTAACCTTGAGCTTTCTTTAGCTTCAAGCGGAGGTTGTGGTGAATGAACACCAAATTATTCATCCGTTCTTGTGTTAGACGGTTGCGTTTCTTGGAATGTATGTGTTCAAAAACACTCCAAGTACGCTCACAAGCGGATGAACTACATGGTTGGCTCAATATGCGCCTTGCCATCCATCTAAGATTTTTGGTTTCTTGACCAAAAAAATCCCGCCATTGTGCTAAAAAACACAAATTATTACCATGATGATTTCATGTAAGATATATTAAAATCTTAACATCTTTAATCTACATGTCCACAATAAAGAGAAATTGTCCAAAGCTAACAGAGTGTACCTGGTTGGTAGGTCTTCCTGCCTTGCACTGCAGCCATACTTGAGAAAACACCCCTCGCCTGCTTGTACATTGGCAACTCTGCCATAACTGCGCGCAACTTTCTTGGGGTAGGGAACATTTTCTCCATGCATATGAATAGGCCACGTGTGACTTCAGAATCATCATCTTTGAATGAGGAGCTATAGAACAAGGATGGATTGAGATAATGCCCAGCAGCATGGAGAGGGGAGTGCAATTGTTGATCCCATCTCCTATCAATTATGTCCCACAATGGCATGTACCTGTCCTTGTCATTTTCCATCCTACCCCTCATCACCTCCTTAGCCCTATCCATGGCCTCATACAAATAGCCCATGGGGGATTTATCCCCATCCACTAGCCTCAAAACTTTGACTAGAGGCTCAGAAAATTGTACAACTTGTTCAATTGCATCCCAAAAACTTGCAGAATAAATGTACTGTACCACCTTTTTGCCATCTGCTAGCCTTGTGAAGCCAGACTCTATCCACTCAGGAGAAAGGAACATTCGCTTCAAATTTAATTGTTGTTGCCAAAGAGTCTGCAATGCAAGGAAGTGCATAGCAAATCGTGTCACCCCTGGCCGAATTAGCTCCTTGCCCTCTGTGAAGGAGCACATTAGACACAATAGCCTCGTGTGATTGTAGATGAACTTGGTAACTGTGCGAGCCTGTTGCAATACCTCCATCACCCATTCAAGTTTTCCAAAATCCTCTAGGGTTAGATCAAGGCAGTCTGCCGCGCACAGAGTAAAAAACATAGAGGGATACTTGTCCGTCAGGAGTTTCCCAGCAGCGACACAAGCAGCAGCATTGTCTGTAATAAATTGTACCACATATTTTGGCCCTACATCCTTGACCACATCATCAAACAACTCAAACATTTCAGTTGCAGATTTGATCCTATCTGATGCATCCACAAATTTCAAAAAAATGGTGCCAATATCACAAGAGACAAGTTGATGAGGGTTCGGTTCCTTCTAGCTGTCCATCCATCTGACATTATGGTGCAACCAGTCTTTGTCCACGCTAGTCGATGTTCAAAAACAACATCATTAACATCCTCTACTGCATCATTGAGCATACCAACTCTCAATGTCTCATAAGATGGGGCTTTGAACCCAGGACCTGCACCTGCAATCGCATCCACCATACCTTGCCAATATGGAGATCTGGCAACATGGAACGACAAGCTAGAGTAGTACCAGAAATTTACAATTGCCTTCTTTGCATGTTCATGGACATTCTTTCTCCATCCTATACTCTCCAAAGTGGTCTATGATCCTGGTGTAGTACGAGGTGCAAAGAAATAATTAATGTTTCCTCCACTTGTGTTTGGGCCATGTGTTGTAGAAGAAGGCGTTGACACAGACTCCTTGAAAGACATTTGTTCACTGCTTGCCTCATTCGAAGGGTTGCTCTTAGCATATGTAGAATTTAATGCCATTTCTGTCCCAGTTCTTGCCCTTTTTGCCTTATTATCAGAAATCGCCCCAAGAGCTAGCTTTGCCTAATATGTGACATCTGTAGGGCAACCTTCGCAAATAATGGTCTCATGTCCTACCTCCTTTGCCAAATGCCATTTGAAGCGATAAATGCCACCAGGTACTTCAGCTTGACACCAATTGCATTTGACCCTGCTTGTACTTGAGACTGATGTGCAATGAGTCCACGCAAAGTCTCTTGGACATGGCATTATGATCAAAGCTGTAAAAGCATTTGAATTCAGTCTTTCATGATAAATAATTTTCATTCAAGTATAAGACTCAAAGATAATAGACATGGATTATTAAGCATTCAATATTAATAAGATTAAACAGACCATAATGCTCTAAGACTGAATAGATTTATAATTTTAACTTTTTAAAGGTGGCATTAGGGATTAGTGTGGCATAGATGCATTACTCGCCAAAAACTCGCGAGTTTTTTCAAGAAACGAGTTTTCCAAGCAAAAACTCGCAAAAAAAAAACAAGAGTTTTTGTGAAAAACTCGCGAGTCCGCAGAGGAAACTCGCCCGCGTGGGAAAAGGTGATTTCGGCGCAGTTTAAAGGTTCATTTTGACTCATTTTTGGTCATTCTACTTGCTCCAAACTAGAAAAAAACTCCTCCAAACCATTTTACACCTATTTGCAGCATTTGGCATCGATCGAACAAGATTTTGAGGCGGATTCGAATCAAATTTGAAAGGCAAATCAAATTTCCAGGTAAGTTTTTGTTTTTTTTCTCTCTTTCTTTTTTTGAAATTTCTTCTTCATTTTCGAAGCATCTAAGTTTAAAAAACATCATGAATGTAGTATAAATGGATTTGTATTGATCCAAACAAGATTTATATTCATAAAAACAAGATTCATCACTATTTTGTTTGCATTTTTTCTCATTTTTTCATTTTTTTCACATTTTTTTCATTTTTCTTCATTTTGCTTCATTCTTCTTATTTCAATCCAATTTTTTTTTGTTTAAGTCTTAGATTAGTTTGCATTTTTAGTAATTTAGAGTAATTTGTTTATTTCTTCATTGTTTTCATATTTTTTCCAAACCCTAGTTAATTTTTTTTTTGTTGAATCCATGTTTTTTTGGAACAAAATGTTTAACTTTAGAATTTTACGTTAGTTTAAATTTAATCTATCAAGTAGAAATCTAATTTAGGTTGTTTTTTAATTTTCTATTAAAAAACTAACAACTTGTGCTTTCTCTTTGTATGTGCAGGTTAATTTATAATGGCAGATAGAGATGCTTCTGTATCCGGTTCAGCCTCAGGCCCTGTTGCATCATCATCATTTGTAGGCAAACGTCCTCCAGGAGCTAGAGATCCTGCGTGGAAATATGCTTATCTAGGACCGTACCCTGGCTCAGTTTTTTGCATCAAATGCCAAAACGTATACCATGGAGGCATTAACCGCCTCAAATACCATCTTGCAGGCATCAGTCGTCGTGATGCGAAGGCCTGTACTGGAACCACGGAAGAAATAAAAAGACAAATGAATGCCATACTTGCAGCCGCAGAAGAAATAAAATTACAAAGGGAGAAGGCAAAGGCAGCCATGCAAGCATCCATAGCTTCTTCTCAAGGTGCTCCAGTCAACCTTGAGTCGGATGATGATGCACTTCAGGGCATAGTGGGCTCTCTTCGTGGTCCACGTAACCGAAGGCAACCCACCACCACTGCGAGCCCTTCATCTACTTCCAATAGAGCACCAAGATCAGCACCTACACGCACAGTAGATAGTTTTTTTGTGCCTAGAAACACACCTGGATCACAAACTTCCTTAGAGGCAACTGGGTGGAATAAGGAGGTGCATGAGCATGCATACATTGCTTGTGCCGATTTTTGGTATTTCAACAACATCCCTTTCAATGTGGCAAATTCTCCTTATTGGCATAATTTGGTTACTGCACTGACGGTTGCAGGAAAGGGCTTCAAGGCACCTTCTCGCACAGAATTGAGTGGGAGGTTACTTAATTTAATGATAATCTTTTACGTTTTCAGTTTTTGATAAATTTATATTCTTTAATTTATAGAAATTTATGATGAATTTAAGCTATTTTTTGTTTACAAACAAAATTTTTGTTCTTAATTTCACTTTGTACTTGTAGGTTGCTTACAAATGCAAGGGATAGGGCAAGGGCAGTGGTGGAAGACCAAAGAAATGAATGGAAAAAATATGGCTGCTCTATTCTTTCCGATGGGTGGACGGATGGTAAAAACCGCACCATCATTAATTTTTTGGTAGCTTGCAAGAATGAAGTGGTGTTCTTGAAATTAGTGGATGCCTCCAACATAGTGAAAAATGCAGAAAATTTGGCTAAAATGTTGGAGCAAGTTTGCATGGAGGTTGGGATTGAAAATGTTGTGCAAATAATTACTGACAATGCAGCAGCATATGTGGCAGCTGGTAGAATCCTCCAAGAGAGACACCACACAATTTCTTGGACACCTTGTGCAGCACATGTCCTTGACCTTCTTTTGGAGGACATAGGCAAGCTTGATTGGGTCACACCGATTGTAGAGGATGCAAGGAGGATCACAAAATTTATCTACAATCACCCTTGGGTTCTTAACATGATGAGGGATTACACCCAAGGGAAAGAGTTGGTGAGATCCGGTGTGACAAGGTTTGCAACGGTTTTCTTAACGTTGCAAAGCATTCTTGGTGCATTGGGGGCTTTGAAACAAATGTTTGTGTGCCCAAAATGGACAGAATCATCTTATGCGAAGAAGCCAGAAGGAGACAAGGTTGCATGCATTATCTTTGACAAAGTATTTGTAGAAAGAGCTACAGAGATTGTGAAGGTAACTTCAAAACTTCGAATTTAAATTCAAATTGAATATTTATTTATTTTTAATATGTCTTTCATTGTAAATTAGTACCTTTAATCTTTTTGCATTTTTATATTGTAGGTGTCGGAGCCCTTGGTTAGAGTCCTCCGCTTGGTAGATGGGGATAAAACCCCAATGGGGTATCTTTATGAGGCCATGGATAGGGCCAAGGAAGCTATTAAAACTTATTATAAGGGGGACAGCCTCAAATTTGATCCCATATGGGAGATTATTGATAGAAGGTGGAACAATCAACTCCACCAACCCATCCATGCAGCAGGGTACTTTTTGAACCCCCGTTTCTTCCATTCAGGCACCTTCTCAGATCCTACTGGAGAGGTTATGGAGGGCCTCACTTCTTGCATTCAGAGGATGACACCCCAGGCTGAGGTGGCAGACCTCATTGTTGATGAATTGCAAGCTTATAGGGAAAGAAGGGGTAGGCTCTTTTCTTCAGACCTGGCTACACAAGCAATAAACAATCAGTCACCAGGTATAAAATTTCAAATTTACAAGTTACAAACTTACAAGTTACAACTATTGATAATTTGATATTTAATATGTTTTGAACTTTTCACTTTCCTTTCTAAGTTTCTAACTCTTCAATATTTTTTTTACAGAGGTTTGGTGGACAAATTGGGGTGGAAATACCCCAAATCTCCAGAGATTTGCCCTCCGTGTCTTATGCCAACCATGTAGTTCATCCAATTGTGAGCGCAACTGGAGCTTATTTCAGGCCATCCACACAAAGAAGAGGAACAAGCTAGCTCAGAAACGCCTCAATGACCTTGTCTATGTGCAATATAATCTTCGGCTGCGCACAAGAAGGGTAGAGGAAATATCAGATGATCCAATTGATTTGGATGAGATAGATCCTTACAGTGATTGGACAGGGCAGGATGAGCAGCCTTTATTGTTTTCTGAGGATGAGATCTATGATTTGGAGAGACAGGCAATGGAGGAGGGGGCTGCCGCTAGAATCGATGGATTGGGATTCTCATTGGATGACATTGAGGATGAGGAGGATGAGGATGAGGAGGATGAGGAGAGTCAGGAGACATTGCCACCAGGACCACTACCAGCATCTACATCCAGGATGGAGGTTGAGCCACGGTTTGTCATGCCGAGGAGGGAGGAGCCACAGCAGATTCCTAGGACTAGACCTAGTTCTACCACTCCCCTAGTTTTCAGTAGACTTGGGAAGGGGAAGGGGAAGAGGAAGATGTAGTATTTAGTATTTACTTTCAGTTTCAGTTTTACAAAAACAATTTGCTATTTCCATTTTGTTTCAGACTATCAGTATCAGCGCATTCCTCATGAGGATGCCATTTTGTATCCAATTTACTTTGAAATCAATCAAATACAACTAGACTCAGCTTGTTTCTCATTTATTGACTTGTTGGATGCATCTAATCATTGAATTTTGCAAAAAAAATGTGTTTTTAATGAAATTTAAACAATTTTTTAAGTTGCCGAGTTTTTTGCCGAGTTTTTGCGAGTTTTTTGCCGAGTTTTTGCCGAGTCGAATTTTTAAGGCTTGGCGGGTTTTTGCTTTTGGCGAGTTTTTCAACTATGTAGTGTGGAATATGTGCAGGATTAATTTCAATGGTAGCACCATACTCTTAAAATGCATGGAAACATATTGATGGTGGAAGCATATACTTCTTTAATAGGATGAATATATAGGTGGTCTCCAGGCTCCAACCATGATTGAAGAGCCATTAATGAATCCCAGCAAGAGGCCAAACAAGGAATTAATTGAATGGAATCAATGGATAATAAGATAGACTTATAGCATGAGAGTGTGACAATAAATAAGGTAATAATGCTACTTAATTATCATCCCATTTGAATCATGTATTACAGTTGCTCAGTGGTATGTCATGTTAAATATAATAAATGGAATATACAAATGTTAGTATCTAGTGCTATTTATTAAAGGTATGAAAGAATAGTATATTAATCTGCTAAACTCACTGGCCTCATGTTAGTCAGCAGTCGGAAGAATGGTACCAAACCCTTAAAGTGCAGAACACAGGATGACCATCAGCAAACTTATCATATATAGGTGTTATTTGGTGTTTGACTCTGCTTTATGTTGAAGATTAGGCCATCAAGTTATGATTCCTATGTTGCATGGTAAGTTATCATTAGTATGTTGAGGATTAGACCTTCTAGGTATCATTGTGGCACTGTTAAAATATATGGGTGTAGAAAAGCAAATCAAGAATAATGCAGCCAATGGTCCAGGCTAAGTCATCTGGTGCATTAACAGTTTTTGAAAATCACTAATAACAAAACAAAATGCATCTTGCGTTTGTTGTGTGAATTCTAAGAATACATAAGAAAAGAAACTATGAATACAGAGAAATCTTAAAGAATGATGGAGTGCACTAGCAGGCAGAAAAAATGCTCCATACAGAACAGTACAGACTTACTCCAAAGAGATGGATTTGAATCTTTACATACCATTTCATATGGCATACTTTTTGATCCTGGCTAGTCAATCCCATGAATGGCAACAAATACTTAAAATGAATAAGAGTTCATGATTGTCTATTGAATAGCACTAGACCACATTTATTAAAGGTCTTTGAATGATAAGCTACAGGATGCATGTGCTGTCTAAAAAACTTCTGTAGCATATTCTGAGGCATCCACCTCAATTTTAAAAAGGTTGTTGAAGGAAGTGTTCAACAGGTGCCCAACACAGCTTGTATGGATATCCAGTGTAACTTCATTATTCCTAGCATCATTGTGGTTATGCTTTATTCTTGCAAACCTTACCCATTCATAATGGAATTGCAACTTTGCCATTAGCTGACCTATTTCCCTGTTGCTAATCAACTTGGGCATCAATCTTATTCATTTTTCAATGTTGGTACTGAAAGGCACACATATAAAAACCATAGTGTTTTTCTTAAAGATGGCAAAGATACAAATGCCTGGTCTTTTATAATTTTCTTGTTTTTCACTGTTGTTTTGCTAGTAGCAGCCTAATTGAAGTCTAACTTTCGATTTATTTTCAAATTTGTATTTATTATTGACATGCATATGGATGATCACAATACATTCACATGTGAGTATCATGATTTACCTTTGTGTGATGCCTTCACATTTGATATGTGTGTGACATACATACTCTTTGATACTTGTACGCATGAACCTTATGTCCTAATTATTTGTGTTATAGTTTAACCTTCTTTATCAACTAGTTTTCCTGATGTCAACTCTATTCATTTGTTTGGAAGTACTCTGATAATGCATCCATGGGCTTTCTTTTAGTTCCATAGAGTTGTTCAAATTTCTGCAGCATGTAAATTCATCCTTCATATCTGTTAGAATTAGTTGTTTATGGAAGGTATTTTGATTAATCAAACTTCTGTCTTTGTTATCTGGGTTAGCTCCACAAAACTGAAGGCAGCATGCTAAATGAATTTCTATCATTATCAGTTGTCCACACCAGCAGTCAGGTCCCTTTTAGGTTTGGAATAATATTTTTGATGCCTAGTACTGTAATCACGATTACCATGCAGTGTGGTGTTGAACATATATCTTGTTTGAAAGATATGATTCTTTATAAAATAATCTCTAAAGTCTAAACATGATCCACGTAGTAAATATTTTGTATATGAGTGGAGGAAATAGATTTTTATTTTTAAAATATTAATTTAAGACTCGCACAGTATTTTAAATTTAACCCCATAAAAAAATTATTAGGCTGAAGGGGTTCCTTGATGAGTAAGGGCTTGTGAAAGTACAGCTACACTACTGAATCAACGACTGATAAGGTATAATAGAGGTTCCAATGTCAAATAGAAATCACATTTATCCTCTTGCACCCGTTCTAAGCCAATACGCAGCAAGTAAATGTAAAAACTATCACCGAGGTAGGGATAAATAAAAGAAGTTAATAGGGAAATACCTTAAGCTTCAACGCCAAAAACAAACTCGCCAACCTCTAGCTACGATTTGCAGAAGTCCAAACCTCAAGCTACGATTTCCAGTTGCAGAGACAATGCGGGGTGAAATGCCTAAAATAGGCAGAGACGAGACGCGAATACGCGGGTAAAATTCACACCGAAATTACGAGACAAAAATTGCGTTTTAATGACGATTTAAATCGCGATTTAAACGGATTTAAATTGTTGAAAATCGCTGGTCAACGGGCACGTGATTTTTTAAGGGTAAAAATCGGGTTTGCCCCCGATTCGCGATTTTTTGCAGAAATTGTGATTTATATCCGATTTCTGCTTCTATGGTGCATTCTACTTCCTTAGAATTTTCATGCTCAAGTTCCACATTTGGTTCTTTTGTAGCTACTTCTCTCTTTTGTTCAACCTCATTCTTGATAGTCATTAGTGTTTCGTCACTATTAGTAAGTACACTTATGACTTTTAGGCCATTTGTTATCACCATTCCAACAAGAGGTAGAGAGATTACTAATTTGTCTTGGGTTAAATAAGTTATCCCCATTTCTTTCAATAGAATTATTTTTGTCTTTTAATCCCATTGTTTGACCTTGAGTGGAACTTCTAGTGGTGGAGTTTTGTTTCTCAAGTTCCACATTTGATTCTTTTGTAGTTACTTCTCTCTCTTCTTCAACCTCATTCTTAATAATTGTTATTATTTTATCAATATTGGCATAGTTATGACCCCCAGACCATTTGCTATCACAATTTGAGCATAGATCTTGTTCTCTTTTATTTTTCTCTTGTTGAGGAGAGTGCTTACTAATTTTTCTTAGGTTAAATAAGTTGTCCTTATTTCTATCAGTAGGATTAGTCACAATTTGTCTTCCAATCCTGTGGTTTGACCTTGTGTGGAATGTTTGATGGTGGATTTATATTTCTCAAGATGTGTTGCATAACTTTCCTAACTATACAAGGTTCCAACAAACGAACATCATGTTTAATTTGGTCATTAAGTCCATTGATGTAGAATTTTAGCTTTTGATAAGGTGTCACATCTTGAATTCGAATTTCTAATCTCATATGCTCAACATTACATTCAGCTACATACCCTATTTGTTTTAAATTTGTTAGTTGGGTAAAATAGCTTCCCTTCCATGGTTGCTCATAATGGGCTACTAATTCATTTGTAAATTCTTTCCAACTAAGCATTTGCCCTTGCTTTTAACTCATCATCCAAAGGTACCATTGATAAGGTTCATATTCTAAATGTAGTGAGGCTATGTCAACCATTACATTGTCTGTTATATTATGAAGCTTAAGCCTTAAAGTATTGTTCAATGAGACTTATCCATGAAGTTACATTAGTACCATCAAACTTAGGGATATTTATTTAGGGTAGGTGTAATGTCCCCTTTCTCTAGACAGAGTTATCATTGGGTTCCCGTAGACTATTGTGGTTAGGGAACCATGGTTGGTTTGGCTTTGGATGGGTTATTCAGTTATGTGGAGGTTGGTTTGGGTTCAGATGAAACAATGGGCATTGTCAGTGATGATTTGGGTGCTTTATAACGGATTTGCTATTTTTAGTAAATTCGAGATTGGGGCCGTTTCGGAAATCTCAGTATTGGAGGTGATGCATCTCGTCAAGACCTTTCCGACAAGCTATAGAACATCGGATTCCGATATTATCTTGGCAGTTATTTTAAAGTCCGTAAATTGAATTAATTTATTTAATTGGGACTTTAGTGATACTTTATAAAGTGACCGGAATGAAGCAAAAATCAAAATGTCACTTAAGTGACTTGGGTGCCCATCCCTAGGAAAAAATAAATCAACTTAAAAATAATATTTTCCCTCCCAAAAAGCCAACGCCCCTCTTGGAGAACAAATAAAAGGTGGAAAAGTGAGTTCATTTGATACATATGCTTGATGTTATGAAAATTGTTTGCTTTGGCTATGCTAGGGTTTCTTGAGGGATTGAAGAAGTTTGAACCTTGGTGGTTTTTCGAGACGAAAACCTCCATTAGTGACAGCATTCTACAAGCGTGAAAGACAGTCCAAAGGTGCTTGATTGGCAAATGCATACAGTGTTTGCATCCTGTGCTTCAATGGAGTTCTTTTGATGGGATATTTGGGCATATTGTTCATATCATTTGCAGATTGTTGATGTTCAGCTGATATCAAAGGAGCAAGGACAGATTTTAGTGGCTGAAGGAGAGTTTAGTGCAGCCGTACTTCCTTACATGCTGGCCGTACTTCCCTTTGATCAGCCGTACTGTTTCTTGGGGCAGATTTTGGGGTGTTTAGCTGAGTTTTGACACTCATACTTGGGCGTTGAGGAGGCATAAGGGACTGCAGCTCAGAACAAAGATATTTTGAGGAGTTTGCTGCTGGTTTTGTGGAGTTTACATCAGCTAGGCCGTACCACATTGCCTGGAGGACATTAGGGCTTCTGGGTCTCATTTCTATTTGCTTGCAGCCATTCTACTTCTCATTTTGGGGGTGTTTAGGGTCTCTTTGATCATTGTATTCCTCTGTTTGCATAATACTATCTTTTCTTGGTGATTTGGAGGTGATCTACACTACCCACTTACTAGTCCAGCTACAGCAATTGTACGAAGTTGCATATTTCCATATGGGTATGTGATAGTAATTCATTATACGGTATTTTATGATCTGGGTATTTAATATTTTGCTCATATCTATTGTATCTTTTCTGGGTTTTCAATATATGCTCCATATTGTATTGCTCCGGCAAACACATCTCAAGAAAACTAAAACCCCTTCTGCATCTTCTGTCTAGTCTGAAAGAACACTCTAAAAAATTAAAAATAGCACTATTAAGATCTTTAAAAAGAACCAACAGGTACGGCACATTACAGTAGGTTCAATTTTGGATCTTGAAAAGGTTGTTTTATTCCTTGATTTTGTTTATTAGGGTTGTACCCGCTAGGTGGTTTTGTTGGGACTTCAATTCATGTAATAGTTCTTGTTTAAGCCTATCTAAACCTTTATTGAAAGATGATACAAATGAGTCAATCAAATTATCCTTAATAAAATGTACCATTGTTTCACATCCCAGAGGAATTTTACCCTTAATTTTAGGTGGTGGAGAATAAAGGTCATAAGACACAATTTTTTTAGAAAAGTCTTTGAATCCTAAAGATGACATGGCTTTTGATGTGTATATATTTTAAACTCTAGTTTTTCAATTTCTTTCCATAAATTCCAAAAATTGTGGCCTATGGAGCAAAAATAATAAAATATTTTGACCTAACTTTGACCACTAAATTATGGACTCTATTTTATCTCTAATAATAAATTACAAAGAACTGACCCAACCTAATTTTTCATAAGCTTTCCAAAAATCTAAGAATTTTTAAAAATTTCCAAAAATTGTGGCCTATAGAGCCAATTAATGAAAAACATAAAATTAAAATAATTTGCGCAAAACTTATGATAGAAATCTGAGTTTTTACCTAGAATCTTATTTGATACTTACCTCAAAACCCATGAAAAATCAGGTCCAAATTTGCAATGCTTTGAAAGTTATGGCGGAAACAAAAATCTTGGCCCAAATCATAGCTCTGATACCACTTGTTATGATATTTCTTGGAAATACATGTAAAAATCTGTAAAATAGCAGACTACTTCGAGGAGGTGACCTCCAATAATCAGAAAATAATATGTGAATTCAATATTAGAAGATATGATGGTTTGGGAGAGTCTCTCTCTTCCTTGTTTATATGCATAACTATGTAGGGGCACACCCCTTCATCCTACTAAGTTATCTTAAGGAATGACTAAGACTAATAAATGAATCTATTAAGGTTAAGCATGCCACAAGTGCTTATCCTTATTATACTTAGGAATATAGCATACTAGGATCATAACAAACATTGAAAGTATGGGTGTGATAATGCAACTTTCCACCATCCTATCAATGGCAAATTGAATCTAAGAATTTCAATAATGTGAAAGAGATTGCTAAGTACATCTATTTTCTATGGCATTAGCAGGATAACTATTTTCTGGAATAGTGACTATGTCATCTAAGAAATTTTTCTCCTCTACAAAATCTGCTTGGGATGCTGAGATTAAAATCCGTGCTAATATCTGTAAACTGCTAGCAACAATGTTGAAGATTACTTTGTTTAGGGTATTAGTTACTACACAGAAGTATATGTTAAAGCTGATCCAATGCTTCAGTCTTTTGGAGTGAATACCATGTGAACAAAATTTAGATCATTTAAAACTTCGCAGGGTGTGTGCATTGCCAAATGATGTTTATGAATTGCAATAATTCTTGGATGAAATGTGACTGATGTTCTATTAGGAGCTCCTGAAATATGATATAGCAGCATCCAAGATATCTTGTTGTTTGTCCATCAACAAGAGAAAGGAGTGCAATCCAGTCAATGTAGCTTCTACAAATTGCTAATTCAAGGAATTAGTATTTCAATCACCTATTTGGATCATATCTGGCTTATTTTTGTCACCAGAAGATTTCTTCTTTACTTGAATGTTAGTTTGCAAATATCTGAATAAGTGCATGTTAATAATGGATTATCCTCTTCTCCTAAAATTTATGTTCAGAAACATGATGAGTTCGCAGCTTTCACTTTCTTTTACCAGTTTGAGTTTCTGTGCCACTATTACCATTTGTCATCCTCCCAATGACTTGATGTCCTTCTATCATTCTTCAATGAGCCATGAATTTTCGAGGGCATTGAAACAACTGAATCATATAGTTCATTAAGTAACCCTTGGTAGCCAGGTGCACAAGGAAAGTTTCGAAGTTCCAATGTGAAGGCTTAAATGGGCACAGGAGCACAGACAATATAAATACTCAGAATTCAAAATAGAAAACAGAGGAAAAGCAAGATAGAGCTTGGTATTGAATTAAGCCCTTCTCTGGTAGCAATGGTAGCCCATTTTGACATACAGAAGCTTCCACGTTCCTTCGCAATAAAGACGATGACCCAGTCTACCATTCTAATGCATGCAAAACAATTTAGACCACAAAAGACAAAAAGAATAGAACTTAGCATATATAAGTCTTTCTTGCCACTTTTAGAGACATAAGTAATGACTGATAAAAAAATTTCCTGGGAATAATTTCCCAACATAGGGTGAATTAATAGAAGCATTCAAGAAGTATCATCAGCTAGGGATGATAATGAAGTGAGCAAAACCTATGATTAAAATAAGAGAATCAAATTGTTCAAAGACAAATGTAAAGAGCCTAAACTTAAAGATGAACATTGAAAACAATGGTCTCTCAAGGGCCTATTACCTCAGTGTAGAAAGAAATGGAGGTACCTTCTAACACCTACACCAGATCAATAAACAGAGCTCTCAATTTGGAGAGTGACATGAATTCACACTCAACTGGTACATGGAGACTAGGCTGAGCCATCAAAGGTGGAAGCTTTGTGTCAAACTTAAATAGTTTTATGAAGGACAAAACCGGTTCAAGAAACAATGATACAAAAGATCATTGATTTAGTAACTGCAGGTAAGAAGGCCACACAACAAGGTGTCAGAAATGTGATACAAATTTTATCATGTTTACAAATTTTTGACAATGACACATAAGAGTTTTATACAATGAACAAGTTAAGAACAGTTTAGACCAGAAGGTCACAAGCTGAAATGAAGAAAGGAATCAGAATGGAAGAGAGGTCAGAGTCAGAATCAAGCACTATGGCAGTGTTAAGGCATGTGTGTGACCAGCCTATTGATAAATGCTACATGTGTGGCAGGGAATGCTATGTCAATAGGAATTGACCAGAACAAATGCAAATGTTAAGAAGTTGTGTAAAGGAGGTGGTCCAAGGGACCATGGTGACACTTATTTAAACACAACCCTGTGAACCATGTTGGTAAGGCTAAGGACTCAATGACTTTTGAGATGATGAAATTTAATCAAGCTAAGAAGACTTAGATTTCTAGGGTGCTGATAGCACATCATATTGGAGAGAATGTGAAATCATAGTAAATACTGCAGCTGATAGTTCTTGTACAGATAGCTTAAGATGGCATGTCATGCATATTTCCTCACAAGCATCATTTTCTCGTTACATATTTAATGAACCACCTGTGGTTTTGGTGGTTTAACTACCTAAGACTATCCACAGTATTGACCATTATCTTGGTCCCATGTTATAATTGTAATTTGGCTGGCACAAGAAAACATAAAAGACCTTTGCAACCAATGAAAGCAATGATGGACACTAAAACTATTGTTACAATATTCACATTTGTTAAAGAGTGCCACGTATAAATTGGCTGTACAAAAGCTTACCAATGTACAGGTGTAAAATGAGCGTAATTTCCATATTGCCTATACAAAAGCTAATTGGAGTTTCATGGAAGCTAAATGCCATTAAGATGATAATGCATTTGACTCTATTCTAAAAGATATCCTACTGGTTAGCTCCAATAGTACAAACAATCAAAAAGCCTTTTTAGCCACTCAAATTGGCCTAGAGAAAGTTTTGATAATGCTCATTCAACCCATCTCTAGGGACAAAACAAGTTGGCTAGGAAACTCTATGAAAGCTATCTGAGCCAGAAGAATTGACCAAGAGAAAGCTTTGATAACGTTCATGCCACCCCTCTCTAGGAAGCCAACAAGTGTGCTTGGAAACTCTATAAAAGCTTTTTGAGGCACCAAAATTGACCCAAAAAAAGTCCTATAGAGGCTTTACTAGCAGCTTTTGATAAGCCCTGGGATGAAGAATAGTAAACAAGTGTCGAAGCAAAAACTTCATTGAAAATACAAAATTTTGTTTCTAGAGACATGGATCTAGTAATGAATTTGACTCTATTCTAAAAGATATCCTAGCTGCAAATGCAATAGTACAAACAATAAAAAAGGCTTTTTGAGCAACTCAAATTGGCCTAAAGAAAGCTTTGATAACATACATCCATTCAACCCGTCTCTAGGAAGACAACAAGTTTGCTAGGAAACTTTATGGAAGCTTCCTGAGCTACAAGTATTGACCAAGAGAAAGCTTTGATAACGTCCATACCATTACCACCCATCTCTAGTGAGCCAACAAGTGTGCTAGGAAACTCTATGAAAGCTTTTTGACCCACTAGAGTTGACCCAAACAAAGTCCTAGAGAGGTTTTACTAGCAACTTTTGATGAGCCCCAGGATGAAGAATAGTAAACAAGTGTGACAGCAATATGAAATTTTGTTTCTAGAGACATGGATCTAGTAAATCAAATACGCAGATTTTTCCATGTGTCTCAAAAGGGATATCCAAAGATCAAAAGGCGATGCAGGGAAAGAAAATGTTTTACCAAGTGTTGGCTTAATTCATAATTATTCATATCGATGGAGCCATAGTGTGTGGATTTGATAGCATTCCTTCTATGTTGACTTTTCCTCCTCTGATATCAGATCCTAAGGCAGGACAAAATATCCATGCACCCCACAGATGACACTGAACACTTGGCTGCTTATTTTCTTTTTTATGACCATTTCTTTCGTCTCCTTGCCATGTCTTCACAAATCAATGAAATCACTTTAACTGCCAACACCTCTTCTAGAAACTCTCACATGGTAATACAATCTTCAATCTCAATGTTGAATGCCTAAATGAAAACTTCCTTGTATAAGAAAGAAGGTACAACCTTCATCTTCTTCTCATGCCTTGAAACATACTTTTATAAACTATGTAATGTCCCCATTTTTAGGCCCTCGTGCAGTTTGGATGGTGCTGGCTTCTGGGGTGGTTCCAGCACAACCAGAGCAGAGTTTTTGTTGCTCAGCAGGGTTCAAACAGACAATTGGAGTTGATCGACACTTTCTACACCTAATTCGGACAACTTGTCCAAGACTTGCTATTTTTAGTAAGTCCCTATTTTTAGGAGGTGTGGGATCGGGCCCTGTTTGACCAGTTGGGAGTTCCTATTTTTTAGGGATGTTTCTTTTGTCAGCAGTTCCTACTTTTTAGGAGTTACTATTTATAGTAACTTGCTATTTTGGGACTTCGTGTCAGTTGACCCTCGTAGGCTAGAATAGATGGTTAGGGGGTCTTATTTTGGCAGTATTCAGTGTGGCTTCGCCTCCAGTGATCAGTGAGAGTTCAGGTTTGACCTTCATTGGACTCTGTTTGGCACACTTACTATTTATAATAAGTTACTTTTTCAGGGAGTCAGGTTTTCTATTTATAGCAGGGCACCTGGACAGGTCTCAGATGCAATGTCGACCAATGTTTGGGCCTTTGCAGATGTTTCAGGACTCAATGGTGCGTACTTACTATTTATAGTAAGTCAGCTATCGGAAGTTGCTATTTGTGCCAGGGCGCCTACTCATTTAGTGTTTGGCAGTTTTGACGTTGGTTTTAGTTGGCGTAGCTAACTGATGGATTTTTAAGGAGATATTAATATTTTAATGTGTCATTAATGTTGTTAATTAAAAAAAAGTTTATAATATAAAGTTATATTTTGACTTTATATTAAAAGGGGGCCAATGACACATGATAAAGTGCAATTAATGATATTAATTTATCATGGGCACAATAACCAAGGTAATATTGAGGCAACAAAAGCAAATAATAAAATATTATTTTAAAAGCCAAAAAGCACATGGGGAGTCGTGCTTTTTTGAGGGGGTATAAAAGCTTTTTCCAAAAAGCAAATAGATTCATTCAATCATTTTGATCATTCGACACTTATGATTTTTGAAGAAGCTTTGGCTTGTGAGAGAGAACTTAGGGTTTTCTGCAGATTTGGCATTGGAGAGCGTAGCATCTTCTTTGTATCAGCTTCCTGAGGGTGTGTAATATCATCTGAAGGTAGTTTTTCCAGGTGGCTGCAAATCAATGGTCACATTTGAGTAGATTGGAGAAGTTTTCTAAGGGTTTGAAGAGATTTTCATTGAAAAATCTGAAGGGCATTGATTGTTGTTTGCATTTATGGAAGATTGTTCATTGCTGGACCGTACAGCAGCATAAGGGAAGCGTGATAGTTCCTAGGTGATCAAAACATAGACAGCTGCAAATCGATCAGTTCAAGGGTTTCATGGTGCTGATGCTAATTACCAGAAATTGCTGCTAATGAGTTTCAGATTTGCTGTTAAAGTGTTTGCTGTTAGTCATATTCATAATTTTCAAATAAGCATTGCTATGGTGTACAGGAAAGGGTGGGATATTACAAACTATCTCTTTAATGGTACATCATTATCCATTTTTTGACAATACTCATCAGCTTCAAGTTGTACAATTTGACTATGTGATCATTTCTTCCTTCAAGTTGTAGACAATTTCAATGTCCTCACATAGCAATTTGAATTTCTTTATGAAAAAATTATGAATATTCACTCGGAAGTTTATAATAAGAAAACATCAAACTCTCTATACCAGTCGTTTTTGGTGTCCCTATGTAGAAAACTTGAAAGTCTTTAATGCACATTTGCCAGACATATCATTCCACAAACATCATAGTTTTGGATTAGATCTTATCACCACTTTTCCTCAAATTTGTAAGTTTGTGTTTACCCATTAATAGTAGTACCATTTTGTTCTTCCCTTAGAAAAGATCTACATCAAACTTCCGTCTCATTCCTTTCCTTAAATGTGGTTAAACTTAATACTCTATCTCATTGTTAGTGGTAGATGGATTCTGGTTTTGTACAGGAAATATTAGTATTACATAGGTTCTTGCAATTGATTGCTAGTCAGCACTTATGTCAAGTCAATAAATGCGATCATCATTCCTTTGTTGATCCTGACAAAGTCTTCTAGTTCATGCTCATCCTATCATCTGGATCATAGTTGGAAAACTCGCCAAGCCCAAAAAAAACTCCTCGGTAAAAAACTCGGCAACTTAAAAATTGCTTAAATTTTATTAAAAACGCTTTTTTTTTTTGCAAAATTCAATGATAAGATGCATCCAATGAGTCAATAAATGAGTACATAAAAGAAACAAGCTGAGTCTAGTTGTATTTGATTGATTTGAAAGCAAAATGGGTACAAAATGGCATCCTCATGTGGAATGTGCTGATACTGATAGTCTGAACCAAAATGAAAATAGCAAATTGTTTTTGTAAAACTGAAAGTACATACTACATTAATATATTTTACAAATTTACATCTTCCTCTTCCTCTACCTTTCTTGTGTGCAGCCCAAGATTATATTGCCTTGACTCAACGAGTCCCCCCTCCTTGACTCGACGAGTAATTCCGGAGAGTTTTTGCAACGAACAACTCGTTAGGCAAAAAAAAAAACTCGCCAAATACTCGGAGAGTTTTGCAACTATGATCTGGATGACCCTTCTTCAACAATTTTTCTTTCCAGTAGAGTCTCAAGATGTGTTGAATGCTATTAAAATTCATAGTAGTAGAAGAATTATTAAGTAAGCAAACAAGAACTATAATCTCAAACAAAGACAGACAAATAGAGGAACAAAGCCCTGCATATGGAGGAATAGTGAGATCCAAGATTTTAATCTCAAACAAAGACAGACAAATGCAAGGCACTGGCATGACTAATTCATGTGGAGAATACACAAGAGAGGATGTTAATTACATATAATTATCATCGGTTTGGAAACTTACTAGACCCTAGGATGTGGAATTTCTAATGAGTTCAAACAATGAAGTACACAAATATTAGGAATACACTTTATTATGTCTGTGATTCAATATTTGAGTTTCCGGCCAGCCTTTTACCTGTTAGTAGTTGCTATGAACTTTTATTTGACTGTAAAATATCTTATCCATGCCCTTTAAATTGGTACAACTACACATAATATAGGTATTAGATAGAAACCCTTCAATGGAGCTTATAAAGTTGGTTTCTTAGGTCACGACCAAGCTAGATACCAATATGCAATATGAGAACCCCCATTGGAATCCCTCAAGGGGATGTATTTCCATTTACCTTATATATTACTTAAATTTTGACCTCGTGAACTTGGGACTAAACTGAAGCAAACCAACTCACCTATGCGCAGAGCACCGCATGTGTTCTAAGGTACATGGTGCATTTCCCATGTTTGGTTGACAATACGGTGAGAGATTCAATTTACGTATAATAGAGAATAAACAGTTTAAATAGATAGGAAACCTATACCCATCAACATTAGACATTTTGAATGCTTAAGATGGCATCCTATAAATTGGTACTGTAAAGCCAAATTATTTCCTGATCATTGTGATCCGACTTAGTGCAAAGGTCCCCTACCTCTCTCAAAGTCACTCCTAAGTTTGACCCTTCTAAGACACTAGTTGGAACTTTTGTGTCCAAGTTATGGCTTTTTATGATACTTGTGTCCAAGCAACACAATTTGTCTTTGACCATTAAAGACAACTGTTTGGGCTTCCAATGGCCATAAACAGCTAGTTCCACCTTGTTGCTGCCTATATGATGACCAGCACCCTTCCATTTTCCAAAAAACTTTGCTCCTCCACACCTAATGCTGCTGGAATTTCTGCCCACTGCTACATTCAGCTCCGTCTTACTCTCATTTGTTCACACAATCCTTCATTGGAGCTCTAGTTAATTGCAATCAAATTCCTACATCAGTGTTAAACCTCCTCTCCCACAAGGCAATCTACAAGACGGTTAAGAAGGAGATATAAGGAACCACTACAAGTCTACTTCAAATTGTGGCTCTTTATAACTTCAACACTATCTCAACAGCTAGGAGTGATTAGACTGAGGTAGGTCACCTTTGCACATACTTCTCTTGAACCTGGCTATGAGGGCTCCTTGCTACACAAAGAGAAAAATTCTTCCATTTATTCTATAAGCTTAGTTATTTGTATGCTCATTACTTTAAATTGCAAATTACAAGCTAGGTAAATTAGTACATTGTAAGTTAGATGTTATTTCCCTCTTGTTCTACTAAAAAATATATTAGATTAATGTAATCCCAATCACTAGTGACACAATCCAACAAACTGGACTAGTCAAAACTGGATTTGATGAACCCTTTTGCTATGTTTGTATGATTACCATCTACTTAGCTAGACACATCCCTCACAACACCCCTCTCCCCCACGCCTCCCACCCCCCAGCCTTCTACCGCCCTGAAATCCCTCCCTTGCCAATCAGTTGCACACACCGTTGGGATTTTTCCATCTAAATGTGCCATGAGTGTAGCATTCTAGATAGATCACTCCAATGACGCATACCCTACTAACTAAGCCAAATGGCTCTAAACAGATCCAAACAACTTGTGGTCCAAACTTTGATTCTCATAGTCTCAAATAAATTGCGTCTAATCTGAACAATTGTAGGTCCAAGAGGACTTAGAAAAAGAATCCCACAATGACACCCTCTGCTGTAAGAACAATCCACAATCCAAACCTGGCAAGGACGGTAGCTCAAAGACAAAGTGCCCCAACACACTAAATGGAAGGTCCTAGGTTAGAGTTCTAAAATTGCACCCTCATTTTTTTCACAGTGCAAAAGAAAGCAATGGCCATGAAAGAGACAAGGTGAAAGACAGCAATGGCCATGAAGGGGCAATGTGAAAGAGAGCAGTGACCGTGACGAGACAGTATGAAAGTGAGCAATGACCATGAAGGGGCAGTGTGAAAGAGAGCAATGGCCGTGACAGGGCAATGAGTGAGCAATGATTATGAAGGGGCAGTGTGAAAGAGCAATGGCCAAGAAGGTGCAATGTGAGGGTGAATGATGACTGTGAAGGTGCAGTGTGAATGAGAGCAATGACCATTAAGGGGCAGTGTGAAAGAGAGTAATGACCATGAAGAGGCAGAAAGGGGGCAATGTGAATGAAAGCAATAACCATGACAAGGCAGTGTGGTGGCAATGTGAGAGAGCAACAACCGTGAAGGAGCAATGTGAAAGAGAGCAACGACCCTGAAGGACCAATGTGAAAGAGAGAAACAATCATGACAGGGCAATGTAGCTCATTGGTTGAGCACCCCAACATATACGTGGAAGCTCATGAGTTGCAGTCCTAAAATAACATCTTCCTCATTTCTATAAATTAGCACGCTTAATAGTTCAAATGTGAAAGAAAGGAATGACTCTAAAGCTGCCGGTAGTTCAGTGCCAAAGCACTCCAACATGCTAAACTGAAGGTCCTAGGTGCGAATCTTAAAATAACAGCCTCTTCTTATTTCTTAAACAATGTGAAAGAAATCAGAAGTATCTGATGCCCAATTCTAAGTTTTCATTACAAACAAGCCAAATTCTTCAACACAGTCCATAAAAGAAAAAAAAAATTAAAATAAAGAGAGTTATGAGGATCGAACCGCGAAAAGAGAAAGCGCAACTGTGGCCTGAACAAGCTGCTGCAGAAGAACGCCCTTAATTACAGTGGGAAGAGAGACCAAATTCCGCAGCTCCTCCTCCTTGCGAGAATGCATGCGATAGCGATCCAACGGTGGCAACATCTGATAAGTCCCCGCATATATCCAATACACCACAATGGGCGCCAATGCCCCCATTGCTTCATCGCTCACATACCCTTCCCAAAACACCATCTTCTCAAAAAAAAAAACTTCTTTTTTTTTAAATTGCCTGATTAACTAAAATGTTGCAGCAACTTCAAAACCTACACATTGTTTTTGTTTTTTTTTGTGGGGGAGGGTCTGTTTTCAGGCCTTGCTCAGATCCAACGATCGACCACTGTAAAAAGAGAAGTGTAGGCCCGTTAATTGACAGAATTGGGTGTCAGATTTGCTGATGGGTGTGTAGATCCATCTATCTGCTCTCAGATTTTTAACGGAAAAATTACGCTGCTGAAAATGAGAAATTGATAATTTAATTTCGGGCCCGGCAAGAAAACAAACTAATGATTTTTCTGGGTTTTTTAATGCGGATTTGAAAACCCTTTCTCTTTCTGTTTATAAGGGGTTTTTATTTTTTTAAATCGGATCTGTTTGACAAAAACAGGGTTGAAAATGATTGACAGGCTTATTATAAAAGTACAAGTAATAAATATATGCCTTGGATTTAGAATTAGGATTTGTATTTGAATTTGATCGACACATTTCAGGTGGTCGTTCAATCTTATTAGCTCAGAAAAGAATTTTTTTTTATTATTACTATTATTATTTTAATGCAATGTACCTATGTCCTTTGACAATTGCTCATTAAGTTTAGGAGGCCTTCATTCAATTCCTAGCTTTTTGAATTTAAGTCTAGTTAATAAAATTTAATATTTATTCCAAGTTTTATTATATCATATCAATTCAAAAATAAATACATCACTTTATATTAAAGAGTTGGGATTGGTAATGTTATTGAAATAAATGTATGGAATTTGAATAAATAGAATAATTGTACTTGAAAGAGAATGTTATTGAAATAAAAGTATAGAATTTAAATAAAAAGAATAATTGTATGATTGTGATAGATGTTGTGAAGTGACTCATCATTGTATTAGAAAATTGGAATTTGTCAAACAATTGTCCTGGAACTGATAAATTTGATGTTTGATGTTTTGGCTCACTTATGTGCCTATGGAACTCATCTTCGTGCTTGTAGATCTGAACCCTATACGTGGATTTGAAATGTGTTGAATTTGATGTCATGATTTTGTTAGCTTTGATGTCTATAACTTGTGTCTTAAAAGGGGTGGTGTCGACAAACACCGTAAAGAGTTTATTGGGCTAGGATTTGTGCTCCTTTGGTCAAACCCATGTTATTGATTTAACATTTGGTGAGAGAGATCGGAGATAGCAAGCAAACATATAGTAATAGCTAAGATGTTGATGTAAGTTGACGATGCTATGGTGCTCCAATGTCCTAGATGTCTATGGTTTGAAATAAATTAGGTTTTATCCATAAATATAACAACATAGCACAATACTGCCTCGGTCAGTACTCATGAGCATAAATCTCCAGCCTTGGGGTTGGATCCCAAGGCTTGGAAACAGGCACTGCTAGGAGAGACTAGTAGGTCAGTCAAAGATTCTATTGTCCCAGTGCAATCAAAGTCTGTGAACGGAATGGACTTCTAGATCCCAGATCTGATGATGGATAAAATAACCTCAGCCTTGGAATTATCTTTGGTAGGTAAGTTCCAAGCCTTAAGGCCCAACATCGACATGGTTTGGCAATAGGTGGCCTCGAGATGGCACCTCAAAGGAAGCATGGTTACAAGTGCCATGACAGGTGGCCTCTTCCTTTTTAAGTTCACTGTCAGAGAGGACTTGGTAGCGACTTTGGCAGGCGGCCCCTAGCTGTATGGCAAACACAACCTCTGCTTAGGGCACTGGAAACTAGGGTTTGATGCAGCTATGGAACTCAGTAGGTCGGCCCCGGTCTGGGTTAGGCTACCTGGACTTCCTCTAGAGTTCTGGGATGAGGAGATCTTCACATGGATAGGGAACTTTTTTGGGCATTTCATTGCCCTAGACAACACCACTAAGCATAAAACCAGGTTAGTTTTTGCTAGATTCTGTGTTAGTGTAGATATCCATAAATCTCTACCTAATACCATTAACTTAAAGTCTAAATATGGTAGTTGGGAGCAACCCCTGGTGTATGAGAATGCTACCACTTTTTGCCAAAATTGCTCCAAGAAAGGGCACCTAATTAATGAATGTAAAAACCTAAGGAAGCAAAAAGATAAAGAGGTCTCTAAGGAGGAGAATATTGTGGAGGAATACCCGTTCAAAGATGAATTGCTTGATATCATCAAGTCCCCACTCATGACAAAGCAACTGGAAAAGGCCCAGACATAGGGAGACCCTGAAGCTGATCAACCATTATCAATCGCTAGGGCCTCACCACTCCCTTTGCCTCAGATTCAAAGGGGTCCTGAAGCTGAACAGCCGACTCAGCAAAGGGGCACTTCAATGGGTTCAGTAGAGACAGAAGATGGGGAGATCCTAACCCCCAATGAGAAGACTCCCAAGCCTCAGATTGTTGGTTCAGGTACTAAGGTGTCTGAAGGAGGACAAACAACAGGTTCAGGTACTAAGATGTCTGAAGGAGGATAGACAGCAGTGCTGGCAAGCACAGAGAAATTTATTCTATCACCCACCAAGGTCCTAGTAACCAGAATGGGTGGGTAACACCAAAAAAAAGGGGAAAGGCCATCAAAAGAAGTCAACTGATGTAGGGACAGAGGGAAAGGCAGGTAGACTGTCCCAGAGAGAAACCAAAAACAGAGAAGCAACCAAGGAAATAGCCATGGGAGACAAAGCACATTGGAGGCTATCTTCAGAAGACCACGTAAATGAAGGTCCTCTCATGTAATGTGAGGGGGCTAAACAGTCCTTAAAAATAGTTCATGGTTAAGAACTGTATTTTTGACAATAAGGTGGATATCATCCTTCTCCAAGAAGTTAAGATGTCTGAAGATAACTTTAAAAAGATAGCTAATATTATCTGGCCTATGGTTGACTACAATATCAGCCCTTCTACTAGGACGTCAGGGGGCCTTGTTACTATGTGGAACAAATATAACATCTCGGGTTGTTACTGCTCACATAGCAAAAATAGTTTGGAAATGAAATGCACTATGAATAAGAAAACATGGAAGTTGATCAATATCTATGCCCCCAACACCAGGAACGCCAGAAAGGACCTTTGGGATGGCTTAATCCCTAAACTTAATGCTGAGAGAAGAACTATGTGGATGCTGGGGGGAGATTTCAACACCCCGCTTTTCCCTTCGAAAAAATCTGGGGGCATCACAGACTACTTAGACAGCATGGTGGACCTGGTAGACTTCCTCAGTCAAATAGGGCTTATGGATATAGAGGTCAATAATCAACTCTATTCTTGGACCAACGAAAGAAGGGGAGACCAGCTGATTCAGGTGAAGCTAGAATGCTCGTCTCTTCTAATTGGGACATGGTGCAGAATTCTATTCTTACTGCCCTGCCTCACACTATCTCTGACCACAATTCCCTCCTCCTTTCCTAGACTGATGGTGCTCCTAAGGGGCCATTCCCGTTTAGATATGAAATTATGTGGGCCTCCCACCCGAATTTCAGGGACTGCATTGCTGACTGGTGGAGTATCCCAGCGCATGGATCTCCTATGTTTAGACTCACCCAAAAACTTACCCATGTCAAATACAAAGTTAAAGGATGGAACAGATTCTACTTTGGGAACATGATGAACCAGAAAAAGCACATTACTGACAGCTTAATGGAATTTCATGACAACATGGCCAAGGGAGATGCGAGTGAGGATACTTTCAACAAGGAAGAGTCTCTAATCAAAAACCTTAAGGATATTATTAGTAAAGAAGAGATCTTCTAGAAACAGAAGTCTAGAGTTCAATGGTTGAAGGAGGGAGATAGCAACACTACTTTCTTCCATCAGTCATCCATGAAGCATAGAAAGAGAAACGAAATCACCAAGCTACTTGATGAAAACAATAGGGGAATTCTTGAAGACAAGGAACTGGGAAGCCTAGCCTCCAACTACTTTAGAAACTTTATGGCGGAGCATCGAAACAATTTTGATAAAGGTAGGGAAGATAAGTTGTTGGATAGTATTCCCTATGTCCTCTCAGAGGAAGATAATTGTATGCTTCTGAAGCCTAATACTGAGGAGGAAGTTAGGGCGGTTGTGTTCTCTATGGGGGCCTTCAAAGCTCCGAGCCCGGATGGGTTTCCCCTGGCCTTTTTCCAAGATTTATGGGAGAGTGTGGGTTATGATGTCACTACTGATGTCAAGGACTTTTTCAGGACTGACAAATCATTAAGCAAATCAATGCCACTTTCATTGCGCTTATCCCCAAGAAGAGCATCACGGAGTCCATGGTTGGTTTCCACCCTATTAGCCTATGTAACACCATTTATAAGATTATCACGAAGACTCTAGCCCTCAAACTCCAACCATTGCTGGACAACCTTATATCTAATTGCCAAAAAGGCTTTGTCCCAGGTAGATAGATTATGGATGCAACAATATCCACGAATGAGATCATTCACTCGATGGACAGAAGTAACATTTTGAACATGGCTCTCAAACTGGATATATCTAAAGCCTGTGATAGAATCTCCTGGGATTTCCTGTTCAAGGTCCTTAGGAAGTTCGGGTTTTCAAGATATAATGATTACCTTGATAAGGGAATGTGTTACCACTGTCAAGTACTTGGTTCTAGTCAATGGCACTCCTCAGGGGTTCTTTGATGCTAGAAGGGGTATCAGACAGGGGGATCCCCTTTCACCTTACCTTTTTATCATTATGGCAGAGGTCCTGGGTAGAAACATCCTTTCCCACCTGGATAACCATAACCTCGGGGGTGTCAAAGCTGCGTCCACCTTGGGACCGTCAGTTGTCCAACAATTTGTTGATGATACTATGCTCTTCGAGGCGGCTTCAATGGTGGAGGCCAAAAGATGGAAAAATCTTTTGAACACATATGTAGAAGTTTCTAGCCAGCGCATTAATTATGAAAAGAGTAATGTGTTATTTTTCAATACTAACATGGATTTGCAAGATAAGGTGAGAAACATCCTGGAATGTAATAAGGCCAATCTCCCGGCTACCTACCTGGGTCTGCCCCTCACGGTCAAGGAAGTGACCTCGTCTTACTGGAACACTGTTCTGGAAAGAATCAAAAAGAAGAAGGGGGGCTGGAAAGGTAAATTCTTAGCCAAGTGGGCAAACATCAACTCTTGAAGGCCTCCTTGCAGGTCATCCCCACTTATTTTCTCTCCCTCTTTAAAATGCCCAGATACATGACGAAAAAATTGGAGAAGATTCAGAAAACCTTCCTCTGGACTGGGGTTTAGGAAAAAAAGAGGATCTCGCTGGTTGGGTGGGATAACATTTGTCATCCCAAATTGCAAGGGGGATTGGGAATCAGAAAAATCTAGGTGATGAATAAAGCCTTACTGGCCAAGATTGGGTGGACCTTCCTTAAGGAGGAGAAAGACTGGGTGCAGATTATGAAATCCAAATACTTGCAAAATGGGGAAAATTTAGGGTTTATTGATAGGGAGAGCCTTCCTAAAGGTTCTATTATCTAGAACAAAATGATCAAAACTAGAAGCACACTATCTCAAGGCATTAAATGGAAGCTAGGTAAGGAAGACAAAATCAGATTCTAGGAGGACAATTGGCTCTGGGAGGACCCCTGTCTAACAGGAAGAACTACATTACTAAGGAAAGAGTTGTTAATCATTTTGGGAGCTTGGTCAGTAATTACATCAATGGCCAAATCCATAGCCAAAGGAGTTGGAAGATCCTCTCTGATTGTTGGAACAACAATCAGCCAGAGAATTAGGAGTGTCTGGCTCTGCAAGTGGAGTTGAACAAGTACAAAATTCCTATATTTCCTAGGGAAGATGAAATGCTCCGGGGGCAGGATCAAAAGGGGATCTTCTCGGTCAAATTAACTTACAATCTGCTGACCAACAGTATGTTGGCAAGAGACACATTGGAGCTTCTTGATTGTTGTCATCGATGGCAACAAAGGTTATCCCACACATCCGCAATGCATGATAAGTCCTCACCGGAAGTCAGATTGAAGAAGTGTTGAGGTCTGGTAAGCAAGAACAGAGCAGTCAGTAAGGTCCGACAGACAGGTCCGGATCTCTCAATAGAAGTATCTCAATGAAGTGCGGATTTGGGGAAGTCAAGAGGAGCATCTTGATTGATAGATTCCAAGGTTTGAGCCTTCGGTGTGGAAAGGATAAAGAGATATGAATGCTTGAGTATCGGGTTCCCAAGTGACAATGTGAACAAAGGAAGAACTGACTGGCAGAACATCAAACATTATTCCGGATGTGTTACTGATGTTGGTAAAGGTTATGAAGGCATAAATTATGATTGGCCGACATGATTGATGACTTCTACAAGTATATCCTTGATCCGCATTACTTGGTATGCAAGGATTCAGCCGACAGATCAGAGTTTGTGGAAAATATTGACTATTCCGGGTGCTGACTAGAAAGGTGATGAAATCACTTATATATATATATAAGATGGATTCAGTTGTGAGGAGTGTTGTGGTTGAAAGTGATGTGCGAACAAAAGTAGCAAAGCTGAATAAAAGCAGAAAGGAAGATCAAGTATGTGAAAGAAGAGCAGCATAAAAGAAGAGGAAAGATGAAGTGCAGTAGATCAGTATACAGAGCCTAACCGGAACTAAACTCCAGCATATGTTGATGCTCCCTATCAGTTCAAGTATTGTATTACACTCTTTTTATAAATTGTAGATAGTGTGTCTCTTGTAGGCAGTGTGCCTCTTGTGAGTAGTGTACTCGGGCAGTGAGCTCTAATTGGCAAGTGCCATTTTGTACTTCCATTCTTCTAACAGAGAATACAATCTTGGGTTAATCACCCCGTGGTTTTCTCCCTTAATAGGGTTTCCATGTCAAAAATATTGTGTCATGTGTATTTCTATTTCATGGTTATGTTTGCTTGTTTGAATTGATGCTGCACTAATTATTAAGAAAGTTCAGAAAGCTGAAATAATTAAGATAACTGATTCACCCCCCCCCCCCTCTCAGTTATCAACAATTGGTATCAGAGCTAAGTTCCTCCTAAATAGAGTCTAACAGCTTGAGGAAGATCTGGGAATCCAAATGGATGCATATGGTTTAAGGGAGCAACTCAAGACTGCCCTTGATGATCTTGAGTAGTCAAACTCTGAAGTTAATGAATTAAAGGAAAGACTCAAACAGACTGATGATTTCATGAGAGAACTAAAAGACAAATTAAGTCTCTCTATGAAAAAGAGAAAGGAGCTACTTCAGCAATTGGCAAGACAAGGTGAAGCAAATGATGCAAATGAAGATCTGAAGGAGAAAACCAAGTTATGTGAAAAGCTATCAAAAGAAATCATTATGGTAAGACATGAAATGGAATAAGGAGTTATAAAGTTTACCCAAGAGATTGAAGAGAAAAGAAAAACTGAAGATAATCTAAGACAATCTCTCAAGGAGAAATCAGAAGATTGCCACAAGATGGATAGAATTATCAGACATCTTGAATCTGATCTTGAAGATGCTAAAGATAATGAAGAAAAACTTGAGGATCAAATTGTCTCTCTCAAAAGTGATCTTCAAACAACAAATGAATATAAAGAGAAATTCAAGATAAGTTCTGCCCAACTTGAAGTTCTTCTTAAAAGCCAAAAGAGGGTAGATGACAAGTGTGGTTTGGGATATGAGAAAGGAGAAAGCTCTGGATCTGGTCAGAAGAATTTTAGATTAGAAAATCCAAGGAACAGGCCTAGAAGTCCTCTGGTAAGGCAGCCTAATGCTCAAAGATATCCATCCTTCAATGGATACTGCCACAACTGCAATAACTTTGGTCATAAAGCTAATTAGTGCAGAAGGAGAATGAATCAGACTAATACATCCTTCTCCGAACAGTGCTTCAACTGCAAAAGGTATGGTCACAAATCTCATGAATGTAGAAATATGCAAATGAACAATTCATTCAATGGTAGATGCTTTGCATGCAATAGAATGGGTCATATGGCTAATCAATGCATATCAAGAGGATATCAATCAAATATGCAAAGAAATGTTGTTTGCCAAATTTGCAATAGATCCGGTCATATAGCAAAATTCTGTAGAAGCAAGAATCAGGATAAAAAGAGGTCCAGTATATTATAATCAGAATCAAGATAAGGGAAAACAAAAAGTAAATGCGGATGAAGTTCAAAGTGAGATGAACAAGATTTGGGTGAAGAAAAGTACAGAGAATGTAGGGGATGGATCCGCACCAAACTCTGGTGTTGATATTCCTTCCAGAAATTAAAAAGTGAGCTCTGGCTCAGGGGGAGACACAAAGAAAACCTTGTTCCTCCAGCCAGTCAATTGGTGCCGGAACTGGCACAAGGAGAGCTGCAGATTAAAAGGGGTCATACAAGAAACATCTAAAAGGGGTATGGTAAAGACTTGAGAGATCCGCAAGAAGATTTGAAGAATCTGATCCTACCAGAATTGATCCGGTAAAACAGTCTTCCGGTAAAAATAGATTCTTTACAAGTTTGGTCTGGTATGATTCAAACTATGGTGTCTTGATCTGCAAATAGATCAAATGACTAATGAAAGGAAGATAGATTATCACTACTCTCCTAGAATAACTTCGAAATCTGTCTTAGTGATCTGGAAAGGTTTTGTCTTTGAATAAGACAAACAAGGCAAATCGGAATGAATTAGGTTGCGCATTTATTGCCGAATGAAAATTAGGGCTTCTCAGAAATAAAAGAGTTCATTCGCTCATCATTTGTACACTCACATGCGAAGAAGAGAGAAAAGGAGCTCTGCAACAACTTCTCCCAAAGATCAAGACGATTCCTCATACAGCTCAATCTGGATTTCATCGTGTGTGCCCTAAACAGCGTAACATGTATTCTTCGTTCTTGATATCTCTCAGTAAGATTCCTTGATGATGGCTACTTTGAATATAGTAAAGATTTTTGATAGAACTCGCCCCATATTTAAGAAGCATCCATACAAATCCTTGGAGGTAGATCCCCTAGGAGCCTTCTCTAGTGTTCCGCATGGTGTTTTGCACACATAAGATATTAGGGTTTACATACACACAAATGTTGAAGAGTTTGGGGAATTCAAACTAAGAGATATCTATCACAAACAATTGATAGACGATGCTTTTGAGCTTAAACCAGAATATAAGGGCATCCAGGAGAAACATTTTGATCAGTTCATTCATTTCCCCTGCTTTGAAGAAGATGAATGGGTCCGGTATGTGTTGAGTAGGGTACATGACAACTTTCTATGGCTTAACAGACCTTGCAAAATCACCAAGGAAGCAATTAGGGCAGTAACTGGTTTACACTCCACCGGAGGAATACCTGTCCTCAAATCTGTCAAAAACAACATTGTAACTGAGGCCACCAGATCAAAATTTGATAAGAGGGCAATGACCATTGAAGATATTACTGACCCGGATATCAAGTTTGCATCTATGATAATAGGATACAAGATATATCACTCCAGTAGGGAGAATTCAGTATCCAGAACTGCAGTATATATTGCCTATGAGATACTGAGAAAGAATGCAAAATATGATCTCTGTGAACTTCTTTTGAGCCAATTAATGGAAAACATACAGAAGATCAAAAAGGACAAGAAGAACTCCTTTAAATATGGTGGACTAATATTATGCCTATTTTTCTACTTCGTGAATGAGCTGCCCGGATCGAATGGATGGGTATGGCAAAATGACAAACCGGTAGCAGTTCAGATCAGAGATTACTTGCATGAACTTGGGGATGCTAAGGCAAGGAATACAACTTTGTGGGGTTACTTCAAGCACTTTCAAAATACAATGCAAGTCAGAGAAAGAATCCCCAAATCAGTAGTTGAGAAATACAAGGATACAGTGTGCTTCATGGTAGACACTGATCAATGCCTAATGGAGGCAGTAGAGCCAAGGACAGTCTGGATCATGCCTATGGGGTATTAAGTCGATGAACAAATTGTAGAGCTGCATGTTCAACACATGCTCAGTCAGCCAAAGGACCCAAAAGCAGAAATATTTGGAGCCTTTGAAGAACTAAGTGTGAAAATTCATACAGAGCTAAGGCAGCCAAAGATCAAGAGGAAAGTGAGAAAAGAAGTAGAAGATGTTGCCAAAGGCTTTGGCATCTCAAAAGAGGCACTTGATGCCAACAGGAAAAAGATGGAAAGGGCTAAGGAAGAGAAGAAGAAGGCAGAAAAGAAAAATGAGGAAAGTGCTCCGGCAAAACCTTCCACCCGGACCAGATCATCAAAGAGATCTGCACCTACCACTGCCAAAGGCTCAAGGACATCAGAACCGGAAGCACAATCATCCAGCAAAGGAAAGAAAAGAACAAAGACAAAAGCTACAAGAGCTTATGCCAGTCAAAGGGATGAAGAGGAAATTGAATCTGATGAAGAAATCAGGAAAATGAAGAAAAAGAAGAAAACATCCGGTCAACCCTCTACCGGACAGAAGGAAGAAGAAAAGACAGAGGAATATGTTGAAAAACCCTCTCTTCACATTGATGACATAATCAAATCAATCACAGTGGATGGAAATCTTTAGCCAATGGTTGAGTTCTATGATGATTATGGTGAAGCAGATCAGAAAATATTGCAAGATGCCATAGTCAAATACCTAAATATCTACAACAAAGCATTTATTGAAATTATATCTTTGATCCCTAAAAGCTTGGAGAAGGAACTAGAAACAAGAAAGAACAATGCCCAAGCTAAAGACCTAGAAATCTGGGAACAGATAGCAATTCAGCTATATCCTTCAATCGACCCCAAGACAATGAATATGGTATTCAAAGATTGTAAGGATGAGTTCAGAAGCAAAGCAAGGATGAATCAACTTATGCTTGGTGAGACTGACAAGGTAGCCAAGGAAACAAAAGAGATCCTCCAGAAGGCCTTCAAAAGATTTAATCTTCCTATTATAGAGGACTTGGGTACTGACCCCTCAACCACAAGTGTTGCAGAAGAGTATACTGAGAAAATAACAGAAGAGGTAATGAATACTGGTGCAAAAACAACTAAGGACTTGGAATCCTCTGCTCCGAAAGAGGTGGCCCATGAAGATATCTGTACAAAGGTTATGGAAGGGGAGAAAGCTCCAAAAGACAGTTCTGTGACTGCAGAAGAAAAGAAAAATCTGTCTCCGGCAAGAGACACTGCAGAATCAGTCAAGGACTTTTTGACAAAAGCAACTATGGAGATTGATGAACTGAAACTATTAAAAGGGCCATTAGATTTTGACTCTCTATCTCCAGTGCAAACAATGAAAATAGCTTCATTTGCAAATGCGAAGGTCAAAGAGAAACTACTGAAATCTCACATGGAAGACTGTGAGCTTTTAGAGGTAGCATCCGGAGTGTTGGAAAAAATCATGCCATCTTTTCAGAAGGATCCCACAGCCTCCTCTTCCGGTAATCTCAAAACTCTAGTCAACAGTGTTAGCACACATTTTGATTCTCTAGAGAAGTCAGCTGAAGAAAAGGTCCGAAAAGAGTTTTTAGATAAGAGATTCTCTGAAGTACAGGGTCTGATAACAAATGATAGGAGAGTTATGGATATTGGGATAAAGAGCTTGGAAAATGCTCTTAAAGATGGTAGAAATATGTACAAATTTTGCTTATCTTGGCCCACAGTGACCAAAGATATTGAGAGGAAAGTAAAAGAACAAGAGGATAAACTATTAAGTCTATCTCAAAGTTTTGATCCTCTCTCATCCTCCATAGTAAATCAAGAGTGCTAGACTATTGCAATCACAAATGCAATAAAGAATTTTGAGAAGGAAAGGAAGAACATAATTAGCCGGATGGGTGAACTTAGAAGGATCATTATCCCTAAGTTAGAGGCCATGCATGAGGCCATAAGTGATGCTCAGACTACCGCCCGAACCAATGATCCGACAGATCTTAAGAGGGTAGAAGCTTTTGCGTTCCTGTTGAGCGGTCATATTTCAATTTTACATAGAATGAAGCAAAGTTGGGCTACAAAATTTATTCAATTGAAGACAACTTTTGCAGACATACTTCAGTATATGTAAGTATGCCATATGTATATACTTATGCGGCTAAATATAGTTGAAGTTTTGAAAGTTTTGATATGCGGACCCTACCCTTTGCCATTGATGTCAAAGGGGAAGTGAAGAGAAGTGAAAAATGTTGTAGCCAGATAAGGGGGAGCTCCAGAAAATGTACATAAAGACAGAGCATCTACTAAGGGGGAGTATAGTATAACACTTAGTCATTTTTCACTAAGTGTTGCCATCAATGCCAAAGGGGGAGATTGTTGGCAAGAGACACATTAGAGCTTCTTGATTGTTGTCATTAATGGCAACAAAGGTTATCCTACACATCCACAATGCATTATAAGTCCTCACCGGAAGTCAGATTGAAGAAGTGTTTGAGGTTCGGTAAGCAAGAACAGAGCAGTCAGTAAGGTCTGACAGACAGGTCTGGATCTCTCAATAGAATTATCTCAGTGAAGTATGGATTTGGGGAAGTCAAGAGGAGAATCTTGACTAATAGATTCCAAGGTTTGAGCCTCTAGTGTGGAAAGGATAAAGAGATATGAATGCTTGAGTATCGGGTTCCCAAGTGATAGTGTGAACAGAGGAAGAACTGGTTGGCAGAACATCAGACATTATTCCAGATGTGTTACTAATGTTGGTAAAGGTTATGAAGGCATAAATTATGATTGGCTAACATGATTGATGACTTCTACAAGTATATCCTTGATCCGCATTACTTGGTATGCAAGGATTCAGCCGACAGATCAGAGTTTGTGGAGAATATTGACTATTCCAGGTGCCGACTAGAAAGGTGATGAAATCACTTATGCGTATATATATATATATATATATATATATATATATATATATATATATAAAAGATGGATTCAGTTGTGAGGAGTGTTGTGGTGGAAAGTGATGTGTGAACAAAAGTAGCAAAGCAGAACAAAAGCAGAAAGGAAGATCAAGTATGTGAAAGAAGAGCAGCATAAAAGAAGAGGAAAGATGAAGTGCAGCAGATCAGTATACAGAGCCTAACCAGAACTGAACTCCAGCATATGTTGATGCTCCCTATCAGTTCAAGTATTGTATTACACTCTTTTTATAAATTGTAGACAGTGTGTCTCTTGTAGGTAGTGTGCCTCTTGTGAGCAGTGTGCTCGGGCAGTGAGCCCTAATTGGCAAGTGCCATTTTGTACTTCCATTCTTCTAACAGAGAATACAATCTTGGGTTAATCACCCCATGGTTTTCTCCCTTAATAGGGTTTCCACATCAAAAAATTGTGTCATGTGTATTTCTATTTCATGGTTATGTTTGATTGTTTGAATTGATGCTGCACTAATTATTAAGAAAGTTCAGAAAGCTGAAATAATTAAGATAACTGATTCACCCCCCCTCTCAGTTATCAACAAAGTAGACAAGTAAGTTGGTTTTGGAAGAGTGTCTGGAACAACAAGCTGATCCCTAAAATTAACTTCTTCTGGTGGTCTATAACGCATAATAAAATCCTTACTACCGATAACCTCAATAAAAGAGGTTTCCAATTTGTCAATAGATGTGTTCTATGTCTGAAAGAAGAAGAGTCCATCCAGCACCTTCTTTTCCATTTTGATTTTTCAAAAGAGATATGGGGAAAAACTATAGAGAAACTAAACCTGGAATGGGTCTTCCCTGGAAACTTCAAGGATTTCACCCAAAGATGGCTTACTCCTTTCTCACACCCTAGGATTAGGGAGCTTTGGAGACAAATTTCTCCACACTCGGGGTGGAGTGTGTAGAAGGAAAGGAACAATAGAATATTTAGAGAGAAAGTTAAAAACACTAATGAGGTCTTCTACTCCTTTAGCAAGTTGGTCTATGAGAACACGTCCTCCAGCACTCTCTAAGCGGCCAAGGAACTCCCTACTCAGGTGAAAGTTTTGATTGCCAAGAACTAGGGTCTGATAGCGGATATGACCAATATTGACAATTCTAGAAAGATGGCCAAACAAAACACCTTCTAGAGAGCCCCTCCCAAGGACTGGATCAAACTTAATTTTGACAGAGCAGAAAAAAGAACATTGGACTGGCCAGTGGTGGAGATATTTTTAGAGATAGTCAGGGGGTTTTCATTGCTTCTTATGCAGGGTGCATCGGTATCTAGTCCAGTAACATGGTGAAGGGATTGGCCCTGTTGTGTGGGCTCAAAATTGCTCACTCTATGGGAATGGACAAGTTATAAGTGGAGGGAATTTGAAAATTATTATTGATGCAGCTCTTGGCAGGTCTAACAACAGTTGGAAATTGCGAGATATCACAGACGACATCATCTGCTTACTGTCTGGGTTTAATTAGAAAGAAATTGGGCACGTGTATCGTGAAGGTAATAAAGTGGCTAATGGTTTGGCCAATCTTAGGCAGAGCTTGGACACATGGAGATGTTGGAAAAGAAAGGAAATTTTACCTGTTTAGATACAAAACCTTCTTGGAAAGGAGCAAGGTCCTGCCCTTGGTCTCCCATGTTTGCAATTATAAACCCCTCTATCCCCTGGCCTAGGGGTACATTAGGCACCAAATGGGATCTCGGTTTGATTGCCATCTGGCTTTGCGTACTAGTGGTTTGGGTGGTGTGATGGCTTATGGCCAACCCGGATAGGTTAGAGATTGGGTCTGCCACCATACGAAGGATAGCCATCTAGTCAGCATGATGTGGAGGCCTGAGGTGGGGTTTCACATGGCCAGGCATGTGAGCAATGGGGATATTAACTTGACAAGCCTCTGCAGATCTTGTAATTATGACCAATTAATGAATATCAATTATAGAAGGAAAGGGAAATCCCATTCACATATCGTGATTTAAGAAAGTACGCCACCCCTGACTGGTGAAGGGACATTCTACTCATTAACTTGAGTGAGAATATTGGTTTGTGGGATATTGTCTACAGATTGAAAATTTCTAAGTTAACCATTGCTAATTTGATTTCTAATTTGTCTGTGAGAAATTGGTGTGACCTGAGAATGGGGGTGATAAGTCTCATACTGAGCCTGAATCCTATGAAGAGTTCAAGCACAATGAGACCCTATGGCACATATGTCAGGAGGGTGGGTGGCTTCCTATTTGGAATACCTGTAGGATATGACGAAAACCTTTCTATGCAATTCCTACAATCGTTGGATGGTAGACGGGTCAAGGTGGGCGGTGTGGGGTTTGAAATCTCAGAGGAAGTTATCGAAATGGTGACGGGTATGCCTATTGATGGTATCAAACACAAGAAAATAAGCAAAGTTTTTGATCTAGAAGGTATGACTTTATTCCTTAAGAAAGGTGAGGTCTTACACAGTCTGCAGGGAGGATTTGATAGGCAAATGCTATCAAAACCTTGGGACGAAGTGTGCCACATGATCATCAGATACTTCACTCTTGAAGGTAGATTCTGACACTTTTTTCACTATCATTTTGCTCTGTTAAACCATTTCCATCATAGCAAGTTGATTAGTTTTCCTTTTTACTTGTTGTCATCTCTGGAAGCCTCCATTGTGTCTACTATTGATCAGCATGCCATCGAGCCTAACAAGCCCCTCATCCCGCTCCATCAGGGGCTCATTTTCAAGCTTTATAAATTTCATTTAGCCCTCTGTCCCCCTAAAGCCCTCACGGCTACTCGTGTTGACCCTCCTTTGCCACCCTATTCTAACCCTGATAAGATTAGCTCGGTGATAATTACATAAATCACCCTGAAGAAGTATACCAAATCCCTCAAGTCTAGGAAGAAGAAAATTGCCACTGGTAAAAGCCCTAAGCCTAAGACTAGTGACCAAACCCCTAAGACCATTTCCAAGATTTCTGCCAAAAGAAAGATTATCTCTAGTGATTCCTCCCATGAGACCCCACAGAAGAAGATTAGGGTGAATTTGGAGGGGGGTAGTGTCTCGGACAGTGGGGATAAGACTAAAAATGAATCTCAGGTGGTGGAGAATGTTATCTCTGAGGAAGGTGACAAAGGGAGTGACAGTACCGAAGATGAGGAGTTTACCATGCCTAAAAGTAAACCTCGGGTGCCGTCGACCAGAAGGTCGACGAGGCTTGCTACAAAGCCTAGTCTCGTTCCCCAAAAGAAGGTGGTTGCTGAGTCGACGGAGGATGTGGCGGACCTGGGGGTGTGGAAATTACTGATGATAAAAATAACAAAGATGAGACGGTGGTGGGAGAGGTTGAATTGATGGGTGTGGACAATTCTGGCAATAAGGATAACACAGATGAGATGGTAGAGGTTGAGGCTGATGACAGCCCCAGTAATTTTCCTGAGCTTAATGTCTGGGGGTCTGACTCTAAGAGTTCAGAGAAAGTGGTGAAGGATACTGGCAAGAAGAACAGGGGTGGTAAGAAAACCATCAAGGACAAGGAGATGGAAGCCCTCTCGGGTAGACTGTCTAAGTTGGAGAGGAAGTTAAAGATTCTAGCTAGGTTCACATCAAAAGTCATGCACCGGTCGACCACCACTCTTGCGGTCCTCCAGGACATCGAACTTACCAGACATGGGATGAAAGATAAAGAGCTCAAGGAGTACGGAGATCTTTACCAGTTCCTAACTGAAGATTGGAAGCAGTTGTTCAATTAGCCTTTGGGGCTTTTTCTGTGCTTTCTGTTGTTTATATGTTGTTTGTCTGTTGTCAGTCTACTGTCAGTCCTCTGTGTTTTGGTCAGTGGTTTTTTAGCTGTTTCTTTTTGTCTGGGTCTTTATCTCTTTGATGGAACTTTGGTGCGCCTTTATGGCTAATGTGTAATGGGATCGACACCCTTTTATGCTGCTTACTTTATCAAAAACAACATAGCACACAACTTAATGAATTTCATGCTTAAGACGACAAGTAATGACTAGTTGGAGTGGGTCAACTTGGGCCCAAAATTTTTATTTGAATTTGAAAGAAAGGGGTCATTTCTGCACCTACAAATTTTACCCAAGCTAATGAATAGATAAACTAGAGAATCATGATTAATCTTTGTGGGTGTGTAGATGGAATCAAATTAGACTTAGGTTATATGCCAATTTTTATGCTAGAATACACCACTTGTATACTAGTCATTACACTAAGGATAACCAAGTCAAAGTGAGCCCAAATAAAAGGGGAAAAGTGTAGGGTGTTGATACTCAAAACTATAGGCCCTCTCCTCTAGTATCAATGCTCAAAGTGAGACAAGGGGAACAAGGTATCTCGGGTAGAGAGAAAGTCACATCCACAAGGAGAGGATAGTTTTGGACGAACTCATAGGATTAGGGCAAATCCTTTTCTTTTTCAAGCTCTGCAAAACCTAGGGGGTATTCCCTTGAGGCCACAATAATAATACACAGATGTAAAATCTAGGTCCTAACTAGCCATGCCCTAATGGCAGCCATAAGTAGACCCAAAAAACCTATTGTACAATATATTTTATACTAGATTACATATGCACCAAGGATATAGACTAAGTTATACCACTTAAGACATGAACCCCCTTAACATTTCATATTGCACATGCACCTAGGAATCACTCTCACATGACTCACACAATATATGACCAATTAGTAGCTCACAGGATTCATCATGGATAATCATCACAGAGTCATGAGAGGGTACAAAATAAAACCTACACTAAAGTTGAAATTTTAAAAAAAGTTCTTATATTATAAATGTGGTGGTGAACAAGTAACATCAGAGAGGTGCCTTGGTCATATTGGGAAATAAAGTCAAGTTTCAGGCTTCCCACACGAACACATGGGCAAACAAAATATGGAAACCAAAAGTACATTCATGAACCACAAGGGCATGTGCACCAAGATGGGGGGCAAAAAGTAGCCACAAATTAATTTGAAGCAAAATATGGCATAACTCAAGCACATTATAATGCGCTAGCATTATGGTTCGGGATGGCTTAAAAATCTCAAGCCATAACGTGAGTGTGTTATAACACACTCACGTTATTTCTTCATAGAAAATAAAGAAAAAAGTGTCTTTTTTAATTTATAATGTGTGCGCATTATAACGTGTATGTGTTTCATTTAAACTTGCTTTGGAATCTCGCCCTTAGGCTTGGATTTGGCTTGGATATCTGAGCCAAAGGATTGGGCCTACATGTAAGGTGACCAAAGATGTGTTTTCAAGAAAACATAGAAAAACAACTAAATCTTAAGCATGCTTTCCATCTTGTTTACATATTTTTCAATGTTAATCTTAAAAAATGCCAAAATGACTTCAAGTTTTTATTATCTTTCTAATCATGTAAAACTTTTTCTAAAATCTAAAACCATTAAGGTTTTCATCTTCAATTTCTTTTGCAAGTGTCTTCATTTTTTCCCAAAAACCTATGTATTGTATTTTGATGTCATTTTTTATCCTTTCATCCAAATCTGAAACAAATTACATTTTTAGATTCTAGACTTTATTCTATACACATTAAAAAAATTGATTTTTGATTAGTTTTTAAAAAAAATTAGGGGGGAGTATGCTCAAATTTTTATTTTTCAAGATGTGTCCACTTTGAACATTCATAAAAAATCAGCAAAAAAATTAGGCATAAACTACGTGATGTTAGCTAATTTTGCACTGAAGTGATTTTTGAAATACTTAAAAACAGTCAAGATTTTAGGGGGAACACACCTTTTTGACAAAAATAAGAGTATTTTAGGTACTCCCCCTATTTGAACCTCTTAAGATTCTCCACCATTTTTTTTAAATAGTAGTTTAGAAACTATATTTTGAGCACTACGAGTCTTGTTCTTGTCACATCTTTAAACCTTGAATGTGTTTATCTTTAATTTCTCATCCAAGATCAGTTTTTACTGATTTTAGAAAAAAAAAAGTGGCCACTTTTGAGCCCCTTTTGGTTTCCTATTTCCATGCATGTACCCATAATCTAGGCTTTGTGATTAAATAAACACATTCCTCTATGTAACCAAGGACATTCATAACAGAGTCTACTTAGTAATCCAAAATTGAACAAGGAGAACTCATACATTGCATTAGAAATATTCTATAAAATACACTCTGATACCTTTTACAATCTCTACATGAATCAACTAACTATTACAATACCATATCAACAAGTATGGCGTCTGGAATAGATACAACATACCCATCCCCTGAATTAATCCAAATAATCATGAAGACACTTGTGTCATGAAGAAACCCCTACCTTCAACACCTTTCCTTGACTTGTAGCATCCAACTTGACATGAGAAACCAAACTTGCATCTTTGATTGATACCCTAGAATATGCACGATAAAAAAATGAGAACACCTCTATAGCAAGGCAATTCCCAAAAGTTGCCAACCAACCCCTTTGCAAACTAAGAACTACATATATAACACTACCACATCCTTGAGTGGTCTTCGAGGGTAAACAAAGGGCATCTACAAGTTTGCATGTTGTCCATACTTGCTAGCATCATCTTCAAATGGTTGTGAACATGAAACCATGTCTCCTACATCAACCATCTCCATTTGTACACAAACCATGTCTTTGAGGTGTCCACAAATACTAAGAGGCATTAGAAAGGCATACCCTAAATCATCACATCCAGTCAAGAGAATTAATGGCATCTTGATTCATGTAAGGAGGTAGGTATGGTTTTGCATTCAAATACTGGGGTCCAGGGATTTCAATGCTTGAATGATGTGTGAGAGATAGAGGGGACGAAGGTATCAAGAGTTTGGATAATGTTCAGATGATTTTCAATAAGTCTATTGGCATTAAGATTCCTAATGGTCTAAAGAGAGGAAGTCATGACTGGGGCCAAGAGTAAAAAAAATGGAATACTAAGTAGCATGAGAAGAAGTGTAAAGAGGCCAAGGAAATCGCATAAGCCTATGAGAAGTAGGAAGTCAGAAACCTAGGAATAAGAGATTGAGATGCTAGGATGTAGGGATGTGAGGTAGAAGAAAATCTAGAAACTCACTCAAGGGTTTATTTTGAGAGGGGTCAAGGTTTCAAGACAATCACTACCAACCTGCCTTGGGAACAAAGAGACCTATTAAGTCTGTCACACTTGTGAGGTTTAGGGTATTAGGATACCTCATGCAAGTTAGAGAGGGAGATGAAGAAGTTTGTAAGTCCACGAGTGACTTCAAAGGCGAAGCAAGGATCAAAGTTTGGGAATATCTGATACCATCCTGTATAAGAAGAAAATTTGAAATTCGTTGAGGTTTGGGGTTTGAGGACAATATCCTTCAATTATGATGGTAGGGAAAAGTCTAGGGACCTACTAAATAGAAAAGATTGAAACTTGAGGATATCTAATACTATGGGGATTGGGGAAACCAATTCCTTCTAAAGTGAAGTACAAGGAGGGAAGTGAGATTTTGAAAACCTAAAGGAAGACAAAGGATCATGAAAGCAGATCCATAGGGAACTAGGTAATTGACAAAAAGAAGGAAATTATTCTAAGGTAAGGGAAAACCCAAAAACCTACCCAAGTTTAGAAACTAACCCAAACACCCTCATACTTAGAAAATTTTTATATTTTTGCAATTTAGGCACATGACAAAAATATGAAGGGAGGCAAAGCACACCACCAAGAACAAAATTAACCAAGGGATCCCATTGAAAGAATTCTTTGATCGATCATCAATGATGGGTAAAGCAAGCTCAAGGAAATAAAGGTGATACAAGACTTAGAAATTTTTGTATTTTTATGGCATGTACCAACATTGGCTCTAGTTGGAGATGTGTGCCTTTTGCAAGAACAATGAGAATCTAGACACATATTTGAGAGTACACTAAAAGAGAAAAACAAAACAAGGATGGAGGGGGCAAAAGACAAACACAAAGAAGATATGTACACAAGGAAAAAGCACAGGGACAACACAATGAGGAATATGTACAAGACAAACAACAACTTACAACCATTGGCATGGAGGCATAAATGGAAATGAGATTATAAGGCTACAAGAAAGCTTTGAAATAATTATAGGTCAAATCTTGCAAAGAATATCCATGGCACAAGGCCATGGATAAACTACCATAGAACACTTGCCTCTATCAAAGACAAGTGTGATGAAGGAGCTCAGCACCCTTAAATTGGTGATGTACTTTCTACTAAGCTATAATAAAATGTATCCCATCTATGAAAGCATATGTGTGTGACCAATTCTTGAGGAGCCAAGATCAAACTAACCATTAAAGTTACCAACACAACCCATCCACAAATAGTAGGTGCTTGATTCTAGCCACCATACAACATGACACATTTCATGCATGTTCATGGCAATACAAAGTGAATCACCAAAAACCAAGTCATTATTAAAACACATGGATGAATGCAAACTTCCACCATCCATGGTTACAATATTATCACACTTACTAACCTCCACATATGAATCAAGGCAAAAAGAGAACTTCCAATTCACATGGTAAGGAAAAGTATACTTGACTATCTTTCTAATATATAGGAAGAAAGACTTATTCCTGCATCTCAAACTATAAAGTCTCAAGCTCAAGTATATCATCGAGATGAGCTACCACAAGTTGGTCTTCAAGTTCACATGTGCATTGTAGCTCGATATCATTTTCACATGTATGTTGGCTCCACATAAAGGATTTCAATTCTGTTGCATCACCATCATCTATGGCATTAGAAATTTGACCTTCATCACAAAGGAAAGCTTCATAGTCACTAGTGTTCACATCAAGCTCTTTAACAAAATGCGACAAACACAAGTCATCTTCACATATGTTGATGTACTGCTCCATACATGGATCATACACATGATCTATATATTCATTAAGAATCATTAGCATAAGAAACATATCAAGGCACCTCAAGTGATGGATCAAATCCATCCCATTGCCTCTTTATTTTAATTTCATTATGAAAACCATCTAAAACAAAACTATTGTTATAATTAGACTAATAAAAAGTCTCTTCCTCTCCCTTCTGCAGACAAGCATTATGATTCAATGCAAAATAAAGACCTTCATTTGCAGCATGCTCAATTAGATCAACATCAAATCTCACACCATGATGATCAACAGATGTTAGGAATAATTTAATCAATTGACTGATACAAGTCAATGTATAAGTCATCAGCAAGAGTGAAGGACTTGGGAGATCTCATTTAAAACAACATGTATATACACTCCAACATGGACACCTACAACATCATTGTCATCAACATGCATACCCTCAAGAGCAAGATAACTAGGTTGCAATTTGACATCACTATTCTCATCATGAATAACAAATTCCTTCATGGATGTAAGGTATTTCATTTTACCTTCATGCATACATACACTTAACTCATTTGTGTCATCATCAAGGGGAATAAATCATAAGAACTTGTCAAATAGACAAGTGTACACATGTTCCTCATGTTGGAATTAGTCCGGACAACTGAGAGGGGGGGTGAATTAGTTGTCCCTCAAATTTAAACTTTTCTGCTTTTAATCTTCTTTATCAACTTACAATCAGATTAATGATGTAAACATTAAAGCATGAATCAACAACACGAGCAAAAATAAATTGAGCACACATAACATCAAAAATTTTATGTGGAAACCTAGTTAAGGGAAAACCACGGTGGGAGTTAACCCACAAGATTTGTACCTTGTTAAAAGTACTTAAAAGAAATGAAAAGGCACTTTCCTTAGGGCTCACTGCCCAGAGCTCACTGCCTACAAGATTTTATGTTTAATACAAAAATAATGAACTGAGAAATAGCATCTTCTTCATGCCTAGTTCAGTCCCATTGAAAGCTTACTAAACTTTTGCTCTGCCCTTAAACTCTTCTTTTATTATCTCTTCATCCTTACTATTCTTGTTCTTTTGCTCCTCCTCTTCTCTGCTCTGCTTCTAAACCTTTCTTAGGATTTGAACATTTTTGCACAAGGATAATTTTCCACAATTCAACTACATGCATTTATATGCTTCATCAACCTTGGAATACACATCAAGGTCGGCATTACAAACATCTGACTTGATGCAAATCATTGTGCTATCATCCAAACATAACTGGGATTCAATTATTCTTCAATCACCATGCCATGCTTCACAAAATTGCTCTTTGATTATCTGCAACACGCTTGAATCATCTGGTCGGCCAAGACTGGGAAGAATAGCAACATCAAGGAAGAAACCTTCAACAACGAGATTAAACTTCAATGCAAACCTTCAGCACCAAAGTCACACGATCCAGAGATCTAGACAAGCACCTTGAATTCAACAAGAACATCTGTACTCCTCCAAATCATCAGAATCACTTGCATCTTCATCTGGAACCTCAAGAACACTGTCTGCCATGTCTGTCATATTAGAAAGATTGCTTGCAGACCTCCAAACCATGAACCACTTGAGCTGATGATAGACATTGACTTCCCAAACAAGCCTCTAGATCTGCAGTTCATAATATTTCAATGCGGAGCAATCCAAACCAATTTAATGTCACTCTATCTCTTCAGAACAACTGCCAAAACCTAGTTCTACTCAAATGGCCATAACTTCTTCAAATATTCATGTGGACCTCTCAATTCTTAAGTGGAGCTACTTCAGACAATCCTCTACACAGCCATATGATCTGCATACATTTATCTTCATTAATTTTCTCAATATCCTCAACATTCCAGTCTTTTAAACAAGCAACAAAATGGAATACAATTGACACCAATGGCAACAAGGATATGTTGACATCAATGACAACACCAATTATGCACATATTTGCAACACCTCAAGATTAATATCAACACATTCATCACTAACATCTCTATCATTATCACCAAAGTCATTAAGCTGACCACTTGAAAATACATTATTCCCCTCATTTATATAGTTGTCATAAAATAAATAACTACAAGCCTTAATCACTTTTGAGACCACAAGCTTACCACTATCTACTTTAACACTTGAGGACAACATACTTATTGTATACCCTTGCCTTACCTTCTCAAGATATTCAACCCAACCATAGGCATGTTGTATACTTGTTGGTTTTATTTTATTTGGCACTGAGCTTAGACTAGACCTCGTAAGCCTCACAGAATAGATAATCCAAGATAACATATTTGGCCTATATTCATCTAGGATTTTAGAAATAACAACAATAAATCTATGGCTAAAACCATAACTTGATTCCCCTTCTTGTCTTTTGATGTTGAATAATTCATTAGCAAGAAAATCAAGGTCAACTTTACAAGCATATTTCCCATCAAAGGCTACAAATAAAATATTCCAAGAGGAGAAATGATGAGTAGGAAAAGCATGCAACCAAAGCCTTTCACTTCCATGGAGAGATCTAACCAAGGATATCATCCAAATGTCTTCATCCTTGTATTTAAACTTTTCCATAAAGTGTGAAAATGCATTTACATGAGTACTCCCTTACAAAAGATCACATCCATCAAACATGGGCATTTGTTTTATAACTCTCCCTATCATGGTTTTCATATCATAATCAACCCAAGAGAGGTCTAGCTACTTGTAGTTGTTGTCTAGTGGAATGACAAGAGATTGAAAAATAGGACTCTTTATGGCAGTAGGTTGGGATTTAGATTTAAATCTAGACTCAAGCATTTGGATTTAGGCTTCAAGCTTCTTTCATTGTTTTATGAGTTCATTGTGCTCCTACATAGACACTTGCATGCCTTGACATAGTTTTGCATAAGACTCATGGATACTTGAATAGAAAGAAGAAGCATCTTCATAAGAGTCATGGTCATCATCTTCATCATACTATATAGGTCTTAAAGTATAAGAAGGTGCATATGAGAGATCAAGCCTAGAGTGATCATTATCAAACTAAGGAGCCATGACTAGAACATTCTTTTTATGCAAGGTAGAAAACTAATTTTTACAATTATATGTTCCTTCATAAAGAAAGAAACATTATCTCATTGAAAGGAGAGATGAACATTATGTATATTGTATTGACTACTGCACCACCTTGACATGTGTCTTGAGTTTCACCACCAATAATAAAAACTTTGATATTGTGATAGCAAAGTTGCCACCTCATGGAATGAGGAAATATTTAGAGCAAAAAGAACCACCAAGGTAAAATATTTTTGGGTCTTCTCACCAATAGATTCATCAACTTCATGTAGCCCAAGATAGGACTAACTAGAGTTGTTACCCAACCAAGTCACCATTCTATCAATGCTTAAAATTGTAGGTCCTCTCCTCTAGCGTCAATACTTAAAGTGAGACAAGGGGAACAAGGTATCTCAGGCAAAGAGAAATACACATCCACAAGGATAGGACAATTTTGGACCAACTCATAGGATTAGGGCAAATCATCTTCTTCTTCAAGCTCTAAAAACCTAGGGGGGTATTCCCTTGAGGCCACATAACATGTAAATGTAAAACCTAGGTCTTAACTAGCCATGCCCTAATGGTGGCCACAAGAAGACCCAAAAGACCTATTGTACAATAGATTTAACACTAGATTACATATGCACCAAGGATGTAGAATGAGTTATACCACTTAAGATGAATCCATTTAACATTTCATATTACATATGCACATAGGAATCACTCTCACATGACTCATATAAGACACAAACAATTAGTAGCTCACAAGATTTATCATGGGTAATCATCACAAAGTCGTGAGAGGGTGCAAAACAAAACCTCACACTAAAGTTTAAATTTAAAAAAATGTTCTTATATTTTAAATTTGGTGGTGAACAAGTAATAAAAGATTGGTGTCTTGATCATATTGGGCAAGAGATTCAAGGTTCACCTACTTGTCACACAAACATATGGGTAGAAAAAAATGGAAACTAGGAGTGCATTCATGAACCATAATCTAGGCTCTATGATTAAATACACGCATTCCTCTATGTAACCAAGGGCATTCATAACAAAGTCTAATTAGTAATCTAGAATTGAACAAGGTTAACCCATATATTACATTAGAAGGATTATATTAATTACACTTTGATACCTTTTTCAATTGTTGCATGAATCAACTAACTATTACAATACCAAACCAACAAGTGTGGCCTCAAGAATAGATATAGCATACACATCCCCTAAATGAATGAAAACAATCATGGAGACACTTATGTCATACAAAAAATCTTGTGTTCAACATTTTTCCTTGACTTGCAACATCCACTTGACATGAGAAATTGAACTTGCACCTTTGATTGATACCCTATAATATGTACGATAAAAAATGGAGAACACCTATACAATAGGGAAATGCCCAAAACTTGCCAACCAACTCCTTTGCAAATTGAAACTACATATATAATACTATGACATCCTCAAGTGGTCTTGGAGCTTGTGAATAAAGAGCATCTGTAAATGTACATGTCACCCATACCTACTTGCATCATCTTCACATGGTCATGTACATGAAACCATGTCCCCTGCATTAGCAACCATCTTCGTGCATACACAAACCATGTCTTTGAGGGGTCCTGGGTATTGAAAGGCATTGGAAAGTCATCCCCTAAATTATCATGTCCATTTAGGACCATTAATGGTGTACTGAGTCATGTAGGGAGGTAGGTAGGGTTTTACATTCATATGGTGGGGATTTAGGGATTTTAATGCTTGAATGATGTGTGAGTGCTAGAGGGGACTAGGGAATCAAGAGTTGGGCTACCATTCAGATGATTTTTGATAAATTTATTGGCATTAAGATTCCTAAAGGTCTAAAGAGAGGAAGTCATGACCAAGGGTGAGAGTCAGGGAAATGAAATACTAAATATCATGAGGGGAAGTTCAAAGAGGGAAGGGGAATCCTATAAGTCCACGAGAAATAGGGAGCAAGAAAGCTAGGAAGTAGATATTGGGATGCCAGGATGCCAGGATGCGAGGTAGAAGAAAATTTGACAACCCACTTAAGAGTTTATGCTAAGAGGGGTTTGGATTCTAGGAAAATCACTACCTACCTACCTTGGGAAAAAAGGGACTTGCAAAATCTATCACACTTGTAGGGTTTAAGGTTTTGGGATACCTCATACAAGTTGGATAGGAGATAGAAAATGGAATGGATGGATGTATGCATAAAAGAAAGGATGTGATCTCAAAAGGCTATGTCGCATCAGAATAACATGCCCCATTCTAGGTGTAATACTTAGTGTTTTACATTGCAAGGCTCAGGACGATAGGATAATGATATGATTGGATGGAAAGGATGAGGTATATCAAGAGATATCTGAGGCATGTTTCAACATTTTGCCCCCAATCTTTATCAAGATCAAGATGAGGAAGGGAGGATGAATGGATGCAATGGGATAGGTATGTGTATGTGGAATGGATAAGGACATGGTAAGATAGGATATGATAGGATGGAAAATGATAAGTTGGAAAATGATAGGAGGATGAGACAACGTGCCCCCAAGTGTAGGTGACATAGCAGATCATCTTACACATGATGCATGTTTGCTAGGTTTTCATCATGGTACTTACCCAAGGCGTCTGTCTACCAAGTTTTCACCATTGGATGAAGGAATTTCTCTTTACTTTTTTCATTTTTTTTCTTCTTTTTCTTTGACTTTTTTTTTAACTTTTTTGAATGGGATAGGTGGACTATGGATAGGAGGGACTCAAGTGTCTAGTTCCATGAAAGGTGATAGTCCCATTGAAGAAAGATGTCATCGCATAGACCATGTCAAGTGTGCTCATAGATGTTGGTAGGGATGACATGAAAGATGGATTAGGTAGATGGTGGATTATGGATGGAATGATAGTGGATTATGATGTGGATTATGGAGTGGAAGGATAGTGGATTTTGATGGATGAAAGGTTTATGCAAAAGCATGGACCATAGGGAAGTTATGGGGAAGATATGTAGGATAATGGATGAATGATGGGGAGATGGAGGTATGTGGAAATGTTATCGGATGGAAGGGAAACATGACCAATGGTTGCACACACCGTGGTAAACATTGAAGCTTTTGATGGGAAGGTGGTGTAGGAAGCAATGGAGATGTTTGCTTAGAAGATAGGTGATTTAGGCATTTTGGTACCCACATAGACTTAGTATTTTTATGATTTTTGCTTGACTTGTGGGATGGAGGAATTGGATATGTTTGAATGGAATAGATGGAAGAGGAGAAAGTGGATGGTTGGGATTTTTGAGAGGTGGATTCCTCATTTGACTTTATGGTTTTTTTCTTAGGGACCCATACCATTTTAATTTTTGACTTTGCTTTTGGAGGTATGGGCTTGGATGGGTTTTTGAGTGTACCTTGCTTTGATTCTTTGAATTTGTACCCTAAGGTATTAGGATTTGTAGGATTTTTGGCTTTATGAGTGTAGGCATCCAAATTTTTGCTTTTGAATCCCATGGGATGGGTGGAATGAGTGGAAGCTTCATGTTTACATGATGTGTGCATTTGTTGGTCATGATTTGGATTTTTGGAGGATTTATGGATGGATGGATAAGGGGATTGGATAATGGGGATATCAGGTGTTGGAAGTAATGGAGGAAAAGTGGATGGCGGAAGGTGTATGGTCACATGTTTTTGACATTTGTAGGAGGATGGAGGTGGAATGGCGACATATGTTTTAGGAATATGATGGGATTGGCGATGGAAAGTGGACTTAGAATGGAAGGAGGACTTACCAACATCTTTAGATTGTTGTCCTTGGGGTGTGTATCCAAGGCCATGTGAGCTTGAGGGGACCTTGACATGGATTGGCTCCAAAATACCTTGTTCAAGAAGGCCTAAGCCTTTTCCATGATAATTCATGTTTTGAAGCATGAGATTGACTATGGGACTAGATGTAGATGGAACACTAGACACAAATTCCTTATTGGATGGAGAAGGTGAGATGGTAGACAATGGATGTTGGTGTTCTAATGAAGAGAATTCATGAATGAAAGTGGTAAGACCAATAGGACATGATGGAGGACTTGGAATGGGGTCGATGGTGGGTATGGAAGGACCATTAGGATCATGATTTTGCTCATTAGGATCCAAATCATTGGTTTGATCTTCTATATATGCGTGGGAGGCACATGTCTCATCATGGGAAGTGGAAGCTTGTACATTAGGGCTAGATGGAGGATGGATGGAAGGGGTGTCTTGCTCATGGATAGGTATGGGATTATGGATAAGATCAAGGTGCTCATGGATAGCTTCTTTATAGGTAATGTCATCTTGATCATAGAAAATATAGATTTTATGAATGGGGTGAATGGAAAAGATTTGATCTTGATTAGGACTAGGACTTGACATTTCTACATGCTTAGGATCATACTCTTGATATAACTCTTGTGGTTTCATGGAAGTGAAAGTGGGAGGCTCTTGGATGAGTTTGTTGGGTTCTTGATATTCATCCATAAGAGAGTATGATGGACTTTGACTTGGGCTTATGATAGGAGGCTCTTCAATTGGCTCAATGTCTTGTGGGTCACATGATGGGCTTGAAGGGCTAGGCATGGCATTTAAAGGCTCATTTCTAGGTGCTAAGATAGGTATTTGACATGGGGATAAGTTGTTCCTAGCTAGTAGCCAATGGATCACATCCTTCATTAGGGTATGTGTGAATGGACAATATAGGGGATGGACGATAATGGTGGATAGTGTTGTAGGCTTATGATCATGATAAGGTTGAGGGCTAATTAGATTGGATGAATTGGGATTTGGATTGGACGGAGGGATAAGATGAATGGATGGATTAGGACTAGGAGTAGGATCACATGATGGTGTTGGGATAGGACTAGTAGGCTCATGTGTTGGCATGTGATTGGATGGTGAAGGAGGATGCTCATAGGGTGCATGACCTAGATTGGTATCTCCCTCGTCAAAGGATATCAAATCTTGCTCTAAAGATTGGCTTAAGGACACTTGATTTATATACAAGGGGCCACTTGGAGTAGGATTAGGTGACACATAGGTATCTCCCTCATCAAAGGATATTAGATCTTACTCCAAAAGTGGACTCAAGGATGTTAGGGTTAGCCGACAGAAGATATCAATTAAATGCAAATAAAGATTAAACAGAGGAATGAAAAATACATAGAAATAATAACAACGAGAGACAATTTTAACATGGTTCACCCAAACTCGGGTTACATCCACCAACAGAGAGTCCAATATTATTATCCAGTAAATCAAAATTGATTACAACCAACAATCCTTGCAACTCAATACCGCTGCAAAATACTACAATACATCAACGGAAACCCTAACCCTTAGCTGCTTTTATCAAGCCTTATGTCGGTTACAAAAATAGGGTTTTTTTATATTGGCCAATAGAAAAATAACTTCCGACATCTTAAAAAACCGCTGCCCCTTGACCCCATCTTGGGGGTGCTACCCCCAAACCCCCACAAGGGACGCTGCCTCTTGACCCCGTTAAATAATTTGCAGAGAAACTGCGCCAATAAAAGTGGGGTAAATTTAACCTCTGAGCCTAATTAGGCTCCATATAACAACAAAGGACACTTGATTTATGTGCAAGGGGCTATTTGGGCTTGCATGTACCTCTTGTGAGGGCACTTGGTTGTCTTATGAATGGGTTGGGTGATGTGGCATGTTGGAAGAAGGAATTGGATAGGTTGATATGGTATTGACATGATGTGTAGATAGGTTAGGTGATACATGAGATTGAGATAGAATGTGATAAGGTTGGGCTTGTTGTGGTATGATTTATTGTTGAATGTTTTGATGTTGGAGTTGCTGAATGGGTTGTGGTTGTGGTTGAAGGTGTTGATCGTGTGTTGGATGAAGGATCACATAAGATAATGGTTGTTGATAAGTGGATTGATATGGATAAGGGTTGAAATTGGAAGAAGTGTGATAGGTTGATGAAGAAGTGACGTGACATGTGGAGGCATAAGGTTGACATGATGGGATAGGTGGCACATAGGATTGATTTAGCATTGATTGAGGATGTGCTTGTTGTATTTTACAAGTGACCAAGAGGTGTTGGATTTGTGCTAAGAGGTGTTGCATATGCAGAGATTGGCTTGCTTTAAGTTGTAGTTGTTGAATCATGCCATGGACCTTTTGAATCATTTGTTGGCTTAGAGGTGATTGGCTTGTTTAAGCTTGGTAAAGTATGTGAACGAGCTCTTGTGCTAGGTCTTCTAATGTTGACATGGTGTAACTTTTAGCAAATGTTTGATTAGGATGATGATGCTGATTTAGAATGAATAGGAATGATTGGTAGTTTGACTTGGGGAATATCAAACACAATGTAAATGCATAAACACACACGCCAAACACAATGTTCAATTTTCCCTTCAAGAGTAAATGTTATGATTAATCAAACACTTGTAGGCACATCAACAAGCCCTAATGATTAATCAGGTAGGGTATGGCCGATAATTTTTAAGCTAGGGTGCACAAGGGTTAACTAGGGGTGTCCCTGATATACACAAGGTACGAGGGGCCCAAATCTATGAACACTAACCCATTGAAGGGATGTGGCATAAGCGTAAGTGAATACCACTTCACCTTGTGTCTAGAATTACCCGGGGCCACAAGGTTGTTCCAATGACTACATAACTATATTGAGGTACAACTTTCGCTCTCCCCCCTTTGATAACCCCTCTAGAACACATGGTTGAGGTCATCCCTAGGGGTGATGAAATCCCCTAGTAGGCCTCCTAGATAAGGTTTGACAATTCAAAGTTGTTAATTAACCCTTAGAAATTAAATGTGTGTAGGAAGACAATGCAAGCACTTGTTCATTTTAAGATCCCAAAGCCAAATGTGTAGGAAGACACTTGTTCATTTTAGCCTAAATTCGATGATGTGATAGCAAACAAGATTGATTTTAAGCCCAAAATCAAAGTGTGAAGGCAAGCAATGTTTAGAGATGAGAGAGGGATTGATTGCACCTGATTAATTTTTGCTTGTAAATCTGCTATGTATGTTGATGCCCCTGCTGTTCCACTCCTTAGATGCCCTTGAAAATCACCAAGACAAAAAGAAAACCAAACTTGCAAGCAAAAGGGGGATTAGGTAAAAAAGAGGCAATCTATTACAAATCTGATATGTATGATCTGATACAACAAAATAGACTACATAGATAGAAAGTTTGGGAAATTCTAAGTAGTTTAAAAAAAATTGTTGAAATCTGATAAGTTTTGCTCAAGTTATGCCTGATTGAAGTTTGGAAGGTAGCTAAAGTTTGATAGAGAAATTACCTAATGAAATGATACAATTACCTAAAAATGTTGATGCCACTGCAAAGTTTGCGAAGTCATCTTTCCAATGAGTGTTTGTTCGCGTGATTTGGAGCCCGTATGACCAAGTTATAGCAAAAAGAAAAAAAATGCCTCCTTTGGCATGTTTGAAGAAGATAGGTTGACTTGGTTGACTTTGACATTTGACTGTTGATAATTTGCAATATTTATGATCACATGTTGTTTATGTTGTGTGATTATAGTTTTGGGTTGTTAGTTTGGATAAAAATTCCCCCTCCCCCTCTTTAAAAAAATTGTAGACTTAAACCTCCAAAACCTAAGTTTAAATCATAAGAATGATATTAACCTCTAAATACCCAGCTCAACCCTTAAATGCAAATCTTAAGTTGAAGTGCAAAGAGAGATTTCTGGAGGGTCAATTTGTATTGGGTCCAAACCGGGTCGAAGGGGAAAAGCCAAAGTTGACGGGTTGAGGAAAAGATCAAGTGGTGACCAAATGGTTTATAGATGCCAAGCAAAGGTTTTTAGGTTGCGATAGACTCGAGCGGTGGATGGGATTAAATCGACGGGGAATTTGAAAGGTGATTGGTCAATGGCGGGAGGTTTAGATGTTGATAGAAGACGTAGGAGGTTTACAAACCATGATGAGGGGTGGTGACATAGTGGTGAGAGGGAGGAGGTCGACTTCACGGGTGGCAACAGGTGAATCTTGACAGTGGAGGGTTTCGACGGTCTCGAAGCAGAGGCGACAAGAGACTCCAAGGGTGGTGACGAAAAAGCCAGTCAAAAGTTGATAGAAACAAAATGGTGGCAATACATTTAGTATATATAAAGTCAATCAAGGGATTTTCACATGGAAGGTCAACGGGATCTTCGTCGAAACTGCGACAATGGTTTTTGAGGGGGTGGAAAGGATTACACAGAATGGCGACTAGGGAATTAAAAGACTTTCGACATAGCTTTGTTTTAATGGTGGTCAACTTAGCAATTAGCAGTGGTTGGATGACGATCTGGGGTATGGTTGAGGGCAGAGATTAATGAAATGGTAAGGTTGACAGGTGAAGAAAAATGTCGATAGGGTTATGAAGAGGGATTGGAAGGTGACTAAAAGGCACACGGGAGTATTAAGAAGTGGTCCACAGATGGGGAGAAGTGGTCGACTGGGAGCTTCAACACTATAATGAGTAAATAGAACCGTGATAAAACCTATAAATCACCTAAAGAATCAAATGCTACCCCTGCAGAATCAAATGCTCATGCAGACCCTTATGGCAGATCCGTACTGTACAGATTTGTATGAATCCCTACAGTATGGTTGCCAAGTAAAAAAAATTCAAATTTTTACAAATTTTTACAGTGACGAAACATATGTAAGTTTATAGTCAAAAAACATGGAATCAACCTCCTAGACACAATGGCACAGTCGATTTGATCCCAGGAGGTCACCTGTGACAGATCCTTGCAAAACTTGACAACGGGGATTAGAAAAACAAAAAAATTTATAACAAATACTTGCAAAAACGTAAGATTTAATCACGTGAAGTGAGTCCCATCGGGTGTGTCAGAAATGTAACCAAAAAATTTGGACAAAATGAAAGATAAAACAAAAACATGCAATACCTTAGTCCAAACCCCTTGAATACCTCAGATACCTTGAAAGATTGATGCATGCATGTTTGATTGCTTGTACGATTGGATGTTGATTACTCAGATATGCAGCATAACGATGATAAGATGAAGAAGATAGATGGAGATGAAAGATGATGGATGCAAGGGCTAGAGGAATTTCAATAGAGTAGCTGTACTTAAAAGCTCATCCATGCAAATGGCTTGGTTGTGGGTTAATTTATAGACAAAGATGAGAGGATGGAGGGATAAAACTTCCATTTTGTGAGTGGTAATGGAATTAGAAAGTTGATTGTGCAACAAGAGAAGAAATGGAATGTGAAAGAGTTAACTCGAGAGATGATTTGAGTCATCTTGAGATATGGAAATGGAAGGTGGGCTTAATAATTTAATATTATGTAAATCATGAGGAATGTGAGGAAAGGAGATAAATTAAAATAAAATAAAAGATTTATTTTATTTAATTCAAGAGGAAAGGGGATTAAATAAATAAATAAGAATTGTTTATTTAATAATGTGAAGGGATGAGATAAATTAAATAAATGTTAGATTTATTTAATTTATCAGAGGAAGTGCTAGGATGAAGAGGAGGTAACTGGGGCAAAACATAAGATGTTGCAAGAGATGGACATTTTTGGGTGTCTACACTGATTAGTGTATATAGTGCACCATTTTCCCTTGATGTCAAAGGGGGAGAAGTTTTGGTATTTTTGGCGTGTGTTGCCATCAATGACAAAGGGGGAGATTGTTGGCATTGATTGTCATTGATGTCAATAGTGTCTGGAGAGTGCATTGGAGATTGTCTACACAGGTTGTCATTGATGTCAACTATGTTTGAAGATTGATGGTACATGTTGTATTGATGTCATGCACAAGAAGTGTTGTCCTTAGACACAAGTATTGCACATATGCTACAGAAGAAGACTATTATATATGCTCTCTCTTGCATTTTCAAGTTGTTGGGATATGATCTAGTATACTTCAAAATATATACTTAATGTATTTTATTAAGAGTTTTAGTTACTTTGGATCTGTATTTTGCTTTGCACTTTGCCACTATTGAAGATATGGCTTTGCAGATTTGAGGACATGTAGCTAATGGTATGATGAATGTATGTTTCAAAATTCATGTCATTTGGACTTGTGGAAGAGTGTTTTTGGTTTAGCAGTTTGGAAAACAAGGCTTCAGTGTTTAAATAGTCATAAAGGAGAACGTATTCTACTCCGCATTTCTTTGCAGTTATAGATACAACTTTACAGTTTATTTGAGTATCAAGTGTTTTGGATCTCTGCAAAATGTTTTTGTAGTATTGGAAGGTAGAACAGTGTTGTTAAATTCAGGACAGACAACTGAGAGGGGGGGTGAATCAGTTGTCCAAAACTTTCTTCCAATTAAACACTTAAATCCATTTTGTAATTCAACAGCATAATAATAAATCAATCATGGAAATACAATGCATTAAATCAAGAGCAAAAACACATTAACACATGAGACATTGAGATTTTGACGTGGAAAACTCAGTTAAGGGAAAAACCATGGGGTGGCTAACCCAAGATTGTATTCTCTATTAGAAGAATAGAAAGAACAAAATGGCACATGCCAATTAGGGCTCACTGCCCGAGCACACTGCTCACAAGAGGCCCACTACCTACAAGAGACACATTGTCTACAGAATAATAAGTATCACATACTTGAACTAGAGAATATCATCTTCACCATGCTTGAATCAGTTCCATTTAAGTCCAATACTTCTGCTCTACCTTTTGCTTCCCTCCTTGCTACCACACTCTCATCTCCACCAGATACATTTGAAATGACTTTACAATTCCTTATTTATACAAGACATCAACTTAGGAATAATCATCTAAGTCGGCAAACATTACAGAGCAAATACATCATGACTAGTTACAAAAGACTTCACGCAGATCAACACACTATTAGCCACACAGATCTGAGACTTCAATCTTCTTCTAGGAACACGCAAATATTCACACAACATCTTCAAGATCATCTGCAAGATGTATAACTCATCCGATCGGCCTGACTTAGGAAGAACACCATCATCTGGAAGTTATTCTTCAATTGCGAGCTCAAACTCCAATGCGGACCACCAACACAAACTGGACATGATCTAAAGACCTCCACAAGCTTGCCTGAATCACCAAGAACATACACACTACATCTGCTTACTAAAATCCTTATCTCCTTCATCTGAAACCTCAAGAACACACTCTGTCATCACTGTCATAATGGAATAGATGCTTGCGGACCTCCAGATCATGAACCATTTGAGTTGTCACTTCAAATGGACTTCTTAAACACTCCACCAAATCCGCAGAACAAGATATTTCATTTCTGGATCTCACCGGACCTATCTATGTCACTCTGTCACCTTTGAACATCTGCCAGAACCAGTTTTACTTAAGCGGCCACAACTTCTTCAGATCTTCATACGGACCTCTAAAATCTTTATTGGATCATCTTAAGACACGTATCTACAAACCCTTTGATGTGCATCCTCTGATCTTCATCCTAGCTAGGATCTTTAGCTTACTGTCTTCACTGTTCTTCTCTGTTCCTAATTAGGACTAATTTTCTCAATATCCTCAGCACATAGCTCATCCAATCCTTATCATCAATGCAACAGGAGTATGTTGACATCAATGACAACACCGATTAGGTGCATACTTGCAACAAGTGTGTCTGGCCCATTGTAAAGGAACAATTTTTCAATATTCTATCAGTGGTTGTTGCATGGGTGTTTTGATAATGCTTTCAAGGGTTGAAATAATTATATCCTACTTTGCATGTTGATATTTTTGCACTCCTTCTTTACCACATAGCTCTTTGGTGGACGATAGGGCTTGTTGATCACACGTTTCATCTAAAGGTCTTTTGGATGCTGACCTAATTGAGGATTTGAGTTGTTGCAGAGAATATATATAGAAGAACAATGTCATTTGTGAAGTGTGTGTGTGAGAGAGATGAATATCAAGCATGAAGTGCACAAAGTCAGTATGATGGAGTAATTGAGCAGAAAAAGGGGACTGCAACATCAGCGTAAGTCAGATGCTTCCTTCACAGTAGTTCATGTTTATGCTTTCATTGTAATTTTTATGTATCCTGCTATCAGACAATGAGTCTCTTCAGCATGTCTTTGTATCTTACCCTAAGGTTGTAGCCTTACTTTGCAAGTCAATAGGGAGAAGCAGCTTCCTTGGGTTATAGCCCTAAAATAAAGTTGTAAATCTTTATAGCAGTTAGCATTATATATTGTGAGCTAACACTCACTGTGGTTTTTCCCATTTTTGGTTTTTCACATAAAAATCCTAGTGTTATTGTGTTGATTATTGTGGTGCATTCTTTACTTTCAGCTCTCTAAGTAATTTGATTTAATCTGTGAATGAAGTAGTAAAATTTTGTATAGACTGATTCATCCCCCCTCTCAGTCCCCAGATGTGTTCAACAATAATAAACCCCAAAAAAATTCTAAATTCATGACCTTTGTGTTAAGGGTTGCAACCAAGTCAACAACTTGGTCATACTTATCAACCTAGTCTTATACCTCAAAATGGTCCAAAAACTTCAAGGAATATTGAAAACTACTCCTTGATCAAATGTCTATATGGGCACCTATTAGTAAAAAGACTAGAACGGGGATTAAAATGCCAAAATAGATGAATGACAGATCAAAATATACTACAAATTGACCAAAAACATACACAGGGAGAGATACACCTAGAAAACTAGAAAGTGCACACTAGAAATCTACTATATAGGTTGTTAGAGATCTATAGAATGAATTTTGGTCAAAATAGAGCCTAGTTTTAGGTTGTTGACTTTCCCATCAACTTAGTGGTTGGCCTATTCTCTTGGTTAACCTTTTATAAAAATTATTTCTCTACTCTAGGTGGTTGGCCTAGTCCAAATTGTTGGAAAGTTACAAAATTAGTCATACAATTAGGATCAATAAGGGCTCCCCTTGTAGGTTTGTTCATCACTTTCACAGCAATGTAAAGAGGTCCTTCAACACTTCCAATTGTTCTATCATGTGGTGTAAAGAGTAATTCATGTTTAGGAAGTTTTCTCTTCATATAAACCCTAGGAGGGAACATAGTGTTTTTGTGATGAGAAGCCATGTATGTGAGATTATTTCACACCAAAGCACTTGTTTACAGAAATTAGGTTTCTAAAAGCAAAACACACAAATTTGACAACAAACCAAGTGAGTAAGATGGAAATAGTACTACACAACAAGTCAAGATGAATTATTTGAAGGTTTGCTTAAAGAAGTTTGAAGAAAGTGTATACAACCCTTAGTGTTGAAATACACAATGTGTAATTAAAAATATACAAATTTTCAAGAAAGAGTGTGAAATGATGCAAAAATTTTAAATGAGTAATGAAAATATACCTAATATGAATTCAAGATTAGACTGGAGAGATATTTATGACATATGTAATGAAACAATGCAAAACTATGTCTATTTATGAATCTAAAATGCTTAATTTTTTCACTTTTTCAATGTAAATGTGCTAATGATGCAAATGTAAATGCAAAAACTTACAATGCAAAAACACTATAGTCAAAGAGTGTTTACATGAGTAGTAAAATTTGAGACAAGATTTTAACTACAAACTCAAGCTTTTGAAATTACTAGGTTATATGAAAAAATGCAAATTTCAAGTAAAACCCTAGCAAATGAGGTATGAAAATGCAAGGTAAATGATCATGAAATGTTGAAATGCTGTAATTTATCTTAGATTTTATGTAAATATCAGAAAATTAAATGTTTTTATGATATGTAACACAAACAATGCAAAAGTATGCCTTAATGCAAGCCTAGAATGCTTTTTTTTCAAAATTTTCAAATGTATGCAAGATTTTTGATTGTATGATGATAAATATGATATTAATAAATGCAAAGACTGACTACAATAGTCAGCAAGATGCAAGTTCAATAAAAAAACGGGTTCACCAAAATGTTATATAAAAGGAAGATAGGGATTGAAGTGTGGTTAAGGTAGATTCAATCAAACCCTCCTTTCACAATAACACGCAAGGACAACAATCGAGCTGAGTCACTACAGATGGAGAGGACTCACCTACAGGTTGATGTCACTTAGGAATGATATGGAAAGATATATTAAATTGATAGATTTGTCAAACCCTAGTTCAATTAAGCCTTAAACCCTAATTATATGATTCTGAATACAAATGAACAAGATACAACAAATGATCGCACAGGAAGGCACTAAATATAGATTAGAAACATACTAGGATTTAGATTTCTGAAAGATGAAACTTTAGGGACATTGGGGTGGGCACCCTAGTCTAATAGGCTACTTTTTCTATAGTTCTCGAACAGTGAAGTGATGAAGACAACAATCTGCTTCGAAGTTTCTGACACTGACAATTGGGAGGACTACGAGGTGAGCACCCTAGTCCAGTAGGTTTGATTTTCTATAATTTCTTGTCAGATCCTGAATCTCTATCTTTTGCTTTGGTCTTTTGCAACTCCACATTGGAAGATCTCGCACCTGTAACTTGCAATCACAAGAGAGCGGTTTGGGGGTTGTGGTGTTTAGGAGCTTGCTTAGTCGAGCCTTGGAATGTCATTCAAGCCTTCCAACACTGTTGTTAGATAGAGTGTGTGTCCTTGGTGGATAGAGGCAAAATCAAATGATAAGATAGATAGATTGAACACAAATAGAAGTCACCTTGGAGGTGAAGCCCTCATACAGAATGAAAATCTTTCACACCATGAGGATATGGATTGATGAAGCCAAATCTACAACAAACAAACACAATAACAACACAAGTATGCTCTACAACATAATAAATGCCTTGAAATCCCTTAGTTCAATATCACAAGTTCGTATTATCCATATAGGTTAAATATGAAGTCCTAAACATGTTTATATATGCATTCCCGCTAAACTTTCATAATTTAAATTGAATAGGCCGACAAAGGACACCATTTTAACGGTCATAAGCTAACATGAAAAATTTAGGTCCTGACAAAATAGGCCTAGACTAGGGCACGGGTGCCCAAGTCTAGGGGTGATTTCTGAGTCATGATTAAGCATTAAAGTGGACACCTAAGCCCTATTTGACATGGGTTTCGAGGGAAATTGCCCTAGGATAAGTTTTAAACATGCATGATTAAATTAAGGAGACCTAGGAGCTAAACTAGGAGGTAAAAAGTCCTAGGGAAACTTTTACGACATAACATATGGTTAAGGGCTCAGTCCTGTATAAGAAAAATCATGAAGAAATCTACTTGAGATGTCTAGATAAAATAGAAGTAGCACACATTTTGTCTAGTTTTCATGAAAGATTTGGAACAGGCCATGGTTCTAGTCACTCAACTACAAATCAGATTCTCCAAGCTAGATATTATTGGCCTACGCTTTTCAAGGATGCCCATGCACATGTTCAGACCTGTCATGTCTATCAGACTGTTGCCTCTAGGGAAAGGAATGCAGTAATGCCTTGCAACCAATTGTGGAGGTACGCCCCTTTGCATAATGGGGGATTGACTTTATTGGTATGATCAATCCACCTGTCTCTATGGGCCACAAGTATATTCTAACCGCTACTGATTATTGCACTAGATGGTCAGAAGCTCAAGCATGTAAACAATGCACAATAGAGCTAGTGATTAAATTCATTGAGGAACATATTATTACAAGGTTTGGTTGTCCCTTTTCCCTTGTCTATGAGAATGGTCATGCATTTTCATCCCTACGCTTTTCAAACTAGGCATTTGATTATGGCATTGTATTGAAGTTTTCATCTAATTATTACCCCCAGGGAAATGGTGTTGCTGAATCCACCAACAAAAATCTGTATGATGTCATAAAAAAACTGCTTGATAAGAACCCTAAGGAATGGAATACCTAGCTTAGGTTTGTTTTGTGGGCAGATAGGATAAGAAACAAGGTTGCTTTAGGTACTTCACCTTATCATTCAGTCTATGGGTTAAAGCATGTGTTTCTTATACACCTGAGGATACCTACCTTGCAATTCATGCATGATTACCTAAAGCCCAATGACAAGACTTGCACACGCCTGACCCAACTATTGCATTTAGAGGAAAAATGGGATGTTGTTGTTGAAACTTTTGCTAAACATCAAGGCATAGTAAAACATTGGTTTGATAGGAGAGCCAAAATCAAAACTTTTCATATCTCTGATTTGGTTCTGTATTGGGATAAAGCTCATGAAAAGAAGGGAGACCATGGGAAATTTGACAAACTTTGATTAGGACCCTATCAAATAGTTGAAATCCTGGGAGACAATACATATCATTTGAAAACCTTTACTGGTGAAGATATCCCACTACCTGTCAATGGGTAGTTCTTGAAGCATTATTTTTAGGCTTAGGAGGCTCCTGTGCCTTCTATTTGTGTACATAATTTTCAATTTTGTTTTTTTTCTTTGGCTAGTTTTTAGTTGGTGTTCTTTTGGTTTGGTTAGGTTTAGTGTTTGCTTAGTGTTAATTGTTGCTTGCTTTTGTTTCTGCTTTGTTGTTTTCTTTCCGCTTTTTGCTAGGTCCTCCATTTTCTGAATAAGGTGGTAGTTTGTAATGCATTCCAAATGGTGCTCTTTGGGGTCTATGATCTGAGTTTTCTTTGAGAAACTCTAGTTGTGAAACTAGGGCTTCATCATGGGTTCCATTGTTAATACCGGATGGCATGATGCTTGCTCTTGGGAAAGGAGTCATTGGTTTGGTCCAACTCAAAGTATTTTGAGATCTCATACATTTTCACATCTTAATAATCCTAAAGTTTCTGAGAGATTCTTGGTGATCTTGGCTTAAGTGAAAAATCTTAAGGTCTCACCTTTGTTGCCACTATGATTCCCAGCCCAACGAAGTTGAGCTAATATATGTAGCCCATGTGATATTTATCATGTGTTATAAGGGTATGCGGTATTTTCTAATACTCATATCATAAGCTAAGTTAAATAATCATTAAGTAAACAATTTACTAGGCGCATTTTTTTAAAAAAATGAATCATTAAGTAAACAATTTGCCAAAAGCAGTACTTTCTAGTACTCCCATAATATCATTCAATTAGCTAGAGGATTCAAGCATCTATATCGAGGCTATAAATGTCTGGCTGGCAGTAGAGAAATGTTTGAGCGGAATCATAGAGACAACCTCGTTGGGGCTATAGACATTTGACTGGCAACGAGGCAATGTCTAGGTAGTTTATGAGGTATCATTTACGTAGATTAATGCAAGTGAACTTAGATGACCTTGGTGACCAAGGGATGGGAATGAATGCATGTGCACACACTCATATTTTTAGAGTGGAGATAGTTGTGCTAAGTTGGTGATCTCTGATTCTTTGATCCTATGTCATGTTTATTTGGTTTAATAGGTGGGAAACACAGAGATTCTAGGTTCATAATTATCATTTATCTTGGAAATGCTCTGGAGCATTTCCCCAGTAGAGTCACCATTTGTTGTGCCTTGCACACATGTCCCATTTTGCCAAATGGAGACCCCCTTTATTTTTTGATGTTTTGGCTTAGCCTCAGTTTTGACCTCCTAGTTTGTGAGAAAGTGAAATCCTGCTCAATTGGATAATTTACTTTACATTTTGGACATTTTGCCATGTTTGAGATTGCTTTGGTGTTTTAGTGATTGAATTGAAGTGCCTTAATTGATTTTGAACTCAAGAAGTAGCTCCTTGTGTGCTTTTGTGCTAAAACTACACTTCACTGGACTTTTGCGCTAAAACCTTGTGTCACTGGACATTGCACTAATATCATTTGGCATAGGATATGTTTGGTGAGGTCCCATTTCCCCGCATATCCTATCTAAAGGCCTTTTCCCACTTTCTGGCTCTAAAATGCTCGACACCCTGTCAACTGACAGCGTCATTAATGGTGTTTGTCAGAGTGCTTAAAAAGGTTGAATTTCATCATTATTTCTTCATTTGCATCTAAAATTTCTTTGTGAACTTGAGCTTTGCAACTTTGGTGATCTCCCAAGTGATTTGTTGTGTGATTCAGAGTCCCCGCAAAGATTTGGGAAGGTTTGGAGGGTCAGCTTACAAGTCTACCAAGTGTTTTACTATGTACCAGGTCAGCCTCCATGCATTTTCTTCCTTCATTTTATTGTTCAAATCCTTATTTAAGCTCAAATCGGTAGATTTATTTTTTATATGGATTCTTGTAAGTTTGAATAATGTGAGTAAACCTTGATGCATTTCATTTTGTTTCTTCCAGTGTTTAATTTAAGTTGATTAGGGTTAAAATATATAGAGCTCTATTTTGGGGAGGGATTTCCTTGTTTGAGGGTTGTTAAGAGCATTTCATTTTTTGGTAGGGGAGTTTAGAATTCAACAGTTTTGAGATTAGGGTGTGACATTCCTTGTAAGTTAGATATTTAAAATGTGCTCTAAGCAGGAAATTTACCTTGGCACGATATTTGGTCATCAGTAGATATATCCTCCAAGCCTTAGAAGCTCCGCTGATAGGCATCATTTGTTCTAACACTTAGAAAATTTAGGCTTAAGGTGTTTGCGCTAAAATCATCAGGTCCCAGATATATCCGATGAACCCTCATTTCCCTGCATCCTCCGGTCAGCCATGTTTACCCCGCTTTTACCTTAGAACTTTTTAGGAGAAAGTTGTGCGCTATCTTCATGTTGAACCGAACATATCCGGTGAATCTCCAAACCTTCACTATCTAGTGAGGCACCTTTTTCCTGCTCCCATAGTTTTGAAACACTTAGGGTCCCTTAGCACTAAAATGGCATGGCACCGGATATATCCTTTGACCTCCAATTTCTCCGCTATTCGATGAGCCTAGTTTTTACCACAAATACTCATATTAGGCATTTGCACTGAAACATCATATGATAGGATATATCCTGTGAGGGCCTAAAATCCCATATATCTGGTGAACCCCAGAACCCCTGCTTTGTCTTGTCAGGGTCAAAAGGCCCGTTTTTGAGCCAAAATGATTGATTTAACTGAGTTTTCACTTTGCACTAGACTTGTTGCATCATGTTGCTTATTTTTAGGTACTATCTATCATTTTTAGTGTGAATTTGAGGCATTTTCAAGGCATTGCATATCAATATCCTGTGATAGGGCAAAAGCCCACTTTTTGCTGTAATCACTTCAGTTCAGTGTTTGGGTATATTTAATGATTAAGGAATGTTAGAAACTTGGTATTATGCATCTCTTCATGGTCTAAGACATAGGTTTAGGCACAATGAACTGGTATTTATTAGGGTTTTGCATTGCAGGGTAAATGTCTACAAGACTAGTCAACATGAAGTACAAATTCAAAGGGATTCCACCTGTGTCAAAAATCACCACAACTTGGAATAACATAGGAGATACCAACCTAGGTCACATTGACTTAGATGAGTTTAGGCTTTGGATCTTTGGTGATAATCCAACCAAATGGGCCAAGAGAATTAGAGATAATGGAATAGCACAAGTTGCGACCTTCCCAACTTTAGTACAGTGTCTAGAATTAATCATTTCTTGTGGAGAAAGGTACCATGCACCAACAAGGATAGTAGTTTCTCAAGATGGAAGGGTAGTGGCTAGCTTAATTTTGGAAGCCCTTGTTAAAGCATTTGACATTCCCCCTTCTCCCACTTTGACAGTAATCACTAAAACTCACAATCAGAACATGTATGACCAAGGGCCAGAGGTCTGTAGGAGGCTCATAAATGAAAGGATGATGAAGAAGAAAAGATCAGATGTCAAAGCTTCCTCAGGTGTTGTATAGGAGTGACTTCAAAGATGAAGTGTGTGACTTGGTTACCCTACTAAGTACAATCATGGGACTGCCCTCTACCTCTACTTTTGAGGGCTAGATGTTTGGCTAAGGGATGGATGTTTGGCTATATTTAGGAGATCCTCAAAGGAGAAATGAAGATACATTGGTCTTACATCCTCAGTGACAATATTCACAAGGCTTTCCTTGCACTTAAACAAGACAAGAATTTCCATTGGACCTCGTATGTTGTATACATGTTAGCAAGGAATTTTGTTTATCCTTGACTCTCTCAGCTCAGGATAGTAGGGAACGTTGATGGTCAGGTGAAAGTATATGAATGCTATCCCCAGCTAGAACTCTCACAGTCTTTGGTGCATTACAATAGAGTCAATGATGCATTCACAATGCATATAACTAGGATGTTGCAAGGAGATGTGTCTAGGAGACTATCTCTTGAGGCTGCCAATGTGGTAAAAACTTATGAGATGGTCTATACAATTCCCCAAATTTACTTATATCTGAGTTCAAGGATTCAGTGGAATCCATTACAAACTGCCAAAATATCCAATAGATAAGATTGTACTACTAGAATTGACCAGGCAGTTTTGCACCTGCCATGAGATGTTGAAGCACTTGCATAGAGCCTCCATTAAGTTTCTTGTCATTTCAGGTAGAGGTCTCTTCACTTGCATCACCATAGGTGCAACAGAGTACTCTGTATTAGCAATTAGAGTGTCTCAACCTTGGTAATTCCTAGCATTAATTATTTGATTATGTATTTATTTATTTGCCTATGATGTAATTTGTGTTGCACATCTTGTTTTGTCATTTAGTGTGAAGTGGCATGGTGTGTTGTCACTCCACTTTGAATGTGACTAGGATGGTCAACTCATCCCATGTGGATATAGGTGTCCCATATTGTGGTAGAGGTTTTTTGCCAATCTGTTTGCATCTTGTCTAGTGTGTAAGGAGATATGATGCATAAGAGTCGAGAATAGAAGATTCTATAACAAGTGAAGACATGTGTCAAAGAGCATCTTTGAGGAAGGAATATTTGGGCGTCCAAGGTGGGTTATGACATGTTGTAAGAAGAATGTGCTATTTTTAGTTAGTTTATGATAGATTCTCTTACAGTTGTAAGTGTTGTCAGTTATGATGGATTCTATGACAGCGGTAAGGAGTGTAAGAGCATCTGTCATAGTCTATTTTGGGACTAGGCGCCCACATTGGGATGAGGTGTTGTGACAAGTGTCAAATCCATGTTGTAATGTTGGACAAGTGTCCTTAGGCATGGGTTTTGGGCCATGAGGCCAAGTTGGACGCCCATCTCTAGAAGCTTCCTATTTTACCTTGTAAACTCTATAAAAATAGGTGCTTGGATGGGAGATGCATATAGTGATTTATAGGTACTATTATGCTACCAAAATATCTACAGATATGAGTGTCAAAGACTCCTGAAAGAGCATTGGCTCTGAAACTATATTGTAATCTGCATTGTTTAATATAATACATTTGAGTTGTGTTTTGGAGTGTGGGGTTTTTCTCCCAAAAGGGTTTTCCCCACGATATATCTTGTCTCTCTCTCTCTTCTTTCTACATTCTATGTGTGTGTATTTCTGCAATATCTCTGTTGTTGTGTTAACATCACTGTAACTGTAAAGATTGAAAATAATTTGCATACTACTTCCCTCATTAGCTTAGTGTAGGAAGCATTTTCTGCACACCTTGTTCCTTTTAGTATCAAAGCCCGGCCAGTTTTGGTCCTAGCTACTAGGTAGGGGTTTTTTGTACTGATCTTAGATTGAGTGGGAGTCTGTGCAGTGTATTCCATAATCTTGTTGCAGGAAGAAGATGACAAGCACATCCAAAAGACTAGAGGTGGAGAAGTTTAACGGCACCAATTTTGAGTTGTGGAAACTTAAAATGGAAGACATGCTTGTTGATAGAGACCTATGGGAAACAATTTCTGGTACAAAACCTATGGTAATGTCTCAAGCTGATTAGGATCTCAAGGATCGGAAAGCTAAGGGTCTTGTGAGACTCTGTCTAGCCAACTCTGTCCTATTGAATGTCCATGAGGAGAAGACTGCAAAAGAACTTTGGAAGAAGCTGGGAAATGTTTATCAGGCCAAGTCCCTGGTGAACAATCTATTCCTAAGAAAGAAGCTATATTCTCTGAGGATGGAGGATGGAGGATCCGTTACAGATCACATGAATGCCTTTAACATGCTATTTGCACAATTGACATCTGTTGGTGTGAAGATGGAGGAGGGGGATCATTGTATGACCTTGCTTTGTTCCTTGCCGAACTCATGGGATCATCTTGTAATGGCCATTGAAAGCACTACAACCACCTTCAAAATGGATGAGGTAGTGTCTTCATTGTTATCTGAAGAGATGCGGAGAAAGTCATTTGAGTCGGCCAAAGAGGCTCTTGCAGTTCATGGAAGACCCAAGGAGAAAGGGAAGAAGAAGGACAAGAAAGCTGAGAAGGGTAGATCCAAATCTCCTGGAAAGTCCAAGGTACTGTGTTGGAATTGTGGAAAAACTGGGTATTTCCAAAAGGAATGCAAAGAGGAGAAAAAGAAAAAGAAGAAGAATGTCCTAGATTCAAATTCTGACAAGTCACAAGATGATGGTGATGCTTTCATTGCATCCTTGGCCACCCATGCATCTGATGATGTGTGGCCGATTGATTCTGGTGCCTCTTTTCACATGACCTCGCATCGAGATTGGTTTACAAAGTATGAAGAGTTCGATGGTGGAAGAGTGTACCTAGGTGACAATTCTCATCTGAAGATAGTTGGTCATGGAAGAGTCATAATCTAATTCCTTGATGGATGAGTGAAGGGGATCTCTGGGGTTATGCACATCCTAGGCTTGGCACGAAACCTGCTTTCTATAAGTAAATTGAATGATGCAGGTGTGTAGGTTGTCTTCTCGAAAGAAGGATGCAAGATGACTAGAGGAGCTATGGTGCTTCTGAAGGGTACTCAGAGAGGTACTCTATTTTAGCTGGAGGCATGCACTTCACAGTACAATAGTTCTTCTGACTCAAAGAAAAGAGTTGCAGTCACCTCATCTCCACCATTAGAACCATAAACAAAAAGATCTGTTGTATCAAATTTTGATGGTAGTGCATTTTGGGTACCTAAGGGTACTCATTCTTTGGAACTTAGACTTCCTGCTAAGAAGACAATGTTATGGCATAAGAGACTTGGCCACATTGGTGAGAAGGGTCTTAGAGCTCTAAAAAATAAAAACCTCTTTGAGGGGTTAGATGATTGTAATCTTGATTTCGACTTTTGTGAACATTGTATATATGGAAAGCAAAACCGTGTTCAGTTTTACTTGAGTTCTCATAACTCTTCTGGTGTGTTGGATCTTATTCATTCTGATGTGTTTGGTCCAATTAATGTTCCTTAAATCTCTAAATATATATATTTTGTATCATTCATAGATGATTATAGTAGAACGACATAGATTTATTCTCTCATAAGCAAATCTGAACTCTTTCATCGGTTCAAAGATTTTAAAGCTTTTGTTGAGAATCAAACTAGTAAACTTTAGATTAAGTGTTTGAGAACGACAATGGTGGTGAGTTTTGTTCAACAGAGTTTGATAAGTTCTATAAAGAACATGGAATTGAAAGACATAAGACAACTCCATACACCCCACAACAAAATGGAGTTGCAGAGAGGATGAACAAGATGCTGATGGAGAAGGCTAGGAGTATGCTTAGTGGAGCTAGCCTTGAACAAAAGTTTTGGGTTGAAGTTGTAGCTACTACTTGCTACTTGGTAAACAGGTCTCCTACATTAGCTCTTGTTGGTAAGTGTAAAGGGTAATTTTTGGATGTTAGGTTTTTGGTAGTTTTGGTGTATATCCTCATTTCACCCTTACATTCAAGGACCTAGGGTCGAGTTGCAATGTACTATCATATCCTAGGTCACTATTAAGATGTAAAGAAACATGGATTTCTATGATTTGATTGCCAATTATCTTCTCTTATGCTCAATTATGCCTTAAAACCCTAATTATGCAAATACGACAGCAAACAAACGAATAACAGAAAATGCACCTACAGGAAGATGTAAAATGACAAATAACTGTGCACCTATTTTCAGGGTTCTGAGATGGAAAAGTCAGGGACTAAAGAGCAGGCACCCAAGTCTAAGGTACCAGTTTCTTTGTGGGATTTTGACCTCCTTCCAACACTAATATGCACTGTAACTTCTATTTCTAGAAATTCAACTGCGGAGGACACAGGGACTAGTGCCCAAGTCCTGAAAAGGCTCTAGTGTCCTACTTCTCTTCAGATCCCAAATCCTTGATGTCTATTGATCCTTCCTGCAACTCCACTTTTTCCAGATGTGACACCTGTAACCTGTAATCACAAAACTTTGGGAGGGGATTGTGGTGTTTAGAGGCTTGCCTCAGTCAAGCCCCAGAGAGACATTCAAGTCTTCCGAACACTGTTGTTAGATAGAGAGTGCGTGCCTAGGGAGGCAGAGGCAAAAACCAAATGATAAATGCTCAATAATCACAATAGATATCACCTTGTAGTGAAGATCTCATGGGAGGAAGAAGCTCTTCATTCCATGAGGAGATGGATGCTCAAATATGTAAACACAAACACATAGACAACACAAATCTGCTCTTGCAACACAATGAAAGCCTTAAATCACCTTTAGAACACAATAGCTTGCTAGTAATCATCTAGTTTACAAATGAATGCCTAAACATGCTTTTATATGCAACTATAAACATTCCCGCTAAGATTTCGTAAATTTAAACTTACCGTGTCGGCCTAGGGACCAAAAAATGGTCATAAACCGACACTAGAAATTTGGGCTTGACCCAAAATAGGGCAGGACTAGGACGCGGGCACCCAAGTCCTCCCCCCTATTTTGGATAGGGTTAGGTTCAAGGGGTCCCCCTAGGTCGTATTTGTCATGATACCCAGGGTTAATTCCATCGGGATGCCAAATTATGATGTAATATGTCCTAAATGCAGCTAAGAGACCCGGGAGCTAAACCTTTTGAGGGAAAAGCCGCTAAGGGGACATTTTCTGACATTACATTTAGCCCCCACTTTATTGTATGTATAAACACGAGGCCAACACATGCATTAAAGTATGGTCACAAACACAGCAAACATGCAAAGCACGGAGAAGACACGCCAATCACATAGAAAATAATAATAGGCACGCAAAACACGGAGAAGATAGTTACAGTCACGCAGAACACGGAGAAGACAACAAATGCATAGAAGACACATTAATGCATGGAAGACAGAAATGATTTCTTTTCTTTTCTTTTTATCATATATATGAAATGCAAATGCAAGTATAGGAAAGTAAACAAACCTCCCATAATGCAAGATGTACTCATCGCATAGGTCTTTAAACTGCATATGGGGCAACACACACGCAAGACATGCAAAACCTCCCAAAATGGAGGATGCACTCATTGCACAGGTCTTTAGACTACATATGGGGCAACAAACATGCCACACAAAGCAAACATGCAAGAACACACACTTTGAAGACACAGAAAAAACATGGCAAACAAGCAATGGAGTGTCCCTATTTCTAGGTTCAGCACCATCTCAGGCACATTACAGGCACACACCAACGATTGGGCTTTGCCACAACAATCGCCGAAGACACTCTTAAGGGTTGAGTTAGTCACAGAACCGCTCCCCACCTCCCAATGAGGACTTTTGAAAATGATAAGATGGTGCAATCTTCTCTGAGAAATACACCACCCCCGCCTCCATAGAGGGCTTAAGATAGAAAAGGATATATGCAATATCCCACCTCCACAGAGGGCTTAAATGATTGATTGATTGAAAACAAACTTAGAGTGCAGGATGTACTCATTGCACAAGTCTTTAAACTACATATGAGGACAAGCACATTGCTAACATCTACAATAGATAGCTTACCTTATATATGCCCCCACCTTAAGGTGGTTGATATCATGCATCGATATCAAGCACATTAAGGTAGGAAGAAAACACACAAGGGAACATAGACTTTCGTAAAGCCCATGCCCCCCACAAGTGACATGTACTTTACGATCGTCGAATGTTCCCACAAACACATCCCTACAAGAAACATGTTAGTTTCTACATAATCATGATAAACAACAACGTCAATGCATATGAGATCTAAGGCATGCAAGATTCAAGATAGACAAAGTGCATAGAGCAAAAGTATTGTTAAGGTTTGTAAATGAGATAAAAATGCCATCATAATCACTACACAGAAAGCACGAGTGCTTCTACTAGCCAAGCATCGGGTAAGATATACAACCCCATCATCATATTAGGAACTAAGTCCGATTTTTGATTTCTCGCTAAAGGGATGCTAGGTCCGCATCAGTATAAATGTTTTTCGTCATCCGCCCACTAGATAGAAACACTAGAGGAAGGGAAATAATAAATAAGTGAGAAGAAACAAGTGTCTTAGGGACAGTCACGTAGGAGGGTTCCCCCAAGTCACGAACTACAACGCTATGTCCATAAGGCACAACACACAACCATGAAATTAGAGAGAGGCAATATAGAAGAATGATGATAAAATAGAAGAAGGTCACAACAGAAGCAGTCTCCTGGTATCCTAAACCTTACAAGAGAATCAAGGGTCATCCCAAGAGGCCTAAACAACACAACACATCATGGGGGAAACACATCACGAGAGAGATAAAGGGTTAGAGATACTTACTTGTTGAGAGGTCCATGCTAGAAGTTATCAACCATCAAATCATTTTCTTCCCAGTCACAAACATAAGGTACCATTGCCAAGTTATTGTCACCATTATTTTGTTCATTCTTAAATGCTTCTTGGTTTGACTCAATGTTAGGCAGAATATTTTCTTGTTGAAGTTCATTAGTACACATATTCTCTATCCTCTTAGGTGGTGGGAGAAGCAAATTATTTTGAGTGATCTCAACATCCATCCTTGAGGGATTTAATGTGAGAGACTTCTCATCCACTAGTGCTACATCCTTAGTGATGTCTGAATGACTTGAATATTCAAACAAAGGAGGGATAATAAAAGTCTTCTCTTCCTTAGTGAAATCCAAGGTGTGTGAACAATCAACTAAAGGAACAAGGTTGGTAGGATGATCCATAGAGTTTTCATGCATTATGATAGAGTTTTTATTGTTGTTAGATGGAAGCTCATCATCTAGCCATGGAATGTTCTTTGTTGAAGGGAGTTCTTCATTCACTAATGCTTCCTCTTGGCCAAGGAGAGCATTGGAATGGCAAAGTGGTGATGGCTCTTCATTTGCTAATGCTTCATCTTGGCTAGAGTGAGCATTAGAATGAAGATTTGGTGGTATTATGTTAAGAGATGTGTCAATGAAATCATCCTCTTGCATCAAAGTGTCCTCATGAGGAGGAACAACCTTGGGAGATGGATCATAGGATACCACTAAGTCATCATCACATGTTTTAGCAATAGGTGTTGAATCGGAATGTTCCAAAAAATCATCTAAGGCTTCATCTAACATTTTAAGATCATCACTAGTATATATATTATTGATCATGAATTTAGTGAGATCATTTAATATCCCAGGATATATTCCCATGAGGTTTGTGAAGCTATCAAAATTAGATATACAACAAATGATTTCATATGTGGATCACATAGAGAGATCAACATCATGAATGTATGCTATTTGTTCCAAAACTTGAGGATGTTTATTAGTGAATTTAGAGAAATGATCAATGTCTATGATGTATGCAAATAGAGATTCCAAGGAAGTATACATGATATATGTTTTCAAATCAATGCAAGATCAGATTTTTAAAAGTTTTTCAAAAGTATGCAAAAGACAAGTGCAAAGCTATATGTAAAAATGACCTAAAATGCTTGATTTTTTATAAAGAAAAGGTGTTGTAAGGATTTTGATCAGGGGAAGAAATTTCTATGTTTGATATCAGTCCAATACAGCAATAATATCCTTCACATCACACTCTTGATGCAAATCTAAGATGATGATAGACCAAAACCTAGTGACAATACACAAAAATAAGCGAATTTTCACCAAATCTCAATGCAAAAGAGCATGACAAAGGGTGTTGTAAGGAAAATTATGATGAACATAAAATTATATCAGTAATAACAGCCACCTAATGCCAAAATATCCATCACAACACGCTTATAGTGCCACTCAAGGTCAAACCGTAGTGAAAATATAGCAAAATTTGCAATTTTTCATGATTTTTCAATTCCAAGACCTAGCCAAAGTGATGTAAATAATTTAAGGATGTGTAGAAAATAATATCATTTATATCAGTCACCTAAAAGCATAAAATCTGTTACAACACGCTTAATGTGCAAACTAGGCCAAACCCTAGGGCAAAAATAGCAAAAATAAGTAATTTTTCACCAAATTTTCAATACAAGAGGCCAATAACAAGGTGTTGTAAAGAATTTTAGGATGGGAAGTAGATAATACCCCTGATATCAGCCAATTAGTTCAATAATATTCTTTACAACATGCCTATAGTGCAAAATTAGAGAGTCGATAAGGCCAAATCTAGTGAAAATCAATGTTTTTCAAGCCCTGGGTTTGAGATCTTGATGTAAAATGCTATATGAATGTTTTGAAAGCTGATATATGATGAAACTTACATTCTATTAGATCTGAAAATAATTACCATGCTCTAACATGCAAAATGCAAGTGCAAATCTAATGAAAAATGCTAGTTTTTGTTGACTTTTTTCTATGCAAAAATACAAATTTTTGAAATCTAAATGCTAATTTTCTCTAAAATGCAAGACTACAACCAAATGCAAATTTGAATGAGCCTCTAAAATCAGTAGAAAAATATGAAACAAGATTTTACCTAGAAACCCTAGATTTTGGAATTACTAGGTTATATGCAAATTTCATAATTTTCAACAAAACCCTAGCAATTTTAGGATGAAAATGCAATGCAAGATATTGAATTTTTGTAATTTTCTGTAATTTAAATTAGATCTAATGCAAAAATTAGAAATTTGATAAAATTCAAATTAATTGATGCAAAATAGAAACCCTAGCATGCAAAATTTTTCCAAATTTTCAATTTTTTTGTAAGTTTTCCAATGCAATAAGATGAATAACTATATGAATGAATGAAATTAATGTAAATCTGAAGGAAAACACTCAGCAAGGTGCAAATAAGTCTAATAACACAGGTTCACCAAAATGTAGAGGGTGATTTTTGGATGTTAGGTTTTTGGTAGTTTTGGTGTATATCCTCCTTTCACCCTTACATTCAAGGACCTGGGGTTGAGTTGCAATGTACTATCATATCCTAGGTCACTATTGAGATATAGGGAAACTTGGATTTCTATGATTTGATTTCTAATTATCTTCTCTTATGTTTAATTATGACTTAAAGCCCTAATTATGCAAATATGACAGCAAACAGATGAATAACGAAAAATGTTGCTACAAGAAGATGTAAAATGACAAATAACTGTGCACCTATTTTTGGGGTTAAGAGATGAAAAAGTCAGGGACTAAAGACCAGGTGCCCAAGTCCAAGGTACTAGTTTCTTTGTGGGATCCTGACCTCCTTCTGACACTGATCTGCACTGTAACTTCTGTTTCTGGAAATTCAATTGTGGAGGACACAGGGACTATCACCCAAGTCCTGAAAAGGCTCCAGTGTCCTGCTTCTCTTCAAATCTTGAATCCTTGATCTTTGTTGATCCTTCCTGCAACTCCACTTTTTCCAGATGCGACACGTGTAACCTATAAGCATAAAACTTTGGGAAGGGGTTGTGGTGTTTAGAGGCTTGCCTCAGTCAAGCCCCGGAGAGACATTCAAGTCTTCCGAACACCGTTGTCAGATAGAGAGTGTGTGCCTAGGGAGGCAAAGGCAAAAACCAAATGATAAATGCTCAATAATCACAATAGATATCACCTTGTAGTGAATATCTCATGGGAGGAAGAAGCTCTTCATTCCATGAGGAGATGGATGCTCAAATCTGTAAACACAAACACATAGACAACACAAATCTGCTCTTGTAACACAATGAAAGCCTTGAATCACCTTTAGAACACAATAGCTTTCTAGTAATCATCTAGTTTACAAATGAATGCCTAAACATGCTTTTATATGCAACTACAAACATTCCCACCAAGATTTTGTAAATTCAAACTTAACGTGTCGGCCTAGGGACCAAATAACGGTCATAAACTGACACTAGAAATTCGGGCCTAACCCAAAATAGGGCAGGACTAGGGCGCGGGCACCCAAGTCCTCCCCCTATTTTGGGTAGGGTTAGGTTCAAGGGGTCCCCCTATGTCTCATTTGTCATGATACCCAGGGTTCATTACATCGGGGTGCCAAATTATGATGTAATATGTCCTAAATGCAGCTAAGAGACCCAGGAGCTAAACCTTTTGAGGTAAAAGCCCCCAAGGGGACATTTTCTGACATTATAGTAAGACACCCATGGAGGTGTGGTCTAGTAAGAAGTCTTCAATAAGACATCTTCATATTTTTGGTTGTGAGGCATATGCTCATGTGCCTAGGGAGAAGAAGTCAAAATTGGAGAACAAGATTGTTAAGTGTATCTTCATTGGCTATGGTGTTGGTGTGAAAGGATACAAGCTTTGGGATCCTATGGCTGAAAAAGTGTTGTATAGCAGAAGTGTTATTTTTAGAGAGCTAACACTTTCTCCTGTTGTTCTATAGCTAGAAGAGAAAGAAAAGAAAGCGGATGTGGTTCAATTTCCTTCTACCCCTAAGAAGATTGAATTGAAAGACCCTCTGAGATCTGATGATGAGGAGAGCTCTAGCAGCTCTGAAAGCTCATAAGAAGAAGCATAACCTCAACCTTAGTCTTTGAGGAGGTCTACACAAATAAGGAAGCAACTTGATAGGTTTAGATATTCATTGCTAGATTCTAGTTGTCCTTTTGCCTTGATTACTAACACTGATGAGCCTAGAACTATGACAGAGGCTATGGGCATGAAAGATGCAGGTTCCTAGAAGGAGGCCATGGAAGATGAGATGGCTTCTTTGGAGAATAATAAAACTTGGGACTTGGTGCCTTTGCTTGAAGGATGGAAACCTGTTGGTTGTAAATGGGTGTTCAAGAAGAAATTTGGTGTAGATGGCAGTGTTGAGAAGTACAAGGCCAAATTAGTTGTGAAGGGGTATTCACAAGTGGAGGGAATTGATTATGGTGAAAATTTCTCTCCCATTGCAAAGCTAACATCTATTTGGTTCCTGTTATCTCTTGCAGTAGCTTATGACTTAGAGGTGGAGCAGATGGATGTGAAGACAACATTCCTTCATGGTGATTTGGAGGAAGAGATTTATATGTCATAGCCAGAGCATTACATAGAAAAAGGTAAATAAAATTTGGTTTGCAAGTTAAAGAAGTCTTTGTATGGTTTGAAGCAATCTCCTAGGATGTGGAACATGAAATTTGATGCCTTTGTGTTTTCAATTGGGTTTCTAAGGTCAAAATCAGATCATTGTGTGTATTACAAAGTTGACAATGATCGCATTCTAATTATTGCATTGTATGTTGATGATATGTTGTTAATTGGGAATGGTAAGAATATGATTTCTGATTTAAAGTCTCAATTGTCAGCACAATTTAAGATGAAAACTTTACGGGTAGCCAGGTACATTCTGGGAATAGAAATCAGAAGAGACAGAGCAAACACAAACTTTGGTTAAGCCAGAGTAAGTATGTGAAGATCGTGTTGGAGAGATTCAACATGGAGGATTGTAGACCATTGTGTGTTCTTATTTCATTGGGGACAAAGTTATATATTAATGATTGTCCAAAGTCTCCTTTTGAGACAGAGGATATGAGCAGAGTACCCTATGTTAGTGCTATTGGCAGCTTGATGTATGTTATGGTCAGTACTAGACCAGACATTGCCCAAGCAGTGGGAGTCCTTAGTCGGTTTATGGCTAATCTTGGACGGGTACATTGGGATGCAGTGAAGAGAGTGTTCAGATATTTGCGGGGTACTTCTGAGTATTCCCTATGTTATCATGGTCATCCTACAGGACCTCTGCATTCTGTAATTATTCTTGGATTTGTGGATTTTGATTGGGCAGGTGACATTAACAGTAGGAGATCCACCAGTGCTTATGTGTTTACTATGTTTGGTGGTGCAATTAGTTGGATGAGTAAGCAGAAACCTGTGGTCGCTTTGTCCATGACAGAAGCTAAGTATATGGCAGCTACTCATGCTTGTTAAGAAGCCATTTGGCTTAAGAGGTTGTGTTCAGATATTAGTGTTGATGCAAGACAAATTACTATCTGTTGTGACAGTCAGAGTGCGATTTGCTTAGCAAAGAATTTGACTTTCCATGCCAGAACAAATCATATTGATGTACAGTTTCATTTTGTTCGTGATATGGTGGAAGATGGGAAGGTGATATTGGAGAAGATAGACACTTTGAAGAATGTTGTAGATGCATTGACGAAACCAGTGGGCACAGATAAGTTCAGATGGTGTTCAGAGTCTGGGCCTCTTTGCCTATAGTAGTTAAATCTTGTTATTTCTATTGGCTCTTACAAGGTGTTCAACAAGTGGGAGAATGTTGGGAATTAATGTGTCTCAACCTTGGTAATTCCTAGCATTAATTATTTGATTATGTATTTATTTATTTGCCTATGATGTAATTTGTGTTACACATCTTGTTTTGTCATTTAGTCTGAAGTGGCATGGTGTGTTGTCACTCCACTTGGAATGTGACTAGGATGGTCAACTCATCCCATGTGGATATAGGCATCCCATATTGTGGTAGAGGTTTTCTACCATGTGTTGGCATCTTGTGTAGTGTGTAAGGAGTTATGATGCGTTAGAGTCAAGAATAGAAGATTCTATGATAGGTGAAGACATGTGTTGAAGAGCATCTTTGAGGAAGGCATATTTGGGTTCCCAAGGTGGGTTATGACATGTTGTAAGAGGAATATGCTATTTTTAGTCAATTTATGATAGATTCTCTTACAACTATAAGTGTTGTCAGTTATGACGGATTCTATGACAACGGTAAGGTGCGTAAGAGCATCTGTCATGGTCTATCTTGGGACTAGGCACCCACATTGGGATGGGGTGTTGTGACAAGTGTTAAATCCATGTTGTAATGTTGGACAAGTGTCCTTAGGCATGGGTTTTGGGCCATGAGGCCAAGTTGGACGCCCATCTCTAGAAGATTTCTATTTTGCCTTGTAAACTCTATAAAAACAAGTGTTTGGATGGGAGATGCATATAGTGATTTACAGGTACTGTTATGCTATCAGAATATCTCTAGATACGAGTGTCGAAGACTCCTGAAAGAGCATTGGCTCTGAAATTATATTGTAATCTGCATTGTTTACTGTAATACATTTGAGTTGTGTTTTGAAGTGTGGGTTTTTTCTCCCAAAAGGGTTTTCCCCACGGTATATCTTGTCTCTCTCTCTTCTGTCTACATTCTATGTGTGTGTGTATTGCTGCAATATCTCTATTGTTGTTTTAACATCACTATAACTGTAAAGATTGAAAAGAATTTGCATACTACTTCCCTCATTAGATTAGTGTAGGAAGCATTTTCTGTACACCTTGCTTCCTTTCAGTTTCCTCCATTAAGTTTCCTGTCAATTTGGGTAGAGGTCTCTTCACTTGCATCACCATAGGTGCAATAGAGTACTCTGACACTAAGCTTCAACTGTTACACTTGAATCTTTACAAAACTAGAACCCATTTTGATTCATTTGGAACCATAGAGAAGCATGTCAGCAAGAAACTCTTTGATAAAGAGCATTTAGAAGACTTTTGGGCCAATTGCCCAGATGAGCATGAAGTACTATGAAGAAAATGCTCTAAGTTGTCATTTGAATACATCATCCAATTTCAAATTGCACAAGTACCTGATCAACTAACAGATGATTGGGCAGTGGTCCAACAACATGAATTGTGAAGGGTATTTGGGTAGCCCTTTCCACCTCCAAACTGGGTTGAGGAAAAGGAGAGGTCCCTAGAAGAACTTATGAAGTCACCAATCAGGCACAGCAGGGCATGGGTCAAAAATTAGATAGATCAACTAACTGTAGCAGGGGTTTCCCTTACCTATACTCAGCATCCCCAAGAAAGAGAAATTGATGATGAACAAGATGAGCCCATTGAAGCCAAAGAAGAGCCAGAACTTGGGGCATCAAGAGATGCAGTTAGGGCAGTTGATATTGACAGTGAAGATACAGAAGATGAGATACCAATTGCTGACAAAAAGGGTAAAGGAAAAGTCCCTAAGGAACCCAAGAAGACATGGATGAGAGCAAGCATATCTCCTCCACAGACTAGAACTTCAAAAAGGAGAACCATGCCCAATGGAGAAGGAGAAGGGTCAAGGGTCAAGAAGGTTTTGCAGCATTTGCAAACCTATCTCGGGTGTAGTTGCCCAATTTTGCTGTAGATTCTTTGATGTCTATCAATAATACTTTGACTCACCCATTTCAAGACACCCAAGATGATAAGCCCTCCTCTCCACAGGTACCACTATTAGAGGGAATTGAGAAGGTCTGTGCAAAAATGAACATCCCCACTGCAGAGGAGGTCATTATTGAGGATGCACCTGACAAACCTCCAACATATATGAGCATAGTAGAAATAGTGGACTTAGATGATAGTCCTTTCAAGGACAATACTAATGACACTGTATTGAATACTACTGCATAAGACATTGTCCAACACTTACAGCAATTGAACCAGACCAGTTCACCTCCAAAGACAGATATGGGGAATACTGGGGGTGATGATAGTAATAATAAAGGGGCAAATTCAAGGGATGCCATTATTCCAAATTCTTTAAATAAAGGAGATAGTCACATTAGCTCTTCCAATCATTCATCAACAATACCTTCTTGGCTACAACAAAGAATTTAGAATAAGCCTCCCCAGGTTGAGGTAGTTGAGTTAAGTTTAGATAACTTTTTGGCTAGACTAGAGAAGTGCAAGAAGCAAAAGAAAGCAAGAGTTTGGTCAAGAATATATAAGTATGCTTCTAGTTCTAGGGTGGTAGAGGTTGTTGTGCCTCCTACACAAGGGACCAAGGAGGATGTTCGTCTAGAGGATTATATTGTATCAATAATAAACCTTGGACCTACCTCCATAACTTAGGTAATTGATGAGTTCAAATATTCAGTCTCAAACATTTTGGACAGACTTGATAAAGATGAGTTGACAAAAAAGCAACTCAGCCAGCAAAATGAGGAGTTGAGGGCTTGTATTAGGTACTTAATAAAGCTGGGGCAGTTATAGCCCCTTCTATTCTCTCTAAGGAGGAATTAGTAGAATTTGATGGTATCAAATTAACAGCTTTGGTCACGGAAGAATGGGCGAGAAATGTGTATCTGGATGGCTGTGAAGTCATTGAAGAGATTTTTGAAGTCCATAAGGATTTTTGTTCATTGAAGGCAGAGTGGGAGGAAGTATCATAAGATTTCAATAATTATGATGACTACTACTCCCATATGCATCTCAAAATCCTTGCTATGAGAAAGTTACCAGAGGAAGTTCTCATTAAGGAGAACATTTTGCCTTAGGACAAATTGTAGATGCCAGATACATGGTTATAAATGCTCAAGCTCCAAAAAGAAATTTTTGATAAGGCAAGAGCAAATGTAGAAACATCCAAGGCTCAGCTTTTGGAGGCAATATATAGTTTCAATGTCTTATTATGAGCCTCCACTAAATTATATCTAGATGATATAGCTCCCTAGATATTGAAGAATGTAAAAAGCAGCTCAAGAATGTGGTACAGGGAGACTCTTCACCATTTTACACTACAGACTTGGACAGGGTGAGTGATTTAAGAGCCTAGTTCAATGAATTTAGGAAAAAATATGAGGGCTAAATCAACACTGTATCATAAATTGTCTAGATCAGTGGATATTGTTAAGTTTAGAACAAATTTTGTTAAGTACTTAGCTCCCAAAGAGATAAACCCAACACCAGACGCACTCATGTCTTATAGAAAAAGGAGGCAAAGAAGAATAAAGTGACTATAGATGACGGTAATCAACAAAAGGGTGACTCAGTCGCCACCTCCTCCAGAAAAGTGCCACATATCTCTTTTTATTGATTTGTTCATTGTAAAAGGGTTTTGTCTTTAGACAACCCAAAAAGTGACTATTTTGTCTTATTCTAATGTGCTAAAAAGTTGAATTTTTATCTTTTTCCTAAAGGACAAAATTAAATCTGGGAATGTAACAACCCATCATCCAAAATTAAATATTGCTAAATTTGGGCCCTTGGTGTTGGTTTAATCCTCACCGTCTATTCAAAAACTCGGTATGCCTACCCATCTATAAAAGGGCAATCATTTTCTCTCATTGTAAGGTTGGACAAATGAATTGTTGAGACTATACCAAAATTTTGATCTAATACAAAATAGGTTTACAGGTGTTGTTGGAGATTGTGTTTTGGTGTTATCTTATTTTGGATTTCATGGTGTATTTACATTCTTGCTTAAATGAAGTATAGTTGCAATGGCGAATGAATGTTTAGATATTTGATGAATGCCTTGGTTCATACCATTTGTTCTTGCTAATTGTAAGTAACTTTGCATGGTTAGTCTGAACCCACTAAGTGAATTTAATTCGATTGCATCACATTAATTAAGTTGGGCCAATAATTGGGTGTTTAATTAATGTATGTGATTTGAAAACCTTAAAAGATCATTGAATATTGCATCATTTCTGTAGCATTGTGGTGGTAACCTGGTTAAGCAGAAACTAGTTTTACATAGGGTATTTTTCTATCTGTAGCATTCAAGATCTCTGTGATTTGTCCTTAGGGTTTATTTTCCATCTCCTTACCCTTCAATCCTTTTGCATTTTTCTTTATATGAGTTGTTAGTTTTAGGTTAAAAGCAACATTACATTGCTCATTTGCTGAAAAAGTTTTAGACTTGAATAGTCTGTGTCACCTAGGGTTTTTGCATACATATTGTTGTCATATTTTCACAAACCCTAACTTGCATGTAAGTCCCCTTGGTTGGAACAACGAAATACATATCCACTGAGTTATCCTGCAAGTCAAGACCTGACATTATAAACCTTGGGGCAGTCTTATTCTGGATCTACAGGGATAAGATTCCTTTCAAGAGGAGTGAGATAACCTACATTTCACCTACGTTGTGTGCAAAAACACCCATCAAGAGGTATGGTTGTGTTTGTGTGTATTCACTTTATTTCATGCCTCTTGGAATATCCCTCCTAGGTCTAGTTGATCCTAAATTATAGAGGAGCCTACCCACTCTTGTAGGTTGTCCAAAATCACTTGGAACCTATTGATAAACCTCTTTTAATCACCCTAATGATGCCCCTGGCCTTGGTGATTGTAAAATGTTTTAGGGTTCTGGGTTGTAGTTATTTTGGAGTCAACACACCTCATGCTTCTTCAAAGATTAGCATTACCTGTGGCTTCTTCTACTTCAGTTGAGTAGGATCATTCTAGTCTTTTAGATTTAGCTTTGTGGGATGATTTCTTGATAGGTATATTAGATTTGTTTCATGAGTCTCATATTGCAGATTTGGAGGACACACTTGAGGATATTCATTCTCTTTGATAACAATTACAACATAGGTGTTATCTCATCACATTTTTCTTTAGATATTGTTCTTCATGAGTCTACACAGGCTTTTGGATTGGTTACACCACATTGCATTGTGACATCCTTTAATTCTAACATGTGGACATTTGAGCAATTTTTAGAGGCACACGTCATGAGACTTCTTCCCAAATATTTTTTATTGGAGATGGAGTTTCTTCTACATATGTCATTGGATTTGTTTCTTCCCAAGGGGAGAAATGTTGTTTGTCAATATTGGACACTCTTTAGCATTCATCTTCAGGCATTCACTATTAGCTACTTCTTTGAGGGGAGAATCTATTATCTCACTCTTTCTCTCCTATGTGGTCTGTGATTATGTATTTATGTTGGATTAGTCCTTGAGGGGTCATATTAATTCCTCCATCCATCATTTATTTTATGTTTTTCTCTCTTTTAGAGAGGGGTTTTTTCCTACGGGGTTTTCTCCTTTACTCCATTTGTGAGAGATCATTTGTACATGGGTACCTAAAATGGCCTTATAGCTAGGACCCTTCTAGCAAATTGCATCTTTACTTCTCTTTAAGTTACACTTAAGGGGGTGTTAGTGTGAAAAAGGTGTTTTACCTAACTAGTTCATATTAGGTCATATTCACACTGGCATACTTAAAGCATACTTAGGTTACTTATATTTTTGTCTCAAGCCATATAATTGAGACACTTGTCACATGATCTTAGTATGACTTAGTGTTAGGGTTAGCCGACGGAAGATATCAATTAAATGCAAATAAAGATTAAATAGAGGAATTAAAAATACATAGAAACAATAACAACAAGAGACAAGTTTTAACGTGGTTCACCCAAACTCAGGCTACATCCACCAACAGAGAGTCCAATATTATTATCCAGTAAATTAAACTTATTACAACCAGCAATCCCTGCAACTCAATACCATTGCAAATGCTACAATACAATATCAATCGAAACCCCCACCCTTAGCCTTTTTTATCAAGACTTATGTCGGTTACAAAATAGGGGTTTTTTAAAAAAAAAAAAATTATTATTTTTATTTATTTTTTATTTTTTTTATGTCGGACAATAAGAAATAACTCCCGACGCCTTAATAAAATAATAAAAATCGTGTGAGGTTTTAGGGGCGTTGCCTTCGATCCCCCACGGGGGTGCTGCCCCTCGACCCCATCTTGGGGGTGCTGCCCCTTGACCCCATAGTAATTTGAGGAATTTGGGGGGAAACCGTGCTGATAAAAGTGGGATAAATTTAACCTCCGAGTCTGATTAGGCTCCATATAACAACAATCTCCCACTTGGAGACTGATCAGACTCCACACCATATCATTTCCCACTTGGAGACTGATCATAACACTGCTGACCCTATAGCTTCCACTGGAAATAAGCACCCTGGACTTTGTTGTTCTGTTTTTTGTTATTTTCAGTCTTGAAGACCAATCGAAGCTAAAGAGGGGCTCAGCTTTTCCCTTGTCACTGCCTTTGTAAACATATCTGCTGGATTTTCATCTGTATGTATCTTTTCTAGCCACAACTGTCCATCATCCAACACTGATCGAATAAAGTGATACCTCAACTATATGTGTTTGGTCTTTGAATGCAAGGAAGAATTCTTTGCAAGATGTATGGCACTCTAGCTATCTGTAAACAAATAACTATTAACCTGTTATTTGCCCAATTCTTTCATGAAATATTGCAGCCATATCATCTCCTTACTTGCCTCTGTTGCAGCTACATATTCTGCCTCTATGGGGGATAAAGCAACCACCTTTTGCAACCTGGAAATCCAACTCACTGTCGTACCACCTACAGTAAAGACATAACCTGTAGTACTCCGCCTGGTATCAATATCCCCTACAAATCTAAGTCTACATAGCCTACTAAATCAGTATTAGAGCCCCCAAAACATAAGTGTTTATTGGATGTACCTCTCAAATATCTGAGAATCTATTTTATTGCATTTTAATGCTCCAATCTGAAATGACTCATACACCTGCTTACGACTCCTACAACATGTGCATAGCTGGTCTCATGCATACCATGGCATACATTAAACTTCTTACAGCTGAAGCATATGGTACCTTGGACATTTTGTCTTCCTCCTCTTGTGTCTTAGGACATCTCCTTAGTCAATTTCAAATGACTGGGCAAAGGTGTGCTGACAACTTTTGCATTCTCCATATGGAATCTCTGCAACACCTTTTCAACATAATCAACCTGAGATAGAGTCAATTTTTTGTTCTTCATATCTCTGTAAATTTTCATACCAAGGATTTGTTTTGCTGCCCCCAAATCCTTCATAGCAAATGATTGTGCTAACTGATATTTTTACTCTCTTATGTGATCCATGTTAGACCCTACTACAAGCATGTCATCAACATATAAACATAAAATAATGTAGCTGTCATTATCCAACCTCTTAAAATAAATATAATGGTTAGAATTACATCGGTTGTAGCCTTGCTCAGTCATAAAACTATTAAATTTCAAATACCATTGCCGAGGTGCTTGTTTCAGGCCATACAAACTCTTCTGCAATCTGCACACTAGTTTCTCCTTACCTTTGACCTCAAATCCTTGGGGCTATTCCATGTATATCTCTTCCTCCAAATCACCATGGAGAAAGGCAGTTTTCACATCTAGCTATTCCAAATGCAAATCTTCATCAGGCACAATACTTAAAACAGTACGAATAGAAGTCATCTTAACAATTGGAGAAAAAATCTCATCAAAATCAATGCCCTTTTTCTGTGCAAATCCTTTTACAACTAACCTCACTTTAAATCTGTTCTTACTTCCAGCTTCCTCTTTCAGCCTATAAAACCATTTGTTTACTAAAGCCTTTTTACCTGCAAGCAACTTACATAATTCTCAAGTCTAATTTTTTAGCAAGGAGTCGATTTCTTCTTTCATGGCAAGCTCCCACTAAACCTTTGTATCCACCTACATAGCTTCATCATATCCTTCTGGTTCACCAGCATTTGTTAAAAAAATAGAATACAAAGAAGCAGAAAACCTTTTAAGAGGTCTACTTAGCCTTGTGGACCATCTAACATTCACTAGATTTTGTGGTATTTCTTGTTATTGTTGCAGAGCATGAGGAACCACTAGAACATCACTATTTGGAGTATCATCCAGCACCACATAATCCTTTTATTTCTTCTCATGCTGCTGCAACTGATCTTTGTACAACACCTTCTCATTGAATATAACATCCCTGCTTCTCACAATTTTTTGATTTTCAAAATCCCAAAGCCTATAACCAAATTCATCAATGTCATATCCAATGAAGGTACATTTTTTTGGTTTTACATCTAGCTTGGTTCTATTTCAGAATCTACATGTGCAAATGCTTCAGATTTGAAGGTTTTAAGAAAAGAATAACTCACCTTCTTACCTGACCATGCTTCCTCTGGAATACCACAACCCAAAGGAACTGAAGGACCTCTGTTAATTAAATATACAACAATGTTGACAACCTCTGCCCACATATTTCAAGGTAGCCTAGCATGCAATTGCATGGGCCTTGCATACTCCATTATTGTCCTATTCATGCATTCAACCACTTCATTTTCCTGTGGAGTCCCTAGAACTATTTTCTACCTACGAATTCCATTAAAAGGAACAATAATCCTCAAATTCTTTGCTGCAATACTCACCACCATTATCAGATCTGAGACATTTAAATCTTTTACCTGTCTCATTCTCAACCATGCTTCTCCATTTCTTAAATGTTTCAAATACATCAGATTTCTACTTGAGGAAATAAATCCAAACCTTCCTAGTTGCATCATCTATGAATGTAACATAATACCGAGAGCCGTCGAGAGAAGATACCTAAGTTGGTCCCCATACATCTGTATGCACAAGCTCCAACTTTTCATCTTTCTTTTGCTTCCCATCCTTGAGAAAACTGACTCTCTTTTGTTTTCCATATACACAACTTTCACAGAAATCTATATTAATACATTTCAGACCTAATAAAACTTTCTTTGAATGAAGTACCTTCATACCTTTTTCACTCATATGCCCAAGTCTGTTATGCCACAGTGTTGTCTCAAAACTTGCAACAACTGTTTCAGTCTCTTCCTGCGAACCTGCAGCAACTATTCCTGAACCTGTTGGTTTTTCTCTGTAATAGCTAAAGTAGAAGGAATAGTATGACCTGTACAAAGATATAAGGTGCCTATTTTCACACCTTTTTCTACTATTAAGGTACCTTTTGAAACCTTCCAATTTTTATCAATAAATGTAACAATGCAACCTTCTTCAACTAGTTGCCCTACTGAAATTAAATTCCTACTGAGCCTTGGAATGTGCCTTACCTCTTGTAGTAGCCAATGATTCCCATTCTACAACTTAATCTTAATTCTTCCTTTTCCAACAATTTGACAGGGTTCATTATCTCCTAAATAAACCTGCCTAAAATCCCCTTGGACATAATCAAGAAAATAACTTCTATGGGCCGTAGCATGAAATGAGGCCCCTAAATCTACAACCCATGAATCATCAACATTATCTAGGGAAAAAATCAAAGCATCATCTTCATATTTATTACTTACCACATTTGCCTCCTTATTTCCTTCTTGTTTGTCTCCTTCTTTATTCTTTCGAGACCAGCAATCTTTCTTTAGATAACCTGGTTTCCCATAGTACCAGCAATCCTTCTGTCCTCTGGATTGGGATCTCTTGTCCTTTGATTTTCCTCGTGACTTCCCATGACCTCCAGAACCTTTTCCTCTCTCCTTTGATCTGCCCTTACTTTTTGCATTCAAAATACTACCTGATGTGGACCCTCCTGAGCATTTCCATCGCATATCCTCGCTAAGGATAACACCAACAACATCATCAAATTTTAAAGTATTTGAACCAAAGACAGAGTTACTTACAGCCATTACCAAGCTATTCTAGCTTTCTGGGAAAGAACATAATATCAAGAGAGCCCTCACCTCTTCATCAAAACTTACTTTTATAGAAGTTAACTGACTGATAATCGTATTAAACTCATTTAAATGATCTGTCACAGGTCCACCTTCAATCATTTTCAGATTAAACAAATGCTTCATGAGAAATACCTTATTTGAGGCTGAGGGTTTTTCATACAATTTAGCCAAAGCTTTCATCAGACCATCTGTTGTCTTCACTTTCGTTATATTAAATGCCACCGATGGTGCCAGGCACAACCGAATGGTTCCCAGTGCCTTTCTGTCTAGAAGATTCTAATTCTCATCCGTCATTCCTACCGGTTTCTTGGATACTCCTTCCAACGGCCTCCATAAATCCTTCTGATAGAGATAATCCTCCATCTGCATCTTCCATAACTGATAGTTCTACCCATTGAATTTGTCTACCTTCAATTTACCCTTGTTTGCCATTGCTCCCACTCAACTGTGAGACTCCCACTCAACTGTGAGACCTTCTTGTAGATGATAATTGAACACAACCCACTCTGATACCACTTTTTAGGGTTAGCTGATAGAAGATATCAATTAAATGCAAATAAAGATTAAACAGAAGAATAAAAAATACACAGAAACAATAACAGCGAGAGACAAGTTTTAACGTGGTTCACCCAAACTCAGGGTACATCCACCAATAGAGAGTCCAATATTATTATCTAGTAAATTAAATCGATTACAACCAGCAATCCCTGCAACTCAATACCATTGCAAATGCTACAATACAATATCAATCGAAACCCCAACCCTTAGCCTTTTTTATCAAGACTTATGTCGGTTACAAAATAGGGTTTTTTTTTTTTTTAAATTTTTTTTTTATGTTGGCCAATGAAAAATAACAAATAACTCCCGACACCTTAATAAAATGATAAAAATCATGTGAGGTTTCGGGGGCGTTGCCCCTGAGCCCCCACGGGGGTGCTGCCCCTTGACCCCATCTTGGGGAAGTTGCCCCCAAACCCTCGCAAGGGGCGCTGCCCCTTGACCCTATAGGAATTTGGGGGGAAACCGCGCCGATAAAAGTGGGGTAAATTTAACCTCTGAGTCTGATTAGTGTCCATATAACAACACTTAGGGTTTCAACCTTGTATTTATAACAAGGTTTCATCATTGTATATTGTCCCAATTTGTATGCATCTATTACAATTTATTGGCTTCCTTGAATTTCAATTGCTTCTCTCTTGTGGAAGATTGTTTTGATTGTAGGTGACTCTTGGCTCCTGTGAGGTTTCTTATCAACTCTTACAAGAAAAAGTATTTTTCAAGCCTTATCATTCATTTTTAGATTTATGTGCTACTAGTGTATGCAATTTATGTGAATGCACTTTATTGGAAAACCTTCTATATCATCATGTTTCTAGCACTTCTCCTTATTCCCATGAGGTACCTTCAATGTCAAATTTGGAAAATGAGGGAAATAAGGAGAAATTTTGTGTTAATCATAGTGATTATCATTATGAAAATGACCAACCAAAGGTATTTATCTGAGGTTGCTAATTTGGAGGAGCTTCCACATATTATATTGGAATAATTTTGGAACACAATCTTCTTATTTTGCCTCTTTTTAAATAATATATAAGAATAAGCTTGCACCACATAAGATTAAGTATTTTTGTACACTTATCATTGCATTCATGGACATTCTTTGGACAGAGGCATCAAACTCAAACATCAAATTTAAGATCTTAAAGATGAATGAAGGATTGATACTAGTTGAGCATGCTCATGCACATACTGGGGCTAGTCACATGAAATAAATGATGAAGATCTTTCTAATGCTAGTAATGATAAGTGTATTGTTTTTAATGATCAAAACACACCATGTTATAAATATGCTTTGATCATATGAAGGTGAACTAAGTGTACATTCATAAGAGTAGACCCAGGAAATCATTAAAGCTAAAGACCATCCACAAGCATGTGTTCAACAAACAAGATTCACCAATATGTAATATATATAAAAAAAGAGAGAAATGTACAATGAAGAATATGCAAGCAAAGAGTTGCACAATATCACCAAGTATCAAGGAGTGATCCCTAGTTCTCTTGAAAGACTACATCTCTAACAATCCATGCTACAAGATTGTGAGATAGAGGTGAGTACTATGTAAGAAATACCCAAGAGATGTCCTAATTAATGACCATATGGTGAGTCGCTAAGTGAGGAAACCAAGTAAACAACAACTTGATAAATAAAGAAGATTCTCTCAACAAGATGACACCTGTGTGTGACATCTACACAAGTAGACACCTAAGCAATCTTATCCTATTGGAGCAACCAAGACCAACTTGCAATATCACAACCTTCCACAAAAAAGAATATGCAAGATAACAAAACTATCATATGAAAGTGTGTTAAAAGTACATAGAGTCCCTTGCATATAAAGGCAAGGGTGGTGAGGAAGTGAGAAGGTAGGATCGAAAGATTAACTGCCCCTCCAAAGATGTGACACATTGGGGCTCACTTGGGACAAGTGTGAGGACACATGTAGAGTCAACATGAGGTGAGACAAAAGTTAAAAAATTCTCTCTAAGTGAGCTAAGATGTAGTGTGAATAGGACCTAGTACCTAGGAGATTGAATAGATAGGTAAACTCACTTTTCACACTAACACCCCCCTTAAGTGATACTTGGGTAGAAATCTAAACACTAAAAATGGGTCCTAACAAAAAGGTTTGATGAGGTACCTATGTACAATAAAATTCTCTCACAAATAGAGAAAAGGAGAAAATCCTATGGGAAAAAGACTCCTCTCCAAAAGAGAGAATGAGAAGGATAAATAAACCTCCTCAACAACTATCCTTGAAAGATGAGGAACATGAAGAACTCTTTAAGCATGTAGAATTTGTAAACTCTAATGAAGAAGAATTTGTTTATGCTAGAATCAAAGAACCCTCCAATGAATGTAGATCAAGAGAAGAGAGGCACAAAACTCTGCACGAGTGCCCTAGATTACACTACTAAACCATATATGCACAGATGACAACAAGGCAAAAACAATATGTGTAATTGAAAAATACATATGGTACAATAATCAAAGAGACACAAAAAACATTGCATGAGCAACCCCACCAACAATACTATATGTGCAAGTGATGCTCTACAAAGATACTAGAGTCTCACAAATACTAATCAACTAAAAAAGTAGGTTGAATCCATAAACATGAATGCAAGAGTGTATATATGGTATGTGTTCCATCTTACTGAAATACATGGGTAATTAGTAGTTGCATTTTCCTAGTATATAGAAACAAAAACTAGATACATAGCTCACTCCAAAATTAAACCAAGGAAGCATTAGCATAACCATGATTATACCCCCATAATGTTGACATAGAAGAGGTATTGGAAAATCAATTGAAATGTGGCACAAAGGTGTGCAAAGGGATGTAGTATCATGTCCAATATGATGTATAGGCAACTAAAAAGGGTGTACAACTAACAAGGCACACATGTATTAGGCTAGAATGTTGAATTCTTCATTGTCATGGAGGTACAATCACCAGACAAATTTGTGATGGCAAATAACAAGGCATGCACACAACACCCCATGCCACTTTATAAAATAGTGCAAGTACAAAAAGGCACAATATGATGTGCAAGAATTCCCCCAAATAGGAACAATTTGACACTTTATTATAGTGTGTTTACAAATAAATGTGTTGAGTTAGAGTTCTTACAAGTGTCCAAAAAAGGATGATTTTAGTTTATGTATGTTGTCAAGATGAAATACACCCTTTGGAGAGTAGTGTATTGACTTTCCTTCCAACTGATAAAATTGGAACACTTCTAGGTTGTGGGTGACCTAGTAGTTGAAGTGAATCTCTAGAGAGGGTTGGTTCCCCTAATATAACACCTAAAACTAACTCTACTCTGATGTTGCAACTAGGAAAAGGGATATAAGCTAAGCACAAAACTAAACTTAAAGCATGAAAATAAGGTGATGCACTAGAATGTTTGATGACTTGTATGTGCCAAGCATACAAAAGAAGATTAAAGAGACCAACACACCATACACAACTCACAATTTGACATACTTTTGCATTAGTATTTCATAGAGGGGTTTGGAGTTTATAATAGTATTCAGGAGTAGCAAATGGCTTCATAGAAGCTCAAATGGTGAAATTTCATAGCTAAATCTTGCATGAACTTGATAAAACACTGACTATGACCTACAAATGAATGTATTACTGCATAAGGGTAAGGAAATGAGACTACAAATCAAGGATAAACATGCTACACCCTTAATCCTATAGTGTGTATAAGGTTATGAGTAGTTGGCTTGTGGCTAGCTTAACTCTTAATTATGATATAATCATTATTATAGTCAATTATAGGTTATTAGGTCGGCCTAGGGGTTATATTTAAGTATGTAAGTTGGCCTGGGTGGCAACTAGGGCATAATTAGGTATATATAGGAGCTAGTGGTAAGTTTATGATCATCATATTATGAATAGTGTTATTGATTGCAGTCTTTTGGAGGTTTCCCCCTTGACGTGGCATATTATTATCAAGTTTTTGCAGCATATTTCATATTATATTCTTCTATTGTGCAAGTTATTTCATTACAAGTGGTATCAGAGCATGATCTTGGCACCATGAAGGCAATAAATAAGGAAAAAAAAATTCTATTTTGGAGCTCATTTTGGGAAGTGCATATCTCTCTCATTGTGTCAAATCTTTCTAATATTTTTAAAGGGTTTTTCAAGAACATATTGAATCTACTACAGTTAAGATTTGAGGTCAAATGGAGTAGAATTAAGAGAGTTATTGTAGAATTATGGTTTTCACCATTTTTGCTCCTAAGGATGAAATGTAGAGAATTCTTTCCTAATTTCTAAAGGGTTGATAAAGGTCACTTTGATACATCTATAGTCATGATTTGGAAGGATTTGGAGCTGTTTTGAGTAAGTTATTGCAATTTCAGGGTTTTTCATAAATTGACTACATAGGTTGCAAATTGTGGAATTTTTTAGATTTGTTTACAGTTTTAGAAATATCATAGAAAATAATTAGGGTTCTTATTTTTGAAAATTTAATTTTGGAGTGACCCACAAAAAAATAGAAAAAGAAAAAAATTATTAGATTTTGCGATATATGGTTGGACCACAAACTAGAGGTAGGGGCAAAAATTCACATACTCCTGGTAAGACTCCTGAAAAGGGTGACTCATCACTAGAGGATATAGAAGAAGATACCAACAAGATGAAGGAGGATATACATCTCTTGGAAAGAAAATTGGAGGCCTTAACAAGAAGATTGGATTCTTTTACATGAGACATACCTGGCATTTAGAGCACATTAGCTAATCTTAGCACTTATATCCATGGTCAATTTGGCTCAAAACTAGATGTTTCAATAAATCAAGGTGGGTCATCTAGTTCAACTAATCTAGATCCAAATGTTAATGCTCATATGGGATCTAGGAACCTGCTACCAAAGGTGGACATGCACAAGTTTGATGGGAAGGATCCACTAACTTGGATAAATCAAATGGTGAATTTTGTTGATGTGCATCAAATTCCTAGTGGGAAAAAGGTGAAAATGGCTTCTTTATATCTAGAACTAGAGCAATTCCTTTGGTATCAATGACTATGTTCTTAATGGTAGAAAAAGGGTCTCCCTGTCTCATGGGCTATCTTTATAAAGGAGCTATAGTCACAATATAGCAATAGTGCGACGGATAACTAATTTAGCCAACTAGCTAAACTTCAACAAACATGATCAATCAAGGATTACATTTAGCAATTCCAAAACCTGTCCATTAGAGTAGATAATATTTTAGAGGAGAACTTGAATAACTTATTCTTGGGTGGTCTCAAGGATCACATCCAACATGAGGTACGCATGTTTAGCACTAATTCTATATCTGAGTCTTTTGTTCTAGCACGTAAAGCAGAAGAGAAGCTTTTAATTCCTAGAGTGCAAGGGTTCAATGACATAAGAGAGAAGAGATTTCCAACACAACTATCCTCTTAATACACTAGACTAACCCCTCAACAAATTGAAGATAAAAAAGCCAAAGTGTTATGTTTCAACTGTGATGGAAAATATAGTAAAGGACATAAATGTGATAAGAAGAAATTGTTCTACATTGAAGCTACCTATGATGAAGAAAGGGATAAAGAAGAACCAATGGTGGTGGTAGAGGACTCTAAATATGTCCAACCAATTATCTCTTGTCATACACTATTAGGTATTGACAACCCACAAATACTTAGGTAAGGGGTTTCCTTAAACAACAAATGGTGACAGTATTGATTGACTCAGAGAGTACACATAACTTCATCAATAATCAATTAGTAACAAAATTGAATTGCTTTGTCTACCCTACCCTAGGGTTCTAGGTTATGATTGCAGATGATGGTACAATTAATTGTTCAAGGAAATGCCATAGTATTAAACACACCATGGGAGACTACAAGATAGATAGCCCTATGTTTTCTATACCCATGGCTAGAGCAGACATTGTTTTGGGAGTTCAGTGGCTTACTACCTTGGGCACAATTGAAATGAATTTCTAGGAACTATTCATGTGCTTCTACTTAGAGGGTAAAAAATATGAGCTAAGGGGTTTACATGCAAAGAGTCCACAACTAGTAAGTGCACACCAAATGTCACTAAAAAATGATGTGGATAAAGGTATGGCTCAATTATTATCAATGGAAGTGCAATAGCCAAATATTCATGCATCACCTTTGAGGCAAGTAGTTACCATTGGCATAGAACAGGGCGGCAAGTAGAACCTACCGCAAAGTACCACAAAGGTCATGCATAGGATAGAGACGACTCCTAAAGAGGTATTTTGGGAAAGGACACACCTCTAGATAGATATATAGGAGATATACGCAAAGCAATGTAAAGTAAGAGTGTATGAAGAGTAAGAGAGTAATAGTGTATAAGGCAGAGACCTAAACCTTCCGATATGAATACGTATATACCTATTGATTATAAAGGAATATAATGAGGATTTAAGGGTTGTGATATCATTGTGTATGTGTTATGATGTTATGTTTTACTTATCTTGTACTTCATATTAGATTTCTTTAATGTTTATTCATGTTTCTCTCATTGCCTAAATGGGGTATAAACTAGACTTACAAACTTGACTGAGGACCAGATCACTGGACTGGTACCTCCCCATTTCTTGCCAATAATTGGTTCTATTGCTAGGATGCTAGAAAAGGGCAGTAAAGAAAGAGAGAATAAATAGTGAAAGGAGAAGTGTGGAGTCGCGCAAGTAAGAAAACTTGAGTGATAAGAAAAAAAATTATGTCCTGTGAGAGATCTTAATTCTCTTAAGTTCCTACCTTTGTGAGAGGGGGGCGAGCACTTAAGGGGATGGAAAATGGAATAGGAGGAGGATATGAAAAGATCCTTGAAAAGATGTAACTCTTCAAAATAAACCAAACATGGGATACATAAGGATTAATATTATTCCAAGTCAAAAACACCCATGACAAAAGAGGATAACAAAAGATATGGGAAAACAAAGAAATTATACTTACCAGAATGGAGATAAGAAGAGAAGAAAGACATAAACAAACCCAAGAAAGACAGGAAAGGTACAGTAAAAGAATGGAGAAGGCAGGAGAAACAATAAGAAGTCAAGAAAGAGAAATTACATAAGAATAATAAGTTGGATGAGCGCGATGTTGAGGGTGCTATGGAACGCGCTGCAGAGGGTGCTTCTAGGCATGCCGTTGTGGGTGCTACTAAAGAGGAAAGTATAAAAGGAAATGAAAGAATGAATGAAGAAGCCATAGAGGCTACCACAAAGTTAATACAAATAGATATAGCAAATCCTGAGCCTATTACAACACATATTGATAGGGCAACAAAACTTTTAAAGAGTATAGGAGGAAGAATAGATGCTTATGAGTAGTTGAGAAGTGCATGGAGTGAAGAACATAACCAAACCCTAACCCTACTGCAAATGTTCAAAACTCAAGAGTATCAACCTAATTGGGCTAACATTCAAATTAGAGTTGACAAACAATGGCAAGAATTACCTTATCCTATACGAAACCTTCAACCCCTAAATTTGGATGTAGATTACCTAGACAATCTAGTTAATTAGAGTGTAATGAAGATTAGAGGAGATGTGGTATTTAGAGAGATGAGTTCTAGTAATATGAGACAAAATAATGAAAAGTCACCTAATGAGAACACAATGTTGTTTGCAAACGAAAGAAGATCCCCAAAAATGAAAAGGCAATTTCAAGAGACATACCCCCTCAACTAGGAGTCACCCCAGGTGCCTTATAAATTAAGGAGAATTTTAAGAAAAGATCAAAGTGACATTTAAAGGGAAAAATAAGAAGAGATTAAGAAAGACTTTGAAGAAATTTTGGGAGAAGAATATTTTGACATCCATTTGCAGAGAGGTAAAGGGCAAGAATATAAAACCCTAGCACAAAGGCCAGAGCCTATGGAGAAGAAAAACCAAGAAAACTACTGCAAAACACCAATAGGTCTAGAAAAGAAAAAGAAAAGAAAGATAGATGCTACTATCAAATTGCCAGTATTTGAAAAAGACAACTGAAGTTGCGAAGCATATTTTTGTATTAGAATCAATCTGGAACCAGAATGAGATAATTGTTATGTCGTAAAATGGTCCCCCTAGGACTTTTACCTCCTAAGTTTAGCTCACAGGTCCTTTAGATCTAATCATGCATCTTAAAAATGAATCCTGAAGCAAAATCCCCCGAAACCCATGACAGATGGGACTTAGGGGACACTCTTGAGCTTAAGCATGTCCCAAAATAGGACCCTGGACAAGGGCGCTCGTGCCCTAGTTTAGACCTGTATTATCGAGACCCAAATTTTAAATGTCCTCAAAGTGACCGTTAAAAGGTTTCCCTTTGTCGGCCTATTCAATTTGAATTACGAATGTTTAGCGGGAATGCATATATAAGCATGTTTAGGACTTCATTTTACACCTAGATGGATAATGTGAACTTGTGATCTTGTGCTAAGGATACTCAATACTTTCATTGTGTTGCAGAGTAGTATTGTGTTGTGTTTGTACTTGTTTGTTGCAAATTTGTCTTCATCAATCCATCTCCTCATGGTGTGAAAAGATCTTCATCTCCTTGTGAGAGCTTCACCTCTGAGGTGCCATCTATTTTGTGTTTTAATCAATTTATCATATCATTTATTTTTGTTTTTGTCCACCAAGGACACACTCTCTCTCTAACAGTGTTAGAAAGATTGAATGCCATTCTGGGTCTTGACTGAGGTAAGCTCCCAAACACCACAACCCCCAACCCCTCTCTTGTGATTGCAGGTGACAGGTGTCAGATCTTGTGGAGAGTAGTTGTAGGAGATTAGAGCAGAGCAGGAAGATTCCAGATCTAAAGAAAATGACAAAAAATATCCCTAATTGGACAAGGGCGCCTGCTCTTTTGTCCTCTAGATTTGCAGTGTCGGGAATCTTTGAGAAAGGTACAATCTAAAGCATGTTTTATCCCGAAGCCCTCAGAAAAAGCACTACACTAGACAAGGGCGCCCGCTTTTTTGTCCCCAAAGTTTCTGCCTTCCAAAATCCAAAATCTAGTATGTCTCTAATATGCATTTAGTGTCTTCCTGTGTGAACATTTATCAAGTTTTATCTGTTTGTTTACAATTTTGCATAATTGGGGTTTTAAGATTAATCGGACTAAGGTTTAACAAATTAATCAACAAATTCCAAAATTCCTTATCATTCCAAGTGAGACCAAACCTATAGCTGAGTTGATGCAGGAGCATCTAGAAGCATTAAAAATAATTGGGAAAGTTGATAATGAATTGCATAGTACCTAGATAGTGACCTTGGAGAATACCGTATTTTACCACATTTGCATATCAGAGGCTGTGGAGTTGGACTTAGCATCTAGACATAGTCATCTATAACATATCCAAAATTTAGATCATTTGGGTTTGATTCCGAAGAGATATCACTATTAGAAGATTACCTGCTTTTACCTATTTTCACATAGCAGAGCTGACAGTGTTTAGTGAAGTCTAATTAGCTTACGAAGCAATTTCGTGACTTGCAGAGTTTAAAGGAACATTATTCAATGAAGTATAAGACCTGGCCAAACTTCATGGAGATCCACACGAAATTTTATGTACCAGCGGAGCAATACCTTATGTTTAGGTCTGACATATCCGTGTACACACATTTCATACTAGTCGTTGCAATTAGGCTGACTTGATAATTATTTGAAGGATTGCGGAGAATATAAATGAAGGGTAATGATTTGTTACAACATAGTAGTGATGAATTGATCAAGTATACAAAGACATAAAGCAAATTATTAAGTGTTTTGATTCGAAGAAAAAGTAGAAGTGAAGCAAAGAGCAGAGCAGAGAGCAAAATAAGTTGCAGAATAGAGAGTTGATAAGCAGAAAAAGGAAATCATGCAAGAGTGTTGTTATTTGAATGTTTTGTAATCCCTGGGCTATGACCTAGTGTCTGTAAAATCTTGAGTGGCATATGTAATGTTTTTGAGATCTTAATATAAGAAGAATGAGCTTTGAAGGCTGGGTTTTTCCTTGTTAGGGTTTTCCCAAGATATATCTTGTGTCATGTGTTGATGAATATCTTTATCTTTCTATTGATTAACTGTACACTTCTATTGCATATATGCTATTACAATGGAGTTAGTTATTTAAGGTTGCAAGGTTGGATAGTCCCTCATCGGACCCTCCTACCTTGATTGCACCAAGTGGTATTAGAGCTTGTTGCGAATCTGCTTGGATGGTTGCGAATTTGTTGGGAAGATAGAAAGTGTTGAAAGAAGTGTGAAACCCTATAAGAAACAAGTATCACCGCTGAAGAAGATCAAGACAAGGAAGCTCCGGTAAGCTTTTCAAATTAAGTTATTTATCTGATTTGTTTCAATGGGGAAGATTGGAAAAAGGATGAAGAAAGAGAATGAAACCCTAATATGCAAAAAGGATTTTTTGGAAGAAGAATTGTGTGAAATCAGGAAGTGTACTTCAGAATTGATGGAAAGGATAAAAGAACTAGGAGAAGACAAATATGATGCTCTTAAAGAAGAACTAAAAAATGTAAAGAGGAGAAATGAAGAGGCAGAGTTGAACTTGTTTGAGGATGTTGAAAAGAGATTTAAAGAGGTGGAAGAAGGATTTAATTTGTTTGGGAAGGTGGGAGAGAGGAACAAAGATCTAGCAGAAAGTTTGGAAGAATTGAAAAAGGAAAATAGTTTGTAAAAGAATGAAATATTAGGGTTGAGAGAACATGTTAATCAGTTGGAGCAGTCACTTGTAGAATGCAGAAAAGAGAATGAAAGTCTGAGATCTAAACCTAAGTTTTGTGATGTTTCTTGTAATACTAATGATTTGTGTGATGTTGCAGAAGCTTCTTTAGATAGTACGAATGAAGATGACAGTGTAACTAAACCTGTAGTTGTTGGTGATGGTATTGGTTTCAAAATCATGCAGAGAATGGGATATGAAGGACAATGATTGGGAAAGCATCGACAAGGAATTACAGAGCCTATTGAACCAGTAATAAGATCAAGAAGTGAAGGCCTTGGATATGATAGAGGTAAGGATGTTATGTCAAATTCAAACAAATCAAGTTGGGGAAGAAGAGGTATGTATTGTTCACATTGTAATAGATATGGATATGAAAGGGAATTGTGTTGGGATCTACATCCTTGTAAATCTTGTGGATTAAGGAATCATTCTAAGAAGATGTGTTGGAATAAAATGAGGAGGAGAAAGTCTATGACTAATTGTATGCATATGGATAATGGATGGATTGATGGATCAAAATGGAAACATGTTACTTGTATGTTCAAAAAATTGTATAGATGGAAATGTTCACATGTTGGAGAGAAAAGAGGATATGGATTAGGATGTAGAGAAAGAAGACCTTATGTGGAGCAAAACAAGGACAGTAATTCAAACTACAGAAGGAGAGATGACAGGAGTCATAATTCTTATCACAGTGAAGGATACAGGAGAGATGAAAGAGGATTTGATAGAAGACCATTTAGAAGAACCTATTTTCAAGTTTGGAGGAGAAAAGAATCAAGTAGTGAATGTCATCAAGAACTTGTTACCAAAAAAACTAATGAAGGAGAAGCAGTAAATAATTTAGAGACAATTTATGCAGAAGAAGAAGAGCCTATTGATACAGAGATAGTTTATGCAGAGGAAGAGGAACCTTTTGAGACATCAGATTTGATAGAGAAACCAAAAGAAGGTGAAGCATTGATCTTAAGAAGAGTTATGTTATAGACTAATCATCAGAGAAAGTAATGCAAGAGAAAGTTTGCATGGAAAATTGTGAAGCATAGCATAAAAGAGAAGTTCATGTTACAGAGAAAGAAGGAATGACAAGATACTTTACTGAAGAAGCAAGTTTGTGTACCGAAGTGAAGCAAATATGGATAAGGAAATAGAGAATAGTATAGGAGCAGTGTATGCAGAGAGGAAACTGTGAGATCCCGATGAGTGCAGAGGAAATTATATCTAAAGTCAAAAATTAGAAAGCGTTGTAGAGAATTCAAGAACGTAGTGATTGATATTAACTGATGGCAGGAAGTAACTGATTGTTTCAGAGGAGGCAAGTATGTACTAGTTGACTCTTAAGTAATTGAAGTAGACATTGATCTAGAGGCAACTTGCGGAGAAGACTTGCTCAGACCGTCGATCATTGAGGAAGTGCAAGGCTTGCAAGTAGACCGCCAAACCATGACAAGATGAAGAACTTGAGGCAACTTGCAGAGAATACTTGCTTAGATCACCGATCATTGAGGCAGTGCAAGGCTTGCAAGTAGACTGCTAAACTCAGAAGAACTTGAGGTAGTTTTGCAGGGTGGACTTAAACAGACTGCCAACCTTAAGGTAGTTGCAAGTACTTGTGAATAGATCATCGAACCTTTGCAAAGAAACAACATTAATTTTGGCATAATACAAACCAAAGTGAAGAGGCTCACTATTCAATTAACCCTGAGAGTCTGATGCAGGAGCATTTGAAAGCATTCAAAACAATTGGGATAGTTGACAATGAATTGCAGAGTATCGAGAGAGCGACCTTGGAGAATACCGCATTTTATTGTGTTTGCATATCAGAGGCTGCGGAGATGGGCTTGGCATATATACATAGTCATCTACAACATATCTAAAATTTAGATCATTTGGGTTTGATTCTAGAGAGATGTTGCTATCAGAAGATTACTTACTTTTGCCTATTTTCACATAGCAGGGCTGACAATGTTCAGTGAAGTCTAATCGACTTGTGGAGCAATTCCGTGACTTGTGGAGCTTAAATGAACATTATTCAATGAAGTATAAGACCTGGCCGACCTTCATGGAGATCTGCATGAAGTTTTATGTACCAGCGGAGCAATACCTTATGTTTATGTCTGACCTATCCGTGTACACACGTTTCATACTAGTCGTTGCAATTAGGCCAACTTGATAATGATTTGAAGGCTTGTGGAGGATATAAATGAAGGATAATGATTTGTTACAACATAGCAATGATGAAATGATCAAGTATACAAAGACATGAAGCAAATTTATAAGTGTTTTGATCTGAAGAAGAAGTAGAAGTGAAGTAGAGAGTAGAGCATAGAGCAGAATAAGTTGTAGAATAGAGAGTTGATAAGAAGACAAAGGAAATCATGCAAGAGTGTTGTTATATGAATGTTTTGTAATCCATGGACTATGGCCTAGTGTCTGTAAAAGGTTGAGTGGCATATGTAATGTGTTTTGAGATCATAATATAAGAAGAATGATCTTTGAAGGCTAGGTTTTTCCCTGTTAGGGTTTTCCCAGGATATATCTTGTGTCATGTGTTGATGAATATCTTTATCTTTCTATTGATTAATTGTAAGCTTTTGTTACATATATGTTATTACCATGGAGTTGGTTGTTTAAGGCTACAAGGTTAGACAGTCCCTCACTGGACCCTCCTACCTTGACTGCACCATGTTGAAACACAATATCGATAGTATTTGTGTAAATACAAGCGAGCAGGGCAGCTACATCATTCAGCCTAGTAGAGGATGTAATGGGGATCTTCTGTAGGGATTCTTGGAGCATATCATGATATTATGGCTCAAAGTCTAAACAAGTTCCCAAAGAAAGATTCCTACCATAACAACATCTACACAATCTCAAGGTTGGAAACAAATAAAATGGAAGGAGAACCAAACTATGCATGAGAAATAGAGGTAGAGAATGAAAATACCAACATTAATAGTGAAGAAGTCCTAGAAGCATGGATTCAAAATGAACCGGATCTTAAAACCCAGTGAATGACAGGGATTAGGAGGATATGCATGGCTCAAACTAGTAAAGGAAACCTACTGCAATCCTCTACATTAGAGGAAAATCTACTGCAAATGGTATGCGCTATTAAAAAGGTTCAAAATGAAGAAGACTCTAGAAGATCTCATCATATTATGAAAGGAATCTCTCATATCAAGTTACCAAAGTTCTTAGGGGTCAAAGACCTAAAACAATACTTGGAGGAGATGGAGACAATATTTGTAGAAGAACAATACAGAATACAAGCAATACAACATACATTAGTATGTAATGCAACAAACTAGTGAGCAACACATAGAGTCAATTCAAGATTGGCATACTTTTACACTTCTTATCAAGGTTGTTGGGTATTAAGGTGTATTAACCTTTGCAAATTCCTAGCATTGATCATTTAATTATTTCTTTATTTATTTGCCTATGATATAATTTAAGTTGCACATCTTGTTTTGTCATTTAGTGTGAAGTGGCATGGTGAGTTGCCACTCAACTTGGAAGGTGACTAGGATGGTCAACTCATCCCATGTGGATATATGCATCCCATTTGAGGTGGCACTAATATGTCATGTGTTTGCATCTTGTTGTATGATAGAGGTGTTATTGTGTATGACAGAATCTATGACACGTAAGAGCCAAGTATAGAGATTCCTATGACAAGTGAAGACAAGTGTTGTAAAGCATCTTTGCATGTGGAGAAAGCATCTTTGGGTGCCCAAGTTGGGATATGACATGTTGTAAGAGGAATATGCTATTTTTAGTCATGTATGATGGATTTTCTTACAATGTTAAGTGTTGTCATGTTGTAGATTTTTATGACAATGTTAAGTGTTGTCATGTTGTAGATTTTTATGACAGCTGTAAGATGCGTAAGAGCATCTGTCATTGCCTATTTTTAGCATTGGAGTGCTCTACCTTGGGAAGTCAAATCTGTCATATTATGATAGATGTAAGAGAGATGAAAATGTGTTGGACAAGTGTTCTTTGACTAGGTAAATGGCCATGTGGCCAAGATGGACGTCCATCTCTAGAGGCTTCTCAATATTACCTTGTAACTCTATATAATGCATTATGTTGGAGTTGTAGTTGCATAGTGTTGATACAGGTACTGTTATGCTGCCAGAATTACTCTAGAAATGACATTTGCAGACTCCTGGAGGAACTTGCATTGCAAGTGTATTGTAATCCTTTATAGATTTGTTAATACATTGTGCAGGTTTTGGAGTGTGGGGTATTTTACCTGAAAAGGTTTTCCCCACGATATATCTTGTGTCAATCTCTCTTTCTATGTGTTGTGTTGTTGTTGTAATCTTTATGTTATGTGTTTAATATTGTTGCAATTGTAAGGATTTAAAATAATTTTCATACTATTCCTCTCATTAGTTTGGTGTAGGAAGTGTGTTTCGCGTACCTTGCTTCCTTTCAGTTGGTATCAGAGTTTAATCACCTTTGATCCTAGTTGTTGGGTAGGGGTTTTTTTATGTAATCTTCAATTGAGTGGGAGTCTGTGCAGAGTATTCTGTAATCATGTTGCAGGAAGAAGATGGCAAGCACATCCAGAAGAATAGATTTGGAAAAGTTTAATGGCAGCAATTTTGAGTTGTTGAAACTTAAAATGGAAGACATGCTTGTTGACAAAGACCTACGGGAAACAATTTCCAGAATAAAACCAATGGCAATGGCACATGTAGATTGGGATCTCAAAGATCGTAAAGCTAAGGATCTTGTGAGACTCTATTTGGTTGATTTTGTCGTGTTAAATGTTCATGAAGAGAAGACTGCAAAAGAACTATGGGAGAAACTTGGTGATATTTGTCAAGCCAAATCCCTGGTAAACAAGTTATTACTGAGGAAGAAGTTGTATTCTTTGAGGATCGAAGATGGAGGATCAGTTGTAGATCACCTGAATGCCTTCAACATGTTAGTTGCACAATTGACTTCTGTTGGTGTAAAGATGGAGGAGGAGGATCGTTGCATGACCTTGCTTTGTTCTTTTCTAGACTCATGGGACCACCTTGTTATGGCCATTGGGTGCACTACAACCACCTTCAAGATGGATGAAGTGGTGTCTTCATTGTTATCTAAGGAAATGTGGAGGAAGTCTTTCAAATCGACAAAGGAGGCTCTTGCGGTTCATAGTAGGCCCAAAGAGAAAGGGAAAAAAGACAAGAAAGCTGAAAAAGGCAAATCTAAATCTCATGAGAGATCCAAATCTCTTGGAAATTCCAAGGCAGTGTGTTGGAATTGTGGAAAAACTGGGCACTTCTGAAAGGAATGCAAGGAGGAGAAGAAGAAAAAGAAGAACACCTCCGATTCAGATTCTGACAAATCTCAAGATGATGGTGATGCTTTTATTGTTGCCCTAGCTACCCATGCATCAAAAGATGTGTGGTTGATTGACTTTGGTGCTTCTTTCCACATGACCTCACATCGAGGTTGGTTAACAAAGTATGAAGAGTACGATGGTGGGAAAGTGTACCTGGGTGATGACTCTCATCTGAAGATAGTTGGCTGTGGAAGAGTCTTGATCTGTTTCCTTGATGGATGAGTGAAGGGGATCAATGGGGTGATGCACATCTCTGGTTTAGCATGAAACTTGCTATCTATAAGTAAATTGAATGATGCAGGTGTGCAAGTTGTTTTCTCAGGTGGAGGATGCAAGATGACAAGAGGAGCTATGGTGCTTGCTAAGGGTACTCAGAGAGGTACTCTGTTTCAGCTAGATGCATACACTACTCAGTGCAATAGTTCTTTTGTTTTGAAGAAAATAACTTTAGATTCTTCATCCTCACTAGGAACCAGCAGTAAAGAAATGTGTTACTTCAACTTCTGATGGTAGTGATTTCTAGGTACCTAAGGGTACTCATGCTTTGGAAATGAAACTTCCTTCTGAGAAGACAATGTTGTGGCATAAGAGACTTGGTCACATTGGTGAGAAGGTTCTTAGAGCCCTGAAAAATAAAAACCTCATTAAGGGGTTAAATGATTGTAATCTCAAGTTCAACTTTTGTGAACATTGTATATATGGAAAGCAAAACTGTGTTCAGTTTTACTCTAGTTCTCACAAGTCTTCTGGTGTTTTGGATCTTATTCATTATGATGTGTTTGGTCCTATGAATGTTCCTTTGATTTCTAAATCATTATATTTTGTATCATTCATTGATGATTACAATATAAGGACATGGGTTTATTTTCTCAGAAGCAAATTTGAAGTCTTTAGTTGGTTCAAAGAGTTTAAAGCTTTTGTAGAGAATCCAACTGGTAAAAAGATTAAGTGTTTGAGAACTAATAACGGTGGTGAGTTTTGTTCTGCATAATTTGACAAGTTCTATAAAGAACATGGGATTGAAAGACATAAGACAACTCCTTATACCCCACAACAAAATGAAGTTGTAGAGAGGGTGAACAAAACATTGATGGAAAGGGCTAGAAGTATGCTTAGTGGTGCTAGCCTTGAACATAAGTTTTGGGCTGAAGTTGTAGCCACTACTTTCTACCTGGTTAACATGTCTCCTACTTTAGCACTTGTTGATAAGACATCCATGGAGGTGTGGTCTGGTAAGAAGCCCTCATTGAGACATCTTTGTGTTTTGGTTGTGAGGCATATGCACATGTGCCTAAGGAGAAGAGATCAAAATTAGAGAGCACAAAAGTTAAGTGTATCTCCATTGGCTATGGTGTTGGTGTGAAAGGGTACAATCTTTGGGATCCTATGGTTGAGAAAGTGTTGGATAGCAGAAGTGTTATTTTCAGAGAGGTATCTCCTTCTCTTGTTGTTTTACAACCAGAAGAAAATGTTGGCAAGAGACACTTCTCTGATGAAGGATTGCATGTTGTCATTGATGGAAACAAGGCAAAGGGATTCCACTAGCATGACAAAGAGACATTACTCCAAAATACCAACTTGGTTTGGCAACAAGGCACAAAAGTATTTTGGTCTGGAAGGTTAAAATGACTAAGTATGGACAATATATAAAGTAAGTAATAGAGATTTGGTTAGTATGCCTCCGCAGTAGAAGATCATTATATGTGGTTCAGGTATGTTGTTCATAACTATTTGATGATGATATGTTCCAATGATCAAGACCTGACTTCCTCTGGAAGTCATACTATGAAATGTCTAAGTCCGGGTGAAAACAGTTAAGTTAGGAATAGTGCAGAGTGCATGGGTATTTTGGTCGGCATTTCTCTACAAGTGTTGTATTGGTATGTGGTTCTAAGGTAGTATGGATAGGTGTTAGAAGAATCCAGTTGAGGAGTTATAGAGTCTGAAGTGATCTGGAAGATCACCTACAAAATTCCATGTTCCGACAGCTGGTTTTCTAGTATTTCACCAAGGCAGAGGAGATAGTTCTGAGTTCCGCATTTCACCACATAAGGGCATCATGATCTGCAGTTGATAAGATATGATCTGTGAAGCATTAGGAGTGATTTTATATGGTTCTTGGAGTCCCATGTGAATTTTGGTGGAAGTGTTGGGCCAACAAAGTCAATGTAAGTTGATAAAGTGTTGTGCTTGATAGGCCGACTCAGTTTTAAGATTGAATTCAAGTTGCAGATATTTATATGGGTTAGATTTTGGCATTGATTGTTGATATGGAAATTTGATGTAAATGAACTAAATGTGTGTGCGATTCAAAAATAGAGTTGTGACCAAAAGAAGATAGTAAGGGTAGAAGAGCAGAGTAGACAGTATGAAGTCTTTTGAATCTGTATAGTGAACTAACTGGTACTGCACCTCAGCATTTTGTAGATGCATTTGTAGCGGTCATCTCCTGGCAGTGAGCCAATCCTTCTTCTATCTTCTTTTATCTTGGCAGTGAACCTTTGTGCAGTGAGCACTTCTTCATAGGGCAGTGAGCCCTAAGGTAGTGAGCCTTCTTGTAATTCGGTATTGTGCTATCATAATACATTGTGAGCTAACACTCACCATGGTTTTTCCCTTTTTGTGTTTTCCACGTAAAAATTCTGGTGTCTGTGTGTTATGTCTTTATGGTTGTTGTTCTTATGTTTATTCTGCTTTCATGTTATTGAATTTGGTAATTGGATTAAGGAACAACAAACTAAGTGGTTTTGTAGAATACTAATTCACCCCTCCCTCAGTATTCCCTGTGTTCAACAATTGGTATCAGAGCAAGGTTCCTTGGAAGAAGCCTAACATCTTGAGGAAGATTTAGGAGAGTTCACTCATGGCAGCCAGAAGATTTGGAAAATTTTCATATGAAAACAATGTTGAACTGGAAGCAACTCTAATTGATCTTGAAAAATCTGAAGTAGAAATTAGGGATCTAAAGGATAACATTCAAGAAGCTGATAAATGCATTCTAAAGCTAAAAGAGCAGGTCAAGAAGTTCAAAGAAAAGTACAAAGAGGTTAGTGAACAATTTATATCAGCCAATGAAACCCTGGATGACTTGAAAGTGGAAGTTGTAGAAAGAGCTAAAGTAGAAGATGATCTAAATATGTTGGTAAAAAGCAAATTAGAAGAATGCAATAAACTTGAAAAATAAGTTGTAAGCCTAAAATTAGATTTGGAGAAAACTAAGAGCTATGAAGAAAAGTTTAAGATAAGATCTGCAAAGCTTGAGGAGTTAATTGCAAGTCAAAATGACAAGCAAGGCTTGGGATTTGAGAAAGGAGAAAGTTCAAAATTAGGGCAAGAAAACTTTTAGTTGAAGTAAAACAAAGGCAACCAATTCAAGAATCAAAGAAGAAGACCTCCGGTTAGGCAACCTAATGCTCAAAGGTACCCATCTTTCAATGGCCATTGTTTTAATTGCAATAAGTTTGGACATAAAGCTACTTAGTGTAGGAGTAGAATAAATCAGAATGTTCCATCATTCTCTAATCAATGTTTCAATTGTAAGAAAATTGGTCATAGATCAAATGAATGCAAAAGTTTGGTAAGGAATGATTTTTACAATGCAAGGAATAATCAATCATTCAATGGAAAATGTTTTGCATGCAATAGAGTTGGACATATGGCTAATCAATGCAGATCAAATCCAATCAATAGAAGGAATCAAGGACAAAGGAATGTGGTATGCTACAATTGCAACAAGTTTGGACATGTTGCAAGATTTTGCAGAAGCAAAAATGTGAAAAGAAACTACTATGCTGAAGAAAGGAGAACATAGTAGAGGAATGATAAGGGAAAGGAAATATTTGATTTGGTTGAAACTAAGAAAGAAATGGGCAAGATCTAGATCAAGAAAGATGTGATTGAAGTCAAGGATAGATCTGCACCAACATCTGGTGCAAATACTTCCTCCAGGAAGTGAATTTGTGAGCTCTGGCTCAGGGGGAGCTACAATAAAAATCTTAATCCCCTAGCCAGATTGTCAGTGCTAGAATCCGACATGAAGATATATTGAAAAGATGCATATGATTGATCCTTTGAAAGAAATTCTGGTGTAAAAGGTTCAAGTGTGAAACATTGCAGAGCAATCTTAATAGACTACATTCTACAAAAATGTGTTTGACAGCGTTTTAATAGGAGCATTTATGGCGATGAAGTCAAGAATTAAAAAGGGGCTCATTCAACGGAAAATTCATTTTGCATTCAACTATCAAAGTGCCTAAGGAAAATTGAAGCGAAATTCTAAGCGACTTAGTGATTTCCAAAGCAAATTAAGACAAGACCAAAGAAAACCCTAATTTGGCGAAAATAGGTATTTTTCAGATTTGAAACCCTACTGTGAATTTATTTAAACTTTTGCAAAAATGGCAACACCACATGTAATTGATATAATTGAAAGAGAATGGCCAATATTCAAGAAGCATCCATTCAAATCAACAGAGGTTGATCCAAATGGTGCATTTTCAGAGGTTATGTTTGGTGTGATGTATGCGGAAGACGTTAGGGCCTATATTCATGCTGCCCTAGAAGAACATGGAGATAGTCAATTCTTAGATCTATATATAAAACATTTAAGTGGAGATGGATTTGATTTGAAAGAAGAATAGAGGGTATTGGAAATGAATAAATTTATTCAATATATAGATTTTCTAGTCTTTGCAGAAGATGAATGGATCCGGTATGTCTTATATGGCTCAACTCTACATTCAAGATCACCAAATATGACCTAAGGGTGGTCACAGGACTAAACTCTACCAGTATAGTGCCTATATTGAAAGCTGTGAAAAATGATACTGTGATGAAAGCCACTAGAGCAAAATTTGATAAAAGGGCATTAACAATCAGTGACATTGAAGATCATGTAGTTAGATTTGCTTCCATGGTAATTGGCTATAAGGCTACTTCACAAACTGGGAGAACTTTGTCTCTGGTACTGCCATATATACTGCCTATCAAATGGTTAAGGAAAATGCAGAGTATTGTGAACTGCTCTATCAACAGTTAATGGAGAATCTAAAGAAGACAAAAGAAAACAAATATCCCTTCAAATTTGGTACGTTAATTACGGGTTTGTTCTTCTACTTTATGCAAGAGTTACCTGGCATGAAAAATCTATTTTGGATTGGAGACAAACCTATTCCAGTACAAATTAGAAATCACTTAAATAGTATTGGAAGTTATGACGCACAAACTACAGCCCTATGGCACTATTTCAAGAACTTCCAAAAGGTAATGCAATCTAGAGAAAGGACCCCTAAGACCATTGTGGAGAAATACAAATATGATATATGCTTTATTGTAAATAAGGATCAATGTATGATGGAGGTTGTGGAACCCAGAATTGTCTGGATTTTACCAATGGGATATGAAGTTGATGGAAAAATACTGGACAACTATGCACAACATATGCTGAGTAAACCCAAGGACACAAAGGAACCAAGATTTGGTACTTATGAAGAATTGTCTGTAAAAGTGCATGTTGAATTGAGGAAGCCTGAAACACAGAAAAAGATGAGGAAATTGGTGGAAGAATATGCCCAGAGCATAGGGGTCACAAAAGAAGAAATTGCTAAAACAAGGGCAAGAACACTTGAAAAACTGAAGGAAAGTGAACCTATGAAGGCTCCGGAAGAGCCTGAGAAGAAATCAAAGGAGAATACAACAACAAAAAGGAGAACAAGAGCCTCTGGTGAAACATCAACCACTACAGAAGCACCAACAGGGAAAAGAAAGAAGACCAAAGGTCAGAGAGTATATGCCAATGTTAATCTAGTTGATGATGAGGAAATAGAATCAGATGAAGAGGTTAAGAAAATGAAAACTGAGGCAACAAAAGCTTCAAGAAGCAACAAAGAAAAGCCTTCTTGTAAGAGTAAAACTAAAAAGAGGCCAAGACAAGATGAGTCTTAGACATGAGAAGCCACTATAAGTCTTGAAGATGTTCTAAAGGCCATAACAGTTGATGGAAATTTGAAACCCATAGCCCAACTATATGATGAGTATGAGGATCCAGACAAGACGATCATTGAGACTGTTATCATCAGATACCTAGACATCTACAACAAAGCTCTTATTGAGCTAATTATTGATCTTCCAGACACCTTGGGCAGTATTATGTCTGCAAGAAAAGAAGTAGCTATGGCAAAAGACATTGAACTCTGTGAGCATACACTGATAAAGTTATGTTCAGAGATCTCTCCCAAAGACAAAATAGAAATATCCAAAGCACTCAACAAGGAGTTTAGAATAAAGAAAAGGATGAATACTCTGATGTCAAATGACATTGAGAAAGTAGTAAAGGAGACTGAGGAAATCACTTTAAGAGTGTTAAAGGAATTTCATCTTCCAACAATATATGACAATGAAGAAATAAGTGTTGGAGATGACACATCTATTATGGATGTGAACATGGACCAAGGATCAGACAAAGAGCCAAAGGAGAAAGAAGGTCAAGTTCTTGCTACTGATATAGCTATCAAGGACAAAATTGAGATAAAATCTTCCTCTGGAACAACAAACTAATGATCAAACACTTAAAGAAAGTGAGGAACAGAACAAAGCAGATGAACAACAAGTTGAGTTAAGCCCTACTTTGGAGCAAAATGCTAATGAAAATAAAGCTATGGATTTAGATCTTCCAAAGCAAAACCAAGATGAAGTCTCTGATATAGCAAGAGACACTGCGAAGTCTATCAAGGAATTCTTGGAGAAAGAGAAATAGGTCCTAGATGAGCCTGAATTTTTGCAAGGACCAATAAACTTGGACTCAATGTCCCCTGTACAAAAATTTAAATTGGTATCAATTATGCAAGCAACGGCACATGAAGAAATTTTGAAGTCACACATATAGAATAGTGAACTAATTGGTGAGGCATCTAGCATTTTGGAGAAGCTGATGCCATAATATCAGAAGGACACTTCTTTGTCTTCAATAAGTCAACTAAAAGGACTCATAAATTTTGTAAGTGAGCATTTTGAATCTTTTGAGAAATTTGCTAAGATAAAAATAAGACAAGAGTTTGATGAGAAAAGATTAAGTGAGATGAAGACTATGATAGTAAATGACAAAGCTCTACTAGAAAATAGAATGAAAGGCATACAAAGTGCTATCAAAGAAGCAGGTGAATTGTACAAATTTGGTTTATCTTGGCCAGAAGCCACAAAAGAGCTAGAAGAAAAGATAAAGGATCTGAAACTACAGCTGATAAATATTTCTAAATCATTTGACCCAACAGTTGAGTCGGTGAGCAGCAAGGAAATACAAGTAATTAATATTCATGATGGGTTAAGTAATCTTGTGAGTAAGATGGATCAAATGAAAAATAAAATGTGTCAGTTGAGAAGACTAATTAGTCCCAAGTTAGATTCAATGATTAGTATTGCAGCAGAAGCACAAGTAGCTTCACAAATTGACACACTTTCTGATGTGCAAAAGGCAGATGAATCAGTCTTTTTGATAAATGGTCACATTCAAATTTTGGAAAGAGATAAGAAATGATGGGATGAAGAGATTACACAATTAAATATTGTGTACAAGGATATCCTCTCACCTACAACTAATTGAGTTGAAGATTTTATGTGTACATATGCGGCAGAGTATAACAGATTTATAGTTTTGACACAATTTTGAATTTTATACATACACCTTTGCCATTGATGTCAAAGGGGGAGAAGAAGACCAATGAAAAATGGGAAAATATCTAAGGGAGAGAAGGAATACAGAGTAAGGGGGAGTAGACACAAGAATTTTTCACTAAGTGTTGCCATCAATGCCAAAGGGGGAGATTGTTGGCAAGAGACACTGCTCTGATGAAGGATTGCATGTTGTCATTGATGGCAACAAGTCAAAGGGATTCCACTGGCATGACAAAGAGACATTATTCCGGAAGACCAACTTGGTTTGGCAATAAGGCACAAAAGTATTCTGGTCCGGAAGGCTAAAATGACTAAGTATGGACAGTATATAGAGTTAGTAACAGAGATTGGGTCAGTATGCCTCCGCAGTAGAAGATCATTATATGCGGTTCAGATATGTTGTTCATAGCTATTTGATGATGATATATTCCAATGACCAAGACCTGACTTCCTCCAGAAGTCATACTATGAAATGTCTAAGTCCGGGTGAACACAATTAAGTTAGGAATAGTGCAGAGTGCATGGGTATTTTGGTCCGCATTTCTCTACAAGTAATTGTATTGGTATGCAGTTTTGAGGCAATATGGATAGGTGTCAGAAGTATCCAGTTGAGGAGTTATAGAGTCTAAAGTGATCTGGAAGATTGCCTACAAAATTCCATGTTTTGGTAGCTGGTTTGCTAGTATTTCACCAAGGCAGAGGAGATAGGTCTAAGTTCCACATTTCACCACATAAGGGCATCATGATCTGTGGTTGACAAGATATGATCTATGAAGCATTAAGAATGATTAATGTGGTTCTTGGAGTCCCATGTGAATTTTGGTGGAAGTGTTGGGCCGACAGAGTCAATGTAAGTTGATAAAGTGTTGTGCTTGATAGGCCAACTCAGTTTTCAGATTGAATTCAAGTTGTGGATATTTATATGGGTTAGATTTTGGTGTTGAGTGTTGATATGGAAATGTGATGTGAATGAACTAAATGTGTGTGCGATTCAAAAGCAGAGTTGTGACTAGAAGAAGATAGTAAGGGCAGAAGAGCAGAGCAAAAAAAGCAAATAAGATAGTATGAAGTATTTTGAATCTGTATAGTGAACTAATTGGTAATGCACTTTAGCATTCTATAGATGCATTTGTAGAAGTCATCTCGTGGTAGTGAGCCAATCCTTCTTCTATCTTCTTTTCTCTTGGCAGTGAGCCTTTGTGCAGTGAACACTTCTTCATAGGGCAGTGACCCCTAGGCAGTGAGCCCGAAGGTAGTGAGCCTTCTTGTAATTTGGTATTGTGCTATCATAATATATTGTGAGCTAACATTCACTGTGGTTTTTCCCTTTTTGGGTTTTCCACATAAAAATCTTGGTGTCTATGTGTTATGTCTTTATGGTTGATGTTCTTATGTTTATTTTGCTTTCATGTTATTGAATTTGGTAATTGGATTAAGGAACAACAAACTAAGTGGTTTGTAGAATACTGATTCACCCCCCCTCTCAGTATTCTCTGTGTTCAATAGAAAAAGAAAAGAAAGAGGATGTGGTTTAGTTTCCTACTACCCTTGAGAAGACTAAACTGAAAGACCTTGTTGGACCTAATGATGAGGAGAGCTCTAGCAGCTCTAAAAGTTCAAAAGAAGAGGTAGAACCTCCACCTCAACTTTTGAGGAGGTCCACACGAAATAGGAAGCAACCTGATAGGTTTGGTTATACATGTTGGCAAGAGACACTATATGGATTCATGGTTGTTGTCATTGATGCAAACAAAGGTCATCCCCTATATCCGTGAGTCATGGTGTGTCTCTATCGGAAGTCAGAATGAAGACTGTTGTGGTCCGGTGAACAAGAACATAGCATGTGGCAAGGTCCGACAGATTGGTCTGGATCTCTCAGAGGAAGTGTCTTGGTGCAGTGCAGATTTGGGGAAGTCAAAAGGACTACCTTGAGTAGTATATTCCAAGGATTTAGCCTCCGGTGATGGACAAGAAAGAAGATATGAATAGTTGAGTACCAGATTCCTGAAAGACAGTGAGAACAGAGGAAGAACTGACTGACATAGTATCAGACTATTTTCTGGATGTGTTACTGTTGATGGTAAAGGTTGTGAATGCATGAATCATGTTTGGCTGACATGATTAATGATATCTACAAGTATATGCTTGATCCGAATTACTTGATATGCAAGGATTCAGCTGACAGAACAAAGTTTGTGAGAAGATAGACTATTCCGGGTGCCGACTAGAAAGATAATGAAATCACTAGTGCGGATATAAATAGAGGATGCATTTTGTTGTGAGAAGTGTAGTGGAGTTATGGGGTATGCGAATAAGTGCAGAGCAGAATAGAAGTAATAAGAAAAATCTGGTATGTGAAAGAAAAGCAGAAAAAGAGCAAAGGAAAGATGAAGTGCAGCAGATCAGTATACAGAGCCTAAACCAGAACTGAACTCTAGCATATGTAGATGCTTCCAATTAGTTCAAGTATTGTATAAACATTCTTTTGTAGACGCAGTGTGCCTCTTTGTGAGCAGTGTGCTCGGGTAGTGAGCCCTAATTGGCAAGTGCCATTTTGTAATTCCTTATTCTTCTAACAGAGAATAATCTTTGGGTTAATCACCTCGTGGTTTTCTCCCTTAACCAGGTTTCCACGTCAAAAATACTGTGTCATGTGTTTCTCATTTCATGGTAGTGTTTGTTTGTTTGATTCAATGCTGCTTTGATTAATAAGAAAGTTCAAAAGAAGAAATAATTAGGATAACTGATTCACCCCCCTCTCTCAGTTATCAACAATTGGTATCAGAGCTAAGTTCCTTCGAATAGAGCCTAAAAGCTTGAGGAAGATCTGGGAGTTCAAATGGATGCATATGGTTTAAGGGAGTAACTCAAGACTGCCCTTGAGGATCTTGAACAGTTAAACTCTGAAGTCAATGAATTAAAGGAAAGACTCAAACAGGCTGATGAATTCATGAGAGAACTAAAAGACAAATTAAGTCTCTCTATGAAAAAGAGAAAGGAGCTGCTCCAACAATTGGCAAGACAAAGTGAAGAAAGCAATACAAATGAAGAATTGACTGAGAAAACCAAGTTATGTGAAAAGTTATCAAAAGAAGTCATTATGTTAAGACATGAAATGGAATCAGGAACTATAAAGTTTACTCAAGAGATTAAAGAAAAAAGAAAAGCTGAAGACAATCTAAAACAATCTCTTAAAGAGAAATCAGAAGAATGCCACCAGATGGACAGGATTATCAGACATCTTGAATCTGATCTTGAAGATGCCAAAGATAATGAAGAAAAACTTGAGGATCAAATTGTCTCTCTCAAAAGAGATCTTCAAACAGCAAATGAATATAAAGAAAAATTCAAGATAAGTTCTGCCCAACTTGAAGTACTTCTTGGAAGTCAAAAGAGGACAGATGACAAGTATGGTTTGGGATATGAGAAAGGAGAAAGCTCCGGATCTGGTCAAAAGAATTTTGGATCAGAAAATCTAAGGAATAGGCCTAGAAGACCTCCGGTAAGACAGCCCAATGCTCAAAGATATCCATCCTTCAATGGATACTGCCACAACTGCAATCACTTTGGTCACAAAGCTAATCAGTGCAAAAATAGAATGAATCAGACTAATTCATCCTTCTCCAGACAGTGCTTTAACTGCAAAAGGTATGGACACAAGTTTCATGAATGCAGAAATATGCAAATAAACAAATCAGTCAATGGTAGATGCTTTGCATGTAATAGAATAGGTCATATGGCTAATCAATGCAGATCAAGAGGCTATCAGTCAAATATGCAAAGAAATGTTATTTGTCAAATCTGTAATAGGTCCGGTCATAATGCAAAAGTCTGCAGAAGCAAGAATTGTAAGGAAAGCACAGGTGCGGAAAACTGCTTCCCTAATGTTAATTCCCAGGGGACAGTATAGACCAGTCACTTTTTAAATTACAATAACACAGATGAATACACAAGAGAAACCAAAATAGACAATAGTTAGAACACAGACACACAGAATTACGTGGGAAAACCCTTACGGGTAAAAAACCCACCACCACAAGAAAACAATCTTTATTACAGTAAGATATACAGTTACAATAAAGAACTCAGCTTCTTGCTCTGGTGTTTGATTCTCGACATCATACACAGTTCATCTCCCTGTACATTTACAGAACGAACCTTTATTCAAGTCTCATCATCATAATACCAACGACACCTATATACATATCATTCTTTTTCCAATCTGCCAGAACCAGAATCGTTACAGACTTCTGCTCTAACTGATAGAACAAATTCCTCATACGTCGCTGCCATCTAACCGTCGCAACGGTTCACATTTCAGTGAGGCGTTTAGTCCCACATGTACCAAGTCGCAAAGGACTTTGCAGTTTATAACCGCCAACAGGCGAAAGAGTATTGTCAGCAATTTTGTTGCCGACAATACCAAGCCTCCAAGTCCATCGGCATAACAACTCCCATCGGCCCTCAGACTTCACCTCCCACCGATGAGCATTGTCTCCCCGATCACCAAGGTTACCATCGGTATGACATCCTCCATCGGCAAAAGATCTAGCCCTCGCTCCGACAGAGGTTTGTCTCACCGATACCAATAAGACTTCCATCAGGATGTCCGCAGTACATCGGCCCAACACCTTTAGCCGACGGGTATTCTCTTGCCGATAGACATACGCCATCAGAGTGACTACTCCTATCGGAGTAACTCTACAGAGTTTGGCCGATAGGCCTTGTCTTGCCGACGACCGTAACCTTCGTCGGAGTGACTACTCCTGTCGGAGTAACTCCTCAAAGGTTGGCCGATAGGCCTTGTCTTGCCGACGACCGTAACCTTCGTCGGAGTGACTACTCCTGTCGGAGTAACTCCTCAAAGGTTGGCCGATAGGCCTTGTCTTGCCGACGATTGAATGCTTCCATCGGGGTGACACTTAGCATCGGACAAACCCTTCGATGCTTATTCCGACGGCCCTTGTCTCACCGATGCCAATGATCTTCAACACGGTCCTGCCGATAGTGCTTCGTCACAGCGATACCAACATCGCATATCCTCAAACCAATGAACCAAGGAACAGTTGAACTAAAATTCATTTAACCTACCAAATGAACTCTAGAAAGATTCAACAAAGGGGTTCAACAAAGTGGTTCAATGCATAGGTTCAACTAAGAGGTTCAAGTAGTAATTTGAGACACAAGTTCTCTTCAATAATCAAGACAAAAAAGGTCCGGTGTATAATTAGAATCAAGACAAGGGTAAACAAAAGATGAATGCGGATGAAGTTAGGAATCAGATGAACAAGATTTGGGTAAAGAAAAGTTTAGAGAATGTAGAGGTTGGATCCGCACCAGACTCTGGTGTTGATACTCCTTTCGAAAACTAAAAAGTGAGCTCTGGCTTAGGGGGAGACTCATAGAAAATCCTGTTCCCCCAGCCGATCAAGTGGTGCCGGATGTGGCACAAGATGCGGAGTAAAGGGTTTGAAGATATAAGTCTTGAGATGATCCAGATAAGATTTCAGAGGTCTGCATGGAGATGTAAAGAAGTTGTGATCGATCAAATAAGACCTGTTCTGGGAGATGCTTCAGAATGACAGAGGATTACAAAAAGGATCCAGAGAGATCCAGAAATGCATTGTCTTATTCTGCGGATTGGACAGAGTGTTTGGGATGTCCTTGTGATGTGTCATCTTGATTTATTCATGGTTGGAAGATCCGCATGATGTTCATAGATCAGGACTGATCCGGTATTCCAAGTTATTCGAATAAGGCAAACCGGAACAATGTAGGTCGAGCATTTATTGCAAACAGATATTAGGGTTTGCAAAATAATATAAGGGATTTCTCAATAATCACTTGATCATTCCACACCCAAGAAGAAGCGAAAAGCAGAGCTCTACAACAAAATTCATCAAGTTCACCGAAGATCCAAAGGCATAAAGGTTCAGAACATTTGAGTAACTAAGTATAAAAATTCATGTTGAACTTAGAGAACCAGAGATCAAGAGGAAAGTTAGAAAAGAAGTAGAACACATAGCACAAGACCTTGGAATCTCCATGGAAGCACTTGATGCTCACCGAAAGAAGAAGGAAGGGGATGAGAAAGAGAAGAAGAGGGCAGAAAAGAAAAGTGAAGAAAGTGTTCCGGTTGAAACTTTCACCCGGACCAGATCATCAAAAAGATCTGCACCTCCCACAACCAAAAGCTCAAAACTGGAAGTCCAGGCATCCGGTAAAAGATCTAAGACAAAAGCCACAAGGGCTTATGAAAGCCAAAAGGATGAAGAGGAAACTGAGTCAGATGAGGGAGTAAAAGAAATAAAGAAGCAGAAAAAGAAAGGATCCGGTAAACCCTCCACAGGCCAAGACAAGGAAGAAATGATAGAGGAATTTGTTGAAAAGCCCACCCTGTCTCTAGACAGTGTAGTCAAATCAGTCACTGTGGATGGGAACCTTCAACCAGTGGCTGAATTCTATGATGACTACAATGAGGTAGATCAAAAGATCCTGCAGGAAGCTACAATCAGGTACCTGAACATTTACAATAAAGCTTTTATTGAGATTATCTCTGAAATTCCTAAGAGTCTAGAGAAGGAATTAGAAATAAGAAAGAACAATGCCATGATAAAAGACCTTGAGATCAGGGAACAGATAGCTATTTAGCTATATCCTTCAATTGATCACAAAACAATGAACATGGTATTCAAAGACTGCAAGGATGAATTCAGAAGTAAAGCAAGGATGAATTGGCTTATGCTTGGTGAGACCGACAAAGTAGCCAAGGACACTGAAGAGATCCTCCAGAATACATTCAAAAGGTTCAACATTCCTATTGTAGAGGACTTAGGTGCAGAAACAGCTGTGGACTTGGAATCATTTGCTCCAGAAGAAGTGGCCCTTGAACAGAGTAACATCTCTCCTCCGGTTTCCCCTACAGTCTCCGGATCCCAAGAGAAATTACAGGAGAAAGAAGCAACAGTAAAAGAAAAAGAGGTTGACAGCACCAAGGATGCAGAGAAAGAGAAGATTCCAATAGAGAAAACCACAACTGAAAGTGGTAAGAATGTGGAAGGAGAAAAGACTCCAAAGGACAAAACTGCAGAAGAAAAGAAACATCTGTCTCCGGCAAGAGACACTGCACAAACTGTTCAAAAATTTCTGAGCCAAGAAGCAATAGAGATTGATAAACCGGAGCTTCTAAAAGGCCCATTCGACTTTGACTCTCTCTCTCCGGTACAGATGATGAAGATAGCCTCATTTGCAAATGCTAAGGCAAATGAAAAACTCCTAAAGTCTCATATGGAAGACTGTGAGTTGATAGAGGCTGCTTCCGGAGTGCTTGAAAAGATTATGCCATCAGTCCAGATAGATCCGACAGCCTCCTCTTCTGGTAATCTCAAAACCTTAGTCAGCAGTGTTGATACACATTTTGATTCTCTAGAAAAATTAGCTGAAGAAAAGGTCTGGAAAGAATTTTTGGATAAGAGATTTTCAGAAGTACTAGGATTAATCTCTAATGATAGGAGAAATATGAGTATTGGAATAAAGAGCTTAGAAAATGCTCTTAAGGATGGCGGTGACATCTACAAATTTTGTATCTCCTGGTCAAAGGCAACAGTAGAAATTGATAAGAAAATAAAAGAGGAACAGGACAAACTACAAAGTTTATCTCAAAGTTTTGATCCTCTCTCTTCCTCCATAGTGAATCAAGAATGTCAAACTATTGCAATCACAAATGCAATAAAGAACTTTGAGAAGGAAAGGAATAATATAACTAACCGAATGGGAGAACTTAGAAGGATTATAATCCCTAAGTTAGAAACTATGCAAGAAGCCATCAGTAATGCTCAGACTACCGTCCAAACAAATGATCCGACAGATCTCAAAAGGGCAGAAGCTTTTGCATTTTTGTTAAGTGGTCACATTTCAATTTTGGACAGAATGAAGCAAAGTTGGGCTACAGAACTGGTCCAATTGAAGACACCCTTTGCAGACATTCTTCAGTTTATGTGAGTATGTAAATATGCGGCTATGTATAGTAAATCTTTGAAAATTTTGGTGTACGGACCCTACCCTTTGCCATTGATGTCAAAGGGGGAGTGAGGAGCAGTGAAAAATGAGGAATCCAACTAAGGGGGAGTTCCAGAAATTGTATATAAAGATAGAGCATCAGCCAAGGGGGAGCATAGTGTAAACACTTAGTCATTTTTCACTAAGTGTTGCCATCAATGCCAAAGGGGGAGATTGTTGGCAAGAGACACTATATGGATTCATGGTTGTTGTCATTGATGGCAACAAAGGTCATCCCCCATATCCGCAAGTCATGGTGTGTCTCTACCGGAAGTCAGAATGAAGATTGTTGTGGTCCGGTGAACAAGAACAGAGCATGTGGCAAGGTCCGATAGATTGGTCCGGATCTCTCAGAGGAAGTGTCTTGGTGCAGTGCGGATTTGGGGAAGTCAAAAGGACTACCTTGAGTAGTATATTCCAAGGATTTAGCCTCCGGTGATGGAAAAGAAAGAAGATATGAATAGTTGAGTACCGGATTCCTAAAAGACAGTGAGAACAGAGGAAGAACTGATTGACAGAGTATCAGACTATTTTCTGGATGTGTTACTATTGATGGTAAAGGTTGTGAAGGCATGAATCATGTTTGGCCGACATGATTAATGATATCTACAAGTATATGCTTGATCCGCATTACTTGATATGCAAGGATTTAGCCGACAGAACAAAGTTTGTGAGAAGATAGACTATTCCGGGTGCCGACTAGAAAGATAATGAAATCACTAGTGCGGATATAAATAAAGGATGGATTTTGTTGTGAGAAGTGTAGTGGAGTTATGGGGTATGCGAATAAGTACAGAGCAGAATAGAAGTAATAAGAAAAATCTGGTATGTGAAAGAAAAGCAGAAAAAGAGCAAAGGAAAGATGAAGTGCAGCAGATCAGTATACAGAGCCTAAACCGGAACTGAACTCTAGCATATGTAGATGCTTCCAATCAATTCAAGTATTGTATAAACATTCTTTTGTAGACAGTGTGTCTCCTTGTAGGTAGTGTGCCTCTTTGTGAGCAGTGTGCTCAGGCAGTGAGCCCTAATTGGAAAGTGCCATTTTGTAATTCCTTATTCTTCTAACAGAGAATAATCTTTGGGTTAATCACCCTGTGGTTTTCTCCCTTAACCGGGTTTCCACGTCAAAAATACTGTGTCATGTGTTTCTCATTTCATGGTAATGTTTGTTTGTTTGATTCAATGCTGCTTTGATTAATAAGAAAGTTCAAAAGAAGAAATAATTAGGATAACTGATTCACCCCCCCTCTCAGTTATCAACAATACATTGCTAGATTCTAGTTCTGTTTATGCCTTGATTACTAACATTAATGAGCCTAAAACTGTGACAAAGGCTATGGACATGAAAGATGTAGTTTCCTGGAAGGAGGCCATGGAGGATGAGATGGCTTCTTTGGAAAAGAATAAAACTTGGGACTTGGTACCTTTGCCTGATGGATAAAAACCTGTTGGCTGTAAATGGGTGTTCAAGAAGAAATTTGGAGCAGATGGCAATGTTGAGAAATACAAGGTAAGATTGGTTGTGAAGGGGTATTCACAAGTGGAGGGAATTGATTATGGTGAGATTTTCTCTCCCATTGCAAAGATGACATCTATTTAGTTCCTATTATCTCTTGCAGTAGCTTATGACTTAGAAGTGGAACAAATGGATGTGAAGACATCTTTCCTTCATGGTGACTTGGAGGAAGAAATTTATATGTCACAGCCTGAGCACTACATGTTGAAAGGTAAAGAAAATTTGGTTTGTAAGTTAAAGAAGTCTTTGTATGGTTTGAAGCAATCTCCTAGGATGTGCTATTTGAAGTTTGATGCCTTTGTGTTGTCCATTGGATTTCTAAGATCGAAATTAGATCATTGTGTGTATTACAAGTTTAAAAATGATCATATTCTCATTATTACAGTGCATGTTGATGATATGTTGTTGATTGGGAATGGTAAGAATATGATTTCCTGATTTGAAGTCTCAGTTCTCAACACAATTTAAGATGAAAAACTTAGGGGCAACCAGGTACATTCTTGGGATGGAGATCAAAAGAGACAAAGCAAAAAGAAAACTTTGGTTAAGCTAGAGTAAGTATGTGAAGACTGTGTTCGACATATTCAACATGGCAGATTGTAGACCATTGTGTGTTCATGTTTCATTGGGGACAAAGTTATCTGTTAATGATTGTCCAAAGTCTCCTTCTAAGATGGATGAAATGAGCAGAATATCTTATGCTAGTGCAGTTGGCAGCTTGATGTATGCTATGGTCTATACAAGACCAGACATTGCCCAAGCAATGGGAGTCCTTAGTTAGTTTATGGCTAATCATGGATGGGTACATTGGGATGCAGTGAAGAGAGTGTTCAGATATTTGAGGGGTACTTCTAAGTATTCCTTATGTTATCATGGTTATCCTATAGGACTTCAACATTCTGTGAGTATTCGTGGATTTGTGGATTTTGATTAGGTAGGTGACATTGACAACAGGAGATTCACCAGTGCTTATGTGTTTACCATGTTTGGTGGTGCAATTAGTTGGACGAGTAAGTGACAACCTGTGGTTGCTTTGTACATGACATAAGCAGAGTACATGGCAGCAACTCATGCTTGTAAGGAAGCCAGGGCTTAAGAGATTGTGTTCAGATATTGGTTTTGATGTAGGACGGACTACTATCTATTGTGACAGTCAGAGTGCGATTTGCTTAGCAAAGAATCCTACTTTCCATGCCAGAACAAAGCACATTGATGTTCAGTATCATTTTGTTCATGATATGGTAGAAGATGGGAAGGTGATATTGGAGAAGGTAGACACTTTGAAGAATGTTGCAGATGCATTGATGAAACTTGTGGGCATAGATAAGTTCAGATGGTGTTCAGAGTCTATGGGCCTCTTGGCCCCTAATAGTTAAACCTTGTCATTCTATTGGCTCTTGTAAATTGTTTGATAAGTGGGAGAATGTTGGGAATTAAGGTGTCTCAACCTTTGCAAATTCCTAGCATTGATCATTTAATTATTTATTTATTTATTTGCCTATGATATAATTTAAGTTGCACATCTTGTTTTGTCATTTAGTGTGAAGTGGCAAGGTGAGTTGTCACTCAACTTGGAAGGTGACTAGGATGGCCAACTCATCCCATGTGGATATAGGCATCCCATTTGAGGTGACACTAATATGCCATGTGTTGGCATCTTGTGGTATGATAGAGGTGCTATTGTGATGACAAAATCTATGACGCGTAAGAGCCAAGTATAGAGATTCCTATGACAAGTGAAGACAAGTGTTGTAAAGCATCTTTGCATGTAGAGAAGGCATCTTTGGGCACCGAAGTTGGGCTATGACATGTTGTAAGAGGAATATGCTATTTTAGTCATGTATGACGGATTCTCTTGCAACATTAAGTGTTGTCATGTTGCAGATTTTTATGATAGCTATAAGATGCGTAAGAGCATCTGTCATTGCTTATTTTTAGAATTGGAGCGCTCTACCTTAGGAAGTCAAATCTGTCATGTTATGACAAATGTAAGAGAGCTACAAATGTGTTACACAAGTGTCATTTGACTGGGTAAATGGCCATGTGGCCAAGATGGATGCCCATCTCTAGAGGCTTCTCAATATTGCCTTGTAACTCTATATAATGCATTGTTTTGGAGTTGTAGTTGCATAGTGTTGATATAGGTTCTGTTATGCTGCTGGAATTACTCTAGAAATGACATTTGCAGACTCCTAGAAGAACTTGCATTGAAAGTGTATTGTAATCCTTTACAGATTTGTTAATACATTGTGCAGGTTTTGGAGTGTGGAGTTTTTTACTTGAAAAAGTTTTCCCCATGATATATCTTGTGTCAATATCTCTTTCTATGTGTTATGTTTCTATTATAATCTTTATGTTATGTGTTTAACATTGCTACAATTGTAAGGATTTAAAAGAATTTGCATACTATTCCCCTCACTAGGTTGGTGTAGGAAGTTTGTTCCACGTACCTTGCTTCCTTTCAAAGGCGAGATACTTGCCATGGGGAATACAAAGAAATATCTAAGTATGAAGGCCAAACTCTACCACAAGATCACTTAACCAATTGCATAGCAACATGGGAAAATAGAAAAGAACATATTAAGGATATATACACCCATTTTTTCTATTGGACAAATGAGTACTGAGAAGAAGAAGGCGCCTAGGCAAAAGGTATAGGCTAAAAGAAAGAAGAACAAATCCCTTGTAGAGGAGATAGAAGAGGAAGAAGGAGAAGAAGTATCAAAACTATCTAGGAAGAAGAAACAAAAGCCTATAACCCAAGAAATTCCCCTAAACCTAGAGGCAATTTTAAATGGGATCGAATGCCATGGGTTACTAAAGGAGACATCAGAACTCTACCCTTGAGTGTCTAAGGATAACAAGAAAATAATTGAAAGGAAAATAATCAAGTACATGACTAAAAGCAACAAAACAATGGATCAAATTCTAGGGTTACTACTATTAGATTTCTACCCAAGAATGCAAGTGATTGAGAGAAAGCAAAATAGAAATTAGATATGAGCTAAATAAACTATATTCAACTCAAGGGAATGCAAGGCAATACAATAGAATGGGCTTGCTCATATGAAATCAAGAGGTGGATATATAGAGGATATTCCACCCAAGAGACTCAATATACAACAAATGTGAGATAAAGTGAAAAAGTCCCTAAGTAAACTTAACCTAGTGTGAATTATGTGAGGGAATATTATTTAACTAATAAATAGTTAAATAATATGAATTATCCTCACACAAGGGAAACTAGATAAGAAATATCCCTATTCACACTAACACCCGCCCTAAGTGCAACTTAGGAGAGAAGATTATTATGCAAATATGCAAAAAGGTGCAAAGATGGGTCCCGACTACTAGGTCATGTTAGGTACCCATGTACAAATGCAAATGAAATCTCTCACAAATGGAGAAAAGGAGAAAACCCAGTGGGACAAAACTCCTCCCCAAAAGAGATGAAATACAATAATGATATCCATCACAAATCCAATCAATCTCTATCCACACAAAGGATGATAAGAGTGTTGAATGTTAGGAACACTGAGAGGGGGGTGAATCAGTGTTCTATAAATCTTTTCATATATTTTTACTTTTAACCATTTCAAAAGAATAATCCAATAGAAGCAAAATATACAACTGAACAACATCCACAAAGGCATGACACATAACACCAAGATTTTTATGTGGAAAACCCAAAGAGGGAAAGACCATAGAAAGGATTAGCTCTCTCTCATATATATATATATTGTAATCTTTACAAAAATGATGTTCAAGATTGGTCACTCCACGAGCCTAGAACATGCTGGCTTACAGCCATGAAGTATAACTAAGTTTAGCAGGCTCACTGCCTCAACCCTAAACCTAGCAAGATTACAATAAGGGTTGTTAAACCCTACTGGAGGCTCATTATCATCTTGCTACCTTGATGAAAACAACATGCTTCCACTTAGATCACACATGATAAATGAATACTACTTAGGCATCTGCTACTATGCTAGGGTGCAGTCATTTAACAATTGTATTATGAATCCCAAGTCTTCATCGCTATTGATCCTCTAACTCTGCTCCACTATTCGCATCTTCGCATCACACATTCCACCACACATTTACAACTCAACTGAAGATCATCACTCATATATATATATCCACATCATGATTTAATCCATAATCAAGTTAGCATCCAAGAAGTGAAACGTGTACATAGAAGATGTACTTTGTTGCTCAATCCAATGCACTATGTGTTGCGCAAACCCAAACCTTTTCCCAAAAATGTTCATATAGGTCAGCTCTAATCATTCAATTACTTACATAGATCTTTCACACACTATCCTTTCTCTGCATCATGATTTGTCTCACTAGTCGCCATGTTCCTCCAAAGTATGCTTAACAACTTCATCTGCTGATTTACAACTTTTATTGAGGATCTCAAAACACCTTCCAAAACATACCAAGGACTCTTTATCTATTCCCAATCTTGTCCTTAGAACCACAAGGCATTATATCATCTTGCAGAGAAATGTGGACCATCAAGACTCAGACACTATCTCTGTCAAACTCTGTCAAACACTATGCCAATACTTAGCAGCTTGTAGCTAACCTTCTGGTGGACTTCAGATCTCTTAACTCTGGAATAAGACACTTCATACAAGTGTTTACAACATCTTACAACCGCATAACAAAATACTTATCTACGGAGGAATGCGGACCATTGCACTATGCCTGTTCACTAATCCTGCTAGCCTTTGCTTACCCAGATTTAGTCATTTCTTTAAGATGACTTCCGGAAGAAGTCAAGACATAATCTTCGAGGCATAACACTATCAAACAACTAAGAACATCATACTTGAACCACATTACCAGATCATCATCTAGAAAGAAATGCAGAGCAATCTACCAGGCTGTTCTTCAACATACCACTCACTGTCTATACTGCACTTCACTGTAACTCACTTGTTTCTTCCGGACAGGATAATTTTCTCAATATCCTCAACATACAATTCTTCTAAACAAGTAATAGAATAAGATGCAATTGACACCAATGACAACAAGAATATGTTGACATCAATGACAACACCGATTAGGCACATACTTGCAACAATCTCCCCCTTTGTCATTGATGGCAACATATGATGTGAAAAAATGCAACAACCATGAAGACAAGATTCTCCCCCTTTCTCTTTACACACTTGCACTTTTTATTTCTCCAAAATTCTCACCCTTTCTCTTATACTTCTGCACTCTAAGTTTTTCACTTGCACTCATCTTCTCTGATCTAATCTCTCTTCTAAACTTTCTTCAACTAACCACTCCCTCTTACGTGATGCTTTCCCTTGACTGCAACTTTGGCCTTTCTCATGAACTTGTTTCCTTCTTTAGTTATTCAGATCTTGCTACTACGACAACACTTACTGCTCTTTATTGGAAGCTCATATTGGCATTATCTATCTGCTTCCACTGGGAGATAACTTCATAATCCTCTTGTCTTCAGCATCCATCTTTGATTTCTACCTGCACCTTTTCTTTTTACTGGTCTGAATACTCCCTCTTAGTGGTATTCATCAGATTGTATCAGCTCTTGCTCACATTTCAGAGAACTCCTAGATTAACATATCTTGTCTTCTCAAAACTTCTGCTCAAGTTAGGATATGACATCCAACCATGAACTTTGCTTCCTCTTGTCTGTCTGCAACTTTTCTTCTGTAGGCTTCCCTTATCATCAATTAGTGCTACCAGCTCCCCATTATTAGATAAAACAATGTCTTCTTCGTCTTCATAGTCTATTCTATCTGTTAGTGTAGGTTTTTATTTCCTAGATGGATTATTTATTTTTCCTATATTCCTAGGTTTTTCCTACACTTCTATTAATCTCGCTTAGGTTAATAAAGCATGTCTTATTAGGTGAGTAGTTGCGAGGTGTCACCTTCCTACATGTGAGCATCCATTAGCTATCTTGGGAAGATACTTTGCTATCTTTAGTCAGATAGATGGTTGCTCCTCATTGGTCGGTGTTGCCACCTCCTCTCTCTTCCTAGTCTATATAAGCATGCTACCTGGCTTGTATTTTGCATCTTTTGCTTTTGCATCCTCTTAATGCTATTTTGCTTCTAGCATTTGCATTACTCTCTTGGAGACTAACTCTGTGTTGCTATTTTGATTTCGTATCATTTGCATTCATAGTTTTAATATCTATTCTTTGCACTAGTTTTCTGGGTTATTAATCTTTTCAGATTCTAACATGGTATCAGAGCTATTCTATGTGCAAGAGTAGATTTTAGTTTCTATATTTGAGAGATTCGGGGGGGGCTAATAAATCTTATTGCAGGTTTTCGAAAAACCCAGTATGCTCTTCTCTTGCATCTTCGGATGATCTTGAGAATCAGAAAAGTTTGACGGAAATTTTTTTAATCTCTGGGGTTGCACATGTGTTTTATAAAATCTGGGTGATTGCAACATTTCTGGTTATACTGGCAGCATTTTCGGCTGTTCCAATGCGTCCAGGAGGCTTGAGAAAGTCAGATTTGGCTTTCGTTTCACCGAAATCGGAGATCGTCATACACAGTTGCGGAATCAAGGTTTCAAGCTCAAATCTGACAACCAGCTTGCATATTTGGTCCTTTGAATCAATATTGCAGGTTCCAGCATCTGATTCAGCCTTTGCATGTCGTTTTTTGGTTGTTGGGGTCATTTTTTGTAGCTAAAGGCATCCCATTTATACTGGAGCAACATCTTCTGTGTATTCACAAGAAAAACGCCTTCTGGGTTTTGTTCGCAGCACAGAAAAACCATCTGGGTATCTTTCTGTTTTTGCATGCAGTCTTTATATTTTGCAAAAACGCGCTTAGAAAGCTACAGCAGGACCCCTCTCCGTTGGCAGCTGCAGTTCTGAAGATAGTTTTCAAATGCTCCGTTCTTGCTCATACAGACTCCTTTTCCCACGAAATTTTTTTTGATTTTGGCTATTTTTTTGTGCTCTATGCACTAGTGTAGTCGTTTTTTGATTTTGATGCCAAGATTTTTCAGAAATTGCAGATTCTCAGTCGTGACATTGCACGGTTCTCGTTTTGGGAACTTCGGAGGATCATAACTTTCACATATGACCTCGTATCGAGGCAATTCCTTTTTTGAAAGTGCATGATTTTTTGAGTAGATTGCAGTGGTGCTATTTATTTCTCTGGATAGTATGCCAAAGTTGTATTTTTAGCATATGCTCTTCATGAGGGTTTTGTAATGCATTGAAATCAAGACCACTTAGTATTTATTGCTAGTGGTAGTTGTAAACGCACTAATATAAAGTGCCAAATCATATTTTCTTGGGGGGGTTCTTTGATTGAGTGAAAAGGGGGGGTTGTCTTGGTTGGGTTCTCTTCTTTTCGACACTTCTTCTCTGCATTTCTTCATCATGGATCAAACAAATCTGCCTATCCTAACTCCATACAATTACTTTGAGTGGAAATCATGCATGACAATTCACTTAAGGAAAGCTGGATTAAATAGGATAACTATGGGACTTGAAACTGAACTTGCTAAAGATGAAGATAAGCCTAAGTGGTTTAACAAATGTGATGAGGCATATGGAACATTGTGTTTGTCTGTTTCTCCTGATTTGCTCTTTCACATTGAGTCTTTGAAGACACCAAATGAAATCTGGACAAAGCTAGAAATACTATTTGGCACACAAGATTCAATGAGGGGTCATATGTTGGAAAATGAACTAATTAGTTTAAGTCCAGGCAATTTCAACACAATACAGGATTTCTTCACTAAATTGAAATCACTAAGGCTGCAGTTAAAACAATGTGGAATTGAAAAGAAAAATGAACAACTGATTCTTAGTATTCTCTCTAAGCTAAGTTCAGAATATTCTGTGTTTGTTTCTACTTTCTATGCTACTAAGGGTGCACTTGGTACTCAATTCACCATGCCATCTTTAGATGATTTTGCTGTCAATTTCACTCGGGAACAGGACAAGCTAATCCAGATGGGCACTCTTAAGTCCTCTAAGTCACATGCCTTAGCTGCCAACCAAGGCACAAAAGAACAGAAAGGACAAAGTTGTAACAACAATAGTAAGGATAAGAAACAAAAGAATAGCAAGGAGAAGAAGGTCAGATAACGGTTGCTTCAAAAGCAACTAATGAGACCCAATATTCCAAGGGTGACAAGCCTAAGAAAGAGAGGGTCCAATGTGCCTATTGTAAAAGACCCGGTCATGATGAACATAAATGTCTGAAGAAACAAATTGATCACTTGACACACATTCTTGAGAAGAATAATATCAGTGTTCCTGAGTCTGTCAAACAGAGTTCTAATGAGGGGTCTAATAAGGCAAAAGAAAACAGCAAGGGAAAAGGAAAGGGCAAGGCCCTTGTTGCAGTTGCTTCTTCACCATCCACTTGGGTTCTTGATTCGGGTGCTTCGCACCACATGGCTTCATCTAAGGAAGAACTTGCATCCTTGGAGCCGTGTACTATGCCTTCTATTTTGATGGGTGATAACACTCCTGTTGAGGTGTGTGGGAGAGGGTCTGTTGATGTGGGGGATGGCACATTCCATGATGTTCTTTGTGTGCCCTCATTATCAACTAATCTCCTATCGGTATATCAGATCACTCACACAGGTTCAGGCAAGCGGGTTGAGTTCACTCCTGATTCAGTGGAGATTCGTGAGTTGCACAGTGATTCTACAGTGGCAGTTGGGAGAGCAGATCATCAGTCACGACTCTATCTGTTTTCTCACTTTGTTCCTGATCCTCCTTCGACTGTTTTGCTCACTCATTCTAATGATGTGAGTAGATTATGGCATGAGCGGTTTGGCCATCTTAACTTCCGCTACTTGCAGCAGCTTAACCAGCAGAGCATGGTCACAGGGTTGCCTTCAGTTCAGTTTTCAAGTGGTGTTTGCCAAGGTTGCATTCTTGGTAAGCATCCTAAGGAAAAGTTTGACAAAGGTAAGGCATGGAGAGCTTCACAGATACTGGAGTTAGTTCACAGTGATTTGGCTGGTCCATTTCAGCATCCTTCTTTCAGCAGGGCTAGATATGTCCTCACATTCATTGATGACTTCTCTCGAAATACTTGGGTGTACTTTCTCAAACAGAAGTCAGAGGTATTTGATCATTTTCAAGACTTCAAGACTTTTGTAGAGAAGCAATCTGGGAAAGCCATCAAAGTTTTGTACACTGACAATGGTGGTGAGTATGTCAACCATCGGTTTGAGAGGTTTTGCACTTCAGAGGGGATTGATTTGCAGCATTCAGTTCCATACAATCCTCAGCAGAACGGTGTTGCAGAACGGAAGAATAGGTCCTTGAAGGAAATGGCGAACTGCATGATTCACTCCAGATCTCTTGCACCACAGTATTGGGCAGAGGCCATTAACTATGCTTGTTATATCCAGAACCGTGTTCCTCACCGAGCCTTAAAGGGAGTCACTCCTTTTGAAGCTTGGAGCGGTCGGAAACCATCAGTTAAGCACTTTTGAGTTTTTGGTTCTCCTGCATGGGCCCACATTCCTACAGAGAAACGCAAGGCCTTGGATCCGCAGAGCAGACCTTGCATATTTGTAGGTTATCCTGATGGTGTGAAGGGTTATCGGTTGCTCCACCCTACTACACATGAGTTGTTCATCGAGAGGAGTGTTCAGTTTGAGGAGGGCTCTTCAAGCTCACTTTCTATCACTTCTCCAACTCCTTCTACTTTGACATTGGAGTCACTTGAGATACATGACAGATCTTCTGATGAATCAGATTCACCTGAGCAGTCTTCTACCTCCACTTCTGATGCAGAGAGCGATTCAGAGGACTCACCTCCTTCCTCTCCTAGTCATCATTCAGAGGTTGATTCTTCTCCTCCAGATTCTCCATCTTCCGGTCCACTTTGGGCTAGACAGACCTTACAGTCTGCAGGTGATTGGGTTGGGGATCCATCAGACACCAGGCGGACTTGTTCACAGTTCCAGGATGCTCCACATGTCTTCATTGCTACTGCCTCAGATCCACAGTCTTTTCATGAGGCTTCTGGTATTCCTGAGTGGGATACAGCTATGCAGGAGGAGTATAGTTCCTTGATGAGGAACCACACTTGGGATCTTGTCCCTCTTCCTAAGGGAAGAAAACTTGTTCGATGTAAGTGGATCTATCGGACAAAATTTGCAGCAGATGGGTCGGTTGACAAGTATAAGGCTCGCTTGGTCGCAAAAGGATTCTCCCAAGTTTCTGGGATTGACTACTCTGAGACTTTTGCGCCAGTTGCCCGAATGAATTCCATCCGACTTGTTCTTGCCATTGCTGCAGCTAATCGTTGGGAAGTACACCAGATGGATGTGAAGAGTGCTTTTCTTCACGGTGACCTTCAGGAGGAGATCTACATGGAGCAGCCACAGGGGTTCCTTCAGGATTCTTCACTTGTGTGCCTTCTTCGGAAGTCTCTCTATGGCCTCAAACAGGCTCCTCGAGCCTGGTATGCCAAGATGGATTCCTTCCTTCTATCAGTTGGGTTCACTCGGTGCCATTCTGATCCCAATGTCTACATTCTGCAGCAGGATGATTCACTCCTCTTTCTGGTTCTGTATGTTGATGACTTGCTGATCACAGGGAGTTCTTCATCCACCATTGGGGTTGTCAAAACTGCCCTTCATGACAAGTTTTTGATGACTGACTTGGGCTTGTTGCATTACTTTCTCAGGATTGAGATCTACCAGTCTTCTTCCGGGATCACCATCACACAGTCCAAGTATGCTCTAGATTTGCTCTCGAGGTTTCATATGGATGACTGTAAGCCTGCTCCAACTCCCTTTCTTTCTAGAGTCAAACTTGAGGCTCAGTGTTCTTCTCCACTTGTTGATGGCACTTTGTACCGACAGCTTGTTGGGAGTCTCATTTATCTGACTCATACGAGACCTGACATTTCATATGCTGTAGGCATGGTCTCTCGATTCATGCAGGAGCGTTATGAGCTGCACTAGAAAGCAGCCAAGCGGATCCTTCACTACATTCAGGGTTCTCACAGTCTTGGGATTCACTACGCAGCGGGTATTGAGCTTGACTTGGTGGGCTACACAGATTCTGATTGGGCGGGCGATTCTCAAGATCACAAGTCTACTTCAGGTTACAGCTTCTCACTTGGTTCAGGTCCTGTTTGTTGGTCGAGCAAGAAGCAATCTGCTATTGCTCTATCTTCTATTGAGGCCGAGTATCGGGGGGCTGTGAATGCCTCTACTGAGGCCATTTGGCTTCAGAATCTTCTCACTGAGTTTGGTATCCAGATCAGACGGCCATCAGTCATATTTTGTGACAACCAGAGTGCCATTCAGATCTCACGGAATCCGGTCCATCATCAGCGGACCAAACACATAGAGGTCCACATGCACTACATCGGGAGCTCATCCATGGCCACGTCATCGACCTTCGCTACTGTCCGACTTCCGAGCAGGTTGCTGATATCTTCACCAAACCCTTCACTGAGAGCAAGTTCCTTCATTTGCGAGCTTTGCTGGGGGTGCGGGATGCTTCATCTTCTGGGGGGGCTTCTTCCTCTCACTCGGAGTCTTGACTCTCTCTACTTTTGGGGGGGTCTCTTCTCTCTCTCTTTGGGGGGAATTTTATGTACATGGGTACCTCATCAGGCTTGATTTGCCGGGACCCATTTCTCCATCCACCTAAGCTTCACTTATGGGGGGGTGTTAGTGTAGGTTTTTATTTCCTAGATGGATTATTTATTTTTCCTATATTCCTAGGTTTTTCCTACACTTCTATTAATCTCGCTTAGGTTAATAAAGCATGTCTTATTAGGTGAGTAGTTGCGAGGTGTCACCTTCCTACATGTGAGCATCCATTAGCTATCTTGGGAAGATACTTTGCTATCTTTAGTCCGATAGATGGTTGCTCCTCATTGGTCGGTGTTGCCACCTCCTCTCTCTTCCTAGTCTATATAAGCATGCTACCTGGCTTGTATTTTGCATCTTTTGCTTTTGCATCCTCTTAATGCTATTTTGCTTCTAGCATTTGCATTACTCTCTTGGAGACTAACTCTGTGTTGCTATTTTGATTTCGTATCATTTGCATTCATAGTTTTAATATCTATTCTTTGCATTAGTTTTCTGGGTTATTAATCTTTTCAGATTCTAACACTATCCACTTGTGAGTATCCTTTATACACAAGCCTTGGCTTATTCAATTTGATTCATAGCTACTCAGATATGATATTATTTCTCTTTTTCTTTGTTTGCTACTACAGATTCCCTGGGCCCTTTAGGTTCAGCGCTAGCTTCATCTAGTAGAATTTCTGCCCTTGCAGGTTCAGACTCAATGGTCTCTGATTTGGGTACTTCATCTATCACAGTCTTGAACAGTTTTGGACCTTGTCCTAGTTCAGCCGGGTCCTCGAAGAAGTTCAGACTCATCTACAGCTTGTTCCCTTCTGGCACCAACTAAGACATCTGTAGTGTCTCTTGCTCTCTCAGATATTTCTTCTCGACTTCATTCCAGAGGATTTATGTCCATATTTTCTTGTTGTTTTGTGTTTTGTTCCGGTGAGGGTTCCTTAACTATTCCCTATCTTCTACATCCTCAGTTTGATACTCAGGAGACAAAAATAGTTTTAGTTTTTCCTAAATTGCCTCTGCGTTTGCTTCTGTAGCATCACTCTTTGTACTATAATAATTTTGTGATCTATTCCAGCCCCAAGAGAAAGGATATTAAAGTTAGCAGGCTTGATCATTGAAGCATTCTTAAAATTTTCAAATTTGTTTTTCTTATTCATCTCTGCAAGCATTATGGCTTTTGCATCCTTGCTTTTTCTCTGAAGTGAAGGGACTTCTAAGTCTTTCAACCTTGTTTTGATCCTTCCTTCTAAATAGTCATGTTTCCTCTTTGTAAGCTCCATCTCCTTCCTCAGCCTGTCCTTCTCAGCAACCAAATTTGATGACCTTGTAGAAGACATCTTTTCCTGCAACATCTGCTTTACGATTTCTGTAGGATAGATAAAATTATTTATTTCCTTCAGTGCCTTTTTCTTCTTTTCCACATCAGCTCTACCTAAAGTTTGGCCCTTAGCACGCTCTACTTCCAATTCACATTTCTTAAACTCTTTCTTAAGGGGTGGCTAATCAAACACCCTCTCCATCTGCCATCTAGCTGCACTATTATCACTGCCTCAAACACAATCCAGGTACTTGTGGATAATCCTATTCTCAAATTTGTAATGCTTGTCAGTCTTGGTTGCATCTACATTTCTGACCATGCAAAGACAACAAATATGCTATCCTGACCTTGACATACCAATCCCAATTCTCACAAAACAACCCACAATGATCTATTTGAAGAATGGCTCCATGAACCACTTGGCAAGCTTTGATCCCTAAATTGTTATACTCTTAATATCTTCAAAGGAGGGAATATCAGAATTTGTACCTTCTCCACCACTGTCATTTGGATCTCCATGACTGCTTGAACTTTGATCCCGGTTACTAGAGGATGATGGACTAACATTAGGACTAGCATGAGACTTTCATTTGCCAGGTGAAGAATCCCATCTTCTAGATGACCTAACAATGTCCTTTCGCATTCTCTGCACATCTGAATCCTGTGCCTTCTGTCTCTTTGCAACTAATTCATTTAAGGCATTTTCTTTCACTGTCATGGTAGATTTCACAGAAGAGCGCATCCATGAAGATGGTGGCCCTACATCTTTTCCCCTCTAATTCCTAGTCTCATTTTGTTGAGCTTCAGCCCTCTTCCACACCAAAAATTATCCCTCGCCTCTTTTCTTTCTACAAAAAGCATCTACTTGTCTAGTTCAGACAACTTTCGAAGCCATTCCCTATCTTCATCATCTTTGAACAAATCACTCTCAAACAATAATCCATCACTATCTGAATTGTCTCTCTGGCCCACATCATCATTTTCTTTTTCACTAGAATCAAATCCCTTCTTCAAAGGCGTCCTTGTCCCAGATGTCTTTCTATCATCAAAATCATCATTATCAGAATTATAATTGCTGCCATCATCTGAAAAAGAATCAATTGCTTCCTCTTGGTTAGAGCTCAATTCCTTATGCTTTCCATCATGGGCATTAGTTCGACCAGCTGCCTCCAACAACGAATTCTTAAGATCTGCCATAGTCCTTGCTTGATTTACAACTACTACAAATACAACCTTCCAGGGGCATCTAAATGTGTATGACCAGGTAGAATGCAAAGAGATTTAGAGATCAAACAGGTTCCTTTTTATCCTCTGTGCGGCTTGACCTATTAAATGCTCATTCAAAACACTGTTAAGACCCTTCACTGTAGTTGATTAGGATTGCTTCACAATATGCCGCATTATCCCTTTTTATTCTAGTTTTTCTTTTGAGAGATGTGTCACTTCAGATTTCATCAAACACCCTTGTGTCGACTTCTGGCACCCACTTTCTGGTTGGGGGATTTGGATTTTCAGCATCGCTCCCCTTGAGCTAGAGCACTCAATTTACTTCCTAGAGAAAGTATCCATACCGGATACTGGTGCGGATTGATCCCTGACTTTAATTACTTCCTTCTTGATCCATACCTTGTTCATTTCTTTCTTGGTTTCAACCGGATTAACTTTCTCTTTTCCCTTGTCATTTCTCTGTTATGTTTTCCTTTTTTCAGAATGATGATTTCTCTTCAATTCCTGCTTCTGCAAAACTTTGCAATATGTCTAGGTTTGTTGCAATTGAAACATACCACATTCATTTGTCCTTGAATCCTTTCATTGACTAAATTTGATCTACATTGATTAGCCATGTGTCCAAATCTATTACATGCAAAACACCTTTTATTGAATGATTGATTGTTCCTAATATTTTAAAAATTAGTCCTTACCAAACTTCTGCATTCATTTGATCTGTGTCCCATTTTGTAGCATGCATTGCACCTAATAGAGTTCTGACTTACTTTACTTTTGCATACAATAGCTTTATGACCAGTTCTATTGCAAGTGAAGCATTTACCTTTGAATGATTGTTCATTCCTCCCATTGTTGAAACTTTTCCTAATCTGATTTCTACATTCATTTGCTCTATGACCAATTTTCTTGCACTTGAAACATTGACCAAAGAGTAATGGAGTCTTTTGATTTATTCTACTTCTACATTGAGTAGCCTTATGACCAAACTTATTGCATGAATTACAATACTCATTGAAAGATGGGTACCTTTAAGCATTTGGTTGTCTGACCTGAGGTCTTCTAGGTCTTCTTCTTTGATTTTTGAACTAGTATCCTTTGTTTTGCCTTGGCTCAGTGCTTATTTGCCTAAAGTTTGAGCTTTGTCCTTTCTCAAATCCTAAACCATGTTTGTCATCAACATTCCTCTGACTAGCAATCATTTCATCAAGATTGGTAGTACTTATCTTGAATTTTTCTTCAAAACTTCTGGCCTTTTCCTGATCTATTTTCAAACTTATAATTTCTTTTTCAAGTTTTACACAATCTTCTGACCTATTTTTCACAATCAAGTTCAGATCATCTTCTGCTTTTGTTCTTTCTGTAACTTCTGCTTCTAAATCCTCTAGGGCTTCATTTGATGATAGCAATTGGTCATTGACTTCTTTGTATCTGTCTTTGAATTTCTTGACTTGTTCCTTTAGTTTTAAGATACATTCATTAGCTTGCTTCAGATTCTCCTTCAAATCTCTAACCTCAGCTTTAGAGTTTTCAATATCCATTAGAGTTGCTTCTAGTTGGTTGTATCTCTCATAATTTCCATACCTTCTTGTTGCCATGATCACACTATCCCAGATCTTCCTTAAGTTGTTAGACTTCTTCCAAGGAACCTTGCTCTAATACCAATTGTTGAATGTCAGGAACACTGAGAGGGGGGGTGAATCAGTGTTCTATAAATCTTTTCATATACTTTTACTTTTAACCATTTCAAAAGAATAATCCAATAGAAGTAAAATTTACAACTGAACAACATCCACAAAGGCATGACACATAACACCAAGATTTTTACGTGGAAAACCCAAAGAGGGAAAAACCACAGAGAGGATTAGCTCTCATATATATATTGTAATCTTTACAAAAATGATATTCAGGCTTGGTCACTCCATGGGCCTAGAACATGTTGGCTTACAACCATGAAGTATAACTAAGTTTAGCAAGCTCATTGCCTCAACCCTAAACCTAGCAAGATTATAATAAGGGTTGTTAAACCCTATTGGAGGCTCACTGTCGGCTTATTGCCTTGATGACAACAACATGCTTCCACTTAGATCACACATGATAACTGAATACTACTTAGGCATTTGCTACTATGCTAGGGTGCAGTCATTTAACAATTGTATTATGAATCCCAAGTCTTCATCGCTGCTGATCCTCTAACTCTGCTCCACTATTCGCATCTTTGCATCACACACATTCCACCACACATACACAACTCAACTGAAGATCATCACTCATATATATCCTTATCATGATTTAATCCATAATCAGGTCAACATCTAAGAAGTGAAACGTGTACATAGAAAGATGTACCTTGTCACTCAATCCAATGCACTATGTGTCGCGTGGACCCAAACCTTTTCCCAAATGTGTTCATATAGGTCAGCTCTAATCATTCAATTACTTACATAGATCTTTCACACACTATCCTTTCTCCACATCATGATTTATCTCACTAGTCAGCCTGTTCCTCCAAAGCATGCTTAACAACTTCATCTGCTGACTTACAACTTTTACTGAGGATCTCAAAACACCTTCCAAAACATATCAAGGACTCTTTATCCATTCCCAATCTTGTCCTTAGAACCACAAGGCATTATTTCATCTTGTAGAGAAATGTGGACCATTAGGACTCAGACATTGTCTCTGTCAAACACTATGCCAATACTTAGCAGCTTGCAGCTAACCTTCTGGTGGACTTCAGATCTCTTAACTCTAGAATAAGACACTTCATACAAGTGTTTACAACATCTTACAATTGCATAACAAAATACTTATCTGTGGAGTAATGCAGACCACTGCACTATGCCTTGTTCACTAATCCTGCTAGCCTTTGCTTACCTAGACTTAGTCATTTCTTTAAGATGACTTCCGAAGGAAGTCAAGACATAATCTTTGAGGCATAACACTATCAAATAACTAAGAACATCATACCTAAACCACATTACCAGATCATCATCTAGAAAGAAATGCAGAGTAGTCTACCAGGTTGTTCTTCAACATACCACTCACTATCTATACTGCACTTCACTGTAACTCACTTGTTTCTTTCGGACAGGATAATTTTCTCAATATCCTCAACATACAATTCTTCTAAACAAGTAATAGAATAAGATACAGTTGACACCAATGATAACAAGACTATGTTGACATCAATGACAACACCGATTAGGCACATAATTGCAACAAAGAGAGATCATACAACCCCCCATAATGAGATAACTCGTTGCAACAAAAAGCACTAGAAGCACACTTGTGGAGTAACACTGGAATCCTCAATCTAACAAGAAAGGAAAGATACTTTTGTTTGCTAAAAACCATATTAGAGTCACTCAAGGACTCAGGTCAGAATCATGAAAAAGCAACAACAGACCCGATGCTAAGGAATACTGGAAAACTCGCAACTGGCACAACTCTGGAATCTATGAAGCAATAGTTGATTGGGAAATGATCTAAAACTGAAATGAAGTGCAGAGAAAATGCAAACCTAATGCATGCAAGAAAGGAAATGGTGCATGCACTAATGAATGTTCACATCAGCTTCCATGAATAAAAATGGCCTTAGATATGTGTGTTTACAATGTTGGAGTAGAGTTTTCCATAGTTTTACAATGTCCAAAATGGACCCAAATACTGAAAGTACAGAAATATCTCAGAATCAGAACATCAAAATAGCACCATTGTGTAGTGCTCAGAAAAATATCATCTTTCAAAAAAATAATGACCTCAATTCAAGATCATATGTGAAAGTTATAGTCGTTTGAAGTTCTAAAAACTGAAACTGTCTGTCATATATGATAAGAAAACATAATTTATGGAAACTTCATGCACCAAAATAAGAAATTGTCTGAACCAACATATAGAGCACAAAAAATTAGCTAAAATAAAAAAAAGAAGGTCGCAAATTGGAGGTCGGGAGCCCGAGTTATGGCCTTCAAAAGTTGAACTGGAATTTCCAAAACGCTAATGAAGAGAGGGTCTGCTGTAGCTTTCTGATGTCATTTCTACAAACTATATAAGCTGTATGTAAAAACTAACAAATACCCAGATGGTGTTTTAATGCTGTGAACAAAACCCAAAAGGCATTTTTCTTTTTTATTATACAGAAGATGTGACTCTAATGTAAAAAATGCTTTAGCACCAAAAAATGACCCCAGCAACCAAAAAATAGCATGCAAAGACTGAATCAGCTACCTAAGACAAGAAAAGGCATGCTGCAACCTACAAGATTGATCAGAATATATAAAATGCAAGTTGATTGTTAGATTTGAGCTAGAGAGTCTCCATGAAGCTCCGAAAAAACATGCAACTAGTAAGTCAAAATATGAACCCTTAAAACAATCCTACACTCTCAGATTTCTTAAAAAAATGCTAACCCACAACTCACAACCGCTCTGATACCATGTTAGATTTCCACCCAAGAATGCAAGTGATTGAGAGAAAGCAAAATAGAAATTAGATATGAGCTAAATAAACTGCATTCAACTCAAGAGAATGCAAAGCAATACAATAGAATGGGGTTGCTCATATGAGAGCAAGAGGTGGATATATATAGGATATTCCACCCAAGAGACTCAATACACAACTAATGTGGGATAAAGTGAAAAAGTCCCTAAGTAAACTTAACCTAGTGTGAATTATGTGAGGGAATATTATTTAACTAATAAATAGTTAAATAATATGAATTTTTCCTCACACAAGGGAAACTAGATAGGAAATATTCCTATTCACACTAACACCCCCTTTAAGTGCAACTTAGGAGAAAAGATTATTATGCAAATATGCAAAAAGATGCAAAGCTGGGTCCCAACTATTAGGCCATGTTAGGTACCCATGTACAAATATAAATGAAATCTCTCACAAATGGAGAAAAGGAGAAAACCCAGCGGGACAAAACTCCTCTCCAAAAGAGATGAAATACAATAATGATATCCATCACAAATCCAATCAATCTCTATCCACACAAAGGATGATAAGAGAGATCATACAACCCCCCATAATGAGATAACCTGCTGCAACAAAAAGCACTAGAAGCACACTTGTGGAGTAACATTGGAATCCTCAATCTAGCAAGCAAGGAAAGATATTTCTGTTTGCTAGAAACCATATTAGAGTCACTCGAGGACTCAGGTTGGAATCATGAAAAAACAATAGTAGACCTGATGCCAAGGAACACTGGAAAACTTGCAACTAGCACAACTCTGGAATCTATGAAGCAACAGTTGATTGAGAAATGATCTAGGACTGAAATGAAGTGCAGAGAAAATGCAAACCTAATGCATGCAAGAAAGGAAATAGTGATTGCACTGATGAATGTTCACATCAACCTCCATGATAAAAATGGCCTTAGATATGTGCGTTTACAATGCTAGAGTAGAGTTTTCCATAGTTTTACAATGTCTAAAATGGACCCAAATACTGAAAGTACAGAAATATCTCAGAATTGGAACATCAAAATAGTACCATTATGTAGTGCTCAGAAAAATATCAACTTTCAAAAAAAGAATGACCTCGACCTGAGATCATATGTGAAAATTATAGCTGTTTGAAGTTCTAAAAATTGAAACTACCTGTCATATCTGATAAGAAAACATAATTTTTGGAAATTTCATGCACCAAAATAAGAAATCGTCTGAACCAGCATGTAGAGCACAAAAAATCAGCCAAAATAAAAAAAAAAATCTCGCAAATCGGAGGTCGAGAGCCCGAGTTATGGCTTTCAGAAGTTGAACTACAATTTTTAAAACACCAATGGAGAGGGGGTCATCTGTAGATTTCTGATGTCATTTCTTGCAAACTATATAAGCTGCATGCAAAAACTAACAGATACCCAGATGGGTTTTTAATACTGCGAACAAAACCCAGAAGGTGTTTTTCTTTTTTATGTATAGAAGATGTGACTCTAATGTAAAAAAATTGCTTTTAGCACCAAAAAATGACCCCAACAACCAAAACATTGCATGTAAAGACTAAATCAGCTACCTAAGACAAGAAAAGACATGCTCCAACCTGCAAGATTGATCAGAACATATAAAATGCAAGCTGATTGTTAGATTTGAGATAGAGAGTCTCCATGAAGCTCTGAAAAAACTTGCAATTGGTAAGTCAAAATATGAATCCCCAAAACAATCCTACACTCTCAAATTTCTAAAAAAAATGCTAACCCACAACTCACAACCACTCTGATACCATGTTAGGTTTCTACCCAAGAATGCAAGTGATTGAGAGAAAGCGAAATAGAAATCAGCTATGACCTAAATAAATTGTATTCAACTCAAGAGAATGCAAAGCAATACAATAGAATGGGGTTGCTCATATGAGAGTAAGAGGTGGATATATATAGGATATTCCACCCAAGAGACTCAATACACAACCAATGTGGGATAAAGTGAAAAAGTCCTTAAGTAAACTTAACCTAGTGTAAATTATGTGAGGGAATATTATTTAACAAATAAATAGTTAAATAATATGAATTATCCTCACATAAGGGAAACTAGATAGGATATATCCCTATTCACACTAACAACTACCAGATAACCTTGCAGAGGCATTAAGGCGAAGAAGAGAGAAAGCCTTGAAACTAGATGAAGATCTTAGGCAACAAGCAATTGACGAAGTTAGTACTTCTATCTCTGTGGAGGAGAAGGATAAAATAGCACAATTACATGCCATTGAGCTCAGATCAAAGAAAAGGGTAGATACCCTTATGAACTTAGAACAAGAAGATCGAGATAAAATACAAGCAAAGACTGAGCAAATAACAAAGAGGATTTATGAAACTATGAAGGAGGTAGAGAAAACTACTGCACAAAAGGATACACCTCCTCCGCAGAACACAAAACAAACCAACACTCCTCCACATAACACCAACACTCCTCCGCATAACACCAACACTAAGCAGGAGGATGGACAAGATCAAGCAGAGTCTCTAGATACATGAGATAACCAATTAGATTCCCATGATGCATCCTCTTTTTCCTCACCAATCTAATATATCAGGGATTGCCTAGTGCAACAAAAGCAGATACAACTTGTGGTAACTCGTCAACTACTACAATTGCTAGTGATAGGGGGACAGGTAAATCTATCCAATATCTCACCCCTACAGAAGTTACAATTGGGGGACATCTTCCACTCTATTGCGAGGGAAGAAATTTTGTAGCAACATATAGAGGGAAGTGAGATATTGATGGAAGTGGTAGATATTATACAAAAGGAGATGGCAGAGGCACAAAGGGATACATCCCTACCTCCTACCTAGAAACTCAAACAATTGATGCAAAGCTTAAAAGCTCATACTATATATCTGGAGAAGAAAGCAGAAGAGAAGATAACAGAGAAAATAAATCAGAAAATACTTGTTGATGCTTCTATCCAATGTGCTAAAGCACACAATAAACTACAAACCCAGATAAAGAATATCTAGCAAGGTATGGACAAGGCCAAGGTACTTTACTAGTTTTGTTTGCAATGGCCTCCTACGACAAAGACTCTAACAGATCAAATAGAGGCACTAGAATTACAAATAACACAAGTGACCAATACCTATGATCTGATACAAGACAAAAATGGAGCAATAAGGGCACAGGTAGAGACCCTACATTCTCAACTATAGTAATTCCAGAATCAAAGAGAACAAATAAAATCATAAATCAAATAGCTGAGAAAAGTAATAAGATTGAGATTGGCCTCTCTAACCGGAGTATTTACTGAGGCTAAACAAATCACAAAAAAGGTTAAGGTATCAGCTACCTTAGGAGAACTAGAGGATACCTACATACAACTGGAAAACCAAATCCAAAATTTGACATCTGCCAAGAAACAATGGGATACCACTCTAGCTCAACTCAGGGTGATCTACAAAAACATCCTACCAGAAAATTGAAGAACATCTTGGGGACAAGACATACTTTTAAAAGGAGGAGTGGTGTTGGCAGAGAACAGATCAACAAATAGAACCTACTGCAGAGCACCGCAAAGGCCATGCAGAGGATAGAGCTGACTCCTAAAGAGGTATTTTGGGAAAGGACACACCTCTATATAGATATATAGGAGATATATGCAAAGCAATGTAAAGTAAGAGTGTATGAAGAGTGAGTAAGAGAGTAATAGTGTATAAGGTAGAGACCTAGACTTGTTGGTATGAATATGTATATAACTATTGATTATAAAAGAATGTAATGGAGATTTAAGGCTTGTGATATCATTGTGTATGTGTTATGATGTTATTTTTTACTTATCTTTTACTGAATATTAGATTTCTTTAATGTTTATTTATGTTTCTCTCATTACCTGATTGGGGCATAAACTAGACTTACAGACTTGACTGAGGACCAAATCCTCGGACTGGTTCCTCCCCATTTCTTGTCAACAGTTACAATTTTGGATCACAAGTGGGCACCTTATTTGTATGGGCCTCATAAAGGTTCAAAAAGGATTGACAACATAGCACTCAAATTGGGGTTACCTAAGTCAAAAAGGATACAACCTTTCTACCATGTCTCTAGCTTGGAGAATGTTAATAGACTCAAAGTTCCATCTAAGATAGTGTTACCAAAGCTTGATGAAGAAGGAAGAATCATTATGGGACCTCAGACAGTCTACCTCATCCAGCAAAAGAAATTCCAATTGAAGACACCACAAGGAATGATGAAGATTTTATTCAAAGACATCCACACTTGATCATCGTTGAGGACTACATTTCTTTGAAGATGGGGTGAGCTACGCCCCTAATTCTATAGTGTGTATAGGGTTATGAGTAGTTGTCTTGTGGCTACCTTAACTCTTAATTATGATATATAATCATTCTTATAGTCAATTATAGGTTATTAGGTGGGCCTGGGTGGTATCCAGGGCATAATTAGGTATATATATATATGAGCTACTAGTAAGTTTTTCATCATATTGCGAATTGTGTTCTTCATTGGAGCCTTTTGGAGGTTTCCCCCTCAAAGTGGCATATTATTATCAAGTATTTGTAGCATATTTCATATTATATTCTTCTATTATGCAAGTTATTTCATTACAAAACAACTTCATCACAAGATAAGATCAATCATTTCATCATGAACTACACAATATCACAATTATGAGAAGGTAAAAAATGGCTTCTTTATTAATAAAAAAGGTCAATACATCTGATACAAGTATCTTTTACAATTCATTTTTCTAAAAACTCAGAGATACCACTCAAAAAATTAGAACTCTCCTTTAAAACTTCAAGAATAACGAAAACATGTGTTACAAGGCGTCCATCTACTGATTCAACAACTTGGATAGAATATAGGAACTATTTGTGGAGGAATAAAGACAACTTTAATTTCAACAAACTTAGTCAAAACTCAAACTAGGGTGCTGGGGAACATGAGACTGATTCTTCTCCATAAAAAGTTTCTCATAGCATGAAAGAAGCAAGTGGCTGAGTTGAGCAACCTGAAAACCTAGAACTACTCATAGAATGACTCCAATAGCTGCCTCCATCTTCCTCAATGAGTGGAAAGTGGTCAAAACTACCTCAAGTGGTCTTCATTGTTGTTTCAACTACCTTAACTCCTTCCAACTCCATTTACATGAATGCATGATGTGTCTCTCATGACGTGAATTGAAAAGACTCCTTTGGAAGGCATTGGATAAGAGTTTTCCATCAATATGGACTTCAACTATTTCATAAATGGCCATTTATGTCTTCCAACCAACCTTATTTTGTATTGAGGACTCTTGCATGGGCTTGGATAAATATCTTCTATCATTAAGTTCTCAAACTACATCATGAAAGGTTTCTTCATGACTTTCAAACACCATTATCCCATGTTTCTACTTCATTAATGCTAAGCAATTCCATAGGCATTCTTGACATACTTCAAATACCCCAACAAGCCTTTGTAATGATTCCTCATCTGCTCTAGATCTCCTTCTCCTTGAATTCTCAATTCTCTATGTGTAGAATTCATCATCTCAATATAGTCCTTGTAGGGCTTATATGGTAGTAGGTACAGGATCCTTGTATTCATGGAGTAGAGTGATAACCCTATCTGCTGTGTATTGTGCCCTTTTCTTTGTTGTTACAGACCTTCACCACCTGTGAGACCCTTTCTCACAATGTCCCTGAAGATGAATTCTCTATAACTCTTAGACTTTGTAGATATTTCAATTCTTGAACTTCTCCAAAGGTCATATAGACTCTCCACCTAAGAGGCATCCATCATTTCAATGCCTAAAACCACCCTACTAATAATACAAATGACTGTCATCTAAAACTGATGATCTTCAACCTCTTCACCTAACATCAAATGTCTAAGAAGGCATCTGTGCAAACCCTAGACTGTTTACAAAGCTTGCAACACTCTTGACATAGATTTTAATGACTACACCTTTATCCTTGAGAGGTATTCCCATGTGTACCAACTCTTTTAAGGTCATATATGTTTACAATAGGGTTATTCAAAGACTATAAAGATGATGGAAATTCTAACAGAGTCTTAAAATGAAGACATGAAACTCTAAATGCTTGGTAGTCCCTTAGATGTAGCTGAGTTGGCTTAACCAATAACATAAAAATCATACACATTTAAGAAATAAGCTTCCCAAACTTTTGACAAACACTTAGAGACTTGTATTGACTTCTCATACTTATATTAGGTCACAAATGGTTATATAGGCCTTTTATAGGTTAGTAACATGCTTTAAGCTATGGAGAGACTTTTAAGAACTGTTACTAGGCCTCCTAATAGCTTGAAAGGCTTTTAATGGTTCAAATAAGTTCTTTATTGCTAGAGAGAACCTAAAAATGAAAACACATATATCATAAGACTAGACAGGCCCATAAGACTCCTAATAGGATCTCTTTACCCAATGTGAAAACTTCTTCAAGAACATAAGACCATATTACAGTCCTAAGGTTAATAGTCCCTGTAACATTGGTATCAAAAACACCAATATAAAGTTCATAGAGATTATGCATACACTCACAGGACTCACCATCAATAACAGTGCCTCTTAAGTATTTTAACATGCTCCTTTAGAGATTGGAAGGGTTTCAAGCTTGGAAGATATATGTAAATTGTCCCAATGACCTCTTCTTTAGGGAAAACTTGCCAACTACTTGATAGACTGTTCCATAAGTTTTGGTGGCACATACAAGGTATTTAGACACCTAAAATTCTCCTACATCTTTCTGAAAAATACTAAAATATCTAAAATAATTTGTTTGAAATAAAGCAATTTCATAAATCTATTGTGACTAAATGCAATAAAGATTAATGCAGATATTTTTCATGCACTCAAACATACACATTAATGCAGATTTAATCTACATGTCATCTATGTGGTGTGTGCATAGATTTCCTTCACATCAATTCGCCTTTGGCCGGCTAAACACCCCCTCCTCAATTATACTCTCTCTTCGTCGAGAGTGTCATTCCTGCCTTCAAGTCAATTAATTAATCCCACTAATATTTATTAATGTTATTTAAAATTTAAATTAAATATTAGAAAAAATAAGGGTTATGGCATCCTTCCCCTCTTGGAAGAATCATCATCCCAATGATCTAAAAATTAAATCAAATTAAGTACATATTGAACTCATAAAAAAGTTCCATACCAATGTTACAACATGTCTACCCGACAAGGATGTTGATTTACTCCAAGTACCTATTGCTCAAAAAACAAAGTCCTCGTGTCTAATAGTCATACTCTTGCACAAGTTGTTAGCACGTTCATAGGTAAAATTTTAATATCCTTTTCAAGTAGATAGAGATAATCACATCATAAAATGCATTACTAGCATCAAGTAGGAATACACAAAGCACAGAGTAAGAATACAATCATTACTAGGCAATCACAACATACAAGATTTCATAATATCCTAAATAACATAAACATCAAGATTTTCTGCCTTATCTATAAGACAAAAGGAGAAGACTTGTCCAAACAACTCCTAATTCTAGGTCATCAACAAAAGACCCTTAAACAACTTTATCTTACGTTCTACAAGGTTGATTTGATAACATCTTACCCTTGTCTTTCTTTTTCTCCAAGATTTTAGTCCATTTTACTTTCACACCTTTAGAGAGATCTCACAACTCAACATTTCACCATACTTCCACACCATCTCCAATGGTTGATCAATCCACTCAAAATCCTTAGTTCAATCTCAACTCTAACACCATCAATTTTCAACTCAGATTTCTTTATCATCATGATTATCCTTCTTAGCTTCCATCAACTTTAATGCTTCTGCTCAAGTATAAACAATCTAAGTAGAAAGACTCGAGGTCTTAGAACTGAACCTAGAGTGCTCTCAAATACAGTCAACAAAGCCTATTCCTTTTCTAGGTTCAAAACTAAACCATCCAAGATTCCAACTCACCTAAGAAATCTTTGACCCCAACACTAGGGTCTTCAAATCATCCAATGCACCTATACTATTAGGCCATCTGACAAGTTTGCATTGCTATAATGCAACCTTAAGCATAGAAGACTTGAGGTCTGAGTGTTGAACCCAGAATGCTCTGATACCATATGAAACATCCACTCTGATTAACTAGCATAAAATAATATTAGTCTAATAAATTAATGCAGAAAAAGGGAATGAATTAAAAATTTTCCCATAAAATACAACTCCTAGCAGGAAGAACAAAATCCCCTCAATCCTACATTTCTAACAAATCTATCTGGGAGGGAAACAAAGAAAAATAATGAACTGTATTTTCTTAGCATGCCCCTAATAGAGATCTTTTGCTTATGTTTATATAGACTCAAACTCTCTACAAAGAATCTTGCTACCCCCTCAAAGAATGCACGCTCAAAATAAAATAGAAAAAGCAATAAATTCCAATAACATGCACTTTCCCACTTTCTCTCACATTTTCTAAAATTAGTCTCCACTATAATCCACGATTCCCTCAAAGAATAATTAATTGCCTTTATGAAATTGCCACCTCTTATGTGGCCTAAATATAATTAAATAATAATGAAGTATAAAAGAATCTTTCTAAAAAATACTAAAATATCTAAAATAATTTATTCGAAATAAAGCAATTAATAAATATATTGTGATTAAATGCAATAAAGATTAACACATATATTTTTTACACAATCAAACATACACATTATTGTAGATTTAATCTACATGTCATCTATGTGGTGTGTGCATAGATTTCCTTCACATCAATTCACCTTCAACCGGCTAATCACCCCTCCTCAATGATACTCTCTCTCCGTCGAGAGAGTGTCATTCTTGCCATCAAGTCAATTAATTAATCCCACTAATATTTAATAATATTATTTAAAATTCAAATTAAATATTAGGAAAAATAAGGGTTACGACAAAACATGACCCTTTCACTCTTGACAAAACCTCCTGAAGACACTTCTCAGAGCTTTTCACAATATTTTGACATTTGTGGATGTTGTTTTAGATCTTTACACTGTGGAAGACTCTTGAAATCCTTTAGGTAATGCAGAGTCTGAGATAGCTTGATAGGCATGTTTAGTGATTTTCAAAACCTCTGTCATGCTCCTTGTCCCTCATTGTTTCCTAAAAAATCTGCATGTTAGAGAGAAAGTCCTAGCATTCTATGCTTTGACTGAAACCCTAAAAGACCTAAACCCCTAATACTTAGACTTTCATTCAAATTAGGATTCCCTCCATGAGATGAATGTGGTTTTGGAGACATAATATTCATTTTGAAAATTAGGATTCAAAAAAGCATCACTTCACATGACAAAATATCACACCTTCTAACTTTTTATGGAATACAAAACCTTTCTAAAGACCTTATGAATGCTTAGGATCATGACTAATGCTTGGAAAGACTAAGGAATGAATATTTAAACACTTCTAAGGACTCCCATGACTGTTTGAGTTATGCAAACTCAAATGAGTCAACAATGTCATGAGGTGACCACAAGAAGACATAGTGCAAACATGCTTTAAACTTTCAAAATGACAAAAACTAAAAAATTAAAGGCCCAAAACAAATAATATTGTAAATATGCCTCCCAAAAGAAAATACAAGTTTGGTGTATAATTTGAGCAAATTGGAGACCTAAATTGACCATTTATAACACATAGTGACTCTACAAATTTCTAGGAAAATAGGAATTCCAAGGAAAAAACTACATTTACCATTACATTCCTTTCATTTTTTGATAAATGTCAAAAAAAAGTTTTCTAAATTTCAAAAACATGGGCAAAAGTTATGTCTCATTGAAAATGTCAAAAAAAAGAGTGCAAAATAGTCTTTTAGAGACAAATCTTAGAAAAATACAACAAAATGGGGAAAAATTAATTACAATATGCTGAAGTGCTCAAAAATAGATTTGCAACACTTACAAGAAGTCAAAAATGTAACTTCATATATCCAAGTTATGGTGAAAAGAAAAAAAGCTCCCTTTAGGAAGCATTACACAGGCCTTGGTGGCTTTGTGATGGTTGCAGGGTGGTGCCACTCACTGGGGCAGAGCAGTGGTGGTAGAAACTAAGTGGTGCATTATAAATGGTGGTAGTGATGGTGGTTTAGAGGTCATTGGGTAACGTGGAGTGACCCCCTTGCGAGCTAGTGTCAACAACTGGTGGTGCATTCCCAACAGCTAGAGTGGGGGTTAAGCCCCTTGGTTTGGTAATGACCAGGGGTTGAGTCCCCATAGGACCACACATTAACACAATGCCTAAACCCTACATGAAGAAGTATTAACTACCAATTGGTTAATAACCATTGATCAGAAGATGTGAAAGGAAGCTAGGTGTGCGGAAACGCTTCCTACACTAATCTATTAAGGAGAGGGCTATGCAAATTCAACTTTATCCTAACTATTATAGTGAAGTTGAACCATTAACATGAGATATTGCAGCAAAACACAAGAGCCAGAAAATAGATAGAAGAAGAGAGACAAAGATTTACGGTGGGGAAAACCCTTATCAGGTGGAAAACCCCACACTCAAAAACTTGCACAATGTATTAACAAATCTGAAAGAATGTTTACAACACACTTGCAATGCAAGCTTCAATGGTCTTCAACACTCGTGTCTGGAGTCAATCCAACAACATAACAGTACCTGTAAACTTGTGATACAAAATCCATCTCCAAGCACCTGTTTAAATAGAACATACAAGGCAATTTTAGACCTTTCTTGGAATGGGCATCCAATATGGCATCTTGGACCAAAACCCATGCCTAGGGACACTTGGTCAACATTGTAGAATGTGTCTGACACTTGTCCACAGTTCCCATCGTAAAGAGGTCGCCTATTTCCAAAATGGGCTATGACAAATGCTCTTACAACACTTACGACCGTCATAGAATCTGTCATAGCAGTTACAACTTACAGCTGTAAGAGAATTTGTCATACACATGCTATAAATAGAATATTCTCTTACAACACATCATATTTCACCTTGGGGCACCCAAATATGCCTCATTCAAAGATGCTTCATGACACATGTCATTACCTGTCTTACAACCTTCTATTCTCGACTCTTACATGTCATAGATTCGTCATAGGAATCCGTCATAACCGTTTCGGTCAAACATTCCTTACACAACATAGAAGATGCCGACACATGGTAGAATATTCCTACCACTAAGTGGGACGTCTATCTCCTCATGTGAGGACAAAATAACAAGTTGTCATAATCCATGTAGGATTGACACATCACCGTGCCACATCCCACAATATGATAAAGTGGAATTTCCAATTATTTACAACATAGGCAATTGAATAATAAATACAAACATTACAAATGTAGAGAATTACCAAGGTTGAGACACCTTAATTCCCAACATTCTCCCACTTGTCAAATACCTTGTAAGAGCTAATAGAAAATCAAGATTTAACTGCTATAGGCCAAGAGGCCCATAGACTCCGAACACCATCTAAACTTCTCTGTGCCCACTGACTTCGTCAATGCATCTACAACATTCTTTAGAGTATCTAACTTCTACAAATTTACCTTTCCATCCTCAACCATGTCCCTCACGAAGTGAAACTGAACATCAATGTGCTTGGTTCTAGCATGGAAAGTTGGATTCTTTGCAAGGCAAATTGCACTCTGACTGTCACAACTGATCGTGATCTGACCCGCATCAACACCAATATCAAAACACAATCTCTTAAGACAAATGGCTTCCTTACAAGCATGAGTTGCTGCCATATACTCAGCTTCTATTGTGGACAAAGCAATAACAGGTTGTCGCTTACTCATCCAACTAATAGCACCACTGAATAGTGTAAAAACATAAGCAATAGTGGATTACTGCTGTCAATGTCACCTGCCCAATCTGAATCCACAAATCCACTATAAAAACAACTAATCAAAATAGAAAACTATCATGCAAAGTGAAAACCTATTGTGTAAAACTAGACACCAACAGATAATCACTAGAGTCGAAGGCTAACACAGGGATGGTGTAGGTATAGTACAACAACCCTATGACCATACATATTTCCATATGACTACCAATTGAGCTCCTCCAAAAAGGCTTTAAATTTTTGATTGCCAAACCCTAGCATGCTTTTATGAAAGTGTAGGTTTTGGGCCTTCTAAGCGCAACTGTGAGGTCAATTTTTCTCCAGGATGCATAGTATGAAAGTAGGTGCCCAAAAACCCTAAACAAGAGAAGTATCTTACAAATTCAAGATAATTTAGGAATGGATTTGTAAGATGGCTTTGATACCATGTTGGAGCAGACAAGATCAACTTGCAAGATCACTACCTTCCACAAAAATTAATATGGAAGATAACAAAACTATCATACAAAATTGTGTTAAAAGTGCATAGGATCCCTTGCATATAAAGACAAGGGTGAGTAGGTGAGAAGGTAGGATTGAAAAACTAACTACCCCTCCAAAGATGTGACATGTGTGGGATCACTTGGGACAAGTATGAGGACACATGTAGAGTCCACATGAGGCGAGACAAAAGTAAAAAAGTCTCTCCAAGTGAGCTTAAGATGTAGTGTGATTAGGACCTAGCAGCTAGGAGATAACTAGATAGGTAAAAGCACTTTTCACACTAGCATATCATATGTGCATGATAAAGATAGGATAATACAATAAAAAAATGCATAAATAAAGAATTCGCTAACACCCCAAATCAATATAGATTAGGTGGGTAATGATGGGTCCTGGTAACATGTAATTGTGTTAAGTACCCATGTACAAAATGTTTCCTCATAAGCAGAGAAAAGGAGAAAATCCATAGAACTTCCTCCTAAAGGAGACAAGAGAGTAAGATACTAAGATACCCTCATTGATAAAATAGAATACCATAAAAGTAAGTTGTAGAAACATATGCCAGAGAACAATTGCAACACTATAGAATCAAAGAACCTCCAACAAAATTAGGATCAAAGAGTATATAGTCAAATCAAGATTAAAGAGAACTACAAATCTAATAAAATCAAGAACACAGATCAAGATAAAGAGTTAGAAATTTGCTTGAGTAAGACAAAACAACATTGCTCAAATAACCAAAAAAAATGGAGCACGTTGAAGATGTAGATAGCACAATGTCAACAATCTCATAAACTCGATCAACTAAGGAAGGCTTATGTAAATAAATATCCAAGAGTGTGTATAACTAAAGAAGATAATTCACACAAACAAGAATACAAAAGTGAAACTTCCATAAAATGGAATCCAATGAGTGTTTATACGGGATGTGTTACATCTCATCAGTATGCATGGGCAACCATGTGCTACTTCTGCCTAGTATATAGGAACAAAGATTAGGTACATAGCTCACTTAAATGAAACCAAGGAAGCATTGGCCATAGTACAACACCCCCCATAATGCCAAGTAGGGAGATATATGGTAACCAAATGTATACAACTAGACCTAGGAAAGAAGGTAACAAGACAATGAAGAAATATACAAACAAGAATGCCTAATATGCCACATGTAGTACTTGCAACTAAAAAGGGTGCACAAAATAAGACACACAAGCATGAAGTTAGATAGGGGTATGCAAAACAATAAACCCCCCATGGCACTTTATAAAGTAGTGCAAGTTTAATGTGAATAAGCATAAGTAAAAAGCCCCTAGACAAAGAAAAGTTTGGCACTATATAACATTTTACATTGTTTGATTTTGTTTCAACATGGTTTTACAAAATTTGATTATGTCTAGAATTGGACTAGAATTTTGAAAGTACAATCCAAAGAGAGAATAGGAATAAAAGAGTGGCACCACTACATAATAATTGAAAAATCCTTCACTTTCAAAAAATGGAACTAAAATATGAGTCTATATGCAAAAGATACAAGGGTCAAAGTTCTAAAATCTAGGATAGCTAAGAAAATTGTGATTAAACTAAAACTATGGATAAACTAGGCAAGATCTCTCAAAACCAATTGTACCAACATGTAGCCAATAAAAAAAGTAGCTGGGGAGACTTTTTTTTACCAAAATTAGATACAAGATGATTGGCAACTAGCAAAATCAAATTAGGCCATCCATGAGGCATGTCAAATATGGAAAACTTTTCTAGTTTTAGATGAATTTCCAAAGTTAGAGGTGTTGCCATATATAGAGGTACCACTAAATTTGGGTAAAAATTACCTAAGTTAGCATAAATAAATAAAGACAAAGAAATTTGTCAAAGGTAGAAGAGGGATTGCCTATGCATGAAAATGCTAATCTACCCTAGCAAACCACTATGCCATAATTGTAAAACCACTTTTTGGTAGAAAGAAGGAATGTTTTAGGAAATATCCTACAGGTTTGAAAACTACTTTCCAAAAATTAAAAGCACCATTAAATGCAAAAGATTACCTACCAAAAAGATGAGAAACCCCTACTGATGAGTGTCAGGTAGCACTCAAAATAATACACCCTTTTTACCTCTCTTTTCCACCCTTTTATCCAGTTGTCCTGGTAATTGCACCATAGTAGACTAATAAGATTCGTTTTAATTGCATTAATGAGAGACGAATTGCCAAAGGTCATGATTTTTGATTGAAGGACTAATGTGTAGCAAACTAATGAAAATGTGCAGATAAGTCTTCCTTTTTGCATCTACATGTACAGTTGTACGGGCAAAGGGAATTTTGAGCATCTTTGAAGATGGTCCTAGCAATCTCTGGAGCTGACGTGAAGGATACTACACCAAAATCCAACATTTTCCTAATGTGTTGGAGGTATTTTGAAGCAGGGGAGCCAAGGTTGGATCATCTTCGGAGCCACACAAGAGTCAGGGCTGCATCTCTGGAGCTCTTGGTGATAACACACATCTTGGGAGCTCCTTGGTGACAGTGCAGAGTCTCCAGTACCACTATCAGTCTGCACCTTCGGAGGCAACTGGAGTGCTCCAGAGATTTCTCAACCAACACCAAAATGATTGGGTGAAGACTCTAGTTGACTGCTAGGGGTCTAATTCGTCTTTTATTGATTTTGCATGAGTTCCTAAAAAATTATTAAATACCTATATTTCAGGGCCTCGCTGCCCAGTTGTTATTCAAGTTAAGACTCTGGATTTAGTGGGATTACTGTACCACTAAAATCTATTTCAGTTGCATAATTTTACTCTGCAGTTAAACAATTGTTAAAATAAGAGATTGATGATATCTCATAGACAAACTGATAGTTAGAATAGATTGATATCTCATCGCTTGATTTGATATATAAAAAGGTAGAAGCAAAAAAGAAACATAGATGATTGATATTAGATTATTGTAATCTTCATTTTGTTCCAGATTAGACATACTTTTTAAATACAAGCATATTGATGGAATTGGATTGAAGAAAGATTGTGTTATTCTATTTTTGTACTAAGTTTTTGCCTTAGTCTTTAGTCTTGAGGGCGAGGAGCAAGAGCCCACTCCCGCCATCAAGACATGAGGCTAGTATTTATTTGTTTCATTGTCTAGTTTCAGATTCTATTAGGAAGATAGTTTATTGCTTTCATAAAGATAGATTTATTTCTGTTTATATAGTTGTTTCCAGTAAATGCATAATTTTAGTTGTATGGATTAGAATAGGTCAATTTTAGCAATTTATTATTTTAGCTTTGTTTTTAGTATTTTTAGAACTTCCTTTCATAGCAAACAGATTAGCAGTACCAATCTTTGAAGCAGTTAGATCAGTAGAAGTAGTTAGTGGAATGGTAACCATGGAAACCCTTATTGTAGATAGCCTAGGACACAACCATGGATTTGACACATGAAAACATGATTAAATGCCAAGGTCTGACGATCCTTGTCACCTACTACTCAAGGTTGGTGAAGATAAAATTTTGAAAAAAAGGTGGAATTAATATTAAAGGGTAGATTCATCTGAGGGGACCCGTATATGGGTAGAGAGAACTATTTATATGAGGGTGACATTGTGGTATCACGGGGCCTAAGGTGTGAAGGTCCATGACCACCCCCCCCCCTAATAAGGTTTAGGGGTCTTGCTCCCCATACCTCTTGCGATGGCAAGGGTGTAAGGGGGTAGGGGTAGCCACACCCTAATTTTTTATTTAAAACAAAAAAACACTGCTATAGAGTGCTATACAAATACTTGTTTTTTTACTATATATATTGAAAATTAAAAATATAATTGTGAAAGTTTAAAAAAAAATTAACACAAGCATATGCTAATGATCATATGGCCTTGGGTTGCATGCTTGGGGCCAATTTTTTTAATTTTCCCCATGACAATGAAAATTAGTAAATGGACAATCACTCTCAAGGTTTTTATGTGCTCTAGACATAATGGCCAGGGTCTATTTTGACCAAGGGAGCATCGAAACCAACTATCCAATCAAAGCTTGAAAATAAAACCATTGAAACACTTGATCCTCAACTAGAAATGAACTTCTTCAAGACACCAACATAGCTCTAACATTGTGTTTGAAATATACATGAAATGATACAAAGGTGGACTAAGTGCATGCATTCACAAAATGGACCTAGGATACATCTAAAGCAAAGACCATCCATAAGCATGTGCTCAACAAAGAAAGATTCATCAATATGCAATATATTGAAACAATGAGAAATATACAATGAGGAATGTGCAAGCAAAGAATTTCACAATGACAATAAGGATCAAGGAGTGATCCTTGGCTCTCTTGAAATACCACATTTTTGACAACCCATGCTACAAGATTGTGAGATTGAGGTGAGTACATATAGGAAATACCCAAGAGGAATCCTAACTAATGACAACTAGGTGAGTCACTAAGTGAGGGGACTAAGTAAACAACAACTTTCTAAATATTGAAGATGCTCTCAACAAGATGACACCTATGTGTGGCATCTACACAAGTAGACACCTAAGCAAGCTTATCCTATGTACATGATAAAGCTAGGATAATGCAATAACTAATCATAAATAATTAATGCACAAACACACCATATGATGATGTTACACATGAGGAAAGCTCAAACACATAAGGGAAAACACAAAGCATATGATATAACTTCTAAGCTAGTTCTTTGAAATCATACATAAAATTTGTCATTTAAATCACACTTTTGTTCATAGAGGTACACTTCATGATGATATGGGTAGTCCCATGGGGGACATGAGTTACAATGATCCCCTTTTTTATCTTCGCTTTATGTTTATTTTGTGTTATTTTCATATTCTTGGTTAGCACATGAATGATGTAAGGACACATTTAATAGTGCATGTTGACATGAGTGACTCTGAACATATGTTGTGTAATTCATGTGTCACTTCTTTCTTGTGTCGTTTGTGATTTCTCCTGTTTTGTTTTCTATGGGTTTGTGATGACGCAAAACATGGAGTGATTGACAACCACTCTCATCAGGTTGACCAAAAACATAACTTATTTTCTTTATATTTTTTATTGGCCCTTTGATTATGCCATGCATTGTGTAAGTCTCCTATTCTGATGTCTTTCATTCTTATTTTACCTTCTATAGTATGTCTAATGTCTTGTTCCATGTTCCTCACATATCATGTTTTCACCACTTGGGGGGATCCTCTTTATGATAATTGTTTTGTTATACATTGGTGATGTTCTAATCATGTTTATTCTATGGATTATATTCTTATAGCACGGTTATATCTTGAACTATCATGCTTCCATGTTTACATTTATACTTAAGCAAGTTTACATTTTCACATATAATTATAATGCTACATCTTATGACATCATGCCTAGCTTATGTTTACATGCACATTTTATGATTGCATGCTTACATTTCATGATACTATGTTTATCATGGTTATTATACTCACCTTTACGTATTGCCTCATTTGAGGCAAAATTAAGGGACACCTTGCTTCCTCTCATTATATATGTTTTTTCATGATCACATATTACTATGATTGTTATATGTTTATCACATGATGATATCCTACATGTGTATTTGGTTTTACATGATCACACATTTTCTCCTCTTCTCCGATTTCTTGCATCCCTTGCATGCAACTAATTGGAGGTGGGAAATAATGTCATAAACATTCATTTGATGAGTGTGGTTGTAGTAATGAGCTCATGATTGCTTCCATTCTAGATGGAATCACATTGCTTCCTCTACTCTAGGCAAAATCACATTTCCATTCTAGGTGGAATCCCTTACTCTTTTTACTTTTACTTTTTGAATGTTAGTAATTTAAGAAACTATAGTTAGTGCTTATTTTAAATGATTGATAGGTGCTACTCATTGGAATTTTTTGCTTTTGTGGGTTTCAAGATGGAGCAATCATTGTGAGGAGAATGTATTGAATTGATATCCATATTTGTATCCTTTTTATGAGTCTTTGAATATTTCTTTCAAGTTGTCTAATTTTTTTGCTTTGACATGAATATTTATTGTATTTCACATGTAAGTCAAAATGGGGGAAAAATGTAATGGTGAAAATTACATGTACCCTATGTTGGCACATGCCATAAAAATGCAAAATTTTCTAAGTATTGTGGCACCTTTGTTGCCTTGAGCCTGCTTAACCCATCATTGATAACTAATTAGAGAATTCCTTCAAAGGGCCCCCTTAGTTAATTTTATGCTAAGTTGTGTGCTTTTCCTCCCTTCATACTTTTATGATAATTGATTTAGAACAACAAATATAATGAAATCTAATGTGAAAGGATGCAAATTCTTTAAACAAGTGTTCACCAAAATGTTTAGTGTGGAAAAGAGAGAATGATTAGCATTTGCAAACTAGGTCAAGCTTCTCTTTTCTTACACTAAAATTTAGAATACAAACTGAGCTCAATCACAACGAGAGTGTTAAGCTACAAGTATCTTATTCCTTTTTTTGTACCTGAAAAGATGTCTCAACTAGAGCTTTGCAAACCCTAATTAGCTAATGATAATCCAAACCCTAGTTGTAAAATATGCATTAACAGATAGATTTTAGGAGCATAAATCTATAGACTAACTATAGAAATATAGATGAAAGGTAATAGTGACTGTGCACCTGAAATCTGGAGGCCTATAAGATTAGGGCACCCGCCCCGGAGTCCCGTAAGTTTTCCGACAGTAAAACTTTATGCACTAGGTGTATGTATTTTTGTGAAAGGTCCAAAATCTTGGTTTTTAGGCCTTTCTAGACTCAGGTGCCCACCCCAGTGTCATGTAGATATTCCAAAGATGAAATTGTAGCTTTCGTGATGACTATACCTATAATACTTGCTTCTCCTTCACTTCTTTCCATTTGATCTTCCCGAATCTGACCTACACAAACAAAATAAGGAGAGAGATGGTTGTGGCTGTATAGGAGTTTGCCTCAATCAAACCCCATCTTTGGTATTTATACCTCAATGATAGCTAATATCAAAGTATGCAGATATGTGTGTTGCAAGTATGTGCTAATCGGTGTTGTCATTGATGTCAACATGTTTGTGTTGTCATTGGTGTCAACTGTGTCTTCTGATATTGTTGTTGTTATTTGATTAAGTTGTTGTGTTAAAGTGATCTAAATGCTTTGTAGAGGTTTTGGTGATGTTAGTAGATTGTTCCTATTACTGAGTTTCCAAGTGCTTTTGAGAATATTTGATTAATACTAGAAACAATGTGTTGAAGAGTCTTCCGACTTACAAAATATTGTTCGAGTTTTTGCTTTGCATTTCTTCTGTGTTGGCGATCTGAGTGTGTAGTTTGGCTATGTTGTCAAGAAGTGTTTGAAGATACTAAATCTAGAATTTGGTGCTCTTAATTGTTGTACAGTGAAAGTTATGTTCACCAATTTGAGAACAATATTTGATAGTGTTTATGAGTTGTGCAGAGGTGTCTGGGAGAAAGTATTTTGCTCTGCATTCCTCCGCAAAAAGGTTTTAGGTGTTATGGTTTTGGATATGTGTTCATAAGGAGCTTACCCATCTTCCATGTGATTTGGTGCTTTGGAAAGCAAATTATTGTGTGGTAGAGTTCGACAGTGTTGTGTTCAAGTGAAAGTTGTTGTGGCTGAATTTGTTGGTTTCCAAGTGACTTCAAGATGTTCGTGGATGTTTCTAGATTGTGTTAAAGTCCTGTGTATGGTCTGCAAGTTATGGTTGCGGTCGTGGAAGCGTGTGATCAATAATTCCTTATGTTTACACTATTTGGCCGACCTTGAATGTTTGCATTGATTGAGGAGTTGATTTGGTGATTATGTGAGTGTTGTGTAGCGTGCCTGGATAGATTTGGGTTTGAGCTAAGGAATAGAGTGGTTTTCCTTCATTCCCTTATGCTATGGAATGTTTAGTTCTAGACCTAATTCAAATATTATGTGTTTGTCGACCTTGGGGATTGTGTTGCCGACCTTGAAGATTGTTTCAAGGGTATTGATGGCATAAATAAGTGTCAAGGATTTGTGGATGCATGTGTGTGTGAGGGGGATGATGCGAATGATTTAAAATTGATCAAGGCAACAAGAGCTTTTATGTGTTAGGCTACTAGATGCAGTGAGTAGAAGGTGTCTACAATTTTTGGTGATGCTGCGAAGGTGTTGTGTATGTTGTGGTGTATATTGAGCTTCATTGGAATTGAACTCAATCCATAGGTTAGATGCAATTATATCAGTTCAAAGCATGGTAGTGATCCATTCTTATCTTCTTTCTTTCTTTCTCAGTGGGCAGTGAGTCCACTTGGACAATGAGCCCCCTGTAGTGAACATTCTCTCTATGGCAGTAAGCCTTTGTAATTTGATATTGTTACTACATTATATTGTGAGATAATCCTCACCATGGTTTTTCCCTTTTAGGGTTTTCCACATAAAAATCTAGTGTTCTCTTGTGCATGGTGTTGATGTCTTTAAGTTTTTGTTATTTGCTTTTCATGTTTAAACTTCATAATAGATTAAGAATTTAAGTGAACTGATGTGGATGTGATTATGTTTATGAGGGTTTGAAGTTTTTGATACAACTGATTCACCCCCCCTCTCAGTTGTCTTATGCCTTCAATAGTGTGTGCTTGTTAAACAAATGTGTAAGCATAAATAAATGCAAGATCCTAAATGACTCAAGCATCAAGGATTAGATCCACAAATGTTTCACTCAAGGAAACAACAACTTCACCTCAAGGATATGACATCAATGAAGACTTGTAGAACAAGAAGGCAGCAGCCGTATCCACGGAGGATTCCAAAACTCAAGTTGGAGGCTTCAACTCTTCTCTCAATCATACAAAGGGTTTGACAAACCCTAGAAAGAACAAGATAGACTCAAGATCTTGATTCCTAATCTCCACAACATATCTCCATGATAGCAAAGATCCAAATCTTCAATGAGCGTCAACACTTTGCAGACCTTCGATAGCACATGTAGTAGAATTTTGGCGTAGTAAGCTTGCATGTGAGTTGTGTGTGATAAAATGATTTTCAAATATATTTTAATGCCTCACCTTAGGAGGGAAATAGATCGAAATGAAATGCCATCGTGCGAAAATGAAAATTTGAATTTGAAATCTCGAAACACACAACATAAGCTGACATCAAAACAGAACTTGGAATCCCATGATTTAGGACAGGACTAGGGCACGGGCGCCCAAGTCCAGCCCCCAAGTTTTGCTCCAAATCAGGATTAAGGGTGTCCTAAATGTCTGAAATCCATCATCTCTTTCTAGGTTTTGTTGATAAATACTTCGACATGTGACATTTCCTCGATAAGGTAAATGTTAATCAAGGTTTAGATAAGTACAATAATGAAAGGGGTTGAAGGACACTAAAAGGTAGGAGCTAAACTTAGTGAAATTGTGCTAGGCGTCCAAGTCCAGCCCCCAAATTTTGCTCCAAATCAGGCTTAAGGGTGTCCTAAATGTTTGAAATCCATCATCTATTTCTAGGTTTTGTCGATAAATACTTCGAAATGTGACATTTCCTCAATAAGGTAAATGTTAATCAAGGTTTAGATAGGTACAATAATGAAAGGGGTTGAGGGACACTAAAAGGTAGGAGTAAACTTAGTGAAATTGTGCTAACCCAAGCAGGAGCACAATTTACAACATAATACCTAAATTGCAAAAATGTCAAAAATTTCTAAGTATGAGGGTGTTTGGGTTAATTTCTAGCCTTAGGCAAGTTTCCCCTTACCTTGGCAGTCTTTCCTTTATTTTCCTCAATTCCCTAGTTCCTAGTGGACCCACTTTCTTTATCCCTTGTCTTCCCTCAAGATTTTAGAGTTCTACTTCCCTCCTTATACTTCAATTCTAAATAAATTGGTCACCTGATCCCTGCAATATTAGATATACCTGAGTCCCAAACTCTGCTATTTAGTAGGTTCCTAGACTTTTCCCTACCATCATACTCGAAGGGTGTCATATTATGGATCCTTGAACCCTAAACCCAAATGAGCTTTCAAATTTTTTTCTTCCTTTATAGCATGGTATCGGGTATTCCCAAAATTTAGTCCCCACTTCCCCTTCAAAGTTGCTCGTGGACTTTCATACTTCTTTGTCACTGTTTATCTATCTATCCTACATTCATTCTTGCACCTAGACTTGGTTTTCCCTTGTCATTGGTATCTAGCACAAAGGCTGCCCAAATTGCAAATCCATTGACATCCCAAAACATCTCAAAAATCCAAAAAATAAAACATATCCGAAAATACAAAAAAATCATAAAAAGCCCTGAAAAAATACAAAAAAATCATAAAAGTCCTAAAAAATACAAAAAAAAAAAAAATTCTCAAAAAGATAAAAAAAATCAAATAGCCAATGAAAATCCAAGCAATAAAATCAATCCATTAAATCAATTCTTCCAAATCAATCCAATCATCAAATCACATCACTCATATCATATCACTCAAACAAATTCAATAAATTACATCAAATCAATCACATCTATCAATTCTTCTAAGTCAAACCACTCAATCCAATCAAATCATTTCTTCCGATCCAATCAAATCATTCAATCCAATCATTCCAATTTATCTAATCATCAAAATTGATCATCAAAATCATCAATCCAAATCAACCCACTCAATCACATCTTCCAAATCAATTCAAACATCAATCCACTCAATCACATCTTTCAAAGCAAATCAATCCAATCAATGAATGAAAATCACATCTATCCACACCCCTTCATCTTCCATCATCATCAAACAAAATTAGAACTACATCTCATCTCTATAGTTAAGTACCTTGATCTCATGGACATGGGTATGTAGGCAGTCTGGAGTATGAAGGAAATATCCAGATTCAGGCATAGACAATATTCCTCTTTCTTCTCTCATCATCTTATTCTATCATCTATCTTCATCAATTCATCAATCTTTCAAAACAATTCTTCCAATCAATCACTCAAATCATCAATCCTTCACTTCTTCCAATCAATCTCACCATCAATCATCCATCCAATAAACTCAAATGCTTGAGTCATCCTTTATCCATACCAATCAAGTCAATCAAGCTTGTCAAATTATCCAACCAATCAATGGTCTTGATCCTAGCCTTATTGTAAACCCAATCAATCATCAATCATCAATCAATTAATCATTCATCCTTGTGTTGATCTAGGGATATATCATTCCCTGCAATGACAACACTACTATCATCATCATCAATCAATCAACACTTAATCATTGGTTTAGAGCTTGACAGGGGCAATACCTTGTTTGTTTTTGAATCATTTGTGCATGCTTGCTTGCTTGTGTGTGTTATCATTTTTATCTTACATTTACATCAAATCCAACCCAACTAATATTCATATCTTGTACCTAGACAAGGTTGTATTATGCTAGGGCACGAGACACATCGTCACCTTGGTCTTTATACCTTGGTACATAACGTCTATTGCTAAATCAAACATATGATTGCTCACTTTATTGCAGCATAACGTATCATTCATCTCCTTCACCCATTTCCTATCTTGTATCATTCATCTTATCCCTCCTTTATCATTTCATTTCATTTCAAGAGAATACCTGTGTTTGTTTAACCCGCCTATCCTCTCAAGGGGGCATCCTCATCCTATCATTCCATCATCACCCTATCTTTCCTTCATCATCTTTTTTCCTCTATCCATACTTTAGCTTCTTTGAAATGATGTTACTCAACACAAATTTCATCATATCGAACATCATCTCAAAGAGGGGCAAAATGTAGACACCCAAAAATGTCCATCGCTTGCAATATCTTATGTTTTGCCCCAGGTACCCCCTCTTCATCCTAACACTTCCTCTGATAAATTAAATAAATCTAACATTTATTTAATTTATCCCATCCCTTCACATTATTAAATAAATAAATTTTATTTATTTATTTAATCCCCTTCCCTCTTGAATAAAATAAAATAAATCTTTTATTTTATTTTAATTTAAACCCTTTCCTCACATTCCTTATGATTTAAATAATATTAAATTATTTAAATTATTAAGCCCACCTTCCATTTCCATATCTCAAGATGACTCAAATAATCTCAGAGTTAACTCTTTCACCTTCCATTTCTTCTCTCTTGTTGCACGATCAACTTTGTAATTCCATTACCACTCACAAAATGGAAGTTTTATCCCTCCATCCTCTCATCTTTGTCTATAAATTAACCCACAACCAAGACATTTGCATGGATGAGCTTTTAAGTACCATTACTCTATCGAAATTCCTCTAGCCCTTGCATCCATCATCTTTCATCTCCATCTATCTTCTTCATCCTATCATTATTATGCTGCATATCTGAGCAATCAACATCCAATCATTCAAGCAATCAAACATGCATGCATCAATCTTTCAAGGCATCTAAGGTATTTGAGGGGTTTGGATTGAGGTATTGCATGTTTTTGTTTTATCTTTCATTTTGTCCAAATTTTTTGGTTACAATCATAACAAAACTCCCCCTATCTCAAAATTGATCTTATCATTTATATTTACATACCCCCCCTAAGAAGTATATTAAATCATTCTAGAATTGGATCTATGTACACAAAATTGATATCTTCTATTCTTCTGCTTATATTTATTGCATCAAGAAATTAAAAAAAGGAGTGAACTTTACTTGTCGGCAGGAAGAATGTTCTTGTAGATGGCTTTTAGGTACAGTAGCACGGAGTCCCAGTGTTTCTTAGCAGAAGTATTTGTGCCTACCAAATGATCTACATATATAACATTTCTGCTTCTTCTACTAAAGATGGTGAATTTCCATCTGGAGTACCTTATAAGCTTCTGTCAGCATTCATGTCAGTGTTGCCATTCTCAATCTGCCAATATCTCTTAGTTGACTTCTTTGATCCTTGATCTGCTCTTTTTGACCCTGAAGCTGCTTAATGAGTGCATGAGATTTTTCAATTTGATCCCTTAATGCTCTATTTTTATTCTTTAAGGTTCATATGTTGTAGAAATATTGGATATCTACAACTCAAGGCCATCAATTTGGTCTTTTAGACCCTTCGTTGTCACAGGCCATGTTAGGCAGAATTGATACAATACTTTTGCTTCTTCCAGAGCTTTTTGAATGCTCTTTACACTGTCAACCAACATATTATTTGCATTGAAACATTTTTCTGATAAATCTATCAATCTCTTATTGTTTATTTGTTCCAATACCTTTTTCTCAACTTCTTTCTCCAAAAATGTAGAGTGATTGTTGAATGACTTTGGTGCCAGTAGTTGTTTCATTTGTTGAACATGAGTTAGGGAAGCATCCCTCTTAGCTTCGGGTACCACTTTCTCAATGGCACTCGTTGCTTCTTCTAGAAGCTCATTTTCTTCCACTTGAGACTCTAAAATTTCTTCTTGGGTAGTTGGAATACATTTCCTAGTTGAAGCTTCCATAGAAGAGAAATATTGGACAAATTAATTTGTCCATCCATAATAGGTTGCTGAAATAATTGTAGAGAAGCAACAAACTGAATCTATTTTTGTTGTGCCAAGAATTTTTTAATAGAATCAATTGGGGAGGCTGCTGGGTCATGAGTAGAGCTCCCTGCATCTATATTCACTTGCTCCTCTCCTGAATCAATGACATTATGTGATTTTGGGTTCTTTGGAGGGGAATCATCCTTATCATTACCAATATGTACATTATCATCATGCACCCCTTCATCTTCTTTGTTCTTGGCACAATGCTCAGTGCTTTTTGGAGGAGGAGGAGTATTGTCCATAATATTGTCAATTTGCTTAGAAACTTGTTCATTTTTCTTAGAAATTTGCTCACTCTATTTTCCTTTCTCTTCACCTTCCTTGACATTGTTCTGTGGAGTAGACTCAATATTTTCTTCAGCAGAAGTATTCACATTTCCTTGCACATTTTCTTCATCCTTCTCCTCTCCAACCTATTTTGTGTTCTATGGAGGAGATGCAACAAATTGATGTAGTGGAGAATCATGTGGTTGCTCCACTTTCTCTATTCCTCTTACCTCTTCAAGTATCTTCTGAGTAATTTCCTCTATTTTCTTTGTAATCTTTTCAATGTCTTCTCTATTTTGCATAAGTGTATCTACTCTATGCTTTGTTTTGAGCTCTTGGGCTTGCCTTTGAACCAATTTTTCTTTAAATTTATCAGACAGGGAAGCACCAGCTTTATCCAAAGCTTCTTGTCTGAGTCTCTCATCTAGGGAAATAGCTCCTTCTCCATCCCTTTTTAGATCTTTTTGTAAACTCTCTGATACTCTGGGTAAAATTTCATCAAGGGACTTGTTGTACCTCATCATATACATAGAAATTTCCTTCTCAATAGTGGCTTGATCCTCAAGAGGAGCTTCCAGATGAAGTTTCACAGTTTCATCAAACAAATTGAAACAAATAATTAAATTATAAACTACATCTAGAGACATAGGTTCTCTAGGAGGAGGTGATGGTACCTAGGTGGCACTCTTCTTGCTCTTTTTGAATAGGGGAGCTGGCTCCTCTTCTTCTTCTTCTTCACCTTCTTCAACACCTTGTCCCTTCTTCCTTTTGGCCTTCGTTTTGATCCTTGTTTGCCTTTTCTATTCTTCCTTTTTCTACTTCTTTGAAATTACTTCTTCTTCATCACTATCAATCTCCTCTACAACAGTTTCTTTCTTCTTCTCTTGTTGTACACCCTAGGATGGCTTGTTCTCACTAAATTTCATCTGTGTTTGAGTCTCAGAAGCACATGTATGTCTAATAGAGGTTGTCCTTGTAGAAGAGGTAGGTTGTGGACCAATGGAAGAAGATTGTGAAGTAGATCTTCTTTTCCTTCTTGGTGTAGAATGCTCAAAGGCAAGTGGCACTACATATTCCACAACATTCTGTGCAGTGAAACCTCCAAGTGGAATACCAACCTTTTTGAACAACTTTTCTTTATTCTTCTCTAAATCTTCTTCAACCTTTTTCTTGTATAATTTATCTAGAATCTCTTCATATGTTCCAAATCTCTCACCTTTAGGGTCTTTGGGATGACTTAGCAAGACCTTTGCATAAGCCTTAACTTCCTCATCAGGTACTTCATATGGAATCGTAGGAATCAATTAAGTCCTAGGCTCAACTACTACCATGTAGCAAAAATCCTTATCCACAAAAAATATTATTTCATCTTTATATTTTCTAACCAAATCAGAAGAAATTCTATCCCTATTGTGCATTTCAGTTTGAAAGGTTTTAAAATATCCCCAGAAGACCATTTTATAGCTTTGTGAATCAAATCTTCTCATATACTCTTTAGTCTATGCTGCTACAGGCCTATCTTGTTGCCATATTTTTCCTTTATATCTAGGTAGCTCATTCATGAAATAAAATGCCAGGAAAATGATCAAGGAACCATACTTAAAATTGTAGCTTGGCTCCTTTGTTGTTCTTAGGTTCTCTAATAATTGATCCTTCATGACTTCACATAAGTCAAGATCCTTACCCTCCTTAGCCATCTGATAGGCAGTATGTATGGCTGTAGCAGTTGCAGACCCCTCTCTGTTGGAGTAATACACCTTGTATGCAATGCCCATTGCTACTTATCTCACACTAGGGTCAATAATGTCATCAACAATTAAATCCCTCTTGTCAAACTTAGCACCTATCAATTCAATGACTTTTTCATTCTTGATTGATTTTAACTGTAGTATTGGTCTGGTGGAACATAACCCTATTACTACCCTAATAGCTTCTTTTGTTATCTGGTAGGATTTTCAAGGTATATGAACTTGTCATGAATTCTACTAAGGATATACCTAACCCAGTCATCCTCATTACAGAAATCTAAAAAATCTTTCTTCACATCCAAATGTTTTGCTCCAATGTTGACATACTCAGGTTTGTAATGAATATCATCATCATCCAACAATTTATACCTTAGGGTTTCAAACTTGACATGGTCTATCTCATCCAATTTTTCATGAATATATATCCTAACATCTTCTATATATACCACAGATGCAGGAACATTAGATAATGCTCTATTTTTTTTATTTCTGTTGCCTTATACAGATGCTTCTTAAATTTTGGTCGGGGTTCATCAACAATGTTGATCAATTGAGGGGTAAAAGAGGCAGCCATTATAAACAACCGTGATAACAAGAATGAGGGTTAAGCAGTTTGAAGAATACCTCTATAATTCACTACTAGGGTTTTGCTTTTACACTTTGCTGCTCCAAGATACCAAATGCTTTAAGTGCTCCTTGTATCCTTAACAAAGATCTTCAAAAGATTTAAATGCAAAATTGATCGAATCATATGACAATTGCATAGATAGATCTAACTTTTTGCCATAAATGCTCTTCCTTTTTGGTAGATGCTCTGCCACTAAAACCCTAAATCATTCCACAATATGCCATATTGAAAGCTTTTTCTCTAGAGTTCTGGGGATATGAAACTTCATTGTCTTGCCTATATCCTCCCTTGAGGATTCCATGTTAGTCATTTTGTATGACCTACTTCTGTTAAAATAAGCCTCAGTTGATCAAGGGATTAAGCTAATATACACTAAATTTCTCCCCCTGACCCATGCCATTTCTTTTAATCAATAATTAAATCTTTTACCCTAGGCAGAAGCAATATGTCTTCCAACCTCATGCCTTGAGTCTTCTCTGGTTTTTTTCTCCACACCTATTTGACTTTCTTTTCTTCTGCCATCTCCTAATGTTGATCGGATGGTTTCTTGAAACCATTTTTATAGAATTTTGCTTTGTGTCCAAAACCATTACACTTGTAACACACCTCATTGTATTTTGGTGATGCACTGGTATTTTTCTTTCCATAATGATTGTACTTTGCCTTGGATTGACAATCAATAGCCCTATGACCAAACTTGTTGCATACAAAGCAATATCCATAAAAGAAATGAGATAATCTAGGATTATACTTGGGAGACATGAAAAAATTCTTTCTCATGTTGTTGTTTCTTCTTTCCTTAGATCTACAGTTAGTATCCTTATGTCCATATTTATTGTAGGAAAAATAATAACCATGAAATGAATGAGAGTTCACATCATTGTATCTTGGAGGCCTAAATGAATTATGGTTCATCTTGCTTCTACATCCAACAACTTTGTGACCAATCTTATAACAAGCATAACAATTACCATTGAAATCTTGAGGATACCTAGCATGAGCAATTTGTTTAGAAGCAGGCTTTTTGAAGTTCTTCTTCTTGTTCTTTCTTTGTCTCTGGACAGGAATGAATCCATCTTCTTTTGCATCTCTGGAGGCATTCTTCTTAGGATTTTAGTGTAGAATTTTTCCTCCTTTATTTCATACTTTCCTTCTGCTTTGAAGTTATCATAAAAGTTTGCAGATGCATTGGTTATAGGACTTTCCCCTTTTTCAAAGCCAAGACCAGATTTTTCTTTTGATGAATTTTGAGAGTTAATCAACTCATCAAGAATTTCAGAACCTCCTTTCAGTTTTAACTCTTTGTCAATTTGTTCTTTTACTTTTTCTAGTTCTTTTCTGAGAGTGACAACTTCTTCCCCAAGTTTTGAACATTCAGCTACTTTCTCATTGAGCTTCATATTTAAGCAGTCTTCAATCCTCTTGCCTTTTTCAACCATGAATTTCAAACTAGAGATCATATCTTCTACCTCCTTGAGTTTAATGCCACATCCTTTATCTCCTTCTACTTGAGCTTTTATTTTGCCAATTTCTACTTTTGATTCTTTAGCTTGTGTCTTACATTTTACAATTATCTCCTTTGAATTTTCAATCATGGCCTCATATTCCTGGTTTAGTTCTCTTGCTACATCCAGATCCTCAAGGGTAGACCAGAGTTCTCCTTCAAGGTCTACTTCATCTAAATTGAGGTCCCAACCTTCAGATTCCATTGCTTCTAGATCTAGTTCTAGTGAAAACACATCATTAGACATAGCTTTAGATTCCATGTGTTCAAATGCAGGATCTACCTTAGCTGTTAGGCTTCTAAAAGGTACTTGGATTTGATACCAATTGTTGAACACATCTGGAGACTAAGAGGGGGGTGAATCAGTCTATACAAAAAATTAACTACTTCATTCATAGATTAAATCAAATTACTTAGAGAACTAAAAGTAAAGCATGCACCACAATAATCAACACAATAACACTAGGATTTTTACATGGAAAACCCAAAATGGGAAAACCATGGTGAGTGTTATCTCACAATATATAATGCTCATTGCTATAAAGATTTACAACTTTATTTTAGGGCTACAACCCAAGGAAGCTGCTACTCCTTGCTGACTTGCAAACTAAGGCTACAACCTTAGGGAAAGATACAAAGACCTGCTAAAGAGACTCACTATCCAATAGTAGGATACATGAAAATTACAATGAAAGCATAAACATGAACTATTGTGAAGGAAGCATCTGACTTATGCTGATGTTGTAGTCCCCTTTTTCTGCTCAATTACTCCATCATATGGACTTTGCACACTTCATGCTTGATATTCATCTCTCTCACACACACTTCACAAATGACTTTGTTCTTCTATATATATATTCTACAACAACTCAAATCCTCAATTAGGTCAGCACCAAAAAGACCTTTAGATGAAGCGTGTGATCAACAAGCCCTGTCAGCCACCAAAGAGCTATGCGGTAGAGAAGGAGTGCAAAATATCAACATGTGGAGTAGGATATAATCATTACAATCCTTGAAAGCATTATCAAAACTCCCATGTAACAACCACTAATAGAATATTGAAAAGCTGTACCTTTACAATGGGTCGAACACACTATTATGCCTTCCAATACTACAAAAATGTTTTGAAGAGATCCAAAACACTTGATACTCAGATATAACATATAAAACACTTGTATACATCTTTTGTCCAAAATGCAAAGCTGTATCTATATCTACGAAGAAATACGAAGCATAATATGTTCTCCTTTATGAATGTTTTGAAAGGAAGCTAGGTGTGTAGAAATCGCTCCCTACACTAATCTAATGAGGAGAGATGAGTGCAAATTATTTTTAACCTTTACAATTATAGTGTTATTAACCCAACAATAGAGATATTGCAGCAATACACAACACAAGAATGTAAGACAGAAGAAGAGAGACAAGATATAATGTGGGGAAAACCCTTATGGGTGAAAAACCCCACACTCCAAAACCTGCACAATGTATTATCTAAACAACAAGGTTTACAACACACTTGCAATGCAAGTCTTTACAGGAGTCTTCAACACTCATATCTAGATACAATCTGGTAGCATAACAATACCTGTCAATCACATAATACATCTCCTCTCAAAGCACCTGTTTAAATAGAAGTTTACAAGGCAAAAATGAACTTTCCTTGAGATGGGCATCCAACTTGGCCTCATGGCCCAAAACCCATGCCTAGAGACACTTGTCCAACACTGTAGCATGGTCATGACACTTTACATATCACCCCATCCCAATATGGTCACTTATTTCCAAGTTGGGCAATGACAGATGCTCTTACGCATCTTAGGACCGTCATAGAATCTGTCATACTAATAGTACTTACAGCTGTAAGAGAATCTGTCATACACTGATGAAAAATAGCATATTCTCTTACAACATGTCATAACTCTCCTTGGGACACCCAAAGATGCCTTCTTCCAAGATGCCTTGTGACACATGTCTTCACCTGTCATAGAACATTCCATTTACGACTCTTACGCATCATAGATTTTGTCATACGAATCTATCATAACCATTTTGGTCAATATTCACTTACACACTAGTCAAAGTGTTGACACATGACAAAATACCTCTACCACTAAGTGGGACACCTATCTACTCATGTGAGGACAAAATTACATGTGGTCACCTTCCACGTAGGATGACACATCACTGTGCCAACTCCCACAAGATGACAAAATAGGATTTGCATCCTAATTACACAATAGGCAATAAATAAATACATTACAATAAATAAATGTAAAGAATTACCAAGGTTGAGACACCTTAATTCCCAACATGTTTAAACACTGAAGCCTTGTTTTCCAAACTGTTAAACCAAAAACACTCTTTCGCAAGTCCAAATGACATGAAATTTGAAACATACATTCATCATACCATTATCTACCTGTCCTCAAATCTGCAAAGCCATATCTTCAATAGCGGTAAAGTTTGGAGAAAAATATGGATCCAAAGTAACCAAAACTCTTACAAAAATACACTAAGTATAAATTGTAAAGTATACCAGATCATATCCCTACAGCTTGAAAATGCAAGAGAGAGCATATATAATAGTCTTCTTCTGTAGCATCTGTGTAATACTTGTATCTAAGGACAACACTTCTTCTTGTGCATGACATCAATACTACATATACCATCAATCTTCAAACATAGTTGAAATCAATGACAACCTATGTAGACAATCTCCAACGCACTCTCCAGACACCGTTGACATCAATGACAATCAATGCCAACAATTATCTCCTGAAGATGTCCTAATTCTATAACTACTAATAATATTGACCTATAGGTGCATGTTTTCTAAGTTAATTTTCCTTCCTCTTAGCTAGCCTAGCTTATGAGTCTTTATTTCCAATTTATTGCATATTGTTTGTGTTGGCCATATGTGTTGTCAATGATGTCAACATAACATACATTGATGTCAACATAGCATACACTAATTGGAGGTCATAAAAGCTATATTTCTAATCAAAGAACAATTGAGTTTGAAGCCTTATTAATATGGGAATTAGAAGCACTAAGAGAATCAGATGTTAAGGAAGGATTCCTGATGGCTTAAAGCATGTTGTATGATTTATCCTATTGATCCTAAGTTGTATGTGGTAATGCAATGAAGGCTTGACCTACGGAAGTAGGTGATAGTCTTTGTTTAAAAATGTCTAATCTTTGAAGACTGTCTGAAAGATTTCTCTGCATCTTCATCATTGTGCTATTGAGCTTCTGTGGTTTGGAACATAGTTTCATACAGTGTCATTTTATGTATGTTCCAAGTTTCATGATGTTTTGATCACTGAAAGGATGCTTTTTTGCTGACAGCTTGAAGATAAAGTTGGTTCTATGAAAGTATCTCTAGCATGATAATGGAATGCTCTACATTCCTTCACAATTGTATATTTGGCTATGTGGTTATGAGATTGTGTCAAAAAGGTAGTGAAGGTGCTATTTCCAAAGTCTCAAATCATATTTCTCTCCATTGTGAAAGTTATGTATGATAGAACATCAGAATGTGCTTTGGCAGAATGGTGCAGTATTGAAGACCCACTGGAATGCTCTGCATTCCTCTGAAAGTGAATGATTAACCTTGTGGTTTTGTGAACATGTTCTTAGATGTGCATGGCATGCCTCTTCTCTGATTCAAGCTTCTTGGTGGTCCCTAACTCAATTTTTCAATTGACAACATGGTACAGTGTGTTTCGGATAACAGTGTTTGTAGAGTAAATGTTTGAAGCTGTGCGGCACAATTTTTTGATGTGTGGTGGAAAAGGAGTGTATGTGGGTGTTTCATGAGTCATGTGAACTCATCTAGAAAAGTTTCATGAAGATCTTTCTTTTTTCTTGTATCGCACACACTTTACAAGTTGATATGGTCGTTATACTTCAAAGACTTCATGTGATTTCCTTAAAGCTATCCTATTTTCAAATGAGAAGAGTGTGTGGATGTAATTCCTTGATGTTTGAAGTAGTGAAGGATGTTTTGGACCTGGTTAAGCAAGTTTTGGGGTCCGCAAGGCCTAGATCTTCTACTGGTGTAACATGTTGTTTCAATTAGGACCTATTTTCTGCACGTTTCATTGTGTGTGTTGTTTGGCCGACTTGTAAATGTATTTTTCATGTTGTATCTGACTGAAAAGCAATGTAATCAATGTAATATCATGTATAAATAGTGAATCAAATTGATTTAGTAAGGTATGATTGCAAGATGATGAAAAAGGTTCGCAAGTAGATAAAAGTAGAATAAATGCATTATTGATGTGCGACTGTGGGAGAAAGAGTAGATGTTGTTGATGCTGTCTAGATCCATCTTGAAGACATATTTGTGATAGTGATCAAGTATAGAGTGTGCCTGATTGATCAGATATTTAGAAGAAAGTGTGTGGAGACAGAAGTGCAATCATCAAAGGTGTGAGCTTCAATGACAATTTTCAGATAGTAAGAAAAGACTGTTATAGTGTAATCTTTTGTATTCTTTTCAAGGAGTAGAAGCTTCCTTGGGAGTGACACTAAAACAAAGTCATCAGGGAGTAGAAGCTTCCTTGGGTATGACCCTAAACCAAAGTTACTTAGGGAGTAGCAATTTCCTTGGGTTAAAGCCCCTAAAATAAAGTTACTATTTGAGCTTCATATATTGTGAGTTAATCCTCACCATGGTTTTTCTCTTCTAGGGTTTTCCACGTATATCTGGTGTTATGTGTTGATGTGCATTGTGTTAATCTTTCATGTTCATGATAATGCTATAATGCTTAAGGTTTAATTTGCTTCAGATAAGTTGAATTTGTTGAAAGTGAAATTTGATTGTATACTGATTCACCCCTCCTCTCAGTATACTTGTGTGTCTAACAGTTTGTCTAATTTATTATCATGTTGTTAGTCCCAAATCATATTGATTATCAATTAGTGTTAGGATAGTTGGAGATAGACTTAGGTAACATTAATCTGCATTATTTTTACACACAGTCACACATAAAAATAACCACATTTTACCTAAAAAGGTTCATATTTTAGGTTCTCTTATTTAGTGAATCTAACATGCTTGTATTTCCTATTTTGATTTGTGTGTGAGTAGCTTAGAATTTATTTATGTGGATTTTTTGGTGCTTTTATATGGATTCTCCCATCCTTATTATTGCCCTCCATGCCTCCTTTGTGGATCCCAACATTTTCTCTCAATTTATCTCTACTCACCCACTAATTTGGACCATCTTCGTAACTTCTTTAACTTAGACTCTTCTCCCCTTTCTACCAAGATCATATGAACTAGTATCTTTGATCCTCCCACTTTCATTAGGTTTGTTAGTATATATCTCAATCCCTTGGATATTATTATGTCCTTTTATGTTAATTTTCCTACAACCATTCCTTCATCCCCTCCTAATTTACTTCCTTATGACCTAGATGATATGTCTAATACTACCTTGGCCATTCTATCCCCCCTCCTCTTCACCTATTTACCATAATAATGACCCATATTAACACATCCCTCTTTCACATACTTCATCTTGTCTTGATGCATCACCTAAGTATTCTTATATTTCCTTTGACAATTATCTTTTGACACTTTCAATGGTTCTTCCTCTAGTGATGATTTAATCCATGATCCATATAATGATTATCCACATGATGATGTTTCTTTCCATTTACTTTATCCTACTTCTTATAATTATTATGTTTCTAACACCTCCAAAAAATACATCAACCTTGAAGAGTTTAGCCCATATGACCACTCTCTTACAGATCCTTTAGACACCCCATGGGATGAGCCACATATTGGCATTGCCACAACTACTTATTTTTCTCCCTTAGAGATAGACCCACCACACTTTAAGTGTTCTCATTCTCTTGATTCACCTTTTGATCCTCTTACACTTCCTACTTTACTTGATACATATTATGATTCTTCACATCCTTGTGATGTTTATCTTTTTACTCTTTGGCCAAAAACCTCTACCCCACCCCTTGATTTCTCCCTTCCACCTTGTTATGATTCTTCATCACATTCCACCCCCCCATTACACCAACCTTACATATTTTCACTTGAATAATAGAATACTTATTTTAATACATGTGATAAGAATGATATTGGTGATTTCTTAAAGGACACATTAGATGCATGCTATGAAGAAGATTTAAGGATGCCTTTTTGTTTTAACAATGATTATACTTTACATGATGTGTCTTCTTTTCTCTCTACACCTATGATATTGTCTAATGCAATGAATTATAAAGTTAATGAGAAATATTATAATGATTATGTGGATAAATTTTATGGTGATGAGATTCATATGATGTCTTCCCTTCCCCTTACATGACAATATGTTTAGTCAATTTCATGAGATTCTAAGTATGTTTATCATTCATTTTCGACCTCTTTCTTCCATTTATACTACCACACACTCCATGTCCACTTCACATCCTACAATAGAACCTTTGACACCTATTTCTCATATTCTACCTTATTTTTCCCCTCCTAATATTACACCACCTCCCTCAACTTTGCACCTTATAGTTCCTTTCCCACAAGAGCCTTTACCTTATATCATTATAAGTCATAACTTTCTTTTAGTTCTCTTACCCCTCCTCATACTTATGACACAAACAATCCTCCTCATTATTATGTTGAACCTTGTCCTTAATATGACATTTATCCTCCTACTCCTGATTGGACACATGTCTTTACTAAGCTTAAAGAGCTAGAAGTGCAATTGGAGACCCTCACCCCTCCCTCCTTGTCATTCAACACATTAATGGATAACATCACCCCTTTCATCAACAATCCTTACATATCCATCTCCTAGTGATACAAACTCATTACATTTAGATAAATATAATAGGTGTAGCGTAGAAAATTATGTACCCCTGGCAATTTCACAACACATTTTTGGTCACTTTAGCAGCAACACTTGTAGCATGTTTTTAGGACCATTTAACCAAGAGCCTTAGCCTAATTTTCCCATCATCACTCATACTTGAAAAAATTCATTTCAAGCAATTGTTTATTGTAATTTTATAATAACATGTGCAAAGTTTGGGTGAATATTCTTTGGATGTAGGTGCTACGCATGGACGTCTTCATGCTGCGCTAGCATCCAGAATATTCCAAAATTTTAAACGTTGCTTCTCCCACTCATTTTTGGAATCCCATGGAAGGTAATGCTCATACAATGGTGAAATGGTCCTTGTAGTGTACCCGACCTTGGGATTTTCCCTCTTGACATGCAAAAAGAGAAAAATTGATAAAAGAGACTCTCTCTCGGCTTTGGTTGCTTCTTGGAACTCTCTCTCTATGAACAAGTGATTTTTGAAGAAAATATTTGGTCTCTCTTATGTCTACAAGGGATCAGAATTGATTCTTGAAGAAATGCAACTCTCTTGGATCATGGATAATACCTTAAGGATTGTTGATATTGTGAGTTCTTCATGTGGGCTATCTTCTAAGGGTTTTGGAGCCATTCTTTTGTAGCTTCAAGCTTTAAGGAGTTCACAGCCAACTGTTGATCTTACAATCTTGGTAATATTGTTATTTCATCAAGAAATGATATTGCTTTAAGATTTTTATTGCATTGTTTTACAAGTATTGGAAAATATTTATGGTGTAGACCACCACCTACTTGATTTTACGCACACTAGGGTATTTCCCCATAGATGATGCAGGAGCATCTAAGCGGACTGGCGATCAACATCAACCAAAAAAATTATCAATTTGTTTTCTTCAAGTTTTGGTTTGTTTTATCCTTTGTTGGTATATCTCAGATTTGATAGACACATTGCATGATCAGATTTGATAGGTTCAAGTTTTTACCATACTTTGGCTTAGGTGCACAACAAACAATTTTCATTGAAACAATTGTTTCAGGAAATCAGCAAAACTTCTTGGCAAAACCTCTTACATGAAGATTGTTAGAAGCACCCTAGATTTAATGACAAAGGTTTTGTGGTCATACGCCTTGTGGTTTTGGAGAATTAACCATTTCACGACTTGTGCTGGTAGATTGGTGAAAGTTAAAAATATTGAGTTTTGTGATGGTTGAGACCAAACAACTTGGTGGAGGTCCTAGTATTGTTGAAATAAATATCTCTACAAGTTTTTGTGAGATTCTGAGATCTTGGCAGGAAGTTATGGCCAAAGTCAATTTTCAGCTCTTAGTCCGTCATGTGGCAGTCATGGTTTCACAAGGTTGGAGACCCTCAAAGAATTTATTTACTCTTGATAGGTGAATGATGATATGGCATGAAATTAGATGCACAAAATTCTTTTGGAGGTATAGATATTTGCATACTTGCTACTATAATACTTTTGATTGACCAAAAATAATGCCATGTGGCTAAAGATGCTCTTCAGATGCCATTTCTCATATGAAGCAAGTAAATCAATGAACATCACACTCTGAGGAGAAAGGCCAGATTATGACTCTATTTAAGTATTCTATAATGTATGTTGATATGCGAATGTCATTAGTGAAAAGAAACTTTCATTTGTGAAGTGGTCAGCTCTTCATGAGTCCTAATGGCAAATATATGGGTCCCTTGAAGTTTGTGGGAGGTAAAAATAAATGTATGAAGACTATATGGGAATCCAATGAACTTTCAAAGCATATTCTATGAATGTTTTAAAAAAATCCTAACGTGCCACTACCCATGTGCATTTGTTTTGGCATATATTTGCTATTTTAAAAGGAAGTGTGGCGGTGCGGTCTAGGTGAGAAGAATTTAGACATATCACAAGTTTTAAATGTTGATGGATGCCCACAAAGGGACCTATGTGGGTTGTGTAGGAATATTAACCATCATAATATTGATATCAAGGCCACAACAGTCTTGGAGGGGGTCATTTTGACTCAATCTACAAAAGATCTTTGATTTGGTGTCTCTTCATGTCCCATGAATGTGGAAGAAAAGGAGATAGATACTGAATCTATAGAGAGTGCTACTAAGAGAGAAGGGGGGTTGGCTTCTGGTGAGATACCATAGAGTATGGTACAATTGTTGTGTAGGGTTCAATGCAAAGAACCTTAGAAGTATAGATAGTCAACCAGAAGAAAAAGCATAATAGAATAGTGTTGTGTAGAGGGAAAAGCACAGAGTATTGTGTAGGTTCGGTCAAATAAATGAAGGCAGAGTGAATAGAGAAAGATTATGCTATGATGAGGGCTGCTCAAAGAGATAGAGAAGGATTATGCAAAGATATTGAAGAGATGCTATAGGTAGAGTAATTTGAGAGATGCCTCACAGAGAAGAGGTAGATGGATTTGAAATGTTGTTTCGAAAGGAGCCTGTGTGTAGAGAGATAGAGGGCAGTTTTGTCTGTCTAGACGAGGGAGGCCATTGAGGCCCATGTTGTGAATCATGTTGCAAAGCATTGTAATTTTTGTTGCAAACTTGTCTATGTTGATTTGAACAAAACAAAATTGAATCTTGTGTTACTAGCAATCTGTATGTTTGAATTTGAAATTGGGGTAGAGCATTGCCTGTGTGTCTTTGAGTTTGTGGAATTGTGAGTTGTAAGCACCTGAGGGGAGTCCCTTTTGCACCAATAGACCGAGGCAATACTTATAGATTGGTTTTATTGTTATTGCTCTTACCTTCCTAGACACACTTAGGATAAGATCACACACACAATATTTTATTATTCATGGAGGTTAGAAAACCAAAGCAGGGATTTGACTGAGGCAAATCCCTAAAACATACCAACAAATTTTTCTGGCTATGTATTGTGTAGGTTGTAGCTAAAGGTCAAACACATGAGAGTTTATTCTCTTTTCCCTTATTTCTCATCTATCTTTTCTTCATGTTTAATGCCATATTTGAGCATATTTTAGCTAGATTCTCTTTCTACAATGTTCTTTTATCTTTCTATATATGTTGGGTGATGCCACCAACTCTGGTAAAGTTGTGCTATATAATTTTTTTGAGTTCTATTACTAAAAGGATGACAACGTCAAGCGTAGACGTCCCTGCCACATATTGGAATCCAAGGCTGAGGCTTTCATACTCTGGTATCAGGTTCTCCTCTATTCCTCCTTCCTTGTTCTTCTATCAGCTTATTGATATCATTTCTTGATTTATGTAGATTATCACTTTTCTATTCATTTCTATAGATTTTTCCTATTTGAATTGTTAGATCTTTTAGGAAAATAACACAATTACGCTTAGCTGGGTTGTATCTACTCTTTTTGGTTGGACAATAGCAATATAATCCTCTTGATGGCTGGTTAGGTCTTGATTAATTTATATTTTCAATTTTTATACACTACATTTTTGGTGAACTAGAACTACGTTCACTAGCATATTCTTGCTTCTCTTCCTTTTGTACCTTTTTTTTCTATTTGGAAGAAAGTAGAATTTGATAATGTCAGATTTATTTCTTCAAACCATTAATGCTTTTGATAAACCCTTCAGTAGTGAAGATTTTGACATGCTTAATGAATCTCTTGATGACTTCATCCATGACAAATCTTTTTCTTAAAAAAAAAACAATTTCCTTCTCCTAATATGATTAACACCATTTACATTTTTGGCTCATCAGAAGAGCCTATGAAACCAAAAATTGTGGTACATCTTAGATCCAAGACACGAGCAACTGATAAATCGGTCATGACTATTTAGGGTGCTTTAAACACACCCAAACTTGATGACTATGTTTCACAAGTTTTTAATTTCATAAAGTTAAATTTGGTAGGGGCTCCTCATTATCATGTGGTAGCCCACACATATAAAACTAGGTGAAACAAATAAAATCCATCTGTCCCTATTTCCCTTCTCACTAATTCTCCAACTCTACCTCCACCTCCTTGTCTATCCCAGAAGTCCCTAACAGAGTATGATCTAGTTGAGAAACTTTGATCTACTCCTGCTAAGATCTTTCTTTGGGAACTCATTTATACTTTGAGCCATAATATCATGATATGCTCCAAGAATCCCTATAGAAGATCCCCATTACATCCTCTACTAGGCTGAATGATGTAACTACCTTGCTCGATTGTATTTACACAAATACTACTAATATTATGTTTCAACATGGTGCAGTCAAGGTAAGAGGGTCCGGTGGGGGACTATCCAACCTTGCAGCCTTAAACAACTAACTCCATGGTAATAACATATATGCAATAGAAGCTTACAGTTAATCAACAGAAAGATAAAGATATTCATCAAACATGACATAAGATATATCCTGGGAAAACCCTAACAGGGAAAAACCCAACCTTCAAAGCTCATTCTTCTTATATTATGATCTCAAAACACATTACATATGCCACTCAGGATTTTAAAGACACTAGGTCATAGCCCAAGGATTACAAAACATTCATATAACAACACTCTTGTATGATTTCCTTTGTCTGCTTATCAACTCTCTATTCTGCAACTTATTATGCTCTCTACTCTGCTCTCTGCTTCACTTCTACTTCTTCTTCAGATCAAAACACTTATGAATTTGCTTCATGTCTTTGTATACTTGATCATTTTGTCACTACTATGTTGTAACAAATCATTATCCTTCATTTATATCCTCCACAAGCCTTCAAATCATTATCAAGTCAGCCTAATTGCAATGGCTAGTGTGAAACGTGTGTACACACATAGGTTAGACCTAAACATAAGGTATTGTTTTGCTAGTACATAAAACTTCATGTGGATCTCCATGAAGGTTGGCCAGGTCTTATACTTTATTGAATAATGTTCCTTTAAGCTCCGCAAGTCACAGAATTACTCCGCAAGCTGATTAGACTACACTGAACACTGTCGGCTCTGCTCTATGAAAATAGGTAATCTTCTGATAGCGATATCTCTTTGGAATCAAACCCAAATGATCTAAATTTTGGATATGCTGTAGATGACTATGTCTAGATGCTATGTCCAGCTCCGCAGCCTCTAATATATAAATGTGGTAAAATGCAGTATTCTCCAAGGTCGCTCTCTCGGTACTCAACAATTCATTGTCAACTGTCCCAATTGTTTTAAATGCTTCTAGATGCTCCTGCATCAGACTCTCAGGGTTAATTAAAAAGTGAGCCTCTTCACTTTAGTCTATATTATGCCAAAATTGATATTGTTTCTTTGCAAAGGTTCGGCAATCTGTTCATAGGTACTTGCAACTACCTCAAGGTTGATGGTTTGTTCAAGTCCACCCTATAAAATTGCCTCGAGTTCTTCTAAGTTCGGCGGTCTACTTGTAAGCCTTGCACTGCCTCAATAATTAGTGGTCTGAGCAAGTATTCTCCACAAGTTGCATCAATTTCTTCAACTTGTCATGGTTCGGTGGTCTACTTGCAAGCCTTGCACTGCCTCAATGATTAGCGGTCTGAGCAAGTCTTCTCCGCAAGTTGCCTCTAGATCAATGTCTGCTTCAATCACTTAAGAGTCAACTAGTATATACTTGCCTCCTCTGGAACAATTAGTTACTTCTTGCCATCAATCAATATCAATCACTACATTCTTGAATTCTCTACAACACTTTCTAATTTCTGACTTTAGATATAATTTCCTCTGCACTCATTAGGATCTCATAGTTTCCTCTCTGCATACATTGCTCCTGTACTATTCTCTATTTCCTTATCCATATTTGCTTCACTCCGGCACACAAACTTGCTTCTCTGGTAAAGTTTCTTGTCATTCCTTCTTTCTCTATAACATGCACTTCTCTTTTATGCTATGCTTCACAATTTTCCATACAAACTTTCTCTTGCACTTCTTTCTCTGATGATTAGTCGATAACATAACTCTTCTTAAGATCAATGCTTCACCTTCTTCTGGTTTCTCTATCAAATATGATGTCTCAAAAGGTTCCTCTTCCTCTGCATAAACTATCTTTGTATCAACAAGCTCTTCTTCTTCTGCATAAACTGTCTCTGAATTATTTACTGCTTCTACTTCATTAGTATTTCTAGTAACATGTTCTTGATGACATTCACTACTTGATTCTTTTCTCCTCCAAACTTGAAAATAGGTTCTTCTGAATGATTTTCTATCAAATCCTCTTTCATCTCTCCTGTATCCTTCACTATGATAAGAATTATGACTCTTGTCATCTCTCCTTCTGTAGTTTGAATTACTATCCTTGTTCTACTCCACATAAGGTCTTCTTTCTCTGCATCCTGATCCATATCCTTTTTTCTCTCCATCATGTGAAGATTTCCATCTATACAATCTTTTGAACATACAAATAACATGTTTCCATTTTGATCCATCAATCCATCCATAATCCATCTGTATACAATTAGTCATAGACTTTCTCCTCATTTTATTCCAACACATCTTCTCAGAATGATTCCTTAATCCACAAGATTTACAAGAATGTAGATCCCAACATAATTCCCTTTCATGTCCATATCTATTACAATGTGAACAATACATACCTCTTCTTCCCCAACTTGATTTATTTGAATTTTCCATAACATCCTTATCTCTATCATATCCAAGGCCTTCATTTCTTGATCTTATTACTAGTTCAATAGGGTCTGTAATTCCTTGTTGATGCTTTCCCAATCCTTGTCCTTCATATCCTATTCTCTGCATGATTTTGAAACCAATACCATCACCAACAACTGCAGGTTCAGTTACACTATCATCTTTAATCTTACTATCTAAAGAAGCTTCTGCAACATCACACAAATCATTAGAATCACAAGAAACATCACAAAAGTTAGGTTTAGATCTTAGACTTTCATTCTCTTTTCTGCATTCTACAAGTGATTGCTCCAACTGATAAACATGTTCTTTCAACCTTGATATTTCATTCTTTTGCAAACTATTTTTCTTTTTCAATTCTTCCAAAATTTCTACTAGATCTCTGTTCCTCTCTTCCACCTTCCCAAACAACTTAAATCCTTCTTCCAACTCTTCAAATTTCTTTTCAACATCCTCAAACAACTTCGGCTCTGCCTCTAGGTCTTCATTTCTCCTCTTTACATTTTTTAGTTCTTCTTTAAGAGCATCATATTTGTCTTCTCCTAGTTCTTTTATCCTTTCCATCAATTCTAAATTACACTTCTTGATTTTGCACAATTCTTCTTCCAAAATATCCTTTTCGCATATTAGGGTTTCATTCTCTTTCTTCATCCTTTTTGCAATCTTCTCCATTGAAACAAATTAGATAAACAACTTAATTTGAAAAGCTTACCGAAGCTTCCTTGTCTTGATCTTCTTCAGTGGTGACACTTGTTACTTCTAGTGTTTCACACTTCTTTCAACACTTTCTATCTTCTCAACAGATTCACAACCATCCCAACAGATTCGCAACCAGTTTTGATACCACTTGGTGCAGTCAAGGTAGGAGGGTCTGGTGAGGGACTGTCCAACCTTGCAGCTTTAAACAACTAACTCCATGGTAATAACATATATGCAATGGAATCTTACAGTTAATCAATAGACAGATAAAGATATTCATCAACACATGACACAAGATATATCCTAGGAAAACCCTAAGGAAAAACCCAGCCTTCAAAGCTCATTCTTCTTATATTATGATCTCAAAACACATTATATATGTGACTCAGGATTTTACAGACATTAGGCCGCAACCCAGGGATTATAAAACATTCATATAACAACACTCTTACATGATTTCCTTTGTCTGCTTATCAACTCTCTATTCTGCAACTTATTCTACTCTATGCTCTACTCTCTACTTCACTTCTGCTTCTTCAGATCAAAACATTTATGAATTTGCTTCATGTATTCGTATACTAGATCATTTCCTCACTGTTGTGTTGTAACAAATCATTATCTGTCATTTATATCCTTTGCAAGCCTTCAAATCATTATCAAGTCAGCCTAATTGCAACGACTAGTATGAAATGTGTGTACACGGATAGGTCAGACCTAAACATAAGGTATTGCTCCGCTGGTGCCTAAAACTTCATGCAGATCTCCATGAAGGTTAGCCAGGTCTTATACTTCATTGAATAATGTTCCTTTAAGCTTTGCAAGTCACAAAATTGCTCCGTAAGCCGATTAGATTTCACTGAACACTGTCAGTTCTACTATGTGAAAACAGTAAAAGTAGGTAATTTTCTGATAGTGACATCTCTCCGGAATCGAACCCAAATGATTTGAATTTTGGATATGTTGTAGTTGACTGTGTCTAGATGCTAAGTCCAGCTCCATAACCTCTAATATGCAAATGCGGTACTCTCCAAGGTCGCGCTCTCGGTACTCTACAATTCATTATCAACTGTCCCAATTGTTTTGAATGCTTTTGGATGCTCCTGCATCACAACAATATGAGCTACCTTCTTTGGAGGTATAGAATTAGAATGATCCTCTACTCATTATTATTGGAATTAATAATCTTTTACTAAAATGTACTCTTATTGATAATGGTTCCAGTCTTAACGTTTGTGGGGTAGACTTGTTGAACCGTATTACTAGTGATATGTCTTTGATATCCACTACTCCACTTTTCATCTATGGTTTTGACAATGTTAGTAGAAAAACACTAGGAACAATCACACTTTTGATTAAATTGGGCCCAATCAGTTTGCCTACTCTTGTCCATGTCATGCCCAACATGTTGTCTTATAATCTTCTTCTTTGTAGACAATGGATTCATGCCATGGGCATAGCCCCATCTACCTTGCATGGATGAATAAAAATTGTCTTTGAAAATAAGACCTATATGATTAAAGTTGATCCAAGTCCTATGCAGTACTATCAACATACGGATTTTATGACTCAACCTCATATTTCTTCCACTCTTCAGAATCTAATTCCTTCATCTTCTACTAAGGATGATTCTTTCGCTCAAAGTCAATTATGGTGTTGAATCATCCCTTAACGCATGTCTTCATGATGATTGGGGCTCATTAGACTTTACACCCTCCTTTGTTGGAGAGTATAAACTTGACCCCCCTCATTCTGACATTCCAAAAGAATCTTCAAATCTCACATCTACAAATAAGTCTTTTGTATCTAAACAAAATTCTTCCTTTCCTTCTACTAAGGATACATGTGATTACACTTCATGCATAGATTATGCCACTAACGACAACCCTCTGTCTTTTAATGAGATGCAAACTCATTATGGAAACATTTTGCACATTTTCTCTAGTGTAGGTGTTACATCGTAAAATGTGTACAATAGTATTTTACACCTAGTTTAGCACCCGGTTGGACCTAAAATGTTACCTTTTTTAATCAAGACCTATTTTAACACCTTTTTGAACATGAAATGATAAAATCTCGATCACGATGAATAAACCTGATAGAATGAACTTAGGACTGGACTAAGCCCATGATATTTGACACTCCCCAGAGTTTGTGGGGCTAAAGGCCCAAGGCACCTGAGTGCCCTAGTCCCAGATGGGATATTTAGGCCCTCCCTTGTGGTGTCAGCTTAGAACACTTCCCTAGTTTGTATATGTCAGCCCCATTTGGTTTTATTCATCGTTTGTGAGCAGGAATGTATATATAAAGGAGTTTTGTAATTCATTTTACACCTAGATGATACCTAGATGGATTTTTGCAAGTTTACACTCATGTTTTGATCTCCTATGCTAAAGTATTCTTCATGCTTGGAAGTGTTATCTACTTGTGGATGTTATGAAGTTTTGTTTGTAGGTCTTGAAGGAAGTTTCAAGCCTTCTCCATCACTCTCCTTGTTGGTGCAAGATCTTGAGTTATCTCCATCAACTAGGGTTTTACCTCTTGTGGTAAATCATCATCATTTTCATTCATATTTCTATCATATATTGCAGATCTGGCCTCTTCACTCCTAGGGCACACACCCTTGGATCTAATCATCACTGTAGTGGAGGTGGAAACACCAACACAGGGTTTGACTAAGGAAATACTTTTTACACAACACAACCTTTTCCTCTTTTCTTGTGTGCAGGTCAGAGAAACAGGTTTCTGAAGACAAGATCTGGGAAGAAGACAAAGCTTGTAGGTACAGGTTTGGTGGTACCCTCAGATTCTACTAAACCCTAATTAGGGTCTAGGGCACCCAAGCACCTTGGTCTTTGGTGCCTTTGCTTCCAGATCTAGTTTCTGATATGCTCCCTGACCTCTACTGTACTTTCAATTTTCTCATATCTGTTTCCAACAGTTAGTTATTAGCTGATCTTTGTCATTTAGGGTTTGGTTGTTTGTCCTAGTTTTCTTGCTTGATCTTGATTAGATTTGGTTGATTATTATTTATACAAAAAGGGTAGAACCCCTGTAGTTTGTCTCTCCTTCTTGGGTAGAAGCCAAGCTCGATTTGTGCCCCAATGTTTGTAGAAGAGGGTTTGACCTAGTTTAACTCTTTAGGCTAGATCACTCTTTTCCACTTAACATTTTGGTGAACTTGTCATTTCTTGCACTTTTGCATCCTTCTTTAAGATTTGAGTTGTTTTCTACCCTAGATATGATTGGGATTGAGTTCATTAATCAATTTGCATGCATACATAGTTAATTTTTGCATAAATCACCACATCTCCACGGTCTCCTTAGCTCGTAGGTGTGTGCTCATGGATTCATCCTGATAGTCTTTATTAGATAACCCACTAGCCTCATGCATGTAATGTGCTTGAATGCCCACACCTGTAGGAGTGTGTACATCATCAAGCTATGTGCCTCATAGTGTACATAGTGACCCAGATCATAATATAAATGAGAAAGCATATTGCGTTCCCAGGATTATACTGTCCTCTGCTCCTCCATTTCTCTAATGGTATGAACTAGGTCCCTATGAAGGTGAGTGCCTTGCCCATCTGGTGTAACAACTAGTGCAAAGGTAGTAATCATGATGCGATGTACGATCGATATAACAACTGCACCCCACTCTAAGAATCGAATGTCAATGTGTCCTCGATCGCTCGATGACACTGTGTGTCTAAGATAGTATATCTGGCTTGCCTGAGTGTAGTCCTTAGACCTCTACTCTATGACCCTGACTATCTCACCACACACAAGTAATCGTAGTATCCTATACACATCCTTTAAATTAACGATCATCTTTGTTGTCAGAAGATGAAAGGTGGAAGTATCTGAGTTCCATCACTCCATGAGCACCATCAACATTGTATGATGATATGTCATTGTAGGCATAGTGTAAACCCACCATAATCCAACATCTCGTAGATGTCTCATCTCTATGTTTGTAAGTGTGCCTAATCAACTATGCAGTAATGTGTATAGGTGACCGAAGGCATGCTCTTGCATCCCTAGGAGATCTTGAAACATGAAAAATAAAGTGTACATCATACCTTGATTCTAATAACTTCATCAATAATCAAAAAAATCCATAATAGCCTTGATCTTGGACCAGGGTGCCTAGACAGGTTTGGGGTGCTTAGGAAGGATCTGGGCACTCATAAGGGTCTAGGGGCCCTAGGAGGACAATGGTGCCCTAGGTGGACATTGAAAAATGTCCCCTGGGCCCATTTTTGGCTCGAAAAATGAAAAATACATTAAAATAATGAAAATTACAGGTTGGGTAGAAGCCTACCTCATGCTCATCTATTCCCTATGCTACTCATCTCTACAGTGCATCCAACCTTGGTGGTCGATATGGCCTTTGGCTCGGCATGATCGCTCTTCTACTTGCTTTATCTCCTCAAAGGTTGAAAATGACAATAGAATAGTAAAATACGAGAACTTCTTTTACTATTTATAGTAAAAAACTAAGAACTCCTGATTACTAACTAGGGTCGAAGACCACATTTTTCCAAACCTCTATTAATCTAAATATCGATAACTTAGGATAGAAAACTCAGATTTGAGTGTCGTTTGTTGTATTTGAATCCTGATTCCACCATCTCTACAGTCATATGTTTTGTGGCTTGGTGTTATTTTCTATAAGGACCCTACCAAAGCATATTCGTCAACCTTCTCTCTAGAAAGTTGAAGTGGAAATATTGCCACCCTATTTCTACATCCTAAAGTAGCAAGCAGAAATAGGGGGCATATATCTACTTGTGAATTGTGCTTTAATCATGTCTCACCACCTTTCCCCTTTAGAGTTTTTGGACTAACACATACATCTGTTGGTTGTAGGATTATGTTATCACACTAACTCTATGGTTTGCAAGATTAAAGACTAGGGGCTTCACCGGTACCCTCTTGCTCGGTGATGATCTGCGTCCTCTATAGTATCCTTTTTGATGTCATTTTTGTAATGTATTTTACTTTCCTGTCCTTTAGCTTGCATATGTATGTAGTGTCATATGACCACTAAAGTGGGGGGTAAATGTTACATCGTAAATTATGTACACTATTTGTGTAGGCACAATTTCACTATGTTTAGCTCCTCCCTTTAGTGATCCCAAGCCTAGTCCATTTGTAGGTACACCTTAAAGCCCTGTTTTGACCCCGTTTATATAAAATGTCGTAATTTTGATAAAGTTTCATCATAACCCAAAAAATAAATTGAGATTTGGAGTTAGCCTCACATTAAGTGTGGCCTTGAGCCTTAAATTGCCCAAGGGCCTAGGCTGCCTGAGCATCCTAGTCCCTCCTATGTTTTAGGGAGGTAATTTAAGTCTACAAGTTGGCTTTAGTGTTGTTTAGGCTGACCCTAAACTTAATTTATTTTTTGGTTGTTAGCTCTTTAATTCAAATTAATCTTTTCTATAGCCTTGTATAAAAGTAAGTAACTAATTTCATTTGAAACTAGATGTGCTCTCGATGTGAAAAAGCTCTTTATTGTTATGCTCTCTATTCTATTGACTTATTGCAAGTTTCTATTTGATCAAGTGGAGTTCTACTTTGCTCTTGGAAAGATTTGTATGAAGGCTAGGAGATGAGATCTTGAGTCTATCTCATTTGTTCCTAGGTTGAAGCACTTTGCACGTGATTTGGAGAAGGGTTGGAACCACCAACTTGACATTGGCTTGAGTACCCTCTAAGGGTATAGTTGCATCACCTTCTTATTCAGCAAACCTTTGGTGAATCTTCATCCTTGAGGTGAAGTTGTGAGCTTCCTTGAGTGAAGCATCCTTTTGTATCATTCCTTCCTATTTGCTTGAGTCATATATGATTAGGGTTTTGATATTATTTTATTAGATCTTGGATGTTACTTCTCACACTTAGGGTTTCTGAGCACACACAACATCTGGTTCTAATATTGGCTATCTGTGAGTTAGGAATATCGAAATGGGGGCTTGAATAAGGAGGGATCCTATATAGCCACAACAATTTTCCCTTCTTTCTTTTGTGCAGATCGAAGAAATAAATTTTGGGAGATATCAGTCTGGGAGAAGAAAGGTATTGTAGGTACAACCTTGATGAAAGTTATAGTTTTTTCAAACCCTAAAAAAGGACTATGGTGCCCAAGCGCCCTGGTACTTTTGGAGTTTTGACTCTGGGTTCCTATTCTGATCTATTTACTCATCTCTGCTATTCATTTATATTCTTTATCTTCATTTCCAACTGTCATATGTAACTCAATCTTTCTCAATTAGGGTTTGATCATTTGCCCTAGCTAGATTGGTTGAATTTGGTTTGACACTCATCTATACAACAAAGAGGTATAACCCTTGTAGTTTGGCTCTCCCTCAAGGGTAGAAGACAAGCTTAGTTTGTGTCTCGATGTTTATAGAATAAAGTTTGACCTAGTTTAACTCCTAAGGTTAGATCTCTCTTTTCCACATAACATTTTTAAAAATATGCAAAAATTAATAACCAACCTGTGGATGATGACAGTTCCACATATATATATAGTCTTGAGTCATCTCCTATTATACAACCATTCATAGATTGACACCAATTAGGTAGATCCCTTTTATGTTATTACTTAGTATAATTTATTGCTTCTTTTATGTTTTGATTTATGTGGCACCTTGTTGCTATGCTCGGCGTCATACCATGAATACACAGGCCATTGTGTATCATGCTCGTAGCATCACCTTAGTTTGCCTTTTGTGGGGGCAAACCCTTTGTGCGATGTAGTTTTTGGGAACACATATATTATGGGCATGTGATTCTGGAAAGTTCTTGTGCCTTTCTTGTGGTTTGTTCTACCTTAAAGCAATTTCTCCCTAATAGGAGTTAGCAATCACTTTAAGGTGGGGGCATGCATCGCACTATACTCTCTCTCTCTCTCTCTTTGGTTACATACTTGTTTTTGGCATGGAACTCACCTAGTGATTCGATGGTCCTCACTAGCCTGTGATGTTTCCTTTTGGTCTATGAGCCACCTAATATAACAAAGTTTGCTAGCCTGTGTTCTTCATGTGACTTTTCGTGGTCACCTAGTAATTCGGCAGTCCTTACTAGTGTGTGATCCATGAAGGCACTTATTTTCACATGACCCCTAACAATAGAGCAAGCTAGCATCATAGTCATGTGCCTTGTGTGTTTGTTCTTGTGTTCGTTTCATGCATTATATTTTGTGTTTTATGTTTTCCATGTATTTTCTATGTATTCTCTATGTTCTATGTGTATGCTTCATGTATTATGTGTATGATTTGTGTCAAGCATGTATGCATTGTGTATGCCATGTCTTCCATGTGTGTTCTTATGAATGCTTTTAGTACTCCATGTATGAGTTATGTTGTAATGTCTTGCGTATTTGAAAATCTCTTCGCTTATGTGTTTGCAACCTTAGAATCCTAAGTTTGGGGGCTACTATAGTCCACAACTTAGAAAAATTCTTTGGTTTCTATGTTTGTGTGTTTGAAATTTGTCTTCTTCATCCTTTAGTGTGAGTTTGAATGTAAGTTTGTACCCATGCTAAAGTGGGGGCTAAAGGTTATGTCACATAAAATGTGTACACTAGCATTTTATACCTATTTTAGCATTTGGTCGGACTTAAAATGTTACCTTTGTTAATCAAGACCAATTTTAATACATTTTTGAACATAAAATGATAAAATATCAATCTCGATGAATAAACTCGACAGAATAAACTTAGGACTAGACTCTGTCCACGACATTTGACACTCCCCGAAGTTTGTGGCGATAAAGGCCCAAGGTGCCAAAGCACCCTGGTCCTAGATGGGATCTTTAGCCCCTCTCTTGTGGTGTCATCTTAGAACACCTCCCTAGTTTGTATATGTTGGCCCCATTTGGTTTTATTCATTGTTTGTGAGTGGGAATGCATATATAAAGGAATTTTGTAATTCATTTTACACCTAGATGATAACTAGATGGATTTTTGCAAGCTTGCTCTCATGTTTTGATCTCCTATGCTAAGGTATTCTTCATACTTGGAAGTATTATCTACTTGTGGATGTTATGAAGTTTTGTTTGCAAGCCTTGAAGGAAGTTTCAAGCCTTCTCCATCACTCTCCTTGTTGGTGCAAGATCTCGAGTTATCTCCATCAACTAGGGTTTTACCTCTTATGGTAAATCATCATCATTTTCATTCATATTTCTATCATATATTATAGATTTGGCCTCTGCCCTCCTAGGGCATGCACTCTTGGATCTAATCATCATTTTAGTGGAGGTGGAAACACCAATACAGGGTTTGACTAAGGCAAGCCCTTATACACAACACAACCTTTTCCTCTTTTCTTGTGTGCAGGTTGGAGAAACATGTTTTTGAAGACAAGATTTAGGAAGAACACAAAGCTTGCAGGTATAGGTCTGGTGTTTCCCTGAGATTCTGCTAAATCCTAATTAGGGTCTAGGGCACCCAAGTGCCCTAATCTTTGGTACATCTACTTCTAGATCCAGGTTCTAATCTGCTCCATGACCTTTGCTGTACTTTCAATTTTCTGATATTTATTTCTGATAGTTAGTTATTAGCTAATCTTTGTCATTTAGGGTTTGATTATTTGTCCTAGTTTTCTTGTTTGATCTTGGTTGGATTCGGTTGATTCTTTCTTTATACAACAAAAGGGTAGAACCCATGTAGTTTGACTTTCCTTCTTGGGTAGAAGCCAAGATTGGTTTGTGCCCCAATGTTTGTAGAAGAGGGTTTGACCTTTAGGCTAGATCACTCTTTTCCACACAACAGTAGGCTATAAAGGAAGTCGACATGGTAAACATGAATAGGGTATCAAGATCCCTCTAGAGCCTAATCCACATGGCTTTGTGGCAGGTCTTAGATACCGCCCTCGTCGACCCTCTGTTGCCTCTTATCGAGACTACCTAGATGTGAATATGATTTTTGCCTCTTTAGATTCTCCTTCTCTCCCTCTTTTATATCCTGAGCTCATATCTCAAGATTTAGATTCTTTTGATTACCCTCCCTTGGATTATTTTTTTAATGATGAAGCACTTTCTGAATTCCCAGGGGTATATGAGTACATGCCATTATATCATCACGATTGGGGATTTCCCTTTTTTTAAATGCGTAAGCATACTTTGGGGAATCTATTGCTTCGTCAAATGATATCCTCTCATCCCCTAGTGACTCTGGAGTGTACCCTTCATCAAATCTCCTAGAACATAGTACTCTCCTTGTTGGAGATACTCTTGATGTTCCAATGGATCCTTGATTAAAGGATAGAGTCATTAAGATTGGGCAATGCTTATCCCCTGAGGAGAGACATACACATTCTGATCTTGTTCATGAATTTCTTAAGTTATTTGCTTGGTCATATGCAGTTATACCTGGTATTGACTTGAATATCATGGTCCATAACATAGTGCTATATCTCGATTCCCAACCTGTAAAATAGAAAATTCATAAAATGAATCCTAAGGTGGCTTTATTGGTCAAGGATGAGATTGAAAAGCTTTTACAAGTTGGTTTCATCTGCCTGATTGACTATTCACCTTGGCTCTCAAATATTGTGGTTATTGCTAAAATCGACAACTGCATCCGAATGTGTATTGATTTTTGTGATCTTAATAAAGCATCCTTGAAGAATGATTTTCCTTTACCTAATATCAATATGATAGTTGATTCCATAGCTAGACATGCCCTATTTTCTTTTATGGATGGCTTCTTGGGCTATAAGAAAATTCTAATTAACCTTGAGGCTCAACCTAAAACTGCTTTTACATCACCATGGGATAATTATTGTTTTGTGGTCATGTCATTCAAACTAAATGATGTCGATGCAACTTACCAATGTGCTATGACCCTAATCTTTCATGATTTTATTCACAATATCTTGGAAGATTATGTCGATGATGTTTTGGCCAAGTTTGTCTTACACCAAGATCATGTACATAATCTCTGTCGTATCTTTGAGCATATGCACCTCTATAATATGCGACTAAACCCTCATTAGTGTGTCTTTGGGGTTCAGTCTCACATCATGGCATTGAGGTGGATAATAAAAATGATGTAGGAGCATCCCTGGTTCAAGACCAATCTTGCATCAACCAAAAATATTTGCATTTCAGTTTGTTTGCAATTTAATTTGTTTCTTTTCATTTTCAGATCAATTCAGGTAGTTCAGTCAGTAGCAGTTTCTATATTTTGGTATGCATTCTACCAGAGTTGCATTTCAGATCTCATGGAACTAGACTTAGCATCTAGATTCATTCATCTACATCATATCTGAATTTTGGAGAATTTGGATCAAGAATTAGAATGTTATCGCTATCAAAAGATCAATTGTTTTCTCATAACAGAGCATCCTGATAGTCTTAGACAATCCGCTGAAGGAGAAGACTTGCGGAGCATTTCCTGATCCATGGAGCCTAATGACACATCATTTTGGTTCATGGCCAACCTTCCCTGAGATTTGTACATCATTCCATACATTTACGGAGGTGTTCTACATGATCAGGTATGACCTATCCGTGTACACACGTTACAACTCTTCATTGGAGTCTGTTATATTCCTTGGCCGACGCGATATATATTGATGTATTAGATCTCTAGGAGAGTAGTTATCAAGTTCATAATAATAGAGATAGTTCATAGTTTAGATTTTGTAGGAAGGAGCTTCAAAGCTACATCTTGAGCATATTTAGATATTCTGTAATCAGGCCTGTGAGCCCTAATTGTAAGCTCACTTGTTTCCGGCCAATTTGTATTTGAATTCAGTGATATACTGAATGATTGAAATTACATTTGTTTCATGTTTTTGAGTTGTTTATGTTGTGTTTACTCTTGTTGCACGGCCTGGACAGTTCACTCTCTAAACCCTCCTACCATGACTTCACCAAGTGGTATCAGAGCTAAAGTTTGAATCTTTGGAGTGAATTGAGCGAAGTTGGCGAAGGAATTTTGTAACATCTTGCTATGGATAGATCGCTGAATTAAGGCAGGTTACTTATGTTGCAACTGATCACCAATTGTGAGGCAGTTGTCACCTTGTAGCCTGATCACTGAACTTGAGGCAGTTTGCACTTGATCCAAGGAAGATGCTGCCGAGTAGAATCCCTGTTGTTGGAACAATGGCTGGTAGAATGGATGAGATGATGGAAATGATGAAAATAATGAGAATTTGATTGGATTCTGTCGAGGAAGATAGGCAAAGAGGATTGACACCTAGACCTAATGTTGAAAGTGATGATGAAGAAGAATTTCAATTTGTTGAATAAATTGGCGAAACCCTAGGAGGTGACGTAGAAGAAGAATCAGATCAAGTCAAGATGTTACAAGATATTTCAAAGATTGGAAAGAGACCTAGAGTTGATGTACTGAATTACACTGGCAATTTGAACCCTGAAGAGTTGATTGATTGGATAAATAACATGGAAGAATACTTTGAATATGAAGAAGTTGAAGATCCGGAGAAGGTAAAATTTGCAAAGACAAAGTTGAAAGGACATGCTGCAATATGGTGGAAGGAAGTTCAGTTGGATAGAAAAAAAAGAGGAAAATAAAAGATTACAAAGTGGGATAGGATGGTGACAAAATTGAAGAATCAGTTTATACCTGCTGACTATGAGTTGGAGTTGTTGAAAAGATTGCAAAACCTAAGACAAAAGGAGAAATCTGTGAAGGAGTATACTGAAGAATTTCACAAGATGATCATAAGGACTGGACATAGTGAAGCAAGCAAGGAGAAAGTGGCTAGATACATCAATGGACTGAGATTGAACATTCAAGAAGAACTAAGTTTGGTAAGGATGACATCTTTGAAGGAAGCATATTAGTTTGCCTTAAAAGTTGAAGAGAAGATGAATAAGAAGCATGATCAGAGACAGAGAGGAAGAGGAGGTAAAGTTTAGTGAAGTAGAACAATTTTTGGAGGAGACAGATCATATCTGGAGCAGAACAAGCTGGACAACCCATTTAAGAAGGATGACAGAGATAATAATGCTTACTGGAGAGATGACAAATTTTTACCAGATAGAAATCCCTAGTGGATATCAAAATGAAGGATACAAAAGAGAAGGAAGAGGAATTGATAAGAGAACATTTAGAGGCACTTGTGGAGGTGAAGGACATAGAGCATTTGAATGTAATCAAAGGAGTACAAGAAAGAGAATAGAGAATAGTGGAAGAGCAACCTATGTCGAAGAAGAACCTATTGGATCACCTAGCTTAGTTGGTAAACTGGAGAAAGGAGAATCACTTGTGATGAGGAGAGCACTATTTCAAGTAGAAACAAATGAGGAACCACCACAGAGGAAAAGATTGTTCAAAACTAGATGCAAACCAGGAGGAAAATGTTGTAAAGTTGTTATTGATAGTGGTAGTTTTGACAACCTAGTTTTAGAGGAGATGGTGACTAAGATGAAGTTGGAAAGATTGAAACACCCTAAGCCCTACCAGATAACATGGATTTAGGATGATCATAAGGTACTAGTGAGTGAACAATGTTTGGTGAAATTTCATATTGGATCATATCATGATGAAGTATTGTGTAATATTATGCCTATGGATGTTTGCCATATATTGTTGGGTAGACCTTGGCAATATGATAGAAAAGCTATACATGATGGGAGAAAGAATACATACACTATATCATCAAATGGGAAGATAATTACTTTGATTCCTTTAGAAGATGATCCTAAGGGTGAAGTATGTGGGAATGCTAGAATCTGTTTGGTAGATGGGAGGAAGTTCTTGGATGGTTTGAGACATGAGAATATGTGTTATGCTTTGAGTCCTAAGAAGCCTGAAATAGTGAAGGAGACTGAAGAATCACAACTGGAAGGGATAATAGAATTGCTGACAGAGTATGAAGACATCATATCAAACAATGTACCTGAAGGATTGCCACCAATTAGGAGTATCAGTCATCACATGGATCTAGTTTGCCTAACAAAGCAACACAGAATGAAACTAGAAGAGAATGAAGAACTGAATAGATAGATACAAGAATTATTGAGGAAAGGTTTGATCAGAGAAAGTTTGAGTCCTTGTGTAGTACTTGCAGTGTTAGCACCTAAGAAAGATAGAGAATGGAGAATGTGTACTGACTCTAGAGCAATAAACAAGATCACAGTTGAGTATAGATTTGCTTTACATAGGATGGATGATATCATGGACTGTTTGAGTGGAGTAAAATATTTCACAAAGATAGATTTGAAGAGTGGATACCATCAAATTAGAATAAGAGAAGGAGATGAATGGAAAACTACTTTTAAGACAAAAGAAGGATTGTATGAATGGTTAGTGATGCCTTTTGGATTCACTAATGCACCTAGTATTTTCATGAGGTTGATGAATGAAGTCTTGAAGAAATTCTTGGGTAAGTTTGTGATTGTATACTTGGATGATATTCCAATTTTTAGTAAGACAAAAGAAGAACATTTGTGGCATATTAGACAAGTTTTATAGAGGTTGAGAGAAGAGAAATTGCTAATAAACATCAAGAAATGTAGTTTCATGAAGGAAGAACTAGCGTACTTAGGATTTGTGATTTCTGTGGAAGGATTGAAGATGGATCCTAAGAAAGTAAGAGCAATTATTGAATGGCCTACACTAGAGAGCATTGGAGAGGTTAGATCATTTCATGGATTGGATAGTTTCTACTGGAAGTTCATTAGAAATTTTAGTTCAGTTTGTAACCCTATGATAGAGACAATGAGAGGTGACATAAAAGACTTTAAATGGACATCAGGAGCAGATAAAAGTTTTGAGTTGTTGAAGCAGAAAGTGATAGAGCAACCTATTTTAGAATTACCGGATTTCAATAAGGTATTTCAAGTAAATTGTGATGCAAGTGGGAGTACAATTGGAGCAATGTTAAGTCAAGAAGGTAGATCTATAGCATATTTTAGTGAGAAGTTGAATGATACAAGGAGAAGATATTCAGTTTATGACCAAGAGTTCTATGCCATAATTCAAGCATTAGAGAAGTGGAGACATTACTTGTAAGGAGTTTGTGTTGTATACAGATCATCAAGCTTTGCAATATTTGAATAGTTAAAGAAAGTTGAATTAGAGACATATGAGGTGGGTAGAGTTCATGCAGAGTTATACTTTGTGTTGAATCATAGGAGTGGTAAATCAAACAAAGTTGTTGATGCATTGAGTAGGAGAAGGAACTTGTTGACAAAGATGAGAGTTGAAGTATTGGGATTTGATGAATTGAAGAACATGTATGAGGGAGACACTAATTTTATGGAACCTTGGAAAGCATGTAAGGAACCTATTGTGATAGATAAGAGTAAATGGTTGGACTATTTCATTCAAGAAGATATGTTGTTCAGAGGAAATTAGTTATGCATACCTAGAAGTTCAATGAGAGATAATTTGATCAAGGAGAAACATATTGGTGGATTGGTAGGACATTTTGGCATTGATAAAATAGTGGCTTTAGTAAGTGAAAATTACTTTTGGCCTCAGATACATAAGGATGTTAGGAAATTTGTGCAGAGTTGTAGAATTGTCAAGTTGCAAAAGGGAATAGTCAAAATACTGGATTGTACAAACCTTTGATAGTATCAGAGAGACCTTGGGAAGATATAAGTATGGATTTTGTAATGAGATTACCTAAGGCATAGAGAGGACATGATTCTATATTTGTAGTGGTAGACATATTTTCAAAGATGGCACATTTCATACCTTGTAAGAAGACAACTGATGTAGTGCATGTAGGTGACCTATTTTTTAAGGAGATTGTGAGATTGCATGGATTACCTAAGAGTATAATTTCAGATAGAGATAACAGATTTCTTGGATATTTTTGGAAGACACTTTGGAAGAAGATGAAGACATATTTGAAGTTTAGTTTAGCTTTTCATCCACAAACTGATGGATAGATAGAGGTAGTGAATAGGAGTTTGGGAAACTTGTTGAGATGTTTGGTTGGAGAGAAGGTAGGAAGTTAGGATTTAATTCTTGCACAAACAGAATTTGCATATAATAATTTAGTAAATAGGAGTACTGGAAGAACACCTTATGAGATTGTTACTAGAGTGAATCCTAGAGGAGTGACAGAATTGTGAGACATGGGTATGATAGAAAAGAGGAGTGCAGAAGCAGAAGAATTTGTAGGACACATGGAGACAATGCGTAATCAGGTTAAGAAGCATTTGGAAGAGATGAACAACAAATATAAAGTACAAGCATATGAGAAGAGAAGACAAAGAATTTGAAGTTGGAGATGAAGTGATGGTATACTTGAGAAAAGAAAGATTTCCAATTGGGACATATAACAAGTTGAAGATAAAGAAGTTTGGACCTTGTAGGATACTTAGAAAATTTGATTCAAGAAATGCATATGAAGTAGAACTATCGGAGACGTTGGGCATATCACCTATTTTCAATATTACAGGCCTATATCAGTATCATGAAGTAGAGTTCAGTGACAACCTTGAAGAAGACTTGAAGAAGTAGTTACCACAATAAGCACCGGAGCAGATTGAAGACATTTTGGACAACAGAGTTGGACGCAGCACTAGAGGAAGACAATACAAAGAACACCTTATGAAGTGGAAAGGTAGATCAGAAGAAGATTCATCTTGGATTTCTCAGGCTAAGGTGGACTTCCTTGGTTTTCCTCTAGCCCCAACAAAGTGAGGGACTCACTTTTTCATTAACCCTGGATGTCTGATGCATGAGCATCCCTGGTTCAAGAGCAATCTTGCATCAACCAAAAATATTTGCATTTTAGTTTGTTTCTTTTCATTTTCTAGTTCAGTTCAGGTAGTTCAGTCAGTAGCAGTTTCTGTATTTTTCTCTGCATTCTACCGCAGTTGCATTTCAGATCTCACAAAGCTAGACTTAGCATCTAGATTCATTCATCTACATCATATCTTAATTTCAGAGTATTTGGGTCAAGAACTGAAAAGTTATCGCTATCAGAAGATCAATTGTTTTCTCAGAACAAAGCATCCTAATAGTCTTAGACAATCCGCTAAAGGCAAAGACTTGCAGAGCATTTCCTGATCCGTGGAGCCTAATGACACATCATTCATTGATCTTTGGTTTGTGGCCGACCTTCCCCAAGATCCGCACATCATTCCATGCATTTGCAGAGGTGTTCTACATGATTAGGTTTGACCTATCCATGTACACACGTTACAGCTCTTCATTGGAGTCTGTGATCTTCCTTGGCTGACGTAGAGGAATCTATTGTTCCGGAGATGATATATATTAATGTATTAAATCTCTAGGAGAGTAGTTATCAAGTTCATAATAATAGAGATAGTTCATAGTTTAGATTTTGTGCGAAGGAGATTCAAAGCTATATCTTGAGCATATTCAGATATTTTGTAATCAGGCCTGTGAGCCCTAATTGTAAGCCCGCATGTTGCCGACCAATTTGTATTTGAATTCAATGATATACTGAATGACTAGATCTGCATTTGTTTCATGTTTTTGAGTAGTTTCTGTTGTGTTTACTCTTGCTGCACGACCTGGACAGTTCACTCTGTGAACCCTCCTACCATGACTGCACCAACAAAGATTGATGCTATTGTGAACATGCCACCCCCTAAGAACATATCTCAACTTCAATGTTTACAAGATAAAATTTAGGCTATTCGTCATTTTATTTCAAAACTCACTGACTGGTCTCTTCCATTTACACATCTTCTTAAGAGGAATGTTCATTTTGAATGAAATGCCTATTGTCGGCGAGCCTTTGAGGATCTTTAGTCCTATCTAGCTAATCCTCCTATTCTCATGCTGGTTATTTCTAGTTGTCTGTTTCTTCTTTATACTTGGCTTCATCTCATGCTTTAGCAGCCTTATTAGCTCAACATGATGATGAAGGTAGGGAAAATGTTGTATATTACATCAGCCAAACCCTACTTGATTATGAAACTTTTTACACACTATTAGAAAGGCAATGTCTTGCTCTCATTTTTGCAGTGAATGAGCTTAGACATTACCTCCTCCATGCGAAGATGCATGTCATCATTAAACTTGATCCTCTTAAACATTTATTCTCTAAAACAAACCTCTCAGGTTGCCTCGCTAAATGGGTTATGTTACTTACAAAGTTTGATCTTAAATTTGTCTCATAGAAGGTGATAAAAGGACAAGTCGTAGCCAACCATTTAGTTGAGGCCCCTTCTCCTTTTTCTATTCCTAATCAAGACTCATTCCCTAATGATCATATCCTATCCTTAGAAGATGATCTACCATGGAACTTGTTCTTCGATGGATCTAGTTGTCAAATCGACTTTGGGGCAGGTGTCGTATTAGTCCCTCCTAGTAAGCTGATTCCTCTCTCATTTCATCTGACTTTTCTTTGTACTAATAATATCGCTGAGAATGAAGCCCTTATTGCTGGCTTGCGTGCCACGCTATCTCTCAATATAAAAAATATTCATATTCATGGTGATTCATAGTTGATTATAAAGCAAGTCATGGGATCCTATCAGGCCAGACAAGATAAATTGTCTCAATATCATGACTTAGCTTATCACTACTTCAACATTTTTTCTCTTTTTTCTATCGATAATATTCCCCGTAAAGATAATCGTCATGCTAATGCAATGGCAAGCGTTTCTTCCTTTATACCATGTGATGATTCTATGGATGACTATAAATTTATAATTCAATTTCTTTCATCACTAGCTATTGGTGATTCTACCTCACTAAATTCTCTTTTTTGTCATAATGTAGACTCAGAGGAATGGTACTCCCATATATTCACTTATTTGAGTGATGGTACCTTCTCCCCTGGTTCTTCAAAAAGCACTCAAACTCGCATTTGCACGCTCACCACGTGCTATATTATTCTCTCTAATGTGCTTTACCATTGATCCTACAATGGTCTTCTCTTACGTTTCTTAATTAAGGCAGAAATCCTTGTTGCCCTTGATGAGGTCCATTCTGGTGCCTGTGGGGGGCATTTTGGTGGACATTCCCTAGTTCAAAAATTACTCCTAGTGGGTTACTATTGGACAAGCATGGAACAAGATTCCTTCTCTTTTGTTAAAAGTTTCCCTTAGTGTTATCAACATAGCAACCTTATTTGAGCTCCTACACATGAACTACGTGTTGATGGTGGTTTTAGCACACAACAACGCAGGTGTGATTGTTGGGATCACACATCTCTTGAAAAGTATCCTACCCTAGGTAAGAATAATAATTCAAAGATAAGGTGGAGGGCCTCCAAGTAACTCAAACAACTCAAACTTTCCAACTTAGAACCCTAATTTGGTGGGTTTCTCTCACAAACTCTTCATCTTCCCCTAGTAGTATGACAAACAAGGTTTTTGTGGCATATATTGCAGGAAACAACTCAAACCCACATTCGAAAACTATTTTAGATACTCTTTTGGGAGTTGTTGAACATATCCAAAACTTAGGTATGGTTGTTTTGTAAAATAAGGCTCAAACTTAGACTATCCTTCCTTGAAGCCTAGAAACATGGGAGCAACAAATTGAGTTTTTTGGCCATACCTTTCAGTGTAGGCATGATATCTAGATTGTAAAGGCAGATTTAAATACCCATTTGGGCTTTATACAACATACTCCAGAATTAAGGTAGGTTACTTTGTATGAAACCTTTCAAAAAATAACTTTTCTTCTGTCAATTAGACCAAAAACATAAGGAAATCTGACCTAGGGCATCACCAAAACACATGAAAACCAAAACCCTGGAATCCAAAATCTTGGAATAAGTAAATACACATAAAAATACTCCATAGAACAAGATTTTAGATTTTTCCACCATGGGAATGGTGAGAAATCACATTTTTTGCCATTCAAGCCCACAAACCCTAGGTTAACACGTAGTTTTTAGTAAAAATTCCATAACTTTCTCAAAACGTGATAAAATTGATGAAACCAACTCCAAATGAAATAACATATAGAGAACTATCAAACCCAATTGGTTTCACGTCATTATCAGGCTGTACAAGGCCGTACTAGCCTCAGGAATAGCAAAAAAAGTTAAAATTTAGAAAAAACTAAATTTTCTTGCATTATTTGATCTTCAAAATGTCTTCAACAACAAAGATCTTCAAAACCCAACCCCTTACATCAAGTTTCTCAAGCATATTTAAACTTGTCTAACCAAAAACCAACAACCACAACTAACTTTTAAACGACTTGACCCTTCAACTTCCACTTTTTACATTTTTTTGCATTTCGCCCATGACAACTTTTTACAAGTTTTACAAAATATGATAAATTAACTACAACCAACCCAAAGATGACTTAAAACATTAGAAAGATGGTCTATTATGACCTTATTTCATGATATAAGACTCAACACACCAAAAACCAAACTTAAGACCATATTTACATGACTTGACATGGTGCCCCTGCACCAACTACTCCAAGGATAATACAACTAGGTCTTAGCGTGCTTGGAATTTCTTAGTTGGAATGTACTAGCTATTCCTACAAGGAGTCTTATATACAATTTGATAGATTGAATAGATTAGGACAGTAGTTCATGCAAAACCTTATAATGTTAGCTGATATGACGGTGTAGAATGTTGTTGAAAAACGTAAACTAACAGTTGATTTTAAAGAAAATGCGAAAGAGTAGGGTTTAGAAAGTTCCTAAGTGACATTAACAATGCATAGTTTGTTTATGGTAGACAAATGTTCTAAATCTTAAACCAATTTCCAAAGTAACCAAGCTAACTGATTGCTACAACACTATAGAAAATGATGCTATCTTCTATGGATTCTTAAGATTTTCAAATTGCATGCATTCATTAAATACCTGATCTTTAGCATGATTTAACTAATGTGATGCAATTGAACTCAACAAAAAATAACTAGTCCAGACTAACTTTACATAGCCACTTACAGTCAGCAAGCAACTAAAAGTATGGACTTAGAACATTCATCAAATACCTTCAACAAACCATTAACATTGCAAAAGCACAATCTAACTAATGCAGACCAAGAAGCAAACCATGAAACTCTTGGCAAGAGACACTGCTAGGCATGATAGGTGTTGTCATTGATAGGAACTAAGATCATCCCAATTATTCGCATAACACAATTTGTTCACACCGGAAGTCAGAATCAAAATTTGTCTAAGTCTGGGCAGTCATGAACAGAGCAGGTGACAGGGTCCGGTATCTTGGTCCAGAGATCTCCGGTGGAAGGGAATGGTTTGTTACAGATCTAAGGTAGTTGTAAGCATTTTCAAGACACTCTAAATCCAAAGTTTTGTCCTTTGAAGATGAAGGACTCAAAAGATATTAGCTTCTGAGTATTGGGTTTCAGTTTGATAGAATAGATAGAAGAAGAACAGGCTGACCTTGTGAATGATCTTAACTCCGGATGTATAGAAGTTGTTTATTGGGCAATTTTTGATGATAAGTGATGGTAGTCAACTTGATTGATGATTTTCAAGTGCAAGTTTTGGTTTGCATTTCATATTATGTATGGATCTAGTCGACAGAGCAGAGTACTCGACAAAGTTCTAAATGTTCTTGAAGTTGACTGGTAAAATGATTGTAGATCATGTTGCGGATATATATAGTAGATGAAATTGGATGATTTTTGAGAAGTATGTGTGAATAAGGTGAAAATGTGAGAAGAGCATAAAATTTAAGGTGTGAATGAAGGCAGAGCAGTAAGAAGAACAAGTAAAGATGAAATGTGTAAGATCAGTTTTTGCACTTAACTAGAACTAAAACTCTTGCATGGGTAGATGCTATTTATCAGTTCAAAATCTCTATTATTCTCTTGTAGTCTTTTTGTAGGCAGTGAGCCTCTATTTGAGTAGTGAGCCTTGGGAAGTGATCCTAAATGCATGTGCATTCTCATTTGTAAAAATACTTTTAACAGGGTATAAATTTTGTGGGTTAACCCTCACCATGGTTTTTCTCTTAACCGGGTTTCCACCCTAAAAATCATGGTGTCAAGTGTGTTATTTATGATTTTGCTCATGTGTTATTGATTCATGCTTAATGTTTATTTGATTGTAAGTTGTAAAGGAAGATTAAAGGCAGAAAAGTTTAAATTGTGTGACAACTGATTTACCCCCCCTCTCAGTTGTCCTGACTAATTATCAGAGAAAGGTTCCTTTTGAAAAGTTTAAAAGCTTAAAGAAGATCTAGGAAGTCAGTAAAAATGGATGAATATAACCTTCAAGGTCAACTGAATCTCACCCTAGGTGATCTTGAGCAGTCCAAGGCAGAAGTCCAAGAGCTGCAAGATAACCTCAAAAAGGCTGAAAACTTCATTGAGATTTTAAAAGAAAAATTGAGCAAATCCAATACAAAAGGAAAGGAGCAACCTCTTCAACTGGAAGACAAGGCCCTGAAAGAGAAGACAAAGGAATGTGAAAAGTTAGCTAAAGAAGTTGTTGTCCTAAAACATGAGATGGAAACTGGGGTGATGAGACTAACTGTTGACACTGGTTTTAGCACACAGCAACGCAGGTGTGATTGTTGGTTTCACACCTCTCTTGAAAAGTATCCTACCCTAGGTAAGACTACTCCAAGGATAATACAGGTAGGTCTTAGCTTGCTTGGAATCTCTCAGTTGGTATGTTCTAGTTGTGCCTACAAGTGGTCTTACATGCAATCTGCAAATCTTCAAGTTTGGGGCAGTAAATGCACATAAACCCTTTTATGATTTTCAGTTGATAAACAAGATAAGGTGCTACTAAAAATTCCTATTCTAATAACTAACAGTGGTTTTTAAAGAAAATGCAAAAGGTGTAGGGTTTTAGAAGGATCCTAAGTGACATTCACAATGCACAAGTTTTCGTTAGTAGACAAATACTCCAAACTTTAAACCAGCGCCCTGAGCTACCAAACTGAAATGAAATGTTACAGTGCTGCAAAAAATGGTGCTATCTTCAATGGAGGTCAAAAGATTTTTAGATCACATTCATTTGCTAAATACCCAATAAACAACACAACTTAACTCATGAAATGCAATTGAACTTTAGCACAAACAATCAACCCAGACTAACTTTACACAGCTATTTACCATCAACAAACAACTAAAAGTATGGACTTGGAATATTCATCAAATACTTTAGCAACCCATGAACATTAAAAAAACACAACTAATCTAACTGTGGGAGAGCAAGAAGCAAACCATGAAAACTACAATGAGTCAACACAAGATACAAATTCTCAGAATTACTGCAGAAACTTGCTTTGTATTACTTCAAATGGCATAGAGTCAACAATTTGGCATCAAAATCTCTCTTACAAATAGTGGAAATGGCAGCCCTTTATATAGAAAGCAGTATACCGAGTTTTCAAATGAACGGTGGAGATTAACTCAACACCGATGGTCCAGATTACATCAATAAATACAAATATAACAGCCCACATCAATTCTTGGATTACATTTTGTCCTTTATGAAAAAGACGAAAAATAGCCCCCAGATACATTGAATCTAGTCAATTTGACTAGCCAACTCAATATATAATAGAAAATAACATTTTAGAAGCAAGAAAAGACAAAATAGAGTCACATGCTGCCCCGAATACAACAATTTACAATTGTGATAGGATTTCATCATTAGAATATTCAAAATAATGTCAAGACTCCTTGTCTAAGTCAATTTTGTCTTCGCTGGCCAACTTCTTGCGATAAGTCAACCATGCATCAAGTGCAAGATTAATGTTAGATGGGTCTGGATCCTTCAAATGATTTATCTGATAATCAAACACTTCCAGCTTCTGACTGAATTTGCTATGTATTCTTTCTATTTTTGCCCCTGCCTTCTGAAATGCTTTGAATTCAGCTCTGAGGTCGCTTGCCTTGTCCAACCTCTCCTCCATACTGAGCGTGTCATCTTAAAAAATTACTTTATGCAACTTATCCTTACATTTTTTGACATCAAACGGGGCATAATCATCATAGGACGCTTCCCTGCAATCCCTCAAAGAGTCGTTGATGCCATATATGACTGATCTTAATTCTTCATCAGCTGGTTTATATGCTTCTTTTATGTGCTTGAAGGTTTCTTTTCTTAAAAGCAGCTGTTGATACCATTCAATAGCTTTCGGCAGTTGATTCCTAATTAAAATATTTTCTATAACTAGAGTCTGGGTTGGCAATTCTCTGATACCTTTTATTCGGGGGTACATATGCGAATAATACTCATCAAAAGAATCACATTCTTCACGTAAGTCTTTCCATCTATTGTGTAACTCTACAAATTTTTGGTGCACTTGAGTGGAGGCACTAATGGCTTCACATCCCATCTCAAAGACTTTAAGTAACCAATTCTCAATACCTTGGGACTTTGATCTAACTTCACCCAATTTAGTCATTTCATCAGTAGACAGGAAAGTAGGTATTGTCCTTATATCTCCCCCTGCATCTACTGGCTCTATCAAAAATTGAACATGCTTGAAGTTCTTCATTTTGCTGTTTCAAATCTTTCTTGGACATTTCATCTTTGTCCAACTACTCCAAAATTGATGTGACTGAGCCCTTGAAATCATCCACTCTTTGAGAACGAGTGGCTAGACCTAGACCGACTATAGTTATGATATAATCTTCCACCCTGACTTGTTCTCTTGCTACATCAGCTGGCGGGACTGCTATTTCTGCTATCCTTGATCCAGATTCACTCTTATAGATTCTTGATTGAATCCTAGCCTTCTTCTGCTTCTTAGGCTTCTATGCCTGTGATAGGATCGTGGTCAGGTCAAGATGCATTACTTCTACTTGTGGCTCAGGGTATGTTATTCTACCTTGCAACCACTTAGGAGTAGAAGATTTATTTAATTTAGAGGCTCCATCTTTATCAGATATAGCTAGCTCTTTGGATGGTTCTTGTTCTTGCTCTGGCTTTTCGTTCTTCTCTAGAATTTTCTCTTTTTCCTTTTCTTCTTCTGGGGCCAAATTCTCTAGATTTGCCATTACATTCTCTTGTGCAGCCTTGAAAACTTCTTCTGTTTGATATTCATCCAGAGGACTATTAGATATGTCAATAACTTCTACATTGGCTGAAGGTTTCTGAGAGTCATCATTATTTACTTCAGTCAATGCCTCATTTTCCTCCTGAATTGCTGTTTCAGGCTCCTGTAACCCCAACTCTGCACACACTTTCTCAATCCGGGTCAGCAGTGGTACTGCCAATGAATTTGCAGGTATTTGTGAAATAGGGACAGCAGAAGAGATGGCTAAGGAAGGTGTACTGACCCGTGTCAGGTTAGCCAAGACCGATGATAAGGAGGAAGAAATAACAAGAGGTGAAGAAAAGGGTAGTGAAGGTAGAGGGGGTGAAAGGATGGTGGAAATGGGAGGCAATGATAAATAAGAAGAAGATGTAGGTGTAGTGGTAGTGGAAGGGTATGAGATGGTATGGGTGGAGGAAATAGGACTGCTAGAGGCACTAGAAGGAACTGGCAGTGAACAAGAGGTAGTGGCAATGGTAGATGAAAGAGAGGTGGTGAGAGATGTTTCTTGAGTTATGGAAGCTGAGGTTGTGGGCGAAGTGGATGCAATGGAGGAAAGAGGAATGGAAGGAGAAGTGGCAATAGAAATAGTAGAGGTTGTGACAACAGTGACAACACTTTGTGCAGGGGGTTGGGTAGTTGGAGGATTAGACTCTTTCCTAGTTGCAGTATCCTCTTTACTAACTGCTTTTACTTTTACCTTCTTAGCCTTAGAGCTTTCTCCAGCACCACTTGGCATGTATTTTCTCTTGGAGGCCCTTGTCCTAGTAGAAGAAGGTTGATCTTTCTTATGAGGAGACCTTGTAGAGGGCCTCTTCATCTTCTTGGTCTTTTTTTCCAGGGATGTATGTTCTTCATTATCTAATTTCTATCTCTCAACTAGCTCTGCCTCATCTATAACATGGATTGGTTCATCTTCTTCTCCCCCAGAGTCCTTATTTGATTCCACTGTGGTGTAAGTGAGCTGAACTCCTTATCCATCTTGACTAGCCACTTGAGCTCTAACCTAGGCCTTGCTTAATATGAATGGTTCCTTCATAACAACATCTAGGGAGCTCTCTTATGCATTTGCACAATTTGGCAATGGGATAGGCTGATGGTACTGTGCTTCCCATGGTCCCCTGACCATAACATTTTCATCATCTTGTAATTGATCAGGGACTGCCATTATATGAAACCTTTTGATGAAGTCTAGAGGCAGCCTTGCATGTGCTTTCTTCATAACCTCATAATCATCAGGGCAACTGGCCCAAAAGTCTTCAATGTGTACCTTGTGGAAAAGCTTCTTGCTTACGAACCTTTCCATTACTCTATTTGGATCAAAGTGACCCCTTGCATTGTAATAGTGCAAATTCAGGAGCTGAAGCTCTTTGTCTGAATGTTCTGTAGATGCCAAAGAAGGGCATGCATAAAGTCCCTTGCCAAACTTGATGGGAAATTGAACATTAGTTCTATGCAAATGTTTGAGTTTCTCAGCACAGGGTATTAGCTGTCTTGACAGCTCCAAAAGTACTATCTTATCATCAAGGTACCGAGGAAGTCTGCAGGCCATTCTAGTGAAGCCTTGTACCCTTATGTATGTAAATTTCTCAAATTGGATATACCATCTGCCATATCTGGTTATTTCATTCATGGCCTTAGTGGAAATCCTCAAAGCTGTGTTTCCTTGCAGCTTCCGAGCTATATACATTATGAATGCATCATTTACCCTTTTGAAATGTATTAATGACTGAGATGAGGTCAACTGTGGGTAGCATTCATATACTTTTATTTGAGTTTGTTCATCATTTCCAACTTCATCAAATTTGGACAATCCATCATAGTGATTCCTTCTTGCCAATGCATAGACAATATAGGATGTCCATCTAAAGTATTTGTTTTCTCTGAAATTGCTGAAGGCTTCATGAATATTGTCACTAAGGATTTGAGCCTAGTGGAACTTAGTTCCTTTTAGTATCTTAGTGATAATGGAAAACATCCAATCCTTGAAAGTTGAGGCTGTTGGCAATCCATAAATTCTACTAAAAAAGGTCACCAAGTCTCCTATCTCATCATGAAAATCGCTTCTATATAATATCCTGGGAAGCTTAATGAGAGCTAACCTCCTGCTTTTGGCCCAATGATCATTTATAAATTTTCTGCAGCCTTCTACATCCTTATTATATGCGTCTTGTGACTCATTTTTGTCTGGCATAGTCATGACCTTGTGCCAGGGGATATCAAAGGTTTCAACTAGAGAAGGTGGGGTTAGATCAGCTAAAATATCCCCATTTGTTGTCTGAATTGTCCTTGTCATTATGTCATACCTGTCTGCACAGGTTGCCATTAGTTCTGCACATTGCAAAGAAGTAGGGAAGGTCGCTGCTTGTGGAATTCCATCGTCTCTAAGTACTCTGGCTTTGGGAGTTGGATTCAAACCAAAGACTCTCAATCTGAAGTCATCTAGGTCTATATGACCCAGGTCTGTGTCTCCCACATCACTCCATGCGGAGTGAATCTTGGCCTCTGGAGGGACTTCTTTAAACTCGTACTTCATTGCTTGGGCCTGAGCAGTCACTTAGTCTACACGACTGGACCTTATAAGTTTGATATATCGAGGAAACTCCTAACATACTCCTAAGTTTCAGATGAATCTTAATGCAAATCTACTATTTACTATTAACATGCTTTTGAAGGAAAATTAAATCTAATTGCTAGAACAATGCATGCAATCAAATATCTAATGTTGCAAGAAAATTTATGAAAATTACCATTAACAATGCATTACAACATTAATTCCATCATTTTGAACCATTTTCCCTTTGAAAATTTCAAAAAATTTGATTACTTCCATGGTTTTGCACTAATTTGAGGGTTGTTTGACCCTTAGGCAGAAAATCGCTAAATTCAAGGTCATCCGACCTTGGTGGAGAAATTGGGTAGGTCCGACCAATGGTTTACTTCCTTTTATGCTTTTGAGTGCTTTGTGCGAGTTTTGGTGGGTACTGACTTGCGCGGATTTTGGAGGTCTCTGCCCTCTATTGGTTGTCAAATTAGTTGGTTGAGATTTCAGCGCAATATCTATCGATGTAAATTGTACATTGCGTTTGCGTAGGAATCAGCTTGGTTTGACCTGCGCGAGTTTCAGTTGCTACTGACCAAGTCGGTGGGAGGGAATTGTAGCACAGGTTGGACGAGGTCATTTTTAGCGCAAAGTTGAGGCTTTGTTTCTGGTGGGGTTTTAGGAGGCTACCAACTTTGCGGAGGAATTCGGGTCGTCCGACCAAGTCAGAGACATGATCTTTTAGCACAAAGTCAGAGCGAGGGCTTTTTGACGCAAAGGATAACATCAGAATTTGTGGGGTTTTCAAGACCTTCTGACCAAGTTAGAGAAAAAGTGTTTTGGCGCTTGTAGGTCAGACGAGGTCAATTTTAGCGCTAGGTTGTAAGTGTTCGCCGATGGTAAGGGTCATAGCGATGAGAGTTTGGTGACAGTTGAACTGACTGTCGGCTCGAGCGAAGAGGGAGCCTCACTGATAGGAAGGTATCGGTCAGACTTGGCATGTCGGCGAAGCGTTTCCTAGCATGGCCAATGGAAATTGTCTTAGCAATAGGTGAGAACTATAGAGTCATCCATCAGGGAGAGTTGTGGGGTTGGAGCGATAAGTCACAAGGTGATCGACAGAGTAAGTCTTGCCGACTGAGGCACAGGTTTTGGAGATCTCCGATCGACTAATGAGGGTTCGTTTTGCAGGTCGGTCGGACCTTGCTTTAGTGCCAAGACCAAAGATTTTATGGGAAAATTCTCCTAAGTTATGGTTCTCAACTCATGGTGACTCGTTTACTTTCACAGTGAATCTAAACTAGGGTTTTTAAATGAGAATTCATAGCTTGTACGGAAACCCTAGCCTAAAATGCCGATTTATCGTTCATTTTCTTACAAAATCTTAAACCCTAACCGCTTGTAAATGGAAACTTGAATAACAGGGTGAAAACCCTACCTGGTAGAAGTGATGGCGTGTTTGATTTACACAGGTAGGCCGCGAGTTTGAGCTCAAGGCAGTTTAATCAGCAAGATTGGGTCTCCAAAAATCCCGTTTGAATGAATGCAAATGATTAAAAAAATGGAGGATCTCCCCTTTATATTTTCTAGCGAATCAACCATTAATGTACAGGCGTACGACTTACCAGTTTTAGGGTTTGCATGATTTTTCCTGAGCTCAGACTCAGCGGGTAATTTGGGTACGTCGAGCGTGGTCAAACAGGACTACATTCAGCGCTAAGTTCGGTTGACATAATTTGCGGGTGTTTCGGGTCCATCTGACTTGCGGGCCTTTCGGGGTTGTTCGACTTAGTCGGTGATCACTACATTTAGCACAAGTTAGATGACATCAATTTTAGTGCAAAAGTCTGACCAAAGGGAAATTAGCGTTGGAGTCGGGAGCAACAACTTTTAGCGCTAGGTTAGTCAGATAGGAATTTGGCACAAGGTCGGAGTGATGGGAATTTAGCGCTAAGGTTGGACAAGTGAGATTTTAGTGCAAAGGTTAGTTAAAGGGCATTTTGGTGTAAAAAGTCATTTCAAGGCCTTCAAAAGGAAAATAAGGTTTCAACCTAGTAGATTTCTGAAGTGATTTTCAATATCATCTTTCAATAAAGGTTAAAATGCACTTTGACCATTCAATCACTTACGAGATGAGGAGATCCAATGACTCTAAAGTCAAATCAAAAGAGGGGGGTCCTCATTTTAAATGGGGCGTGTGTGCGAGGCACAACAAATAGCGACTCTACTGGGGAATGCTTCTGAGCATTCTGATGACAAACATTTGGTTTGAACCCAGAATCTCTGTGTTCCCCACATATTATACAAAAAAGTAAGGTACCTTATCAAAGAATCTAAGATCACTAATCAGTGCAACCATCCACATCTTGAAAACCTGAGTGTGTGCAATTGTATTCATTCCCATTAGTCAACACCTAAGTTCACCAAAGATCCCTTGGTACAAGCTAGAAAGCTGAGTTTATTCTACCACCAGGAAATGCTCAAATTTTGAAATATTGCTGAGCCTTGAAATGGATTAATGATCAGTAAAGTTTTTCTGGTATGATGACATTTGAAATCATTTCTAGATAGTATCTTTTGTAAGAACTTTGCAATTTTGGTAGTCTTTTATTTGCACTGTAACGGGTCTGGTGTCGAAAAACACCTTTATTTTCACCCAATACAGGCTAGCAACACTTAGTGTCACCTGCCTTCTTTTGATTGAAGTGCATGTGGTAGAAGAGAAAATTGGCCCTTTTCACTTGACCCAAGATCACCTAGACTCGCCTAGCTACTTCAGGATTATTTAAAGTGTGAGAGGTATATGGTTAGAAAATACTTCAGGTGCACCAACTAATAACTCATTTCCAATGAACAAACACCGTACTCCTTGGTATAACAATGGACCCCATAATAAAAATAAATGGAAACCTTGGCTTCTTGAAAGAAAATTCACGATTATTCACCCATCAAAGAAGCACTTGCAGGTCTACACAACTGCCACCACATCAGAAACAAAGACTCTGTGGAAAGCAAGCGCAGCAAGCAAAAACAAAAGGACAACTAACCTAAGCAAAGCACCTAACGACTAAGGAAAGCAAAGGCGAGAAAGCAAAACTAAACTAAAGGCAACCTAAACTAACCAAAGCAAACAAACCCCTAACTATGTACACTAAAGCGAGGCATGACTGCCTCTCAGGCCTGGAAGTAGTGCTTTAGGAACTGGCCATTGACAGACAGTGGTAGCTCCTCACCAGTAAGGCTCTTGAGTTGATATGTATTGTCTCCAAGGATCTCATAAATCTGATAGGGACCCAACCAAAGTTTATCAAACTTGCCATGTTCTCCTTTCTTCTCATGCGCTTTATCCCAATATAGGACCAGATTAGAAATGCGGAAGGCTTTGACCTTGGCTCTTTTGTCGAACCATCGTTTTACGACTCCCTGATGTTTAGAAAAGTTTTCTATAGTAGCATCACGTTTCTCTTCAAGATGCAGTAATTGGGCCAACCTAGAGGACAACTGATCATCAGTTTCAAGGTAATCTTGCATAAATTGAAGTACCGGGATTCTCAAATGGATGGGGAAGATGGGTTCAATCCCATAGACTAGGTGATAAGGAGATGTGTTCAGGGCTGCTTTGTGTCTGATTCTATCATCCCATAAAGTGAACCTAAGCTGGGTATGCCAGTCTCTGGGGTTTTTGTCCAATAGTCTCTTAATAACCTCAAGAAGATTTTTATTTGTTGATTCAGCTACCCCATTCCCTTGTGGATAGTAATTAGATGAGAACTTGAGAGTAATCCCATAATCAAATGCCCAGTTAGAAAAACGTAATGATGAAAAGGCAGAGCCATTATCACAAACTAAAGCAAATGGATAACCAAATCTAGTGATAATATGCTTTTCGACAAACTTAGTGACTACCTCTGTGGTGCATTGATTACAAGCTATTGCTTCAGACCATCGAGTGCAGTAATCAGTAGCAGTTAGAATATACTTGTGGCCTGCAGCGGAAGGCAGATTGATCATACCAATAAAGTCGAGGCCCCACTGAGAGAATGGTCGTACCTCCACTACTGGTTGCAAAGGCATGGTTGTGTGTTGTTCTCTGTGTGCAGCGATCTGGCATATATGACAGGTTCTAACATGTGTATGCACATCTTTGAAGAAGGTTGGCCAGTAATACCCGTCATGAAGAACCTGATTAGCTGTTGAATGTGCTAACCCATGACCTATCCCGAATCTCTCGTGAAAACTGGTTAGTACTTGGTCGACCTCTGATTTGTCCAAACACCTCAGATAGATACCTTCATGATTCTTCTTGTAAAGGACTGATCCTTTTATCATGTAACTGCTACTTTTTAGTTTAAGTGCTCTCCTTTGTACTAAATTCAGATGCGGTGGGCAGCATTGATTGAGTAAATAAAATATGATATCTCCATACCACTCATCTTTTGAAAGCTCTTCTAATAGGTACTGCTGAGAAACCAGGTCTGGTCCCACCTCAGCCATGGTTCTAGTCAGGGCTTGACCTCTTACCAATTTCATAGGTTGAATATCTATGTCAAATTCCTGCAGTATGGTGACCCACTTCCCTCTTCTTTCTCCTAATTCGCTTTGCATCAGTAATGCTTTGACTGCTACATCCGGGACTGTGGCAATTACTTGACTTCTCAAGATGTAATGACAGAATTTCTTAACTGCCTTTACTAGAGCATATGCTTGTTTTTTGACATTTGGATACCTTAGCTTTGCGTCTTTCAGTGGAGTGCTCATGAAAGCAATGGGCCTTTCATCATCAACTGCCCTCTTCTGTGTCAACATTGTAGCACAAGTATGTTCTGAAGCAAATGAGTATATATGAAATGGAAAAGTGTAATTGGGACTCACCAAGACAGGTGCATTGGATATAGCTTGTTTAATTTCTATGAAGGTAGCCTTGGCTTCTGGAGTCCAGTCCATTTTAGCATCTTTCTTTAGCATGGCATTGAGAGGTTGAACAATCTCAGCAAACCCCGCAATAAATTTACGCACAAAGTTGATCTTACCAAAATATGACTTAAGTTCTTTCTTGCTGGCTGGAGGAGGTATTTTGAGTATTGCTTGGATCTGGTCTGGGTCTATAGATATTCCTTGCTCAGATATTACATGTCCCAGTAACTTCCCCTCAGTTACTCCAAAAATGCACTTCTTGGGATTGAGTGATATACCATAATCCTTGCATCACTACAATACCTTTCTTAGATCTGCTACATGATCCTCTTGCCTTTTGGAGAATACTGTTAGGTCATCCATGTAGATGATAATACATTTCCCAACCAATCCCTTAAAAGCAACATCCATCGCACGCTGAAAAGTTGCACCAGCATTTATTAAACCAAATGGCATTTGATGGTAGGCATAGATGCCCCATTTACAGGTGAAGGACATCTTTAATCTATCTTCATATTCTACCATCACTTGGTTATAACCAGAATATCCATCCAAGAATGACATCATCTGGGATTCATTAACAATCTGTAATACTTCATCCAAAGAAGGTAGTGGGTAATTATCTTTTTCAGATGCTCTGTTTAAGTTACGAAAGTCAACACAAAGTCTAATTTCTCCATTTTTCTTTTAGACCAGGACTAAATTTGCTACCCATGCAGAATGTCTGATCGGAAATATTATCCTTGCGGATAGCAGCTTCTGAACTTCTTTGAAGATCAATGGTTCCAGCAGAGCATTCAATGGCCTCTGCCTTTGTCTGAAAGGCTTTGCCCCTGGCTTCAGCGGGATGGTATGCATGATGATCGAGGTATCATACATCTTTAGATCCTCATAAATCCACGCTATAACCTCATGGTAATCTCTTAATGCATGTATAATTCCGGTCCTTTCTTCTTTGGTACTGGCTTTCCCAATGAATACATTCTTAACATTTTCTTCTGTTCCCAAGTTAAACGGTTCACACTTTCCTCTTGGAGACTCCCCTTCTTTTCTTTGAGTCCCTAAACTATTTGTATCAAACAATCTTTCCAATTCTGCCATTCCTCGAGGGATCATGTTGGTTTTCAAGTTTAGTACTCCTTCTAAATCCATTTCGGCAGGTTCCATCTCTTCTTCATCTATTATTTGAGCAGTGAACACATCCGATGAAGTAAGGAAATTAATTATGTGCTGATCATCTTCAAAAACTTGGAAATTGGTGACATTATCAGGTATAGACATGGTAGCCACAAACTCGACATAAAACTTCTTTAGTCCTGCCATGGATGTTGGTTCTAATGTACTTGCAATTTGAGCTAAAGCATTTGCAACATGGTTCTTCTTCCTTGGGATCACTTGGATGTTAAAACTATCAAAACATTCTATCAAGTCCCAAACTCTGTTCTTGTACCTATTCAGTCTCTTATCATTGCATGAGTACTGTTTCCTTACTTGTTTTACCACTAACTCAGAATCACCAAACACCTGGATAATTTTGACTTTCTTCTGCAATGCTAGCAGCAATCCTTGCACTAACGCTTCATACTCAGTGACATTGTTTGTGCATGAAAACTACAGTCTTTGTGATGCTAAATATGAACTCCCGATAGGGCTGATCAATTTGACCCCAGCACCAGACCCTTGTCTGCATCTTGAGCCATCAAATCTTAAGGTCCATAAGCGAAAGTCTTTGCTGTTATCATTCTATTTTATAGACTTTTTCTTATCAAGAGCGGACTCGAGTTCCCCCTTCTTTTCGACAGTTGATACCTCTTTCAGAATTATGGGAATCTTTAGTTGTTTTTGCACTTGTTTGATTGCCTCTTGACATAGTTGGCAAGTAAATTCAGAGTGAGATGTATCATGTATACAACACCAGTTGGGCAATAGTAACTCTTCCATTTGAACCTTCTTTTCAACAGCAATTTGATCTTGCGCAAATCTAGCTACAAAATCATGAAATCCCTCAAATACCCTGGGTTCATCTTCTTCTGAAGAGTCTTCTTCATCTGATTGAATATATGCTTCTATGCTTTCTGATCTTTCTACAAGTGGTTTAGAGGGTCTTAAGCAACTCAGTATGAGGACCTCTTTTGACTAACTAAGGTGTGGAAGATAGACTCCCAAATCAACTTCTGAGAACAGAATTTCGTTGGGCTGATTGTATTCTGTGATCATATGCTTCATCTTGGGCTCCCTCTCAATACGGATCTGATTTGCCAACCCTTTCCATGGTAGCCATATGTGGGAAAAATTAGTTTCCATATACTCGTTCAAAGTCCTAGACCAATCCCTGCTTAGAAGCATGCCATACTGATCTGGAATGTCAACTACTTGAATATCTATATATTGTTGTACCCTAGGATCATAAGCCAATTGCATGTGTATCCTGTTCAACTCACCCACTACATTCACTTCAGTCTTATCTAATTGTGTCACCTTCCTAGAAGACTTGGCTGGAGTGAGCCCAAGTGCCTTGCAGACTGATAGTGGCATTACATTTGTGGAAGCACCAGAATCTACTAAACAATTATGAAGGTTCTTATTGAATATCTTGAGTGTTAGAAGGAAAGGAGGACTTTCTCTCTTGTCTTTATACAGTGTCATTTTTTGTTCTACATCAGTCACATGTATTCTTTCTTTCCCTTTATCCATGTTATCCTTGGTGGTACTTTCCTTTGGAATGTAATCAGTCTTAGCTCTAGCACCTATATCTTAAAAGAAAGATGTCCTAACCTCAGGTATTTTAAGCAACTCATACATAGAAAAACTGACCTTCATTTTCTTGAGTTCGTCAGCTACATACTGCCCCATTTTCACTATGTCAGATCATTGAAAATTTTCTGCAGTAGTACCCTGGTATACTGATTAATGGGGAACTTTTAGTGGTTCAGGATTATTGGTAGCTTTCGGGTCAGGTGGAATCTGATAGCTATTTGGAGGGATGGAAGTGGTGAAAGGGCCTTTAGGCTTGCTACTTCTCAGGTTGTAAGGAGTCTTATTGTATTGCTGAAATGCATTAACTTCTTCAGACTCTTCTTCCTCAGGATGATTATCATCTTGGAATGGAAATGTATAACTATCAAGAACTAGGGTAGTATCATACCTTTGAGAAGGAACAATTTCATATCCTGTCGGCAGAGTCTCCTAATTTTTAGCATTTTGAATCTCCATCTGGAAGATACTAGATGCAATCTAGAATTCTAGGTAGTCTAGTTTAGAATGAGCATTCGGTTGTGCAGTCTGCACCAAGTGGCTAAAGAAGCTTCAGCCAACATCACATGTCCTCGGGGCCTAGTATCATTGTTCTAATTTTCCAAGGGCGAAGGTACCCCTCCATTGTTTGGTCTGGTATTCCAGGATCAGTTTGACCATTGCTGGAAGTTCTAATTTTGGTACTGATTCTGATTTGGGAACTGGTTTTGACTTTGGTTCTAGGAGTACTGTTGATTCTAGAAATGTTGCTGATTCTGTCCCCTTTGCTATAGATAATCACTTTGGTTCTTGAGGTGGGTAACCTTAGCAGTAAGCTTCTTCATTTGCTCAACCAGTTCTTTGATACCATCTTTGTCTTCTTTAGCTTTGGCTGCTTCTGAAGATTGTAGGAAAGGCATTTGTGCTGGGGGCATTTCAGTTACTGGATTGCCTGGGTGGATTACCAAGGCTTGTGTTGCAGCTGGGTTTGGAATTGGATTCATCACAGGAGTATGGTTAGCTAATGCTTGATTGATCATAGGTATTTGATTCAGCATGGCAATAGGCCCCATATGGTTCAATGGACTAGAAGTTGTTTACCCTAGCTGGGTACTCACAGTGACAACAATAGAATATGCTTGAGCTAAAGTAGCGGGGATTGGGTTAGCTCTCCTTGCAAACATGGAGGTAAGTTTATCTAGGGCAGCATAGTAGATAGGTAAGGCAACAGCCTGATCTACAACATAAGGAGCCTGCAAATGACTGTAAGCCTTCTGGAACCTATTGTTAAAGGAACTTATCATCTCACCTTCATCTCAACGAATCTCCACAAAAGATTGATAAAGATCAGCTGGGGTGGTGGGCATACAAAACCTATCTAGAAAGGCAGTCTTCAGGTTTCACCATGAATTGATGGATGCTGTTGGGAGGTTAGCAAACCGGTAATATGCTTCATCCTGTAGGGAATAAGGGAACAACCTACATATTACATCCTCATACTACACTTGCAACATGAACATGTTAGATTCAAAGATTTTAATGTGCTCATCTGCAGTCCTATCTGGATCATTCACTCTAAATTTTGAACATAACTTATCCAGGTTCTTTGGCATGTCATGGTAATCATTGAACAGAAAAGGAGACTGGTTATTTCCTACAAACAAGGCCATGTTGGGAGGATTAATGGGAGTTGCAGCAGTGTTCCTAGGGGCTGACTGAGCTCGAGGGGCTCTGGGTATTCCTTGATCCCTTCATGTTCATCTAAATTTTGCTAGGGACAGCAGCTCTTCTCTAGCTGAGCTGGATCTAGTGTGTCTCTGTCTAGTCCCCAGACTTGCTAATTTTTAGCAGAGGGAAAATAGGGGGGCCCTCCTTCTAGTGCCAATTTTGTTGATGGTGGTTTTAGCACACAACAACGCAGGTGTGATTGCTGGTTTTACACCTCTCTTGAAAAGTATCCTACCCTAGGTAAGACTACTCCAAGGATAATATAGCTAGGTCTTAGCTTGCTTGGAATCTCTTAGTTGGTATGTTCTAGCTATGCCTACAAGGGGTCTTACATGCAATCTGCAAATCTTCAGGTTTGGGGCATCAAATACACATAAACCCTTTTATGATTTTCAGTTGATAAACAAGATAAGGTACTGCTGAAAATTCCTATTCTAATAACTAACAATGGTTTTTAAAGAAAATGCAAAAGGTGTAGGGTTTTAGAAGAATCCTAAGTGACATTCACAATGCACAAGTTTTTGTTAGTAGACAAATACTCCAAACTTTAAACTAGCTCCCTGAGCTACCAAACTGAAATGAAATGTTACAGTGTTGCAGAAAATTGTGCTATCTTCAATGGAGGTCAAAATATTTTTAGATCACATTCATTTACTAAATACCCAATAAATAGAGCAACTTAACTCATGAAATACAATTGAACTTTAGCACAAACAATTAGCCCAGACTAACTTTACACAGCTATTTACCATCAACAAACAACTAAAAGTATGGACTTGGAATATTCATCAAATACTTTAGCAACCCATGAACATTACAAAAGCACAACTAATCTAACTGTGGGAGAGCGAGAAGCAAACCATGAAAACCACAATGAGTCAACACAAGATACAAATTCTCAGAACTACTGTAGAAACTTGCTTTGTATTACTTCAAATGGCATAGAGTCAACAATTTGGCATCAAAATCTCTCTTACAAATAGTGGAAATGGTAGCCCTTTATATAGAAAACAACATATCAAGTTTTCAAATGAATGGTGGAGATTAACTCAACACCAACGGTCCAGATTATATCAATAAATACAAAATAACAGCCCACATCAATTCTCGGATTACATTTTGTCCTTTATGAAAAAGATGAAAAACAACCCCCAGATACATTGAATCTAGTCAATTTGACTAGCCAACTCAATATATTAATAGAAAAGAACATTTTAGAATCAAGAAAAGACAAAATAGAGCCACATGCTGCCCCAAATACAACAATTTACAATTGTGACAGGATTACATCATTAGAATATTCAAAATAATGTCAAGACTCCTTGTCTAAGTCAATTTTGTCTTCGCTGGCTAGTTTGTTGTGATAAGTCAACCACGCCTCATGTGTAGGATTAATGTCAGATAGGTCTAGATCCTTCAAATGATTTATCTGATAATCAAACACTTCCAGCTCCTGACTGAATTTGCTATGTATTCTTTCTATTTCTGCCCCTGCCTTCTGAAATGTTTTGAATTCAGCTCTGAGGTCACTTGCCTTGTCCAACCTCTCCTCCATACTGAGCATGTCATCTTCAAAAATTACTTTATGCAACTTATCCTTATATTTTTCAACATCAAATAGGGCATAATCATCATAAGACGATTCCCTGCAATCCCTCAAAGAGGTTGATGTCGTATATGACTGATCTTAATTCTTCATCAGCTGGTTTATATGCTTCTTTTATGTGATCGAAGGTTTCTTTTCTTAAAAGTGCTGTTGATACCATTCAATAGCTTTCAACAGCTGATTCCCAATTAAAATATTTTCTACAACTAGAGTCTGGGTTGACAATTCTCTGATACCTTTTATCCGGGGGTACATATGCGAATAATACTCATCAAAAGAATCACATTCTTCATGTAAGTCTTTCCATCTCTTGTGTAACTCTACCAATTTTTGGTGCGCTTGAGTGAAGGCACTAATGGCTTCACATCCCATCTCAAAGAATTTAAGTAACCAATTCTTAGTACTTTGGGACTTTGATCTAACTTCGCCCAATTTAGTCATTTCATCAGTAGACAGGAAAGTAGGTATTGTCCTTATATCTCCCCCTGCATCTACTGGCTTTATAAAAAATTGAAGACATGCTCGAAGTTCTTCATTTTTCTGTTTCAAATCTTTCTTGGACATTTCATCTTTGTCCAATTGCTCCAAAATTGATGTGACTGAGCCCTTGAAATCATCCACTCTTTGAGCACGAGTGGCTGGACCTAGATCGACTATAGTTATGATATAATCATCCACCCTAACTTGTTCTCTTGCTACATCAGCTAGTGGGACTGCTATGTCTGCTATACTTGATCTAGATTCTCTCTTATAGATTCTTGATTGAATCCTAGCCATCTTCTGCTTCTTAGGCTTCTGGGGCTGTGATAGGATCGTGCTCAGGTCAAGCTACATTACTTCTACTTGTGGCTCAGGATATGTTATTCTTCCTTGCAGCCACTTAGGAGTAGAAGATTTATTTAATTCAGAGGCTCCATCTTTATCAGATATTGCCAGCTCTTTGGATGGTTCTTGTTCTTGCTCTGGCTTTTTGTTCTTCTCTAGAATTTTCTCTTTTTCCTTTTCTTCTTCTAGGGCCAAATTCTCTAGATTTGCCATTACATTCTCTTGTGTAGCCTTGAAAACTTCTTTTGTTTGATCTTCATCTAGAGGACTATCAGATATGTCAATAACTTCTACATTGGCTGAAGGTTCCTGAGAGTCATCATTATTTACTTTAGCCAATGCCTCCTTCTCCTCCTCAATTGCTGTTTTGGGCTCTTTCAACCCCAACTCTGCACACACTTTCTATATCCCGGGTAGCAGTGGTACTGCCAATGAATCTGTAGGTATTTGTGAAATAGGGACAACATAAGAGATGGCTAAGGAAGGTGTACTGACCTATGTCAGGTTAGCCAAGACCGATGATAAGGAGGAAGAAATAACAAGAGGTGAAGAAAAGGGTAGTGAAGGTAGAGGGGGTGAAAGGATGGTGGAAATGGGAGGCAATGATAAAGAAGAAGAAGATGTAGGTGTAGTGGTAGTGGAAGGGTATGAGATGGTAAGAGTGGATGAAATAGGGTTGCTAGAGGCACTGGAAGGAACTGCCAATGAACAAGAGGTAGTGGCAATGGTAGAGGAAAGAGAGGTGGCGAGAGATGTTTCTTGAGTTGTGGAAGCTGAGGTTGTGGGCGAAGTGGATACAATAGAGGAAAGAGGAATGGAAGAAGAAGTGGCAGCAGAAACAACAGAGGTTGTGACGGCAGTGACAAAACTTTGTGCAGGGGGTTGGGTAGTTGGAGGATTAGACTCTTTCCTAGTTGCAGCATCCTATTTACTAACTTCTTTCACTTTTACCTTCTTAGCCTTAGAGCTTTCTACAACACCACTTGGCATGTCTTTTCTCTTAGAGGCCCTTGTCCAAGTAGAAGAAGGTTGATCTTTCTTATGAGGAGACCTTTTAGAGGGCCTCTTCATCTTCTTGGCCTTTTCTGCCAGGGATGTATGTTCTTCATTATCTAATTTCTATCTCTCAACTAGCTCTGCCTCATCTGTAACATGGATTGGTTCATCTTCTTCTCCCCCAGAGTCCTTATCTGATTCCACTGCAGTGTAAGTGAGTCGAACTCCTTGTCCATCTAGAGCAGCCACTCAAGCTCTGACCCATGCCTTGCTCAATCTGATTGGTTCCCTAATAACAACATCTAGGGAGCTCTCTTCTGCGTTTTCCCAATTTGGTAATGGGATAGGCTGATGGTATTGTGCCTCCCATGGTCCTCTAACCATATCATTTTCATCATCTTGTAACTAATCTGGGACTGCCATTATATGAAACCTTTTGATGAAGTCTAGAGGTAGCCTTGCATGTGCTTTCTTCATAACCTCATAATCATCAGGGCAATTGGCCCAAAATGTTGGCAAGAGACACTATATGGATTCATGATTGTTGTCATTGATGGCAACAAAGTTCAGCCCACACATTCGTAGGTCATGGTATGTCTCTACGGGAAGTCAGAGTGAAGAATGTTGTGGTCCAGTAAACAGGAACAGAGCATGTGGCGAGGTCCGACAGACAGGTCTGGATCCCTCAGAGAAAGTATCTTGGTGAAGTGTGGATTTGGGGAAGTCAAGAGGAGTATCTTCACTGATAGATTCCAAGGTTTGAGCCTCTGGTGTGAAAAGGCTAAAGAGATATGAATGTTTGAGTGCCGGGTTCTCATGTGATAGTGTGAACAGAGCAAGAACTGACTGGCAGAACATTAGACATTATTCCAGATGTGTTGCTGATGTTGGTAAAGGTTATGAAGGCATGAATTATGTTTAGCCGACATGATTAATGATTTCCACAAGTATATCATTGATCTGCATTATCTGGTGTGCAAGGATTCAGCTGACAGATCAAAGTTTGTGAAAAGACTGACTATTCTGGGTGCCGACTAGAAAGGTGATGAAATCACTTGTACGGATATATATACATGATGGATTCAGTTGTGAGAAGTGGTGTGGTTGTATGTGATGAGCGAATAAAAGTAGAGTAGAGAAGAAGCAGTAAGGAAGGTCCGGTATGTGAAAGGAAAGCAACATAAGAGAAGAGGAAAGATGAAATGTAGCAGATCAGTGTACTGAGCCTAACCGGAACTGAACCCCAACATATGTGGATGCTACCAATCAGTTCAAGTATTGTATAACACTCCTTTTGTAGACAGTGTGTCTCTTGTAGGCAGTGTGCCTTCTTATGAGCAGTGTGCTCGGGCTTTGAGCCCTAATTGGCAAGTGCCATTTTGTATTTCCATTCTTCTAACAGAGAATACAATCTTGGGTTAATCACCCCGTGGTTTTCTCCCTTAATAGGGTTTCCACGTCAAAAAATATTGTGTCATGTGTATTTCCATTTCATGGTTATGTTAGCTCATTTGAATTAATGTTACATTGATTATTAATAAAGTTCATGAAAGCAGAAATAATTAGGATAACTGATTCATCCCCCCTCTTAGTTATCAACACAAAAGTCTTCAATGTGTACCTTGTGGAAAAGCCTCTTGCTTACGAACCTTTCCATTACTCTATTTGGATCAAAGTGACCCCTTGCATTGTAATAGTGCAAATTCAGAAGTTGAAGCTCTTTGTCTGAATGTTCTGTAGATGCCAAAGAAGGGCGTGCATAAAGTCCCTTGCCAAACTTGATGGGAAATTGAACATTAGTTTTGTGCAAATGTTTGAGTTTCTCAGCACAAGGTATTAGCTGTCTTGACAGCTCCAGAAGTATTGTCTTATCATCAGGGTATCGAGGAAGTCTGTAGGCCATTCCAGTGAAGCCTTGTACCCTTATGTATGTAAATTTCTCAAATTGGATATACCATCTGCCATATTTGGTTATTTCATTCATGGCCTCAGTGGAAATCCTCAAAGTTGTGTTTCCTTGCAGCTTCCAGGCTATATACATTGTGAATGCATCATTTACCCTTTTGAAATGTATCAATGACTGAGATGAGGTCAACTATGGGTAGCATTCATATACTTTTATTTGAGTTTGTTCATCATTTCCAACTTCATCAACTTTGGACAATCCATCATAGTGATTCCTTCTTGCCAATGCATAGACAATATAGGATGTCCATCTAAAGTATTTGTTTTCTCTGAAAATTGTTGTAGGCTTCATGAATATTGTCGCTGAAGACTTGAGCCTAGTGGAACTTAGTTCCTTTCAGTATCTCAGTGATAATGACAAACATCCAATCCTTGAAAGTTGATGCTGTTGGCAATCCATATATTCTACTCAAAAAGGTCACCAAGTCTCCTATCTCATCATGGAAATCACTTCTGTATAATATCCTGGGAAGCTTAATGAGAGCTGACCTCCTGCTTTTGGCCCAATGATCATTTATAAATTTTCTGCAACCTTCTACATCCTTATTATATGCATCTTGTGACCCCTTTTTGTCTGGCATAGTCATGACCTTGTGCCAGGGGATATCAAAGGCTTCAACCAGAGAAGGTGGGGTTAGATTAGCCAAAATATCCCCATTTGTTGTCTGAATTGTCCTTGTCATTATGTCATACCTTTCTGCACAGGTTGCCATTAGTTCTGCACATTGCACAAAAGTAGGGAAGGTAGCTACTTTTGCAATTCCACTGTCTCTAAGTACTCTGGCTCTGGGAGTTGGATTTAGATCAAAGACTCTCACTCTGAAGTCATCTAGGTCTATATGACCCAGGTCTGTGTCTCCCACATCACTCCATGCAGAGTGAATCTTTGTCTCTGGAGGGAATCCTTTGAATTCGTACTTCATTGCTTGGGCCTGAGCAGTCATTTAGTCTGCACGACCGAACCTTATAAGTTTGATATACCGAGGAAACTCCTAACATACTCCTAAGTTTCAGATGAATCCTAATACAAATCTGCTATTTACTATTAACATGCTTTTGAAGGAAAATTAAATCTAACTACTATAACAATGCATGCAATCAAATATCTAATGTTGCAAGAAAATTTATGAAAATTACCATTAACAATGCATTACAACATTAATTCCATCATTTTGAACCATTTTCCCTTTGAAAATTTTAGAAAATTTGATTATTTGCATGGTTTTGCGCTAATTTGAGGGTTGTCCGACCCTCAGGCAGAAAAGTGCTAAATTCAAGGTCATCCGACCTTGGCAGAGAAATTGGGTAGGTCTGACCAATGGTTTACTTCCTTTTATGCTTTTGAGTGCTTTGTGCGGGTTTTGGTGGGTATTGACTTGCACGGATTTTGGAGGTCTCTGACCTCTATTGGTTGTCAAATCAGTTGGTTGAGATTTCAGCGCAATATCTATCGATGTAAATTGTCCATTGCGTTTGTGCAAAAATTAGCTTGGTCTGACCTGCGTGAGTTTTAGTTGCTACTGACCAAGTCAGTGGGAGGGCATTGCAGCGCAGGTCGGATGAGGTTGTTTTTAGCGTGAAGTTGAGGCTTTGTTTCTGGCAGGGCTTCAGGGGGCTACCGACTTTGTGGAGGAATTCGGGCCATCTGACCAAGTTGGAGACATGATCTTTTAGTGCAAAGTCAGAGCAAGGGCTTTTCGGCGCAAAGGATAACTTCAGAATTTGCAAGGTTTTCAAGACCTTCTGACCAAGTCAGAGAAAAAGTGTTTTGGGGCTTGTAGGTCAGACGAGGTCAATTTTAGCGCCAAGTTGTAAGTGTTCGCTGATGGTAAGGGTCATAGCGATGAGAGTTTGGCGACAGTTGAACTGACTGTCAGCCTGAGCGAAGAGGGAGCCTCGCTAATAGGAAGCTATCAGTCAGACTTGGCGTGTCGGCAAAGCATTTCCTACCATGGCCGATGGAAATTGTCTTAGTGATAGGCGAGAACCATAGAATCATCCACCAGGGAGAGTTGTGGGGTCGGAATGATAAGTCATAAGGTGGCCGATGGAGTAAGTCTTGCAGACTAAGGTGCAGGTTTTGGAGATCTCCAACTGACTAATGAGGGTTCATTTTGCAGGTCGGTCAGACCTTGCTTTAGCGCTAAGACCGAAGATTTTACAGGAAAATTCTCCTAAGTTATGGTTTTCAACTCATGGTGACTTGTTTACTTTCACAGTGAATCTAAACTAGGGTTTTTAAACAAGAATTCATAGCTTGTACGGAAACCCTAGCCTAAAATGCTGATTTATCATTCGTTTTCTTACAAAAGCTTAAACCCTAACCGCTTGTAAATGGAATCTTGAATAACAGGGTGAAAACCCTACCTGGTAGAAGCGACGGCGTGTTTGATTTACATAGGTAGGCTGTGAGTTCAAGCTCAAGGCAGTTCAATCAGCAAGAGCGGCTCTCCAAAAATCCCATTTGAATGAATGCAAATGATTAAAAAAATAGAGGATCTCCCCTTTATATTCTCTGTGAATCAGCCATTAATGTACAGGCGTACGACTTACCAGTTTTAGGGTTTGCACGATTTTTCCTGAGCTTGAACTCGGCTGGTAATTTGGGTACGTCAGACTTGGTCGGACAAGACTACATTTAGCGCTAAGTTCGGTTGACATAATTTGTGGGTGTTTCAGGTCCATCCTACTTGCGGGCCTTTCGCGGTTGTCTGATTTAGTCGGTGATCACTACATTCAGCGCAAGTCGGAAGACATCAATTTTAGCACAGAAGTCTGACCAAAGGGAAATTAGCACTGGAGTCCAGAGCAACAATGTTTAGTGCTAGGTCAGTTAGATAGGAATTTGGCACAAGGTCGGAGTGATGGGAATTTAGCGCTAAGGTCGGACAAGTGAGATTTTAGCGCAAAGGTCAGTTGAAGGGAATTTTGGCACAAAAAGTCATTTCAAGGCCTTCAAAAGGAAAATAAGGATTCAACCTAGTAGATTCTGAAGTGATTTTCGATATCATCTTTCAATAAAGGTCAGAATGAACTTTGACCATTCAATCACTTACGAGATGAGGAGATCCAATGACTCTCAAGTCAAATCAAAAGAGGGGGGTCCTCATTTTAAATGGGGCATGTGTGCGAGGCACAACACTAACCAAGGAAATTGAAGATAGGAAGAAAACTGAAGAAGAAATGAAGCAAAATTTGAAAGAGAGAACTAAAGAATGCTGCAGATTGGATGGAATAGCTGGTCTCCTAGAATCTAATTTGCAAGAAAGTAGAAACAATGAGAGAAAACTTGAGAGACAGATTATCACTCTCAGACATGACCTAGAAATTACAAATGAGTATAAGGAGAAGTTCAAGATAAGCTTAGCTAAACTTGAAGCACTAATTGAAGAACAAAAAAAGGATGATGACAAGCATGATCTTAGATATGAGAAAGGTGAAAGCTCTGGATTCGGACAAAGAAATTTTCAACCAAGGAATAAAAGAAACAGAACTAGAAAACCTCTGGTAAGACAGCCTAATGCTCAAAGATATCCATCATTCTATGGAAATTGTTTCAATTGCAATAAATTTGGTCATAGAGCTACTCAGTGTAGAAGCAGAGTAAATCAAAATGGTCCATCCTTCTCTGGTGAATGCTTCAAGTGTAAGAGGTATGGTCATAGATCAAATGAATGTAGAAGTATGATAATGAATAATGCTAACAATAGAGGAATTGGCAATTCCTTCAATGGTTACTATTTTACTTACAATGGGTTTGGACACATGGCTAATCAATGCAGATCAAGAGGAAATAAAGTTCATAAGTAAGGAAATGTTGTGTGCTTTAATTGCAATAAATCTGGTCATAGTGCAAGATTCTGCAGAAGTATAAACAATGGAAGAAGAGGTCCGGTAAACAGAAAACTGGATGAACAGAGACAAGACAAAGGCAAAATAAAAATTAATGTGAATGAGATACGGAGCAAAATGAACAAGATTCGGGTAAAGAAAGATACAATAAGGAATGGTTATGGGTCCACACCGGAATTAGGTGCTGACAATTCCTAGGGGAATTAAGTCAGGAGCTCTGGCTCAGGGGGAGCTACATTGAACATCAAATTCCCCCATTTAGTAAGTGGGTGCCTAAATATGGCACAATAAAAGATAATATTTTGAATTGGTTCAAAACCTTTGGAAGGATTTCTGGAAGAAAATATGTTGATATGAAAACTTGCGAAGTGATTCATGAAGAACTATCAAAAACAGAGTAACTGGATATAGTTAGGGAAACACATTTATTACAATGCCAAATTAGGTTTTACAAAAGATAAAAGGTCACTTGGTCACTCATTTGAATCACTTTGCATTCAGAGGAAACAAGAAGAAGAGCATTCGAGATGCAAATCCAGAGATTGAGGCACAAAGAGTGAATTCAACTGGCAACTGATCAACCCCAACCCTACGAAAGAAAAATGTACCTCTCTGTAAAGCTTTGAATATGAAATCTGTTGAGATGGCTACTCCTCATGTTGTTGACATTACTGAAAGGCCTCGACCCAAATTTAAGAAGCATCCTCACAAATCAATAGAAGTCAACCTATTAGGTGCTTTTTCAAGTGTTCTGTATGGTGTGCTACATGTTGAAGATATTAGGGCTTATATTCATGCAAACATAGATGAATTTGGAGATTCAAGGTATGTAGACTTGTTTGAGAAACAACTCAGGGATGAAAATCATGAACTTAAACCTGAGTATAAGGCACTACAGGGTAAACAGTTTATTCAGATTATGGGGTTTCCAACATTTGATGAGGATGAATGGGTCTGATATGTTTTGAGTCAGATGCATGATGATTTCATTTGGTTGTGTATATCAAAAAAATTGGATTTTCAAATGGAAATGATCAAACAATGAAATGTATAACCTAAACCCATATCATTCAATACCTCAAAGATGCAAGATGAATTGTTTGATTGATTTGATATGTTGGTTGCTCACAATTCGGTAGCATAACATTTGCATAGGATTGAGATGATAGATGGAAGATGATGATGATAGATGCAAAGACTCTAATGTGATTTCAGCAGCATAAGGATAGTCCAACTCAATGCCTCTTCTTGTAAATAGCTTATGAGGGGGTTGATTTATAGGAAAGGCTTGGTTCAAATGGATGGTTGCGATCAAAGGCTAGATGACTGATGTGGATGGCTAGGATTGATTAGTTATTCCCACTCTTCAAGGGAGTTGTAGTCATTTGAAAACTGTAAGGAGAAGCATAGGGCTCATGTGTGACCGTGTACACAAATAATAAAATTAGGTCCCATTAGTTGTACATGTGAAAGATTTTAAATGAAAGATGTAGTACCACACATGATTTAAATGAGAGGTGGACAAGTGTTGAAATATGGTGAGAGGTGAGGACCTAATTCAAATAAAATATTTGAATTAGTTGGGATATGTGAGGGAAATTAATTAAATAAATAAAATTTATTTAATTAATTGGGAAGATGATTAGGATAGGATTGGGATATGATGTGGAAATTAATTAAATAAATAAAATTTACTTAATTAATTGGAAAGTGGGATTATGAATGTGAAATTATTTAAATAAAAAAATTTATTTAATTAATTGGCTAAGTGGATTATGAAATGGATTAAGATGGGAAATTAAAATTTATTTAATTAATTGGCTTAATGGGATAAGTGGGATTAAATGGGATTTTAATTAATTAAATAAAATTTATTTAATTAATTGGCTAATGGATAAATGGGATTAAGAGTGGGATTTAGGACAAAATGCTACATGATGTCTAAGATAATGTATTTGACTAGGTGTTGCAGGATATGGACAAATTTGGGTGTCTACATTTTGCCCCTCTTTGAGATGATGTTTGAGATGATAAGATTTGTGTCGAGTAACATCATTTCAAAGAAGCTAAAGTATGGATAGAGGAAAAGGATAGTGATGATGATGTAAGGATATGATGAGGATGAGGAAAATTTATTTAATTAATTGGCTAAGTGGTTTATGAAATAGATTAAGATGGAAAATTAATTAAATAAATAAAATTTATTTAATTAATTGGCTTAATGGGATAAGTGGGATTAAGAGTGGGATTTTAATTAATTAAATAAAATTTGTTTAATTAATTGGCTAATGGATTAGTGGGATTAGGACAAAATGCTACATGATGTTTAGGATAATATTTTTGACTAGGTGTTGCAAGACATACACAAATTTGGGTGTCTACATTTTGCCCCTCTTTGAGATGATATTCGAGATGATAAGATTTGTGTCGATTAACATCATTTCAAAGAAGCTAAGGTATGGATAGAGGAAAAAGATAGTGATGATGATGTAAGGATATGATGAGGATGAGGAAAATTTATTTAATTAATTGGCTAAGTGGATTATGAAATGGATTAAGATGGGAAATTAATTAAATAAATAAAATTTATTTAATTAATTGGCTTAATGGGATAAGTGGGATTAAGAGTGGGATTTTAATTAATTAAATAAAATTTATTTAATTAATTGGCTAATGGATTAGTGGGATTAAAAGTGGGATTAGGACAAAATGCTACATGATGTCTAGGATAATGTTTTTGACTAGGTGTTGCAAGACATACACAAATTTGGGTGTCTACATTTTGCCCCTTCATGAGATGATGTTCGAGATGATAAGATTTGTGTCGAGTAACATCATTTCAAAGAAGCTAAGGTATGAATAGAGGAAAATGATAGTGATGATGATGTAAAGATATGATGAGGATGAGGATGAAATGGAATGATGATGCCCATGTAGACACCCAAATTTGTGTATGTCTTGAAACACCTAGTCAAAAACATTATCCTAGACATCATGTAGCATTTTGTCCTAATCCCACTCTTAATCCCACTAATTCATTAGCCAATTAATTAAATAAATTTTATTTATTTAATTAAAATCCCACTCTTAATCCCACTTATCCCATTAAGCCAATTAATTAAATAAATTTTATTTATTTAATTAATTTCCCATCTTAATCCATTTCATAATCCATTTAGCTAATTAATTAAATAATTTTTTTTATTTAATTAATTTCTCATTCATAATCCCACTTTCTAATTAATTAAATAAATTTTATTTATTTAATTAATTTTTACATCATGTCCCAATCATATCCTAATCCCACTATCCAATTAATTAAATAAATCTTATTTATTTAATTAATTTCCCTCACATATCCCAACTAATTCAAATATTTTATTTGAATTAGGTACTCACCTCTCACCACATTTCGACACTTGTCCACCTCTCAATTCAATCATATGTGGTAGTACAACTTTTATTTAAAATCCTTCACATGTACAACTAATGAGACATAATTTTAGTATTTGTGTACACAATCACACATGATCCCTATCTTCTTCCCTTCACTTGTCACATGACTACAACTCCCTTGAAGAGTGGGAATAACTAATCAATCCTAGCCATCCACATCAATCATCTAGCCTTTTGATCTCAACCATCCATTTGAACCAAGCCTTTCCTATAAATCAACCCCCTCATAAGCTATTTGCAAGAAGAGGCATTGAGTTGGACTATCCTTATGTTGCTAAAATCACATTAGAGCCTTTGCATCTATCATCATCATCTTACATCTATCATCTCAATCCTATGCAAATGTTATGCTACTGAATTGTTAGCAACCAACATATCAAATCAAACAAACAATTCATCTTGCATCTTCGAGGTATTGAACGATTTGGGTTTAGGTTATGCATTTCATTGTTTGATCATTTCCATTTGCAAATCCAAATTTTTTGATATACATTTTGGCACACCCGGTGGGACCTATGTCCTTGATTAACTTTGTTGTTTGGAGTTGTTTTTATGAAGATCATATTTTCTGAGCGCTTACGACAAGTTCCAGTCACTTTTTGAGCAAAAAATCGTCGCTATCTACATAACCGTGTCGCTTCTGCACTGAAATTTGCCGCCTTTAGCCATTTCTAGATCGCTTATAAGCAGATAGTGATCACTTTTTGTTTATTCTGCATTGCTTTTAGACTAACAATTGTTGCCTTTGTATTTAACCTAATCGCTTTTGATCTTACAATGGCCGCTTTTAGATAATTGAATCACTTTTTGCAGAATTAGGGCTTTTGTTGCGTATTGTCTCTTTTGCAGATCCAGGTTGCTTATGAGCCTTAACCAGTCACCTCATATTTTTTTGTATCACTTCTAAACTTCAACAATCCGCATCTGGCATTTTCAAAATCGCTTTTGATCTGCAGTAGTTCACCTCTGACAGAATGGAGCTCACTTTTGAATGAAAACTGATCACTTCTGGTAAACTTGGTCGCTTATGGTTAACATTTACATTCTGTCACCTAAAACTTTCCAGATCACTTTTGGGCTATTATTCGTCGCTTTTGGCCTTTTCTTAGTTGCATATGAGCTATTACCTACTGCTTCCATCCATTTCTGCATCACTTCTAAGCACGCAGTGATCGCCTCTGCCATTTTTTGTGTCGCTTTTAGGCCTAACATAATCGCTTTTAGATCTCTGAGTTGCTTCCTGTAATTAGGGCTTTTCTGTTTATACTTACTTTTCACAATTTGCAGTTGCTTTTGAGCTCCAATCATTCCCTTTTGGCTTTCATGCATCATTTTTAAGCTGCAGTCACTCGCATCTGGTCTTATTCGGGTCGCATCTGAGCTATAACGAATCACCTACTGACAAATTTAGATCGCTTATAATCAACAGTTGGTCACATTTGGTAACTGTAACTCACTTTTGGTTACTGTCAATGTGCATTTTGGTGTTTCTATCATAACTTTCACATACAGAGGTCAAATCACGCAAACAAGGACTCATTGGAAGGATGAGAGGACGAACTACGTAGTGGAGCAGGTTTTATCAGGGGCATCTAAGGAGTTGGAGAAGCATTGTCATTATCATCTACAGTAGATTTGCATAACTAATTAACTAGGTGCAATCATTTCATCTCTTATCTTCTAATCTTGTTTGCAAACACATTTAGATTTTGGGCATAAAACAAACAACATGTTTGCTATCACATCAAAAATTGGGCTAAAATGAACCATTGTCTTTCATCACATTTGGATTTGGGCTTTAAAACAAACAAGTGCTTGCATTGTCTTCCACACATTGAATTTCTAAGGTTAATGAACCCCATGCGAGTGTGACCAAATAAATGTGTATGCTCTCTCCTCACGTCATAACATGAACTTAGAGATCAAAAACATTTGCTTGTGTTGCTTTTGTTAAACCTTAGAGAGGCCTGCCTTGGTGGGAAAAGAGGTACTAACCCTAAGGGAACGACCTCAAGCGGTACTTTCATCCAGTCTGCTATAAAAATTAGAGGATAAGGTGAAAGCCAAGTCTAACCGGTATTAGCGCTCACCATACAGTGCTAACTCAAAAGGAGGTGTACCTTTGTGTATATTAAAACTGTTAGCAGGGTTAGTTAAAGTCTGAAGTGGCTTGCTAGATGCTTGTGGGGTGCCAGTCCCCCAGATTTTCACTAGAACCTCCTTGTGATGGTGGCCTTGCCTTGACTAGGACTCATTGAAGTGTCTTCACATGCTTGCTTAACCATCATTACATTATTCCAAACTAACAACTTGCTTATGTGTCTTGTGTGAGTGATTCATGTGTGTATATGCATAATCATTTGTTTGAATATTGCCACATCAAGCTCTAAACACCCAAACACATAAAGACAAGTCATCCTACACATTCTTCCAATAACATTCAAGCCCAATCACTTTCACGCTAAAACATAGCCTAGACATCATCCAACCCTTCATAGCCAAGTCATTCAAACCATCCTAAACTTGTCCTAGTCGCATCCCTATACTAGCCAAATCACTTCCACCACATCATCAAAATCCCTAAACAAGTACTTGCTAAAAGGACTTGAGACAAACACTTGGGTGACAACATGTTTACACCAGAGGACCCAAAAATCAAATTCCAAAGATTTCTCCAAAATCTTTATCAAGGATCACAACCCCTAAACCAAGATGCCATTGAAACATTAAAATTCTTCATCCAAGAAGCTCAACCCCATGCAAGCCAATCACCTTAATTACAACACTTCGTAGCCCAAGTCCAACACCTTTTAGCCACTAGTCAAGCTCGACAAGTACATCAATCCTTAGCCACTTCATACCAACCTAATCCACCTCATAGCCACATGTCACATCCATCCACTTCCTATCAACTTAATCCACCTATCCACCAAGTCCATGCCACATCAACTTATGAACATCCACCTCAATCTTATCCAATCCCTCATGCCACCATTCCAATGCACTACCAAGTCCATCCACAAGGCAACCAAGTGTCATCACAACAAGAACATGTAAGCCCATATCCACCTTGGCAACAAGATCAAATGCCCTCAACTTCATACCAACCCCAAGACCTTTTATCTACATATCCCACCATTTCACCTAACCACCAAGACTATCAATGGCCTCCACAAGAAGCACAAGTGAGCCCAAGTCCACCTTTGCAACAAGAAGCATATGCAACTCCAAGTGGCCCTTTGTATATAAACCATGCGAGCCTAATACAAAAAGACTTAATTACCTTTGACAAGGGAGATACCAATCTAGCCAATGCATCCTATGAGTGGCCTTCATCATCCAATCACCCACCAACACATGAGCCTACTATCCCTATCATAAGACCACCATGTGATCCTACCCCTAGTCCATTGGTCCACCAACCTTCATCACCTTCATCCCTATGTTCTACCAATCTTCCACCACAAGATCCCTTGGACATAACCGTACAACAATTTGTTCAAGCAAATTTGATGGAGCTGCCACCAATAGAACCTTTTGAACCAATCTTTAAACCCCCTTGGTATAATGAAAACCATTATTGTGCATACCATAGGTATAAGGGCCATACAACAACCAATTGTGTCAAACTTAAGAGATTGATCACAAACCTCATAAATTGTGGTAAGATTATCCCTTCATCCAATCCAAATCCTAATCCACCCAATCCAATTAGCCCCCGATCTAATCCTAATCCTAATCCAATGCCATCCACCCTTATCATACATCCATTATATTTCCCATCCACCCATACACTTGCAAAGGATGTGATCCATTGGCTACTAGTTAGGAATAAACCACCCCCATGTCAAAAACCCATTCATGAGCCTACCAATGAACTTCCAAAGGTCTTGTCCAATCCTATAATCTCATCATGTGGTTCGCACATCCTTGAGCATCTTCAAGAGCCCTCAATTAACATTCATAGCCCTTCAAGCCCATCATGTCACCTACAAGCCATCAAGCCTATTCAAGAGTCTCCTATTATGAATCCAAGTCAAGAGTCATCATGTTCTCACATTGTTGACCAAGAGCCTTCCACTTCCATTCAAGAAACCCAAGAGGTATGTCAAAGGTTTGTTCCTAAGCATGTGGAAACATTAAGCCCCAGTCCAACTCAAGTTCAAAACACTTTCATGCAACCCATCCATAACATTTACCTTCTTTATGATCAACATGATACCTATGAAGAAGCTATCCATGAGCACTTTGATCCTATCCATAATCCTATATCTATCCATGAGCAAGATAACCACATTTCTCCTAGTCATCTGCCATCTAGCCCTATCCATAATGAACAAACATCCATTTGTCATGATGAGACACTTGTCCCCCAAGTAAGTATAAAAGATCAAACAAATAACTTGTATCTTAGTGAACACAATGCTAATCATGATCCTAATGATCCTCCTTCCACATCCACCATCGATTCCACTTCAAATCCACTATCATGTCCACTTGGTCTTACCACCTTTGTCCATGAATGTTCTTCCTTAGGACAAAAACAATCTCTATCCACTTCACCTTCTCCATCCAATAATGAACTCAAGTCTAGTGTTCAAACCACACCTAGTCCCATTGTGCATTGTATCCTCTGAAACATGAACTACCAAGGTAAAGGCCTAGGCCTTTATGAACAAGGTATTTTGGAGCCAAATCATGTCAAGATTCCCCCACGTTCATATGGACTTGGATACACAGCCCAAGGTAAACAAGGCAAAGATGTTGGTAATCCCTTCATGCATCCTAAATCTACCACTTTCCATCGCACCCCACATCATCTACCCAAAACATATGTTGCCATTCCACCTCCATCATCCTATAAATGTCAAAAGCATGTGACCATACACCTTCTGCCATCCACTTTGCCTCCACTTTTACCAACTCCAAATATCCCTCCATCCACCTTGCCACTATTGCTTCCAACACCTAACATACATATCATTCATAAGTATCCTTACATCCCTAATCATGACCAACAAATGCACACATCACCTAAGCATAAAGCTTCCAATCATTCCATCCACTCCACCCACCCCATGGGATTCAAAATAAATTTTTTTGATGCCTCTACCTATAAAGTTAAAAATCCTACCAAAAATCCTAAAGGTCTTCATACCTTAGGACATAAAGAATCAAAATCAAAGCAAAGTTCATCTAAGCAGCCATCTAAACCCTTACCTCCAAATGCAAAGCCCAAAAGAAAAATGGTTTAGGTTCCTAAGCAAATAGCTAGCAGGTCAAATGAGGCATCCTCATCCACATCTCAAGAATCCCAACCACATATATCCATCCAAGAGCCTATTTCCATCCAAAACTTTCATTCACTTCAAAAATCCCACAAGCAAAACAAAATCACTAAAAATACTAAATCTATGTGGGTTCCTAAATCACTTCATCAACCATCTCCTGAGAAAACAATCCCATTGCTTCCTACACCACCATCCAATCAAAAGCTTCAATGTTTATCATGGTGTGTGCAACCGTTGGTCATGGTTCCCTTCCACTCCGTAGCACCTCCACATAACTACATCTCCCCATCTTCCATCCATTATCCTACATATCTCCCCCATGCTATCCCTATGGCCCATGCTTTGGCATAAACTTTTCATCCATCTTCATTCCATAAGCCTATATAATCCACATCATAATCCATTATCCCCATCCATCTATCCTTGCATGAACCTTTCATAATCCATTTCATCATCTACTATCTACCTAATCCATCTCTCATCCACGCAATCCCTTATCAACATCTATGAGCATAATGACATGGTCCATGCGAAGACATCATCCATCTCTACTGGGACACTATCACCTCTCATTACACTAGACACTTGAGTCCCTCCTATCCATTACCATGGTGAAAACCTGGCAAATAGGCACCATGTGTAATTGTTATCCCATCTAAAAAAAAAGAAAAAAAAAAGAAAGAAAAAAAAAAGAAGAAAGTAAAGAGAAATCCCTTCATCCAATAGTGAAAACCTGGTAAACAGGCACCTTGGATAAGTACCATGATGAAAACCTGGCAAACATGCGTCATGTGTAGGTCGATCTTCTATGTCACTTACACTTGGGGGTACATTGTCTCATCCATCTTACCATTTCCAACCTATCATTTTCCATCTTATCATGTCCTATCTTTCCATATCCTATCCTACCATCCTTCTCCATTATCCCGCATACCTATCATAATCCTCCATCCATCCTCCTTTCCTCGTTTTGATCTTGATGAAGACATAGGGGCAAAATGTTGAAACATGTTTGGATATTTCTTGACATACCTTCTTTCCAAACTAAGTTCTATCCATTGACCATTCATCCATCCCATTCAAACCAATCCATCATGTCCTCCTATCATCATAAGCGTCATGTAAAATCCAATCTTATCATCCCATTGTCATGAGCCTTTTCATGTAAAAATCCTAAGCATTACCACCTAGAATGGGGCAAGTTCTTCCTATGTAACATAGTCTTCGAAGATCACATCCTAGCTCCCTTATGAGACATACATCCATCCACTATGACCTATCCTCCTACCCATCCATCTATCATGAGCCTTCCATCCCATTTACTAATTGTCCATCCTTTTATCCATCCTCCTACATCTTTGCACCTAGACTTGGTTTTCCCTTGTCATTGGTATTTAGCACAAAGGCTACCCAAATTGTAAATCCATTGGCATTTTCCAAAACATTTTTAAAAAATCCAAAAAAATCAAAATATTCCCCAAAAATCCCAAAAAAATCTAAATATTCAAAAAATACAAAAAAATCAAATATTCTCAAAAATCTAAAAAATCAAATATCCAACGAAACATCCAAGCAATAAAACCAATCACATCATCCAAAACAATCCACTCCATCAACATTCACTCAAAATCAAATCATCATCATCATCAATTCTTCCTATCAATAACATTCATTCATCCATTTCAATCAATCCTTTCTTCCAATCATATCAATCAAATCAATCTAAACAATGATCTTAAATCTAAGTCACACTAATCCATATCAAGCAAGCTAATCAATCAAGGAACATTATCGAATCAAATCAACAAGTTTTTGATCCTAATCTTGTCATGAACCAAATCAATCATCATCATCATCATAACATCCTTGTGTTGATCTAGGGATATAGCATTCCCTGCAATAACAACACTATCATCATCAATCAAACAATTAATCATTGGTTTATGACTTGACAAGGGCAATACCTTGTTTGTTTTACATCCTTTGAGCACACTGAGAACACTTGTTTATGCTTAGATTGAGTGGACACTCTAATCATCACACCATCACTATCATCATTCAAAACAATCCAATCATCAAAACAATCAACCCAACAACAACAAACATCAAAACCAAAGCACATCAAGCCAACCATCAAAACAAATCCAATCACTTCAGCAAATCAAAATTAGCTCAATCCACCACATATCATCCCATCATCAACATTTCATCAATCCATAACTTGATCAATTCAATCTATTTTTCATTATCTCATCAATAAAACAATCAGAACTACATCTCATTTCCATCGTTAAGTGCCTTGATCCCATGGATACAGGGTATGTAGGTAGTCTGAAGTACGAAGGAAGTGCCCAGATTCAGGCACAAATGATTGTCCTCTTTCTCCTCTCATCATTTCTTTTGTCATCTATCTTCTACATCATCAATAAACAACTTCTTCCAATTAATCTATCATTCAATCAATCCATTTCCTTCAATCAAATCATCCATTCATATCAATTCAATTTACTCCAATTCATTTTCATCCATCCTTCATCAATCTTCATCCATCATTTTATCATCCTCAAATCATTCCAAGCAATGATCTCAAATGCAAGTCAATCCTTAAAGCTATACCAATCAAGTTAATCAATCAAGCCAAGTTATCCAAGCACAATCCATGGTCTTGATTCTATCCTTGTTGTAAGCCAAATCAATCAATCAACCAGCCAACTAACTCAGCAAATAACCTTGTGTGGATCTAGGGATATAGCTTTCCCCGCAATGACAACACTCTCAACTATCATCAATCAACAACCAATCATTGGTTTACAGTTGACAGGGGCAGTACCTTGTTTGTTCTTTCTTGCTTGCTTGTGTGTGTTGTCATTTTATCTTGCATTTGTTTCACATCGGTAACTTTCCAGCTAATATTCATATCTTGTGTATGTTGGAATAGCTTTTTGCACTATCCTTTGCATCTAAGGTCATATCATACCTTTTGTGCATTAAGACTTTAATGCTCTAAGTTTACTTATTCATACATTAGACAAGGTTGTATTATGCTGGGTGCACAAGACAAATCGTCACCCCGGTCCTTATACCCTGGTGCATAACGTCTAGTGCTATATCAAATATCATGGTTGCTCACCTTCATTGCAGCATAACACATCATTCATTTCTTCTATCCATTCCCTTATCTTTCTTTCTTAGCCAATCCTTTTCATTTCGAGAGCCTACCCATGTTTGTCCAACCCGCCTATCCTCTCGAGGGGCCATCATCATCTCATTTCATCCTCATCCTCATCATATCCTTACATCATCATCACTATCCTTTTCCCCTATCCATACCTTATCTTCTTTGAAATGATGTTACTCGACACAAATCTTATCATCTCGAACATCATCTCAAAGAGGGGCAAAATGTAGACACCCAAATTTGTGTATGTCTTGCAACACCTAGTCAAAAACATTATCCTAGACATCATGTAGCATTTTGTCCTAATCCCACTCTTAATCCCACTAATCCATTAGCCAATTAATTAAATAAATTTTATTTATTTAATTAAAATCCCACTCTTAATCCCACTTATCCCATTAAGCCAAATAATTAATTAAATAAATTTTATTTATTTAATTAATTTCCCATCTTAATCCATTTATAATCCACTTAGCCAATTAATTAAATAATTTTTATTTATTTAATTAATTTCTCATTCATAATCCCACTTTCCAATTAATTAAATAAATTTTATTTATTTAATTAATTTTTACATCATATCCCAATCATATCCTAATCCCACTATCCAATTAATTAAATAAATCTTATTTATTTAATTAATTTCGCTCACATATCCTAACTAATTCAAATATTTTATTTGAATTAGGTCCTCACCTCTCACCACATTTCGACACTTGTCCACCTCTCAATTCAATCATGTGTGGTAGTACAACTTTTATTTAAAATCTCTCACATGTACAACTAATGGGACCTAATTTTAGTATTTGTGTACACAATCACACATGATCCCTATCTTCTTCCCTCCACTTGTCACATGACTACAACTCCCTTGAAGAGTGGGAATAACTAATCAATCCTAGCCGTCCACATCAATCCGTGCCAAAATGTATATCAAAAAATTTTGTTTTGCAAATGGAAATGATCAAACAATGAAATACATAACCTAAACCCAAATCATTCAATACCTCAAAGATGCAAGATGAATTGTTTGATTGGTTTGATATGTTGGTTGCTCACAATTCGGCAGCATAACATTTGCATAGGATTGAGATGATAGATGGAAGATGATGATGATAGATGCAAAGGCTCTAATGTGATTTCAGAAGCGTAAGGATAGTCCAACTCAATGCCTCTTCTTGCAAATAGCTTATGAGGGGGTTGATTTATAGGAAAGGCTTGGTTCAAATGGATGGTTGAGATCAAAAGGTTAGATGATTGATGTGGACAGCTAGGATTGATTAGTTTTTCCCACTCTTCAAGGGAGTTGTAGTCATGTGACAAGTGGAGGGAAGAAGATAGTGATCACGTGTGATTGTGTACACAAATACTAAAATTAGGTCCCATTAGTTGTACATGTGAAGGATTTTAAATAAAAGTTGTACTACCACACGTGATTGAATTGAGAGGTGGACAAGTGTCGAAATGTGGTGAGAGTTGAGGACCTAATTGAAATAAAATATTTGAATTAGTTGAGATATGTGAGGGAAATTAATTAATTAAATAAGATTTATTTAATTAATTAGATAGTGGGATTAGGATATGATTGGGATATGATGTAAAAATTAATTAAATAAATAAAATTTATTTAATTAATTGGAAAGTAGGATTATGAATGAGAAATTAATTAAATAAAAAAAATTATTTAATTAATTGGCTAAGTGGATTATGAAACGGATTAAGATGGGAAATTAATTAAATAAATAAAATTTGTTTAATTAATTGGCTTAATGGGATAAGTGGGATTAAGAGTGGGATTTTAATTAAATTAAATTGGCTAATTGATTAGTGGGATTAAGAGTGGGATTAGGACAAAATGCTACATGATGTCTAGGATAATGTTTTTGACTAGGTGTTGCAAGACATACACAAATTTGGGTGTCTATATTTTGCCCCTTATTGAGATGATGTTCGAGATGATAAGATTTGTGTCAAGTAACATCATTTCAAAGAAGCTAAGGTATGGATAGGGGAAGAGGATAGTGATGATGATGTAAGGATATGATGAAGATGAGGATGAAATGGGATGAGGATGCCCTCTCGAGAGGATAGGCGGGTTGAAAAAACATGGGTAGGCTCTCGAAATAAAAAGGATTGGCTAAGAAAGAAAGATAAGGGAATGGATAGAAGAAATGAATGATGTGTTATGCTGCAATGAAGGTGAGCTACCATGATGTTTGATATAGCACTAGATGTTATGCACCAGGGTATAAGGACCAGGGTGACAATGTGTCTCGTGCACCCAGCATAATACAACCTTGTCTAACGTATGAGGAAGTAAACCTAGAGCATTAAAGTCCTAATGCACAAAAGGTATGATATGACCTTAGATGCAAAGGATAGTGCAAAAAGCTATTCCAACATACACAAGATATGAATATTAGCTGGAAAGTTACTGATGTGAAACAAATGCAAGATAAAATAATAACACACAAAAGCAAGCAAGCAAGCATGCACAAATAATACAAAAACAAACAAGCTATTGCCCCTGTCAAGTTATAAACCAATGATTGGTTGTTGATTGATGATAGTTGAGAGTGTTGTCATTACGGGGAAAGTTGTATCCCTAGATCAACACAAGGTTGTTTGCTGAGTTGGTTGGCTATTTGATTGATTGATTTGGCTTACAACAAGGCTAGGATCAAGACCATAGATTGCGCTTGGATAACTTGGCTTGATTGATTAACTTGATTGGTATAGCTTTAAGGATTGACTTGCATTTGAGATCATTGCTTGGAATGATTTGAGGATGATGAAATGATGGATGAAGATTGATGAAGGATGGATGAAAATGAATTGGAGTAAATTGAATTGATATGAATGGATGATTTGATCAAAGGAAATGGATTGATTGAATGATAGATTAATTGGAAGAAGCTATTTATTGATGATGTAGAAGATAGATGACAAAAGAAATGATGAGAGGAGAAAGATGACAATCATTTGTGCCTGAATCTAGACACTTCCTTCGTACTGCAGACTGCCTACATACCCTATATCCATGGGATCAAGGCACTTAACGATGGAAATGAGATGTAGTTCTGATTGTTTTATTGATGAGATGATGAAAAATGGATTGAATTGATCAAGTTATGGATTGATGAAATGTTGATGATGGGATGATATGTGGTGGATTGAGCTACTTTTGATTTGCTAAAGTGATTGGATTTGTTTTGATGGTTGGCTTGATGTGCTTTGGTTTTGATGTTTGTTGTTGTTGGGTTGATTGTTTTGATGATTGGATTGTTTTGAATGATGATAGTGATGGTGTGATGATTAGAGTGTCCACTCAATCTAAGCATAAACAAGTGTTCTCAGTGTGCTCAAATGATGTAAAACAAACAAGGTATTTCCCTTGTCAAGTCATAAACCAATGATTAATTGTTTGATTGATGATGGTAGTGTTGTCATTGTGGGGAACGCTATATCCCTAGATCAACACAAGGATGTTATGATGATGATTGATTTGGTTCATGACAAGATTAGGATCAAAAACTTGTTGATTTGATTCGATAATGTTCCTTGATTGATTAGCTTGCTTGATATGGATTAGTGTGACTTGGATTTAAAGATCATTGCTTAGATTGATTTGATTGATATGATTGGAAGAAAGGATTGATTAAAATGGATGAATGAATGTTATTGATAGGAAGAATTGATGATGATGATGATTTGATTTTGAGTGAATGTTGATGGAGTGGATTGTTTTGGATGATGTGATTGGTTTTACTGCTTGGCTATTTTGTTGGATATTTGATTTTTTGAATTTTTTAGAATATTTGATTTTTTTGTATTTTTTGAATATTTTGATTTTTTTGGCATTTTTGGGGAATATTTTAATTTTTTTGAATTTTTTTTGAAATGTTTTGGAAAATGCGAATGGATTTACAATTTGGGTAGCCTTTGTGCTAAATACCAATGACAAGGGAAAACCAAGTCTAGGTGCAAAGATGTAGGAGGATGGATAGAAGGATGGGCAATTAGTAAATGGGATGGAAGGCTCATGATAGATGGATGGGTAGGAGGATAGGTCATAGTGGATGGATGTATGCCTCATAAGGGAGATAGGATGTGATCTTCAAAGGCTATGTTGCATAGGAAGAACTTGCCCCATTCTAGGTGGTAATGCTTAGGATTTTTACATGACAAGGCTCATGACAATGGGATGATAAGATTGGATTTTACATGACTCTTATGAAGATAGGAGGACATGATGGATTGGTTTGAATGGGATGGATGAATGGTCAATGGATAGGACTTGGTTTGGAAAGAAGGTATGTCAAGAAATATCCAAACATGTTTCAACATTTTGCCCCTATGTCTTCATCAAGATCAAAACGAGGAAAGGAGGATGGATGGAGGATTATGATAGGTATGCGGGATAATGGAGAAGGATGGTAGGATAGGATATGGAAAGATATGACATGATAAGATGGAAAATGATAGGTTGGAAATGGTAATATGGATGAGACAATGTGACCCCAAGTGTAAGTGACATAGAAGATCAACCTACACATGACGACTATTTTCCAGGTTTTCATCATGGTACTTATCCAAGGTGCCTGTTTACCAGGTTTTCACTATTGGATGAAGGGATTTCTCTTTACTTTCTTCTTTTTTTTTTCTTTCTTTTTTTTGATTTTTTTTTAGATGGGATGAAAATTACACATGGCACCTGTTTGCCAGGTTTTCACCATGGTAATGGATAGGAGGGACTCAAGTGTCTAGTGCTATGAGAGGTGATAGTGTCCCAGTAGAGATGGATGATGTCTTCGCATGGACCATGTCATTATGCTCATAGATGTTGATAAGGGATTGCGGGGATGAGAGATGGATTAGGTAGATAGTGGATGATGAAATGGATTATGAAAGGTTCATGCAAGGATAGATGGATGGGGATAGTGGATTATGATGTGGATTATATAGGCTTATGGAATGAAGATGGATGAAAAGTTTATGCCAAAGCATGGGCCATAGGGATAGCATGGGGGAGATATGTAGGATAATGGATGGAAGATGGGGAGATGTAGTTATGTGGAGGTGCTACGGAGTGGAAGGGAACCATGACCAACGGCTGCACACACCGTGATAAACATTGAAGCTTTTGATTGGATGGTGGTGTAGGAAGCAATGGGGTTGTTTTCTCAGGAGATGGTTGATGAAGTGATTTAGGAACCCACATAGATTTAGTATTTTTAGTGCTTTTGTTTTGCTTGTGGGATTTTTGAAGGGAATGAAAGTTTTGGATGGAAATAGGCTCTTAGACGGATATATGTGGTTGGAATTCTTGAGATGTGGATGAGGATCCCTCATTTGACTTGCTAGCTATTTGCTTCGGAACCTAAACCATTTTTATTTTGGGCTTTACATTTGGAGGTAAGGGTTTAGATGGCTTCTTAGATGAACTTTGCTTTGATTTTGATTCTTTATGTCCTAAGGTATGAAGACCTTTAGGATTTTTGGTAGGATTTTTAACTTTATAGGTAGAGGCATCAAAATATTTGCTTTTGAATCCCATGGGATGGGTGGAGTGGATGGAATGATTGGAAGATTTATGCTTAGGTAATGTGTGCATTTGTTGGTCATGATTAGGGATGTAAGGATACTTATGAATGATATGTATGTTAGGTGTTGGAAGCAACGGTGGCAAGGTGGATGGAGGGATATTTGGAGTTGGTAAAAGTTGAGGCAAAGTGGATGGCAGAAGGTGTATGGTCACATGCTTTTGACATTTATAGGATGATGGAGGTGGAATGGCAACATATGTTTTGGGTAGATGATGGGGGGTGCAATGGAAAGTGGTAGATTTAGGATGCATGAAGGGATTACTAACATCTTGGCCTTGTTTACCTTGGAGTGTGTATCCAAGTCCACATGAGTATGGGGGAATCTTGACATGGTTTGGCTCCAAAATACCTTGTGCATAAAGGCCTAGGCCTTTACCTTGGTAGTTCATGTTTCAGAGGATACTATGGAAAATGGGACTAGGTGTGGTTTGAACACTAGACTTGAGTTCATTATTGGATGGAGAAGGTGAAGTGGATAGAGGTTGTTTTTTTCCTAAGGAAGAACATTAATGGACAAAGGTGGTAAGACCAAGTGGACATGATAGTGGATTTGAAGTGGAATCGATGGTGGATGTGGAAGGAGGATCATTAGGATCTTGATTAGCATTGTGTTCACTAAGATCTAAGTTATTTATTTGATCTTTTATGCTTACTTGGGGGACAAGTGTCTCATCATGACAAATGGATGTTTTTTCATTATGGATAGGGCTAGATGGCGGATGACTAGGAGCAATGTGGATATCTTGCTCATGGATAGATATAGGATTATGGATAGGATCAAGGTGCTCATGGATAGCTTCTTCATAGGTATCATGTTGATCATAAAGAAGGTAAATGTTATGGATGGGTTGCATGAAAGTGTTTTGATCTTGAGTTGGACTAGGGCTTAATGTTTCCACATGCTTAGGAATAAACCTTTGACATACCTCTTGGGTTGCTTGAATGGAAGTGGAAGGCTCTTGGTCAACAATGTGAGAACATGATGACTCTTGACTTGGATTCATAATAGGAGACTCTTGAATAGGCTTGATGGCTTGTAGGTGACATGATGGGCTTAAAGGGATAAGAATGTTAATTGAGGGCTCTTGAAGAGGCTCAAGGATATGTGAACCACATGATGAGATTATAGGATTGGACACGACCTTTGGAAGTTCATTGGTAGGCTCATGAATGGGTTTTTAACATGGAGGTGGTTTATGCCTAGCTAGTAGCCAATGGATCACATCCTTTGCAAGTGTATGGGTGGATGAGAAATATAATGGATGTATGATAAGGGTGGATGGTGTTGGATTAGGATTAGGATTAGATCGGGGGATAATTGGATTGGGTGGATTAGGATTTGGATTGGATGAAGGGATAATCTTACCACAATTTATGAGGTTTGTGATCAATCTCTTAAGTTTAACACAATTGGTTGTTGTATGGCCCTTATACCTATGGTATGCACAATAATGGTTTTCATTATACCAAGGGGGTTTAAAGATTGGTTCAAAAGGTTCTATCAGTGGAAACTCCATCAAATTTGCTTGAACCAATTGTTGTACAGTTATGTCCAAAGGATCTTGTGGTGGAAGATTGGTAGAACATAGGGATGAAGGTGATGAAGGTTGGTGGACCAATGGACTAGGGGTAGGATCACATGGTGGTCTTATGATAGGGATAGTAGGCTCATGTGTTGGTGGGTGATTGGATGATGAATGCCACTCATAGGATGCATTGGCTAGATTGGTATCTCCCTTGTCAAAGGTAATTAAGTCTTTTTGTATTAGGCTCGCATGGTTTATATACAAAGGGCCACTTGGAGTTGCATATGCTTCTTGTTGCAAAGGTGGACTTGGGCTCACTTGTGCTTCTTGTGGAGGCCATTGATAGTCTTGGTGGTTGGGTGAAATGGTGGTATATGTAGATAAAAGGTCTTGAGGTTGGTATGAAGTTGAGGGCAATTGATCTTGTTCCCAAGGTGGATTTGGGCTTACATGTTCTTGTTGTGATGACACTTGGTTGCCTTGTGGATGGGCTTGGTAGTGCATTGGAATGGTGGCATGAGGGATTGGATTATCTTGAGGTGGATGTTCATAGGTTGATGTGGCATGGACTTGGTGGATAGGTGGATTAAGTTGATAGGAAGTGGATGGATATGAGATGTGGCTATGAGGTGGATTAGGTTGGTATGGAGTGGCTAAGGATTGATGTACTTGTCGAGCTTGACTAGTGGCTAAAAGGTGTTGGACTTGGGCTACGAAGTGTTGGAATTGAGGTGATTGGATTGCATGGGGTTGAGCTTCTTGGATGAAGAATTGTAATGTTTCAATGGCATCTTGGTTTAGGGGTTGTGATCCTTGATAAAGATTTTGGAGGAATCTTTAGAATTTGATTTTTGGGTCCCTTGGTGTAAACATGTTGTCACCCAAGTGTTTGTTTTAAGTCTTTTTAGCAAGTACTCGTTTAGGGATTTTGATGATGTGGCGGAAGTGATTTGGCTAGTATAAGGATGTGACTAGGATAAGTTTAGGATGGTTTAATTGATTTAGCTATGAAGGGTTGGATGATGACTAGGCTATGTTTTAGCTAGAAAGTGATTGGGTTTGAATGTTATTGGAAGAATGTGTAGGATGACTTGTCTTTATGTGTTTGGGTGTTTAGAGCTTGATGTGACAATATTCAAACAAATGATTATGCATATACACACATGAATCACTCACACAAGACACATAAGCAAGTTGTTAGTTTGGAAGAATGTGATGATGGTTAAGCAAGCACGTGAAGACACTTCAACGAGTCCTAGTCAAGGCAAGGCCACTATCACAAGGAAGTTCTAGTGAAAATCTAGGGGACCGGCACCCCACGAGCATCCAACAAGCCACTTAAGACTTTAACTAACCCTACTAAGAGTTTTAATATACACAAAGGTACACCTCCTTTTGAGTTAGCACTATATGGTGAGCGCTAATACCAGTTAGACTTTGCTTTCACCTTATCCTCTAATTTTTATAGCGGACCAAATGAAAGTACCGCTTAAGGTCGTTCCCTTGGGGTGAGTACCTCTTTTCCCACCAAGGCAGGCCTCTCTAATGTTTAACAAAAGCAACACAAGTAAATTTTTTCGATCTCCAAGTTCATGTTAGGACGTGAGGAGAGAGCATACACATTTATTTGGTCACACTCGCATGGGGTTCATTAACCTTAGAAATTCAATGTGTGGAAGACAATGCAAGCACTTGTTTGTTTTAAAGCCCAAATCTAAATGTGATGAAATACAATGGTTCATTTTAGCCCAATTTTTGATGTGATAGCAAACAAGTTGTTCATTTTATGCCCAAAATCTAAATGTGTTTGCAAACAAGATTAGAAGATAAGAGATGAAATGATTGCACCTGATTAATTCGTTATGCAAATCTACTGTATATGATAATGCTAATGTTGCTCCAACTCCTTATATGCCCTTGATAAAACCTACTCCACTGCATAGTTCATCCTCTCAGCTTTCCAACAAGTCATTGTTTGCATGATTTGGCCTCTGTATGTGAAAGTTATGATAGAAACACCAAAATGCACAATGATAGTAACCAAAAGTGAGTTACAGTTACCAAATGTGACCAACTATTGATTATAAGTGATTTGAATTTATCTGCAAGTGATTCGTTATAGCTCAGATGCGACCCAGATAAGACCAGATGCGAGCGACTGCAGCTTAAAAAAGACGCATGAAAGCCAAAAGTGAATGATTAGAGCTCAAAAGTGACTGCAAATTGTGAAAAGTAGGTATAAACGGAAGAGCCCTAATTTTTAGGAAGCGCCTCAGAGACCTAAAAGCGATTATGTTCGACTTAAAAGTGATGCAGAAAATGGCAGAGGTGATCACTGCGTGCTTACAAGCGATGCAGAAATGGATGGAAGCGGCAGGTAATAGCTCATATGCGACTAAGAAAAGGCCAAAAGCGACGAATAATAGCCCAAAAGTGATCTGGAAAGTTTCAGGTGACAGAATGTAAATGTTATCCATAAGCGACCAATTTTACCAGAACTGGTCAGTTTTCATTCAAAAGTGAGCTCCATTCTGTCAGAGGCGAACTACTGCAGATCAAAAGTGATTTCAAAAATGCCAGATGCAGATTGTTGAAGTTCAGAAGTGATATGAAAAAGCATGAGGGGACTGGTTAAGGCTCATAAGCGACCTAGATCTGCAAAAGAGACAATATGCAACAAAAGCCCTAATTCTACAAAAAGTGATTCAATTATCTAAAAGCGGCCTTTGTAAGATGAAAAATGATTAGGTTAAATGCAAAGGCGACCACTGTTAGTCTAAAAGTGATGTAGAATAAACAAAAAGTGATCACTGTCCACTTATAAGTGATTCAGAAATGGCTAAAGGTGGCAAATTTCAGTGCAGAAGCAACGTGGGTATGTAGACAACAACAATTTTTTGCTCGAAAAGTGACCGGAACTTGCCGTAAGCACTCAAAAAATCTGATCTTCATAAAACAACTCCAAACAACAAAGTTAATCAAGGACGTGGGTCCCACCGGGCGTGCCAAATTGTATATCAAAAAATTTAGATTTGCAAATAGAAATGATCAAACAATGAAATGCATAACCTAAACCCAAATCATTCAATACCTTGAAGATGCAAGATGAATTGTTTGATTGATTTGATATGTTGGTTGCTTACAATTCAGCAGCATAACATTTGCATAGGATTGAGATGATAGATGGAAGATTGATAGATGGAAGATGATGATGATAGATGCAAAGGCTCTAATGTGATTTCAGCAGCATAAGGATAGTCCAACTCAATACCTCTTCTTGCAAATAGCTTATGAGGGGGTTGATTTATAGGAAAGGCTTGGTTCAAATGGATGGTTGAGATCAAAAGGCTAGATGATTGATGTAGACGGCTAGGATTGATTAGTTATTCCCACTCTTCAAGGGAGTTGTAGTCATGTGACAAGTGGAGGGAAGAAGATAGGGATTATGTATGATTATGTACACAAATATTAAAATTAGGTCCCATTAGTTGTACATGTGAAGGATTTTAAATAAACGTTGTACTACCACACATGATTGAATTGAGAGGTGGACAAGTGTCGAAATGTGGTGAGAGGTGAGGACCTCATTCAAATAAAATATTTGAATTAGTTGGGATACATGAGGGAAATTAATTAAATAAATAAGATTTATTTAATTAATTGGATAGTGGGATTAGGATCTGATGTAAAAATTAATTAAATAAATAAAATTTATTTAATTAATTGGAAAGTTGGATTATCAATGAGAAATTAATTAAATAAAAAAAATTATTTAATTCATTGGCTAAGTGGATTATGAAATGGATTAAGATGGGAAGTTAATTAAATAAATAAAATTTATTTAATTAATTGGCTTAATGGGATAAGTGGGATTAAGAGTGGGATTTTAATTAAATAAATAAGATTTATTTAATTAATTGGCTAATGGATTAGTGGAATTAAGAGTGGGATTAGGACAAAATGCTACATGATGTCTAGGATAATGTTTTAGACTAGGTGTTGCAAGACATACACAAATTTGGGTGTCTACATTTCAAAAGTAACTAGACTAGTTCGTTTGAAGATCCTTCATTTCCCTTTGAAGATTGCACTAGCTTCATGTAGTTGTTGATCTCATGGCAAAGCAAGGCTTGGTTCAAGGAGTTTTTCTATTGAAACATCATCCATCACTTCATTGTCCTTAGATTAGCTTCCTTAACCCTTGTCTTTTGCATTTTCTTTTTGTACCCAGTCGGAAGAAGTTCCATTTCATAAGGAAGAAGTAACACATTTGAGTGGAGTAAGGAGCATATTCAGCGTAAGTCCCTTTGTGATTACCCATATGATCACATCAACAACTGAGTCTATCCATAGCAAAACATGAATCAGGATCCTTGGAGTTGTATCGATTGATCACAATGTTTAGCATTCGAGAGACTGTTCAAGAGAGGATAGAGCACTTGGTGTTTTATTCTAATGTTGTCAAGAAAACATCATCAACAAAATGAAATGCATAACCTAAACCCAAATCATTTAATACCTCGAAGATGCAAGATGAATTGTTTGATTGATTTGATATGTTGGTTGCTCACAATTCGGTAGCATAAAATTTGCATAGGATTGAGATGATAGATGGAAGATGATGATGATAGATGCAAAGGCTCTAATGTGATTTCAGAAGCATAAGGATAGTCCAACTCAATGCCTCTTCTTGCAAATAGCTTATGAGGGGGTTGATTTATAGGAAACACTTGGTTCAAATGGATGGTTGAGATCAAAAGGCTAGATGATTGATGTGGACGGCTAGGATTGATTAGTTATTCCCACTCTTCAAGGGAGTTGTAGTCTTTTGACAAGTGTAAGGAGAAGCATAGGGCTCATGTGTAACCGTGTACACAAATACTAAAATTAGGTCCCATTAGTTGTACATGTGAAAGATTTTAAATGAAAGATGTAGTACCACACATGATTTAAATGAGAGGTGGACAAGTGTCGAAATGTGGTGAGAGGTGAGGACCTAATTCAAATAAAATATTTGAATTAGTTGGGATATGTGAGGGAAATTAATTAAATAAATAAAATTTATTTAATTAATTGGGAAGATGATTAGGGTAGGATTGGGATATGATGTGGAAATTAATTAAATAAATAAATTTATTTAATTAATTGGAAAGTGGAATTATGAATGTGAAATTAATTAAATAAAAAACAAAATTATTTAATTAATTGGCTAAGTGGATTATGAAATGGATTAAGATGGGAAATTAATTAATTAAATAAAATTTATTTAATTAATTGGTTTAATGGGATAAGTGGGATTAAATAGGATTTTAATTAATTAAATAAATTTATTTAATTAATTAGCTAATGGATAAATGGGATTAAGAGTGGGATTTAGGACAAAATGCTACATGATGTCTAAGATAATGTATTTGACTAGGTGTTGCAGGACATGAACAAATTTGGGTGTCTACAGGTTGTTAAAACCATTCAAGATTACCAAGTATGCTATCAGAATTGTAGCTAGATTAAACTCAACCAGAGGATTGCCCATGCTGAAAGTTGTGAAAAACCAGACAGTGACTGATGCTACCGGTGCCAAATTTGATAGAAGGGCAATGACCATTAATGATATTATAGAATCAGATGTCAAATTCGCCTCCATGGTGATTGGGTACAAGATTTACCACTCAAGTAGAGAAAATTCTATTTTTGGAACAACCATATATGCTGCATACAAGATGCTAAATGAAAATACTGATTATGACTTGTGTGAATTACTATAGAATCAACTAATTAAAAATTTAAACAAAATCAAGAAAGATAAGAAAAACACTTTCAAGTATGGTACATTGGTTCTGTGTCTATTCTTTTACTTTATGAATGAGGTACCTAGGATAAAAGGTGTGCACTGGACTAAGGATGAGCCAGTTACCATTCAGATCAGAGATCATCTTCACAGCATTGGTGATTTCAAAACTCAGAAAACTACAATATGGGGTTACTTCAAGAATTTTTAGAGTATGATGCACTTAAGGGAAAGAATCCCTAAATTAATTGTTGACACGTATAAAAATGAAATATGCTTCATGGTTGATACTGATCAGTGTCTAATGGAAGCAATGGAACCCAGAACTACTTGGATCATGCCCATGGGGTATGACGTAGATGAAAAAATCTTAAATATGTATGCTCAACATCTTCTATGAAAGCCTAAAGACACAACGGTTGAAAGATTTGGAACTTATGAGGAACTAAATTTAAAACTGCATACTGAATTTAGAGAACCTGAAACCAATAGAAAAGTAAGAAAAGAAGTTGAGCAATTAGCTAAAAATCTTGGCCTAACCAAGGAGGCTGTGAGGAAACTTAGAGAAAGAACTAAAAAGGATGAGAAAGAGAAACAAGATAAGAAACAATCAGATGCTCCGGTGCAACTCTCTTCCACTTCAAGAACTACTAGGAGCTCTATTGCTGCCCCTGTTCCTTCCAAGATTGCAAACCGGAAGCAAAATCATCTAGAAAATGGGAGAAAAGGAAGAAAACAAAATCATCCCAGACCTATGAAAGCATAAGAGAACAAGAGGAAGATATAGATTTTGACATTGAAATCAAGGAAATAAAGGCCACTGGAACAAAAGCTACTAAAGTAACCGAAGAAAAGTCCTCCGGAAGCAAAAGAGCTAGTAAAAGGCAAAAGACAGAAGCATATGAGGAATATGTTGAGAAGCCCACACTTTCCCTGGAGGATGTGATAAAGTCAGTCACTGTAGATGGTAATCTAAAACCCATAATTGAATTCTATGATGAATACAATGATGTGGATAAAAGGGTGTTGGAGGAAGCAACTGTTAGATATCTCAACATCTACAACAAGGCACTAATTGAGATAACTTTTGAGTTGCCACAAAGTCTGGCAAATATTTTGGAGTTGAGAAAAGAAAATGCCAAGAGCAAAGACATGGAAATCAGGGAACATGAACTAATAAATTTGTGTCCTCGAATTTCACCTGATCAAATAGATATGATATTCAAGGAAGTCGAAGATGACTTTAGAAAAAAAAAAGAGAATGAACAAACTCATGCTTGGAGAAACAAGTGAAATCGTTAAAGAAACTCAAGAAATTCTTTTGAAAGCATTGGAAAAGCACAATTTTCCCATAGTCACAGAAGAAGTTCTAGATGGTGAAGAAGAGAACATCATTGAGCAGAAATCTGAGTTAGGTGAAGCCTCTGTTCTAGAAGTGGAACAAGTAAATTAGGATGATACAAAAATGATGGATAAAGTAGTTGATGCAGGAGATACTCCTAATCCACCCAACCCATCAGGAAAAGAAGATAATATTACTACTTCATAGAGCCCTCCATATCAGATAGCAAGTGGTGAACAAATAGAAAAGAGTCCCTCTGCAGAGAAAACAGATAAAAGTAAAGCAGAGAAAGAGGAAGAAAAAGGAAAGAAAGATAAAGCAGAAGAAGATGGTGCAAATGTTGAAGCACCTAAAGTAGATACTGAGAAATCTAATGAACAAAAGGATGGTTTAGAAAATGTTGCAAGAGATGTAGTAAAAAGTCTTCTTGAAAAAGAGATAATTGAGCTTGATGAGCCTAAACTACTCCAAGGTCTAGCCAATCCAAATGCTCTCTCTCCAATTCAATTGATGAAAATTGCATCATTCACCCAAGTAAAGGCTAGAGAAAAGATGTTAAAGTTCCACATGGAGGACAATGAGCTATTGGGGCTTGCAATCGGGATTTTGGAAAAATTAATGCCTTCCTACCAAAAGAGTCCATCTGATTCCCCCTCTGGACATCTGAAAAATCTTGTAAGTTCTGTAAATACTCATTTTGAGTCCTTTGAGAAGTCTGTAGAGACAAAAGTCAGAAATGAGTTTTTGGATAAGAGATTTAGTGAAATTAAGAGTCTAATAGGGTATGATAGGACTATACTTGCTATCAGTATAAATAGTGTTCAAAATTCTCTAAGTGATGGAAGTGATGTATATAAATTTTGTCTATCCTAGCCCAAAGTAAATGAAGATATTGAGAAGAAGATAAAGGAATAAGAACTGAAATTATCAAATTTGTCCAATAATTTTGATCCTCTAACTATTTTACCCATAAGTCAGGAATGTCAAGTAATTAGCTTGACTGATGAGATAAAGAGACTTGTTAAAGAGAAAAGCAACATTATGAAGAGAATGTGTGAGCTTTGGGGATTGATTTCCCCTAAGTTAGGGACAATGTATAATGCCCCATCTAAAGTGGAGACTGCAGTTCAGACTAGTGATCCATTAGATCTATCAAAGGAAGAAGCATATTTATTTTTGTTGAGTGGGTACATCTCTATTTTGGATAGAATGAAGAGTACTTGGGCCTCTGAACTTGTGCAAATAAAGACCAGCTTTGCAGACATTCTCAAGTTCATGTAAATAGAACTTAATGATTAGTTGTACATATGCGGTCCTATATACAAATATTTGGAGAATTTTGGCTTGCAGACCCCACCCTTTGCCATTGATGTCAAAGGGGGAGTGAAGATCAGTGAAAAATGAGGAATCCAGCTAAGGGGAGCACCAAAAAATAGTGTGATCAATAGTATGGAGCACAAGCAAAGGGGGAGCTATTCCAACAGTTAGTCATTTTTCACTAAGTGTTGCCATTAATGCCAAAGGGGGAGATTGTTGGCAAGAGACACTGCTAGGCATGATAGGTGTTGTCAATGATGGCAACTAAGATCATCCCAATCATTCACATAACACAATTTATTCACACCAGAAGTCAGAATCAAAATTTGTCTAAGTCCAGGCAGTCAGGAATAGAGTAGGTGACATGGTCCGGTATCTTGGTCCAGATCTCTCTAGTGGAAGGGCATGGTTTGTTGTGGATTTGAGGTAGTTTTAAGCATTGTCAAGACACTCTAAATCCAGAGTTTTGTCCTCCAGAGATGGACTCAAAAGATATTAGCTTTTAAGTATCGGGTTTCAATTTGACAAAATATACAGAAGAAGAATAGGCTGACCTTATGAATGATCTTAACTCCAGATGTATAGAAGTTGTTTATTTGGCAATTTGTGATGATAAGTGATGGTAGCCAACTTGATTGATGATTTGCAAGTGCAATTTTTGGTCCACATTTCATATTATGTATGGATCTAGTTGACAGAGCAGAGTACTCGACAAAGTTCTAAATGTTCTTGAAGCCGACTGGTAAAATGATTGTAGATCATGTTGTGGATATATATATATAGCAGATGAAATTGGATGATTTTTGAGAAGTATGTGTGAATAAGGTGAAAATGTCAGAAGAGCAGAAAATCTAAGGTGTGAATTAAGGCAGAGCAGTGAGAAGAGCAAGTAAAGATGAAATGTGTAAGATCATTTTTTGCACTTAACTAGGATTGAAACTCTTGCATGGGTAGATGCTATTTCTTAGTTCAAAATCTCTATTATTCTCTTGTAATCTTTCTGTAGGTAGTGAGCCTTTATTTAAGTAGTGAGCTCTGGGCAGTGAGCCCGAATGCATGTGCATTCTCATTTGTAAAAATATTTTTAATAGGGTATATATTTTTGTGGGTTAAGCCCCATCATGGTTTTTCCCTTAACCAGGTTTCCATGCTAAAAATCATGGTGTCAATTGTGTTATTTATGATTCTGCTCATGTGTTATTGATTCATGCTTAATGTTTTTTTGATTGTAAGTTGTAAAGGAATATTAAAGGCATAAAAGTTTAAATTGTGTGACAACTGATTCACCCCCCCTCTTAGTTATCCTGACTAATTCCAATAGAAACCAGATAGACAACACAAGTGAACAAATTCTCAGAATTGCTGTAGAAACTTGCTTTGTATTAATCTCAAATGGTAGAGCATCAACAATTTGACATCAAGAGTCTTACAAATGAGAGAAATGGCAACCCTTTATATAGGAGAGGTGCCATACTAAGTTTTTGAATGAACAGTGGAGATCAACTCAACACCGATGGCCTAGATTTAACAACATTAAATACATTTGTAACAACATATTGCATTCCCGGATTACAATTTGTCTCTTAGGAAAAAGATGAAAAATGACCTCCAAATACATTGAACTTGGACAAATTGAATACCCATTAGACTATATATATTGAAAAGACAATTTCCAAGACATAAAGAGGAAAAAATAGTGTCACATGACCTTCCAAATATAGTAATACATATTTGTGACGGGATTACATTTCAAAATATTCAAAAATATTCTATTACTCTTCATCTAAATCTATTTTGTCTTCTTGTGCCTTTTTGTTGCTATAGTTGACCCAAGATGATAATACTGGATTGATGTCGGTGGGGTCCGGATCTTTGATGTGATCTACTCTGTATTTGAAAACTTCCAGTTCTTCACTGTACTGAATGTACATCTTCTCTATTACTTTTCTACTCTTCTGAAATGTGATGAAAGCAGTGCATAGATCACTGACTTTATCTAATCTTCTCACAACATTCGATGTAGTTTCCCTAGAGATTATTTGATGTAATTTATCCTTACAACCTTGCTCATCATATGGAACTAAATCATCAAAATTAATCACCAGGCAATCCCTCAGAGAGTCATTTATTTCATAAATAAAAGACTATGTTATTGTCGGCCACCTTATAGGCTTCTATGACATTATCAAAGACATCTTTTCTTAACTTCATCTCCTGGTACCATTCTACTATTTTGTGCAATTTATCAGCTGTTAAGATATTTTTTGACAACAATATTTCAGTAGGTAGATCCCTTATTGCTTGCACCCGTAGAAACATGTGAGAATAGTATTCATCATAGGGATCACATTCTTCATGCAATTCTTGCCATTAGTTTCGTAGTTTACATAAGTCTTTGTGAAGTGCTGCTGCAAAGGTGATTGCATCGCATCCTTCCTGATAAACCTTGTCAAACCATCTCTGAGTCCCAGTAGCCATTGTCTTTATGTCATCGAATTTCATCAATTCATCCTTTGATGGTAAAGTTGGGGCTAGTCTTGGCTCTCCTTCAGAATCCATATAAGGCTTCATAAAAAATTGTAGACATGCTCTTAGTTCTTCATTTTGTTGTTTCGACTCCTTCTTAGCGAGTTCATCCTTATCCAATTGTTCTAAGATAGAAGATACTAAGCCTTTGAACTCATCAATTTTCAGCCCTCTTGTAGTAGGTCCCAAGTGAACAGTTGTTATTGTATAGTCTTCAGCTCTGACTTGTCCCTTATCCATATCAGCTGGTGGGATAGCTACTTTAGCTATTCTAGACCCTGTAGCATCCTTGTAGATTCTAGACTATACTTTAGCCTTTTTTAGTTTCTTTGGCTTCTCGGCTTTTACTAGAATAGCATCTAGATCCAACTTCCTAACTTCAACTTGAGGCTCCTAATAAGCCAGCTTGCTATGCAACCAACCAGGTGTTGTAGAGGTAGAATCTTGAGGAACATCTGTATTTTCATTATTTGTGTTCGGTGGCACCTCAAGCAACTTTAGTTCTTGCTCATGTTCTTTATTTACGTCTTCTTCTTCTTCTTCAACATCATTCAAGTTTTCTAATATTTCCTCCTGAGCATCTTCCAAGACTATTTCTGTTGTGTTCTTTCCCGTGGGGTTGTCAGAGACTTCTATTATTTGAACATTTCCTACCTATGGGAGAGGTTCTTCATATGTGTCTTTTTCAATTTCAGATTCCTGAACACCTAGTTCTGTGCATACTTTATTTATCCCTGGCAATAGTGCTATGACCAAAGGAGCTGAATCTTGTGTTATTGTAGCTTGGTAGCTAGGAACAGAAGATAATGGGACTATTGCAAATGAGGATAGGCTAACCTGTGCCAAGTTTGCAAATGAAGAAAACCCCAAGGAAGGTGGAATGGGAGAAGTCGGTAAGATAGAGGAAATGACAATAGGTGTGGTGATGGAGGGAAAAGGTAAGGAGAAGGAGGATGAAAGAATGGAGGAAATAGGTGGCAACGAAAAGGAGGTAGAGAGTGAAACAGAAGATATGGAAGGTGGAGACATGGTAGAAATGGAAGGAAATGAAGAAACAATAATGGAGGAAGTGGGACTACTTGGGGTACTTGAGTCTGCCATTAATGAACATGAGGCAGTAGAGATGGTAATTACTAGCGAAGATGAGGTAGAAGTATCTTCTTGGGTAATTACAGAAGTGGTAGTAGGTGCAGCAGTTGAAACAACAGGAGAAAGTGTGGCAGTATTTACAATTGGAGTAGCAGGAAGTGAAGAAGTTACTGGCAAGTTTGTATTATCGGGTGTTGTAGTAGCAGAGGTGTCTATGGTTATGCCAGTGGTTTTCAGTTTAGTTTTCTTTGTTTTGGAACCTTCCCTTGGTCCACTAGGCATGTCCCTCTTCTTAGATGCACTTGTTCTTGTTGTAGGAGGCATATCTTTATTTTGTGTCTTTGGAGCAGCCTTCTTTACCTTTTTTCCTTTACCTTTCTTTGCCAGAGGGATATGTTCTTCACTATTTGATTTCCCAGTAGGTTCTTGAGCTAGATTTGCTTTTCTTGGCACTTCTATTGGTACATCCTCTTCATCCCTAGATTCCTTTTCATCTTCAAGTGATGTGTATGTAAGTTGCACCCCTTGTCCCTCTAATACAGCAACTTGACTTCTTACCCATGACTTGCTCAATCTTATTGGTTCTTTCATCACTTCATCTAAGGAACTTTCCTCTGCATTGGCCCAATTTGATAGTGGGATTGGTTGGTGATACTGGGCCTCCCAAGATCTTCTTTGCACTACAATATCATCATCAGCAAGCTGATTAGGGACATATATGATACAAAACTTCCATATATACCCCAAGGATAAACTTGAGTGGGCCCTCTTCAATACCTCATAATCATCTACACAGTTGGCCCAAAAATCCTCCATGTGCATTTTATGGAATAACTTCTTACTTACATACCTCTCCATTACTCTTTGTGGATCAAAATGGTTTCTCTTTGTATGAAAATGGAGGTTGAGCAATTGGACTTTTGTATCTAAATGTTTTGCTGCCCCTAGAGAGACACAGGCATTGTTACCTTTACCTAACAAGATAGGGAACTTGACATTTGTTCTATGAAGGTTTTTCAATTTCTTTGCATAGATAATCAATTGCCTTGACAACTCCAATAGAACTACTTTGTCTGTGGGATAATGGGGCAGTCTATATGGCATTCCAGTGAAGCCTTGAATCCTCAAATAGGTGAATTTTTGGAACTATAGGTACCACCTCCCATACTTCATGACCTCATTCATGGCTTTAGTAGATATCCTGAGGGTTGTGGTTCCTTGCAGCAATTTGGTGATAAACATTGTAAAGGCATCATTCACCCTTTTGAAATGGATGAGAGATTGGGATAGTGCTAGTTGGGTGTAACATTCATAAACTTTAATTTGCTATTGTTCATCATTTCCAACTTCTCCTACTCTTGATAACCCAACATATTCATTTATTCTCGCCAATGAGTATACCACATATGAAGTCCATCTGAATACTTTTTTATCCCTAAAATTGTTGAATGCCTCATGCATGTTGTCACTTAATATTTGAGCCCAGAGGAATTTGGTTCCTTTAGTAATTATCTCTTTAATCATTAGGAACATCCATCCTTTGAAAGTTGATGCAGTAGGCAATCCATATATCCTACTGAGCAAGGTCACTAAATCTCTTATTTCATCATGGATGTCACTTCTGTATAAGGTTTGAGGAAGTTTGATGGTAGCAGATCTTTTGCTTTTCATCCACTGTTCATTGATATGCCTTTTGCATTTATCCATATCCTTATTATATGTTTCCTCTGCACCTATTTTATCTGGCATAGTCATTACTGGGTACCATGGGATTCCAAAGATCTTTGTTAATGATGGTGGACTTATGTCTGCTAGTATATCTCGATTGGGAGTTTGTATGGTCCTAGTCATTAGGTCATATCCGTCAGCACAAGCAACTATCAATTTTGCACATTGAGCTGAAGTAGGGAAGGCAACAGCCTCTATAATCCCACTATCTTTTACTTTCTCGGCCCTTGGAGTTGCATTGGGTCCAAATATTTAGGTTCTGAAGTCGTCTAAGTTGATGTGACCTAGATCAGTGTGTCCTATGTTTTTCCATCCAGAGGTAATATTGGTTTCAGGAGGAATGCTCTTGAATTCGTACTTCATGGCTTGGGCTCTTACAGTCATTTAACCTACACGACTGGACCTCATAAGTCTTGATGCTTTTAAATGGTCTTTCAAATTCCTAAGTTTGAATGCATGTTTACCAAGTTAACAACCATATCACTAAGTCATATTATATTCTATGAGATCAATATCTATCCAACTAAGTCATAAATGCTTATCTATGGAACGCACAAGTCTAGGAACTCACTAATTTACTGCATTCACTACATGATAAAATGATAAACAACATCACATTCCATGCTAATTCATGCAATGAACACTTAAATATTGCAAAATTTGAATTAAAATGTGCAAAACATCATGATTCTACTAATGTAACTTTTATTTCATTCAAACATATCCTTTACCCTTGAAATTTTCATCAGAAACAATCATTTTGCTTGATTTGCACTGATTTGGAGGTCATCCGACCTCTCAGGAACAAAGCGCTAGATCAGAGGTCAACCGACCTTGCGCATGATTTGAGGTCATCTGACCTAAAGGCACACTGTTGTTTGGTCACTTGGTCGTTATAGTGTTTGGAGCAAATTTTAGGGGCATCTGACCTTATGTGGGATTTAGGTGTGACCGACTCAAATGAGTCTCAGAGGTCAGTTGGTTGGATTTTGGCGCAAGTCAGAGGAGGTGATTTTCAGTGCTAGACCAATTAACATGCTTCGCATGAGTTCTAAAGTTTGATCATCTTGGCGGGTTTTTTGGAGGTGTTTGACCTAAGTTGGTTGGGGCAAATTTTAGCACATGGTTGGAGAAGACAATTTTAGCACTAGACCTCCTGTCATGTTTTGTAAGGACTTCTAAGCTTACTGACGCAGCAGGCTTTTGGGAGATGTTTGACCTAAGTTGGAGAAGGCAAAATTCAGTACCAAGTCAAACAACGGTGTTTTGAGTGCAAGGTGAACTTATTGTTTTTGCGGGATTTTATGAAGTTACCAACTGACTTAAATTGGTTAAGAAAACTCATAGTATGTTTAGCGCCAAGTCATAGAGACCAATTTCTAGCTAAGAATCTAATGAGGGTTTTAACATGATTTCATGGTCATTGCTTTGGTTTCAACACAAATGTGAGTTTTTGAATAAAGTTGCATTTCGACAATCGACTCAGTTTCTAACTAGGGTTTTTTAAAGATACTTTCAAAAATCATAGAGAAACCATATTTTTTCTTTACAATATTAATCATCTATTATTAAGTACATTTGCAAATCCATTCTTAAAGAAATTGAAATTTGATTTGACACAGAAAACCCCTATTTTATCAATTGCAAACCCTAGCTCATAAGTAATACCCTAGGCCAGGAAATGGAGTACTTGATTTGTAGAGATGAAATGCATTGAGAATGCAGGCAATTATGTTTCCGTTTAAATCATCAAGCAATTTTGTAGTAGACTGGTTCCACACTCGATTGGGGAGCTCCTCAGTTGATTTTGAAAATGCAAAAATGAGCTCAAAACAAGAGCAAAAACACTTTTATCCTTCCCCACTAATCCCCATAAATGCAGGAAGTACAGGATGACATCTTGGTGTACTACAGAATTAAGTTGGAGTTCTCGCAAGAAAATGAGATGATTCGCTTTGAGTGACTTTTGAAGGTTACTGACTTAGTCAGGCACAATCAATTCTAGCACTAAGTTGGACATCAATTCTTTTAGCGCTTTACGTTGGTTTGAAAGTTGTTAGACTAAGCATGGATTTTGTCATGGTCTGACTTAGTCAGATGGTTGGTTTTGTAGCACAAAGTCGGATGGTTAGAAATTTCACACTTTGTCAGTTGATAGAGATTCCAATATGGAAGTTAGTCAATAAGGATTTTAGCGCTTAGGCAGTTGGCGATGAAAACATCGCTGAGTCGGATGGACATGCATTTAGCGCAAAAGTCAGATGATCAAGGATTTAGTGCAAAGGTCTGTTGCAAGGGTTTTTATCACAAGTGGAGTTCAAACTTAGTTTTTATGAAAACAAGCATCTTGACTTAGTGACTTTTGGATGACTTAATGACACCAATTTCTTTAGCACAATAGTTTGATCACTTTTGACTCTCAAGAATTGCTGGGTGAAACTGACACTCTTAATCCAAAATTTGAAAAAAGGGGGGGTCCCTATTTCACAAAATGGGGCATGTGTGTGAGGCACAACAAATGGTGACTCTGCTAGGAAATGTTCTTGAGCATTTCAAAGATAAACTTTTAGTTTGGACCTAGAACTTCTGCGTTTCCCACATGCTAGACAAGAAAAACATGATATCCAATCAAAGAAGCAAAGTTCAATAACCAGTGCAACCATCCATATCCTAAAAACTTGTGTGTGCAATGGCATTAATTCCCATCCCTTGGTGACTAAGCTCATCCCAGATCTTTTACATTAATCTACGTGATTAGTACACACCTTCTGAACTACCTGGACATTGCCCTGCTGCTAGTGAGCGTCTATAGCCCTGACGGGTTTGTCTCAGAATTGCACTCAAGCAGAGCCCCACTGCCAGTCAGGTGTCCATAGTTCTGGTAGAGTTTACTTGATTGTCCATCTAACTAAGTTATGGTGTGTGTAAGTGTGATTTTCTTTGTATTTCCTTTTCTTTGATTTGATTGATATTTCATTGAGCTTAAATTTGGCAGAGTACAATGCAATACCGCTGCCCTTGCAACACATGCTTTTGACGACATTAGTTACGTTGATAACTTAGCTAGCTAGGTGTGGACTGTTGATGATGGCAAAGGTGGACCTTATATTTTTCACTTAATGCAAGCTCACCAAGACTCACTTAGGTACCTTAGGACTACTTAAGAGTGTGAGAGATATATGGTTAGAAAATACTTTAGGTACACTAGCCAATGACTCTTTTCTAATGAACATACATCATACCTCTAGGTGTAACAACGGAACCCACAACAAGACCTAAGTGAGAAACTTTAGCTTCTCAAAGAAATGTTCCAAATTACTCACCCAACGAAGAAGTATTTGCATGACTACACAACTGCCACCACATTCTGGAAACAAGGATACCTTAACAAAGCAAGTACAGTGGGCAAAGCAAATCAAGAAAAGACAACTAAACTAAGAGAAAGAAAACACCTAATAGATATGAAAAAAAAGAGGGAAAGCAAAGACTAATCTAAACAACAACCTAACCAAAGCAAAGCAAACAAGAAACCTAACTATATACACTAATAGAAGGCAAGGCTACCTCCCAAGCCTAGAAGTAGTGCTTCAGGAACTGTCCATTGATGGGCAATGGAAGCTCCTCACTAGTTAAGCTCTTCAGTCGATACGTGTTGTCACCAAGAATCTCATAGATCTGGTATGGACCTAACTAGAGTTTTTTGAACTTACCATGTTCACCTTTCTTCTCGTGGGCTTTATCCCAGTACAATACTAAGTTTGAAATGAAAAAAGCCTTGACTTTGGCTCTCTTGTCGAACCATTGTTTCACTACCCCTTGGTGTTTGGCAAAGTTTTCTATAGCAGCATCACGTTTCTCTTCGAGGTCTAGTAATTGGGCTAATCGGGAAGACAATTGATCATTTTGTTCAAGACAATCTTGCATAAATTACAGTACAAGGATTCTCAAATGGATGGGAAAGAGAGGCTCCCTTCCGTAAACTAAGTGATAGGGTGATGTTCCCAATGCAGCCTTGTGTCTAAGTCTGTTAGCCCATAAAGCGAATCTAATTTGAGTATGCCAGTCTCTGGGGTTCTTGTCCAGTAGTTTTTTAATTACCTCAAGAAAGTTTTTGTTTGTTGATTCAGCTACCCTGTTCCCCAGAGGATAGTAATTAGATGAAAATTTCAGAATAATCCTGTAATCAAATGCCCAGTTAGAAAAATGTAATGAAGAAAAGGAAGGGCCATTATCACAAACCAAGGAGAAAGGACAACCAAACCTGGTTTGATATATTTCTCAACAAATTCAATAACTACCCTTGTGGTACATTGTGTGCATGATATAGCTTCAAACCATTGGGTACAATAATCAGTAGTAGTCAGAATATACCTGTGGCCCGCAGAGGATGGGTTGATCATACCAATAAAGTCGAGTCCCCACTGTGTAAATGGTTGCACCTTCAAGACTGGTTGTAGCGGCATAGTAGCATTTCATTCTCTAGTTGTGACAATCTGACATGTGTGACAAGTTCTTACATGTGAATGAGCATCTTTGAACAAAGTGGGCCAGTAATACCTTGCCTGGAGAATCTAGTTAGCAGTGGAATGAGCTGATCTGTGACCTGTCCCAAACCTCTCATGAAATATTATCTAAACTTGCGCTACCTCTGTCTTGTCCAAGCATCTCAGATAGATCCCCTCGTGATTTTTATTGTATAACACCGATCCCTTTATCATATAGCTGTTACTTTTTAATGTGAGCACTCTTCTCTGAACTAGATTCAACTGAGGTGGACAGCGCTAATTAAGAAGATAAAACACATTATCTCCATACCATTCATCTTTAGAGATGTCTTCTAACATATACTGTTGGGAGACTAAGCCTATACCAACTTCTGCCATTGTTTTTGTCAATGCTTGTCCTCATACTAGTTTCATAGGTTGTATTTCTATGTCAAATTTTTGTAGAATGGTGACCCATTTTCCTCTTCGTTCACCTAACTCGCTCTGCATCAACAATGCTTTAACTACTACATCTAGTACTATTGCAATTACTTGAATTCTCAGAGTGTAATGGTGAAACTTCTTAACTACCTTTACCAAGGCATATGCTTGCTTCTCCACATTTGGATATCTCAGTTCTACATCCTTTAATGAAGTGCTCATAAAAGCGATGGGTCTTTCATCATCCACAACTCTTTTCTGTGTTAGCATGGTGGCGCAAGTATGCTCAGAAGTGAAAGAATAGATACATAATGGGAGTGTGTAATATGGACTCACTAGTACTGGAGCATTGGCTATTGCTTGCTTGATTTCTGTGAACACAGCCTTAGCTTTTGAAGTCCACTCTATCTTTGCATCTTGCTTCAACATGGCATTCAATGGATGGACGATTTTAGCAAACCTAGTAATAAATTTATGGATAAAGTTAATCTTACCAAAGTATGACTTGAGTTCTTTCTTGCTGGCCAGAAGTGGTATCTTGAGGATTGCCTGGACTCGGTTAGGATCAATAGATATGCCTTTCTCAGAGGTTACATGTCCTAGCAATTTTCCTTCAGTCACTCCAAAGATGCATTTTTAGGATTGAGTGAGATCTCGTAATCTTTACACTACTGTAAAACTTTCCCGAGGTCAACCACATGATCCTCTTGTCTCTTTGAAAATAGAGTAAGGTCACCCATATAGATTATAATACATTTTCCAACCAGTCCTTTGAAGGGTACATCCATTGCATGTTGGAACGTGGCACCAACGTTAATCAACCCAAATGGCATCCTGTGGTATGCGTAGATTCCCCATTTACATGTGAAAGATGTCTTTAATCTATCCTCATAGTTGACCATCACTTGATTGTAACTTGAATAACCATATAGGAAAGACATCATCTGAGACCCATTGACAATTTACAATACTTCATCTAATGACAGTAACAGGTAATTATCCTTTTTCGAAAGCTCGGTTCAAATTCTGAAAATCAACTACACAAAGTCTAATTTCTCCATTTTTCTTTCAGACTGGTACCAAATTTGCCACCCAGGTTGAATGTCTAATAGGGAATATAATTTTGGTGGACAACAATTTCTGCACTTCCTTGAAAATTAATGGTTCCAGCAAGGCATTTACTGGCCGCTGTCTCTGCCTAAATGGCTTTACGCCTGGTTTGAGCAGTATCGTGTGAGTAATGATCGAAGTATCATATGTTTTTAGGTCTTCATAACTCCATGCTATGACTTCATGATGATCTCTTAATACATGGATAATACCCGCTTTCTCTTCCTCTGTGCTAGCTTTCCCAATGAACACATTTTTAACTTCTTCAGATATCCCCAAATAGAAAGGATTGCATTGCCCACCAAGGGATTCTCCTTCTTTCCTCTGGGTTCCAAGCTTGTCTGAGTCAATCAATCATTCCAACTCTACCATTCCCCTAGGAATCGTATTCATCTTTAAGTTAAGAACTCCTTCCAAGTCTATTTCAGTAGGTTCCATCTCTTCTTCATCTATTATCTGTGCAATAAAAACATCTGATGATGTGAGGAAGTCAATAATGTGCTTGTCATCCTCGAAGAATTGAAAATTTGTGATGTTAATTGGTACCGATGGAGTGGAAACAAACTCGATAGTGAATGTCTTTAAGCCTGACATAGATGTTGGTTCCAACGAGCTTGTTGTCTATGCTAAAGCATCATCAACAAGATTTTGTCTTCGTGGGACCAACTAAATATTGAAACTGTCAAAGCACTCAATCAAGTCCCATACTCGGTTCCTATATCAGCTTAACCTCTTGTCATTGCAAGAGTATTACTTTCTCACTTGTTTGACAACCAACTCTGAGTCACCAAACACTTGGATGACCCGAACCTTCTTTTGGAGGGCCATCAATAGTCCTTGTACTAGAGCTTCATACTTTGTCATGTTATTTGTGTAGGGGAACTATAATTTGTGTGATGCTAGATATGAATTTCCAGTGGGGTTAATTAGTTCAAAACCTGCTCCAGAGCCTTGTCTACACCTAGAACCATCAAATCTTAGAGTTCAGAGGCGGAAGTCCTTATTGCTGTCACCTTGCCTTACCTGTCTATTTTCATTTGGAGGTGGTTCGAAACTCACTTTCTTTGTAACCGTTGGATCCTCCTTTAGAACTATGGGGATCTTTAAATGTTTCTACACTTTCTCTACTACCTCTTTGCAAAGTAAACATGTAAACTCAGAAAGATGCATCATGGATATGGTACTAGTTCGGTAGTAGCAATTCTTCTATTTGTATTTGTTTTCTAACAGCTACTTGATCACTTACGAACTTAGCTACGAAGTCTCAAAATCCTTTGAATATTCTTGGCCTATCATCATCAGAGGAGGACTCAGGTACTGACTGTACACATGCTTTAGTAGTCTCTTGATATTCTGTGTGCGTTTGATTAGAAAATTTGTTGCAATTCAGCATAAATATCTCTTCTATTTGATTGACATGGGGAAGATAGACTCCCAAATCCACTTCTGAAAACAAGATTTCATTGGTCTAATTATACTCTATAATCATGTGATTCATTTTTGGCTCCCTTTCAATGTGAATCTGATTTGCCAATCCCTTCCATGGCAGCCACATGTGAGAAAAGTCCGTTGCCATGTAACCGTTCAAAGTTTTAGACCAATCTCTACTTAGCAACATGCGATACTGATCTAGGATATCCACTACCTGAATGTCTATGTATTGCTGCACTCTGGGAGAGGCCAATTGCATATGTATTTTGTTCAAATCACCCATTACATTTACCTCAGTCTTGTCCAACTACCTGACCTTCTTGGAAGACTTTGCTGGGGTGAGACCTAGTGCCTTGCAGACTGATAAAGGCGTCACATTAGTAGAATTCCTTGAGTCTACTAAACAATTGTGAAGTTTCTTTCCAAATATTCTAAGTGTCAGGGGGAAGGGATTACTTTCCCTTTTATCCTTGTACAATGTAACCTTCTATTCAGCATCTATCACATCAACTCTATCTTTTCCCTTATCTACATTATCTCTTGGTGGAATCTTCTTTTGGGAAGAGTCCATCTTAACACTTGTTCCCATATCTTGAAAGAATGCTGTCCTAATTTCTGACACTTTTAATAACTCATAGATAGACAAACTGATTTTCATTTTCTTAAGTTCATCTGCAACATACTGTCCCATCTTTTCTATGTCGGCCCTTTGGGAACTTTCAGCAGTAGCTCCCTAATGTATCAACTAAAGTGTGGCCTTTGGGGGTTTAGGATTGTTCGAGGCCTTTCGATCAATTGGGATTTGATAGTTATTTTGAGAGATTGGGGTGGTGTAAGGACGTTTCGGCTTTGTTGTTCTCAAAATCAGCTACACTCGTTTTTGTAGACAACCCCCACGAAACTTGTTCATTTCATGATCTACACTCTAAGTTCACAAATCGAGACAAGATTCTCTTGGTCTTGTGTGAAGTCGTTTAACATCCTAAACTAGTTTGCAACTTTCCCTTGACTCAATTCCTTGAAGATGGCGCAAATCGATTAAGTCGTAAACTGATCAAAATGTCAGTTTTGGTCATTTTTCAGGTGTTAGTAAATTTTTGAGTCTTCACATGTAAAGTTGGCCAAATTCGCTGCTATTACATGTCTTTTTGTGCACTTATGCAATGTCGGTAGAAATTGTCGACTTGACATCTTTTCGGTTTAATGTGTAATGGCGACACTTTTTACTGCTCTTACATAGTTTTCTTTTTCTGTATGCCTGAGCGGCACTTTTTGTCATCATTACATGTTTCCTCAAAAAAGGTTTTTAAATGCATCGTTGGCAGATTTAACCGCTTTTGCATTTTTGGTAAAGCGTGTGCAGTGTCGGCCAATTTTGCCGCTCAAGTAAGATCTCTGGGATCTTGAACTCTGAGTGCCATTAATGGCCACTCGTGCCACTCATTAAAGGCTTGTTTTCAAGTTTTAAATATGCCTTTTTCAGTTGTTTCTTTTGTTATTTCATTCTTCCAAGCATTTCTCTGGACTCCCTTCGAACCATTCGATTGCGCCAATCTGAGGTTCAATCGAATTCGTCATCATCAAATCTAGGGTTTCCTCTGTTTGACAGGTAAGTCTTTTATCCGCTTTCATTTTCTTTCTTAGGGTTTCCATTAATATAAAGGTTTGATATGGTTTTATTTGTTTGATTTTTGTTATAAGCCTTTGTCGAATGTTGTTTTCCTATTGTTGTGGTCGTTTTTGTTTTAATCTCAGTTCATTTTTTCTACGTCAAATGTGTTTTCAAAATAGATTGATCTATGTGCCCTAAGTCTTATACCTATATGAGTTTCGGCAATTTTGTCATGCAAACCTTTTAACACTTACCAAAAGGCAAGGTGTATGGGCAGCGAAATTTGCCGCCCTTACACGAAAACCTTGTAACTCCTACTATGTGCAGTGTCGCCGAAATCCGCCGCCCTTACGTTACCTTGCAACTTGTGTTATGCATCATTGGCAATTTCTGCCTTTCGAATATCACCTACAATGTAAATCCTACCTCACATGTAGTAGCAGCAATATTTGCCGCTTTAACATAAAACCTTGCAATTCCCATATTACCTGCAGTGTCGGCAAAATATGCCACTCCAACATGTAACTCAGTTTTCCCCTGAACATGCGAAGGCGGTTGAAATTGCCGACTACGCATGAACCCCAAATATTTTGCCAAGTGATCACATGTACAAGCGGTGTTTTTCACCAACTTTGCATGATAACCAAAAAACTCTTCCCAAGTACATGCATAAGCGGTGAAAATACCCACTTTTACACATGCAAACACTTCCACATGCAGGAGTGGTCATTTTGACTACTCATGCATATTTTCTTGTATTTTTCCCAACACTGGGAAAATTCACCTTTAAAGACTTGTTAGCCCGCTTTCACCCTTGCCTCAATTTGTGCGTACTCAAGCCCTTCAATGCATGCTTTCTCGTCCATGATCATCGAATTGCGGTTATCCCAGTTTATCCATTTTTCCCCTAACTGCGAGATCATGGCCTTTTGCAGTTCTCAACCAACATTCATGGCAGATATCAATACCAAAGTTCTCTTCAAGAGCTCATGTCAGAACCATCTCTGTAAAAGGCCAAAATCATAAAGTACAAGTACCAAGGTGTCTTTCCGGTGACAGCAGTGTAGTCAAACATTGATGAAATTGGAGACACAAGAATTGGGCATGTGGACATGGTAGAGTTTGTAGATAGGACAAAATAGACAAATCCTTCCAAGCCTATGCAGAAAATCATTGACAGCAATATTCATTTGGTTGCATCATTTCCAGTGTCTACACACAATCCTGAGTTCATTCTTCAGGTAGCCAGCCATTACAACAGAGATGTTAGGATTAGCCGGTAGAAGATATCAATTAAATGCAAATAAAGAGTAACAGAGAAATGGAAATACACAGAAATAATAATAGCGAGAGACAATTTTTAACGTGGTTCACCCAAACTCGGGCTACCTCCACCAAACAGAGAGTCCAATATTATTATCCAGTAAATCAAACCGATTACAATCAGCAATCCTTGCAACTCAACACCGCTGCAAAATGCTACAATACCATATCAAAACCCTAACCCTTAGCCACTTTTTATCAAGCTTTTTGTCGGTTACAAAATAGGGTTTTCTTATGTCGGTCAATGAAAAAATTAACTCCCGGTGCATTATAAAATAATAAAAAACCGTGTGAGGTTTCGGGGGTGTTGCCCCCGAGCCCCCATGGGGGCGCTGCCCCTCGACCCCGCCCTGTATCGCGACAGGGAACGCACCAGGGGCACTGCCCCTGGACCCCGCAAGGGGCGCTGCCCCTTGACCCCGTAGGAATTTGGGGGGAAACCGCGCCGATAAAAGTGGGGTAAATATAACCTCCGAGTCTGATTAGGCTCCATAAAACAACAATCTCCCACTTGGAGACTGATCAGACTCCACACCATATCATCTCCCACTTGGAGACTGATCATAACACCACTGACCCTGTAGCTCCCACTGGAAATAAGCACCCTGGACTCTGCTGTTCTATTTTTGTTGTGTTCAGTCTAGAAGACCAACCGAAGCTGAAGAGGAGCTTAGCTTCTCCCTTGTCACTGCCTTTGTAAACATATCTGCTGGATTGTCATCTATATGTATCTTTGCCAGCTGTAACTGTCCATCATCTAACACTGACCGAATGAAGTGATACCTCAACTGTATATGTTTGGTCTTTGAATGCAAGGCAGAATTCTTTGCAATATGTATGGCACTCTGGCTGTCTGTAAACAAATAACTATTAACCTGTTGTGTGCCCAATTCATTCATGAAAGATTGCAGCCATATCATCTCCTTGCTTGCCTCTGTTGCAGCTACATATTCTGCCTCTGTGGTGGATAAAGCAACCACCTTTTGCAACCTGGAAATCCAACTTACCACTGTTCCACCTACAGTAAAGACATAACCTGTAGTACTCCGCCTGGTATCAATATCTCCTGCCAAATCTGAGTCTACATAACCTGCTAAATCAGTATTAGAGCCCCCAAAACATAAGTGTTTATTGGATGTACCTCTCAAATACCTGAGAATCCATTTTACCGCATTCCAATGCTCTAATCCGGGATGACTCATATACCTGCTAACGACTCCTACAGCATGTGCAATATCCGGTCTCGTAGATACCATGGCATACATTAAACTGCCTACAGCTGAAGCATATGGTACCTTGGACATTTTCTCTTCCTCCTCTTGTGTCTTAGGACACATGTCCTTAGTCAATTTCAAATGACTAGGCAAAGGTGTGCGGACAGCTTTTGCATTCTCCATGTGGAATCTCTGCAACACCTTTTCAACATAAGCAGCCTGAGATAGAGTCAATTTTCTGTTCAGCCTATCTTTGCAAATTTTCATACCAAGGATTTGTTTTGCTGCCCCCAAATCCTTCATATCAAATGATTGTGCCAACTGCTGTTTTAACTCTCTTATGTGATCCATGTTAGACCCAGCTACAAGCATGTCATCAACATATAAACATAAAATAATGTAGCTATCATTATCTAACCTCTTAAAATAAACACAATGGTCAGAATTACACCTACTGTAGCCTTGCTCAGCCATAAAACTGTCAAATTTCAAATACCATTGCCAAGGTGCTTGTTTCAGGCCATACACACTCTTCTTCAATCTGCACACTAGTTTCTCCTTACCTTTGACCTCAAATCCTTGGGGCTGTTCCATATAGATCTCCTCCTCCAAATCACCATGGAGAAAGGTAGTTTTAACATCTAGCTATTCCAAATGTAAATCTTCAGCAGCCACAATACTTAAAACAGTACGAATAGAAGTCATCTTGACAACCGAAGAAAATATCTCATCAAAATCAATGCCCTTTTTCTATGCAAATCCTTTTACAACTAACCTGGCCTTAAATCTTTTCTTACCTCCATCTTCCTCTTTCAGCCTGTAAACCCATTTGTTTGGTAAAGCCTTTTTACCTGCAGGTAACTTACATAATTCCCAAGTCTGATTTTTCAGCAAGGAGTCCATTTCGTCTTTCATTGCAAGCTCCCACTGAACCTGTGTATCCACCTGCATAGCTTCATCATACCCTTCTGGTTCACCAGCATCTGTTAACAAAATAGAATACAAAGAGGGAGAAAACCTTTCAGGAGGTCTACTTATCCTTGTTGACCGTCTAACATTCACTGGAGTTTGTGGTATTTCTGGTTGCTGTTGCGGAGCATGAGGAACCACTGGAACATCACTATTTGGAGTATCGTCCAGCACCACATAATCCTTTTCTTTCTTCTCATGCTGTTGCAACTGATCTTTGTACAACACCTTCTCATTGAATATAACATCCCTGCTTCTCACAATTTTCTGATTTTCAAAATCCCAAAGCCTATAACCAAATTCATCAATGCCATATCCAATGAAGGTACATTTTTTTGATTTCGCATCCAGCTTGGTTCTATTTTCAGAATCTATATGTGCAAATGCTTCATAGCTGAAGGTTTTCAGAAAAGAATAACTCACCTTCTTGCCTGTCCATGCTTCCTCTGGAATACCACAGCCTAAAGGAACTGAAGGACCTCTGTTAATTAAATATATAGCAGTGTTGACAACCTCTGCCCACATATTTAAAGGTAGCTCAGCATGCAATCTCATGGTCCTTGCATGCTCCATTATTGTCCTATTCATGCGTTCAGCCACTCCATTTTCCTGTGGAGTCCCTGGAACCGTTTTCTGCCTGCGAATTTCATTAAGGGAACAATAATCTTCAAATTCTTTGCTGCAATACTCACCGCCATTATCAGATCTGAGACATTTTAATCTTTTACCCGTCTCATTCTCAACCAAGCTTCTCCATTTCTTAAATGTTTCAAATACATCAGATTTCTATTTAAGGAAATAAATCTAGACCTTCCTAGTTGCATCATCTATGAATGTAACATAATACCAAGAGCCACCGAGAGAAGATACTTGAGCTGGTCCCCATACATCTGTATGCACAAGCTCCAATTTTTCATTTTTCTTTTGCTTCCCATCCTTGAGAAAACTGACTCTCTTTTGTTTTCCATACACACAACTTTCACAGAAATCCATATTAATACATTTCAGACCTGGTAAAACTTTCTTAGAATGAAGTACCTTCATACCTTTTTCACTCATATGCCCAAGTCTGTTATGCCACAGGGTTGTCTCAGAACCTGCAGCAACTTTTCCAGTCTCTTCCTGCAAACCTACAGCAACTGTTCCTGAACCTGTTTGTTTTTTCTCTGTAACAGCTAAAGTAGAAGGAACAGTATGACCTGTACAAAGATATAAGGTGCCTACTTTCACACCTTTTGCTACTACTAAGGCACCTTTTGAAACCTTCCAATTTTTATCAGTAAATGTAACAGTGCAACCTTGTTCAGTTAGCTGCCCCGCTGAAATTAAATTCCTACTGAGCCTTGGAACATGCCTTACCTCTTGTAGTAGCCAATGATTCCCATTCTACAACTTAATCTTGATTCTTCCCTTTCCAACAATCTGACAGGGTTCGTTATCTCCCAAATAAACTAGCCCAAAATCCCCTTGGACATAATCAAGGAAATAACTTCTATGGGGCGTAGCATGAAATGAGGCCCCTAAATCTAAAACCCATGAATCATCAGCATTATCTAGGGAAAGAATCAAAGCATCATCTTCAGACTTATTGCTTACCACATTTGCTTCCTTATTGCCTTCTTGTTTGTCTCCTTTATTCTTCCGAGACCAGCAATCTTTCTTCAGATGACCTGGTTTTCCACAGTACCAGCAATCCTTCTATCCTCTGGTTTGGGATCTTTTGTCCTTTGATTTTCCTTGTGACTTCCCATGACCTCCAGAACCTTTTCCTCTCTCCTTTGATCTGCCCCTGCTTTCTGCATTCAAAACACTGCCTGATTTGGATCCACCTGAGCTTTTCTTACGAATTTCCTCACTCAGAATAACACCAACAACATCATCAAATTTTAGGGTATTTGAACCAGAAACAGAGTTACTAACCGCCATTACCAAACTATCCCAGCTTTCAGGCAATGAACATAATATCAAGAGAGCTCTAACTTCTTCATCAAATTTTACATTTACAGAAGTCAATTGACTGACAATCGTATTAAATTCATTTAAATGACTTGTCACAGATCCACCTTCAACCATTTTCAAATTAAACAACTGCTTCATGAGAAATACCTTATTTGAGGCTGAGGGTTTTTCATACAATTTAGCCAAAGCTTTCATCAGACCATCTGTTGTCTTTGCTTCCGTTATATTGAATGCCACCGATGGTGCCAGGCACAACCGAATGGTTCCCAGTGCCTTTTTGTCAAGAAGATTCCAATCCTCATCAGACATTGTTGCTGGTTTCTTGGCTACTCCTTCTAACGGCCTCCATAAATCCTTTTGATAGAGGTAATCCTTCATCTGCATCTTCCATAACTGATAGTTCTACCCATTGAATTTATCAACCTTCATTTTACCCTCGTCCACCATTGCTCCCACTCAACCATGAGACTTTCCTGCAGACGATAATCAAACACAACCCGCTCTGATACCACTTGTTAGGGTTAGCCGGCAGAAGATATCAATTAAATGCAAATAAAGAGTAACAGAGAAATGGAAATACATAGAAATAATAATAGCGAGAGACAATTTTTAACGTGGTTCACCCAAACTCAGGCTACATCCACCAAATAGAGAGTCCAATATTATTATCCAGTAAATCAAACCGATTACAATCAGCAATCCCTGCAACTCAATACCGCTGCAAAATGCTACAATACCATATCAAAACCCTAACCCTTAGCTGCTTTTTATCAAGCTTTTTGTCGGTTACAAAATAGGGTTTTCTTATGTCAATCAATGAAAAAATTAACTCCCGGTGCATTATAAAATAATAAAAAACCGTGTGAGGTTTTGGGGGCGTTGCCCCCGAGCCCCCACGGGGGTGCTGCCCCTCGACCCCGCCCTGTATCGCGACAGGGAACGCGCCAGGGGCGCTGCCCCTGGACCCCGCAAGGGGCGCTGCCCATTGACCCCGTAGGAATTTGGGGGGAAACCGCGCCGATAAAAGTGGGGTAAATATAACATCCGAGTCTGATTAGGCTCCATAGAACAACAAGAGATACTAGAGTTGTGATGGATTCTCAGGAGAATGTAATCATGAGATTGGATGCAGAATTCCTTGACAAAATCTTCATGTGTCCACCCATTGAAAATATTGGATGGATTGACTTTGCTTAGGGGCAACAGGATTATGATAAAGATGTAGAAGCTGCTAGAAGGTACATCAACAACAAATGGTTGAAAATCCATAGAAGTAATTTGAACAGATGGCTAAAAGATCTTCACAGGAGTGACTTTGTAGAAGAAGTTTGTGATTTGATTACTCTTTTGAGTCGCATCAGAGGACTCCCTTCTGCTTCCAAATTCTAGGACTGGATGTACACTTACATCAAGGTAATTCTACGGGGTAATAAAAAAATATTCTGGGGAGAATAGATTAGCAATGCATTGCACGAGCAACTGGTAAAGGTCAATACCACATTCAAATTTTATATGACCTCTTATCTTGTCTATGCTGCTGCAAGCATGAGAAACTTTCCAGGTTTAACTCAAGTAGGAGATAGGAGATTGATCCTAGTATATGAATATTACCCTCAAATTACTCTGAAGGGATCAATTCATCATTTCCGAAGGGTCAATGACGCCTTCTTTTCAGTATTCATGTGTCTATGGGATAATGAATTGGTTCAGAATAGAGTCTCAGATGAAGCTTGGTAGGTTGTGAACTCTTTTGGTTGCTTGTTCCTGCAGTTTCCCACCTTCACATATCTTTGGGTAGGGTATTATCCTGGTTACCCTTATATGCTTCCACGATATCCTAGTGACCGTATTGTTCTTATGGAACTATGCAGACAGTTGATTGTAGTGCACAATAAACAAATAGAATTGAAGAAGTCAGGTATAAAATTCTCGGTTGAAATTGGAAGGTATTCAGTTCAATCAGCCAATAAAGCAAAAATAATTGATTCTGAATTACAACTGGTCACTATGAAGACTTTGTGCTGCAAGTTGTTATCTTTAATCTATTTATCTCATCTTGGTGTATAGTGAAGACTTTGGGCTGCACTCTACTTCAAATCATTTTATTTTCCATTGGTGAACAAAGTAACAGAAGACTTTGCGTTTCCGTGGATTTTGTGGTAATTCATAGTTCTTGGCATTGTATCAGTTTTGTTGAAATCATTATATATTGTAAACATCATTTTTGAAAAAAGAGAAATGGATGATATGATCTCACCCCCAAGTGAGTTTTTAGTTTAAAATAAAGTTGTAATAATTGATAGGGAACCTCCCCTTGCTGAGAGGAGAGATTTATCTCATTGTACTATGGTTGATATAACCATTTTGCCTTCAGTTAGTTGAAAACAAAATATTCACCCAACAGGCTTATTACTCCTCAAGTTGTATGGGGTTTTGTTGTATTGCTAATAAGCATTTACTTCATCAAGCTCTTCTTCCTCAGGCTGGTTATCATCTTGAAATAGAAATGTGTAACTGTCAAGTACCAGGGTAGTATCATACCTCTGCAATGGAACTAGTTCGTACCCCATAGGTGGATTCTCTTGTGCCTCAGCATTCTAGATTTCCATTTGAAAGATCCTGGATGCTATTTGAAATTCTGGACAATCTAATTCAGAATGAGCATTTGTATTGTGTAATCTGCACCATGTGGATAATGTTGCTTTAACCAACATCACTTGACCAGGTGGACGGGTATCATTATTCTAATTCTCCAACGGTGACGGGGCTCCTCTGTTGTTGGGCCTAGTGTTCTAGGACTAGTTAGATCGCTAAAAATTCTGATTTTGATACTGATTCTGGTTCTGGTATTGGTTCTGATTTTGATTCCTCTGCTACAGATATGCATTTTGATTGCTCAGATGGGTAACCTCTATAGTGAGCTTTTTCATTTACTCAGCTAGCTCCCTAATGTCATCTCTGTCATCCCTCATCTTAGCCGTTTTAGCAGACTAAAGAAAGGGCATTTGGGTTGGGGGTAATTTGGCTATAGGATTTCCTGGGTGAGCTACTAAAGCCTACGTTGCAGTGGGAGTTGGAATTGGGTTCATTATAAGGGTGTGATTAGCTAAAGCTTGGTTAATCATGGGTATTTGATTTGACACTGCTACGGGACCCATGTGATTCAGCAGACCTGTCGCTGTTTGTCCCAGCTAGGTGTTCACTGTGATAGCCTCAGTGTATGCTTGAGCTAGGTTGTTAGGGGGTGGATTGACTCTTCTTACAAACATAGATGTAAGTCTATCCAGGGCTACATAATAGATTGGTAGGGTTGTAGCTTGACCTATGGCATAAGGAGCTTGCAAATGACTAAAAGCCTTTTGGAACCAATTATTAAAGGAACTTATCAACTCACCTTCGCCCCAACGAATTTCCACAAAGGACCTATAAAGGTCTACAGGAGTAGTAGGCATCCTGAAATGATTGAGAAATGTAGTCTTCAAGCTCTGCCACAAATGTATAGAGGCTGAGGGGAGGTTGGCAAACCAATAATAGGCCTCATCCTACAGGGAATAGGGAAACAACCAGCATACCACATCTTCATGCTGTACCTGAAGCATGAACATGTTACTTTCAAAAATTTTGATATGTTCGTCTGCAGTCCTGTCTGGGTCATTCACACGAAACTTGGAGCAGAACTTGTCAGGGTTTTTGGGCATGCCATGATAGTCATTAAACTAGAATGGGGACTGGTTATTTCCCATAAAAAAAAGCCATGCCTGGAGGATTGATTGGGGCTACGACTGGGTTTCTTGGAACTAATTGAGCTCTTCGTGCTCTAGGTATTCCCTTACCCCTTCTTGTTCTTCTAAACTTTGTCAAAGAAAACAAATCCTCTCCAGCTGAGCTGGACCTAGTATGTCTCTGTCTAGTCCCCAAACCTGTTGATTTTATGGAGGAGGTTTCAACTTCGGTGGCCCTCCTTCTAGTGCTAATTCTGTTGATGGTGGTTTTAGCACACAACAACGCAGGTGTGATTGCTAGGATCACACCTCTCTTGAAAAGTATCCTACCATAGGTAAGAGTACTCCAAGGATAATACAACTAGATCTTAACATGCTTGGAATTTCTTAGTTGGAATATACTAGTTGTTCCTACAAGGGGTCTTACAAGCAATTTGACAGATTGAATAGATTAGGATAGCAGTTCATGCAAAACCTTATAATTTCAGCTGATATGACGGTGTAGAATGTTGTTGAAAAACCTAAACTAACAGTTGATTTTAAAGAAAATGCAAAAGAGTAGGGTTTAGAAAGTTCCTAAGTGACATTCACAATGCATAGTTTGTTTATGGTAGACAAATGTTCTGAATCTTAAACCAGTTTCCTGTGTAACCAAGCTAACTGATTGCTACATCACTACAGAAAATGATGCTATCTTCTATAGATTCTTAAGATTTTTAGATTGCATGCATTCATTAAATACCTAGTATGTAGCATGATTTAACTAATGTGATGCAATTGAACTCAGTACAAAATAACTAGTCCAGACTAACTTTACACAGCCACTTACAGTTAGCAAGCAACTAAAAGTATGGACTTAGAACATCCATCAAATACCTTCAACAAACCATTAACATTGCAAAAGCACAATCTAACTAATGTAGACCAAGAAGTGAACCATGAAACCAGATAGACAACACAAGTGAAAAAATTCTCAGAATCGCTACAGAAACTTGCTCTGTATTAATCTCAAATGGTAGAGCATCAACAATTTGGCATTAAGAGTCTTACAAATGAGAGATGGTAGCCCTTTATATAGGAGAGGCACCATACTAAGTTTTTGAATGAACGGTGGAGATCAACTCAACACCGATTGCCCAGACTTAACAACATTAATACATTTGTAACAACATATTGCGTTTCCGGATTACAATTTGTCTCTTAGGAAAAGGATGAAAAATGACATCCAAATACATTAAACTTGGACAAATTGAATACCCATTAGACTATATATATTGAAAAGACAATTTCCAAGACATAAAGAGGACAAAATAGTGTCACATGACCTTCCAAATATAGCAATACATATTTATGATAGGATTACATTTCAAAATATTCAAAAATATTCTATTACTCTTCATCTAAATCTATTTTATCTTCTTGTGCCTTTTTGTTGCTGTAGTTGACCCAAGCTGATAATGTTGGATTAATGTCAGTGAGGTCTGGATCCTTGATGTGATTTACTCTGTATTTGAAAACTTCCAGTTCTTCACTGTACTAAATGTACATCTTCTCTATTGCTTTTCTACTCTTTTGAAATGTGATGAAAACAATGCATAGATCACTGACTTTATCTAATCTACTCACAACATTCGATGCAGTTTCCCTAGAGATTATTTGATGCAATTTATCCTTACACCCTTGCTCATCATATGGAGCTAAATCATCAAAATTAATCACCAGACAATCCCTCAGAGAGTCATTTATTTCATAAATAAAAGACAATATGTTAATGTCGGCCACCTTATAGGCTTCTCTGACATTATCAAAGACTTCTTTTCTTAACTTCACCTCCTAGTACCATTCTACTATTTTGTGCAATTTATCAGTTGTTAAGATATTTTTTGACAACAATATTTCAATAGGTAGATCCCTTATTACTTGCACCCGTGGAAACATGTGAGAATAGTATTCATCGTAGGGATCACATTCTTTGTGCAATTCTTCCCATTGGTTGTGTAGTTTACATAAGTCTTTGTGAAGTGCTGCTGCAAAGGTGATTACATCACATCCTTCCTGATAAACCTTGTCAAACCACCTCTGAGTGCCAGTAGCCATTGTCTTGATGTCATCTAATTTCATCAATTCATCCTTTGATGGTAAAGTCGGGGCTGGTCTCAGCTCTCCTTCAGAATATATAAGCTTCACTAGAAATTGTAGACATGCTCTCAGTTCTTCATTTTTCTATTTCAACTCCTTATCGAGTTCATCTTTATCCAGCTATTCTAAGATAGGAGATACTGAGCCTTTAAACTCATCAATTTTTTGTCCTCTTGTAGTAGGTCCCAAGTGAACAGTTGTTATTGTATAGTCTTCAGCTCTGACTTGTCCCTTATCCATATCAGCTGGTGGGACAGCTACTTCAGCTATTCTGGACCCCGTAGCATCCTTGTGGATTCTAGACTGTACTTTAGCCTTTTTCAGTTTCTTTAGCTTCTTGGCTTTGGCTAGAATAACATCTAGATCCATCTTCATAACTTCAACCTGAGGCTCCTGATAAGCCAGCCTACTGTGCAACCAACCAAGTGCTGTAGAGGTAGAATCTTGAGGAACGTCTATATTTTCATTATCTATGTTCGGTGGCCCCTCAAGCAACTTTAGTTCTTGCTCATGTTCTTTATTTATTTCCTCTTCTTCTTCTTCAACATCTTTCAAGTTCTCTAACATTTCCTCCCGAGCATCTTCCAAGACTATTTCTATTGTGTTCTTTCTCGTGGGGCTATCAGAGACTTCTATTATTTCAACATTTGCTGCCTGTGGGAGAGGTTCTTCAAATGTGTATTTTTTAATTTTTAGATTTCTGAAGACCTAGTTCTGCACATACTCTATCTATTCCTGGCAACAGTAGTATGGCCAAAGGAGCTAAATCTCGTGTTATTGTAGCTTGGTAAATAGGAGCAAAAGATAATGGGACTATTGCAAATGAGGATAGGCTAACCTATGCCAAGTTTGTGAACGAAGAAAACCCCAAGGAAGGTGGAATGGGAGAAGTTAGTAAGATAGAGGAAATGACAATAGGTGTGGTGATGGAGGGAGAAGGCAAGGAGAAGGAGGATGAAAGAATGGAGGAAATAGGTGGCAACAAAAAGGAGGTAGAGAGTGAAATAGAAGATATGGAAGGTGGAGACATGGTAGAAATGGAAGGAAATGAAGAAACAATAATGGAGGAAGTGGGTCTACTTGGGGTACTTGAGTCTGCCAATAATGAACATGAGGTAGTAGAGATGGTAACCACTGGTGAAGAGGAGGTATAAGTATCTTCTTGGATAATTACAATAGTGGTAGCAGGTACAACAGTTGAAGCAATAGGAGAAAGTGTGGCAGTAATTACAATTGGAGCAGCAGGGAGTGAAGAAGTTACTAGCAAGTTTGTATTATCAGGTGTTGCAGCAGCAGAGGTGTCTATGGTTATGCCAGTGGTTTTCACCTTAGTCTTCTTTGTTTTGGAACCTTCTCCTGGTCCACTAGGCATGTCCCTCTTCTTAGATGCCCTTGTTCTTGTTGTAGGAGGCATATCTTTCTTTTGTGTCTTTGGGGCAACCTTCTTTACCTTTTTTCCTTTACCTTTCTCTGCCAGAGGGATATGTTCTTCACTATCTGATTTCCTGACAGGTTCTTGAGCTAGATTTGCTTTGTCTGGCACTTCTATTGGTACATCCTCTTCATCCCTAGATTCCTTTTCATATTCAAGTGTTGTGTATGTAAGTTGCACCCCTTGTCCCTCTAATACAACAACTTGACTTCTTACCCATGACTTTCTCAATATTATTGGTTCTTTCATCACTTCATCTAAGGAACTTTCCTCTGCATTGGCCCCAATTTGATAGTGGGATTGGTTGGTGATACTGGGCCTCCCAAGATCCTCTTTGCACTACATTATCATCATTAGCAAGCTGATCAGGGACATCTATAATACGTAACTTCTTTATAAACCCCAAGGATAACCTTGAGTGGGCCCTCTTCAATATCTCATAATCATCTACATAGTTGGCCCAAAAATCCTCCAGGTGTATTTTGTGGAATAACTTCTTGCTTACATACCTCTCCATTACTCTTTGTGGATCAAAGTGGTTTCTCTTTGTATGAAAATGGAGGTTGAGCAACTGGACTTCTGTATTTGAATGTTTTGCTGCCCCTAGAGAGACATAGACACAGTTACCTTTACCTAACAAGATAGGGAACTTGACATTTGATCTATGAATGTTTTTCAATTTCTCTACATAGGTAATCAATTGCCTTGACAGCTCCAATAGAACTACAAGTTTTGTCTGTGGGATAACGGGGTAATCTATATGGCATTCCAATGAAGCCTTGAATCCTCAAATAGCTGAATTTTTAGAACTATATGTACCACCTCCCATACTTCATGACCTCATTCATGGCTTTAGTATATATCCTAAGGGCTATGGTTCCTTGTAGCAATTTGGTGATATACATTGTAACGACATCATTCACCCTTTTGAAATGGATGAGAGATTGGGACAATGCTAGTTGGGTGTAGCATTCATAAACTTTAATTTGCTACTGTTCATCATTTCTAACTTCTCCTACTCTTAACAACCTAGCATATTCATTTCTTCTCACCAATGAGTATACCACATAAGAAGTCCATTTGAATACTTATTTATCCATGAAATTGTTGAATGCCTCATGCATGTTGTCACTTAATATATGAGCCCAGTGGAATTTGGTTCCTCTAGTAATTATCTCTTCAATCATTAGAAACATCCATCCTTCGAAAGTTGATGCAGTAGGTAATCCATATATCCTACTGAGCAAGGTCACTAAATCTCCTATTTCATCATAGAATTCACTTCTGTATAAGGTTTGAGGAAGTTTGATGATAGCAGATATTTTGCTTTTCATTCACTATTCATTGATATGCTTCTTGCATGTATCCATATCCTTCTTATATGTTGCCTCTACACCTATTTTATCTGGCATAGTCATTACTGGGTACCATGGGATTCCAAAGATTGCTGCTAATGATGGTGGACTTTTTTCTGCTAGTACATGTCCATTGAGAGTTTGTATGGTCCTAGTCATTGGGTCATATCTGTCAGCACAAACAACTATCAATTCTGCACATTGAGTTGAAGTAGGGAAGGCAGCAGCCTCTACAATCCCATTGTATTTTACTTTCTTGGCCCTTGGAGTTGCATTGGGTCCAAATATTTAGGTTCTGAAGTCATCTAAGTTGATGTGACCTAGATCAGTGTCTCTTATGTTTTTCCATCCAGAGGTAATCTTGGTTTCAGGAGGAATGCCCTTGAATTCGTACTTCATGGCTTGGGCTCTTACAGTCATTTAACCTACATGATTGGACCTCATAAGTCTTGATGCTTTTAAATGGTCTTCCAAATTCCTAAGTTTGAATGTATGTTTACCAAGTTAACAGCCATATCACTAAGTCATATTATATTCTATGAGATCAATATCTATCCAACTAAGTCATAAATGCTTATCTATGGAACACACAAGTCTAGGAACTCACTAATTTACTGCATTCACTGCATGATAAAAGGATAAACAACATCACATTCCATGCTAATTCATGCAATGAACAATTAAATATAGAAAAATTTGAATTAAAATATGCAAAACATCATGATTCTACTAATGCATCTTTTATTTCATTCAAACAGATCCTTTACCCTTGAAATTTTCATCAAAAATAATCATTTTGCTTGATTTGCGTTCATTTGGAGGTCATCCAACCTCTCAGGAACAAAGCGCTAGATCAAAGGTCAACTGACCTTGTGTGGGATTTGAGGTCATCTGACCTAAAGACACACTGTTGTTTGGTCACTTGGTCATTATAGTGTTTGGCACAAATTTTAGGGGCATCCGACCTTGTGCGGGATTTAGGTGTGACCAACTCAAATGAGTCTTGGAGGTCAGTCAGTCAGATTTTCGGTGCAGGTTAGAGGAGGTGATTTTTAGTGCTAGACCAATTATCATGCTTCGCGTGTGTTCTAAAGTTTGATCATCTTGGCAGGTTTTCTGGAGGTGTCCGACTTGAGTCAGTTGGAGCAAATTTTAGCGCATGGTTGGAGAAGACAATTTTAGTGCTAGACCTCCTGTTGTGTTTTGTGCGGACTTTGAAGATTACTAACCTAGTGGGCTTTTGGGAGATGTCTGACCTAAGTCAGAGAAGGCAAAATTTAGCGCCAAGTCAGATGACAGTGTTTTGAACGCAAGGTGAACTTATGGTTTTTGCGTGATTTTTTGAAGTCATCGACTGACTTAAATTGGTTAAGAAAACTCATAGTATGTTTAGCACCAAGTCATAGAGACCAATTTCTGTCTAAGAATGTAATGAGGGTTTTAACATGATTTCATGGTCATTGTTTTGGTTTCAACACAAATGGGAGTTTTTCAATAAAGTTGCATTTTGACAATCAACTCGGTTTCTAACTAGGGTTTTCTAAAGATACTTTCAAAAATCATGGAGAAATCCTATTTTTTCTTTACAATACCAATCTTCCATTATTAATTATGTTTGCAAATCCATTCTTAAAGAAATTGAAATTTGATTTGACACAGAAAACCCCTATTTTATCAATTGCAAACCCTAGCTTATAAGTAAAACCCTAGGCCAGGAAATGGAGTACTTACTTGATTTGTAGAGATGAAATGCAATGAGAATGCAGGCGATTATGTTTCCATTTGAGATAGTGGGCAATTTTGTAGTAGACTGGTTCCACACTTAATCATGGAGCTCCTCAGTTGATTTCAAAAATACAAAAATGAGCTCAAAACGAGAGCAAAAACACTTTTATCCTTCCCCACTAATCGCCATAAATGTAGGGAGTACAGGATGACATCTTGGTGTACTGCAGAATTAAGTCAGAGTTCGTGCAAGAAAATGAGATGATTGACTTTGTACAACTTTTGAAGGTTACCGACTTAGTTAGGCGCAATCGATTCCAGCACCGAGTCAGACATTGATTCTTTTAGCACTTTGCGTTGGTTTCGAAGTTGTCAGACTAAGTGTGGATTTTGTAATGGTCTGACTTAGTTGAATGGTTGGTTTTGTAACGTAAAGTTAGATGGTTAGAAATTTCGTGCTTTGTCAGTTGATAGAGATTCCAGCGCAGAAGTCAGTCAATAAGGATTTTAGCGCTTATGCGGTTGGTGATGAAAACAACACTAAGTCGGATGGATAGGCATTTAGTGCAAAAGTCAGATGATCAAGGATTTAGTGCAAAGGTCTGTTGCAAGGGTTTTTAGCACAAATGGAGTTCATACTTGGTTTTTATGAAAACATGCATCTTGACTTAGTGACTCTTGGATGACTTAATGACACCAATTTCTTTAGCACAACAATTTGATCACTTTTGACTCTTAAGAATTGCTGGGTGAAATTGACACTCTTGATCCAAAACTTTGAAAAAAGGGGGGGGTCCCTATTTCACGAAATGGGGCATGTGTGTGAGGCACAACACTATGTGCCCAGGTACCACCTTGGTCATTCTCTATTTGGGGCTTGTATCTTATTGGAAAAATCTAACCACCTTCTTCCTAAGGTCATACTTTTATCATCATAGCTACCAATTACTTCACGAAATGGCTTGAAGCTGTTTAACTTGGATCCACTACTGTAAAGTCATCTATTGCTTTCTCTTGGATAAGATTATCTCTCATTTTGGACTTCCTTCCACCTTTGTTTTTGATAATGGCACGCCATTTAAGAACAACAACATGAAGTAGTTTCTAGAAAAGTTTCATATTCAACATTGCTTCTTTACGCTATACTATCCTCAATCAAATGGCCAAGCAGAAGCTTCTAATAAAACTATTGAGCAAATTCTTTGAAAATAGTCAATAAACATGGTAAAGATTGGCACACTCAACTTCCCTATGCATTGTGGGCCTATCGCATGAGGATTCACACAGTTACTTGAACAACCCCATAAAATCTCATTTATTGCACCCATGCTATCATGCCTCTCAAGTTGGAAATTCCCTCATTGCAAGTTTCTATCCAAGGCCTCATTGATTACAATACCTATCATGATCAACGCCTTTTGCAACTTGAAATGCTTGATGAAAAATGCCTCCACGCTCTCGAGCACCTTCAAGAATACCAAAAGACCTTAAATCATGGTTATAATCAACGTGCTCTTCATAGATCCTTTGAAGTAGGTGATTTGGTGTTGTACAAAAATCAATGAAATGTGAATGCTCCTATCAGTTCAAAAGGAAAGTTCAACCCAAACTGGTCAGGACCTTACATCATCACCTCTATCTATGGATTTGGTGCGTATGGTCTCTCTACGATGGACAGTAAGACTCTTAAAGAGCCTATTAATGCTATGCAAATTTGTGTCATTTTTATGCTTAGTTTCTTCCTTTATGTGATTTGTATAAACAAGTTTTGAGTAGTTCTTACTCCTAGCTTTCCTTATTCCATTTGGTCATTAACACATTTCCTTTTTCATGTGATGATCCTTCTCTAAATTGTATATTTAGTTAGATATGCAATTTATCTTTTAAAATAGTGGTGCATTAGTTTGTTTAGTGTTATTAAATACTTTGCATTCTAGTTTTATGCTTGTAACTTCTATTCTTGATGTGTTTCATGTCGTCTTGAATGTTAGTTGTAGTTTTCATTATAAAATGGAAATTACCACATTCTTTACCATGTTGATTATTTAATTGTGAAAACAATTATTTAATCTCCTTTAGTTATTTAATTAGATCTGTGACAAGTATTTAATTAGATAAATTTCTTTGTTCACTAACCAATTAGATCATGGTATTTAATTATGTAAATTTTATTTATTATTGTTTAATTAAATCATTCTTGTATTTAGTTAAACACTTTTAACAAGTTCTTTAATTAGATCAGAATAGAACTTAATTAAACAATCATCATCACATAACAAAATAATATTGCTCAAAAATATATCATCATATGTATATATCTCGAATGTGTCTGAGTACATCATATACAAAAATGACCACTACATCAAAATGTGCCATATCAAAATGTCAATACAATAATCTACATCATATATTAGGGCCATGACTCTTGATCCCTTTGGCTTTGGTGGTGACTACTGTACATATGGCTCTTGATGAGGTGCTACTGATCGTGAGCATATATGAGTATGTGACCATAAGCCTCTCGCCTAGCCCACCTTCATCATCACATCTAGGACTCGCTGATGAAGCTGTATGACTTGAGCTCATAGCAGACTGGTCTCATCCATCAAGCTCTACACCCTTGGATGATCTAATCCTATAGCTAGTGCTATGTGAGCCTCTAGCTAGCTCTGTAGAGTGTCACATATAGTATCTACACTTTCAGCTCTCATCACTGCCTAGTCATGTTTAGCCTTGGCCTGTTCCCACTCAGCTGTGATAGTAGAAACCTTTACAATAGCTCAATCTCTATCAATCTGGCTCTCCTCATAAGTAGCTCGTAGTTGCGCCATGGGCTCAAATATCTCAATGTGTTACCCAACAGTTTGTCGATGCCTATAACTAGCTTGCACATCCTACTGTGGCTACACACTGGGTACCATCTCTGATGAGACCATAAATCATCTCATTATTAGCCAAATAAAACTATATATTTCTTAAATAAATCAGTTTTAAAGAGGACTTGTGTATGGTTTGAAAGGTTTTAGCGAAAACATCAAATAAACTTCTTGTTTAGATGACATAATCAATGCCATGCATGAGTTTATTTAGATAGTGCATGTTCACCTCTAGATCAACATTATTTTATCAATATACTGAAGAATAAGTCAATTTTCACTCAAGTTGGAGTGCCAAAAAGATTTCCTAAAAAGGACAAAGTGAAGAGAAAGAGTCAAAAACTTAGTCTCAGTAAAATATCAATATCTCCCTTATTTCCAAATGAAATTTAGAATTTCAAAATGAATTAGAAAGCTGAGAATGAGATGCACCAAACCCAAAAGGAGTTGGAGACAACTCATAAAAATAAATCAACAATTCATGATAAAATTAAAACTGATGTGGAAGAATGAGTAAAAAATGAAGTTTTGGTAAAACAGCCATATATCTCTTGTTTCTTAATGAAATTTAGATTTTCAAAATGATTCAGAAAGATGAAATTGAGGGGAACAAAACCCAAAAACCTTTTGAGGAAACCCATCAAAATGAAGGAAAAGTTTGTGACAAAACTTGAATGTCATAAATATGGCTGAGACTAGAGAAACAAACTGTAGTTTCTCCCCAAAAATAGGATCTCAAATCCACATTTTTGATGGATTGATTTAGACTATTAGGAATAAGTATTCTATGAATACATTGTAATAAATCAATCAGAGAAGGAAGAAAATAGATATAGTATTTTTTTCATTTGTAAGAGTTGTTTTTATCAAATGTTACAGTTCAACATTTTGACAAAAATTGTTTAGTTCATTTCACCTAATTCCAAAGGAGAGTAAGGGCTCGCTTAGCCTGAGGAAGAAGGTTAATTGTTGTAGTTTCATTTCCTAATTTTTTTTCCAATAGTTTTTCCATTCCCTTGTTCTTAGCTATATTTCTAGAATTTCCATTTGTAAGATTTCTTAGATTAAATTTGATTGCAATAGTTAAACCTTAGTTTGTTTCATGCATTGTTGTCAATTCCGTTTGTAGAAAGGATTGTCATACAAATTATCTATCCTCCCTCTTGCATATATCCATGGACATTGCCTTGGATTGACATTTACTAAAATTAAATGATGAGGACTACAACGACCATCATCAATCTCTACTAGCACTCAACCAATGTAGTCGAGCCACTCTTGTGTGCACACTACAAAAAGAAAAAAATGATGTTAGATGTCTCATCATGTAATAAAATCAACATAATCAACATACATATCTAGTATTCTACTCAAATCACAAGTCTCACCTGGATCGCCAACCTGTTAGTTGAGATCTAAAGGAACTATTGATGTTGTGGTAGGAGTGATCACATCCATCATAGCTACCGTCGCTACTGGTACCAAAGTGGGTACCCTAGCAACTACACTACTAGACTCCCCTCTTTCCCTCTAGCTAGGTACTCCATTGGCTAAGGGTGTGGCTTGTTCCACTTGAGGTTAGGCTCTCAACTTTTCTACGGCTGCACAACCAACACCCTACTATCGTCGCCTCCCTATAACAGGTGCAGGCTCCTCCTCCTCCTCATCTCCACTCTCTCTATCACTCTTTGTCCTCTCTCCTATCTCTTCATCTGACACCTTCTTTATGAGTAGCCGAGAATATCTAGTAGGAGCGTTATCAGGAAAGATGGGTGCTACAAATCTTGGGGTAACCCCTACATCATCACTATCATCTGTAGGTGCCCGATCATTATCCTCCACCTCAGGGTTGCTAACCTCTATATCCACAACAGTGGGATGACGTAGATCCCATGGTCTTACTGCATTGCAATGAGAGTACACATATGTCAGTGGCACACGTGGGATGCCCTGTACCTAGTTGAACTACCTATTGACTCTATCATAGTAGAAGGGCACGACAATGTGATTGAGGTGACCCACAAAAAATAGTTCCTCTACATTCTTGCCATATAACATGTGTGTCCTACCCATCTCTGCATCTGTCTATAGGGCCACCATACAATGTTGGTGCCTTGTAGCTTGTTGAAATTAAATCTCCAATATAATAAGTTCTCAAACTACCATGGCCTCTTAAGACCATAGGCATGTGCTCAGGGCTCCATCCATGTAGTAGCTATGGGAACACTTACTGGCCGCATGCATGTGATGTGCTCAAAATCCCACACATGTAGTAGCGTGTAGGTCATGAGGTTGTTGCTCTCATAGTGGACATATTATCCTAGGTCATGGTATAAGTGGGTGAACATGATCCAACCCCATGAGAATATGGTCTTGTGTGACTCCATGGCCCTGATGGTGTGTATGAGGTGTAGACACCTAAAAATGTCTTCTACCATCAAACCAACTCCCAACATCCCTAAACGCACCAATTTCCCTTCTAACTAATTAATTAAATTTGTATTTACTTAATTATCCCTCCATTTCCCAAATTCACATCGTTTTATCTCTAAAATTGAATTAATTTTATTAATTCAATAGTCCAAACCTTAGCCAATTGATTTAATAAATATGCAATATTTATTTAATCAATTTCCCCTTTCTCACTAAATCTAATTAATTAGCTAAACCATATTTAACTAATTAATTCAGCCGATTAATTGACCTATCCCTACCCTAGACAATTAAATAGCTATTATTTAATTACCTACCCTAGCCTACCTCATCTTAGCCCTAGGATTAATTAAATAAAACCTATGTTTAATTAATCTTAAACCATTCATTTGGGTGGTCAAACCTAGTTTAACACCCTTCCCCACATTCTCCAAATAAAAAATTGAAATAAATCCACCTAAGTCAATTTTTTATTTTAAAACATCCCACATCACATTTAATTCTTCGTACAACCCCTTACCTCACCCATACTCATTTATTTCCACTTTTCCCCAAATGAATTTTTAATTCATTTTACATTCCCCATATGAATCTTTAATTCAAAAATAATCCTTCACCCCCATGCTCATTTAATTACCCCTTTTCCCAAAAAGAATAAAAGATTTACTTTTATTCATAGCCCTCCATTCCTCCAAGATTGAATCTAGGCCTTCCACATCACCTTCATCCTCCACCATTGATCTTCCAAATCAATCTCCACCCTTGGATCAAAATCCCTCCAAAAAGTCTATAAATACATCTCTCAACCCATTCAAGGATCCAAGTTTTATGCAAAGTTATTATGCTAAAATATCAATTGAGCTAGTCTTTAGTGAGTTGCAAATTTAGTTAGCATTTCACATTAGAATCACTTGTCTAGGGATAATCATGTCTTAGGAGCTTGTTTTGGGTGCAAGGTTCCTCTCCCTTGATGAGATTGGGTCTACATTTGTGAAGGTATAACTTTGTGTTTTATGCATTTTGTTAAGTATTTCCACCTCATTTGTTTACCTAATCTACATGAGGCAACCATGGAACTTTCTTCCTTGACCATTAGGAGTGACATGCACATCGAATATGATAATCATAATACGTCGTAGTAGTGGGATCATGTCTCCTCCCTGTACTAACCAATGTAGATGTATGTACCATGAGGGATCCCTAGGGATGGTGCAACCCAGAGCATACATTTGCCTCTCTGCCATGTAGCTCATTGATTTATGCTCTACAATAGATACGGCTCATCCTTGAATAGGTAGCCGTAGAATCTGGTACACATCCTTGAGTGTGACCGTCATCTTTTCTGTCGAAAGACGAAAGATAGAGGTGTCTTCATCCCACCTCTCCACCAATGCCATAAGCATCTGATTATGAAATCACATCTATGGCATAGTATACACTCACCACAATCCAACATCTCATAGAAGCCCTACCTCCTCGAGGCCTAGCATGTTATGTTGGGCTCTCAATAATGTGTAAAATGCACTGCCGGTATGCTCCCACATAGTTAGAGGGTAATGTGATCTTCAAACAATTATTTCAATAGTCTTTAATAAAAAATATAACTTCTCAAACCTTACAAGATTCAAAATTTTTTAATCCTAATTCTTCTAAGACATTAGTGCCATTTTTGGATGCCGATGCCCCTTTTAGATGCCTACACCCTTTTGGGATGCTAGCGTGTCCTAAGGATGCCTGCAAACCTGAAGGACATGGGCTCTCAACTTGGATGCTAGTGCCCAAAAAGGATGCTAGCGCTCTGCGTATTTCTTTCTGACACAAAATCGAGACAAAATTAAGCAAAAATAAATTTTTCCTACCTCACGCATTAAGATACCCTGCTTCACCCATGTCCTCAATGCATCCAGTCATGATGTTCGATACACTCGTCTGCGAGAAATTTTTTCTCTCAAATTCAACCAGGTGCTCAAAAATTTGTTAATTCAAATGAATAGTAAAAAAGTAAATTTTTTTACTATTTATAAAAATTTTCCAATTTTCTTAAGCATTTTTCATTCAAGCCTTCATAACTTGGGCATATGAACTCAGATTTTTGCACCGTTTGTTGTGTTGGAATTCTAGTTCCATTGTCGTTCTCCTTGTAAGGAAGCTAAGGTAGCGGAACAATTTCCTACACTAATATTGAGGGGAGGGATATGCATAAAGTTTTAGATGTTTACAAAAGTTACAAAAATAAACACAAATAGCAATCATACCATAACATAGTAATTACGTGGGGAAACCCTTTTGGGAGAAAAACCCCACACTCCAAAGCCGACCATATATTATTTAGAAATCAATAAGATTACAATATACTTGTAGACCAATCTTTCATAGGAGTATAACCAACTAGAGATTTGAAGGCAACTCAACATTTATAAGACTCTCACACATAACCTCCATCTCAAGCTCCTGATATATAGGAGATACAATATAGTAAACTGTTAGCGGTAATTACAAAACCATGAGCCAAAAACCACCCAAAAGTGGCACCCAAATTATCTCCAATCAAAGAAGCCTTGTGATGTGCCAAATCACACACCAACACATATAACTCTCCCCTTTACAACTATTTTAAGTGTCCAACACATTTTCATATTTCCCCAAAATGGGAGGTCCAACTTCCGAAGGCCCATAACTTTTGATCCGGGTGTCTGATTGCTGAACCGTTTGATACGTCAGAAATATTGTGAAGAGATCTATCAAGCTATAACATGCTCCATTAGTTATGACAATGTTTAGGTTGTTTAGGGACCTCTAAGTGCCTCAAATATGAGTTTGAAACTTTTTCTGAGAGTTTCAAAAAATAACAACTTTAATATCTTGCAATCTAGGTATGTTATTGAGTCTAAACTCACCCAAGATGTTTACTTGGAAGTTCCACACCTTTTGGGTCCATCCAAGATCAAATGTAAAGTTACTAAAAATAGTAAGTCCTACCATTTTTAGCCCCTTTTGGAAACTTTAAAAGTTCTAAATCATTCTTCAAGATAAAGGGTATTCGAAAAGACCAAAACTAGGAAGAATAGAAACCTTTTTGTAGTTGCAAGGTTGAGACACCTTTCCTAGCATTCTCACACTTGTTGAACACATTGCAAGAGAAAAGGGAGTATCAATGCCATGATTTAATTGCTAGGAGCCAAACACCATCTCAACTTCTCTGTGCTCACAGGCTTAGTTAATGAAGCTGCAACATTCATCAAGGTCTCTAACTTAACTAGCTTCACCCTGCCATCCTTGACCATATCTCTAACAAAATGACACTGTACATCAATGTGCTTGGTCCTGGCATGAAATGTCAGGTTCTTTGCTAGGCAGATTGCACTTTGACTATCACTACACCTTGTTTTATTCTGATATCTGAACATAGTCTCTTAAGTCAAATGGATTCTTTACAAGCATGAGTAGCTCGCATATACTTAGCTTCAGTAGTGGACAAAGCAACCATAGCCTATCGCTTACTCATCCAACTAATTGTACCACCAAATAAAGTAAACACATAAGCACTGGTGGATTGTTTGCTATCAACATCACCTTCCCAATCTGAATCCACATAATCATGAATATCAAGGGAATGCATGTCTCCTATCAAATTACCATGATAACACAAGGAATACTTTGAGGTACCCTGCAAATATTTGAAGACTCTTTTAACTACATCCCAATGAACTCTACTAGGATAAGACATATATCTGGAAAGAACTCCCACTGCTTGGGCGATGTCTAGTCTAGTACAGACCATAACATACATCAAACTTTTGATTGTACTCTGGTAAGACACTCTACTCATGTCTTCTATCTCTAATGGGGGTGTTGGACATTGCGAAGTAGATAAATTAATTCCAATTGTAAAAGGAACACATAATGGTCTACAATCCTGGATGTTAAAACTCTTATTGTGGCCAAGCCATAGTTTTCTATTCACTCTATCTCTTCTTATTTCCATCCCAAGAATGTGTTTAGCTGCACCAAGATATTTCATTTCAAATTTAGTTGCAAGTTGAGACTAGTTCTGAAATCATTCCTTTCCCTTTACCAATAAATTACATATCATCAACATATAATGCAATAAATAGGAAACAATCACCATCAGATTTATAATAAACACAGTGATTAGACTTAGAATGCTCAAATCCAAAACTCAACACATATGTATAAAATTTCTGGTACCACATCCTAGGACTTTTTTGAGGCCATACAAAGATTTCTTCAATTTACAAATCAAATTAATTTTTCCTTTCACCATGTAGTGCTCTAGATGTGTTATATAAATATCCACCTCCAAATCACCATGAAGGAAAGACATTTTCACATCCATTTGCTCAACCTCTAGATCATAAGCAACAACAATAGAAATCAAGAATCTAATAGATGTCATTTTTGCAATAGGAGAAAATATCTCACTGTAATGAACACTCTCAACCTGAGAGTAACCTTTTGCAACCAACTGTGCTTTGTACTTCTCAATACTTCCATCTGAGCCAATCTTTTTCTTGAACACCCATTTGCAACCGACATGTTTTCGTCCTTCAGGAAATGACACTAAGTCCCATGTATCATTCTTTTTAAAAGCTACCATTTCTTAATCCATAGCAAACTTCCAAGACTTTGCATCATTCATACGTAATGCCTCTTCTATAGATCTTGGTTCATCTATGCTAGTATTCGAAGGAAAAATACATCTCCAGTCATTAGGTGAATACCTTTCAGGTGGTTGTCTATGCCATGTAGACCTTCGAACAAGTTGAGTTTGAGGTTCTTCCTCCTCTTCTAAAGATTTAGAGCTAGATGAGCTCTCCTCAACTTCTCTATCTAGGGACCTCGATTCAACTTTCTCAGGTATAGAAGGGAGTTGAATCACATCTTTTTGTTCAATTTGTTCTAGCTGCAATGTAATAGAAGGATTGGTTTCTCTAAAATTAACACTTCTACTATATATTACCTTCTATGCAACAGGGTCCCAAAGCTTGTATCCTTTCACACCATAACTACACCTGATGAAGAAACATTTCATAGCCTTGTTCTCCAACTTTGTTCACTTCTCCATTGGCACATGTGCATATGCCTCACAACCAAAAACTCTAAGATGTCTTAGTGAAGGCTTGTGCCCCGACCACGCCTCCATAGACATTTTATCAACAAGAGCTGATGTAGGAGACCTGTGAATCAGGTAGCAAGTAGTGGCAACATATTTAGCCCAAAACATTTGTTCTAGACCATCACCAAAAAGCATACTCCTAGCCTTCTCCATCAGTGTCCTGTTCATTCTTTCTACAACTCCATTCTTCTGTGGAGAATATAGAGTTGTCATTTGGCTCTGACTGCCACAATCTTTACATAATCTATCAAAATCATTAGAGTAAAATTCACTGCCATTGTCAGTCCTAAAACATTTTATTTTCTTTCTAGTCTGCAACTCAACCATTGCTTTAAATTCTTTAAATCGACTAAAAAATTTAGATTTACTCTTTAGAAAATATATCCATGTCCTTCTGCTATAATTATCAATGAATGAAACATAATATGTGGAATTTCCAATGGAAGGAACATCTACAGGACCAAACACATCAAAATGAATAAGATCTAATACACCACATGATTTATGAGAACTCAAGTAAAATTGAATGTGGTTTTGTTTACCATAAATGCAATACTCATAGAAATCAAAATCAAGATTACAATCAATCAACCCTTCAACAAGGTTTTTATTTTTCAATGTCCTTAGACCCTTTTCTCCTATGTGGTCTAATCTCTAGTGCCATAACATAGTTTTCTCTGCAGACAATTTTGATTCAAAAGAAGAGCACCCTTAGGTACCCAAAATCCATGAACATCCACTAAAAATGAAACCCTCTCCTTTTCCAATGAAGTAGTCATGGATTTACTTTTCATAGAAGTACTATTGCACTCAACAATGTATACATCAAATTTATACAATGTGCCAAATCTGAAACCTTTAGCGATCGCCATAGCACCTCTAAACATCTTGTATCCTATATCAGAAAAGACTACCCACACACCCGCACCTATTAGTTTGCTCATGGATAATAAATTTTGTGCTAATCTAGGGATATGCAACACACCATTAATACTTTTTATTCTACCATCAGGAAATATGATTTTATTTTTACCACGACCAATAATATTTAAATGAGAATCATCACCCAAGTACACCTTACCTCAATCAAATTCTTCATATTTAGAAACCAATCTCTATTAGGGGTCATATGGAAATATACACCCGAGTAATTAACCATGCATCATTGTTGGGAATTAAGTTGTCTCAACCTTGGTAATTCCTTGTATTATTTAATTGTATGTATTTATTTATTGCCTATTAAGGTATTTTGGATGCAAGTCATGTTTTGTCATCTTGTGGGAGTTGGCACAGTGATGTGTCATCCTACATGGAAGGTGACCACATGTAATTTTGTCCTCACATGAGGAGATAGGCATCTCACTTAGTGGTAGAGGTATATTGCCATGTGTCAGCACTTTGACTAGTGTGTAATTGAATCTTGACCAAAATGGTTATGATAGATTCCTATGATAGAATCTATGACCCATAAGAGTCGTAAATGGAAGGTTATATGCCAGGTGAAAACATGTGTCGCCAGGCATCTTGGAAGAAGGCACCTTTGGACACCCCAAGAAGGGTGATGATGTATTGTAAGTAGAATATGCTATTTTAGGCAGTTATGATAGATTCTCTTACAGTTGCAAGAGTTGTCAATTATGACAAATTCTATGACAGTCGTAAGATGCGTAAGAGCATTTTTCATTACCCAACTTGGGAATAGGTGACCTCATTGGGATGGGGTGATGTGACAAGTGTCATGACCATGCTACAGTGTTGGACAAGTGTCCCTAGGTGTGGTTTTTGGGCCATGAGGCCAAGTTGGACGCCCATCTCAAGGAAAGTACATTTTTGCCTTGTAAACTTCTATTTAAGCAGGTGCTTAGAGAGGGGATGTATTATGTGATTGATAGGTACTGTTATGCTGCTAGATTGTCTCCAAATATGAGTGTCAAAGACTCCTGTAAAGACATGCATTGCAAGTGTGTTGTAAACTTCATTGTTTAGATAATACATTGTGTAGGTTTTAGAGTGTGGGGTTTTTCACCCACAAGGGTTTTCCCCATGTTATATCTTGTCTCTCTCTCTCTCTCTCTCTCTCTCTCTCTTTTGTCTTACATTCTTGTGTTGTGTATTGCTGCAATATCTCCATTGTTATGTTAACATTGTTGTAATTGTAAAGATTAAAATGAATTTGCACTCATCTCTCCTCTTTAGATTAGTGTAGGAAGTGATTTCCGCACACCTAGCTTCCTTTCAGTTGGTATAAGAGTTTGACTAGTTTTGGTTCTAGCTGCTGGGTAGGCGTTTTTTGAGATAATCTTAGGTTGAGTGGGAGTCTGTGTAGAGTGTTCTGAAATCTTGTTGCAGGAAGGAGATGGCAGGCACATCCGGAAGATTAGAGGTGGAGAAGCTTAATGGTACAAATTTTGAGTTATGGCAACTTAAAATGGAAGACATGCTTGTTGATCGAGACCTATGGGAAACCATTTCCGGTGTAAAACCAACTACAATGGCACAAGTTGATTGGGATCTCAAAGATCAGAAGGCTAAGGGTCTTATAAGACTCAGTCTAGCTGACTCTGTCCTATTAAATGTCCATGAGGATAAGACCACGAAAGATCTTTGGAAGAAGCTAGGAGATGTTTATCAGGCCAAATCCCTAGTGAACAAGCTTTTTTTGAGAAAGAAATTGTATTCTTTGAGGATGGAGAATGGAAGATCTATTGCAGATCACATGAATGCTTTCAACATGTTAGTTGCACAGTTGACTTCCTTTGGTGTGAAGATGGAGGAGGAGGATCGTTGTATGACCTTGCTTTGTTCTTTGCTAGACTCGTGGGATCATCTTGTTATGGCTATTGGGAGCACCACATCTACTTTCAAAATGGATGAAGTGGTATCTTTGCTATTATCTGAAGAGATGTAGAGAAAATCCTCTAAAGCAATCAAAGAGGCTCTTGTGGTTTGTGGAATACCCAAGGAGAAAGGGAAAAAGAAGGACAAGAAAGCTGAGAAGGGTAGATCCAAATCCCGTGGGAGATCCAAATCTCTTGGAAAGTCCAAGACTATCTGTTGGAATTGTGGAAAAATTGGTCATTTCTGAAAGGAATGCAAAGAGGAAAAGAAAAAGAAGAAGAATGTCCCAGACTTAGATTCTGAAAAGTCACAAGATGATAGTGATGCCTTCATCACAGCCCTGGCCACCCATGCATCTAATGATGTGTGGTTGATTAATTCTAGTGCATCATTCCACATGACCTCTCATCAAAGTTGGTTCACGAAGTATGAAGAGTTCGATGGTGGAAGAGTGTACTTGGGTGACGACTCTCATCTGAAGATTGTTGGTTGTGGAAGTCTCATTTTGATTCCCTGATGGACAAGTGAAGGGGATCACTGGGGTCATGCACATCCTAGGCTTGGCACGGAACCTACTTTTTGTAAGTAAGTTGAATGATGCAGGTGTGCAGGTTGTCTTTTCGAAGGACAGATGCAACATGACTAGAGGATCTATGGTGCTTGCGAAGGATACTTAAAAAGGTACTCTATTTTAGCTGGAGGAATGCACTTCACAGTGCAATAGTTCTTCTAACTCAAAGAAAAGAGTTGTAGTCACTTCATCCCCACCATTGGAACTAGCAGTGAAAAAGTTTGTTGTAACAAATTCTAATGGTAGTGCATTTTGGGTACCCAAGGGTGCTCATGCTCTGGAAGTTAAACTTCCTGTTGAAAAGGCAATGTTATGGCATAAGAGATTTGGCCACATTAGTGAGAAGGGTCTTAGAACCCTGAAAAATAAAAACCTTGTTGAGGGGTTAAATGATTGTAATCTCGAGTTGACTTTTGCAAATATTGTATATATGGAAAGCAAAACCATGTTTAGTTTTACTCTAGTTCTCACAAGTCTTTTGGTGTGTTGGACCTTATTCATTCTGATGTGTTTGGTCCTGTTAGTGTTCCTTCGATTTCCAAATCTATATATTTTGTATCTTTCATAGATGATTAGAATAGAAGGACATGGATTTATTTTCTCATAAGCAAGTCTAAAGTCTTTAGTCGGTTCAAAGAGTTTAAAGTTTTTGTTGAGAATTAGACTAGTAAAAAGATTAAGTGTTTGAGGACTAACAACACTGGTGAGTTTTGTTTGGTAGATTTTGATAAGTTCTATAAAGAGCAAGGAATTGAAAGACATAAGACAAATCCATACACCATGCAGCAAAATAGAGTTGTAGAGAGGATGAACATGACACTGATGGAGAAGGCTAGGAGTATGCTTAGTGGAGCAAGCCTCGAACCTCCTCCTCATCCATTTTTACATCAACTGATACCAATTGAGTCACCAACATATTGAATGCTTCTAGGTGGTTTAAAATTTGTCCACCCTCTTCCATTCTCAAGGAATACAATTTCTTCCTCAAGAAAATCTTGTTCACTAAAGATTTGGCTTGATATATTTCACCGAGTTTCTTCCATAGTTTCTTTGTAGAGGGTGTTGCAAGTATGTGCCTAACCGGTGTTGTCATTAATGTCAACATATCTATGTTGTCATAGATGTCAACTATGCCCTTATCTTTTTACTTACTTGTAATGATTCTAATGCTGAGGATACTGAGAAAATTAGCTCCTCCGGTAGAAACAATGAGTTGCAGTGGAAATAGTGTATTGCATACAGAAGAACAGTCCAGAAGATTGCTCCATGTTTCCTGTAGGATGAATATCTTTGTTTGTGGATTGAAATTTATTTAGAGGCATGTCTAAATATGCCACATTCTGAGTTTGAGCCTCCGGTATAAAGATTTGAGTGAGATATGTTCACCGAAGAGAAAACTACTTTTCCTGTATGTTTGGTGGTGACAGGGAGAAAGTGTTATGCTCCGCATTCCTCAGCATTAAAGTATTTTGGTTTTGTTGTTCTAAAGTTAAGTATAAGATGATGTTATGTGCCTTCAACTCCAATGGTTCATGATTTGGTGGTCTGCAAACGATCTTTTCCTTATGACAGTAGTTGGTTGTGTTGTTTATGTGTTCCGGTATGAAGAATCTTCTTGACAAATTGGTTAGAAGTTGTGTAGTTGTTCCTGATGATCTCAATGTGCTTGTGGATGTCTCCTAATTGTGTTCCTACCCTTGGATTGGTTTGCAAAGAGAATACTAGATCATGGATGAAGACTGTTCTTAGCAAACCTAGTGTTCTCACCAGTCTTGGCCAACTTGGTTGATTTCATTATTTGCGGAGATGTTTTGAAGATTGTGGAAGTGTACCATGGCGTGAAGGATTGTGTTTGAGTCCCAGCTACGGTGTGGTGTGATCAGCATACATATTTACATCTTTCCCTTAGAAAATTTCTATATTAGGTCCTGACCTATTTCTATGTATGTTTTTGTAATGCCGACCTTGGAGATTGTTTCAATGGTTGGTTAATGTATTGTCAACCTTGATGTACATTCCAAGGTTGATGACTTGTATAAAGAATTGTAATGGGTAAAAGTACAATGCTGTGTCACATTTTTATAAAGGAAATGGCCAATGCTGATCCAACTTTTAAATTTGAATCACTAAAAAGTGATATATATGTTTTAAATTTTGAAATGATGTAAATTAATAAAATATTTATTTTTTAGGATATTTTATGTTTCTATTTTTTTGAAAAAATTAAAAAATTATTTGAATATAGTTTTTAATAAATTGACACTATAATTTAGTTGCTGATAAAATGCTGAAAAATGAAGTTACATGAGACGTCAATCTTTATACAGTAAATTTTATTTATTTTTCTTCAATTTTTTTGTCTATATTTATAACTTGAAACTTTAGGGCATGGATATATTTTTTTTCAATTTTGATAAACATATATTTGTAAACAAATATTAAAATGTGCGTGTATTAAAACATAATTGTTTCCAGTCGACATCAACTTTCATATTAACTATTTATCTAAAATAAAAAAAATATACCATCTTGATATAGATTCTTTTATCTAGGGCATCATATTTTTTTTATTTTTTTAAAATATGTTTTACTATTTTTCCTTAACATGGTAATTGACTTAATGTTTTGTGCTGATAACCTACTTTTAGTAAAAATAAAAAGTAAAATATAAATTATAATTAAACTAGTAAAAAATATATTTTTTTGAAAACTAAACTTATAGATCTACAAAAGGGTATTTTTATATTTTTTTAAAAATGTCATTTACACGAGTAGAAGTTGTTGAAATATCAAGTTTTTCAAATAATTTTATTTCTTTGGTAAATTGGCCTCATCATGGTGCTACATATGCATTTAGCCAACAATTTTAGTTGTAAAACTTGTGCACATATCTAACTTAGCTAGAATGAATCTTACAAGATCATATGTTTGACCAAAATTGATTTTTAGTTAGAAATACTTAAATTCGCTTGTGTTGATAAGTCGGCTGAAAGTGTGACACAGCTTTGTGCTTTTACCCTAATGTAATTGAAAAAAGTGGTGTGTGTGGAAAAATGAGTAGATAAGTGTGAAGAGTAAGAAGAGAAGACCAGAGGAAGACTATTACGCTTTAATGGAACTGAACTCATGCATAGAGTAGATGCTGTCAAATCAGTTCAACAATTCTTGGCAGTGAGCCACCCCTTGGTAGTGAGCTTTTCTTGGCAGTGAGCTGATTCTTTGTAGTGAGCCCTGTAGGCAGTGAGCCTCTATTTTGTGGTATTGATATAACTTATATATTTCTGTCGGCTAACACCCACTGTGGTTTTTCCCTTTTAGGGTTTTCCACATAAAAAATCTGGTGTCTATGTGTTGAATGTGTGACTGTGAATCAAGTCTATGGTTTCATGCTTTTATGGTTAAATATGATTATCAATACTTAAGTTGTTGATGGTTTGGTATTCATATGAAGTTAAGTTTTTGTGACAAATGATTCACCCCCCTCTTAGTTGTCCTGTGTATTTCAACAATTGGTATTAGAGCAAGGTTTCGTAGAAGAAAGCCTATCAGTTTGAGGTTGATTCGGGATGGCACACAGGGATGAACTATCTTTCAATTGTTCTAATTGTGGCGAAGCTGGTCACTATGCATCCAAATGTCTAAAAAGAAACTTAAAGAATTATGATGAAGAAGGCAAAAGTAGAAAGACCAAGAAAACATTTTATGATGTTGAAGATGATGAAAATGATGATTGTTGTTTTTCAAAGGATGTCAATTGGAAAGAAAGTTTTGATCCAGAAGTAAGTACTGGCAACAAAGATATAAGGAACTATTGGGTTATTGATAGTAAATTCTCAAATCATATGACTGGTGATAAAGGTAAGTTTATTAATTTTGTGAAGAATGAAGAAGGATTAGTTAGATTTGGAGATGAGCGTACTGCTAAGATATGTGGAAAAGGTTCGATTGGTTTGGATGGAAGACAACATACTAATGATGTTCTCTATGTTGAAAGCCTAAGACAAAATCTTTTGAGCATTGGACAGTTGTGCAGAGAAGGATATAGTTTCATATTTCAGAATGATGCCTTTGAAATTAGAGATAAAACTGGAGTTGTAATAGCTGGTGGAAAAAGGACAAAAGGAAATCTTTATCATCTCAGAGAAGGTGACCTTATCTGATTTATAAATCAGAATAATGAAAGTTGGCTCTGGCATAGGAAATTATGTCACATCAATCCTAATGATCTGTAAAGATAAGCTCAGCTCAAGTTGTGAAAGATCTGCCAGAGAGCATACATTTTAGCAACATCATCTACAAGAATTGTCAAGTTGAGAAGCAAGTAAGAGGAAGTTTATAAGATGAAGAAAGATCCTCAACTGGACTACTGGAATTGGTTCATACAAAACTTTGAGACCCTACAAGAGTGAGAAGTCTCCAAGATGATAGGTACTTTATGTTCTTTGTTGATGACTATTCTAGAATGACTTGGGTTAGTTTTCTCAAAGAAAGATTAGAAGCTCCAGATGCATTTAAATCCTTCAAAAAACTGGTTGAAGATGAATTGTATATGAAAATCAAATGTTTGAAGTCTGATAAAGGAGAAGAGTTTACCTCTAATAAATTCAATATGTTCTGTGAGACTCATGGACTAAAAAGACAGCTATCTAGAGAGAATAGAGTGATGGAAATAAAGGGCAGGTTTGTTCAAGAAGCTGCAAAGACAATGATAGAGGAAGCTAGTCTACCGGAAGTGTATTGGAGAGAAACTATACATACTGCTATGTACATTCAAAACAGAGTTCAAGTCAAAGATAACGATACTAAATCTCCTTATGAATTGTGGTATGGAAGAATTCCTTCAGTAAAATATTTCAAAGTTTTTGGAAGCAAGTGTTATATCAAAAGAGAAGAAGAGATAGGTAAGTTTGATGCTAAGTATGATGAAGGAACTTTCCTTGGATACTCTACTGAGAGTAAGGCCTACCAGTGTTACAATAAGAAAGTGAAAAAGATCATTGAGAGTGCAAATGTCAGGGTTGATGAAGACATACAGAAGTATTTAGAAATCAATAATCTACATCAGATTCAGATAGGCTTCCTTACAATATAAAAAAAGGAAAAAATATATACCAAAGAAGAAGATGATATTGAAGAGAAGAAAATGTAGAAATATCACCAGTATGAAGTAAAAGGACAAATGAATTGGTGTTTGATTGCCAATACTAAATCTAAAAAAGTGACTGGAGCCTGCAACAATATAAATTCCTCCCAAGATGAATATATCTATCCACTAACAGTTAAGAATCCAAAATTGCTCTTGAAAACCTTGAGAAATCTGAAGAAGAAAATATGGACTTAAAAGTAAATATAACAAAAGATAATGAATATATTAAAGAGTTAAGAAAGCAAATCAAGGAGCTTAAGCAAAGATTTAAAGAAGATAGTGAAGAATTGAGGTCAGCAAATGAATAAAAAGCAAAAATTGAAGAATGTTTGAAAAATAAAACAAATGATTGCATAAAGCTTGAAGAAAAAGTTGTGGATTTGAAAGCTGATCTGAAACATGCATGGGCTCAACAAGACAAACTTAGTGTAAGTACAACTAGATTTGATAGACTAATGGTTGTGGCAAGTCAGAAAAATCCTAATGACATAAATAGTATGAGACCTGAGAAAGGTGAAAGTTCTAGAACATGTCAAGAGAAGAATTCTAAGGTCAAGGAGGACAAAGGCAAATAGATTCAAGATCAAAGGAACAGATCAAGAAGACCTTCAGTTAGGCAACCAAATGCTCAAAGGTACCCATCTTTCAATGGCTATTGTCTTAATTGTAGTAAGTTTGGTTATAGACCTACTCAGTGTAGGAATGGAATGAATCAAAATGCTTTATCATTCTTCGGATAGTGTTTCAATTGCAAGAGAATTGGTCATAGAGCAAATGAATGTAGAAGTTAGATAAGGAATAGTTCTAACCATGAAAGGAACACTCAATCTTTCAATTGAAAGTGCTTTACATGCAATAGATTGGGCATATAGCTAACTAGTGCAGATCAAGGGTGAATCCAAATAATGGAAGGAACCAAGGGAAAAGGAATGTTGTTTGCTACAATTGCAATAGACCTAGACATGTTGCAAAACTCTGCAGAAGAAAGAATGTGAAAAGAAACTATCCTATGGAAAAGAAGAAAATAGAGCAAAGGGAAGTCAAGGGAAAGAACAAGGTTGATCTAGTAGAAACCCAAAGGAAAATGAGCAAGATCTGGGTGAAGAAGGATGAAACAAAGGTCAAGAATGAGCCTATACCAATATCAGGTACAGATGTTCCCTCTGAAAAATGAGATTAGAGCTTTTTATTGAGGGGAGTCTTATTGAAAATCTTTACTCCCCTGCCAAAAGATTGATGTTGATGCCTCAGTATGAAAAGACAAGATCAACAACAAATGTTCAAGATAGGACATCGATTGTGGAAGAGCTACATAAGATAATAAATTTGCTATACATGAATATATGATCGGTGAAGAAAATATACTATGAGCCTTTGCCAATTTCAAGTTACAGTGATCTGAAGCTTGTCTAACCTTTGATGATTGGTTTGAGAGTGATGAGTAATAGAACTTCAAGTTGACAAAGCAAAATTGTTTCAAGAATAAATGCAGAGGTTGATGATAGGAAGAGTACAAGTGGAGGTGCTTTCTTTTTGGGTAACAGATTGTTTTCATGGCTGAGCAAGAAACAAGACTCAATCTCTTTATCAACTGTAGAAGTAGAGTATATTATAGCAACATGTTATTGTACTCAAGTGTTATGGATGAAGCAGACTTTGAGGGACATAAGAGTTGTATATGAGGATCCAGTTGTAATTTTCTGTGACAATACTTGAGTGCTATAAATATTTCAATGAATCCAATGATGCACTCAAGAACAAAGCATATATCTATAAGGTATCACTTTCTGAGAGAAAAGGTGATAGAGAATGAAGTAAAGTTGGAATACGTGTCCACAAAGGATCAGATTGTAGATATCTTCACCAAGCCTCTGCCTAAGGATACTTTTGAGTATCTCAGAGAAAAGTTAGGGGTCATTACCCCTCCTACCCTAAACTAAGATGCATGGGAATTCATTAGTCCAATGGTGCCCAAAGTCTCATTCTTTGATTTGGATTGATGTTTTGAGAAGCTACCTCTCAGGGGGAGTAGCTAGATGTGTTGGTAACAGTTTAGTTGGATCAGAGAAGTAGAATGCAAGTATGTGCCCTTTGCCATTGATGTCAAAGGGGGAGAGAAATAATGTGAAAAACTTAGGGGGAGGAAGAATTCAAATGTATAAAGAGAAAGGGGGAGAATCTTGTTTTGATGGTCTTTTTAGTTTTTCACATCATATGTTGCCAGCAATGACAAAGGGGGAGATTGTTACAAGTATGTGCCTAACCGGTATTGTCATTGATGTCAACATATCTATGTTGTAATATGTCAACTATGCCCTTATCTTGTTACTTTCTTGTAATGATTCTAATGCTGGGGATATTGAGAAAATTAGCTCCTTCGGTAGAAACAGCGAGTTGCAGTGGAAACAATGTATTGCATACAGAAGAACGGTCCAAAAGATTGCTTCGCATTTCTTGTAGGATGAATATCTTTGTCTGTAGATTGCAAGTTATTTAGAGGCATGTCTGAAGATGCCACATTTTAAGTTTGAGCCTCCGGTATAAAGATTTGAGTGAGATATGTTCACTAGAGAGAAATCTACTTTTCTTGTATGTTTGGTGGTGACAGGGAGAAAGTGTTATGCTCTGCATTCCTCCACATTAAAGTATTTTGGTCTATGGTTCTAGAGTTAAGTCTAACATGATGTTATGTGCCTTCAACTCCAATGGTTCATGATTTGGTGGTCTGCAAGCGATCTTTTCCTTATGACAGTAGTTGGCTGTGTTGTTTATGTGTTTCGGTATGAAGAATCTTCTTGACAGATTGGTTAGAAGTTGTACAGTCATTCCTGATGATCTCAATGTGCTTGTGGATGTCTCTTGATCGTGTTCCTACCCTTGGATTAGTCCACAAAGAGAAAAATGGATCTTGGATGAAGAATGTTCTTAGTAGACCTAGTGTTCTCACCAGTCTTGGCTGACCTAGTTGATTTCATTATTTGCAGAGATGTTTTAAAGATTGTGGAAGCGTGTCGTGGTGTGAAGGATTGTGTTTGAGTCCCAGCTAAGGTGTGGCATGATCAACATACATCTTTCCCTTAGCAAATTTATGTATTAGGTCCTGACCTATTTCTATATATGTTTTTGTAATGCCGACCTTGGAGATTGTTTCAACGGTTGGTGAATGTATTGCCGACCTTGATGTACATTCCAAGGTTGATGACTTGTATAAAGACTTGTAATGTAATTGAAAAAAGTGGTGTGTGGGGGAAAATGAGTAGATAAGTGCGAAGAGCAAGAAGAGCAGACCAGAGGAAGAATATTGTGCTTCAATGGAACTGAACTCAGGCATAGAGTAGATGCTGTCAAATTAGTTCAACAATTCTTGGCAGTGAGCCACCCCTTGGTAGTGAGCCTTTCTTGGCAGTGAGCTGATTCTTTGTAGTGAGCCCTGTAGGTAGTGAGCCTCTATTTTTTGGTAGTGATATAACTTATATATTTCTATGGGCTAACACCCACTGTGGTTTTTCCCTTTTAGGGTTTTCCACATAAAAATCTGGTGTCTACTATGTTGAATGTGTGACTGTGAATCAAGTCTATGGTTTCATGCTTTTATGGTTAAATCTAATTATCAATGCTGAAGTTGTTGATGGTTTGATATTCATATGAAGTTAAGTTTTTGTGAGAACTGATTCACCCCCCCTCTTAGTTGTCCTATGTATTTCAACAGAGGGCTCTTCATGGACATTAATTAAAATATAGTTTGTTAGGCACAATTTGATTAGACCCTTGGCTTTACGGTTCATAACATCATATTTAGTAGCCAAAGTAGCATTTGTGGGCCTTTAAACTTTCTCATCAATAGTATCCCATAGATTTTGATCAATTAACAGATCCTCCATCTTTAGCTTCCACATCTCAAAATTGTTACCAGAAAATTTTTCTACCTCTATTCTCCCTAATGTGCTTGCCATCTAAAAATCCCTACAACAAGATCATAAAGTATTTTTTGCACAAGTTCCCACTCAAAAGTGGATTAGTTCAAAAAATCCAACAACCCACAACTAAAACCAAAGGTGATCAAGCTATGATACTAGTTGTAAGGAAGCTAAGGTAGCGGAACAACTTTCTACACTAATCTTGAGGGGAGGGATATGCATAACTTTTCATATCTTTACAATAGTTACAAAAATAAACACAAATAGCAATCATACCATAACACAATAATTACATGGGGAAACCCTTTTGGGAGAAAAACCCCACACTTCAAAGACACCCAATATATTATTTAGGAATCAAGAAGATTACAATATACTTGCAGAGCAAGCTTTCATAGGAGTATAACCAGCTAGAGATCCGAAGGCAACTCAACATCTATACGACTCTCACACACAACCTCCATCTCAAGCTCCTGATCTATAGGAGATACAATACAGTAAACCGTCATCGGTAATTACAAAACCATGAGCCAAAAATAGCCCCAAAAGTGGCACCCAAAATATCTACAATCAAAGATGCCTTGTGATGTGCAAAATCACACACCAACATGTGTAACTCTCCCCTTTACAACTCTTTTAAGTGTCCTTGACACATTTTCACATTTCCCCAAAACAGGAGGTCCAACTTCCAGAGGCCATAAATTTTTATCCGGGTGTCTAATTGAAAAACTGTTGATGCCTCAAAAAGATCGTGAAGATATATATCAAGCTATAACCTGCTTCTCTAGTTACAACAACATTTAGGGAATTTAGGGGCCCCTAAGTGCCTCAAATATGAGATTGAAATTTTTTTTGGGAGTTTCAAAAAATAGAAACTTTAATATCTTGCAGTCCAGGTATGATCTTGAGTCGAAACTCACCCAATATGTTTACTTGGCAGTTCCACACCTTTTGAGAAAATTTTTGGTCCATCCAAGTACAAATGTAGATTTACTAAAAGTACTAAGTCCTGCCATTTTTAGCCCCTTTTGGAAACTTTGAAAGTTCTAAACCATTCTTCAAGATAAAGGGTATTTGAAAAGACCAAAACTGGGAATAATAGAGACCTTTTGTAGTTGCAAGGTTGGGACACCTTTCCTAACACTCCTCATAATAACATTCACTCTAGTTTTATAACCCTGTGAAGTAAATTTTCATCACTAACAAAAAATTTGAGGTGGTGGATATTACTCCCTATTTTTGCCTCTTTATTTTAGCAAGTTGACATAAACATGGGGGGCAATTATCCACCCTTATTTTTATTTTATTTTATTCTTTTTCTCATCATCATTCTCTTAGTATTTTTTGAACTAACACATGTATTCGATCTTGCAAGATTATTTATTTTCTAATAGGGTAATTTTGTAGGATTGCGATACTTTAACACTGTGGTGTTGCAGATCTTCAATCTGGAGGCATCTTTCTTCCGCTTGGAGAATTAGGCATCCTCTATAGTATCCTTTTGGGTATCCTTTACATGCTTATTTGCTTTTAGCATTTCATTTTTGTAATTTAGCATAGCTTATCACCTAGTGTCATCAACCCACTAAAGTGGGGGAAAAATGTAGTGTAGGAAATTATGTACACCTCACAATTTCATGATGTGTTTCCATTTGCTTTAGCATCCACACCCATAGCATATTTTTAGGACCATTTAACCTAGAGACTGGGCCTAATTTTCCCATCATCACTCATATTTGCCAAAATTCATTTCAAGCAATTATTTATTGTCATTTTATGAGAACACATGCAAATTTTGGGTGAATATTCTTTGGACATAGTCACTACGTGCAGATGTCTTCACGCCACGTTGGCATCTAGAATATTCCAAAATTTTAAATGTTGCTTCTCCCACTCATTTTTGGAATCCTACGGAAGGTAACACTCATGCGACAGTGAAATGGTCCCTGCAGCATACCCGACCCTAGGAGATTCCCTCTTGACATGCAAAAAGAGAAAGATTGAGAAAAGACTCTCCCTTGACTCTGGCTGCCTCTTAGAACCCTCTCTCTATGAACACGTGATTTCTAAAAAAAAGATATGGTCTCTCTTATCAAGGGATTAGAATATATTCTTGAAGAAATACAACTCATTTGGATCATGGATAATACCTTGAGGATTGTTGATATTGTAAGTTCTTCATGTGGGTTATCTTATAAGGGTTTTGGAGTCATTCTTTTACAGCTTCAAGCCTCAAGGAGTTCATAGCCAACCATGCGAACTTACAAGCTTGGTAATATCATTCTTTCATCAAGAAATGGTGTTGCTTTAAGATTTTTATTGTATTATTTTACAAGTATTGGAAAATATTTGTGGTGTAGACCACCACCTACTTGATTTTACGCACACGAGGATATTCCCCATAGACTAGGGAAATACTTATAGATTGGTTTTATTGTTACTACTCTTACCTTCATAGACACACTTAGGATAAGAGAACACACACAATATTTCATTATTCTGTATGCTATTGTATGGAGGTTAGAAAACCAAAATGGGGACTTGATTGAGGCAAATCCCCAAAACAAACCAACAAGTTTTTCTAGTTGTGTATTGCGCATGTTGCAGCTAGAGGTCAAATGCACGAGAATTTAAATTCTCTTTTCCCTTATTTATCATCTATCTTTTCTTCATGCTTACTACCATATTTGAGCATATTTTAGCTAGATTCTTTTTTTTGGAATGTTCTTTTATCTTTCTATATATGTTGGGTGATGTCACATACTCTAGCATAGTTGTGCTATATGATTTTCTTGAGTTTTATTACTAAAAGGATGACAACTCTATGCACAGCCATCCCACCATGTACTGATGTTTGAGGCCAAGGCTTTCATACTCTAGTATCAGGTTCTCCTCTATATCCCTTTCCTTGTTCTTCTATTAGCTTATTGATATCATTTCTTGATTTATGTATCACTTTTCTATTCATTTCTATAGATTTTTCCCATTTGAATTGTTAGATCTTTTAGGAAAAGAAACCAATTAGGCCTAGTTGGGTTGTATCTGCTCTTTTTGGTTGGACAATAGTAATATAATTCTCTTGATGGATGGTTAGGTCTTGAATGTAATGTGTTGAATTGAAATCTAGTTTGATTACTTTAGATTTTCAATTTTATACACTACAATAGGCACATAGATCCCATTCATCATGTGTGATAGTTCTATATCATTTGTTCAACTATTACATCTGATGATCTTGTTCTAGCAAAACAATTCCCTAGAATATTAATAGATGATTCATTAGATTGGTTCTACACTTTACCCCATAGCTCTGCACATTCCTTTGTTGACCTCACATGTGCATGTATTTACTCTTCACTTCCAATCCAACACTAAACCCAAAGTCTCTCTTCTACAACTTATAATTGCAAACAAGATCCTATTGAAATTGTTCAAGACCACTTCTCATTTTCCTTACTAATTCATGTGTAATTCCATCATCCTAACTCTATAATCCAACTCATATTTCTCAAAAACCACTTACTTCATATCTAAGAGAAACTACTTTTTATCAATCACACTTCTCTTTTTGACTTAACTATGGAAGCCGTTAAAGTTGATAAAAAAATTACAAGGCTCAAGAGCACCACCTCTTCTCCATCTCTAAAAGATTCTTCTCTCAAACCAAGGGAAAAAAGTATGTATAACTTGTCACTTATCTTGAACAAATCCTACCCCTTCTCTTGGACAATAAACTAATCAATCTCCCACATCTTACATTTTAGAAGAGCCCTAAACAATGCCAATTATATATATATATATATATATATATATATATATATATATATATATATATATATATATATATCATTCTTGTAATTTCATATTAGGTAATTCTACCAGTCATTGTCAAGCATTAAAGAGAAAAAATCAAGACATTATTGATGATGGTTCTATACTTCTTATAAGGCATCTTCCCTCTCTACAGTTGATAACTATATTGATTGGTTTTATGACCTTGGCACAACATTTGACCCACCATTATATCTTGATACATATAATTATATTAATCATGAGCCTTGACAATATTTCTACACTTGATGCTCATAACACTACAAGTTGTTATGGAGTAAAATATGTACACTAGCATTTTACACCTAGTTTAGCACCTGGGTGGACCTAAAATGTTTACACTTGTTAGTCAAGACCTATTTTAACACCTTTTTGAACATTAAACGATTAATTCTCGATCCTGATTATAAAACCTAAAAAAATAACAATGAGGCTGACCTAAGCACACTTAAAGGGACTTATGCTGGAGTTTTTGGGGCTAAAGAATAAGGGCACCTAAGCGCTTTGGTCCCTCACTTAGCCTAGACCTGATTTAAAGGTATGTCAGCTTAAGACATCTTAAGTGGTTCCTCATGTCAGCCCCATTTGGTTTTAACCATCGTTTGTGAGTGGGAATGCATATAAAAGAAAGTTAGTTTATTCATTTGAAAATCTCTAAGCTATCTCTAACTTCTTGAAGGATTCTAGCTCTCTCTTCTTCTCTCTCATGCTTCTCTAAAGCTATCTATGGTGGATTATTGCTACGACACTAACTTCTTGCAGCTCTTGTGAAGATCTTTCTACTCATTTGGGCTACACCAACTTCTCAAGTCAAGTTGTGACACCACATCAAGAATTCTATGGTTTCTATGCTCATGGTGACTTCTTTCCTTCATGCTTTGTTCTAGCATTCCATTCTACTTAAGATTTGCCTCTACTCTCCTAGGGCACACATTCTTTGAGATCTCATAATTGCTATTGTGGAGATGGAAACACCATTCACGGAGCTTGACTTGGGCAAGATCTGAAATAGAACCCAACCATTTTCCTTCTTGTGTGTGTGTGCAGGTAACATTTAGAGGAATCTACAGAAAACAAGTTACAGGAAGCAGGAACACGGAAGGGCAAAGACACAGGAAGTTTAACCTTCTGAAAAACCCTAATTAGGGTCTAGGTCACCCAAGCACCTTGGTCCTTTGGGCTCCTGAATCTGGATCCAGGTTCTCCTCTATCCACTAGTCTCTCCTGTGCTTTTAGATTGTCTGTATATGTTTTTGATAGTCTATTATGCTTCAATCTTGCTCAATTAGGATTTCATGTTTTGCCCTAGTTTGATTGGTTGGATTTGGTTGATTCTCCTCTATACAACAAAGGGACAAAACCCCCTAAATTTTGGATCTCCTTCTTGGGTAGAATCCAATCTCGGTTTGTGTTCCAATGTTAATAGAAGAGGGTTTGACCTAGTTAACCTTGTTAGGCTAAGTCACTCTTTTCTATCAAACATTTTGGTGAACCCCTTGTTTCATTCACTTTGGAATCCTTCTTGCTTCAGATTCGAGATATTTTCTGTCCTAGATCTGATTATATTACATCCATTCATCATTTTGCATACTTACATATCTTATTTTTTGCATACTTACATAGCTTATTTTTTACATTGTTTCAAAATTAGGGTTTGCAAAAACCTTGCATTTTTAGAAAATCTAGCTAGTCTTGAACCTAGGGTTTGTAGATTAGTGAGTTATTTCATATCTTTGTGGCATGATTAAATTGATTTATCTTGCTTTAGCATATCATATTTGTGTTTAAGAAAAGACATTCTTGCATATTTGCATTGAAAAGTGAAAAATCAAGCATTTTAGGCTTACAAAAAGGCATATTTATTGCATTGTTTTCATTGTATATGTTTTAGATCATCATAGAATGAATTAAATTTATGATTTTTGAATAATATATGATTGATATAACACAATTTAATCATTTAATAGTGTTGCATCTTTCATTTAAAACTCTTATTTGCTAGGGTTTTGTCAAAAAAGTTGAACTTTTGGAAAACCTAGTCAAATTTAAAACCCAGGGTTTGTAATTAAGATATTGTTTTAGATTTTGCTGCTATAATTTACATTCCAAATCTGATCTTGAATTCCTATAGCATTTCATAAATATCATTTGTATCCAATTTATAAAGAAAAAACATTCTTGCATCAAAGAATTTTGGTTTAAGGAAGGATCATTTAAGATCTAGGGTTTGATGATAAACCCTAGCTAGTCTTGTATTTAATTGTTGTATTTGAAATCTTATTTTTAGATATTTTCTATGTTGAATGATTGATAAATCTTATTTTAAGTTTCTATAACTCATCATATGTGTCATATTTGTTTAAATTTGAAAGCAAGAACATTCATGCATTCATCTTCTCTTTGAAATTTCAAAGAAAAAACATAAACAAAACAATCTAGCTTCAATTGACACTTATGCATCTTAATTTAAAGAAAAGATTTCTAAATCCCTCTTGTTTTTACTTAGGAAAATCATTTGGACATGCTACACATCTTACATTTTCAAGACTTAGTTGTTGTGGTTACTAAAAACACCACATTTTTTGAAAGCCCCGCTTATCTTGCACTTGTAGATCATTGATTGCAATCTTATTCTATATACTCAAATCATGTCTAAATTCAATTATGCATTTCTGTTCCATATCACACTTACATGTATTATTGGCTTCTTTGTATTATTTCTATCAATATTAGAGGACTTTGATAAATTCATCTCCATGAATAGTCATGAGAAAGATGATGGTGATAGTTCTTCTACCACACTTCATAATAATATCATAACCTATAAGGCATATGATGGTGACCTGGCTTTGCCTACATCACCCTATGCTTTGGATCCCTCTCCCAAAAGTGAGAACATTTTGGCGTAAGAGGATGAAATCATTGACACATTCCTTAACATTACTTTACCTTCTCTTCATTTGAATGATATCTTTTCTAGAGATTTGGCATTAGAGGATGTTGAGCATACTATTTTTTCTTCTACCATAGTAGATGATGATTCCATGAATCATCCTATTAATCTTCCTCTTATGGTTTAATGTTCAAGTACCTTGGATATCACTAAAGATGTGAAGACCCTTGATCTTCCTCCTTTGGTTGAATGTTCAAATACCTTGGATATCACTAAGGATGTGAAGACCCTTGGTATTCCTCTTTTTGTTGCATGTTCAAACCCCTTGGACATCACTAAAGATACAACCATCAACAATTTTCTTAACATCAATCTACCCTCTCTTCATTCCAATGCTCTCCCATCAAAAGATGAAGCATTAGTGGATGAAGATTCTTCTATTATAATGGATTCCCTATGGGAAGACATTGGGAATTCATCTCAAAAAGATATCAATTTTATAATCATTAATAGACTTATTCCAACAGCTAAGGGGATAGTGAATAAGTGCATTAATGTTCAAAATATTCCTAAAATCATGGTACAAGCGGCACCTAATCTACCTCCTTTCTCTAAACCTGTGATTACAGTTTGAGGTGTTCCATAACCATCTTGAATTTTTGGTTACTTTCTCAATATGGAAAGACAAATTACTCAAAGGAATCAAGGTATTCAAAATGTGTCGCAACAATCTCATTATGATGTGGTTGCTCACACATACAACACCCGTAATAACAAACAAAGAAAGCAAGCATCGAGGGTGCCCATTTCTCTTCCATCTTCTCAACCTATGCTTCCTCAAGCACCTCATCTTCCTTAACATATTGGTAAAGAATATGATCTTGTCGAGAAGCTCGATGCTACTTTGACAAAGATCTCTCTATGGGATTTAATACAAACATCACCTACATACCACTGAATGCTCTAAGAGGCTCTACAAAAGGTAGTTGTTCCACCTTTTGTTAGACCGAATGATGTAGCATCTCTATTTAGTTATATGCATGTGACAACATTAGATATTTCATATCAACAACATGAATTACCTCCCATAGAAGTTCAAAACCAATATGAGCCTCTTATGATATTTTTCATTATTAATAAAATGAGAGTTAGATGTACCATGATTGTTGGTGGATTAGGTCTTAATGCCTGTAGCATAGACTTGTTACATAAAATCAATGTTGATACCTCTCTCATTAAACCAGAAAAATTCATCCTTCATGGCTTTGAAAATGTTGGTAAACAATCACTAGGTACGATCACCTTAAATATAAGGATGGACCTATGACATTGCCTACCCTTATCCATGTTATGCCTAATTCTCTCACATACAATCTTATTCTTGATAGACCATGGATTCATGCCATGGGGGTAGTCCCGTCTACTCTTCATCACTCAATAAAGTTTGTCTTTGAAAACAAGCCCTATACAATCAAAGATGATTTGGTTCAAGAAAGTTGCTTACAAATGGAAGTGAGATATCAAATTCATTTAAGTGATTTGATCCCTTCTTTAACAAAAACCAAACCACTATCCCCTGCTACCAACAATAGTGTTGGTCAGTATAGTGTCAATCCTTTGAATGCATTTTTTGGTGATGACTGGGGTTCATTAGATTTTACACCCTCCTTTATAGGTGAATATCAAATATCATCCTCTCACCCAAAAACCTCAAAGGTAAATGAAATTTCTTCAACACAATCTCATACCTCTAATAAACTTAAACTCAAGAGTGGTAATGATAGAACTTTTGATATTGATGATGATCTGCCTTCTTCTATAGAAATGGCGGGCATTTGTAATAAAGTATCATCTCAATCTAATGAATCATCTTCTTCTAATACATGTCTTGGTAATTACGAGGTCCCTTTAGTTTTCAACCCCCATGGGATTGTTGAAACAAAGGTTGACCCTCCTCAGCATGATGAAAAAATTGATCCTTCTTCTTCAACACATGATGATAATTCTCATTTCAATAAAGCTACCCATATGACCTCTCCTCTTCCGGCAGACTAGGAGATGCATTATCGGCATGGATTCAAATTTTTTTCTAAACTTGGATACAATGGAAATGGGTTAGGATACAAAGAACAATAAATTAAGGAACCTATAGAACTAACACCGCACTTGTCTAAAGTAGGTTTAGGTTTCTGACCTTCTTGTACATTCTCTCCACCATTTTCACAACAAAGAGGATTGATTCCTACTCCACCTATATCTTCTCTTTTATCTCAAAAAGAGTGTATGTTGCCGATTCTACTCAAAGATCACCTAATCACTCTTCCTACTCCAAAACACAAAAGATTCAACAAAATAATCATTCAACACCTCATTACTATGCATATCATTAAGCACTTAACCATTCCACTAAGGAATGTTGAGTCTCAGGTGACAAAAGTCAACAACTTTGAACAAGGTATGGCTCTATCACTCTTCACCATCCTTGATGTAGTCCCTAGAGCAGCTAGTCCTTCATCCATTTTATCATAAGCAAGTTGGGGGAGGATGATTTGTTATAGACCGACTCGTGAGTGTGGTCCCTCTTTCTCATTTTGTGTTATGCTTGTATGTAATGTTATCCCTGTATTGTGATGCTATGGTTCTCCCTTGACACCCTTGTTAGCACAAAGGTACAAGGAGTAAGAATGCATTATGTCATTCCTCTATATGTATCTTCATTCTTCTATACGTTGTGATGTGCAATTTCATTGTTTTTATTGGATAATCTAGCATCCTTTCATGATACAATTTATGTACACTCTACTTTCATGTGATCTTTCCTCCATCATCTTCATAAGTTATGATGTTTGATGTATGTGGCACCTTGTTGCAATGCTCGACATCATACCATGACTACACAAGCCATTATGTATCATGCCTGCAAGCATTGCCGTGGTTTACTCATTCTGGGGGCAACCCCTTGTCGTGATGTAGCTTTTGAAAACACATATCATTTGGGCATGTGCTTTTAGAAAATCTCTCATTCCTATTTTATATTTCTTCCTTATTCTACCTTAAAGGCAATTGCTCCCTGATGGAGTTAGCAATCACTTTAAGGTAGGGGAATATATCATGCTATGAGCCATACTCTCATTTTTCTATCAAAACACTTGTTGATTATCTTTTTTACTCCACTCTCTTGGAAAGGATTATGGAAGGCTTGAGAACAATATCTTGAGTCTATCTTGTCCTCCCAAGTTGAAGCTCCTTGCATGTTTGGGAGAAGGGTTGCCCCACCAACTAGAGTTTGGTAGTAAGGTCACTTCACCTTCTTATTCTGCAATTCTTCGTGTAATTCCTCTTGCGGGAGGTGGATTGTGTATTCCCTTGAGTGGAAACACTTCTCTTTAGATAGACTATGTGTATGATGTGTTTGTACTTCTCTTGTGCTTATCATTTCTAACTAACCCCTTAGCATTCTTCTTATTGCATCTTGGGGAATGATGCATGGTGATTGAGACAACTTTTTAGATTGAGGTCTCTTTTGTCATGTTGACTCGAGGTCTTCTATTATGTGCTTTTTGTGATTGATGTATGATGAGTGTATTCTCCTCATATATTCTTATTCTTTGCATATTCTTCACACCTCGAGCATGTGCCTCACATGTATTCTCTTTATGTGTTCCATATGTATGTCTCTTGAGTGCTTCGCATGTATTCCATGCGTGTTTCATGTGTATTCTATTCATACTTTATGCCTTATGTATATACCTCATGTCAAGCGTGCATACTTTGTGTATTGCGTGTATGCCTTGTGTATGTCTTGTCTTTTCTCATGTTTTCTAAGTGCTTCATATAAAGGTGAATTATGTCATGTGTCTTATGTGTATGCAATTCTTCATAGACTCTTAGAATCCAAAACTTGGGGGCTTGATCACCCCTCAATTTTGGTTACATTCTATGATTTCTATGTTTTGTTGTGATTGAAATTTGTCTTCTCCTTCCTTTAGTGTGATTTTAAATGTAAGTTCGTACCCATGCTAAAGTGGGGGCTAAATGTTATGGAGTAAAATGTGTACACTAGCATTTTACACCTAGTTTAGCACCTGGGTGGACCTAAAATGTTTACACTTGTTAATCATGACCTATTTTAACACCTTTTTGAATATTAAACAATTAATTCTCAATCTCGATGATAAAACCTAACAAAATAACAATGAGGCCAACCTAAGCACACTTAAAGGGACTTATGCTAGAGTTTTTGGGGCTAAAGGACAAGGGTGTCCAAGTGCCCTGGTCCCTGATTTAGCCCAAACCTAATTTAAAGGTATGTCAACTTAAGACATCTTAAGAGGTTCCTCATGTTAGCCCCATTTGATTTTACTCATCGTTTGTGAGTGGGAATGCATATAAAAGCAAGTTATTTTATTCATTTGAACATCTCTAAGCTATCTCTAACTCCTTGAAGGATTCTAGCTCCCTTTTCTTCTCTTTCATGCTTCTCTAAAGCTCTCTATGGTGGATTATTGTTGTGGCACTCACTTCTTTTAGGTCTTGTGAAGATCTTTTTACTTCTTTGGGCTTGTTACCTAATTTCACTCCTAGCTCAATTAGGTAGAGCTTTGAAGTTTTTAAAGAACAGAAAGGTGCATTTTATTATTGCTGTATTATATCCATCTGCACAAATAAAACAAATTCAGATTACAGTGCCAATTTGCATTTTAGATGCATAGCTTATTTGAAAGATTGTACAAATATTTTAGAGGAAAAGTAATCTTTATTTGAAAAATAAATGTATAAGGTCTCACACAAGCCATGAGACTAACTGATTCATTGAAAATGAAAATAAAGACTACATTTATAGAATATTAAAGAAATAAATGTGCAAATGTTATAGGGTGACTCGTCATTGCCTGAATGATGAGTCTTGGTCCTGCTTGTGTTGTCTTACGTCATCCTGTATTGTTCGCATGTCCTGCATCTAGTTGTTATCTCCTTACTGCCTCTAGTTATCTGCATTAGAGGTTGAAAACTGATGTTAGAGCAATGACGAGGCATCATATAACATATGACATATATCTACAAACATACAGTCTGATTTTAAGATGCAGTAAACCCGCTAGTATCACATGGACCTTCAAGAAAGCAACAGGATAATCAAGAACATCAATCACATGCTACATTATTTTCCTAACATGTTTGTCTCCTGTGCAGGTATAGAGCAAGCTATGCTACTGACTTGTTTATCTAATTTCAACATGTGAAGTGAAATGGGCTCCCATAAGGGTTGAGCCCAACTTGCTGCCTTATTGTGCTTTAAAGAGGCATAGAAAGAGTAAACCAGTGGAATGATGTCTATGCAGTCCAGAGACATGAGTTTCACTAAATATATTGCATTGTCAGGACCAATCCAATAGTGACCTTTATCACAGTCCAACAGTCTCATACAAAATACAGTGATCTCAATTGAACAAGGTTGAGCATACAAAGAGTTGACAATGATAAGGAGTTATCAAGAAGAAAAATTAAAACACAATCACATTTGATATTAGATAGTCCTAAAGAGTCACAAGGACTATTATCAAGATGTCAAAGGGTAAAAAATCTCAAACAAAGGTATGATAGCATTGGGACAGTAAGAGCTATCATAAGAGCTCAGAGAAATAGACATGGATTGAAAGCCAAGTAATGTGAACATGTTAACAATGAAGACATTTATCCAACAACAGTAGTTGAGTGACAACAACTATCATGCTAGGGACAATCTTATGACTGTGAACAATCATCAACAAATAGAGATAGTCAAAATAAAATGGAAGTCAAAGTGATGCCACAAGGTAGATGGTGATGCCAATCACAAGGTTGACAATTTAAATGATAAAAGAAACACAGTGAATATTGTAGATCATTGTCTAAGCTGTTGAGTAAGTAAATCCAATAGTGACCTTTATCACTGTTAGAGCAACAAAAGATGTATTAATTTTTGTCATTGTTAAGATACAAAACATGAAGAAGCATAATGAGTAAATAGGCTTGACGGCAAGGGTGTCTTTTCTATATGGTTCTGGGAAAATGACAATAAGCAATGATAAATGATAGTGACCATGAAATTGTTTCTCAAACTACACATGCTTAGGTTATAGAGTACCTCATTGATAAATGAAAAGCAAATCTGTTGCTACCCAAAATAATGCATTAGTATGTTCATTGACAAATGAAACAAATGTAACAACAAAGGTTGAATATTATTGTCCAAGTGCTACTAATACACCCTGAATGTTCATATTCACTGGAAAGACAGTGATTTATTACTGTCAAGGTCTGGAAGAAATCAAAAGATAAAAAATGATATACTGCCATTATACAAAAGGAGACAGAGCCATACAAGGATTATTATATAGTCTAGAGATCTGAACATTCATGCAAGAGTAGTGGTTTGTGGATCCAAAGCTGATAGTTATAGGTAATCCATATAGTCCAAATGCTTAAGTGAAAATAAGATGCTACAGGCATGTCAACAGTTGTAGTTGTAATGACAACATAAGACAGTTGTTACCTAATAACTGTCATATGTAAGATATAACATGTGCAATGCAACCAATATGATAATGCAGGCCAACATCCAACATACATTTTATTCTTGAAAAGAATATCTCTAGAATGCTTTTGCCATGAAAAATGTAATAAACTGTAGCAGAGAAGACCCTGAGCAAATGGTAAAAAATCACAAAAGATATAGGATCTAGAGCTATAGAAGCTGCATTCAACAAAAGTTGTCAGTGAGTATATGTTATGTCCAAATACAGTAAGAGTTTTTTCTTTACAAAACCTACTGCATTTTACTTTCAATGATGAATACTAGATTCAAATAGCAGAGGAAGTAAAATACAGTTAGGGTTTGCTTGATAAAACCCTAGGATACAAAATTTTCATGGTAATAATATGTTTGTTGTTACAATAGAAGGAAAAGCATGATAATATCACATGCACAAAAGCTTATCATACAGAAACAAATTCTTTCTTCTACTTCTATAGCTTTTCACCAAGAAATACAATCATTTAAGCATGAAAAATAGTTGGTATGGCCGCACATTGAAAGAAAATAAGAAATGTATCATATACTGAGTAGTAACAACAGAAATAACACTTTTCTTTACAATTTTTTATTTCAAAAAGTAAAGTTTTTTACTTGCATGTGGCTGTTGAAGCCTATTCACCAAGAAATGTAACTAAAATGCCTTCAAAACAGTGAAATAAGCCTCTTCAGAGCTATAGAAGACTCCATGGCGGCGCACAGGAAGTAGAAAGTTGCAAAGATGAAAAAATGCAGAGTGAAATGCAAAAAAGATGTCCTTTTGTCATTAGGGTTTCAACCCTAAAAGAGTTTGATGGTTTTTTTTGTCATTGTTTTTACTTTTTGCATCTTTTTCATAAGATAGACCGTGGTCAAGACTTGAGACCTTTTGTGCTTAGCATTTGTTAATGCTTATGTGTGCCATGATGTAAATATAGGTCTTTTAAGACTTTTTGGTATGCTTTATCCCTTACACACTATGATCAGCACTTAGGTGCTTTTATTTTCTTTGCATTATAATCAAAATGTAAAACAATTTAACTTGAAATGATGACATATAAATCATTTAAGTTTATTGTTATTTTTAGATGCAAAGTATTGAGTGATATTATTATGCCTTGTGTTATGCCAAGCATATAGGAGAGTGGAGGTGATTGGCAAACACATGCCAAACATATAGGAGGTAGTTGTGAGAGTTGACCAACATATGCAAGAAATTTAGGAGAAGATTGATTGGGTTTTATTGACTTTGGAGGGCAAATAGGATCTTTTCATGGATAGTTTTATGTGTCATCATGTTAGACCAAGTCATGATTGACTTTTTCCCTCATTGTGAGTTCTTTTGGAGGAGATTTAGGTGCTATATTTTAGGCTTTTTGAGGGCATCTAACCCAAAATAGTTAGAGACCCTATTTTGATGCAACTACCTTAGAGATGGATATAGTTACATTGTTGACTCATTTGTAACTATTTCTGATTATGCAAATTTTGGAGACTTGTGATTTTGATAATCCTTGCTCAAATTTTGACATGTTTTTGTAACTCATTATTACTTGATATGAAATACAGTGGAGACCTTGAGTATTATTGACTGAAGATTTTGCCTATTTACCCTTTGCATCACTGTGCTTAGCAACTGATTGATCAAGTTATTTGTGAGGTAATTTTATTTCCTTTTAGCTTTGTCTCAGATTTGAGAGCCTTTATGTAGAAAACATACTAATGCAGGTTACAAGTTGTGTCAAAAAGGTGTGATTTACTTGTATTTGTGAAGTTATCTTCCTCTTATAAGTTTAAACATTTGGACTTGTTTGTGAAACACTTATGCAAAAAGTATAACAGTGGTAAGTCATGCACATAGTTTTTATGTCATCATACCAAGTGTATAGAAGTATGGATTTCATTGTCTTTATCAGTTTGGTGTATCACTCTTTTATTTTTATTTTCAGTTTAGCTTTATGAGTTTCCTCCTTCCCTTTTGTCTGGAAAATTCATTAGTTTAGGTGATAACCAGCTAGGAAGCTAACCTTCTCCGGAGGTTGACCTCTATTTTTAAGTTACCCATAGCTTTAGAGGTCTTCCCATGTTTCAATAGATTGTTGAACTTCACGTTCAACAAAGTGCAAATCTCATTGACAACAATTTTTGGCATGCCTGGTGGGACCATTCGAATAAGCCTTTAAGAGGTATTTTCTCTCATATCTAGTGACTCTAGCTGAGAATAGAACAATAAAACTAGTGTTGTTTTACTTTTATGAAAAGGATACAAACCAAAAGTTTGAGTTCTTTTTAGTATTTACAGTTGTCTTCTCCTAGAAGACAAAGATGAACTATGAAAATAACCCCAATTTCAAAGAGAGTTTAGTCAACTCCACCAAGTTTTAGACCAATAGTACCTGTATATCTTGTACTAGTCCAAGCTAGTCCACCTCCAGCTGATCCGATGGCAAAGAATCAGCCATTTGTGACATTTGATGGGGGCAGCCCATTAAAATTAACACAACATGATGACATACCCATGGTAGCCTTGAAAAGTCTACCTTTTTTCATAGGGGAGGATCAAACTACCTCGATTGAGCACATCAGAGACGTGGCTTCCCTATGTGGAGTTCATCATGTAACCTAGGAGAATGTAGCAATCAGGCTTCTAGTTGCTTCACTAAAAGGAAAGGCCCTACAATGGTTCAAGAGTTTACTAGTGAGCACCATTAGAACGTGGGATGATTTGGGTGATAAACTGTACAAATAATTTCAAGATAAGTCTGATCACTTATCACTAGTTGAGCAGCTTACCACAATAAAAATAGCTCCTTAGGAGCAAATGATGGACTTCAACTTCCGTTTTCAAAGAACATGGCACATAATCTTGGCCACGGTAAGACCCTCATTAGAGTATGCTTTTTTATACTATTTGAAATCTCTTAACATCGACATTTCTGTCATGATACAATCGATGGGAGGTACTAGTTTACTATTTTCTTATGAAATAGCAATTAGAGCAGAAAATAGCCCGATTCAGTATGGTAAGATAGCACCTAGGCCTCCAATGCCAATTTTTCCAAAAATCTAGCCTTCTATGCCATTACAAATTCCATCTTTTACCCCTTTACTTGTTGTTGCAGCATTACCAACTGCTGTCAATCATGAGGTTGCTGCTTCCAGCTCATCACAAGAGCTAAGAGAGATAAAAAATAGCCAACAAAAGATTGAAAACATACTTCAACTTTTGGAAATGAACTAGTGAGCATAAAAAAACAACAGTCCCAAAATAGACAGCCATATCATCCACAAAATCAAGGTCAAAACTAGCCATACCAAGCAAATAGACTACCATACCAAGGAAACTACTAGGGTACAAGGCAGAATGTAAACCCAAGGCCTTTTCAACCTTATAATCCTAAAACCAATTAATGCAGTTAGAGACCTTGTTCCTGTCCAGAATAACCTTGCAGCAGAGTATGAGTAGTGTTTCCTTGCAACCAGCCACACAGTCAAGCTACCTGCTCTAATGGAGTTATTAATCAGGCATTGATGGTGCAGAATGTTGTAGTTCCTCAGCCTAACACATCTAATGATGGCCCTTTCTAGTAGTAGGAGCAACCTCCAAGTGATACTACCTTCCTAAACTGGTAGGGTGAAGAGTTTTGTGGAGTAAACATAGATGATTCTTTGATTGCAGCAAATACAAGAGCTAAGAAGAGAGGTTTTGAGATGGAACAATCAACAAACAAAGGAAAGGAAGCAGCTGAATCATCCACATCTCAAATTCCTTGCATGTTACAAAGAAATATCCAAGGGGCTACCAAGGAACAACCTCACATATAGGCAGACCCTGCTGCTGCAAAGTCTCATCAAAAGGTAAATATCACTTCAACTTTCAACATCATTGAAAATATGAAAAAAATGAATGTGACAATGTCCATGTGGGATTCCTTATCCATCCCAGACCAAAAGGACATGTTACAATCTATTCTGTCTAACTTGAAAGTGTCTAGTGATGCAACAGTTGACTCAGCTAGGATTGTCCTTACAAATTCACCTCAAGATAGTAATAAACGGCCAGCTAAGGGTATCAAACCTCTCCCATTTTATGTCTCATTGATAATAGGGGACAAACTAGTACATAACTATATGGTGGGTAGTGGGGCAAGTAGTTCAGTCATGCCAAAACAGATTGCAGACCAATTAGGATTGAAATACCAGCCTCTTGAAAAGGGAGTACTCCAGTTAGATGGAACAACTATCAACACTGTAGGTGTGATTAAAGACTTAGGTCTCACATTACATGCCTATCCAAATGTTTCAATCTCTCAGGAGGTGTTTATCATTGATTTACTCCCTTACTTTGCCATGTGTTTGTCAAGGGACTTCACTGCCAAAATAGGAGGGTATTTGTCCTCAGACTGGTCCCACATATTTTTTAGGACTAGATATGGGACAAAAGTGACTATAAAATCTGAGTTGGTTGCTAAGGACCACATTGAGCCCTATGTGCCAAGTGCAGTCCATGCCAATTGCACTATTTTTGATGATAGTGAGCTTATTGTTGCTCAAGAATTGTAGCCCGAAATTGTGCCAGAAGTACTTTTAAATGAGTGGGCAGTAGAAAATATTATAGACAATCCTAATGATCACATTCAGGAAGCTAGTTTGGGTGTCTATATGTTGTATGAACCTGAAACAGTTATGCCAAATCTTGAAAAAAGTGCAGAACAACAGTTAGAACGACAAGATGAATTATGGAAGATGTACTTTGATGGCTCTCGAAGTAGAAATGGAGTTGGTGGGGGTGTAATGGTTGTGTCCCCACAAGGTGGCAAGTATTATTTTGCTTTCTATTTTGCTTTCTCATGCACTAACAATACTGTTGAATATGAAGGTTTGATTCAGGGATTGGAATGGGCCAGAAAGAGGAAAATCAACTGCTTACAGATATATGGGGACAGTGAACTTATTGTGAATCAGGTTAGAGGGCTTCATGTTACTAAAAATAATGTTTTGAAATCCTACAAGCATAGAGTGTGGGATATGATTGAAGAGTTTAGTGCTTTTAACTTGGTTTCTATTCCAAGAAGTCAAAACAATCATGCAGATAGTTTAGCTGCAATAGGGGCTCAATTTGATATTCCTAATGATATAAAAAAGGAAAAGGTATAGTAGTATGTTAAGGTGATTATTAGACCTTCTATTCCTGATAAAAACACTCACTGGAAACTGTTTGAGAGTGATGAACAGGTGCTGAGATTTTTACTGGAAGAAGATGAGTTTTCAGTGATGAATCAAGACAAGATTCAAAAAAACTATGATGAGCAGATTGTTCATTTGAAGCTTAACAAATTGCCTAAAGGGTTAGTTACATTAGAATCCATCTTCAACATCGATGACTAGTTTAAAAAGAGCAAAACCAACATACAAGTGAAAGAAGAACATTATGAGAAGCTAGAAATTTTCAAAGGTAAGCTCCTTAAAATTGGTAAAATCTGTTCGCCTGAGGATAGGAAAGCTTTTATTGCTCTTTGTCAAGAATTTCAAGATGTTTTTGCCTGGGAATATTCAATTTAAAAGGTTTTGATCCTCACATTGCCCAGTATACCATAGAATTAGAGCCAAATGCAAATCCTGTTAGGTAGAAGCAGAGGCCTTTAAACCCAAAACTTGAGCCTCTCATGATTAAAGAGTTAACCGAGCTGATTGAGGGAAATATCATTTTTCCAATCAAGCACACATCCTGGGTCTCCAATCTTGTTCCTGTGATGAAGAAGAATGGAGAAATTAGGCTCTATGTTGATTTCAAAGACCTTAATAGAGCATCCCTAAAAGACCATTATCCATTGCGCTTAATGGAGCAAATCCTGCAAGTAGTAGCTGGTTCAGAGAGATTTTCATTGCTTGATGGTTATTCAGGCTATAATCAGGTTTTGGTCAAAGAAGATGACCAACATAAGACCTCTTTCATCACAAAGTGGGGTACCATGGCATATAAAAGAATGCCTTTTGGCTTATCTAATGTTGGTTCCACTTTTCAGAGAGCTATGGATATGGACTTTGAAGGTTTGCTTTATAAGTTGGTACTTGTGTACCTTGATGATATCACAGTGTTCTCCAAGAATGCAGATGAGCATTTATCACATTTAAGACGTGTTTGAGAGATGTAGAGAATTTGGTATATCTCTCAATCCCAAGAAATGCATTTTTGTTGTCCATGAAGGTAAGCTTTTAGGACATGTTATTTCAAAACATGGGGTTACCATTGATACAGAAAGAGTAAAGGCCATTTTGGAGTTGCCTTTACCTAGCCACAAGAAAGGACTATAAAGTTTTATAGGCAGAATTAATTTTTTGCGAAGATTTATACCTGATATTGCAAACTTGTTAAAGCCACTGACTTCCATGTTAAGGAAAAATGTAGTTTTCAGCTGGACAAAAGAAGCCAAGCTCAGTTTTGAATCCATAAAAGAAGCCTTATCAATAGCACCTACTCTGGTAAATCTAGATTTTTCAAAAGAATTCATTTTGTATGCTTATGGTAGTATAGATACAATTTCTGCAATTCTGGTACAACAACAAAATGAAGGTTTTGAACAACCCATTGCCTTCTTTAGTCAAGGCCTGCAAGATTATGAATAGATGTACAGTTTTATTGAAAAGCATGTCCTTGCAGTTGTTAAGAGTTTAAAGAAATTTAGACATCTTGTTTCTAACAACAAAGTGCATTTAATGGTTGCTCACCCTGGTGTGAAATATTTTCTATTGAGCAAGGATGTAAATGAGAAGAGGGCTGGGTGGATTACTAAGGCCATGGAGTATGATGTAGATATCAAGATAACTAAGCTCATCAGGGGAAGAGGACTGAGCGAACAACTTGCTACTAGGAATGAAAATGAAACAGAAAAGGAGAAGTAGTTCTGGTTACTGTGGATGAGCCTCAAAATGATACAACAACAGTTGAAACAAGTTGGGTTAAAGATATGACTCACTTTCTGCGAACTGGTGAGTGCCCAGTGGGTTTAGATAGAGCTAAAAGGAGGTATTTCAGATTAGAATCCATTCCTTATGTTTTGGTTAATGATATTCTTTTTAGAAAAGATTTGAATGGTGTACTCTTAAGATGTATAGATAATGATCAAGTTGACAAAGTGCTTTATGAGTTCCATGATGGAACAACTGGGGGTCATTTTGCCCCAAGAACAATTGCATGGAAGATAATGAGAGATGGCTATTATTGGCCCAACTTATTTAGAGATGCCCATGCTTGGGCCAGGAAGTGTGTAAAATGTGCCATTTTTGCAAGCAAAGAAAGGCTGCTAGCTTTACCTCTGCAGCTAATTCAAGTGGAACAACCCTTTATGAGACGGGGCATTGATTTTATAAGTGCCATTAACCCACCATCTAGTGCAAGTCATAGGTGGGTACTCACAACAACAGATTACTTCACAAGATGGACTGAAGCTGTGGCTTTGAAAGAAGCCAATGAAAATGATGTCTTAAACTTTTATTATGATTTAGTAACCAAATTTGGAGTTCCTGAATCAATCATTTCAGACAATGCTTTAGCCTTTGTTGGATTGAGAGTAAGTGAATGGGCTATGAAGAATGACATTTATTTAAATACATCATCAAATTATTACCCCTAGGGTAATGGTTTGGCAGAATCCATAAATAAGAATCTGATAAGGATTATCAAAAGGACTATGGAAGATAACTAGAGGACCTGGCACACCAAGCTGAAATCTACCCTATGGGCAAATAGAATAACTCCCAAAAGTTCTATTGGGAACTCTCCATGTATGCTAGTTTATGGTAAAGAGGCAAGGCTGCCTTTATCTGTTGAGTTGCCAGCTCTTGACATCATGAATCAGTTGGAAATGTTTGAAGAATAAGATCCAATGGCTGTTAGATATGCTCAGCTCATGGAGCTAGAAGAAGTAAGAGATAAAGATATGAAATCTATGGAGTATCATTAGCTTCAAACAAAAAGAGTATTTGATAAGAAAGCCACTCCCAAAAATTTTAGAGAAGGTGACATTGTGCTTAAATGGGATGAACTAAAAAGCAGGCCAGGCAAACACTCCAAATTTGATAGCATGTGGAGTGGCCCATTTATCATCACTGGATGCAAGGAGCATAATGCATTCCATTTATCATATGGATGGAGAAAAGTTGCCTATCCCAGTTAATGGGATACACCTGAAAAGGTATTTTGAGGTATGATCTGCCTTTGTGAATAGTAGGTTAGGTTTTTTTCTTTCAATAAGTGTTGTTGTACCACAGTTTAGATGCTTTTTATTTTCCCTAAGTGTTGTCTAGCATAGTTAGATAGTTGCCTTTCTACATTTTTGCTTTTGCTTAGGTTTTCAGTGTCTTTCACTATTGTTTTACTGAGTTGCAGAAGTCAAAAATTTATTTGTCCAAGTGTTTTGGAAGTCTCTGAGTGACCCCATGCCCAATGGATAAGGTCTAGGCATCTGGTCTGATGTTTAGCAGGAAAACATAAAGCAAATGTCACAAAAAATGTTACCTAATTTCACTACTAGCTCAATCAGGTAGAGCTTTTGAAGTTTTTAAAGAAGAGAAAGGTACATTTTATTGTTGTTGTATTGTATCCATGTGCACAAATAAAACAAATTTAGATTACAATGCCAATTTGCATTTTAGATGCATAGCTTATTTGAAAGATTGTACAAATCTTTTAGAGGAAAAGTAATCTTTATTTGAAAAATAAATGTATAAGGTCTCACACAAGCCGTGAGACTAACTTATTCATTGCAAATGAAAATAAAGTCTGTGCATTTATAGAAAATTAAAGAAATAAATGTGCAAATGTTACAGGGTGACTCATCATTGCCTGAATGACGAGTCTTGGTCTTGCTTGTGTTGTCTTGCGTCATCACGTGTTGTCCGCATGTCCTGCATCCAGCTGTTATCTCCTTGTTGCCTCTAGTTATCTGCATTAGAGGTTAAAAATTGATGTTAGAGCAATGACGAGGCATCATATAACATATGACATATATCTACAAACAAACAGTCTAATTTTTAGATGCAATAAACCCGTTAGTATCACATGGACCTTCAAGAAAGCAACAGGATAATCAAGAACATCAATCACATGCTGCATTATTTTCCTAACATGTTTGTTTCCTGTGCAGGTATAGAGCAAGTTATGCTACTGACTTGTTTACCTGATTTCAGCATGTGGAGTGAAATGGGCTCCCATAAGGGTTGAGCCCAGCATGTTGCCTTATTATGCTTTAAAGAGGCATAGAAAGAGTAAACCAGTGGAATGATTTCTATGCAGTCCAGAGACATGAGTTTTACTAAATATATTGCATTGTCAGGACCAAGCCAATAGTGACCTTTATCACAGTCCAATAGTCTCATACAAAATGTAGTGATCTCAATTGAACAAGATTGAGCATACAAAGAGTTGACAGTGATAAGGACTTATCAAGAAGAAAAGTTAAAACATAGTCACATCTGATATTGGACAGTCCTAAAGAGTCACAAGGACTGTTATCAAGATGTCAAAGGGAAAAAAATCTCAAAGGTATGACAACATTGGGACAGTAAGAGCTGTCATAAGACCTCACAGAAACAGACATGGATTGAAAGCCAAGTAATGTGAACATGTTAACAATGAAGACATTTATCCAACAACAATAGTTGAGTGACAACAACTATCATGCCAGGGATAGTCTTATGACTATGAATAGTCATCAACAAATAGAGATAGTCAAAATTAAATGGAAGTCAAAGTGATGCCACAAGGTAGATGGTGATGAGAATCACAAGGTTGACAATTTAAATGATAAAAGAAACACAGTGAATATTGTAGATCACTGCCCAAGCTGTTGAGTAAGTAAAGCCAATAGTGAACTTTATCACTGTCAGAGCAACAAAAGATGCATTAATTTTTGTCACTGTTAAGATACAAAACTTGAAGAAGCATAATGAGTAAATAGGCTTGACAGCAAGGGTGTCTTTTCAATATGGTTCTAGGAAAATGACAGTAAGCAATGATAAATGATAGTGACCATGAAATTGTTTCTCAAACTACACATGCTTAGGTTACAGAGTACCTCATTGATAAATGAAAAGCAAATCTGTTGCTACCCAAAATAATGCATTAGTATGTTCATTGACAAATGAAACAAATGTAACAACAAAGGTTGAATATTATTGTCCAAGTGCTACTAATACACCTTGAATGTTCATATTCACTGGAAAGACACAATGATTTATTACTGTCAAGGTCTGGAAGAAATCAAAAGATAAAAAATGATATATAGCCATTATACAAAGGAGACAGAGCCATACAAGGATTATTATATAGTCTAGAGATCTGAACATTCATGCAAGAGTAGTGGTTTGTGGATCCAAAGCTGATAGTTACAGGTAATCCATACAGTCCAAATGCTTAAGTGAAAATAAGATGCTACAAGCATGTCAACAGTTGTAGTTGTAATGACAACATAAGGCAATTGTTACCTAATAACTGTCATATGTAAGATAGAACATGTGCGATGCAACCAATATGATAATGCATGCCAACATCCAACATACATTTTATTCTTGAAAAGAATATCTCTAGAATGCTTTTGCCATGAAAAATGCAATAAACTGTAGCAGAGAAGACCTTGAGCAAATGGTAAAAAATCACAAAAGATATAGGATCTAGAGCTATAGAAGATGCATTCAACAGAAGTTATTAGTGAGTATATGTTATGTCCAAATACAGTAAGGGTTTTTTCTTTACAAAACCTACTGTATTTTACTTTCAATGATGAATACTGGATTCAAATAGTAGAGGAAGTAAAATACAGTTAGGGTTTGCTTGATAAAACCCTTAGATACAAAATTTTCATGGCAATAATAGGTTTGTTGTTACAATAAAAGGAAAAGCATGATAATATCACATGCACAAAATCTTATCATACAGAAACAAATTCTTTCTTCTACTTCTGTAGCTTTTCACCAAGAAATATAGTCATTTAAGCATGAGAAATAGTTGGTATGGCTGCACATTGAAAGAAAATAAGAAATGTATCATATACTAAGTAGTAAAAATAGAAATAACACTGTTCTTTACAGTTTTTTATTTCAAAAAGTAAAGTTTTTTACTTGCCTATGGCTGTTGAAGCCTATTCACCAAGAAATGCAACTTAAATGCCTTGAAAACATTGAAATAAGCCTCTTTAGAGCTACAAAAGACTCCATGGTGGCGCACAGGAAGTAGAAAGTTGCAAAGATGAAAAAATGCAGAGTGAAATGCAAAAAAAAGATGTCTTTTTGTCATTAGGGTTTCAACCCTAAAAGAGTCTGATGGTTTTTTTTGTCATTGTTTTTACTTACTGCATCTTTTTCATAGGATAGCCTATGGTCAAGGCTTGAGACCTTTTGTGCTTAGCATTTGTTAATGCTTGTGTGCCACGATGCAAATATAGGTGTTTTAAGACTTTTTGGTATGCTTTATCCCTTACACACTATGATCAACACTTAGCTGCTTTTATTTTCTTTGCATTATAATCAAAATGTAAAACAATTTAACTTGAAATGATGACATATAAATCATTTAAGTTTATTGTTATTTTTAGATGCAAAGTATTGAGTGATCTTATTATGCCTTGTGTTATGCCAAGCATATAGGAGGTAGTTGTGAGAGTTGACTAACATATGCAAGAAATTTAGGCGAAGATTGATTGGGTTTTATTGACTTTGGAGGGCAAATAGGAGATTTTTATGGACAATTTTATGTGTCATCATGTTAGACCAAGTCATGATTGACTTTTTCCCTCATTGTGAGCTCTTTTGGAGCAGATTTAGGTGCTATATTTTAGGATTTTTGAGGGCATCCGACCCAAAACAGTTAGAGACCCTATTTTGATGCAACTACCTTAGAGATCGATTTAGTCACATTTTTGACTCATTTGTAACTAGTTTTGATTATGCAAATTTTGGAGACTTGTGATTTTGATAATCCTTGCTCAAATTTTGACATGTTTTTGTAACTCATTATTACTTGATATGAAATACAGTGGAGACCTTGAGTATTATTGACTGAGGATTTTGCCTATTTACCCTTTACATCACTGTGCTTAGCAACTGATTGATCAAGTTATCTGTGAGGCAATTTTATTTCCTTTTAGCTTTGTCTTAGATTTGAGAGCCTTTATGCAGCAAACATACTAATGCAGGTTACAAGTTGTGTCAAAAAGGTGTGATTTACTTGTAGTTGTGAAGTTATCTTCCTCTTATAAGTTTGAACATTTGGACCTATTTGTGAAACACTTATGCAAAAAGTATAATAGTGGTAAGTCATGCACATAGTTTTTCTATCATCATACCAAGTGTATACAAGTCTAGATTTCATTATCTTTATCAGTCTGGTGTATCACTCTTTTATTTTCATTTTCAGTTTAGCTTTATGAATTTCCTCCTTCCCTTTTGTTTACAAAATTCATTAGTTTAGGTGATAACCGGCTAGGAAGCTAACCTTCTCTGGAGGTTGACCTCTATTTTTAAGTTACCCACAACTTTAGAGGTCTTCCCATGTTTCAATAGATTGTTGAACTTCACATTCAACATGGTGTAAATCTCATTGACAACAGGGCTACAACAACTTCTTGAGTCAAGTTGTGATGCTGCATAAAGCATGCTAGGGTTTCCATGATCATGGTGACTTGTTCCCTTCATGCTTTGTTCTAGCATTCCATTCTACTTAAGATTTGCCTCTACCCTCCTAGGGCACACGCTCTTTGAGATATCATCATTTCTATTGTTGAGGTAGAAGCACTATTCATGGAGCTTGACTTAGGTAAGCTCCTAAATAACACCCAACCATTTTCCTTCTTGTGTGTGTGCAGGTAACATCTAGAGGAATCTATAGAAAACAAGTTACAGGAAGTAGGAACACAGAAGGGTGAAGACACAAGAAGTTTAACCTTCTGAAAAACCCTAATCAGGGTCTAGGGTGCCCAAGTGCCATGGTCCTTTAGGCTTATGAACCCGGATCTAGGTTCTCCTCTGTGCATTGGTCTTTGTTGTGCTTTTAGATTGTCTGTATCTATTTTGATAGTCTGTTATGCTCCGATGTTGCTCAATTAGGGTTTCATGTTTTGCCCTAGTTTGATTGTTGGATTTGGTTGATTATCCTCTATACAACAAAGGGAGGAAACCCCTAAAGTTTGGCTCTCCTCGGGTATAATCCAAGCTTGGTTTGTGTTCCAATGTTAATAGAAGAGGGTTTGACCTAGTTAACCTTGTTAGGCTAAGTCATTCTTTTCTATCAAACACAAGTATATAAAATATGTTTCCCCTTACCAAATATTACTTTAAGAGTTTACTATTTATGTTCTTACTCTCTTAACATTATTCACCAAAACTACATGTGAGACTTCCAAATATTATTTATACTACTCACCTTCTATACAAAAAAATGAATGAAAACATTGGTAATCCAACTATTGTTATCACCTATCCTTGAATTATCAGTTGACTCACTATCCCTCCTCATTTTGACCCAAGTTTTTCCTTTCTCACTCATATTGTTCACCATTAGATTTTTTTCATTTCTCTTACCCCTTTTTGCATCCCTATCTTGTGTTTCTTTCATAACTTTGTTCTTTTGCTTCTTCTTTTTGCCTTCCTTTTCTCTCTAGTACATCCAAGATTTTGATTTAGAATAATGGACTTCATAGTGTACCATTTGTTTATGCACTTAGGATGATGATGAGTTTTCCAAAACCCCTCTTCTATATATTCTTTCCTTGTATGTCTTACACTTACCATTCCACACATAATTTACATATTACTTTTTCCTGCTTGCATCCATTACACACATTGACACCTGCCATGGAAAATTCTTTCCTTAATCATATAGACTTGGGATATTTGATCCATGCATACACTCCATCCATATCCATACCTTATCCTTACTACCATATGCTAAGTTGGATGTCCATAATCAGGTCTAGGATTACTTCTCTCCTTCCACTTTTCTTGATATATAAAACTTTGAAATGACTCTTAGAACCTCATGTTGGATCATTTCCCCCTCTTTCCTTGTATGAGGAATAAGTAAAAAAAGAATGCAAATGTACCCAAAAAAATATCCATAATCACTTGGTCTAATCTTCAGTGATAAGACCTTGTATCTTACTAGTTTCATTGGGTTATATCATAGGGGTGGCATCATCAAAACAAAAGAAAGAATAAAAAATTAAAAGCATGCAAGCCTAAGAGATGAATTTCAAATCCATATCAAAGCAACTTGAAGGCCATATTAAATCAAACTAATCACTCTACCAAACTTGAGATGTCTCAGTTTCCTTTATTTTCCTTGTTTTGGTCCACCATGAGTCATTCTAGAATAGATCTTGAGCTAGGATGCCTTCTTTCCCTTTCTTCTAGTATCCATGGCCTAAGTGTGCACATTTACTTCAACATATTCCATCCATCCCTTCCATATCCCAACCCCCCTATACACTTGACTATCCCTCTTTGTCCCTCAAAATCCTTAGTTTTATATAATGAAATGTTTGAGCAATCCATGGCAATGCATCACCACTCTCATCCGCATTGGATCCAATTTTTTGTACCTTCCATACCTACCCTTGCTACCACATTATCCTTTTTGCATCCCATCCAACATCGAAAGCCATATAACAAAGGAATTAAGTAAGCCTCTTGTTGTCCTAGTGCATAAACCTGAGACTACGCTTTGAAACCAACTGATCTAAGTCACTGATCTTGAATGCCTTTTGATAGCCTTTTCTATTTACTTTTTTCATCTTTGATTTATTTCCCTCTTATTATTTTCTCATATTTTTCCTTTTCCTTTTGTTTCCTATTTTTGATATTCCAACCTTCATTTTACCTTGTTGCTTTTGATTGATCACCTTTGTGTCTTTCCATATGCTCTTCCTTTTTGATTGATCTCCCATATCTTTCCTTCCACCTATTTCTTCTTCCTTTACATATGATCTGTTGCTTTTGATTGATCTCCCATATCTTTCCTTCCACCTATTTCTTGTTCCTTTTCATTTGAATGTTTCTTGTAATTTTCTCTTTGTTTCCTTTTCCATATTCCTTCTCAGTCTTATTTTCTTCACAATTGTGACTCATGTCACTATGGTTAATTGGAGAATGATGATCCACACATATTCATTATTACATACACTATTATTAGAAGTAACATTGGTCTCATAATGAGATGTAATTTCAATATTTGTGTTTTTTGTTGCTTTACGTTTGTCTTTGTGTGTTTCTTGTTTGCTCTCTTAAGTGTATTATCTTTGCTTTATCATTGTCCTACATTTGATTCATGGATCATCTTCAAAAAATTATTGGCTCCTATATTTCTAGTGATCATTTCCATTCATTTATAATATCCTTTGACCATGAGTGGGGGCATTACCTTAAGGCTCCCCTTTGTTTCCATCATTATGCCACTTGGTCACTTGGGGCATACAACACTTGTTTCCCTTGTTTCCCTTGTGACCTTTTATCTTTTATCATCTCTTGGGGGCATGACCTAGATGCTCCTCCTCTTAATCATCTTCCCATTTCCCTACATCAAAATCCTTGGCATTGCTTCACTCCTTCCCCCCTTAACCACTATCCTTAATTTGATTGTCTCTCTACATTGCTTTCTTTCACTATTCAACTCAATGGGGGCCATATATCCTACGTCACTTGCTATTGCTCATTGAGATTTTTGAACATTAAACATGACCTAATAACTATCCTACCTCATCACCTTAGGCCTAGTTGGCCTCTCTATCTAATTGGGTGGTTACCTTATAGCCATTAACAATATCATCAATTACTAAATTTCTAATTTCTATTTCCAATTTGGGTGGCAATCATTAATAACTAGGGTGGAAACCACCAAAAAAAAAAATATTTTAGTTGGTAACCTATAGCTAGAGTGAAAAATACCAAATAACCATTTATCCAACTTCTAGTTTTCAGTTTCCAATTAGGTCAACTATTGTCTTTAGCTATGGGTGGCAACTTCTAATAGCCAAGGGTGGAAACATTAAAGCCATTTATCCATTTTCCTTTTTTCCTTTGATTATCATCATCAACACCTTTTACCATTGGCATAGGATAGCCCCATTTATGGGTGGCTACTTTATAGACCTTGTTGTTGTATCCAATTTACATTGCCAAGGTGTTCATCTTTTTTCTATTGTAGGTCATTGGTGTGCTTCCTTACCTTAGTTCTTCTATGGATTAGATATTCATATATCTCTCCCCAAAAACATAATGGTTAATTTTTCTGGGTAACCTTTTCAATATTTTTCACTATCATTGCATGGCATCTTTACATTTATATATGCATGTTCATGTTTCCTATATGTATGATTGTGCTTTCCATGTTCGTGTTTATTATATGTATGTGTTTTCTTTATGTCTTTGTCTTGTGTTGTGTTTCCTATGTTTGTGTTAAATGTATTTGTGGTTCCATTTCTATCGTATGTGTTAGCCTAGTTTGCTCATGTTAGTGTATAGTAACTAATTTTCACATGGATGATTTGCAAAAATAAATATAGGTGCAAGAATGAAGAATCTAGACAAGTCCAAAAATGGTATAATGTATCCTTTGCATTTATTTACTATACTCTACTTTAGTAGACTTCCTCCTCTAGCCTCATAAGCCTACTAAAGTGGGGGGGAAATGTAAGATAAGAAATTGTATACTCTACAATTCTCTTTCTTGTATTTTGTACTTATTTTATCTTATGTGTGTTTTGTGCCCTTTGCCCCCTATTTTTACCCTAGTTGATAGTTTCATATACCCAGTCCTAGTTCCCCTTTTTCATCATAACCCCTTAGCCTATGTTTTTCTTTTAATTTAATATTTCCCCCTTTAATTATCCTTCCCCTAGGTGTTTTCCACTTTTCATGTTCCCCTTACCCCTTCCTTATAACCACTTTTTTGACCTTTTAACAAATCAACCAATCTCCTATGTCTCTAGTGTAAAATCAATTTTTTTGGATTTTAAAATATGTATCCTAAAATTAATCTTGATTAATGACTAACACCTTTAGATGGCCTACTTTACTCATGATCTTTCATAGAAAATTGTACTTGTGGCATGTGATTACTATTCGGACTAGTCATTTTTTCTAATCAAGTTCAATTTTTGATAGGATGAACATTAATTATCTCAGGATGAGCTAGTTTTCCTCTTTGAATTCCCTCCAAAAATTTGATAAAATAGGCCTCCTATGCCTAATTTTTACATAGAAGATATTGTGATGTTTAGAATGCAACCCAAGCACAAATGTGAATGAGTTAGACCCTGACACAACACATGGGACTGTGAACCCTTGTAGAGGTAACCTCCTATTCACTCCTGCTCTCGTGGTAAGAGTCGATCAAGTGGTGGTGACATTGAGGGGTTGTCCTATTCCCTTGGGAGAAAGACTTTGTGGGTCACAATTAGGGTGATTAGGCTTGTCTGTTGGTCATTTGTGTTATTGTTATGGGGATCATTTTCATTCTATTGTTGTTGAGTTTGTTGTATGGGTGTTGTTGTGATTGTGTTGAACTCACACAGTTGAAGGAGTAACTCTTGAAATAAGTTGAGGTCCCCATTATCTTCTTCTCTTATAATTCATAAGTTGTGTGCAACTTCTTGATCTAAACTTTGTTGAAGATTTGATCTTGGATTTGAAAGATTTTGTTAATGTGCATTATAACTATTTCTTATATAATTTGGTCCAAGATGTCAATTTCTTCCTAAATATATTCTTCTATTGGGTTTTCTTTTTCTAGAAGCTTAATTCTGATTTCCTCCAAGACTTGTTTTATCTTGTCTTCTTTCACACTAGGGAACATTGGGTGCTTAGCGGAGAAGATTTGGATGTTCAAGTGTTTTGAAGTTTATGATGATGTTTGTTTTCTTGGATGAAACCAAGGGCTTGTTTTGAAATGTTTGATGTTGATTGCCTCACGGTGAAAATGAGGGCTTGAAAGTTGCATGTTTTTGATAGTTTAGAATGGAGTCTCTAAATACAACTATAGCTATATGAATGCATGCACTTTTATTTATTTTTCCAATTTTGAGATGTTTTGATTACTACAAGATATAAAATATGTATGCAGTTATATGTATTTTCCTAAATGTAGTCTTCTACATTTTTTTTTTGTTTTTAAGATTTCTGATATTGCAATAATTTAATCTAATAAAGAAAAAATACAATTTAAGATAAGAAATTAAAAGAGCTTTCACCTAGAACTAGAAAAGCAATTAAAAATCAAGAAGAAATAAAAGAAATGTTTTACTTCTTCAAGAGCAATGGTGTTTTCTAATTACTAATTATACTCTAAAAAGCAATTAAAGAAATTGTATAATGGCACCAGTGTTGACAAAAAGTCCTTAGAGTTATAGCTATTCAGTAACCTTCTCCATAGTAGTGAAGTAGTACTTGATTATGGGAAAAGGGTAAGAAATATGAGGATATTTAAAAAAAAGAAAAAATAATGAAGTACAAATGCTTGTAAGGCTTAAAAAGTAAATAGGATCAAGGCATGTCCAAGAATCTTGGATGAACTAATTATTCTATGAGATATCTAATCTATGGATATCTAAGATAAAATCTTGAAAGCAAAAGGCTCAAGGCCTGTAAAGAAGCTTGCAAGAATCTTGAAGCATGTATGATGAGAATATTAGAAAATTCTACGTGTTGAAATGTGAAGAATGAAGGGGTATTTATAGGTAGTAATGAGAGGGAAGGGAAGAAGAGATAAGATTTAAAGAATTGGTTAACTCAAGAATAAATGGAAACAATTCCATGAATAGACAATGAGATAAGAAGAAAACAAGAAGAAAACTTGAGAAAACTAAAAGAAAATAGGAGTGAAGAGAAAATGGAAACATTTAGAAGAGATAAGAATTGATCATGAGTTCACAAAGGAAATAAAGTGAGAAAAGGATGATATGACATAGAAAAATGTGAGCTAAAATAGGCTAAAAATCAAGAAGAAAGGCTAAAATGAAGAGTTAATCTACACATTAAAAAATGATAGGGTTTCCTATTTTACCAGTGTTAGTTGCTTGGGTGAGCATGGAACATAAACGTAGGTTTCTTAGGTGACCAATAAGGTTTATGGGGTGACCCTAAATAGGTGAAATGAGAGGGTCAACAAGGCAACATGTAAAGTAGGGAAAGTCATTTAGGAGGTTAAACAAGGAGGCCAAAAAGACAAAAAGACAAAGGCATTGAGTCATCAAGACATGAAACCACTAGGAGAAGTATAATCATGCCTTTGAGAGTCATGAGCTGTGACCACCATATCATCATTGGACTACCATGCAAGTCTAACATGATTTTAATACTTACAAATACTAAGTTTTCACTTGAGAGCTTTGGTTGAACAATATTTTTTGAAAGTGTGAGCCCATGTTACTGTTTACAATATTTATATAGTGAATTATTTTTCATATAGGTATATAATATTTTCTAGAAGGTCTACATCAAAATTTATAGCTAATCTCTTTGTTTTGGTATAACATTTTCATATTTTTTACACTATCTTAGAGTGGTTTCTTTTTGGTTTTACTAATAAACCCCCTACATTTTCCTTATAATATTCCTACATCCTTCCTAAAATTTCCCTAATTAGTCTCCATCCATATCCCATTATTAACCTTTCCATTTGTCACATTTTCATTCCTCATCCACTCTTTGACACCATAAAGAGCCTCCCTATAGATTTTATTGGCATTTCCTCTTAGATTTCCTTTCCCTTTTGTCAAAACCATATCATTTCATTATATTAGTCATTCTAATTTGTAATTTATATTTGAGGTCCATTAGTGTCAATTTTTTCCTTCTCCATCACCCATCTCTCCTTTTCCTCTTTGTGAGCATTAAAGAGTGCTATCATAGGTTTTGCCTCCATTTTCTCTTATGAATCCTTTGTTGGTTTTAGGACAGACAACTGAGAGGGGGGGTGAATCAGTTGCCACCAAAATTTCCTTTCTTTAAACACTTAAATTCTTCTTATATTTCTACAGCATAATAATGATTTAATCATGGAAGCACAATGCAATAACTCAAGAGAAAAAACACATTCAACACATATGACACCAAGATTTTAACATGGAAAACCCAGTTAAGGGAAAAACCACAGGGTGACTAACCCAAGATTGCATTCTCTGTTAAAAGAATAAAAAGAACAAAAATGACACTTGCCAATTAGGGCTCACTGCCCAAGCACACTGCTCACAAGAGGCCCGCTGCCTACAGGAGACACACTGTCTACAAAATAATATAAATATTACATACTTGAACTGGAGATTAGCATCTTCACCATGCTTGGAATAGTTCCATTTAATCTCAACACTTCTGCTCTACTTTTCACTCCTCTCCTCTCTATATCTTTCTCATCATAACCAAGGATACTTTTAAATGACTTCACAAATCTTATTTATACAAGACATCGACTGTGGAATGATCATCAAAGTCGGCACAACACATACTGTATTTTATTACAAAGCAATTACACAAATACAACTTGACTTATTACAAAAAATCCATGCGCGTCACTACCCTATCGGCCATGCATATCTGAGACTTCAATCTTCTTTAAGGAACACACCATGCTTCCTAAAACATCTTCAAGATCATCCGCAACATGTGTAGAACATCCGATCAGCCAAAATTAGGAAGAACACCATCACCCGAAGGTAAATCTTCAATTACGAGCTCAATCTTTAATGCGGACTGCCAACACAAACTGGACACAATCTAGAGACCCCCACAAGCTTGCCTGAATCACCAAGAACATCCACACTACTTCTGCTTACTGAAATCATTCGCATCTTCATCCAGAACCTTAAGAGCACAGTCTGTCATCACTGTCACATTAGAATAATTTCTTGCGAATCTCCAGACCACGAACCAATTGAGTTGTCAATTCACATTAGCTTCCTAAACAAGCCACCAAATCCGCAGAACAAGAAATTGCATTTCCAGGTCTCACCGGGCCTATTTGTGTCACTCTGTTACCTCTGAATAGCTACCAGAACTAGTTTTAGTCATATGGCCATAACTTCTCCAAATCTTCATGCGGACCTCTCAAATCTTGACTAGATCATCTTTAGACACATATCTACAAACCCTTTGATGCACATTCTCTAATCTTCATCTAGCTGGGGTCTTCACTTCATAGAGCTTCACTGTCTTTACTATTCTTCTATGTTTCTGATAGGACTAATTTTCTCAATATCCTTAGCACACAGCTCATCCAATCCTTGACATCAATGCAACAGGAGTATGTTGACATCAATGACAACACCAGTTAGGCCCATACTTGCAACAATCTCACCCTTTGTCATTGATGGAAACATATGATGTGAAAAATTATTTTAACCATCAAGACAACTTCTCCTCACTAACTGACATAGCTCCCCCTATCAACAACAATCATTCATATGTCTTCTCTTTCTTTACTGCTCCCCCTTTGATCAACAACCACTTTTGTTTTTCACATATCTTCTCTCCCCCTTTGACATTAATGGCAAAGGGCACATACTTGCATCAATACTTCAGAATCTTATAGATTGCTCCCCCTGAGTAGTAGCTTCCTATCATCAATCTGGACCACAAGATATGACTGTGAGATCCATTGGACTGATGCACATCAATGCACCTTAATTCAATAACCCTTAACTTCTCCCTAAGATACTCAAAAGAGTCCTTAGGTAGAGGTTTAGTAAAAATGTCTGCAATTTGATCTTTTGAGGGCACAAACTTCAATCTGACTTCATTCTTGTTCACCTGCTCTCTCAAAAAGTGAAACTTGATGGATATATGTTTTTTCTTTGAGTGCAACACCAGATTTTTTGATATATTTATTATACTTGAGTTATCACAGAAGATTGTGATAGGTTCTTCATACTCCACTCTGATGTCTCTTAACATTTTCTTCATCCACAATACTTGAGTGCAACTACCTACTGCTGCAATATACTCTACTTCTGCAGTGGACAAAGATATTCCCTCTTGTTTCTTGTTCAGCCAAGATACCAATCTTTTCCCCAAAAAGAATGCACCACCACTGGTACTCTTTCGGTCATCCACATCTCCTGCCCAATCAGCATCTGTATATGCATGAAGAGAGAAATCATGATCCCTAGGATACCATAAACCATACTCAACTGTTCCCTTTAGATATCTGAGAATTCTCTTGATTGCCATGACATGAGATTCTCTAGGATCAGCCTGGAATCTGGCAACAAGACCAACACATTCATAATGTCAGGTCTAGTTTGAGTAAGATATAGTAGTCCTCCAATCATTGACCTGTACTTTTTCTGATCATCCTTAGGAGATTCATCATCTTTGCTCAGTTTACACCCAGTTGCCATGGGAGTATTCATTGGCTTTGAATCTTCCATCCCAAATTTATTCAACAATTATTTCACATATTTGGTTTGTGATATGAAGATTCCTTTCTTTGTTTGAGTGTTTTGCAGACCCAAGAAGAAATTTATTTCCCCAAACATAGACATCTCAAATTCACTTTTCATTTGATTTGCAAAAGTCTTGCACATACTATCTTTTCCTCCAAAAATGATATCATCAACATATACTTCAACAATCAAGATATTTTCATGATCAATCTTGAAGTACAAGTTACTATCAGTAGTACCTTTGTTGAAACCAATCTTTAAAAGATGTTTATCCAATCTTTCATACTAGGCCCTGGGGGCTTGTTTTAGTCCATACAATGCTTTCTTCAACTTGCAGACCATACCACCATGATCAGAGAATTGAAATCCATCTGGTTGCTCAATGTATACTTCTTCCAAATCACCATTCAGGAAGGCAGACTTGACATCCATGTAATATACTTTGAAATCCTTGAAGATAGCAAAAGCAAGAAATAATCTGACTGCTTCAATTCTTTCCATCGAAGCAAAAGTTTCTTCAAAGTCAACTCCTTCTACTTGAAAATAACCCTTACAAACCAATCTGGCTTTGTTTCTGACTACTTCACCATCTTCATTCAGTTTATTCTGGAAGACCCACTTAGTCCCAATCACATTTTTGTTTTTAGGTCTGAGAACAAGATCCCAAGTGTGATTTTTCTCAATCTGCATCAACTCTTCCTCCATTGCTTTAGCCCAGCTTTCATCATTGCATGCATCACTTACTATTTTTGGTTCAATCTTTGAAATTAGATAATACTTCTCTGAATCTTGAGCAATCTTTCTTCTTGTTTGAACACCTTTGCTTCTATCTCCTATGATCTAGTCTTTAGAATGATTCAGTCTTACATACCTGGGAGTTTTGGGAATTTCTTGCACTTCTATTTCTTGGATAGATTCATTCAAACTTATCTCTTCTTCTTGTATTTCAGGATTCTCTGGATCAATCTGAATCTGAACTATAGATGGGGCTTGATCTTCTTGGACCAAAACATCATTCTGATCATCTGCTTCATACTCATAAAACCTTGAGGGATTTTCAATGCCTTCATCAACCTTCACATTTGTACTTTCTACAATCTTTCTTAATCTCTTGTTATAACACCTGTATGCTTTGCTTTGAGTAGAGTAACCCAAGAATATTCTTTCATCACTTCTAGCATCAAATTTTCCAAGGTCTTCATCTCTTTTAATGTAACATTTACTACCAAAGACTCTGAAGTACTTCATAGTAGGAGTGATACCAAACCAGAGTTCATAAGGGATCTTACCAGTATTGCTTCTGATTTGTACTCGATTAAGAGTATAGACAACAGTGCTTACAACCTCTCTCCAGTAGATCTGAGGGACATTTTCTTCCATCATCATGGTTCTAGATGCTTCCTGGATGGTCCGGTTCTTTCTCTCCACTACTCCATTCTGCTGTGGAGTCCTTGGAGTAGATAACTGTCTCTTTATCCCATGCTTCTCACAGAATTCTATGAAGTCTCTGGATGTGAATTCATCACCTCTATCAGACCTAAGACATTTTATGTTTTACCCAGTTTCATTTTCTACCATAGCCTTGAATATTTTGAACTTCTCAAGAGCTTCAGATTTCTCTTTCAGGAAAGTCACCCACATCATCAGGGAGTGGTCATAAATCAGTAACATGAAATATCTATCATCTTGTAGGATCTTGATTCTTGCCGGTCCACATAGATCAGTGTGTACTAAGTCTAACAATCTGGTAGAAGATTGTTCCTTACTTTTAAATGTGACTCTTCTCTGCTTACCCAACTGACATTCTTTGCACAAACTGTTAGTAGGTTTCACCAGTCTTGGAAGATCTCTTATAGCCTGAGTGCTTCTTATCTTGATGATATTATCAAAATTTACATGACACATTCTCCTATGCCACAACCAACTTTGATCAATTTGAACAAATAAACAACTTTTGCCAATGCCAACCAATTGGAAGATGTTACCTTTTGTTTGAGTACCAGATGCAATCCTAGTTCCAGAGCTTTCAAAGATTTTGCATTTTCCATTTTTGAAATAGAGATCATAGCCTTTGTCTACCAACTACCCAACACTGAGAAGATTATTCTTTAGACCTTCAACATACAATACATCACTAGTTTTGTTCTTTCCATCAAAAGAAATAGTTCCCTGCCTTTGATTCTGCCAGCAGAATTATGACCAAATTTTACAACTCCTCCTTCATATCTTTCCAAATCTATGAACTTATTTTTATCACCAGTCATATGGTGGGAGCATCCATTGTCAATGACCCATTCATCCATTTCTTCAACTTGAGCAGCCAGAGCTCTTTCTACCATTTTATGATTGACGGATTCAATGGGCATTGGATCTTCTTCCTTGATGGCAATAAACACCCAGTCAATTCCAGACTTGTTTCCTATCTCAGATTCATCATCTGTTACTCCTTCATCATCATCATCTTCTTGGACATAGTAACATTTCTTTTGGAATCTTGATCTATTAGGATTTGTCCTTGAAAATCTTTCTGGACACCTTGAGGCAAAATGACCAATCTTGTTGCAGTTGAAACATTTGAAGGGCAATTTTCCTTCATACTTACCAGATCCTCTTTACAGTCTTTTTACAATAAGGGCTTCAAGTTGAGTATCTTCTACCTCATCTTCTTCCAGATCTTTTCTTTCTTTTTCATACCATGATAATTTCTTTGAGGAATTCTCTCCTGGATCATACCTTTGTTTGCCTTTTACAGAGGCACTAGCTTTGAATGTAGATTCAGTCTTGGGAGGTGCATCTCCAAACTTGACTAATTCAAATGTAGCTAATTTCCTAACCAATTGATCCCTTGTGATATTTCATAAAGATCTGAATTCCTCAATAGTAGCAACCTTGTGTTTGTAAGCAGGAGGTAAGGATTTGAGAACTTTGGCGACAATCTCATCTTCATCCAAGGTTCCACCAGCACATCTAATGCCACAAATAAGTTCATTTACTTTTGGCATAAATGTAGGGATATTCTCATCTTCATTCATCTTCAGGTTTTTGAATTTTCTTTGCAGACTTTGTAGCTTGGCACATTTAACATATTTGTCTCCTTCATGCAGAAGTGCCAACTTTGACCAAATTTCATATGCAGTTTTTAAATCCATAACATTTGTCAGCGCTAAATCAGATAAGTCACTTAGTAAGGCTTCTTTAGCTTGAAGATTATCTTTGGCATCTCTGATTTCATCTATAGTTGTTAGACCATTCTTTGGAGGAATATACCTCTTTATAGTCATGTTCCAATATTGAATTCCCATACATTGTAAGTGACATTCCATGCGGCTTTTCTAAAGAGTGTAGTTTGTTCCATCAAACCTTGGACTATCCTTCTTGTAGGAAGACATCCTAGATCTCCTCAAGTGGTTAAGCTCTTTTAGAGGAACTTAGCTCTGATACCAATTGTTGGTTTTATGATAGACAACTGAGAGGGGGGGTGAATCAGTTGTCACCAAAATTTATGTTCTTTAAACACTTAAATTCTTCTTATATTTCTACAACATAATAATGATTTAATCATGGAAGCACAATGCAATAACTCAAGAGCAGAAACACATTCAACACATATGACACCAAGATTTTAATGTGGAAAACCTGGTTAAGGGAAAAACCACAGGGTGATTAACCCAAGATTGTATTCTCTGTTAAAAGAATAAGACAAAAATGGCACTTGCCAATTAGGGCTCACTGCCCGAGCACACTGCTCACAAGAGGCCCACTTCCTAGAGGAGACACACTGTCTACAAAATAATATAAATATTACATACTTGAACTAGAGATTAACATCTTCACCATGCTTGGAATAGTTCTATTTAATCTCAACACTTCTACTCTGCTTTTCGCTCCTCTCCTCTCTATATCTTTCTCATCATAACCAAGGATACTTTGAAATGACTTCACAGATCTTATTTATACAAGACATTAACTTTGGAATGATCATCAAAGTCGGCACAACACATACTGTATTTTATTACAGAGCAATTACACAAATACAACTTGACTTATTACAAAAACTTCATGCGTGTCACTACCCTATCGGCCACACATATCTAGGACTTCAATCTTCTTCGAGGAACACACCATGCTTCCTAAAACATCTTCAAGATCATTCACAACATGTGTAGAACATCCAGTTGGCCAAAATTAGGAAGAACACCATCACTCGAAGGTAAATCTTCAATTATGAGCTCAATCTTCAATGCGGACTGCCAACACAAACTAGACACAATCTAGAGACCCCCACAAGCTTGCCTGAATCACCAAGAACATCCACACTACTTCTTCTTACTGAAATCATTCACATCTTCATCTGGAACCTCAAGAACATAGTATGTCATCACTGTCACATTAGAATAATTGCTTACGAACCTCCAGACCATGAACCAATTGAGTTGTCAATTCACATTGGCTTCCTAAACAAGCCACCAAATTTGCAGAACAAGATATTGCAATTTGGGATCTCAGCGGACCTATTTGTGTCACTCTATTACCTCTGAATAGCTGCCAAAACTAGTTTTACTCATATGGCCATAACTTCTCCAAATCTTCATGCAGACCTCTCAAATCTTGACTGGATCATCTTTAGACACATATCTACAAACCCTTTGATGTGCATTCTTTGATCTTCATCTAGTTGGAGTCTTAACTTCATAGAGCCTCACTATCTTTACTGTTCTTCTCTGTTTCTGATAGGACTAATTTTCTCAATATCCTCAGCACACAGCTCATTCAATCCTTGACATCAATGCAACAGGAGTATGTTGACATCAATGACAACATCAGTTAGGCCCATACTTGCAACATCCTTATCCACTTGTCAAATCCCTCTCATACCCCTATCACATTAGTCACATTCAATTTTACCTCAAATTTTTTATCTTGGGTTTTCATTTTGTTTCCATTTTCCAACCCTAGCTCAACTCTCTACTTTAGAAACCCTTAAATAACTAGTTTCAATTTTGCCTCCTTGTTTTCTTACAAACCCATATAATTTTTCCATAAAGTTATGTTGTCCACCCCTTAATTCAATCCTCTTTAGACTAGCTTTTTAACCCTTTTTCCATTTTTCCATTTTGGTCTCCCCATTTTTCTCCTCACCTAGACCTTGTTGTGTCTTTATCATTATTTTCATTTATCGTATGCAATAGAATGTCATCTTTATACCTAGAATTAGTGTGATTTCTAAGTATAGGCTCTATATTAGTGTTTTTACAAGTATTTTTTCTATGTGGACTTTTCTCGAATGCCCACAAGAGGAGTGACTGAGGTAGGCTCCACTTTAACCATTATATTTTGCAAGATTTCATTTGTACAGCATTTTATCTTGTAGGTTAAAAATACAAGAGAATCTGTACAAAATCCTGAAGAGTTCCAAGAGAGAAAATTGTTAGAAATTTTGAGAAGATCCTTTCTATAAAATTTTGAAACTTTCTAAAAACTTGGACTAGGCCATACAATTGGCCAACCATGAGGACTAGACTAACCACTAGGCCAATGGGAAAGTTAACGACCTAGTCATGGGCTTTATTTTGACCAAATTTTAGTTGAAATGTCTCTTACAACATGTACAACAAGTTTCTAATGTGTATTTTCTAGTTTTCTAGGCGTATCTCTCTAGGCTATGTGTGTTTCTGGACCATTTTGAGGTATAGGACTAGGCTAACAAGTAGGATCAAGCTATTGACTTGGATGAAATCTTTAACACATAGGTCCTAAAGTCATAATTTAACAAAAAGTAGTTTGCTAGATCTTGAAGATGTCCCGATTCTAGAACTATTGATAACATTAACCTACAAGTGCATGTGTTCTATGCCATTTTCCCTTCCTCTTACCTATCCTAGGTTATGAGTCTTTTTTTCTAGTTTGTCGCATGATGTTTGTCCAATTTGCTATCATGCTATTATTCCTAGATCATCGTGATTGTCATTTAGTGTTAGGCTAGTAGGAGATATCCTTATGCAACATTAATTTGAATTAGTTGTACATGTAATCACACATTAAAGTAGCCACTTTTTACCTAAAAAGGTTCATATTTTAGATTCTTTCACTATCCATCAACCAACAATCCATATGGTGGTCTCCCACCATCACGTTTCAAGATAATCCATTGGTGGTGATGCTTTTATGCACTCTCTTAAGTTCTACAAAAGAGGATTTAGGCATATAAAAACACTTTTACTACAAGATTAATTCCATTTGGTTTTCTTAGCCACATGTCATGGCTAAGTTTAAATTATGTCCTTCAGGAAAATAAACTTTTCAAACAATAATTTAGATAATGCCATCATAGCACCCACCCAAAATCTATACATGCTCTACTAATCACTAGTGGACAGACTTGAAGTGGTATTTTGATACTCCCTTTTATAATTATACTCCTATAAAAGGATACATGTGGTTGTTATTATCTTTTACTATGATTCAAAAGCTTAATTTTAGTTGTTCCTTGCAATATCCTTTCATGCAGGACAAATGATTTCAAACAATCTAGAAAGTGATTGTAGAACCCAAGATTGCTCATTTTGCATGGTGTTTGTTATATCATTACCTTCTTACAGGCCTTCCTTTACATATTTTTGGTTATGCACCTATTCATAAAGTGCTTGGAAATAGATTCATGATTTCTTTTGACGATTTTGGTATGAGCCTTTCACATGGAATATTGTGGTGTTGGATGATGGGGACAAATACCTAACTAGGCTCTCCTAGCTATGGTATACTTTTAGACTAGAAATCCTTTTTGGCATATGGAAAGTTAGGAATCCTAGTATACTTAATAATTGTAATGTTGATTGTATTTTTCTACTCACATCAAATCACTATTGATTTCTAATGTGCTAATACATATACAAGTGTAGGCCAATAAAATGGCCCTTGAAGTGTAACATCTTTAGACTCCATTGTGTCATTCTAGAATGCATCCTACATGGTTTCCAAGGTTCCTCCTTCTTCACCTACTCATGTCAAATCCCCCAATAGGGGTAGTGGCATATCTTCTTAGATTCCTTATGGTGTCACTCTCATAGTCAATGGAGAGGCTTTACTTCACCTCCAATTGGGTAGCCTTCTATCTAGACTCCTCTAGATGGCCACAAGGGTAGATGGTTGACACATTCTTACCATTCTTTGTCATCCTCTCAAAGGTATAGGTACGCCCTTGGTGATTTAGGAAATATTCTTTAATTAACACTTGTCATCTTCCCACGATAGAGTGCTTAGTAACAAGTAAGTGTACAAAACGCGCAACAAGATAGACTTGAGGATAAAGAAGATACTATTATCACTAGTTAGGAGCCTACAGAAGAGGGCAACATCCTACCTTCTAAGGGGTGGGGTAACCCTGATGATCAAGACTCCCCTCTCACTACTAGTTTTATTTCTCTTGATAACTTAAATTGCTTTTTGTTTATGTTATTTTATGAACATGTGACTTAGATGATTGTTTCCTTTTGGGGGTCATGGCTTATGTGGCTATTTCATTTTTGGGGCCACTCATTATTTAAAACTTCATCATCTAGTTTAGCTTATTTGATTTTGGATTGTGATTCCATGTTGCTAGCTATTTTTAGGATTAGCTTTATTTTTTAAACTTTATTTTAATATATAGTCTAATTCATAAAAAATATTAATAAAATTTCAACTATAAAAAATAACTATATTCTTAGTTTTACTATATATTTAAATAAAATTTCTAAATTTACAAAAATCTATTTTATACATGCATGCATGAATACATACATACATACATATATGTGTATATATACATATACATGTTATATGTATATGTACATCCATATGTATATAACACACACACAAGGAAAAAACTAAAAAACTAAAAAAACCAGGGAAAAATTATCTATTTAATCAAACAACTTTTCAAGAATGTCTCACCAAATGAGTGACACTTTCCTTATATAGAAAAGGAAAGGGTTCAATTGGAAGGGGTTTTGATTAGAACCCTTTTGACTAAACTCTACATCACCTATCACTAACATATCAGTTCCACATTGAAGCTAACAATGTGTCATCATTGTAGGATAATGTGTTTCAATAGGGCAACCCCCTTTTTGATCAAACCTTGTTTTGTGGCATAATTAGCCTAATGCAGTTTTATGTAATTTTTTGATTTGGCCCAAAAGTGGGACATAGTATTGTGCACCCACCCTTATCAAAAGTATATATTTTTATGCATTCACTAAAACTTAAAGTTCACAATAAAGAAAAATATCACAAAAAAATGAAATTTGCTATAAAAATATACACTTTGGGCTACCTCAATTTTAGAACTTTTTTCAACAACTAAATTCTAATGTTAGTTTTACAAAAGAATAATATCCAAGTAATTTTAAAAATAAAAATGTAAACTACACTAATTTTTTTATATTTTATTAGTTTACATCATTTCAAAATTCAAAACATAGATGTAAGTTTTATGTGTTTCAAGTTAAAAAATTACATCACTATAATCTATTTCCTTTATATCACTATAATCTATATATCTTTAATAATTTTTTACATACACACATCAAACTTACAAGTTTTCTAACTAAATACACATGGATATATGTACATGTACATGTCATATAGGTTCCAGGATTAGGTCATGCTTCTTTTCAGACTCCTGTGCAAGCTCATTGTCTACATGATCCAAACCTTGGATGTCAGGTAATTTAGAAATTTCACAAGTATTAACTATTTATTTAAAATTAAAACAAGTTATATATATGTTTATAAAACTTTATGGTGTTTCATGTGCAGGGCTTGGGTCAGGGATCAAAACATGGCTTGAGCCAGGGATCAGGAAAGAGCTCGAGAAATAGTGAGGCTCAATCCATTCACCAAGATCTATTTAGACATTTATGAGTTGTTAAATTACATGAGTTGAACATGTTTTATATTTGTACATTTGGACATTATGAGTATATTTTAGAGACATTGTTATGAGTCACATGCACGTTTTATATTTACATTTGGACATTATAAGTATATATTTGGACATTATGCTTGTTTCTAGACATTATGAGTATGTTTTATATTTACATTATATATACATACATGTTTATGTTTTATATCTAGAGACAAACTCTTAAATTATGAGTCATGTACATGTTTTATATTTTAGTTTTATATCTTGGACATTTGGACATTATTGATTTATGATAGAACTTTATTTATGATGAAATTTACAAAGGTACCTGTATGTGTTGCAATATTAATATAATAAAATTATTTAATTATTATTTATGATGAAATTTGTAATGTATAGATTTTTCTTAGAAAAGTTATTTAATTAAATAAAATTATTTAATTAAATAAAATTATTTAATTATTTATTTATGATGAAATTTGTACATAGATTTTTCTTAGAAAAATTATTGAATTAATTATTTATGATGAAATTTGAACATAGATTTTTCTTAGAAAAATTATTTAATTAAATAAAATTATTTAATTAATTACTTATGATGAAATTTGTACATCTAGAGAAGCTCTTAAATTATGAGTTGAATATTGTTATGTCAGAAAATGTCTCCCTAGGACTTTTTCCCTCCTATGTTTAGCTCTCGAGTCCTCTAGAAAGCATTTTAATCATCTTGCATATTCTTGTTGACTCCTTATGAGAAAACCCTGAAGTTTTATGACAAATAGGACCTAGGGAGTGCTATTAAGATGAGTCCTGACCTAAATAGGGAGGGAGGACTTGGGTGCTTGTGCCCTAGTCCTACCCTATTTTAGGCATGACCTAAATTCAAGTGTCGATTATGTGACCATTAATTAGGTCCTATGCCAACATCTTAAGTTTGAATAACAAAATTCTTTGTGGGAATGTGTTTAGTTGCATATATAAGCATGTTTAGGGATTCATTTGTAAACTAGAAGATGATTATGAACTTTTGGCATGCTTGTGATTTTAGAGCATTCAGAGTATTCATTGTTGCAGAGCAAACTTGTCTTGTTATTGTGTTTGTTATGCAGATTTAGCTTCATCTTCTCATGATGTGAAAGACTTTCATCTATATGCAAGCTACACCTCCGAGGTGACATTTATTTGTGTTTTCAATCATTTATCAATTGGTTTTTGCCTCTATCCCACAGGGATACGCACTCTTTATCTGGCAACGGTGTTTGAAAGACTTGAATGTCTCTCTAGGGCTTGACTGAGGCAAGCCTCTAAACACCACAACCCCCAACCCCCTTTTCTGTGATTACAGGTTACAAGTTACAGAAGTGGAAGAAGTGAAGTTGTAGGAAAGCATAACAGAGTGTCAGAAGTGCAGAACAAAGTAGAAAAGTAGGACCTGGACTAAGGTGCCCACTCATTAGTCCTCTGGATCCTGAAACACAGAAATCACCAGAACAACAAAAACAAGTTGCAGGTGATCTTCAAAGATCCCAAAAGAAACTGGTACCTTGAACTAAATCACCCATTCATTAGTCCCTGACTTTTCTGGATACTGAATCTTGAAATCTGGTATGTATCTAATTGTCATTTGATATCTATGTGTGCGAGCATTTGTCGTGATTCATCCGTTTATTTACGATTTTACAAAATTAGGGTTTTAAGCATAATTGGACTTTAATCAATCAATTAGTTAGCAAATTCCAAGTTTTCTCTTCGTTCTAAGGGACACTAAATCTATAGCAGAGTCCTCTTGTAAGAGATTGTGGCTTCACTCGATTTATGTCCTTGAATATAAGGTGTGAAAGGAGGATTTAACCTTGAAATTGAAACCCCTCTTTTCTCACGAAACATTTTGGTGAAACCATGTTTTTAATGAATTTTGCACCTTGATGAGTGTTGTACTTTAGATTTGCATTCATTTCATTCATCATATTCTTATTGCATTTGAAAAATTTAAAAAAAAAATTGAAAATTTTGAAAAATTTAAAAAAATTGGCATTTTTGACTTGCATTTTCAAATAAATTGAATTAATTTGCATTTAATTTATGTTATTTTCATTACATCTAATTTAAATTATAGAAATTCATCATTTATTATTCATTTGCATCGCATTTTCATGCCTAAATTGTTAAAAATAGCATGAAATTGTGCATTTTTCATATAACCTAGTTTTTGCATTAGCTAGGGTTTGTGGTTAAAATCTTGTTTCAGATTTTACTACTATTTCAAACACTCATTTATGTCTTATTTCTAACTGTAGTGTTTCATCATAGTGTCTTTCTTGCAAAATTTCATGTCTAGGGTTTGAAAACCTTGCATTTTCACTAGATTTTGCCTTGTCATATCTCTAGAATTGCATTATAGGTGTGTTGTGAAGGATGTTGATGCATTATTAGACTGATATTAGGGTTATTATTGGCTTCCCCTCATCAATTTCCTTACAACACCTCATCTTTTACTCATTTGCATTGAAAAAAGTTAAAAAATCAAGCATTTTAGGTCATATTCATACATAATTTTGCATTCATTTTCTTGCATATATCATGGATTCTCCTCGTCATTCATATTTGGAAGATTTATTTGAGTACATTGTAAATTTTGATAATTTTTGTAAATTGACTGATAAATACCCTCAAGTCTTGCACCAAATAGCATACATCTATAATATTGACTTGTCCACTAGCTCTATTTGCAATGTGCTTCGTTCTATAACATATTTTGAGAGCTTTGTCACTATTGTGGGTAATTTCCCTTCAATCTTGGAAAACCTTACTAGCTTCATTTCAACAAATAACCAAGAGGAGAGTAGTGGTGAAAATGACCTTCCTTCTCTTTCTACATTTCATGATGACATAATGCATATCCTTTCTGAGACATACGAGGTTGACATGGCTTGGGAAAATACATGTAGTAATTTGAACCCCCTCCCAACATAACCTCACCTGGTGAGGATATTTTGGCACAAGAAGATGACATCCTTGAGACATTCCTTAGCACTACTCTTCCATCCCTTCCTACTCTCCTTGGCCAGGATGAAGCATTGGATGATGCAGATTCCCTTTGTGAACATTTACTTCAACCTATCAAAACTAAAAAAATTCTAATTGATGTTCAAACACTCCTCCACTACATCTTAAACAAAGAAATAGAACACACAACTTTATCTGAACATTCACATACCATGAACACTACTCAAAATTTGGAAAGCATCAACAAACAAGCTATACGGATCGAAATGGGCATTTTTTAGGTTCCTTCACCCCCTAAATCAACTAAAATGGGAATTTGTAAAGCTCTTTCTCCACAATCCTTAAATATCATAAGAGCCAATCCTGAGAACAATGTAGAGAACACCATTCAACAAGAAGAAACAATAGGAGATAAAGCTTTAACTATCAAAATAAAAATTAGGATCCAAGAGAACCTCTAGTCTAGTTATCTCTATAGGTAAGTATTTCTAACCCTTTTCCTCTAGGTTGTGTTTCTGCCGTGATGTGTTATGTATTGTTTAGGCCTCCTTGGATGACCCTTGATACTCTTGTAAGGTCAAGGATACCAAGAGATCACCTCTATTGTGAACCTTGTTCTATTTGTATCATCATTCTTATATATTGCATCTCCTCTATTTTCATTGTTGTGTGTTGTGTCCTAGGGGCATAGCATTGTGGTTGGTGACCTGGGGGCACCTTCCTATGTGACAACCCTTGAGCACTTGTTTCTCCTCTCTTGATTTATTATTTACCTTCCTATAGTGGTTCTATCTAGCTGGAATGGTGTAGGAGCACCTATCCTACAGTGGCCTACATGAGGCATTAATTATTTTATGCTTAGTTTTATGTTTTCAATAAGGTCCTAAATGGACATTAAATGTAATAAGGTCAGTTTGGACCAATGCATGTTTAGTTAGTTGTATTGAGGATCAAGTTGTAAGTTCCAAGATCATTTGTTGATCTGTAGTTTGTTAGGACAGTTAAGTTTATTGGATTGATGGAGGTAGTTAGCTCTCCAACCGCTTGGAGACAAGTCTGTACTACCAGTGGTAACTAGATAAATACCCTCGTACAGATCAACTGGGAGGATTATGTTGTTGGGAGAAGATGTATTAGACTATTGGAAAACAGAGTACTGTAATTACATTTTTGAAAGCAAATAAAGATTCTGTTTGTGTTTTGATCATTTGATTTGTGTAATTAATTTCTTGTTTTGATAGGCCGGATGGATTCTTTTATCCATTCCCCTGGTTGATTCTATGAATCAGAGGAATGGCTATGTATATAGTAGTTAGGGTTTTGTTTTCCATGTTTGTCTGTGCTAAAGTTTGCAGGATCAGGTCTGAGATGCATTGAAGAACCCTAGCATGGGTATGTGCTAGGTTTAGCTAAGTGAAAAGGTCTGTAGAATAGTCGAAGGGACAGACCAGAGCAATTGCTAAGTATAAGACGGATCTAAACTGTGAAAATCTGTGAAGTTCTCAAAAATATACAATTTGTGTATATATCACTTTTGTATGTGAGATATACAATCTGTGTGTATATCGCATTCGCATGTCATGTGTTTGTCGCATTTGTCCATCGCTGGTGCATCGAGTGAAAAAACAGGTCGAGAATGCATGTTATGAAGATGCAAAGTTAAAAATCATATTAGATATACAATTCCTGTGTATATCACTTTTGTATATTGGGTCATACAAGTTCTGAGTATACACCTTTTGTATACATTTTGTGAGTATACTGCAAATGCATGTTTCTGCGTATCCGTCAAAAGCATTTTATGGTTTGTATATTTCGAATATACATTCAGGTGATACAAAGGAGTCAACGCCGGGTCAAACATACATAGAGGGCATATCTAGAGGAATATTCGGTGTTTGTATATTTTGGTTTGCATGTATCGATTGTATGTGGAGAATATACAATGCACAGATACAAGCGCTAGATACAAAAGTCGACCGACTGTGAAGGTTGAGGTGACCGGCACCGACAGGTCAGCATTTGCATGTCCTATGTAAAGGAAGCAAAAGATACAAAGGGATCGCGGGATCAACTGGCAAATGTTTGTATATATGTATCGTTGTGACAATAGTCATCGGAACAACGGAGGTTGGTGAGACCGATAGACGAAGTCTTGCCGATAGGCAATAAAATGAAGTGCATTCATCAGCGTGAGGTGGAGATTGACATGATAGTTTTCCTAAGTGCCGATAGTTGTTATTTGACAGATAGGGTATGTCGGTGAGACAAGAGGGGTTATCTCGCTGATATAGATAGTAATGGTCATTGGAGGGTTTTAGAGGGTTTTCACCCTATTTGTGAGCTTCTACATTGTGGCTCTATCTCAAAATGGTATCAGAGCCAGGCCCAAGCTAGGAGTCCCAAGCACATGAGAGGTGTGGCTTAAGGGGTAAGACAAATTGGCAAACATAGGGTATGTATGAATAGAGTCTACATGGACAGGCATGAGAGTTTACTTCCAAGGTAGCAAGTTACAGTTTTAAAAACTTGGAGCAACCAGGAGACAGCCAAGTATAGAGCTGGAGCAGTTCAGAACACTGAGATGGCAAAGAGTAAAGATGGAGTTCTTCCACAACCTAACTCATGGGACATGAGTTCTTTTTCTATTGGGGAGTATGGTGCAGGCGTACCTATCCTACAGTGGCCTACATGAGGCATTTAGTTGTTTTATGCTTAGTTTTATGTTTTCAATAAGGTCCTAAATGGACATTAAATGTAATAAGGTTAGTTTGGACCAATGTATGTTTAGTTAGTCGTATTTAGGATCAAGTTGTAAGTTCCAAGATCATTTGCTGATCTATAGTTTGTTAGGACAGTTAAGTTTATTGGATTGATGGAGGTAGTTAGCTCTCCCAACCGCTTGGAGACAAGTTTGTACTACCAGTGGTAACTAGATAAATACCCTCGTATAGATCAATTGGGAGGATTATGTTGTTGGGAGAAGATGTATTAGACTGTTGGAAAATAGAGTACTGAAATTGCATTTCTGAAAGCAAATAAAGATTCTGTTTGTGTTTTGATCATTTGATTTGTGTAATTGATTTCCTGTTTTGATAGGCCGGATGGATTCTTTTATCCATTCCCCCGGTTGATTCTATGAATCAGAGGAATGGCTGTGTATATAGTAGTTAGGGTTTAGTTTTCCATGTTTGTCTGTGCTAAAGTTTGCAGGATCGGGTCTGAGATGCATTAAAGAACCCTAGCATGGGTATGTGCTAGGTTTAGCAGAGTGAAAAGGTCTGTAGAATAGTCGAAGGGACAGACCAGAGCAATCGCTAAGTATAAGATGGATCTAAACTGTGAAAATCTGTGAAGTTCTCAAAAATATACAATTTGTGTATACATCACTTTTGTATGCGAGATATACAATCTGTGTGTATATCGCATTTGCATGTCATGTGTATGTCGCATTTGTCCATCGCTGGTGCATCAAGTGAGAAAACAGGTCGAGAATGCATGTTATGAAGATGCAAAGTTAAAAATCATATTGGATATACAATTCCTATGTATATCGCTTTTGTATATCGGGTCATACAAGTTCTGAGTATACACCTTTTGTATACATTTTGTGAATATACTGCAGATGCATGTTTCTGCGTATCCATCAAAAGCATTTTATGGTTTGTATATTTCAAATATACATTTGGATGATACAAAGGAGTTAACGCCGGGTCAAACATACATAGAGGGCATATCCAGAGGAATATTCGGTGTTTGTATATTTTGGTTTGCATGTATCGATTGTATGTGGAGAATATACAATGCGCAGATACAAGCGCTAGATATAAAAGTCGACCGACTGTGAAGGTGGAGGTGATCGGCACTGACAGGTCAGCATTTGCATGTCCTATGTAAAGGAAGTGAAAGATACAAAGGGATCTTGGGATCAACCGGCAAATGTTTGTATATATGTATCATTGTGACAATAGTCATTGGAACAGTAGAGGTTGGTGAGACCGATAGATGAAGTCTTGCAGATAGGCAATAAAACGAAGTGCATTCATCGACGTGAGGTGGAGATCGGCATGACAGTTTTCCTAAGTGCCGATAGTTGTTATTTAGCCGATAGGGTATGTCGGTGAGACAAGAGGGGTTATCTCACCAATATAGACAGTAATGGTCATTGGAGGGTTTTAGAGGGTTTTCACCCTATTTGTGAGCTTCTACATTTTGGCTCTACATCATGGAAGATGATGAAAAACAAATAATACTAATACGGACCAAGTGTCCCTTCAGTGAGTAACCAAAAATGGACCTAGTCCACACATGACAATGGGGTTGATATATATTATCCGACGCTTGGCTAGTAGAATCACTCCATGTGATATTTTATGTTGTCTTATCATACTAACAAATCATAACAATACATCTGCTTCGTGCACTTTGTTTATCTTTGAATCTTGCCTTGGTTACACTTGGTTTTAAGATTTCTACAGTATAGCCCCATGGTTATACTTAGATCTTGGACCAGTAGTATAGCCTCGGCTCTTTATGTGAATGTACATGCATTATTGTTTATCACAATTATGAAGTTCCTAACACCTTTTCTCGCAGGAAATTGTGTGTTTGTGGGAATATTTGGCGATCGTAAAGTACATGTCACCTTTGGGGGCATGGGCTTTTCGAGAGCTCATGTTCCCTTGTGTGTTTTCTCTCTACCTTAAAGTGCTTGATATTGGTACATGACATCAACCACCTTAAGGTGGGGGCATCTATAAGGCAAGCTATCTGATGATTTTGATATTAATGAAGTCTGTTTGCAAACTTTGATCTATTGCATATACCTCCTTTGCATTGTAAGGCATCTCTGTGATGTGAGTGGAGTTGTATACTTTTGAGCACATGCTTCCTTTTTACTATAAGGCATATCTGTGATGCGGGTGGCGTTGCATTTTGAAATCCCTCTGTGGAGGTGGGGATGATGTATCTCTTGAGCTAGTGCACATCCTTTTTATTTCAAAAGTCCTCTAAGTAGGTGGGGTTGGTGGATCCTCCCTTAATCATGTCTTTGGTGGTTGTTGTGGCATAAGCCCAACCATCAGGTGTGCCTGGAATGTGCCTGAGATGGTGGTGAACCTAGCAATAGGCTCCTTCCATTAGTTGTTTGCTGTTTTAAACGTATAGTATGTCTTTGGCATACTATACGATGCTCATGTCTTCCGTGTGTTTTCCATGTGGTTTTCCTCTTGTATGGCATGTTTGTTCCCAAGCATAGTCTAAAGACGTGTGGCGATGAGTCCCTCCTATGCTTTGGGATTTGTATGGTGTGTTTGTTCTCAAGTGTAGTCCAAAGACGTGTGGTGATGAGTCCCTCCTACACTCTGAGATTTGTATTATGTGTTTGTTGCCCCATATGCAGTCTAAAGACATGTGGTGATAAGTCCCTCCTGCATTTTAGGTTGTATGTTTACTTTCCATGTACTTGCATCTGCATTTATTTATATATGAGAGAATGAAAAAGCAATAATCACTGCATTCACTATATTCACTATTTTTTGCATGTCTTCAATGTTGTCTTCTGCATGTTTTGCATGCCTGTTACTGTCTTCTCCATGTTTTTCGTGCATGTTACTATCTTCAATGTGTTTTGTGTGTCTGCGGCATGTTTTCTCTAATGTCTACCTGAGACTGGGGGCTAGAAATAGTTCTCAATCTTCATGTATGCATTAGCTCTAAGTGCTTAGCATGTTTTTTGTGTTTGTTGATTGTACTTTAATGCATGTATGGGCCTTGCGTTCATGCATACATTAAAGTGGAGGCTAAATGTTACGTCAAAAAATGTCTAACTAGGACTTGTACCCACCCATGTTTAGCTTTCGAGTCCTTTAGAAAGCATTTTAATCATCTTGCATATTCATGTTGACTCCTGATGAGAAAACACCGAAGTTTTATGACAAATAGGACCTAGGGGTGCTATTAAGATGAGTCCTGACCTAAATAGGGAGGGAGGACTTGGGCACATGTGCCCTAGCCCTGCCCTATTTTAGGTAGGACCTAAATTCAAGTGTTGGTTATGTGATCGTTAATTAGGTCCTATGCTGACATCTTAAGCTTGAATTATGAAATTCTTAGTGGGAATGTGTTTAGTTGCATATATAAGTATGTTTAGGATTCATTTCTAAACTAGAAGATTCTTATGAACTTTTGGCACACTTGTGATTTTAGAGCATTCAAAGTATTCATTGTTGCAGAGTAGACTTGTCTTGTTATTGTGTTTGTTATGTAGATTTAGCTTCATCTTCTCATGATGTGAAAGACTTTCATCTATATTCAAGCTACACCTCCGAGGTAACATTTATTTGTGTTTTCAATCATTTATCAATTGGGTTTTGCCTCTATCCTACAGGGATACGCACTCTTTATCTAACAACAGTGTTCAGAAGACTTGAATGTCTCTCCGGGGCTTGACCAAGGCAAGCCTCTAAACACCACAACCCCAACCCCCTTTTCTGTGATTGCAGGTTATAGGTTGTAGAAGCGGAAGAAGTGGAGTTGCAAGGAAGTATAACAAAGTGTCAGAAGTGCAGAACAAAGTAGAAAAGTAGGACCTAGACTAGGGTGCTCACTCATTAGTCCTCTAGATCCTGAAATACATAAATCCCCAGAACAACAGAAACAAGTTGCTGACAATCTTTAGAGAACCTGATAGAAACTGGTACCTTGGACTAAATCGTCCGCTCATTAGTCCCTAACTTTTTTGGATATTGAATCTTGAAATCTAGTATGTATCTAATTGTCATTTGATATCTCTGTGTGTGAGCATTTATCATGATTGATCTGTTTATTTATGATTTTATGAAATTAGGGTTTAAACATATTTGGACTTTAATCAATCAATTAGTTAGCAAATTCCAAGTTTCCTCTTTGTTCTAAGGGACACTAAATCTATAGAAGAGCCCTCTTGCAAGAGATTGTGGCTTCACTCAATTTATGTCCTTGAATGTAAGGTGTGAAAGGAGGATTTAACCTTGAAATTGAAACCCCTCTTTTCCCACGAAACAAATATATATGTTTTATATTAAATAGTTAAATTAAGTATCTTGGACATTTGGAAATTATTTATATAATAATGTATTATAATTAATTATTTATAATAATTCTTCTGATAATGGGAGAGATCATTAGACAGACACATAAGTGAAGTTCTCGAAAAGGATACATGTGAGGTGACAGAGGCAGGCTAACTACTTATTATCTAGGGTGGTGTGTGGCAGAGGTGAAGGCAATCACCTTTTATGCCATTGATTTTCTTGGTATCTGGTAATTCTCCCTTATTTTTTTGTAAATGGCAGAGTTCAAAGGAGTTGCAGACCAAAGCAGAGTAATGGGAGGTGGCAACAAAGACAAAGGGAAAGGAAAGGTGGGGGATCATTCTCCCTGGCATCGAAAGCTAATGCGGAAGGTGGTGAGCAGTTATATAGGTGCGAGGATGATGCAGGCCTATACCATGCATAAGCATCTTAACAAGATATCAGAGGATGTGGCATTGAAAAATTTTGTGGCCTTGGTTGAGTTAAAGATCAAGAACCCTATGCTTCAGAAGTGGCTTTGTAGGATGCTCACTCTGGCAAAGGACATTGATGGACAGAATGGCAAGAAGTTAAGGGAAGCAATGACAAATTTTCTACTCGACCCAGGGCATGACATAATCTCTAACTTTGGCTACTTTGACATCCATAGCAACAGCTTCTATTCAAGTTCATGAATATATGGTGGAAGCATCGAAGGCAGCAAAGTAAAACCATGATGTCATTCTCAACCATGTCCATGATGTGATGCTTGGCTTGGTAGAGACTTGAAAGACTATGAAATGGATGGCTACAAAAATGGGGGTTCTTGTGGAGGAGCATGTTGGCAAGAGACACTGCTTTGCATTGATAGGTGTTGTCATTGATGGCAACTAAGATCATCCCAATCATCCGCATAACACAATTTGTTCATACTGGAAGTCAGATTTAGAATTTGTCTAAGTCTAGATAGCTAGGAACAGAGTAGTAACAGGGTCTAGTATTTTGGTCCAGATCTCTCTGGTGGGAAGTCATGATTAGCTGCAGATCTAGGAGAGTCATATGCATTGTCAAGATAGTCTAACTCTAGATTTTTGTCCTCTGGTGATGATGGATTTAAAAGATATTAGCCTCTGGGTACTGGGTTCCAGTTTGTCAGAGCAGACAGAAGAAGAACAAGCTGACCTTGCAGAAGATCTTGATTCTAGATGTATAGAAGTTGTTTATTGGGCAAATGGTGATGACCAGTGATATTGGCTGACCTAATTGATGATTTGTGAGTGCAAGTTTTGGTCCGCATCTCATATTATGTATGGATCTAGCCGACAGAGCAGAGTACTCAACAAGTTCTAAATGTGTTTTGAAGCCAACTGAGAAAATGATTGTAGGTCATGTTGTGGATATATATAGCTGATGGAATTGGATGATTCAGAATGTGAGGTGTATGAGAAGAAGATGTATGTGAGAAGAGCAGAAATCCAAAGTGCAAATGAAGGCAGAATAGTAAGAAGAGTAGATCAAAGATGAAACGTGTAAGATCAGTTTTTGTACTTAACCAGAATTGAAACTCTTGCATGAGTAGATGCTATTAATCAGTTCAGATCTCTATTATTCTATTGTAATATTTCCATAGGCAGTGAGCCTCCTTTTGAGTAGTGAGCTCTGGGCAGTGAGCCCAAATGCATGTGCATTCCCATTTGTAAAAATATTTTTAACAGAGTATTAATTTTTGTGGGTTAACCCCCACCATGGTTTTTCCCTTAAGTAGGTTTCCACATCAAAATCTTGGTGTCAAATGTGTTATTTAAGTTTTTTGTTCATATGTTATTGATTGATGCTGAAATGTTTATATCATTAAATTGATTATAAGAGCTAAAGGAAAATTGAAAGAAGAAAAGAAGAAAATGTCTGACAACTGATTCACCCCCCCTCTCAGTTATCCAGACCTAAACCAACAGAGCATGCTCAGCCAAAATATAAGTGCACCTGCGATGAGGAGGCAAATATGGTGTATTTGATAGGAAAGGTAGATATGTAGTGTTAAGTTATTAAGTTAGTTAAGTTAGTGGTTAGTAGATGGGGAGAGAGCCTTGTAATTTGCCCTCTCACCCTATTATAATGCCTCTGTAATGACAGTTTATGCTTAGAATTAAGGGATATGCCTTGTTTTTGGATGGGTCCCTGGTCCCTAACCAGGGTTTATACAACAAAAAAAATATTTATAATAATTATATAATTGAGATATAATTTGTTATAATTTCATAACTTTATACTGACATACAGGGATGTGCCTGATAGGTCTCTAGATGGATAACTATCTTCTTGGAAGTAATAATTCAAAGGTATACATTGAAAGCCACCATCAAGAATATTATTTAATAATTGATATATAATTTGTTATAATTTCATTTAACTTTGTACTGACATGTGGATGTGCCTGATGGGTCTCTTTGGATAACTATCTTCTTGGAAGTAACTTTATAACTATACACTCTGATCAACAATCATGGCCATTTATTGTTTCTAAAGAAATGGACAAACTAGTACAGATAAACTTTATGGTTGTAAAGCAAATGCAGGAAGATATCTTAGCATTTGCTTTACAACCATAAAGTTTATTTGTACTACTTCGTCCATTTCTTTAGAAACAATAAGTGGCCATGATTGTTGATCAGAGTTGGCAGTTATAGAGAGAGACCTATCAGACACATCCACATGTCAGTACAAAGTTATGAAATTATAACATTATATATTAATTCTTAAATAATATTCTTGATGGTGTCTTTCAATGTATATCTTTGAATTGTTCAAATCTTCTTAGCACATCCATGTATGAACTTATTTAATGAACTATGTAAATTATGAACTAGATAGATATCTAATGTTGGCCCTTGTTAAGTTTGAGGCCCCTAAATGATAATGATACCAAAAAGTTAAAAAAGAACTCAATTGATAAATTTAGATATAATGATCTACCAAACTCACATGATGAAATAACATAACTTTAAAAGGCCATGGCCTAATTAGCTCATTTGAACATATAAAAATCATGAACTCTATATATCTATACAAAAAAAAGCTTCCCTTAGCTTCAAGAAATATTTAAATTCTGTATTGACAAGGCCAACCATGTGAAGGTGGAATCTCATGTGGCCTCACCTAATACCTAAGACACCTAAGACTTGAGACACCTAAGACATATAAGACACCTAAGACCTAAGATACCAAAGACATCTAAGACTTAAGACACCTAGAAGACATAAGACCTTTAAGACACCAAGACCTAAGACGCATAAGACATCTAAGACCCAAGACACCTAAGACACCTAAAACATCTAAGACACCTAAGACCTAAGAGACCTAAGACATCTAAGACCTAAGATACCTAAGACATCTAAGACATTTAAGACACCTAGAAGATATAAGACCTAAGACATCTTTAAGACATCTAAAACCTAAGACACCGAAAATATATAAGACCTAAGACACCTAAGACAACTATCTTGACCTTATAAGACCTACTTGACACCTAAGACATCTAAGAACTACTTGATACCTAATACCTAAGGCGTAGATACCTTTAAAGACCTAAGACATGTCTAAGACATAAAACACCTAAGACGTAAAACACTTAAGATGTGCCTAGACACCTAAGACCTAAGACACCTAAGACATATCTAAGACACCTAAGACATCTAAGACCTAAGACACCTAAAAACTAAAACCCTAAACCTAAGACCTAAGACCTAATCTACCTAAATTAAAGACTATATATAGTTTAGAGATCATACCTGTACAGTTCATGAAGTTCAATAATCAAGAACCATTGAAATTAAAAGTTGAAAGGAAGAACTATCAACAATCATAAATTTTAAAATAAATTATTTATTTCTATACCTTAGGAATCTAGTGTGAACATACCTTCATACCATGTATCGATCAAGGTTCAACTCGCTCTTCAATAATGCTTAACTTATAATGTCCACACAACTTTTAAAGCTCTTGGTACATATAATCCAAATCTTCTCTATCTTTTATTATTTCTAAAATCTTTTCATGATCTTCAATAGACAACCTCCACTTTTGTTGGCCACGTCCTCTTTTTGGTAAAGTTTCCAAATTTAATGTTGTTCCTATAACTAAGTGACTATAATGTAGAACCTTTTGTCTTGGCATATAATCAATAAATATAATACAATTTTTATCTATCTTTGTTTGTTGATAATATGTGCCTTCAACAATGATAGATCCAATGGGATAAGATAGTCCTTCACCATCTATCATTAATTCTAAAAATTTGGATTTTGGTTGCATGCATCTTAGTAGATAGTAATCTAAACTTTTGAATTGTCAGGTTCTCCAACCACAAAAAAATATCTTCTGTACACACCACAAGTAAACATGTTTATACATTATCTAGATTCAATGTAAATCATTCAAATATTTATAATGACTCTTGACTTAGGTATCCAATACAAATCAAAATTTTGTAAGTTAAAATTTAATTTAAATTTACATTTAAAATTTACCTGTAACAATTAAATCCGATACACGTTTGTAATCAGTTGAATATAGAGGATTATAGATACCTACAATGTCACTATCTTCAAAAGGAGGCATTGATACTATTTGTTTCATTTCCCATTGTGAAACATATCCATCTCTAATATTCTCACATTATAGAATATTTGCATTATTCACAATGCAATCAACACAAAAATATGATTTTTCTCTCACTTGAATAACAAGAGGCTTGCTATGTCCTGTAGTCATGAATTAATGCAAAATTCTAATACCATTAGTTGTTTGACAATTATAAGGATTAGATCGATCAATATCTGTGTATGAACAAATTCAAGCTCATCCAATTAAGACTTTAAACTTCTAAATTTACTTCTTAAATATATTTTTTAATTTCAAGCATCCAATTAAGACGTGTGATGTAAATATATGTGTACTAAAACAAATTCAATAAATTCATGTACTTGAATTTAAATAAAGTTTTTAAATAACATATTTAATTTACATACATACCTTTAACTTCCCAAAAATAGTGTTTGTTGTGTATTGAGTCACAGACACCAAACTGACTTTTGCACCATTCAACAATTTCATTTGCATTCCATATGGTGTTACCTGCAAGTTCATGTCAAGGTGAAGTATTCAACAATTTTAAATAATTTACATAAATTTTGTATATGGTACAAATTTACCTACAAGTTCATATTGGCGAAGTGCACACTTCACACATGCTCCTACTTCATCGTGCTCTCCTTTTCCATGTTCGCTCTCAAAACAATTCCACAAAAACTTTATATTATGTCTAGCATATTGTTGCATTAACCAATTAAATGCTTTTGTAGATTTAAATTGACTTGTATTTAGTTATATAAACAACCATTTGAAAACCAAAAAATAGTTAAAAACTATATCATGTATATAAGTAATTGATTCAAGTAGGTAAAGTTATAAATTTAAATTTAAAATTAAAAAATGAAAATAAAAGTAAAATTAACACTCACTAGCACATCCATCAGACCAAATCCAATGTTGTAATGCACTTATGTCACATCATCTCAAATCTTCAAAAACATTTCAAAACAATGTGCTACATAACTTCTATCATGACTCATATCATCACTGATATAAAAGTGAACCTCCTTGATGGTAATTTATTCATCTTTGCTACTTTATGCACCATCTACAAGTAACTGAGCATGTTTATAGCAAATTTGTACAAATATTGCAAATTGCTCTGAATGATAATATTGACTTTGAATCTCAGTTTGAGGACTAAATGTATAGTTATCAGAAAAATCTACAATAGAAAGAATACAACTTGGTGGAAAACAATTCTTTGAGCCATGAAATTGCTTAGCCTGACATCTTACGCTATGACAATGTTGGATATGTGGATATATGATGTTAAGAAATTTAGAGTCCATAAACTCATTGTAGGGCAATTCACTCCCTCTCAAAACAATTTTTTTGGACTCAGCTCCTGACTTCGTTGAGTATTTCTCATATTCAAATCTCTTCCAAACAACTGGCATTGAATGATCAATATTCTCAAATGGTATTAAAAGTTTCCTCAAATTTCCACAATCTACACATGCATTTTTATACCTTATACATTGAATTCATCTGAATCTTCTGATTTTTCACATAAGATAGACTTTAAAAATTATGTTGTACTTTAGGGATGACTGCATTTGGATTAACTATTGACATAACTTTTTTATATGACTATAGGCGTAGATGAAATTCAACATGATTTCGATAGCAACAAGTTTCACATACTTTATTTATACATACGAAACATGGTCGTAAACTCTCAAACATCCTTTGACAAATCTTCATCTATGGAAATTCTTGCTTGATTGCTTTAAAAATTCATTTTGTGTTGTATCTATAAATTTTTTTGGATGATAATTTTTTTTACCATCTTCGTCTTTTATTTGTATAGTGTCCCTTCTATTGGAAGAAACATGGGAGTGGTTGGTCCAATATCCAATTACGTTTTATTTTACATCTTCTAAAATTCTATCTTTCTGAGGAAGTTGACAAATATTTATCTAATTACTTTCAATGTTTTCATCTAATTTGTTTCTCTTCTTGATATATCTTTGAATAGTTCTCCTAGATACATTTGGCAATTTCTTGAACTTGTCTTCTATGTGATAATTTTTTACTAGAAATTACAGTCATCAATGCTCTACGTGCAACACTTAAATCAGTAGCTCGACTCTTGGTTTTAATAGAATCCAATGCTTCTTGTAAGTTTTCAACTACTGTCTGATTTAATAAATATGGAGATTTTTTCTTATTATCAACCCCTACCAACTCCAAAACAAGGGTCATTTTATTTTTGCCTAAATAACTTTGCACATAATTGTGCTCTTCCAATTAGAGATTTTTCTTCAAAAAATTCATCCCAAATTCTTTTAGAGTGAAGTTTTATTGTTCTTTCAAGTAACATATGTTTAGGTGAAATCATCTTAAAAAGAGAATCCTCATCCATTTCCATAAGATTTTTCATTCCATACAAAAAGTTTCTATCACTAGTACCAATTTCTTCTTGTACTTGTTCATTACCATGCTCTTCAACTTGTGCATCAATAATTTCAATGGGTTGTTCTTGACTAGATGATCCTAAAGTCAAATCCCCTCTATTTAGTTTATTTTCATCTCTTTTTCGGTCATACAATCTTGATCTAGTTCTTTTATTTCCCATCACAAATTGCTTGTTTTAATTCACCTACACACATACACATGCATGTACATCCCAATAAATTTAAGTCATGGAGTTCAATTTCTATATGATTTTAATCTATCATTCAAGACCAATTAAAAAATACAATAAATACACACATAAACTTTTAAAATTAATCAATGACAAGTTGAGAATTATTAAACCTTGAAAATTTGTAGCCTCTCTTGCCAAAAAAACTCCTTTTGTGTGATTCTTGAAATGTTTGAATTGAAAAAAAATAAAAAAATAATTTGTAGCCTCTATTGCAAAAAAAATTGCTTCTTGTATTTTCTCTTGATGTTTGAATTGAAAAAAATAAGCAAAAATGAACTTATATTTATATGAAGTTGTTTCAATTTGGAAAAAAAATCCAGCCAACCGAATGGGGGGCCAACCCAAAAAGTTTAGTTTCAGGCGAATCAAACTCACCTGAGTTAAACTCAGGTGAGTTCGATTCGCCCGAAACTATCTATATGGCATCCTACTTGGCAGTGACCTCCTCATTTTTTAGAATTTTATGAAACTTTCAACTTGGACTAATTATTTCTTTAGTCAAAATAAATTATTTCAAAAAACTAAAAATGCCCTTTTGTAGAGCTCCGAGTCTACAATCCAAGTATATTATTTTTTTATATTTTGATTAGTTTTAATATGTTTTTTTTTAAATTATTGCAAGTAGGTTGTTATAATCAAAGATGACACTGATTAGAATATATATATATATATATATATATATATATATATATATATATATATATATATATATATATATATATATATATATATATATATATATATATATATATAACCACATCAAAATTTTTTGAGAATTATATGGTGCACTAGTGGAAATAGTCCTCTCCAAAAGGGTATAATTGGTTTTTTGAAAATGATAAAAAAACTTATACAAAAGTTGACATGGAATGAAAACTATCAAATTTTGGTAAGTTTGACTTTAAACCGTTATTACGAGGAATATATGCATTGAAAACTATTTTTTTTTCCATGCACTAGATATTGAACTAATTTATTTGAGGAAAAAAAAATTAGGGAAAAATGAGATTTTTTTTTCTGACATGGACTCGACGTCACTTTTTCCTGAAATTTTCAACAATTCAAAATCTACTCTTAAATTTATAAAAAAAGTATCAAAATAATTTTTTTAATTTTTTAAAAAATTACAAGCATAAAATTCATCATGAGTTCTACATTTCATTAGTTTACATCATTTTGAAATTCAAAACATAAATACCACTTTTATGAGGTCGAAGTTGAATTTTTTTGTGTTGGCCGATTTCTTTATAAAAGTGTGACACAAGTTTGTGCTTTTACCCATCAATTTATTTTTTCAAACCCTAGCTGGTTGAAGCTCCAAAATACCAAGAAAACCTGCAAATAAGATCAATTTAATGAATCATTAATGGATCCATCTCTCAATGTGGGATGGGTTTTCATCCAAACCACCAATGTCTAAGGGTTTTTGTCCTTAGAACAAGTTGAAACGAAGTTGTAGCCAAGAGAAATCTCCAAAATACCAAAATGCCAATAACATAGAATGATACAAATGACCTCCAAACTCCTTATTTTATAATATCTCACTTGGACGCCCATATGAAATGTATTTTAATGCATTTTGAAGTCTACCTCCATAAGAAAATATTTTAATTTTAGGTTACCTTTCTTCTTACTTGTTGTGTCTATTTTCCTTCGTCTTCTCTAACTTTAGGGTTGCCATTCGAGATCATCATTGTTTACCATGGTTCAGATTTCATGATTATCATTCTACAAGTATCCAGGTCTCGAATGTTTAGAAATGATTCTTGCCTTGTGTCAGCCAGAACCCATGGCGGTGATGGTTTATCTAAAGATCTATTGCTCAGGCCACCTTATAGCTGTATATGTCAGTTGTTTCCTTGATATAATTTCTATGTCTGCCATTGAGGGTTTGCCTAATCAGTTCCTTGCCATGGATTCTCCCGTCCGATTAACTAGTGCCAGAGATCAACACGCTTTCCTTTTAGGCTATTGGCAAATTTCCTGTCTATTTCTCTATTGTTGCCCTAAAAGTTTTGGCTTCCTAGTTTTGGTGATTTTTCCTACTTGCCTTTGCCTGCTATTGCATTCCATACAAGAACCTTTATTGCCTGCTCATTTAATTCTTGTCCTTTTGTATCAGGAGATGTTTTGTTGTTCTTTTTGTATCAATTCTCCAAGGCCTCTCCAATTCTAGGGTTCTCTTTCTATGATTATTTCCTTATTTTTCTCCACCCTGTAGTTTGCCAATAAATTTGCTGCCCCATTGGCCACTCTGTATACATGGATCAATGAGAACTCTTCCAACTCTTCTAGAAGTTTCTAGATCCTTTGTACCCACCCTTTTAGCTTCCAGTTGCATGAGTCCTTCTTACTTATTGCATGTATGCTTAGTAAAGAGTTCCCTTCCACTTCTATTCTTTTTATATTCTTCTCTTTGCACAGCCATAACCCCAGAGCTAATGCCTCAAGTTCTGACTTGTTATTTGTGGCATAACCAACCTTTTTGGAAAGTGCCCAGATACATTGCCCATTACAGTCCCTAATGATGCATCCTGCCCCTACTGGTCCTAGATTCCCCTTCGTTGATCCATCAAAATTTAGCTTTAACATTTGTTGGTTTGGACATTTCCATACTATTCCTTTTCTGACCTTTGGTTTTTCTAAGAACTATCCTTTAGGTCTTCTCAAACTCTCCAATGCTTTTTGCAAGTCCTCGTCCCATTTGGTGAATTTTGTTTTTGACTTGATCATTGTTTTTGTATTCAACAATTCACATAGTCCTTGTATTTTCCTTATTAATATTTCTACCTCCATGCTCTTTTCTTGAAATATTCTCCTATTCCTTTCTTTCCACAGGTGCCAAACTGTCATTGATGGGGCTACAATCCATAAATTTTCCCATAGAGTATCTCTCCTCCCTTTTGGCTAGCTAAACAACCATTCGTTTACGTTCAGCCTTGCCCCCCCTCCAACCCAATACTTCTTCTATCTAATCCCAACATTTCCTTGCATAGGGGCAGTCTAGCAATAGGTGATTGACAATTTCATTGTCTTTGTAGCATAAGTTACACCTATTTGGTCCTTGTATTCCTATTGCATTCAGTTTATCTCCTATTAGTAGACTTTTTTGTAGTATTGTCCATGAAAAAAGGTTGTTGCCTTTGGCAGTACTGAAGTATGCCAAGAAAGTGGGTTTGGCCAGTTTCCTTCTGATTGTGTAGATTTTTGAATTTGGTACCCTAGTTTGACTATATATTCCCTTGATCAAGATCCACACCATATTATTTCATCATCTTCTTCTGATACAACTATCTTCCTATTTTTTAATTCTTCTTTTAGTATCTTCTTTGCTTCCTCTGCCATAGGTTGTGAATCTATCTCTATCCATTCATACTGATTCTCGAACTTGGGTTGGCCTCTCCTGACATAGTCACATACTTTGCTCCCTACTGCCTCTGTTATTGGCTCTATGAATCTTCTCAATTCCTTTATATCTGCTAGTGCTTTGTGTCCATTCCATGAATCCTTCCAAAAGTCCGTCTACCTTCCATTCCCAATTTTTTAGGTTAAATGATCTATTATAATCTTCCTGCTGTCCCATAGGAATTTCTAGATTGCTTATCCTCCATTGGAGTTACCTATCATTAGAATCCTACTTGATTTTGGGTTGTCTAGATATTTATTTTAGAAGATCTTGCACCACAATCTCTCTGGTTCCTTATACATTTTCCATGTTAACTTTGCTCCTAATGCTTTTATCTACTCTTTCATAATTCTTAATCCTACTCTGCCTTCTATTTTTGGAAAACATGATTTCTCCCATTGCACTAATGAGATTTTCTTTTCTTCTTTGGAACCTTCCCACAAAAATCTTTTCATAAAGCTCTCCAAATTTGCCTCAATTTTGTGTGTCACTTGGAAGCAAGACATTATGTAATTAGGTATTGTAGCAAGCACTGATTTAATCATTAATATTCTCCTTGCTAAAGTCAACCACTTGTTTTTCTAGGCTTTTGCCTTGTTTCTACATTTTTTCATTATTTCTTCCCATTGCTGGGATTTACATGTACTCACTACTAATGGCACTCCCAAATGTTTGGCTGGTACCTCTTTGATTGAGAATCCCAATAGTTTAGCTATTCTTTTTTGTAATACTTTCTCCGTATTGAAGAAGATTATTGATGATTTCTCTTTGTTTATTGTTTGTCTAGAGGTCCTTGTGTAATCCTCTAGTGCTTTATTAATGATTTTTGCTTCCCTCATATTTGCTTCTCCAAACATGACAGTGTCATCAGTGAATTTTGTGTGTGTTATTGGTTTTATGTCTTGAATTATTTTGATTCCTTTCCATAGGTTTTGCTCACACTTTAGTCTTCAATTTATCCCCATGACTTCTACCATTATGATAAATAGGAATGGGGAGATAAGATCTCCTTGTCTCAGTCCATTTGTGGCAAGGAAAAAACCACATATTGAGCCATCTACATTGATTGAATATCTGACTGTTGTAATGCACTAGCTGATTATCTCTACCCATTCTTTGCTGAATCCAAACCTTTTGAGCACCTCTATTAGAAAATTCCATCTTACCTTATCATATGCTTTGCTAATATCGAGCTTTATCATCATCCCACTAATTCTTTCTGAAGTCATCGTAAGTACTGCTTCATTAGCTACTATTATATTGTCAATGATTTCTCTTCCTGGGAAAAAGTTGCTCTGCTCCTCTGAGATAATGTTTTTTAGTACTTTCTTCAAGCAATTGGCTAATATTTTAGTGATGATTTTGTAAAGTGTATTGCAGAGTGATATTGGCCTATACTCATTGAAGGATTCACATACTTTCTTTTTTGGAATTAGTGTGATGATTGTGTTGTTAATATCTTTCACAAATTTTTTCTTTCTTCTCACCTCCTCTACTACTTTCCAGACATCATTTCCTATTATCGGCCAACACTTCTGGTAAAAACTTGTTGGGTACCCATATGGACTAGGATCCTTTTCAAGATGTAGTTGAAAGGTAGCTATTCTGACTTCTTTAAATGAAATTGGTTCGTTTAGCATTTTGTTGTCTTCTTCTATTATTCTTTTAGGAATGCAGTCAAGAATGTCTTCCTTAATGCATGCCTCATTCTCCTCTTCTACCCCCAATATCTTTTGGAAGTATTCAACTATTGCTTCTTCTAACTCTGCCCTATTATTGATTATACTTCCATCTTTTTTAATTTTCTCTATTCTGTTACGTGCCTTCCTCGCTTTTGTTGTGGCATGGAAGTATTTTGAATTGGCATCCCCAGCTTTTATCCATGTTTCTCGAGCTTTGTCTCTCCAGTAGATTTCCTCTCTTTCCAATAGTTCCTTATGGTAATGTTTTGATTGTTTTTCTTTCTGGAAATCCTCTTGGAACATTCCTTGTTTGATTATTTTATTGTTCAGCTCTTCCAGTTCCTTTTCTACTTCCTCCTTTTCTTGGAAAATGTTCTTGAATACTGTTTTATTCCATTCTTTGAGCTTTGTTTTTATGTACTACAGTTTCTTCATAAAAATAAAGCTGGGGGTGCCTTGAACTAGACATTCCTTCCACCAGTAATTGATTGCTGGGATCAAACTTTCTTCTCACCAACACATGCTCTCAAATTTGAAATATGTTTTGGTGGGTTTGAGTACTATTCTTAGTTCTAATTGGACTGGAAAATGATTTGATATGGATATAGGTAGAATTTTTGCATCTAGTACCAAGGTTTCCTCCATCCATCTTTCTGCCACCAAAAACCTATCCAATCTCTCAATGATATTAGTAAAGCCTTCCCTGTGATTTTTCCATGTCTATATGCCATTGGAGGTTTGACAGTCAATAAATTTGATTTCTTGTACAAAGTCTCTAAAGTCTTGAATATTCCTGTTTACTTTTTTAGTCCTTTGATTTTTTTTGAGAGATCCAGTATTGCATTAAAATCTCCACCCATTATGTACTTCTCATTCCCTATCTATTTTATTCTTCTATTGACGGCGTCCCAAGTATTTTTCTTTTCATCTATTTTGATTGGGCCATAGACGCTAATTAGAGTGAATTCCATGTTGGCTTCTCCATAGATGATGTTGCATTCCATCTAGTTGTTGTTGGCTTGTATTTGCCTTACTTTCATGTTGCTACTCTTCCATAGAATAGCTAAACCTCCTGCTATTACATTGGCTTCATGGAACCATCCTGACCAATTCTTACAGAACTTTAGTAATTTCTCTACTTCTATCTCTCAGTTTGGTTTCTTGTACTATCAAAATGTCTGTTGCCATCCTTTCTAAGTGATGCTTAAACAAGAGTCTTTTGTCAGGGGCATTCAAGCCCCTGATGTTCCATGTGGTGATCTTCATTATTGTCCAAGGGAGTTGCTGACTCCCTTGGATATTAGAAAGCTTGAGATTCTTTTTAGACCCTTTTCTAGGGCTTCATCCTCCCTTTTTTGTTTATTGGTTTTCTTGCCCTTTTCTTTCTTGGTCTTCCCCATTACCTTGGCAGCTATCTGAATTATGCACCTTGGATCTATTATCCCTAATTCAGCTTCCTCTATTGGATCTTCTTCTATTTCCAAATCTTCAAATTCAGATTCTTCTTCTTCTGTTTCTGTGTTTTCTAAACCATTCCCCTCTTCTTTATTTTCACTTTCTTCTCTCAAGGTTTCTGTTTCCTGGGTGTTCTTCCCCTCTTCCTCTACTTTTTATCTTTCATCTCTTGTCTTTCCCTATTTTTATTGGTCGCTCCTTCCTTTCTAATTGTGTTTTCATCTTGCTTAGTCTCTGTGTGTTCTGGTTCCTTTTCTACAAGCTTTTCCTTTGGCCTCTAGACTAGTCTTGTTTCCTTCTTCCTTTCTTGTTTATTTTCTTTTAGCCTCTTGTTGCATGCTTCTTATGATTCCAGTTGTCACATTTGCTGCAATATTTTTTATCTTCTTCGATTTCCACATTTTGCTCCCATTTTTCCCCTTTTTATAAGTAGTTGTATCTTTTTTGGTATGTTTCTGATTGCTACCACTTATATTCTTGCATAGAGATAAGAGTGTTGGCAAGAGACACATTGGAGCTTCATGATTGTTGTCATTGATGGCAACAAAGTTCATCCCACACATCCACAGGACATGGTGTGCCTATACTGGAAGTCAGATTGAAGAGTGTTGTGATCTAGTAAGCAAGAACAGAGCATGTGGCAAAGTCTGACAGTCAGGTCCGGATATCTCAGAGGAAGTATCTTTGGAAAGTGCGGACTTGGGGAAGTCAAGAGGAGTACCTTGACTGATAGATTCCAGGAATTGAGCCTCCGGTGATGAAAGAGTGAAGACATATGAGCATTCAAGTATTGGGGTCCTGTTTGGTAGAACAGATAGAGGAAGAACTGACCGGCAGAGGATCAGACATTATTCCAGATAAGATATTGATGATGATCAAGGTTCCTAAGGCATCATTCATGATTGGCCAACATGTTAGATGACTTCTATAAGTATCTTTTTGATCCGCATCACTTGGGTAGCGAGGATTCAGCTGACAGACTAAAGTTTGGGAAATACTGACTATTCCGGATGCCGACTAGAAAGAGGATGAAATCCTTTGTGCGGATATATCTACCAAATGGATTTCGATGAGAGTGGGTGTTGTGGTTGTGTTGTTGTGTGTGTGAAGAAAAGTAGGAGAATAGAAGGAAAGCAGTAAGGAAGGTCCGGTATGTGAAAGGACAACAACAAAAAAGAAGAGAAAGGATGAAGTGCAGTAGATCAGTATACTGAGCCTAACCAAAACTAAACTCCAACATGTGTGGATGCTTCTCATCAGTTCAAGGATCTTGTTATTCTTCTTACAACTTGTAGACAGTGAGTCTCTTGTAGGCAATGAGCCTCTTGTGAGCAGTGTGCTCGGGCAGTGAGCCCTAATTGGCAAGTGCCATTTTGTAATTCTATTCTTCTAATAGAGAATGCAATCTTGGGTTAATCACCCCATGGTTTTCTCCCTTAACAGGGTTTCCACGTCAAAATATTATGTCATGTGTATTTCCATTTCATGGTTATGTTTGCTTATTTGAATTGATGCTGCATTAATTATTAAGAAAGTTCAGAAAGCTAAAATAATTAAGATAACTGATTCACCCCCCCCCTCTCAGTTATCAACAAAGAGTCCCTTTCTATTAGTTCTACATCAATGTCCATCAATGTGCCCAGAGTTCACCCAATTTTTTCCAAATAGTCTTGTGACCAAAACTCTAGTAGGAGATTGTATAATCTTAGCCAAACAGGTTATTCGTATGGATGTAGGCTAGTAGGATTAAAATTTTGGATCAGCCATTTTTCCATATATAATGGATGGCCCTCCATTTCCCATAGCCCACCCTATAAAACTTTCTCTCTCCTCTTCTATTGCAAAAACAACTATAATGAAACCTTTTGGAAATAATTTTAAAATCTAATAGGTTTTCTAGGCTTCCTTCACCCATTCTATTATTTTATTCCTATCACATTTTAGACCTATAAACCTGCATATAATGGCTAGATCTTCCAGCAGCCCTATGTCTTCATTGGCTTCCTCTATTAAGTCAATTGTTGGTGCATCTTCTTTTGGTACCTCCCAATCTTTTGGTGTTTCTGCCTTGTTTGTTTCTGAGTCTTCCTATCTTTGTTGTGTACCTCTTCCTTTGTTTTCTTTGCCTTTTCTTACATCCATCCTTTTAACCATTTTTCTTTTCTTATTTCGCATAGCTTTTTGCTTATTTGTCTCTATTCATCTTCCACACTTTGTTCGATCTTGTAGTTGTTAGTGTAGAATTAAAATCTTTAAATTTTCCTGCACACTTAAGTTAAGTGATTAGTGATAAAATTCTTGCAAAAACAACAAGAGTGTTAGTAACAAAAATAAATAAATCAATTTTATTTTCTAGCTATTCCTATTTGACTGTAGAGCTTTTCGTGTCTTTATTCTTGCATTCGCTAAAAGGTTCTCTTTTTTGATAGATTAATTCGCTATTTCCTTCACTTTCTCTTATTCGCATATCACCAATATTATTGTATATGTCTGTTGGTGTGATCCTCAACTAGTGAATGGTTCATTCTTCTTCTTTTTAATATAGTTCATGCCACTAATGTTCTTAGTTTCGCCTTTGAAATGATATTTGAGGTCCACCTTTTGCAATATTTGATTTTCTTCTATTTTCACACAATCACAAATTCGCATAAGATAAATTCATACTTTTTTGGAGTTCACAAGCAAAGCAATTAAGAACAAGATAAAATAATAATAAAATAATAATATTTTATTCTTTTCCTTTTTCCCATTATATTATTGTCATTTATCCTTTTTTCCCATTTTTCCTTATTTTCATCAAGTTTCTCTTCTCCAAGTGGGACCTTTTTCCCTTGGGCAAATTATTTAATTAATTTTGAATTTTCCACAAATATTATAAAAAATATAAAAAGTCATCTCCCATCGTTAATTTGCCAAGGAAAAATAGTTGAACTCCCTAAAAACAACTTTCCATTCTCCAAACTTCAAGTTATTTGCCAATTTTCCATTCTCCAAACTTGAGGTCACTTAAGCTAAAAAAGGGGACATTACATCAACAAGGAGGGTCTTCTGATTGTCATTCAACATTTGATAAGGAAGTTCTCCAATTTTATCAAAAATATCTAGCCCCTTTGTAATGTTTACATCCAAGGTTTCCTTGAGGCCATTGATCAAATTTTGGAGAACTTCTACTTTATTCTTCATGGCCTCCCTATATTCTACATACACTTTCCTATTAGGGATTACCACCTACTATATCAAAATATCCAACTTGATTTTTCGCAACTGGGTCCAGGTGTGGACATCTTTCTCCATCAACTGTAAGTCTTGGGATAACATATCAAGAGTCTTGTTCAACTCTGCCTTAACTTCCCCCAAGTTGTCAAAAAGTTTGATAGAAGACTATATAAGTTTAGTACCTTGTGCCTGCAATCTATCTATCTAGGAACTAACTGTCTGTCCTTGTGCTCCAATCTTCTTAGCCTTCTGAATAGTTTCCTCATCAACATAGGTTCCCATAGGGTCTACTTGTTCAGAAATTGGAGCTATCTTTAGTAGAACGGAGGTTAATTGTTCTACCTAGATTTTAAGTTGATCCTTGATCAACTTATCTTTATCATACCTCTCAAGCAAAGATGTCAATGTTGCTTATTCAACCTTTCTAGAAACTCCATCGTGTCCACATGTCCAATTTTAGTGTCCCTGATTTGATCAACATTTGATTCCATTGAGGATACAGGAACCACACCTTGATATTTGTATTTCATGTTCTTTTTTGTGGGAGATGCTTCTGACATTTGTTGAGAAACTGCAAGATGCTGTTGAAAATCTCCAAAGTTAGCATATTTTCCATTTCATAGGAAATATGCAATTGTGGAGAAACTTCTACATTTAAGAAAAACACTTGGTGTAAGGTCAGAGAAATTACCTACCTTAGCATGGATAAGTTATTATTTACAAAGTGCAGGGTCAGAGAATTTCCCTGCCCTTACATGAGGTAGTTCAATTGTCACAGTGTAGGTCGGAGAAAATTCTCTGAACTACATAGAGTAGACCAAGTTTTCATGTAGGTTGGAGAAAATTCTCCAAACTATATTGGGTAAAAACTAAACAAAAAGTGCAGGGGTGGAGAGATTCTCCACCCTTGCATAAGGGGAAAAACTTAATAGAATACAGGTCAGAGAAAATTCTCTGAACTGCATATGGGAGTATCTCTTTGGATGCAAGTCAGAGAATTTTCTCTAACGTGCATCTTAGTTAACTGAGTCGGTTATGTATTTCAAAAAAAATTCTCTAAAATATATCTTAGTTTTGTGTAGGTTATGTATTTCAGAGAATTTTCTCCAAAATACATATTGGGTAAAGCTTGTGTTGTGACTTTCAGAGCAAATTCTCTAAAAGTCATAGCTTCTAGCTAGTTCAGTTTTGTGTTTTTTGGAGAATTTTCTCTGAATGACACTGATCTATAAAGTTGGTGATGTTCAGAGAAAATTCTCCAAACAACACATTGTTACAAATAGAGGGATCACATGAGGTTTATAGCGACGAAATTTAACATTTTAGAAAGATATGTTGCTTAGAGATTATTCTCCGAGTAACATAACCTAGGGTTTGTTATTCGTGGGGGTTAGGAGAAAATCCATGACCCCCACACTGCTCATTAATGAAGGTCAACACAAGATTTAATACCTAGGGTTCACAGGAGGTTTAAAAATAAACAATCCTTAAACCAAAAGCAAACAATGCAAAGGAAACAAAAAAGGAAAAAACAAAAACCAACCTGAGACAAAGATGACTTGTTGAGGATGATGGAAACTCCACAAGAAATCGCACGCAATCGGGGGATCAAATGGAAAAGGGGGTGTAGAGACACTAAAAATTGGCAATGGTAGAAGGAAAAAGCAATGGTAAAAATAAAAATAAATGTAGTGATTATATATATAAACCTATAAGTAATTGCCATTAATACCACTCATGTCAGGTTAGTATGTAGGCGTGGAGAAATTCTCCTCTCCTGCATGTGTAGGAGCGGGGTTTTTCTCTGTCCCTACACTTGCCTAAACTTTCAAAAATACAGTGTGGGAGAAATTCTCTGACTTTGCATATCAAGATCAATGCTAAGTCAGGGAAAAGACCTGATTTTGCTTTTTGAAAGAGGTAAACTCAATGTACCTCAAAATGACTTTTTGAGGTGTTTAACCATGCGTGAGGCCAGTTTAATTTTGTCTTGATTTGTGTGCCTAGAAATTGTGGTCTATGAATCAAACAGGTTTCGTAGGGGTTATCCAACGAATTGAGTCAGCAAAATTCAAGGATAATAGATGGCTCTAACTTGGTAGCTTCCTCCGATCATTCTTTGAAATGAACGAAGGGAGAAGAATCCCAAACTCTAAGTGCCTTCATCCATTGGGCCATAGAGTCAGGCGACATACTCAACAATGACGACAAGAACAAAAAGACTATACAAAATGTACAAACTTATCTAGAACTTCACTGATTTGAAAGCTTCAGATGTTGTCCATTGTGGGGCAGTGGGAATGGTGTTCCATCTTGATATGCCAAACCGAAACTATTTTCACCACAGAGTTGGTGAATCAGGAAAGGGCCTCTCCACAATAAATCAAACTTTCCATGCATTCCTTTTGGCTCTCTTCTCTTGTCCCACAAAATAACTAGATCTCCAACTTGGCAATCTCGTGGCTTGGCCATTTTGTCAAAAAGCTTCTTGACTTGGCTTTGATGATCGGTAATGCAGTCCACCACCTTGATGCATTGTTCCTCTAGTTCAATAAGGAACATGACTCATTTGTCTATAGAAATTTCAAATGTATCATCTTTGATTGTCTTGGCCAATCTGAGAGCGGGCAACTCCAATGTGATGGGTATCTCTGCATTCAAGCCATACAAGAGTTGAAAATGATACATACTAATCACTCACTTGGGAGTGATGCAATCAACCCACAATGCATCATAGAATGCCTTATGCTAGGACCTTTGATTCTCTTCTACCGGCTTCCTAATAATGGTGACTTGGTTCTTATTACTCGACTTAGCTTGAACATTCCCTTAGGGGTAATAGTCAGAGGAATGAGAAAGAGTGATCCCATATTCAAAACAAAACTTAGTTATCTCATGGGATGAGAAGCAAGTAGAATTTTTTGCTACTATCTTGTTAGGTACTCCAAACCTTGAGATGATGTTTTCCTTAAGGAAGTTACAAACAACCTCTAAAGTGGCATGCTTGACTAGAATTGCTTCCACCCACTTAGTGAAGTAGTCAATAGCTGTGAGAACATAGCTATGACCTACATTGATGGTGGGTTCACTATGCCAATGAATTCGATACCCCATTGTTGGAAGGGATCTTCAATTACTACTGGTTTAAGGGGTACGGCTGCCAACTTGGGTTTCCCCACAAACTATTGGCACAACTTGCATTTACGTACCTAGGCATATGTGTCTTCAAAAAGTGTCGGCCAATAGTATCTCGCTCGCAAAATTTTGTGAGCCATGACCAGAGCTGAGAAATGTCCTCCACATGCCAAGTTGTGGAAAGATTCCACCAACTTGTCTTGTTGTGCTTTGTCCACATACCGTAGAAAAATTCCATTAATGCTTCACTTGTACAAACTGTTGTCCCAAAGAATAAAGTTTGTAGCCTTAAGCTCGATTGTCCTCTTCTCTTTGTAAGAAAAATGTTCTAGACATTCCCCATATGTGAGGAAATGAGCAATGTTGGAATACCACTCATCTGTTGTGCTAACGAACAAGACTGTGGGAAGTTCTTCCGTGTCTGCTTCCTCATCGCTAGATATTTCTTCTGGTTTGTTTTCCGCAATACGCTGACACAAACCTTTTCCATGCACTAGCTTTGTAGGCTTGATCTCCATATCATATTCAGGATCTTGGTGATCCAATTACCTCTCTTTCTCCAAAACTCTTGTTGAGTCAAGATGGAATTGACTGTAGAATCAGGTACTAGTGCTATGGTGTGAGAAATGAGAATGTAATACCTGAAATGCTTAACCACCTTCACCACGGTAACATGTTTCTCCATAGGTGAATACTTGAGTTCATGAACCTTTAGAGGATAGATCATGAAAGATATAAAAGATTCGATCCCCTCTTTGTTTTGCTGCACCAAAATAGCAGATAAACTGTGCTCTGAAGCATAACTATACATAATGAAGTCCTTGGTGTAGTCTGGGCAGACTAAGACTAGAGCATGAGCAATTGATTTCTTTATCTCATGAAATTCAACTTTTCCTTCCGCATTCCAATGGAAAGTTGACTTTCCTTTCATCATATCAATGATATGACATATCTTCTTAGCAAAATCAGGTATGAATATTTGCAAGAAGTTAACCTTACCAAAGAAGGAATGCAATCCTTTTTTACTGGATGGTAGGGTAAGAATCTAAATAGATTGAACCCGTTTGAGACCAATCTTGGTTCCTTCCTTAGACACAATGTGCCCAAGAAGCTCACCTTTAGTAACCCCAAAAATAGACTTCTTGGGATTAAGAGAGATCCCATGTTGACGACATCTTTCAAGCACCTATTGCAAATGATTCCAATGATCTTGATGCTTCTTTGAGAAGACAGTTAAATCATCAAGGTAGACCACAATGATCTTGCCCATCTCATCTTGGAAAGCTAGGTCCATTGCGCTTTAAAAGGTGGCACCAACATTGATCAACCCAAAGGGCATTCTGTGATATGCAAAGGTGCCCCATGGAGTAGTAAAGGTTGTTTTGTGCCAATCTTCCTCATGCACCTCCACTTGGTTATATCTTGAAAATTTGTCTAACATAGACCACATTTCTGAACTCATCACTGTTTGTAGTACTTGATCCATTACCAACAATGGATAATTATCCTTCAGTGATGACTAGTTCAAATTACAGAAATCCACACAGATGCAGATTTCTCCATTCATCTTTCTCACAGGAATGATGTTAGCTATCCACATTGAGTGATGGATAGGAAAAATGATTTTAGCATCTAACATCTTTTGAGTCTAGGCAAGAATGGTACATAACACATCAATGTACCACAGCAGAAGAAACTTCTTCCTCTCCTTCTGTGAGCAACATTTCCTAATATTTACCATTTTGGGATCATCATCTATACCCAGATTAAGTTTCTCAAATTTTGCTAATGAATCTAGACCCCACTGTTCTTGTCATTTGATAAAGTGATTATGCTTATCAAAGAGTTTCTCTAGAGAAACCAATCCTTTGGGAATCTTATTCCCTTTCAGCTACAAAACTTCTTCACCAGTTTCCTCTTTTATAATTCATTGAAATTTTCAACCTTCTCCAAAAAGGAAATGATTTGATCATCACTGTTGAAAATTTTCCAATGATTGGCATTATCAGAAACACTGGGTTGGAATACCAACTCAATGGTATACTTGTTTTCTTGAAAATCCTTGTGTGGAACTAGGAGAGTGGCCAATACAGCCAAAGAGTCAGCCTTAGCATTGTACTCTCTTGGGACTACTAATATATCAAAGGCATAGAAATCTTCAATGCAATCCCAAACGTGATTCTGGTAATGCCTTAGGCTTTTGTTCTTTGTCTGATACAATTTCCTTAATTGATAAATGACTAGCTCAGCATCACCTTGAGCATGAAGATTTCTAATTCTTTACTTTTGTGCAACATCCATCCCTAACAACAGGGCTTCATACTCTGTAGTGTTGTTAGTATTATCAAATTACAATTTGAAAGAAAAGGGGAAGATTTTTCTTTCTGTAGATATAAGGACCATCCCTACTCCAAATCCAATTGAAGAACAACTACCATCAAACTCTAAAGTCCAAACATCATTTGAACTTCCTACCTTGAGAGTTTCAAAATCTGAACTCTCTTCTCTTGAAGAGAATGATTCATCTATTCCCTAACCTTCATTTGGAATATCATCCAATGACAGAGGATCTTCATCTGTGGTCAAGAAATAAGTACCCATTCTAAAGGACTCAAAGAGAATATGAGCTTTCAGATCCTCAGTCTTTGTCACAGTGTACTTGGCTTCCCTCTCTAGATGAATTTTTCACATAACACCTTTGATAGGTATTCTGACCTTGGACCAATCCATGTTGATTTCACCCCCAACATCTTTGCAAAAATTTTGTCCCAACAATACTCCATATGAAGCTGGAATGTTAGCTACAAGAACTATCATCTTTTTCCTCTTTTTTGGAAAAGTAGCAAATGCAAACTTAACATCTTTGGTTTGCCTTATGAGGGGCACTTGCTTGGTTTCCATTGAAAATCAACGGCCAAAAGTCTTCATCAGAGTTAACCCCAAAGTAGTAGCTACTTTGGTTGGCATCACATTGTCAGAGGCACCCGAATCAATGATGTAATTACTGAGCTTGTGACCATTAACAAGCAGGGAAATATAGAAAGGTTCTATTTTTCTGGGAATGGATGGGGGAGTTATAGCCAGGTTATTTTGTGTAGGTTTTGGTTTAGGGGAAACATGTGCACTTTTGGAGGAATCTTGACTAGAATTGGCTACCTTGTTTTTTACAAACTTAGCCAATCTTTCAAACTATTCAGGGTTGGCTTGAAGATATTCAACCTTGGACATTTGAATTTCATCTCCTTAGCATGATCTATGATGTCAAAAGCTTGGTAGGGAACAACTGAGGAAGACGAGGGATTTTCATTTTCAAGTTTTAGATTTTGGGCACTAGGTCTAGACATATAAGGAGAAGAAGTAGGAAGATAAGGTGCACTTATTTATTCCCCACTATATCCTTTGGTTGAACTAGTAAAGGGGTTCCTCTTTTAGCAATTGTGTTCCCTGGATGTGGTTCATCTTTAGATAGCTTTATTAGCATCATGTTATTGATTCAGCTGATTCTATAAGTAGGTGAAGATGGCATAAGATTCGTTGTATGTAGCCTCTTCATGTTTGAATTCTTCTTCATAGTAGAAATTTGATATTTGAGTCACCAACTATTTCTACTTCATCCTTCGTGAAGAGATTAACACCATCTTTTGGGATATATTCTAACTCTAGAAGATCATCTTGTTTTGTCTCGAACAAGCAAACTACTGCATTAATAGGTGGTGCCTCCAGTGTAAGTCTTGCTTGTGGTGGAGGAAGCCTTTTATGATTCTGGTTCCTTGCAGCATTGTTAGGGTAATTGGAAGTGTTTGGATATGCCCTCCTTGGGATGTCCTTGTATGGAGGAATGGACCACCATTGGGACACTTGCTTCTTGAGTGCTAGTAATTCATTTGCAAGCTTCTATACCATAGGATCCGTGGTGCTAGTGGAAGGCAAAGCTAAAGGGGACTTCTCTCTAGGATTGATAGAATCCTTTCTCAATTTTCCTACCAAGATCAAATCATCTTCTACTTCAGTAGTAAAAGTTTGAGCAATTTCAAGATCAGTTGGAGCTACTCTTTGTAAAACAAAACCTACTTTTGGCAATTGAAAATTGATGAAGAAGCATTTCAAGTTCTCAGTTGTGGGTTGTGCAATAGTTGGGATCCTATTTTTTAGCTTATTGAACTTCGCCACAAGCTCACAAATGGGCTCATGTGGTTCCTTCTTCATTTGTGTGAGTTGGGCCAACAAGGCATGAGCATCTTCTACTGGCTTAAATCTATCTTTGAACTTGGTTCAAAATGTTTCCCAACTTGTGATACTTCCTGCTGCAAGATGGTAAAACCAATCAGCTGCAAAACCTTGGAGTGTTTCCACAAATAGTCTTACAGAAACATTTTCATGTTCCACCCCAAGAACTCCACATGCAATGTAGAATGCGGCAATATGTTCATCTCGGTGTTGCTTTCCATCACCATAGAACTTGGGAAAGTTCTTTCATGAACCACGAGGTAGTTCATGTGCTGGTGGTGTAAAATTCAATGGACCAAAAGTAGTTCCCCATGGACCTTTGGTAGCCATTTTGTCAGGGTTGTATAGAGGAATAGACAAACCTTGCAATGGTGTAAGAGGCAAGATCCTTAGATCATTGGAGGCCTCCTCTGGTAAAACATACTTTGTGTTGGTAGGAGGAAAACTTCTTGTGCACTGAAGAGGTGATCTTACACGTGTAGGCAAAAGGTCAAAGTTATGCTTATGCAACAAGTCGAATGTAGGATCAACGTGTCCTCTTGCCCTCCTTCCATGAGTGTAATTCTATTTCCAGATTGTAGACTTAACATAAGCAAGAGAAATCAGCAATAAAAAAGTAATTACAAACAATGAGGTATTGGTGTGCTTCAACCAATGAGTGTGGATCTTGGTTGCATGTCCAGGTCCCCAGTAGAGTTGTCAAAAACTGTTGGGTGAATATTTTGTCACCAACAAAACCACAGTATGATGAGCTTAAATCTCTTCTCGAGGAAAGGGGAGCCGCCCTTCTTGTTGCTAACTAAGAACAAGTAATTAATTACACTTATTTACACTAAACTTATCATGTGGGTGTTTCCATATCATCCAATTTTCTTTCTTCATAATTGATGCTCACCTATGATCTTATACTTAAAACACTTTTGATGCTTACAATATATCATACACCATAAAACTACTTGTTGGAGTAATAATAACCAATACTCAGATTAGTTAGACATAAGAATAACTAAAATAATACCAGTGTGTGTCAACCACAAGAAACCCACAAAAGCTCAAAGACTTTTGTTGCTTCTCATGCTAATCAAAAAATGAAAATGGATAGAACAAAGTGTAGGGCCCAGAGTCTCCACCTTATTGCCAATGAAGGTTAAATAATCTTGGATAATAACTTCTAGCCCAAAGTCTCCAAAGTCACCTCTAATCATGAACACATAACTCAAATCTAGAAATTATATTGCAGCTCAAAGAATTCAAAATCAGATTTCTAGCACCTTCCAAATCATATAGATTAACACCACAATCCAACCAAACTCACAAGAAGATGTAATTAAAAAGATGTAAGAACATTCCCATACACAATAAGTTTATTCCAACACAAAGATTGAATGCCCACTTATCTTTCTTGTATTGATTGAAATAAAGATTCACACTTTGAACTCAAAGTTTCAATTTTTTTCTCAATAGAGTAGCATTTCACTTCATTAGCCAAAAGATAATATTTACAAATGAGCACCCTCTTATTTATAGAGAGGAGCCATGAACAAAAATAGGAAAATTCTAACTACCTTGACTTAGTCTAGATAGAGTCTGATTTTGCTTAGGACTCTATAGTTTCCCTACGTGCAAATTACATATTACAAAAAGACATGAGATGTAAATTACATATCACAAAACTACCCATGAAATGTTTTGAAAAAAAACTAAGTGTCCATAGACACATGAACTTCATCCTCTTTATCCTTCTCCAAGAAATCTTCATATCTTTTCAAGGCCGCTTGGACGTCATTCCCGCTCAGTCCTGGTGTATATCTAAAGATGACAAGGACTTGTGTGATGGAGTCTGAGATGTTGACCGACACTCTTTTATTCCTGTCTAGGATTTTCTGCAACTTATCCAAGATCACCTAAAACTACACCAGCTTATCAATTGATGCCAATGAAAAGGCTTCTCTCTATGTCTTAGCTTGAATCAGTGCCCTGAACTCTTGGACTATTGTCTCAATAAGGAGGGTCTTCTGATTGTTATCCAACATTTGACAAGGAAGTTCTCTAATTTTATCAGAAATATCTAGCCCCTTTGTAATGTTTACATCTAGGGCTTCCTTGAGGTCACTGATCAAATTTTGGAGAACCTCTACTTTATTCTTCATGGCCTCCCTATATTCTACATACACTTTCTTGTCAGGGATTATCCCTGCTCTATCAGAACCTCCAACTTGATTTTCCGCAGCGAGGTCCAGGTGTGGACATCTTTCTTCGTCAACTGCAAGTCTTGGGATAACATATCAAGAATCTTGTTCAACTCTACCTTAACTTCCCCCAAGTTGTTGAAAAGTTTGATAGAAGATTGTATAAGTTTGGCACCTTGTGCCTGCAGTCTATCTATCCAGGCACTGACTGCCTATTCTTGTGCTCCAAATTTCTCAGCCTTCTGATTAACTTCTTCATCAACACAGGTTCTACATGTTCAGGAGATTGAGCTATATTTAGTAGAATGTCGGAGGTCAATTGTTCTACCTAGATTTTAAGTTGATCCTTGATTAACTTATCTTTATCATACCTCTCAAGCAAAGATGTCAATGCTACTTGTTCAACCTTTCTAGAAACTCCGCCATGTCAACATGTCTAATTTCGGTATCCCTAATTTGATCAACATTTGATTCCATTGAGGATGCAGGAACCACCCCTTGATATTTGTACTTCATGTTCTTTTTTGTCAAAGATGCTTCTAACATTTGTTGATAAACTGCAAGATGATGTTGAAAATCTCCAGGGTTAGCATATTTTTCAATTGGTAAGAAATATGCAATGGTGGAGAAAAATTACACTTCTGCATTTAAGAACAACACTTGGTGTAAGGTCAGAGCAATTCTTTGCTTAGCATGGGTAAGTCATTTCTTACAAAGTGTAGGGTCAAAGAATTTCTCCGCCCTTACATGAGGTAGTTCAATTGTCACAGTGTAGGTTGGAGAAAATTCTCTGAACTATATAGAGTAGACCAAGTTTTTGTGTAGCCTAGAGAAAATTCTCTGAACTACATTGGGTAAAAACTAAATAAAAAGTGCAGGGGCTAAGAATTTCTCTGCCCTTGCATAAGGGGAAAAACTTAACAGAATACAGGTTGAAGAAAATTCTCCGAACAACATATGGGGGTATCTCTTTGGATGTAGGTCAGAGAATTTTCTCCAATGTACATCTTAGTTTATTGAGTCGATTATGTATTTTGAAGAAAATTCTCTGAAATACATATTAGTCTTGTATAGGTTATGTATTTTAGAAAATTTTCTCTGAAATACATATTGCCTGTAAAGCTTGTGTTGTGACTTTTGGAGAAAATTCTCTGAAAGTTATAGCTTTCGGCTAGTTCAGTTTTGTGTTGTTTAGAGAATTTTCTCTGAATGACACTGGTCTAAAAAGCCAGTGATGTTGTTTAGAGAATTTTTTTTTAAGAACACACTATTACGAATAGAGGGATCACATGAGGTTTACAACAACGAAATTTAACAGTTTAGAAAGCTATGTTGCTTAGAGATTATTCTTCGAGCAACATAACCTAGGGTTTTTTATTCATGGGGGTCGGGAGAAAATCCATGACCCCTACACTGCTCATTAACATAGATCAACACAAGATTTAATACCTAAGGTTCACAGGAGGTTTAAAAACAAACAATGCTTAAAGCAAGAGAAAACAATGCAAAGGAAACGAAAAAGGAAAAACAAAAACCAACCTGAGACAAAGATGACTTATTGAGGACAATGAAAACTCCATAAGAAATCGCACGCAACTGAGGGATCGAACGACGAAGGGGGTGTAGAGACACTAAAAAATGATGATGGTAGAAGTAAAAAGCAATGGTAAAAATTAAAAAAAATGCAGTTTATATATATAAACCTGCAATTAATTGCCATTAATACCCACTTATGTCAGGTTAGTACGTAGGTGTGGAGAAATTCTCTACTCCTGGATGTGTAGGAGAGGGGTTTTTCTCCACGCCTGCACTTGGCAAAACTTTCAAAAATGTAGTTTCGGAGAAATTCTCTGACTTTGCATATGTAGTGTCAGAGAAATTCTCTGACTTTGCATATCAGGAAAAAATGCTAAGTCAAGGAAAAAAGATGATTTTTCTTTTTGAAAGAGGTAAACTTAATGCAACTCAAAATGACTTTTTGAGGCGTTTAACCTCACACGAGACCAGTTTAGTTTTGTCTCAATTTGCATGCCTAGAGCTCGTGGGTTATGAAACAGACAAGTTTCATAGGGGTTATCCCATGAATTGAGTCAGCTAAATTAGAGGATAACACATAGAATGTGGGTAAGAATCCCATATTTTGTTTTAAATTACAAAAGGAATAGGCATAAAGAACAAGATTGCAAATTACAAGTTTCATGAATAATTTGTATAAAAATAACCATTATTATTTTATGTCCAAAATGAACACCACCACTAATAAAAGAACCACTCACCTAAGTCAATGCATGTTTTGGGGTGTTGTATCAAATGTATACTTGTTGTCAAGCACATATACAACTTGTAGTGGTTTATTGTCACATGTTGTAAGCCATGTATGTGAAGATGAAAACATAGCTTATCCATTTGCATGAGAAAGTAAGGAATATAACATGTATTGATGACATGAGCAACACTACTACACATTCTTAAGTTTTGTAAATATGCATCTTCTTATTTCATCATGTTGTACTTCATTGTAGTATGAATCACTTGTTGTAAGCATGTATAATTATAGGATGTTATGCACATCACAAAGGAAGGAATGTTATGCACATCACAAATGAAGGATTAATGCGATGATTGCAAGATGTGCACAAAATGGATTTTTTGATAAGGCTTGAAAGAAACTTTCAAGAAAATGCAATTGGCGGGAGTAAATCCAAATTCCACAACCTTATGCACCATCCTCCTTGCCTATGCCAAAATAGGAACTTCAGAACAGGGCATAGACAACCATCAAAGCTTAAAGAATATACGAATTTGGTCAGATGTTGTATTTACAACTGCCCTTGTAGACATGTATGCAAAGTGTGGAAGCATAGACAAGGCATGTGAATAGTTTGGCATGACACCTGAAAGAGATGCCATCTCATGGAATGCAATGATTGCACGATATGGAAAAAAATGATTTTTTTGAAAAGGATTTATAAAATTTCAAGCACATGTAAAACCAAATTCCATAACCTTTGCAAGCATCCTCCCTAATTGTGCCAAATTAGGATCTTTGGAACAGGGTATGGACAGCCATGAAAGAATAAAGGATAAAGGAATTTTGATAGATGTTGTAGTTGCAACTACCATAGGAGACATGTATGCAAAGTGTGGAAGCATAGACAAGGCACATGAACTATTTGACATGAGGCCTTAAATAAATGTTGTCTCATGGAATGCAATGATTGCAAGATATGCACAAAATGGATTTTTTAAAATGCTTTAGAAACTTTCAAGAAAATGCAACTGGCGGGTGTAAAGCCAAATTCCACAACCTTAGCCAGTATCCTCTTTGTCTATGCCCATATGGGATCTTCAGAACAAGGTATGGACATCCATCAAAGCATAAAGGATATGGGAAATTTGTCAGATGTTGTAGTTGCAACTGCCCTATGAGACATGTATGCAAAGTGATGAAGCATAGACAAGGAACGTGAACTGTTTGACATGATGCCTCAAAGAAATGTTGTCTCATGGAATGCAATGATTGGAATATATGCAAAAAATGGGTTTTTAAAAAGGATTTAGAAACTTTCAAGCAAATGCACAAAATAAACTTTCATGCAAATGCAATTAGCACATGTAAAACCAAATTCCACAACATTATCCAATATCCTCCTTGCTTATGCCAAAATGGGAGCTTTAGAACAAGGTGTGGACAACCATCAAAGCATAAAGGATATAGGAGTTTTGTCACATGTTGTATTTTCAGTTGCCCTTGTAGACATGTATGCAAAGTGTGGAAGCATAGACAAGGCGTGTGAACTATTTGACATGATGCCTCAAAGAAATGCACAATCTCATGGAATGCAATGATTGCAAGATATGTACAAAATAGATTTTTGAAAAGGATTTATAAACTTTCAAGAAAATGCAATTGGCACGTGTAAAACCAAATTCCTATAACCATAATTGATCATCATATTATATTTAATGTAAATTGTCATATACATAATGTCATGAACATAACATATAGTCTACATATAGAGCCATATAGGCATGTACAAACAAAGCCATACATGCATATATAAAGATATACATCGGTAACATACAAAATTATGTATACAAAGCCATCTAGGCATACAAAAAAATGTCCCAAAATCTAATTTCCTATAAACTGCTATCAAATAATCGACAACCCTTGCTTGTTCATGAAGATGGAGAGTCAATCAATGACTCATCCTCTCTCTCTCTCATCGAATAGACCTCCTCGACAAAGATTTTTGAAGCTCCACCTATTAATACAATCAAACAATATTCACATTAATATAGAAAACATGAAATATATAACATGGCATATGTAATCAATCACTTACCACTAGCTGATGATCCCTCTCAATCATTTTTTGTCTCTCTTTGTCCATAGCTGGACGGGTTGGAGTTGTGACCTCTTGTGAGAAGCATCAAGAAGCAAAAATGAGTAAACATGAATATCATTTATGTACAATAAATGACATGAGATAAAACAAGAAATACAAAATGACATTTACATGTTACTGGCTCATACCACTAGTAGAAAAATAGCAATAAATGACTAAAAAACTATTAAAAATTGCATATAAACGACTAAGCTTGGTCACGTGACCATTAATAGTTTATTGTCAGTTATTTATAACGCGACCAAATTTATGACTAAACTATTTTTATTCATTTATTGGATGTTTTGATTGTTCAATTTGGTAGTATATTTAGTTGTTAATTTAGACATTGATTGTTGTTAATTGGTCATTTATTTAGTCATGGTAGTCATTTATTTAGTCATTGTAATCATTAATTGCTGTCAATTGGTAGTATATTTAGTCATTTTTATTCACTGATTTCCGTCCATTGGTAGTAGATTTAGTCATTTGTCTTAACTCATTTCCATCCATTGGTAGTATATTTAGTCATTTTAATTGTTATTTTTTCGTCAACTGGTCATATATTTAGTCATATTTATTCACTGATTTATGTCAATTGGTAGTATATTTAGTCAATTTAATTATTAATTAACGTTAATTAGTAGTATATTTAGTCATTTTAATTGATTGATTTCCATTATTTGGTAGTAAATTTAGTCATTTTAATTTTTAATTGTCGTCATTTGGTAGTTTATTTAATTGTTTTTGTTCACTGATTTCTATCAACTGGTAGTATATTGATACATTATTTTCATTGTTCATTCATTACAGTTGATACATTATCAAATGAGGAAAATGTACACAAATTTTGTTAAATCTATTCATGATTATGAACATCTGTATCATGCAATCATTTTTAGTTTATCTTCAAGCAATTGATTCACAAAGGAGAAGCAATATACAAAAACATTGCATAAAATAGTTGTTCATATTCATAGGAAGAAAGTGTTTATATGCGCCCACACAAGCCATGGGATTAACTATACATAATGCAATGAAAGAGAAAAAGTACATATGAAATAAAAAAGTAAGCATATAAGAGGGAGAAGGGATCTATCATTGCCTGAATGATGAATTCCACTACTGGAAGCATCATCTTCAGTTTGCCCCATTGATATCTCCAAGTGGACCTTTAAGAGAGAATGAGGAGGAATGTTAGAGCTCAGGATTATTTTCACTCCTATATGAAACCGTATCAAAATGTACATGCTACTTTTCATTAAGCACCTAATCAGAAAGAGAGAAACATGCCTCAGATGCAAATATACAGTCACCAAAAGAAGCAAGAGCAGATCACATCACCATCGAAGGAGAGGCTCTTAGTCTCATTTATTTTCCTAACATGTTTATTGAATGTGCAAATACACGTGTTTCAATGCATCATGTCTCATCAATGGTTCCTTACTAACTGTCATAGAAAGATTACACAAAGGAGTAATCATTTATGTATTTGCAGCCTTAAAGGGAGCAGTCATACTAAGGAAAAGCCATAGCAGTCATTCAAAGTTCAAAGGACAATCATGTTATAACAACAGTCCATAGTAAAAGAGTAGTCCCAATAGGCTTTTATAGCCATTGTTGTTGGTGCCAGAAGATTTAAAAGACATACACTATTTGAGGCATACACATACAAAACTATAAAACTCAAATCTGAGTAGTTTTTAGAAGACATACAATCTATTTGAGGCACAATGCTAATTGAAATCTGAGTAGTTTTTGAATGACATTTTTGGAGCAAACCCAATGTTAGCTTTCCATAATTCTTGTTCTATGTTACCATTTTTATTCAGGTCAAGTTAATAGAATAAGGATTTAGAGTCTCGATTGCTTTGTTTGGAAGTTCTAAAAATCTATTCAACAATCCATTTGGTGTGTCCAATTTTGTGTCAAAGTTTTTCATAATAGTAGTATGTAGTCACTCAAACTATTACATAGTTATTTATTACACAACCGTATGTATTTGAAAAACCATATTTCTAAATTGTAAAACATAGCATGACAACTGACACCAATTGTAATTTCAGCAGTTTTTGAATGACATTTGTGGAGCAAACCTAATGTTAGCTTCCCATAATTCTGGTTCCATGTTACCATTTTTATGCAGGGCAAGTTAATAGAACAAGGATTTATACAACAGTATGTTGTTGAAAAACCATATTTCTAAATTGCAAAACATACCATGATCGTTGATGCCATATACAATTTCAAGAAGGATGCAACAGAAAAATAGCTACATAAATATACACAAGAGAAGCCACTATATTCTAATAATTGATACTCCCTTGCAATGCCTATAAATCACAAATTACACTACCTTCCTCAAACAATGCAATGCCAACAAGTCATAAAACACAAACACTTCTTAGAAAACATTTACTATACAAACAACCTATCGAAAAAATCGTTGTGTGTTCAAAGTTTTAAATTAAAAGGTTTTTTTAAGGATCATCTCTGAAAGGAAACGACAAGGTAAAACATAATATGTGGACACAAATATGGCATCGACTGAAAATTAAAGAATTGTCCATACCAATAATGGATAATAACAACACGGACCGAGGGAGCTCTATGATTCCCTTTATATTCAACAATCTAACTCTGATTGAAAATTTCATATGAGGGGAAATTTGATTGAAAACTTCTCATCAGTTGTAACATATTCTATAACCAGTGATTCAGTGTTGTGAAGAAAGAGCTCAAAGATTATTACTGCAACATGGCTTCCCATCCCATCCACTTTCAATCCCATCATGGACAAACCCAGATTTTATCATGGCTCTCTATAGGTGCATCATTTTCCTTTCGCAAACCTCAATTTCATTATTCACAGTGATAGGTCTCTTAGATATTTTAGAAAATATAATCAAGAAAAACTGAAAACTCTTGTCACCAAAGATGACTGCACATTGTTTGCGAATGAACAAGTAAATCATGGCATCGATATAGAACAATTTGAGTCCATAGATTATGCAAGTATGTTGAAAGAGTGTATCAGGAGGAAATCTGTAAGAGAAGGCAAAAAAATTCATACACACATTATAAAAAATCAAGAGGAGGCTAATGGTTTTCTAGGAACTAGTCTTGCTAACATGTATGCTAAATGTGGGAGTTTAGTTGATGCATGCTAAGTGTTTGACAAAATGCCCAAGTGAAGCATTGTGTCATGGACTACAATGCTTACAACATATATTCAGAATGGGTATTGGGAGGATGCTTTGCAACTTTTGGGTTCAATGCAAGATGCTGATGTGATGCCAGACCAATTCACTTTCCCCAGTTTACTTAGGGTATGTGCAAGCATGGGGGATCCAACGCAGGGAAAGGTGTTGCATGGGATGGCAATCAAGACTGGTTTTGTGTCTGATGTATATGTTGACGGTGCCCTTGTTGACATGTATGCTAAATGTAATCTTTTGATGGATGCACGCAGAGTTTTTGATAAAATATCTTAACCAAATGTAGTGTCATGGATTGAAATTATAAGAAGTTATGTCAAAAAAAGTATGAGGAGGAGGCTATAAATTGTTCTCCCAAATGCAGTGGATAGGCACTAGGGCAGACGAGTTCTCCTTGACTAGTGTCCTTATAGCATGTGCTAACCTAGAAGATCTGCAGAAAGGAAAGCAGGCTCACATGTAAGTTATCAAATCTATATCGGATGAAAATGTCTGGGTAAGGAATGCCCTTATTACCATGTATTCTAAGAGTGGTGCCACAGAATATGCTTACAACGTATTTGAAAGAATGTCTAAGAGAAATTTGGATCATGGACATCAATGATTGTTGGGTATGAACAAAATGGATGTAGTGAGGAGGCCATTAAACTTTTTGAAGAAATGCAATTTGCAAATGTGAAGCCTAACTCATTTACTTTTGACAGTGTACTTGCAACATGTATTTGCCTTAAGTATTTGAGATTTGGAAAGTAGGTTGATGCCTAGGTATGGAAGACTGGGTTCACCTCCGATTACTTTGTAGAGAGTGCCCTTGTTAATCTTTATGCCAATTGTGGGCATATAGAAGATGCACATAATGTGTTTGATCAAGGTCCCAAAAATGATATTGTACTATGGAGTATAGTGATTATAGGATATGCAGAATATGGGTATGATAATGAAGCTCTAAATCTCCTTAACAAAATGCAATTGTTACTTGTGAATAAAACGTATTTAACGTTCTCATGTATTCTCAAGGTGTGTGCCTGCGTGGAATCTCTACAGCAAGGCAAGGAGATACATTGCCAGGCTGTAAAAACTAGACTTGAGTCGCATCTCTTTGTTGGGACTTCCCTAATTGATATGTACAACAAATGTGGGAACACAGATGATGCATTTAAAATGTTCATTGAGATGCCTGCACATAATATTGTTTCATGGAATGCAATGATCATAGGATGTATCTGAAATGGTCTTTGTGAGCAAGCTCTCAATTTTTTTAGGCAAATGCAAATCGAAGGAATTAAGCCAGATGAATTCACCTTTGCAAGTATCCTTGGTGCAAGTGCTTCTTTAGCAGCCTTTGAACTGGGAAAGAAGGTCCATGACTGTAACATTAAAGGAGGGAATGAATTGGATGGTCCAGTGTAAAACACTATTGATATTATGTATGCTAAATTAAGATTCATACATGGGTCATCCCATAGTAATGGGTTACACTTTTTGGCCAAACTTGACATTGAAATCAACATTTTGAACTAAATCTTCACTTCTAGACACCTATAGCCGCTAAACTGTTAGGAATTTGAAGATGATGCGATCTAGTGATTTGTGAGATTTTGTTTGTAGATTCTAAAAATATATTTTTAAAAAAATTTGGAGTTAAATTGTAAAAATTTTTGCGTCTCCTTTGATAACTAGTTTTTAATACTATAAACAACGTTTATTTAAAGTGATGTGTATTCTGTAGCACATAATTTTTTTTCTACAAAGGATAAAATTCTGATTCTTTTGAATTTAGATTGGTAACACCAATATATAGGGCATGAATTTGGTTTCATAATGTTTTGTTGAATATATTTTTTAAATTAAGTTTTGAAGTCAAACTAATTATAATTTAGACATAGGTGTATTCCGTAAGACATAACTTTTTCTGTATGTATCAAAATTTATTTTTTTTTGTTGAAACAAGGACATCAATACCTAGGGTATAGATATTTTTCAGAATTTTTTTCCACTAATTTACTAATTTTCCATGTGTGTAGAATAGAGAACTTGATGTTCGGTGAAAAACCTGCATTCACAAGAAATAAAAAATAAATATAATAATCAAATTAAATATATTTAAAATTATACTTTTTGGGAAGCTTATAATAAGGACTATGTACTTATAAAACATAAATTTTAAATGAATTCATTTGATCCCCCAAAAGGTAAATCAAAAGTGGTTTTTTATCAGCAGTTTGATAGGTGTAGAGGAGACTCTATTATAGGTATGGTTTAAAACTAGTGGGGTTCTATCCAAGAGGGTTTGAATCTAAGGGGGTTTGATCAAACCCTCTTCAATTAAAATCCTTTAAATGGAACTTTTCAAGGCTTAAATCATTACATTTTCTAAAAATATGTGATTTCAGCAAAAATCAGGATGTTCCAAAAAGTGTAATTCATTATTGTGGCAGCACCCACATAATTCATACAAGATGTTTGACAAGACACCAGAACAAAATGTTATCTCATGAATGCACAACATGGGTGAAACAAGAAGGCCATTCAACACATAGTAGAAATGCTACAGAAAGAAATCAAACTGTGCTATGCCATTTTTTTCAGTGTTCTCTCTGCATATAGCAATATAGTGTGGACGAGGGCCATTACTACTTTATTTCAATATTCAAGATCATGGCATCATGCCGAGCACTACACTTGCATGGTTGACCTTCTTGACCATGTGTGGTGAAAGCTTAAATGAAGTAATGAATGTTGTCAAAGAAATGTCAATATGAACCAGTGCTTTGGTGTGTTGTGCCTTTTTTGGTGCTTTTTAATCCATTGTAACTTGTAACTAGGAAAACATGCCACAAAATATATACTAGCTTTGGAACCACAAGGCATTGCATTTTATATGCTTTTGTCAAACAGGCATGCTGTGGTTGGGAGGTGGGAAGATGTAGCAAAGAGGAGAAAACTGATGGACAGGGGACCAAGAAAGGAGAAAGGAGTAGGTTAGATTTAGATAAAAAGAACATGGTGTATGCATTTGTGGTTTGAGACACTTACATTTGTAAAAAAAGAGATTATTTAGAACTAGAGAAACTTACTATGAAAATAAATAAGACAAATTGTTCGCAAGATACAAACTTTGTTTTGCATAGTGTGGAAGGAGCAGAATGAAGTTATATTTGCCATCATAGTAAGGAACTTGTTGTTGGTTTTGGGGTTATCAACATACCTCAAGGATTTGAATGTCATTAAGAACTTTGATGTGTTTAGTGACCACCACACTACCACAAAGTTCATCTCAAAGCTTTTTACATGAGAAGTTATTATTAGGGATGCTAGTAACTTCCATCATTTCAAAAATGGTTTATGCTCTTATTGTTATTCTTGATGCTCAAGAAACTGACTGTTTTGCACACAACTATAAAAGATGTACACTTCTATGATCATTTATGTTGTTGATTTTTGCAATGTCTTACTTCATGGTCTTGCACTGCAGAAATGTTATGTGCACAAAACCATGTGTTGGGAATCTTAAATAAAGCTCAAGGGAGATAATAATGTTCAAACTAAAGTCTAAGGAAGAACATTTTTTGAACAGCTTATAGACAACTAATGCCATTATAATGATTATTGTGAGCCTTATAAGAGCAGAATATGGATATGACAAGGCATTTAACTAGGGAAGAACATTTTTATCAAAGTCCCAAATATAATGGTCTATTATGGAGTCTATTATGGTAATAGGCAGCTCTTTTGAAACAATCACTAAACATGACAAGGAAGAACAATCACGTTGTCAAAAAAGAAACAAGGAAGATGTAGTGGTCAAAGATGAAGGCAAAGATAGTCATGACTGCCACAAGGGCACAACATAGTCATAAGGATTGTTTTAATAGACAAGGAAAACACAGGCACACAGATTGTCATAACTGTCATAGTCAAAAGGCAAAAAATAGTCCTAAAGACTGTGCTATAACAGTCAAGAGTAATAGTGGCAGATTGCTTGTAGAGATTAAATGATTTTTGATGCCTGTAGTGGTACAATGCCATTCACCATACATGGATACATATATTGTACATGAAAGCCACTGTAACCTAAGAAAAGGCCTAATTTTCAAAGAACAATTCCAACCTCCATTCAAAGAGACAGCCATATCCCCAAGGAGGTCATATACATCAGTGAAAATTCAACATTCCCATACAAAGAGTATTTTCAGAAGTTCTAAGGATTTCAAGCCTTATTTTACTCTCATAGACATACTTGCCTACAGAGCTTCAGCATACAAGCACTAGAGGGACATCAGTTCAGAGAAGAGAGCATGAAACAGTCAAGAAGTTAAAAGTATAGTGGCAAGAACAAGATATGATGGAAAGTCATGAGAAAAACCTTAACATAAGGCCATATAAATTGTGTTAAATAGCATGTGAAGATAGTGCTGAGTAATCATCATTAAGACACCATGATAGATCCCATAATAATCATCTTATGACAATGAACAATCAAGAGCTCAGACTCAAGGAGTGGTGAATCTCCAAAATGCCATGAACATTAGCATGGAGTAGTTATTGAAGCAACAATAGAGGCAGTTGATGTTATGTCAGAAAATGTCCCCTTGGGGGCTTTTCCCTCTTAAGGTTTAGCTCCTGGGTCCTATTATTGTATTTAGAGCATCTTGCATGTTAATTTGGACTCCCGATGAGAAAACCCTTGGGTCTTGTGACAAATAGGACCTAGGGGGTGCTAATTTAATGATCCTAGAACAAAAACAAGGGGGTGGACTTGGATGCTAGCGCCCTAGTCCAACCCTATTTTGGGTCTACCCTAATTTTAAATGTCAGTTTAGTGATTGTTATTTGGGTCCTATGCCGACATCTAAAGTTTGAATTACAAAATTCTTCGTAGGAATCATTGTAGTTGCATTTATAAGTATGATTAGGTTTCATTTGCAAACTAGATGGACACTAGATGGAAATTAGATGAGCATTGTGATTTTGTGAAAGTGATTCAAGACATTCATTGTGTTGCAGAGCAATACTTTGTTATTATTGTGTTTGTATTTGTAGATTTGGCATCCATCTCCTCATAGCATGAAGAGCATCTTCCTTCCATGAGATCTTCACTACAAGGTGATATCTATTGTGTTTTCAATCATTTATCATTTAGATTTTTGCCTCTATCCCATTGGGATACGTACTCTTATCTGACAACGGTGTTTGAAAGACTTGAATGTCTCTCTGGGGCTTGACTGAGTTAAGCCTCAAAACACCACAACACCCTCCCACACTCCTTGTGATTGCAGGTTACAGGTGTCGCATCTGGAAGAAGTGGAGTTACAGGGAGGGTTAGTAGACATCAAGGATTCAGGATCTGGAAAGAAGCCAGACACTAGAGCTTTTCCTAGACTAGGGTGCTAGCCCCTGTGTCCTCCGCAGTTGAATCCCTGGAAATAGAAGTTGTAGTGCAGATCAGTGTCAGAAGGAGATCAAGATTCCACAAAGAAACACGTACCTTGGACTTGGGTGCTAGTCCTCATGTCCCCAACTTCTCCACCTTCCAAACTTAGAAAAATAGTGAGTTAAATATCTCTGGCCCTCATCTCAGTCTGAAAGTATTTGCTGTGATTCAACAATTTCCTTACTGTTTTGCCTATTTAGGGTTTTAAGTGAAATTAAGCATTAGATTGAGATATTGTTTGACACATCCAAGATTCCACAATCTTCCCAAGTGGCTTCCCAACTTGATAGGTGAATCCTCTTGCACAAATTGGAGGTTCAACTTAGTTAATAGGCCCTTGGAATGTTTGGTGTGAAAGAAGGATTCCGCATAAACCCTTAAAACCACACTTCATCATCATCCCCCTTTTTCACTATAAAACATTTTTGTGAACCTGTGTTTTTGGACTTTTTAGCACCTTGCTGAGTGTTGTTTGATAGATTTGCATTCATTCATCTTATTGCATTTGAAAAATTACAAAAAAATTAAAAAATTAAAAAATTTTGAAAAAATTGGTATTTTTGCCTTGCATTTTAGCATAATTTGAATTATTTGGCATTCAATTTCATTAAATTTCTATGAATTTCATTAGATCTGATTTAAATCATAGAAATTCATCATTTAGAATTCACTTGCATTGCTTTCTTGTGCTCAAATTGTTAAAAATTGGTTGAAATTGTGCATTTTTCATAAAAACCTAGTTTTGCATTAACTAGGGTTCGTAGTCAAATTCTTGTTTCAGATTTTACTACCCTTTTAAAACACTCATTAGGACTGATTTCTAATAGTAGTGTTGCATCATAGTGGTCTTATTGCAAAATTTCATGTCTAGGGTTTGAAAACCTTGTATTTTCACTAGATTTGGCCTTATCATCTCTCTAGATTTTCATCACAAGGGTGTTGTAAGGGATTTTGCTGAATTAATTGGCTGTTATTAGGGTTATTATCTTTTACCCCTTCTCATATTCCTTACAATACCCTTTTTACTAGGCTTTTGAAAGGAAAATTGTTGAAAAATTGCATATTTTAGCACATTTTCACTAGGTTTTGACTTGCCATCACTCTAGGTTCACATTAAAAGCATTTTGTGAAAGATATTGCTGCATCAGTGGACTGTTACTAGGCATATTAGTTTCTATCCTTCTTTAAAATTTTCACAACACCTTTCCTCCTAGTGATTTGCATTGGAAGAAGTTCAAAAATCAAGCATTTTAGGTCATATTCGTACATACTTTTGCATTGATTTCTTGCACAAGTCTTGGAAATATTTGAAATCTGATTTGGAATTCATTTGAAATCATACACATGGCACCTTCACGTCATTTTTCCATGGTATTTTTGCATGCATTTATCAAAGATCTTGATTTTGACCAATTTTTAACCCTCATGAGTGAACATCCTATGATATTAGAAAGATTAACTATTTTCATCTCCATGAGTAGCAATGAAAAAGATAATCCTGATAGCCCTTCTCCTATATCTACTACATGTGATGATGACATAAACTTGTCCTCTAGTCATTCTTTCAAAAATGATTCTTCCCATGAGGATATACTAGTACAAGACAATCAAATCACTGGTACCTTCCCAACAACAGGAGAAACACAACTTTCACAAGACATCATGCCTCCTACAACTACAATAGAAGAACAAATATTTCACAATGTTGAGGATCTTATTGATGTGATAACATATGTATCTGATGAGAAAATAGACAAACTTGACAACGAACTAGCTGAATTTCAAGCATTTGTGGAAAATGAGAGGATAGCGAACCAAGCTATACTTGTTATTCATAATATAAGAGAGTTGATAAAAGATGGACAAGACAGTGTTAAATGTAATCTGAGGCTTAATGCATAGTGTATTACACATCTCTCATGACCACATACCCTCGGGTAGTAGAAGACTTAACACACCACATTGACAATGATGAGCATGAAAACTCTCTTAATGAAACTTATGATGATGAAGATGGCTATTTGAACTATGATGAAATAATTGGTTTAATAGAAGTGGACAAGGATAAAGTTGAGAATTCACCTCATCCAAGAAAAAATGGCATTGATTTAATTGTTGACAAAGGTTAGTTTGGTTGTCCCGAAAGGTAAGTATTTGTAACTTTTTACCTCCGTGTTGTGTTTCCCCCGGCCTCCTAGGATGACCCTTGATTCTCTTGTAAGGTCAAGGATACTGGGAGACCGCCTCTGTTGTGACCCTTCTTCTATTTGTATTATCATTCTTCTATATTTCTTCTCCTCTATTTTTCATTTTTGTGTGTTGTGTCTTACGAACATAGCGTTGCGGTTGGTGACTTGGGGGCACCCTCCTACGTGACTGTCCCAAAGGCACTTGTTTCTCCTTTCTTGATTTATTGTTTCCCTTCCTCTAGTGGTTCTATCTAGTGGGCGGATGATGAAAAACATATTATACTTATGCGGACCTAGTGTTCCTTCAGCGAGAAATCAAAAAATGGACCTAGTCCATACATGACGATAGGGTCGATATATATTATCCGACGCTTGGCTAGTAGAATCACTCTGTGTGATCTTGATGTCATTTTATCACACTTACAAAAAAGAACAATACTTCTACTCTGTGCACTTTGTCTATCTTGAATCTAGCCTTACATTGTTGTTTATCATGATTATATAGATGCTAACACCTTTTCATACAGGGAATTGTGTGTTTGTGGGAACATTTGGCGATCGTAACATACATGTCACCTTCAGGGGGCATGGGCTTTGTGAGATCTCATGTTCCCTTGTGTGTTTTCTTCCTACCTTAACGTGCTTGATATCGGTACACAACATCAACCACCTTAAGGTGGGGGGAATATATAAGGTAAGTTGTTTGTTCTAGATGCTAGTAAAGTGTGCCTAAACAATCTTGAAATCTACTTCGTATACCTCCTTTTCACTGTAAGGCATATCCATGATGTGGATGGGGTTGTATACTTTTGAGCTCATACCTCCTTTTCACCATAAGGCGTCTCTGTGATGCAAGTGGGGTTGTATGCCATGTTTCCTTTTCACTGTAAGGCATCTTCGTGATGCAGGTGGGGTTACATTTTCAAAAGTCATCCGAGTAGGCAGGGAGCAGATCTGAGACTATCCTAACCGTTAAGCGTGTCTTCAGTGATTGTTGTGGTGAAGCCAAATCGTCAGTGTGTGCCTGTAATGTACCTGAGATGGATCCGAACCTAGCAATAGGTTTCTTCCATCACTTGTCTATCGTGTTTGCTCTGTGTCTTCTATGTGTGTGTGTATTGCGTGTTTGTTCCCAAGCATAGTCTTAAAGACTGGTGGCGATGAGTCCCTCCTATGCTTTGGGATTTGTATGGCATGCTTTATTTGTATGACATGCTTTATTTGTATGGCATGTTTGTTCTCAAGTGCAGTCTTAAAGACTGGTGGTGATGAGTCCCTCCTGCACTCTGAGATTTATTTTGCATGTCTGTTTCCCCATACGTGCAGTCTTAAAGATTGGTGGCCATGAGTCCCTCCTGTACTATGGGTTGTGTGTTTACTTTCCTTGTACTTACATTCTGCATTTCATATATGAGAAAAATAAAAAGAAAATAATCACTGCATTCACTGTATTCAATGTCTTTTGTGTGTCTTCTCTGTGTTTTGTGTGTCTGTTACTATCTTTAGTGTGTTTGGCATGTCTTCACCGTGCTTGGCATGTTTGCTATGTTTGTTGACCTTACTTTAATGCATGTATTGGTCTAGCATTTATACATACATTAAAGTGGGGGCTAAATGTTATGTCAGGAAATGTCCCCTTGGGGGCTTTTCCCTCTTAAGGTTTAGCCCTCGGGTCCTATTATTGCATTTAGAGCATCTTGCATGTTAATTTGGACTCCCGATGAGAAAACCCTTGGGTCTTGTGACAAAAATGACCTAGGGGATGCTAATTTAATGATCCCGGAACAAAAACAAGGGGGTGGACTTGGGTGCTAGCGCCCTGTCGAGCCCTATTTTGAGTCAGCCCTAATTTCAAATGTTAGTTTAGTGACTATTATTTGGGTCCTATGCCGACATCTAAAGTTTGAATTATGAAATTCTTAGCAGGAATCTTTGTAGTTGCATATATAAGCATGATTAGGTTTCATTTGCAAACTAGATGGACATTAGATGAGCATTGTGATTTTGTGAAAGTGATTCAAGACATTCATTGTGTTGCAGAGTAGTACTTTGTTGTTATTGTGTTTGTATTTGCATATTTGGCATCCATCTCCTCATGGCATGAAGAGCATCTTCCTTCTATGGGATCTTCACTACAAGGTGATATCTATTGTGTTTTCAATCATTTATCATTTGGATTTTTGCCTCTATCCCACTGGGATACACACTCTTATCTAACAATGGTGTTTGGAAGACTTAAATGTCTCTTCGAGACTTGACTGAGGCAAGCCTCTAAACACCACAACCCCCTCCCAAACTCCTTGTGATTGCAGGTTATAGGTGTCGCATCTTGAAGAAGTGGAGTTGCAGGGAAGGTTAACAAACATTAAGGATTCAGGATCTAGAAAGAAGCTGAACATTGGAGCTTTTCCTGGACTAGGGCGCTAGTCCCTGTATCCTCTGCAATTGAATCCCTAGAAATGGAAGTTGCAGTGCAGATCAGTGTCAGAAGGAGATCAGGATTCCATAAAGAAATAGGTACCTTGGACTTGGGCGCTAGTCCCAGTGTCCCTGACTTCTCTGCCTTCTGAACTTCAAAAAATAGTGAGTTAAATATCTCTATCCCTCATCTCAATCTAAAAGGATTTGCTGTGATTCAACAATTTGCTTACTATTTTACCTATTTAGGGTTTTAAGTGAAATTAAGCATTAGGTTAAGATATTATTTGACACATCCAAGATTCCACAATCTTCCCAAGTGGCTGCCCAACCTGATAGGTGAATCCTCTTGCACAAATTGGAGGTTCAACTCAATTAATAGGCCCTTGGAATGTTTTGGTGTGAAAGAAGGATTCCACATAAACCCTTAAAACCACACTTCATCATCATCCCCCTTTTTACTACTAAACAGTTGAAAACCAAGGAAGCAACCGTGGGTTCATGAATGAAAGAGAAACAACATAAGGGTCTTTATACAACATGAAAAAGAGCATTATAAACTTTGAAGTTATCATACAGGGATCCTCATATGCCAGCTAACAATCACTGTAGAAATCAATAGAAGCTTTTGTCAAGCATAACAGTCAAGAACATTGCCAAGGGTTTGTGAGAATAGGAAGCCCTTTGGAAAATCTATAAAGAACACAAACCCATTCACCATTCATCGAAGCAAAATCATACAAATAGATAGATAGATAAAATGCTTTCACATTTTGCATTTCTTTCTAAATAGTTTACTCCAAGAGAGAGGAAGAAGCAACAAAGTTTCACTATTTTCATTCATAGTCGTAGCAGATAAAAGTAGTCTTTCACTATTTATCTTGTAGAAGGAGCATAAAGACAAACTCTTCCATAGTTTTCAAAGAACATAGAGCATGGAGAATAAAGAGAAATCCCTTCCTTTATTTTGTGCATAGGCTGACAATGGTATAGTGAAAATATCAAACATATATGCTTCCATCCAACAGAGAATGAAATGGACACTTTGCATAACCATAAACATGGTCAAGACCATAGAGAAGTAAAAGAGGTTTCTTTCATAGTTTTCAAAGAAGAGCTTTCATAAAACCCTACTAGGAAAGAGCCAAAGCAACCTTGAAAAAGCATAGTGCATACATGGAGCAATATTCTACAACAAATATCATCATAGGGAATAGTCTTTCTTCTATTTTATGTAGAGAAAGAGAAAAGGACTCAGAGGCAGAGTAGATTACCATAAAAGGGTAGGTTTTATCTCTAATTTCTTCAAAGAGAAGTAACAACAAATGAAGAAACACAAAAAATTCATTGTAATGAAGACATCCTTCATAGTTCTTTGATAAAAGATGCATAAAAAGGGGTAACAAAAGCTTTCACAAGTTTTAGAAGTATGCACATGTCACTTACCATCTCAATAGCATAGTGAGAAACCCTCAGAGACTACAACAACCCATCAAACCCCATGGCGGCGCACCAGAGTAGTGAGGAGCAAAAGTCAATGTGAAAAAGAAAAATGATATGATTTTAGGGTTTGAAATGGATGTTTTGTTCACAACAATGCCCTAGCCCAAATCCCTTAAAGTCATTTTTTTACTTGGTTTAAAAAGAAATCATCAAAAAGAATCCAATAGAGGCCATGGTCAACACTTGAAAAGGTGTGAATGTCTATTGATGAACAAGGAACCCGTGGGTGGAGAGGAGAAATAAGGAGGTTATAAGGGTTTTTTATCCCTTTTTGATATAATTAATGATTGAAACCAAAATATTAGTATGCTTTGACTTAGGGGTTTTACATCATTAGGGAAAATTTGGAGTCTTTTGTAAGCCAAAGATGAAAGAGGGCATTATTATTGCCTTGTGAGCTTTACACTTATTAAGGGTAATAGTTCATAAATTACCTTATATTTGTTTCATAAAACCAAGGAGATAATTATAATTCCCTGTATGGTTCTGGTACTCAGTTGCCTATGTAAGTACTATAAGTTACACCAACCAATAACAAACTAATTATGATGTACCTGCACTACCCATGCCATGAAGACTTAATAAAAAGGAGCCTCAGGGATTAGGTTGGTGAATTGGTTACAAAATTAGAAATTAATACCATACCCATGCATGATAACATGGAACACAAATAGACAACTTAAAGCTATGGTCAATACATTGTGTTGATTATACAATGAATAAAAGCATCCGATTCTTTCACAATCTCAAGAACTCCAAATTGTTACATGGTAGTCATTTATTTAGTCATTTATAGTTGTGTTGCAAAAAAAAGTCATTTATTTAGTCATTTTTAGTTATGTTTTTTACCCAATGATCAAATTAGTCATTTATAGCTGTGTTGCAAAAAATTAGTAGAATTTAGTCATTTTTAGTTGTCGTGACTAAAAGTTTTAGTCACATAGTCATTTATTTGCCAAATTCTACTAGTGTACCTTGGTCAAAGAATTTGCAGACAAAATAGCTGCAACAATGCCCACCTTCACTGACTGACGAAGTTGAGGAGGAGTCTCCATATTCAACATCTAAAAATAGAGTTCAAGGTTATTTGACCAAAATAGATACATAACATTATTTAAATGCATAATGATTACAAATGGTAAAATCTACCTTAGTGAAAGTGCTTCTACATGCATGGGACCAAGGAAATCATGGTGGTGGTGGTGGTGGTGAAGCTCACTGTTCATTATCAAATTGTCACTAAATAAGATTACCATTGATATATGTACTATATTTGTGATCTTGTGATAAATTACATACTCGTTGACTAGACCTCCTCTCATAACCCTGCACTGGACAGCTAACAGATGCAGGATGAGTACTTTGACCCTAGAATTTCATAGTGCAGACAAATTACATACATTAATTTTGACTTATATTATAGATAGTCATATAATTAATTAGAAATTTCAAATACAAATATATTAAATCAAGATGAACCTTGTAAAAAATTACCTAGGAATCAATACCAAATGTGTGTTGTAAGAGGTCATCTGTGAGAAAAATATTATCCAATACGGATGTGTCCATCACTGGCTGTTGCCCCTACATCACAACATCTTGACACTCTACAACATCATTTGGATCACCTAAATGGTGAGAGTCCTAGGTCCCATAATCACACAAGTTCCCACATGAACTACAAAGATGTAGGGAGAAACGACACCTACTTCTCTCACCCTCATTGGCCTGGGTAAGATCATCACCATGATGTGCTAGAGACTGGGTGAGAGAACTCAATGAATATAGTGTCTCCACCTCAACACTCTCCTTCAAAGACAAAGGGAGTGAGATATGTGCTGGCCTCATGAGGGGTCTAGGTATGCAGTTCTAGTCTTGATGTGCCCTCTGTCTATCTTGGGCAGAGCCACCACCTCTACCCTGGAACTCTTGAATGTCGAAGTAATTAGAAATCTGGTTGAGGACAAACTCACAATAGAGTTTCCTCAAGAAATATTGTGGCACCTCATTGTTATTACAAGGATGCTCATCAAAGACCATGTACCATCTATCCCAAAAGTTTTCGGATATATCATCGTGCACACATCAATGAATTGGGAACCATTTGCAAATCTCTTCTAGTGTTTGCCCAGTTTTAGGATTGATAAAATGTGAACATAATTGAGATTTTGTAATTTTTTTGCCCTTAACTTGTTGGTAAGACAAATTGTCAGCATAGTATTGCCGACTCCTCTCTCTATAGTCATTCCATTTAGTGATTTGGTTTGTCACCTATTCAATATGAGAAACAATGACCTCTAATGACTTGGAAAGGGCTCTCCTACGATCGGTGTGTTGGTTTTTCTTCTGAATCAGCATCAGGGTTTACCAGTTCCTATGCACATGCAGATTCAGCCAACTAATACAGGAGGTTGCGTGAGCTACCTCCCCTTCACTTCTGGTTCTGCTGCACCAAGGGGGGTATCCCTATAACTCAAGATGTAACCTTGACTAGCTCAAAGATAGAAAGATCTAACTTGACAACAACAGGCAGAATACTCTCATGTATGGACCAAGATCTGCATGATAGATCACAAGGTTGGCAACATTCTTGGACATAATGTCTGGTTAGGTATGAGAGCATGCAGGGGTTTTCCTACTCCTAATCCTACAACTAACAGGTGGAAGTGATGAAATGGGTGGACATAATGTCCTGGATGCAAGACGAGGGGTTTTGACCCATAACTACTGATCCAGGAGCAGACTGGTGCCTATCCATTGGGCAATGAGTCAACTAGACGTATACAACAGATGGTTTGCAACTTTCACTCAAGTTTCAGGGGGTTGGACTTATGCTTGCCTTACAAACATCACCCAAGAATGGGTATCTAACTGCCTCTACTTACAGATATCCCTGCTGACATGCAACCAAATTCAAAAGAAGGAGAATAACATGCAGCAAATGGAGACAAGTAGATAGACACATGCAATAAGCATTTTTCATATAACATTAACACTGAAACTAAAAATATGTGCAAAATACATTCATATTGCAACTCATAAACTCCAAAATGGGATAAAACAGCCAAAATCATGCCCTGTTCTTCATTATTTACACAAAAATGCCTCAGGCCTTCCGCCACAAAAAATGGTAACACAGTCTGCCTATATCGGCCAGAAAGTGTACCACAAGCAATTAATTACATGGTTGACCAAAAATCCTGCCAAATACAGATCTCAGAAGGAATGGCGCTCAGAAGTTATTGCTGCAGCAGACAAGGGAGCCCTCGAGCCTTGCACCGCCATCTGGGGTCTTCATTCATAATTAGACAGCTTCACCGTTTGTACCATCGCCCATTGATGGCTCAACCACCCGCGTTTCACTTGGAAACTATCGCAGCATTCAAATAGAAGTTCCCGCCAAAATGCACTTTACTGAAGTTTCAAGTTATGCAGGAACATTAATCCCACATGCAAGGTGAGAAGACCACCTCAGCACTTTAAAATCATAGCCACTCGCATAATAAGTGTCGAGCGCTTTTGCCACGCTCGACACACACCTTTCTCTCCAAAAGCCCATCAGCCAAACTTCTACCATCAGCTCACCACAAAAAACTCTCATCGATCTCAGTTGTCTCACCGATGCCTACCTTATAATCTACTCCATCGGCCAGAGATAGACCATCGGGCCAACACAAAACTCCTTTGTTGATGCCCATGGTCTCGCCAATGCCTTCAAAAATCCTGATGATGTCACCATCATGTCCTGATGATGTCACCATCACCCGTCTGCATACCGCGCAACTCTCATATCCGGATGACGTCATCGCCATATAGGCACCGGGGTGATATTAGTAAGATAACCTAATATTTCAGAATATCACCCCCCAAACAAAATATCATGATGCACTGTAAACCGGATGATGATGATGACCCCTTTAACTCAAAGAACATCAAGGTGCACTGTAGCTCTACTGCAGGATTGGGATGATATCCAAACATCACCCGATATTGAAACAAGATGATCTTGATGACAAATCTGGTTGACAGAAAATCATGATGATGCTGAGCACCTCGGAGAAAATATGATGCTGCTATTGAAAAATGCTGAGGAGGGCCAACACTTAGGAAATTTTTTGGATTTTTTGGGAAGGTGCCTGCATGTTTATATGCTTGAAAACTGACTGCTCATGCAGGCACCAACACGGTGCTTGCATTTGGAGTATTTAATGTTTCAATTAGGGTTTCAAGATGTTTTTTATTTTCTTCAATTCACCCTAAATAGTTTTCTTGTGTGTCTCTTTGACAGTGACAACGTGAAGGTGGGGGGTTTTGAGGGTTCTCCTTAGTTTGAGGGGGTTTGTTTTGAGCCTCCTCTACTGGATTAGGGTTTTGTGGTGGCTCATTCATTGAAAATTCAATATAAAAATCCAATCAAAACATTGCAAAATTAAACAATTCTTTTCAAATTCACAAAAAAAAATCAAACCCTACTTTGTTCACCTGCTACACCCTCTACACTTCATCCACAATGTCCTCAAGAGCGCGATTGGTGAGGTGGCATGGTGAAATTGTTAATTTCTCTTTGAAATTGTTGTTTCTAAGTCTCCTATAACACACTCGTGTTAGCATTGTTATCACTCAGTTTTGCACCCTTGCATACAGTCGTGAAACCTCTGCAAACTAGAGTAACATGGGACTGATCTCTAAGTGTGGGACTTTGCTAAATGAGATCAAACCTCCAGAGAAGGCCGGATTCCTCTTTCTAAGCCTAATGCTTAGAGAAAAATCATCTAAACCTAGTGCTAATGCTTGCAGGGGAAAAGGGTTAGAAGGAATGCAAAAAAGAAATGCTGAAATGAACTAAGTGATACACCAGATTTAAATGTGTTTGGCTGCAACTAAATAGACACAATAATAATCTCATAGCTAGAAAGGCTTACACGGAGTCATATTAATTTTAGAGAGGTCTAGAAAATCAGACACAGTGCTAAAAAATAATAACAGAGAGGCAAAAATACCAGATCATATTAATTACAGAGGCCCAAAAGCCATTACAAAGAATAGCCTAGAAGAACAACCAACCACAATACCTCTGTTTTCCATGTATATATATCATTTTATATTTTGACCTCCGTTAGATACAAAACAAATTGCCCATGGGCACTGTCAGGAAAAAATATCTCTGCTGAAGGGATGTCCATCTACCCTGCAGTTATGGTGCAAAAGATCTAAAGGAAGGCAGATGAAAGATATTTGTCATCATTAATGTGGTTTGTAGAGTCATCGATTCGTGGCAATGAATGCAACAAATATCCTCAGCTGAGATATGCAACTGTCACCGCTGAAATGTCACACTGGCCCAAATATGCAAATTCAGATCTAAAATTTGAAAAGTGACAAAAACCTTCTGAAAACCATGCCAAGTGAAAGAGGGGACAAAAACATGCATCTTTGCCTCTTGCAGCATGTCCAAATTCATCAAAATGGAGAAGATACAGGCGGTCAAAGTTTTAGTCAACTGCCTGTATATACTGCATTTGCATCTCTGTGTATATCGCTGCATCTTGGCGCCTGAATCGACGTTCAAAAATTCATTCTACAACTCCTTCTGCACATACATGGCGCTTTGCATATCGGGCCTTGTATATCTCTTTGAATTTTTGAAATTGTATATACATACAATTTCCCCTTATATATGCGGGCCCCACCTCTTTGAAATCGCCCAGCATATAACTTTGTATCTGCTCCTTTGCTTTTTTGCACATCCTGACTCGCATGTTTACTTTGCATATTGCCGATATACAAAATCTTTTGTATATTGTGGACCCCACCTCTTGTATATTCGGCCTTGTATAATTCTTTGCATGTTTGATTGTATGTAGAAGACATACAATGCGAAATATACATCTCCTTTTATCCTTGAGCCGATACATATCTACTGTAGCAGATGTATGTTTCTTTGTACATTGGCCTTGTATGACAAATATGCAATCAAATATACAAACCCCTTTATACAACTAGGGAATCTTCGAAGGAATATTCCCACAATGTATCACTTGTATGTAGGAGACATACAAACCTCTTTGTTGTATCTGCGCAGGCCCCACCTCAAGCATCTTGGCGATATACAAAAGCTTTTTGTATATCCCTTGCAGCAATCTCTTGTATATTCCCCGCGGCACTATAGCAAATGTACATTGGGCTTGTATGACAAATATGCAACGCAATATACAAACCTCCAGACATACAAACAGGGACTCTTTGAGGAATATTCCCGCAATGTATCTTTTCCTTGTATATTTCCTCTTGTATATTGCGAACATACAAAGCAATATACAAGCCTGCTGACATACAACTGCGAAATATTCTGGGGAATATGCCACAAATGTACATTTGCCTTTGTACATTTAGCGAATGTATATTTGCTTGTATGTGCGAACATACAAGGCAAATATACAAGCGCTAAACATACAAATGGGGAATCTTGTATGTGGGTTGTCTATACCCATAGATCTTTGTAGTGCTAATGGCATCGTGCTGCAATGGGTTTGGATATTAATTTTTTGGATGCCATGGTGTTGCAAATTATATTTTGGTGGTCCTTTGGTTGTCATGTTGTATTGGTGTATTATAGCAATGAGACAATGAGATAGATGGATGGAGTGCTTGTGATTCATGTTGCAATACTTTGGGATCTTTGCAACATTCCTATAAGAGTACTTTGGGTCACTTGTAGATGTATCTTCTTGGAACCTGTAGTAGTTATCTTATTTTGGAGATTGTGGTTTTTCATTACCCTTTGAGAGCTCTTGATGTTATAATTGAGTTCTTTGATTGTGTGGGGCCTACAAATGATCTTCAGTGAGGAGATATTCATCATGATGCCATGGGTAGATTTGAATCACTTATAGTGGGAGCTTTGGCAGTGATGTGATATTGTGCCATGGAGGACTCTAGACCTTTCTTGTTTGTACTCTTGGGATGATATGGATGATCTTAGGAGCATATCTATCTTTTGGAGGAAGATGATCTTCTATGAAGAAGATGTAAATCATGATGTCAATGAGAGTTCCTAAATTATGTATTGACATGTAGAAGGAGATTTGGTGGTGGTTTGTGGTAATTTTTTAGTTGTGTTCCATGATCATTTTTGTTGGACATTTCTAGAGCTTGCAGTTTTGTAGTTGGAGTTTAGTATGAGACATGATCAGTTGTGCACCTAGTGCTACTAGTCAGATTTGGGTGAGGCTCGAGATCTCTTGTTTATGGGGATTATGTATTGGAATGGTAACTCTTTGATGAGATTTTAGTAGAAAGATTATTCATGGAGAGATTTCATGTGACTCAATGCATCTCAAGAGGAGAAATCTCATTCCCCACTCTTGGTCCACTTGGAAAAGAATTATCTAAGAGGTATTTCCCACCTGGTACTTAGATGTATTCTATTTTATATGCTTTTTTTTCTCATGAGAGTGAGTCTTGAGCTATGGATGTTAGTTTTGGAGGAGACTCTACTCTGGAGTGTTCTTTGGTGTGCTCTAATGTATGTTCTAGAGTTTTGGTTTTGAGTGCAAAGTATGGTTTGGGGCATATTCTCTGGTAGTGGGAATGGTAATTGCTTTGATCTTCCTTCACTTGAAGAAGCTTACATCCTTGTTGGTTTATTGATTTATTACTATTATTTTTAATCCTTGGTGTTGAACTATTGGATGTTGTTACTTGGCTTTTCTATTTGGGGTTTCAAAAATGAGGATCTTATTTTTCACAACTTGAGCACTCAATGGTGTTGGTGGAAGGACATGTATGTGGGATTTTTAATCTCTATATTTTGTGATGTGGAGAACTTGGGAGAGCTGAAGAGATCAGATGTGAGAGAGTGAGTAGAAAATTGCTTGAGGAAGTATGTTTTGTTTTGCAACATTTACGCTGTAGTGTGTAGATCATTGTCTATGTTCTTTGATATTGGTTTTGATCAAAATGAGCCACACCTTTTATGGGAGTGTTGTTGGTGGACTTTATGTTACTTTGGCCAACATTGGACTAGATATTGCCCATGAAACGAGAGTTCTAGCAGTCATATGTGTCCTTAGTGGATAGGTTTCATTAGACTATGATATTAAGGATCTTCAAGTTATTTTTGCACATTGATGTGTTTGTTACCATGGGAGCTAGTAACCTTGAGAAAGATAGTGCATATATAGGGATAATAGCTATAATATGGGTTGGATATGTCATGAGAAGAAGGTCTATCAGTGTTTGGGGTTAGTTAGATGTAAGCGATTAGCTACATGGTCATTATTCCAACTAGACTGGAGTATGTGCTACATACTTGATCCTACTTTAGAGGAGATTGGACTTCTTGGTGTGTGTTTTTATACAAGTTGAGGTTGGCTATAGAGAATGTGCTCCAAAGTTGGTTAAGTGGCTATGGAGTGTGCTTCAGAGTTGGTTTTGAGTGTGCTCTGAAGTTGATTTTGTCGATGCCTCTGTGAAGCCTGTGAGTTCAATGAAGTTCAATTAGATCGATATGGTGGTACCCTTAGCAGTTCATAGATTTTTTGGAGCTTCCTTTTTCTCTTGCAAGGTATACGAAGAGTGGGAGAATGTTGGGATTAGGCGTGTCATACACCTTACAAGTTCTAATATTTTAAATATTTATTTATTTGTATTTATTAATTATTTTGTCCTCCTTAGGGAAATGAAGCATCCCACTTTGAGGTGGCACTTTTGGCCACATGTCAACTATCTTGGAACGTGTGTAAGAAGTTGTAAGAGCATCTAATGTCATTATGGCATTGTAAGATATTGGGGTTATGACAGATTCTATAACACATGTAAGAGAATGATTGTATGGAGATACAAAGTGGACTAAGAATCTTGACCCACTTATGATGCATGTTATGATGTGTCATAGAGTAAATCTTATGGTACTAGAGGTGCATTTTGGGTATTTTTCCCAACACTTTCAATCTATGAAACAAAGAAATCGATTTGCTATTTGAAGATTTGGTAATTTATTATAATTGCTTGGAAAGATTAAGTATTCTTTTAATTATCTATGGTTGTCTAAAAAATTATATGACATTTAGAATTTTCTATAAAACTCGATTTTTAGAAAGAAACAATTTCCAAAAAAGAAGTAATTGATTTCTTATATTTTTCAAGAAAGTGTTGTTTAAAAAAGATTAGGTTTTGTTTTATTTAACTAATAATATCTATTTAGTTAATCAAGTATATTGAATTAGTTAAATTCATTTAATTGCTTTGATATATTTAATTCGCTATTTATTTTTATTAGTTAAGTATTTACATTTCATTAATTCAAAAGAAAATATAAAAGAAAGGAAACAATAGTTAAATATCATTTAGATTAATTTATGTTATGGATTTAATTGGATTAATTTCGTTTGTTTTTGATAATATAAGGCGGCTAAACAAGGGGCCGAACCCTTACAAAAAGCAAAGAGGCCCGAAGGCAGCAAGCATCAACAGTGCCTTAAACCAGAAACAACATAAACAACAACACAGAAACCAGCAAAACTAGCTGCTAAAACTAAAGTCATAAAAACAGAGTAACAAAGTATCAACAGTATAACAACAAAGACTAAGGAGACAACAGCTCTCCTTTCTAGACCATAGATTTAATAATATCATCCACTTTTTTAGCCAGATCGTCACTGTCAATATTGATAGTAACCCCTAGATTCTTCAGCACAAAGAGGTTGAGGAGAATAGAGGTCCTAAGCACAATGGAGAAATTCTATTCCAGCTTCGCAATGCGATCGCGCAGACCTGCAAGATCAGCCCCCAGACCATCTTCAGTCTCCATAGCATCCTCAGCCTCTTCCACAAAAATTGCACCCGCTTTGTCAGCATTTCCAGCAGAGTCAGCAACATCCCTCATGGTAGCCCCCGTATCATGCGTCTCCTATTTATCTTCATCATCACCAGATATGTCCTGAATCTCCACATCCCTGTCGTCCTCCCCCCGGGTGGATTCATCCAAACCGCTCTCAGAATAGTCAATGAGCTTTGCTGAAGGAGCCGGTTTGCCAGCAATACGCCCTGACCACCGAACGCTAGAGGAAAGCCCCTCCCTACAAATCTTCACCGAAGAATCCCTTCTCTGTCCCACCGGAGTCCTACCAAGAGTTTTAGGGGACCCAACCACTGCCTTCCCAGTACTCATTTCACCAGCAACCTTTCGCTTTTTACCCTTCTTAGAGGCAGTAGAGCCCAGAGTATCAACAGGATTATCCGCAGGAGTGTAAAAGGAAACTTCATTAGTTTTGATAGGAACAGGGGAGGGCCCGGGTTCATCCACATCAGGAATATTCTTAGGGTTAGAGGAGGGCTCCCCGTCCCCACTATTAGCTGGAATGGATTTAGAGGGTTCGAGGGCAAGATGATGATTATACAAACAAAGAATGAGGCCCTGATGAAGAGGGATAGGCTTCATAGCAGTGTTTTTAGCCAGTTTCACCCGAACCCTAAGGACAGAATGCTCCAGGGAAGAAAGCAAATAAAATGGAAAACTAATTTTAGCATTGCGACGGAAATGATTTAACAGGGGGAGATGGTAGTTATAAAACTTGGTGAAGCGCCCCTTGAGGGTGAAATACTTCATGAGGATAAAACACATAGCGTCCCATGGCTCCGGCAACTTGGCTCTGTCAAAACTGCCCTGGTAAGGGACTAATTCTTCGCCAACCCTGAGGAAGAGCTACTGACTAGAGAGGTCCGCAATTTTAGTTTTCCGTTGCAGCTTCAAGCCCTGAGTAGACATACCAATGGCCATAGCGATCACACGTTCAGAAACTTCAAAGCTGATTCCACCCATCGAAACCCATCTATTCTGCCAAGACCGCGCAAATTGTTCAGAAATAGCTTCATTGTACCCATTAAGCCTCTCCAAATAGGGGCTAATCCCACCCTCTTAGTAGTAATGCCAAGCAACCAAATTGTCCTTAAATTCACAGCATGAGATGGGTTCAGTTCTAATTCTGTCTCCTCCCATAGCGGAATTACCTCGCATGCCACAGAAACCCTCAGTCTTCTCAGTCGTCTTTACAGGAGAATTACTAACATTATCAAGGCTAATAATGTAGGTAATAACATCGCACACAAACTCATAATAATGGGAAGCCTTACAAACACCAATCCCATGCTTAACCATAATAACCTGACACAGGCCATGATGATCCGGCCATCCGCTCACCTTATGAGAAAATGAAACAGATTTGACAGTAGAGAAAGTACGAGAGGACTCGTACTTCAAAAGACACGTCAACCCCCTCCCAAGGAGCTGACAGTATGAGCTGCCTTTCGAACACATCTGACTCATCAAGACCCGGCCACATCGTTAAGAATGAGATTCTTAAGATTTAAAGGCAGATGATCAAATTGGCGCCAAACCCTCCAATTTGAATATCGTTGTCCAAGTTTAGCACAGGCGTCTGCAACTCCGTTGCCCTCACAGTAAATATGTGAGATATGCACATTAGTAACCCTCTGCAAGAGAAACTGTATATCCCTAATAATGTCTTTCAACTGAATGCCAACATTCGACACATTAGTAACGGCATCAATGACCATTTTAGAATCTCCCTGAATATCCAAATTCCTAATACCAAGTGATATGGCCAATTTAAGCCCCCAAAGAAGAGCCATAGCCTTAACATAGTTATTGCTGTGACAGCCCAGACCTCCAGCATAGACAGCAAACATCCACCCTTTATCATCTTAGATGATCCCTCCCCCACTAGCTGTACCATCAAGCTTAGAAGCCCCATCAAAATTGAGCTTCATCCAGTTAGAAATCGGAGGCTTCCATCTAGTGTTAAGCCTCTGCAATAATTTTGTATTGTTATAAGCAGGAATATGATTAAGAATCTTCCAGTTTGCCGCAATTTGTTCTTCCTCCTAGGTCAGATGTTTCGCCACGGTATGGATATGGGCCGTAGTGACACTCTCCAAGAGAGTCTTCATGAAAGTATGAGAGACCTGGGAGACATCTCTAGCAGTATCCCTAAAAATTCGATGGTTGCGCTCTTTCCACAAAGTCCAGCTCAAGCACGACAAGGTTTGATTCCATAACTCAACAAGCCAGGGATGGGAGAAGGGAGGATACCAATTGTTAATAACTTCCTGGATATCAGAATTGCAAGCCCACTGAATACCAAAATTGCTGAGGATGAGGCTCCAAATGTCCCTAGCAAAGTCACAGTGGAAGAATAAATGAGAAACCGTTTCCTCCTTTTCACAGCATAGACAACATCTGTTGGCCAGAGTGAAACCTCTCTTTTGCAAATTATCTTGGGTCAGAATTTTGTTATGAACAGAGGCCCACCAGAACATGTTAATTTTCGGGATCAGTTTGTGGTTCCACACTTTTCTCCATATCTCCTTTTTATGAATCTCAGGGACCAATAAGTGATAAGCAGACTTAACAGAGAATCGACCATTCTTATCCGGCCACCAAAATTGCTCATCTTCACGAGGGAAGAGAGGAATTCTAACTTCCTGAATCAACTTTTGAACCATCTGAACTTTAGAGGCAAGATCAGGGCGATGGGGACAGCAATCCAACAAATTTCTCAAGCTCCTGTGACCATTAAATAATTCATTTTAAATACAAACATTATAAAAACAACATAAAACTAGAAAATAAACCAAAAATACTCTTCAAACAATAAGACTTCCAAGTATTAAACATTTGCAAACAAAAATATTCAAACACTAAACAAACAAACAACTCGCATAAAGACAAACAAATGAATTAAATTAGAACTTGCATTTAATGTTTTCTTTGTTGCGATGAAACCTTGTGAAGGAGTTACATGAAAATGTATCTACTGTTCCCCTTGCTCTTTTCCTTGACCAACTTAACATTCTAGAAGACTGATTAGCAACATAATCATTTCAACAATTCCTAGAATTCTACTCCAACCAACATCTTGGCCACCCACATCCATTTACTATTATCTTAACCATAAACCATTCAAAAGTAAACAAACCATCCAGTCACTCATCCACCAAGGCTACTACTTCATCTACTCTTACCTTGACCCCAGTAGTAGATACCTAATTATCCATCCATGCCAGTAAAGTCACATGTGCTAGATTTCTATGCATATAGTCCGTTTCACAAGGGTTGTGCTGCATATAGTCCGTTTCACATAGTCCGTTTCACAAGGGTTGTGCTGCATATAGTCCGTTTCACAAGGGTTGTGCTAAAAAGCACAGTGGAGTCTATTGTAGGGCAAAGGGAAGACTGTCAACTTCCTTGATCATTGTCAAGCCCCCTTGCTTATGTACAAAGATTGTTAAGACCCCTTGACTACGTACCAAGATCAAAAGCATGCCAAGAAAAGATGCAAATGTTGATACAATCAATGCGACTAAAATTGACATAATTGAGACTACATGTATTTCAAATGGTGTTAGATGCTACTATATGATACTTGCAATGACCTAAAAGATGTCACTAAATACATGTTTATAGATACAAAACTTAAGACTTTTGAGAGATGGATGGAAAAGAGAATGATCATATTTTTAAATAGTCAATCTAAGAGTAATGAAATTTAAATTTGAAAGAGACAAATTGGACTACTATGTACCTAAAATGAAGGGATATACCTTGTACATAAAGCTTATTTAAAGTTGTGAGACATTTAAATATTTTATATGCATTTATTAGTAGTACATCTGTATTGATTACGACTTCTTAATAGTACCGCTTGTATCTAAAAAGAGAACGCGTTCACTAAAGGAGCTCAAAATTTCGAAACGTGTAAGGTACAGATTCATTCCAAGAACTTGGAGTGCATGTACACCGTCCCGTACAAAAAATCTGACATGAAATTTGAGCCTATTTAAGCCTCTGTAGGGAATTTCAATAGAAAGCGATGCGCATTTGTGGAAATTTTTGTGTCATATTACTCACATGTCACGTAACATCAGCAAAATTGGAGGTTTGTAGAGAAACGGAACCTTCCCACACTTTTGTTTAATTATTATTAGTTTTACCGAAAGCGTGTTCATTGTATTAGACTGTCAATTTCAACTTGTGTTTCTGGAATTGGAGATCAAATACTAAATACATCACATGTGTGGAATCAAGAAAAGGCAAACGAGGAAACCATAATATAATGGCCCGGAGGTTGGAAGAAGCACGTTATGAACGACGACCTTTATTGTTTGGCTTTAATTAATTAGTCATCTATCAAGCCACCTCCTGTAATCACACGTAAACATCCTGTAATCAACCGTTGTTTACGTGTGGTACCCGTTTCTGCGTTGACACAAACATTCCTTACCGCCATGGCTTAATGGAAACAACAGTTGCATATCATTTAAAGATTAATTTATATTAAGGGTTTAATTAGGTCGACTTAGTTTGTTCCTTTTAGAGTAATTAATTCATATTAAATATGAAACATAAAGAAATAATATAAAACTAGAAAATAAATCCAAAATACACTCCAAACAACAAGGCTTTCAAGTATTAAGTATTTGCAAATAAATATATTCAAACATTAAACAAACAAACATTTGCATAAAGACAAATAAATGAGAACTAAATTAGATTATGAATTTAATGTTTTCGTGATTGTGACTATACCTTGTGAGGGAGTTATAGAAAAAGGTATTTATTGCTCCCTTGCTATTTTCCTACTTGACATTTTAGAAGATCGATTAGTAATATAACCATTCTAACAATTCCTAAAATTCTGCTTTAACCAACACCTCGATCATCCATCCATTTATTATTATCTCAACCACAAACCATTCAAAACCAAACAAACCATCTAGTTATCTATCCTCCAAGGCTGCCACTTCATCTACTCGTACCTTGACCCCAGTAGTAGACACCTAATCATCCATTCTAGTAAAGTCATGTGTGCCAAATTTCTATGCATATAGTCCATTGAGCAAGGGTTGTGCTAAAAAGTATATAGGGCAAAGAGAAGGCTAGTGACTTCCTTGATCCCTATCAAGGCCCTTTGCCAATGTACAAAGATTTAAAGCATGCCAAGTAAAGATGCAAATATTGATGTAACAACGTGACTAAGATTGACATAATTGAGATTAAGTGTATTTCAAATAATGCTAAATGCTAATATGTGATGTTCCTAATGACTTTGGAAATATCATTAAATACATGTTTATAGACACATAGCTTAAGACTTTTGATAAATGAATTGACAACATAATAATCATATTTTAGGAAAGCCAACTAAACATGCTTAAAACAAAGATTAAATGTATATAGTCATTACCTATGTAATGACCAAAAATAATAATTAATGTACCACTTACATCTAAATCGCGTAATAATTAATGTAAATCGCGTGAGGAGACCGTATCACCCAAAGCATGTTCATTGTATTGGATTGTTGATGTCAACTTGGGTTTCGGATAGAATATCTCTGTATTCAAAACTCTGACTGATGTTTTTTGCTTTACACATCATACACAGAATCAATCTCCTGAATCAAGAAAAGACAGACGAGGAAACTATAATTTAATCGACCGGAAAGTTGAAAGAAGCAAGTTATAAATGACCTTTAGTCTTTGGCTTTAATAAATTAGTCATCTACGACCGTAAACAAACATTCCTCACCGCCACGGCTGCCTCTCTTTGACTATGACTTTCATGCTTGCGATCTAATTCGGGAAGCCCTTGCTCATCTTCTTTGCCCGTATGGCTGTCTTATACTCATTTGCTATAAATATTTGGCCATCTGCATTTGGGATAATTGCCTCTAATTATGAAAATGAGTGCGCTCAGAATTTGGAAGGAAACAATGTGGTCGGATCTGCCTGAACATTTGATGGAGAGAATAATGGAATGCCTTCCAGTGGAATGCTTCTTTCGTTTCAGGGAGGTTTGCAAGAGCTGGAATACTTTGCTCTCATCACAATATTTCAACTCCATAGCGAGAAATAGCCAGCCATTTCTCATTCTTTGCCACTCCAACACCCAAATGCCCTTGCTAATTTATTCCTTCTTCACCCACACTTGGCGAACCATTTCTTTATCTTTCCTACCTCACGATTGCCCCATCAATTTCAGAGGATCGGCTTCTGGGCTGCTCTTGGCAGACATTAACTCCAATTTCTGGTTTGGCTATAATTCTCCAACGCTATGTGTTTGCAATCCTCTTAGCCAAACGTGCTCGACACTGCCAGAAATGGCTTCTGTGAGTAGAATTATGGGCAAGGCAATTCTACCAGCGGGGAACAAGAGAGACGAATATAGCGTCATGGTGATAGGCATGAACATCACTGATACAGTTTTAGTAGAAGCATATAATTCCACGACCAAGTCATGGAAAGTTGCAGGGACAATTCCTGATGTGATTATAAGAAACGAAAACATGTTCTTCTGCAAGGGCTCTTTGTTCTGTGTGACTGACAGTGGCGGCATAATGGTCTACAATATCGAACAGGGAAGCAGCACAGTTATGGCCATGCCCACAGCAGAGGCCCACAATTTGTGGACTCGGCTTGTTTGTTGTAAGAATGGTGTGGTTGTGGTTGGGGCAATCGAAGAAAATCAGAGTCTGAAAGGCGTAATTATGTGGGAGTTAGTTTTTCATGAGAAGGCGAAGGATTATAAGTGGGAAGAGATTGGGAGAATGCCCAATTCTGTGTGTGAGGAATTTAGAAGAAGCTCGAATTCAAATTGGTTTGAATGCGTAGGAGTGGGAGATAAGATCTGTTTCAGAGCCAACGAGAGCATGGAGATACTTGCGTATGATGTAAGCACAAGGTCTTGGAATTGGTTGACGAAGTTTCCTGCAGATTTGAGATATGTGAGCATGAGATGCCTTCCACTGGAAGTTATGCCGGGTACTGAATTCTCTTAAGTTTGCTTGTAACCGTGCAGTGCATCAAAACTGGAATGAATATAATGAGCCCAAACTAAGTGCAGGAAGGAGGTGGACATACATAATTGTGCACGTCAAATCCTTACAAATTTATTCTTTAATTCTTTATTTTTTAAGAATATATTGTCTGTTAGTCAATCGGAGATTGGATTTTCTTTTGATCGTGGGTTAGACTTGGGGGCCATTGAACCCTCAATTGAAAAATATATAAAATTTAGGTACTTGTATATTTTTGGTTTGAAGGCGGCCATACTTATATTGCATACTTATTAGTACCTGCCGTGAGCAGTACTATTGTAATCACTACTGATTATTGTTATTATTAATTTTATTAATGCACCACTAAAAATATTTATCACTAATATTATTGGCTGCTATTTTTAAACTAATTCTGAATTGTTGAAATTTTTAGATCTTATGAAAGGAATTTGTGAGGATTCACATTTATACAGATATACATCACTAGCTCAAAATAAAGAGACTCCAAATTAAAAATTTACTACGAGACGAGCTTTTAGCAAGATGATGATTGGCAAATGGCGGTCCGTTATCAAGTGTTCATAACACCTCATTAGCTGATAGGCTTTTATATGTGAGCATTATAGTGCTCGGAATTGTTTCACGCCGTAAAAAAATTCATGCCGGGAAATTTTCTAAACTCGTCGGTTGTTTTAATCGGCGTATTCCTTGAACTTCTTATGGGTGCAAAATGCTAGTATGTCCACGTTAGGGAGTTGCAAACCCTATCGGAGTAAAGATAAGGGAAATAGACTTACTAACGGAGAATGAGATACGAGAAGAATATGTGGAAAATTCCAGCCTTTATATCCAAGATTTTTAATTCTATTATGTTTTATTCACTAACTTTAAATATATATATTTTACTCTCTTATGTCCATAAGAATATATATATTTTTTAAATTTTTTTCTTCTTAATATTCTTTAAATTATTTGGCACTATTATATTTCAGGAAATGTTACTCTTTTATTTTATTTCTCTACATACTTTTATTCTCACACTATGTAATTTTACTTGGACATGATATGTTTTAGCTCATTATAACCTTATTAAAGTTATTTGTAAATTAAATTTAATAAAATATGGATAGTAAAATATAAATTTGGGATTTAAAGACTAGTTAAATCAAGTAAATTGTAAATTAGAGTGAAATTTATTTAGATTGTATATTTTATCATGTAGTGTGAAGACTATGTAGAATGTACTAGATGATTAAATATGATTATTTAATTTAATATAGTCTATAGTACTAATATTCATATGAAAGGAAATCTTTTGTTAACAAGGGATGTCAATATAATTCCTCCTTAATAAAAATTGTCTTACATATAATTAAATACGAATATTTAATTTAATATAACCTCTAAAACCAATGTTGAAGTATTATTATGGGATAAATAGCAAAATGTAGGTCATAGTGTTTTGATTCTTCTTATGCAAAAAAGTTTATAATTTTAATATTAATATTTTAAATATGAATAAAAATTTTAGTTTCAATTTATCTTAAATTTAAATAATCATATTAATATTAATACTACATATTATAATCAAAGTGACATGTATTATAATTATTTAATATTTATTTATTCTATATGTATGTTGCAACCAAGTAACATCATTTCAAAGAAGACAAGGTATGGATAGAGGAAAAGGATAGGATGATGATGCCCCCTCGAGATGATAGACAAGTTTGAACAAACATGGGTAGGCTCTCGAAATGAAATGAAATGGATTGGTCCAAGAAGAAAGATAAGGGAATGGATGGAAGAAATGAATGATGTGTTATGCTGCAATGAAGGTGAGAAACCACGATGTTTGATTCAGCACTAGACGTTATGCACCAAGTTATAAAGACCAAGGTGATGATGTGTCTAGTGCCCCAGCATAATACAAACTTATCTAGATACAAGATATGAATATTAGCTGGGAATGATTTGGATACAAATGCAAGATAAAATGATAACACATAGAAGCAAGCAAGCATGCACAAATTATTCAAAAACAAACAAGGTATTGCCCCTGTTAATCTGTAAATTGATGATTAAGTGATTGATTGATTGATTGATTGATAATGATGTCTGGTTTTAGGGAATGAAACATGTCGTATAAGACGCTTGGCCTAGTTTCAATAATGCAACATCATGCATAAGATAATTGATTGGTTGATTGATACTAGTGTTGTTGGCCATGCGAGCAACACCAGGATTTGATTGATGATTGATTGATTGATTGATTGATGGATTGGTTTTACAACAAGGCTAGGATCAAGACCATTGATGCAATTGGATAGTTTGACTTGAGTGGTATGGATTAAGCATTGACTTGCATTTGGGTTTATTACTTGGAATTGACTTGAATGATTTGATGGATTTGATTGAAGAATTGATTTGAAGAACTTGATTGATTGATTTGAATTGAATTGATGAATTGATTTGATTGGAACAATTGATATCTATGTGAATGATTGATGTGATGAATTGAATTGAATTGATTTTATTGCTTGGATTTTTGTTGCATATTTGATTTTTTTTTTTTGTTTTTTGGGGATGTTTTAATTTTTTTGTATTTTTGAAATGTTTTGATTTTTTTTGTATTTTTGAAATGTTTCAATTTTTTTATATTTTTGAAATGTTTTGATTTTTTTGTATTTTTGAAATGTTTTAATTTTTTTGTATTTTTGAATGTTTTGTTTTTTTGTATTTTCAAAATGTTTTGATTTTTTTGTATTTTTGAAATGTTGTGATTTTTTTTTGGATTTTGAAATGTTGTGATTTTTTGAATTTTGAAATGTTTTGATTTTTTTGGATTTTTTAACATGTTTTGGAATGACAATTTTGATAGCCTTTATGCTAGATACCAATGACAAGGGGAAACCAAGTCTAGGTGCAAGGATAGAAGTAGGATTGGATAGTTGAATGGAATGGATGGAGGTATGCATCATAAGGAGGTAGGATGTGATCTCAAAGACTTTGTAGCATAGGAACAACCTACCCCATTCTTGGTGGTAGACTTAGGATTTTTCATGACAATGCTTATGACAATAAGGTGATGATAGGATTGGTTTGGAAAGGAAGAGGTATATCAAGAGATCTATCCAAAATATTTGTCAACATTTTGCCACCATACCTTTATCAAGATCAAAAGGAGGAAAGGAGGATGAATGGATTCAATATGATAGGGTGATGTATGTGATGGCTAAGTATGGTAGGATAGGATATGAAATGGTATGATGGAAATGATAGTGTGGTATGGATGAGACTGATGGTAGTAGATTGTCATTGATGTCAAAAAAGTGTTGGTATTGACAGGAGTTTTTCATGCCATCGGAATCAGTGATTGATAAGAGATGTCATCAGGATATATTCATGGTTTGGTGTTCATATTGTTTCTTTCTTGATCATACCTGGTTCATACTTGTTTGTGTTGGGTCATCTCATGCAGTGGTGTTTGAAGGAGTTGGGTAAGTGATGTTTGATGCTAACTTGTTTGTGTTAATCATTTCAAGAAGTTTAAGCATTGTTCGTGCTCAGGTTATGTATCAAAGGTATGATGTACAGAATGACAGTGTATTATCATTTCAGAGAAATTATATTAGTCTTGGCAGATATATTATGGTGCTTTGATAAATCATATGTATTAATGTGATAAAAGTTTTTTGAATTAAGTTTAAAAGACTTAATTCTCTAGACTCCACTTTGCCCATCACAAAAGTCATACACTTTTCTTTTAACTTCTAATTGACCTGCTAGTATAGGTCATGGGTTACCTGCTAAAGGGGTTTATAACATTTGTGACCTGCCCCTTTACCTTTCAAAGAGGTCACCTCTTATAAATTTGTGAGCAGCAAAAAGAAAAGAAAAAATCATATCAAAATTTAATATTTAATATTTGTGAGCAGCAATAAATATTATATCAAAATTTAATATTTATTATGAGTGAGTGGGCTTTTTATTATCAGCAAATGCTTTATAAAAGTTTTTTTTTTGCCTTAAAATAAGGAAGTTTTAAGGAGATTTAAAAGCCTATTTTTAAGGAGATTTTAAGGCAAAATTGCTGAGATTTTTAAGGATTTTTTTGTGGAGATTTTTGTGGATTTTTTTTGGAGATTTTTGTGGATTTTTTTGGTGGAGATTTATTTCTATTCTCAATGGCATATAGTGGCATATTGGAAGGCTATTATGAAGGAGACTTATAAGTAAACAAAAATTGCTTTATAAAAGCTTTGATTTTTTTTGGAAAGTTTAAGAGATGTATAAAGCTTTTTTTTTATATTATTTTTATGAGGATTTTTTATGAAGAAGACTTTTGAGCTACAGATTGGAGAAGATAAATTGAAGTTTTGTTTTATTTTCAAAGGTAGATTGGTCATATTATTGAAGATTTGAAGAATCCTTTTGTGAGGAGGTTGAAGAGTTTTTATTGCAGAAAACTGATTTTATTTTTACACATGAAGATGAAAATAATGGAGATCATGCTAAAAAGAAATTTTATTCTCTCTAAGGGCAAATTGAAGAGAAACTTTTTATTTTTTTGATAGGGACAAAAATTGATTAGAATTTATTGAAGATGAAAATCATTGAAGCTGAAATAAAATGATAAAAGAATTTGAAGAATATTTATTGATTTTGTTATAGGGGAAGATGAAATTGAACAGGTGGCACATATTTTTTTGAAAATTCATTTGATGCAGATTGAAGAATTTTTGAAGAAGACAAAGAGATTTTTTACAGATTATGAAGGGTCAAGATAATAAAATGGCAAGAGAGATTAACAAAATATAGAGAAGATTTTCATATTGGAATGATGGACGGAAATTGTTTTGCAAAGATTGATTTTATTTTTGCACATGAATATGAAAATATTTTTGCAGATGATTTTTATAGATTGAAAGGAAATGGAAAGACAATTGAAGAAGATGAATATGTAGAGGAGAGGAATTTCAAGAGATTTTTTGTTTATAATTTTATTGCAGGTGCTTTGTGAAATAATGGGATTACAGGAATATGAAAAGACATTCAACTTGTATATAATGGTTATTCAGGTACATTGACGAGTGTGTGTTGATGAAGAAAACAGAGATGAGCAAATAATGTTATGAAGTTATGATATGCAGAGAAAAACCTTTTTGAAAAGAAAGATGAGTTGATTTAAATGGTGCAAATCAGATTGAACAGCAATCACTTCTTGCACATGAGATTCTTGTTTGATTGATTGAGAAAAGCCAGTGAGGCACAGTATGCCAGTGAGGCTTATAGGTCAGTGAGACCATTTGTCAGTGAGACACTCGCATCAGCCAGTGAGGCTTGTAAAGATATTTTTTAAGGTTAAGCCAGTGAGGCAGTTTTGGAGTGGTTTTTCTACCCCAGGAGGGTTTTCCACTCGTGCAATTCTTGTGTCTTGATTTATATTGATTTTCTCTCTGTTTGTGTGTATGATTTATTCATGAGATTTTAATCTCATCATTCATTCTCAGTTATGTGCACATGTGTGTAACAAATGATATCTTTCTTTCTTCATGTTTTGAAAGTTAAATTTGCAAAAGGTTAAAATTTATACAACAGTGATTCACCCCCCCTCTCAGTGTTGCCCTGAACTCCTACAATTGGTATCAGAGCCCAGGTTCCCTTTTTGAAGTCTAATAGGCTCGGGTAGGTCCTGGTAGTGGAGTAAAATGGGTAAGAAGAATAGAATTAAGATGTCAAATAAAGATGCTGATCAAAAGATGGTAAAACAAGCCTCAATTGTGCCCAGCAATGATTTGTTGCATTTGTCACCCTTGATAATTGATACAAAGAATGGTCATGTAGTTGAGAATTTTGATAAATTTAAAGAAAGAAAAGATGTAGATTTGCTATTGAGACTAATGATGAAGATGAACAGGAGTTTAATGAAGATATTTGTGAGGTTGATTTTGAAGGAGAGCTTCTATGTGCCCTGGATACAATTAAGCAACTTAGTAAAGAAAACAGGAGATTAAAAGATCAGCTTAAACAAGAGAAAGAATTCAAGGACAAAGTTGTTTTAGATCTTGAAGAGGCAAGAAACCTGATTGTAGACTTAAAGAATCAAGCAGGTGAATCAGACAAATTGATTGTCAGTTTGAAGATAGAGGTTGAGAAAGCTAAGAAGATCACTGATGAAACAAAATCTGAGTTGGAGGCTAAAAAGGTTGAATGTCAAAAGCTAGAAAAAAAATAATTTCTTTAAGTAAAGAAATTGAGGATGTTAGAAATCAATTGGAAAAGAATCTCAAATTTGATGAAAAGGGAGAATGTTCAAAAATCAGAGAGACTCCTAAAAGGAAGATTGATTTAAATTGTCATACTGCTGCCCCTGAAGATAAAATGCATAATCAAAGGAGAAAATTTAGAAGAAATGCCCCTGCAAGACAAGCATATATGTATAGGTATAATTATTCATTTAATGGATATTGTTATACTTGTAATCAATTTGGACATAAATCAGTTAATTGCAAAAGAAATCATTTTGCTTCAATCAAGAATACTAATATTGTTTGTTTCAAGTGTAATTCTCTTGGTCACAAAGCATATAGTTGCAGAAGGTTTGGAAGAATAGCTTTACCTGGTTTGATGGATTGGAAAAAGAACAAGGTTGAAAAGGTCTGGATAAAGAAATCTGAACAGAAGCAAGAACCTGAGAAAGTTTGGAGGCAAAAACAAAGACAAGAGAAGATAAATTCTAAACTTGTGCATCTTGCACAAGTCACTTCATCAGTTGCATAATAGATAGCATGAAGTAAGGGGGAGTTGTTCTTGATCTATCAATTATCCCCAAGAAGTTTCAGGAAGGAGATCATTTGAATGATGATCTTGTCATGATATTGCTAACTAAGTTGATCTTCAGTATGTGACAGTATGTGACAGTGATTCAGGAAGAACTTGTTGATGCAGTTGGTTTGTTGGTATGCAAAATTGATGGGCTGATTTGAATACTAGATCTTGGGTATATTCAAGAAGTTATCTTTAGATGTTTGCTTATGTGGGCTAAGGAAGTTGCAAATGAAATAAGTCAATTCATTTATTTTTACAAAGGTATTGATAGTGGTTATGTTTATATCAGATTTGACATGAAGTTGTAAAGGTATATTCAAGAAGTTATCTTCAGATGTTTGCTTATGTGGGCTAAGGAAGTTGCAAATGAAATAAGTCAATTCATTTATTTTTGCAAAGGTATTGATAGTGGTTATGTTTATATCAGATTTGACATGAAGTTGTAAAAGTATCTTGTGCAGAAGGACGATCTTCATTCTTGGTTGCAGAATGAATGTTTATTTAGAAGTGATTATTGGTGTAATAATTTGACATGTTCTTTGTTGATCTTCATCATTAATATGGTTCAGGAAGGTATGTGCAAATTGTGTTATCAGGTATGTGCTTCAAACTATATCAATCTAGAGTTGTTTATGACATTGATGGTGAGTCTTGTGTTTCATCAAATTCTTCAATCAGAGGTAGTTAAAGAAAAGTTTTTTGGGAAGGTTTTCTCAAGAGTGGTCTTCATATGTTGAGATGTGATTATGACATCCTTGCACAGAGTTTAAGTTCAACAAAGGAGCAGATATTTGAGTGCAGAGTTTTGCCAAGTTTTCATCATCATATTTGGAAGTGGTATTATGTTGAGGTTGACATACATGTTTCTTTCTAGCAGGATAGTGCTTCTTTGTGCAGATTGTGTAACAGTGATATTTGTTCTTGTAAATGATTGATAGTGGTATTTATGAGCAGTGATTTGTTTGTGAACTTTAACACAGGGGAAGCAAATAGATTTATTGGAGATTTGTCATGTGGGTAAAAAAAAAAAAAATGTTGTTGATTGAAGAAGAATTGTTTGTTTTGAAAGTTTGTGATGTCATCAGGAGTGTGTCAGTCTTCATCTTCATAGTGGTATTGTAATAAGAAGTGGTATTTTCATCATATGTAAGTTTCATGGTATCTTTTTGTTCTTAAGTTTGAAATATTGATGTTCAGGATAAGTTCAGCAAAATTGCATTCAGTGCCTTCAATACTTTGAAAGACAAGTGGTATCAAAGATTTTGGTAAGTGGTTCTAATTTTTTTTTGGTTGAAGATAACAAGATAACAGGAGTTTATGTCTTCAAAGCCCTCATAATGCAATATGTTTGTAAATGTTATGATCAAGCTATATCATCTTTTTAGTAGAGTTGTTCTTAGGGGGAGTTAATTCAGGCTTTGTCATTAGATGTCAAAAAGGGGGAGAAAGAAAAATTGCATCATGGAGTTTTGCCATCAATGACAAAGGGGGAGATTGATGGTAGTAGATTATCATTGATGTCAAAAAAGTGTTGGTATTGACAGGAGTTTTTCATGCCATTGGAATCAGTGATTGATAAGAGATGTCATCAGGATATATTCATGGTTTGGTGTTCATATTGTTTCTTTCTTGATCATACCTGGTTCATACTTGTTTGTGTTGGGTCATCTCATGTAGTGGTGTTTGAAGGAGTTGGGTAAGTGATGTTTGATGCTAACTTGTTTGTGTTAATCATTTCAAGAAGTTTAAGCATTGTTCGTGCTCAGGTTATGTATCAAAGGTATGATGTACAGAATGACAGTGTATTATCATTTCAGAGAAATTATATTAGTCTTGGCAGATATATTATGGTGCTTTGATAAATCATATGTATTAATGTGATAAAAGTTTTTTGAATTAAGTTTAAAAGACTTAATTCTCTAGACTCCACTTTGCCCATCACAAAAGTCATACACTTTTCTTTTAACTTCTAGTTGACCTGCTAGTATAGGTCATGGGTTACCTGCTAAAGGGGTTTATAACATTTGTGACCTGCCCCTTTACCTTTCAAAGAGGTCACCTCTTATAAATTTGTGAGCAGCAAAAAGAAAAGAAAAAATCATATCAAAATTTAATATTTAATATTTGTGAGCAGCAATAAATATTATATCAAAATTTAATATTTATTATGAGTGAGTGGGCTTTTTATTATCAGCAAATGCTTTATAAAAGTTTTTTTTTTTGCCTTAAAATAAGGAAGTTTTAAGGAGATTTAAAAGCCTATTTTTAAGGAGATTTTAAGGCAAAATTGCTGAGATTTTTAAGGATTTTTTTGTGGAGATTTTTGTGGATTTTTTTTGGAGATTTTTGTGGATTTTTTTGGTGGAGATTTATTTCTATTCTCAATGGCATATAGTGGCATATTGGAAGGCTATTATGAAGGAGACTTATAAGTAAACAAAAATTGCTTTATAAAAGCTTTGATTTTTTTTGGAAAGTTTAAGAGATGTATAAAGCTTTTTTTTTATATTATTTTTATGAGGATTTTTTATGAAGAAGACTTTTGAGCTACAGATTGGAGAAGATAAATTGAAGTTTTGTTTTATTTTCAAAGGTAGATTGGTCATATTATTGAAGATTTGAAGAATCCTTTTGTGAGGAGGTTGAAGAGTTTTTATTGCAGAAAACTGATTTTATTTTTACACATGAAGATGAAAATAATGGAGATCATGCTAAAAAGAGATTTTATTCTCTCTAAGGGCAAATTGAAGAGAAACTTTTTATTTTTTTGACAGGGACAAAAATTGATTAGAATTTATTGAAGATGAAAATCATTGAAGCTGAAATAAAATGATAAAAGAATTTGAAGAATATTTATTGATTTTGTTATAGGGGAAGATGAAATTGAACAGGTGGCACATATTTTTTTGAAAATTCATTTGATGCAGATTGAAGAATTTTTGAAGAAGACAAAGAGATTTTTTACAGATTATGAAGGGTCAAGATAATAAAATGGCAAGAGAGATTAACAAAATATAGAGAAGATTTTCATATTGGAATGATGGACGGAAATTGTTTTGCAAAGATTGATTTTATTTTTGCACATGAATATGAAAATATTTTTGCAGATGATTTTTATAGATTGAAAGGAAATGGAAAGACAATTGAAGAAGATGAATATGTAGAGGAGAGGAATTTCAAGAGATTTTTTGTTTATAATTTTATTGCAGGTGCTTTGTGAAATAATGGGATTACAGGAATATGAAAAGACATTCAACTTGTATATAATGGTTATTCAGGTACATTGACGAGTGTGTGTTGATGAAGAAAACAGAGATGAGCAAATAATGTTATGAAGTTATGATATGCAGAGAAAAACCTTTTTGAAAAGAAAGATGAGTTGATTTAAATGGTGCAAATCAGATTGAACAGCAATCACTTCTTGCACATGAGATTCTTGTTTGATTGATTGAGAAAAGCCAGTGAGGCACAGTATGCCAATGAGGCTTATAGGTCAGTGAGACCATTTGTCAGTGAGACACTCGCATCAGCCAGTGAGGCTTGTAAAGATATTTTTTAAGGTTAAGCCAGTGAGGCAGTTTTGGAGTGGTTTTTCTACCCCAGGAGGGTTTTCCACTCGTGCAATTCTTGTGTCTTGATTTATATTGATTTTCTCTCTGTTTGTGTGTATGATTTATTCATGAGATTTTAATCTCATCATTCATTCTCAGTTATGTGCACATGTGTGTAACAAATGATATCTTTCTTTCTTCATGTTTTGAAAGTTAAATTTGCAAAAGGTTAAAATTTATACAACACTGATTCACCCCCCCTCTCAGTGTTGTCCTGAACTCCTATAGAGACAACATGCCCCCCAAGTGTAAGTGACATAGAAGATCAACCTACACATGATGCCTGTTTGCTAGGTTTTCATCATGGTACTTATCCAAGGTGCCACCAAGGGTGGTTTTCATCGTTGGACGAAGGGATTTCTCGTTACTTTTTTATTTTGCTTTGAATGAGATAGGTGGAATATGGATAAGAGGGACTCAAGTGTCTAGTTCCATGAAAGGTGATAGTCCTACTAGAGATGGATGTCGTCGCATGGACCATGTCAAATGTCAATATGCTCATCGATGTTTGGTAAGGGATTTCATGAAAGGGAGATGGATTAGGTAAATAGTAGATTATGATGTGGATTATGAAAGCTTTATGTAAGGTTGGATAGTGGATTATGAAGTGGATTATGAAGTGGATTATGTAGGACTTATGCACATGGATGGATGAAAGGCTTATGCAAAAGCATGTACCATAGGGAGGTGATGGGTGAAATATGTAGGATAATAGCTGAAAGATGGGGAGATGGAGGTATGTGAAATTATTATGGAATGGAAGGGAACCATGACCAATGGTTGCACACACTGTGATAAGTATTGAAGCTTTTTAAATGTGGAGGTGGTATAGGAAGTAATGGAGATGTTTTCTTAGGAGATGGGTGATGCAAGGCTTTAGGGACCCACATAGACAAGATTTTTATGATTTTATTTGCTTGTGGGATTTAGGAATTTTAGATTTTTGGATGGAATGGGATTTTTGAATGGACGAGGATGGTTGGGATGCTTGTGAGGTGGATGCCTCTTTTGATTTGACTTATTTTTGCTTAGGTACCCATACCATTTTGGTTTTGACCTTTTCTTGTGAAGGTATGGGCTTGGATATCTTTTTGGATGGATTTTGATTGTACTTTTTGCATTGATGTCCCAAGGCATTAGGCTTCTTAGGATTTTTGGCTTTATGAGTAGAGGCATCCAATTTTCTATTTTTGAATCCCTTGGGTTTAGTGGAAGCTTCTTGTTTAGCCGATGTGTGAATTTTTTTATCATGATTAGGAATTTTTGAGGACTTATGGATGGATGGGTGGATTTTTGGATAAATGGATAAGGGAATCAGATAATAGGGATATTAGGTGTTGGGAGCAATGGTGGTAAAGTGGATGGAGGTATAGTAGGAGTTGGAAGCAATGGTGGTAAATTGGATGGTGGAAGGTGTATGGTCACATGCTTTTGACACTTGTAGGATAATGGAGGTGGAATAGCCACATATGTTTTGGGGGTATGATAGGATTTATGGTGGAAAGAGGTGGATTTAGGAGGCATGGAGGAAGTACCAATATCTTGAGAATATTTACCTTGGGGTGTGTATCTAAGGCCATATGAGCGTGGAGGGACCTTGACATGGATAGGCTCCAAAATGCCTTGTTCATTAAGGCCCAAGCATTTACCTTGGTAGTTCATGTTTTGGAGCATGTGATGGACAATGGGATTGTGTGTTGCTTGGACACTAGACTTGAGCTTATTATTTGATGGAGAAGGTGAAGTAATAGACAATGGTTGTTGCTCCCCTATGGAGGAACATTCATGGATGAAGACTGTAAGACCAATAGGATATGATGGTGGATTTGAAATGGATTTGATAGTGGATGTGGAAGGATCATTAAGATCTTGAGTATGTTCGCTAAGATCCAAGTTATTGGTTTGATCTTCTATGTTTGCTTGAGAGACATGTGTCTCATCATGACAAGTGGATGTTTATGGATCATGAATAGGACTTGGTGGAGGGGAAGTTTCTTTGCATTGAAGGAAGGCCATGAAACATGGTGAATGCTTAAGTAGGTCCACAAGACTTGCATAAGATGGAGTATGTAGGTCTTGGGTATCTTGCTCATGAATGGTTGTGGGGGTATGAATAGGATCAAGTTGTTCATGGATAGGTTCATCATGAATAATGTCTTGATCATGAAAAAGATATATGTTATGAATGGGTTGAATGAAAGTGATTTGATCTTGATTTGAACGAGGGCTTGATGTTTCCCCATGCTTAGGACTATGCTCTTAACATACCTCTTGGTTTTATTGAATGGAAGTGGATGACTCTTGGATAGGCTCTTGGTCAACAATATGAGAGGACAATGGATGTTGACATGGACTCATGGGAAGAGACTCTTCAATAGGCTCAAGGGGTTGTGGACTATATGATGGGGTTGAATGGATGGACATGGTGTTGGGAGACTCTTGGAGAGGCTTAAGGATAGATGTTTGACATGGAGATGAGGTTTTCCTTGTTAGTAGCCATTGGATCGCATCTGTAATGCCCATTCAGGAAAATAACAATTAATAACAATAATTCAATAAATTATTCATTTACATAGAACATTGAAATGGACATACCCGGATTTTTCTAATCTTCCAAAATCATGTTTCCTCCTTGATTTTGGTTTGTGAAATTTGTGATATTCTTTCTATTGAAATTGTTTCTTGCAATCATCAACTCTTCCCAACCTGCACGATCTATCTTACCAAGAATTTGAAAAACATAAAAGAAAATTACCCCTCTCATACTTCCCTTTCTTGATCTTTTAAAACTGAACAAATGACTTTTTGTCTTCCACAAGGAAATAAAATAACTCTTCCTCTTCAACTCCCGACACTCATAAACTAAAATTAGTTGCAAAATAAATATATATCTCATTTCTTGCAAAAGATATAAAAGAATATGCAAATATAGAATATTAAATTATCTAAATATTTATTTTGAACTAATATCATAATTAATAAATGGATTTCAAATATACCTTACAACATCCTTTGCAAGTGCATGTGTGGAAGGACAATATAGGGGATGGACAATGAGGGTAGATGATGTGGACTTGTGATTAGGATGATGAGTTGAAATTTCCCATGGTGGAGGAATAAGAGGGATGGAAGGTGTTGTCTTAGGGTTTGGACTTTGATTAGGTGGAGGGTCAAAGGGGTTGAATGGGTTGGTTGATGTGGATAACTCCATAGGTTTACTTTGTAATGTTTGATTTAAGGACATGGAGTTGGTAGAGGATTAGATGATAGAAGATACTTATAGAGTGGATGAGGTAGACTTATGTTCCCCTTGTCAAAGGTAGTATGAGAATTCAAAGGCTCTTGACCTTGTTGTAAAGGTGGACTTGGGCTCACATGTTCTTGTTGTGAAGTGAGTTGACATGTTGATGTAACATTGACATGGAAAGAAGTGGGGTAGGTTGATGTAAGGTTGACTTGATAGGTGGATGGACTAGGTTGGTATGAAGTGGAGGGTGACACATAGGATTGAGGTGGAATTTCAAGTTGTGTTTGTTTGATTTGGGATTGGTGTGTGGCTATGAGTTGTTGGATTTGGGATAGGATTTGTTGTATGTGAGGTGATTGACTTTGTTAGAATAGTTGAATGGTGTCTTGTAATTGATGTATGGTTGATTAGTCTAGGGGTTGTTCTAGTTGGTGGAGTGTTTGGAGGATTTTTTGTAGGTGGAGTGCTAGGACCTCATTCTCTAGTGTTGGCATGGAATCACACATGTCTTTGCATTGTTGTATTTCATTTTGTTCCTTAAAGTATGCAACATGATTCTTGTCATTATTGGAAGTAGGAGGAGGGGCCCCTCGAAGGATAAGTTTAGGTATTGGTTTGTTATCATCATTAGGATTAGGAGAAGGGCCTCCTTGAAGTATGAACTTGGGCCTTGGTTTGATCTCATCATTAGGATTAGAGGGAGGGTCTCCTCTAAGTATGACCTTGGGCCTAGGATTTGACATAGGATTGCTAAGGATTAAGACCATTTTGGCAAGTGCTTAACTAGGCTTAGGATGATGTGGAATGACTAGGATAGATAGGATGAAATTGATTGAATATATGGAATGAGTAGGATATGATGAGGGTTTTGATGTGATTAGGAATGAAATTAATTTGGGATATAATTAAGATGACTAGGATGATAGTGTTTAGATAAAAAAGGTGATTAGGATATGATTAGGATGATTAGGGTAACTTGTCTTAGAGTGAATATGATGGAAAAAATGTTTAGGAAGAAGTGTTTATGTGTTTGTATTTATAGCTTTATGTGGCAATCATGGAAAACACATGCAAAACATGACAGACAGAATGTTTTGGATGACTCTTATATAAAATTAGAGTAAAAGTTTGAATGGGGGCCTAGATTAGCCCCAAAATTTTTCACTAGTCTCAACAAATTTGAAACACTCTTAAGCATGAACAACCTAGGCTGGAAAGAGGATACTACTTGTTGAGTCCCTACTTGGATTACTCCATATACTGAGACAAGGAAGAAATCTAGAGATATTGGTGACACTGGCTCCCCCACCACAGCACAAGCACACCAAATCTCTTACCCTGAAGATCTGAAGATCTTATGAACCAAGGGATTTTATGTCTCTACCATGAATAGTACGTGTAAATCAGCTTTAGAGGTCTGACTTCCTGCACCAGCAAGCAAAAAAGGTTTTTGGCCTCAACAACAAGTGGTTTCTAGTAAGTGTCTTAGGATAATCTGGTGTTTATACATGCGGTGGTTCACTCATTTAAGAGGTCTCCCAACCCTTAGAAAGGGTTTTTACACATCTCATGGATACTCAGGGAGACTTCCATCAATATAGAACATCCGTACTAGGTGATTGATGAATTTCATCACAATTACAATTATTTATATAGCAGACCAAAATGAAAGTACCACTTGGGTCATTCCCTCTCACAAATCAAGAGGTAGGCCCTCTAAGGGATTAAAAACATAAAAGAGATGGGTTTGGCTTCTAATCATCGAGCTTGCACAAGGTGAGAGCATACACCTACCACCTTACAAGCACAACAAATTGTGATTAATTAACCCCCTAGTTAATCTATGTGCAAACAAACATTTAAAAAAGACATCTAATCAATGAAAGCCCTGCAAAACCACCGCTAGTAGTTTCAGTTTGGAATCTTTTCCTAGAGGATTCCACAATGTTGCAAATCAAATATTAGTAGGAATAAAATCTCCATTAAAGTGTGAAAAACATGAAACACCAAGTAAATACTCCCTTTGCAGGACATAAAGACCAAAGAGGCCAAGACTAAAAATATGAAGAATATCTAAAAAATATGATCAGTTCAGTAAAACTAATAGCAACATAAAAAACTAGACAAAATTATAAGCACTTTGAAAAAAAGTTTCACGATAAACAGATCAAATTTGCAAAAATTGTAAGCGTTTGAAATTTGCATGCAAGTTTGACTTTGACTACAAAAATGCCTGATGAAATGACCCTGTTACTTGATGAAACCTATACCTTTGTGTATTTGACTGAACTAGCTTTCCAATAAGTCCTTGTTCACAAATTTTTGATATCATATGCCCAAGTTATGAGAAAAAGAAAAAAAATGCCCTATTAGGGCATGTAGGAATCAAGGGCAAGCCTGTGGTCTAGCATAAACCGTTAGTTGTTAGACATATTTTGGTCACATGTCACAGTTTGTGGGCTTGGTGGTTAATGTGACTATGGTGATTAATGTTTGTGGCTAAGGTTTTGATTTAGCCTCTGGTTGTTCATATGACTAGGGGCGAAGCATAAACAAAATAAAAAAAGAAATGAATTACGAGTAGAAATCCCACCCTTTGCAGCCCGTAGTCAAGAATGTGACCAAGAACGAACACCTACTGGTATCACTGCCTAACTGAAACCTACCAATATAAACTAGGTGTTAGGGATTTGTAGCAGGTGTTAGGGTTTATTAATTGGTGCTAGGTTTCAAAGGAAATGATGACACAGGTAGGAGCAGATCACACTCTAGGTAAAAGTTTAGATTTGGGTTAAGGTTTAAAACTTAGGTTGAATGGGATAATGAGCGGCAGACAATGGGTAGCGACAGGGACAAGTATGGAGGTGACCATGATAAAGGATAATGTCGGCGAGAGCAAGCAAGGTGTTGACGAGAATCTCAGTGGGTGGTTGTTGATATTTGGAAAAGTTAGGGTTTTATGCAGTCAATGTTAGTGGAGGGGACAGAGCCACTCAAAGGTGGCGATGAGGTGGCCGGCAACCAGAGACACCACCATGGGTAGAGGATGCAGAAAGCAACATATTAGGGTTTAGGAGGAAACGACTCAGGGTTTTTTCAATGGTCGCTCTGCAATATTAATAAAACCTGCAACAATGGATGATTAAACCTACAATGCCACAAAATGTTAGCCTTTAAAATTGTATCTGCAAACCAAGATTTTGACTAAGGCTCCTACGTAGGGTCCTTATGGATCCGTATGGTACGACCCTGTGGGGGGCCAAAACTATAAAAATTTCAATTTTTTTCCTATGACAAAAAATGAGTTTTATGTCATTTTTCATTTCTCGAGCCTCCTGGACTCAACAATAAGGTCCATTTGAGCTCCAGAGGTGACCTACAAAACTTGATTTTCAAAAATCAACAAAAATTGAACGTCATTTCACGTCGGGTTCACCAAATGTTGTTAGAGTAAAAATTAGGTCTGAAACTAAAATAACAAGATATCAAACCCTAACTAGCACAATAGAGCACGAGAAAGCATGAAAATTAAAATAACAAATGAATGTAAACCCAAATCCACACTACACTCGATTTATCTCCATTGCTCTTCTCAACCTCACATAGTCATGCAAGATTTCAAAGAATTGTTGATAGAGGAATGTTGGTTGCTCACCATTGCAGTAGCATAACAGTACTCAAGAGCTAGATCATCAAATGACTTGCAAGGGGTTGGTTTTATAGAAAAGGCTGATTTGAATGAATAGTTATGATTGCAAATTGATTTGTGCTATGTGGATGATTGAGATCAACTAGGGTTTCCCTCCACTACAAGATAAGAGGGAATTTTAAATTTGGGGATATGATGAGGTGTAAAATAAAATAAATTTGCCCAATTTATTTGATTTATCAAGGTAATACATGTGAGAAGGGGATTTTTCCATTAAGTGAGGGGCTGTAGTCATGTGACATGTGTTGGATAAGTCTAATTTAAATAAAAGTTTATTTAAATTAGTTGTGCATGTGAAGTGTTGAGGGAATAATTCAAATATTTTATTTATTATTTGAGACATGTGAAAGGAGGATTAATTAAATAAATAAGATTTATTTAATTAATTGGTTAGGTGACTAAGTTGGATTATATGTGGGATTATGCAAGGACCTAGGACAAAATGTTGTAAGATATTTCACTAGGTGATGTTGCAAGACATAGACAAATTTAAGTGTCTACAATGTATATTAATTTTAATATTAGTATTTTAAACATTAATAAAAATTTTAGTTAAAATTTATATTGAATTTCCCCAGTTTATGGAAAGGCATAGATTCATCCCACTTCCAACCCAAAAGTAGAGGCTCATTGGGCACCCCCGAAGAGATATTGGTACAAGTTGAACGTCGATGGCGCTGCTAGAGGAAAAGCAAGGTCCTTTGGAGTTGGAAGCATCATTAGAAACCACAAAAGAGAAACAATAGTCATAGCAACAAAGAAGCTACTGGAGGGAACTAATAATGAAGTTGGGGCACAAGCTTTGCTTCTTAGGATACAATTATGCAAAAAACATGGTCTCTCAAAAATTCACATCAAAGGAGATTCCCAGATCATTATCAACACCATTTAGAATTGAGCTACCCCGAATTAGAGGATACAAAATATCTTAGAACTTTGTTAGGAGGCTATAAGCCATTTGGAAGAATTTAAAATTAATCACATATATCGCGAGGCCAATCATGCCACAGACAAGTTGGTCAATTTGGCTATTGACATGCCAAGTCACTACCACAAAGGAAGTTCAATGGAAGCATGTGCATAATAGCGAGTTTGACCTTCACATGTTTGACATTTATTAAGATCATAATGTTTTAGCAAGGTGAGGATTTTGGCTTTCTTGAAGGAGCGAAAGGACAAGATGGAAGAGAAAGTTGCATTTATGAAGACAACTATGATATGTACCTAAGATATATCTTTCCAAAACATAGGTCATTGACATCAAAGTTAATAGTGCTGAGGATGGATTCGACACTGAGTTTGAGGGCGAAAAAAGGCAGGTTGCCTTCTTGGGACTCATCACAAATTTAAGGATGAAGAAATTTTTAAGACCCACTCAGCAATTGCTCTATATGCGATTAAGATGGGTTTGGGTGACACTTTCATGAACACCTCTCACTGCTACAGAGTTAACATAGATGTATCATTGATGCTAATTGTAATTTTATTAGATCTTGGGACCTGAAGGATGCCATTTGGAAAGTTGTAGTGACTCTAATCAAGCCCCAATGGAGGGGGTCTAAAGTAGGTGTTGAATGAAGCGGTGATAGGACTGGGTTTCATGCCCAACAATGGCATATGGTTAGTAGTGCTTTGGCCTTACAACCGCACTTGGGTGCCCTTTGTCATAGAAGTACTGGGACATAATGTGGAGGAACATACACAGAAGGCCCATTAGGGGGTAGAATTCCTCAAAATATTGGCTGGAGTTGCAGACTCACATGGATTTGATTGGACCTTTGTATTTTATTCTAGAGACTCTGGCATGAGATTGGATGGCAAGGAGGAGATATTAGAGGTCGTGGGTGATCAGATGGAGAGATGATGGAGTTGGCAGTTGATAAAAGATAAGGAAAGATATTTGTAATCCTTGTTTATTAATATATACAATTTATGAAGCTAATAGCATGCAACTCATAGTATAAATAGTATGTATAGGAGATGGTTTATAGCATATGTAAAAGATTATTGCAATAGGGAATATTTGACTAAGGCCCTCTTTAGTAACAATTGGTTATTAATTTTATGGTTTATTTCTAATATAGTTCAATGGGAGTGACCCCCAAAGGTCACAATTCACTAATATTTTTTTAATTTTGCATTTAAATATTAATATATATCAATTTAATTATAATCTCTAGTATTAATGATAATATGATTATTTAATTTTTATTTATTCTGTAGACACCTAAAAATGTCCAACACCTTGTCACTAGCACATTTTGCCCTAGGTACCTGTATCATTTACCTAATTAGTTAAATAAATCTTATTTATTTAACTAATTTTCATTTTCCCCCCTTTTTATCCCATAATCTTATCTTCTATAATTAAATAAATTTTTATTTATTTAATTATTCATGGCCATTAATCCTCTCTAGTTAAATAATTATTTTTAATTATTTAATTAGTCACTTATCTATTTTCTATAATTAAATAAATTTCATTTATTTAATTATCTCTCCACATCATCCCTCACCACAATGCAAATTAATTAAATAAATCAAATATTTATTTAATTAATAAAATCCTAATAAAATCATCTTGCTTTCTTTCTAAAAATACAACTCATGCATATCTAATTAATTTATTTAATTAGATAATTCACCCTCTCATCTTTTTAGGATTTATTTCCTTTAAAGAAAAAATCAATATCTTTTCTATCTGATTTTATCTTGTTTTATTCCCTCTTTTGTCCTTTAAAGAAAAAATAAAATAAAATCCAATCCTTATCTTATCTTCAACCCTATGTCTATAAATATGGCTTCTCACAAGCCATTTGGGAGATAATGCATTATGTATCATATCCTTACACTATCAAAATCATATCAGAACCTTTGCATCAATCTTCTTCCAATCCTCTCAACCATCCTCATCTACCCATCTTCTTCTATCAATCTCCATCTCACTGTTATGATGCATCTGTGGGCAACCAATATTCGACCAACAACATCGGTCAACTAGCATCTTACATCTTCTGAGGTATTCAAGAAGGCTTTTGTTCAAAAGGTATTTGCATTTAGTTGTTTTACTTTTCATTTGACCAAGTTTTCTCGATTACACATTCTAAATGCATATTAATTTTAATATTAATATTCTAAATATGAATAAAAAATTTAATTTAAATTTATTTTAAATTCAAAATCAGTTAACTAGTGATTAGATTGATTTTTAAAATTTTATTCTTTTATTAATTTTGTATGAATTTTGGTCAAATTTACTTTTTGGAATTATAAATTATTATTAAATTTTGTCCCCCCCCCCCACACACATGTATATATATATATATATATATTTATATATAGTTTATTTTTTGAATTGTATTCTCATTTTATTTTTTAAAGAAAAAAAAATTATTCTAGTATAAATATATTAAATACATCTATGGAAAAAATAATATTTATATTGTTGAAAGAATTTATTTGTTTAAGAGTTATGATTTCTTTAGAATTGTTTAAGAAATATTTTATTGTAGAAAATAATATTAAATCCTATGTTATTATATTAAATATTATTATATTATACTATATTATTATAATTATAATAATGACTATGACACTACAAAGGTAGGTACTCACTACTACGTGGCACTTGTTTTTATTGCTAAGTTTAATACTTTCAAAGTTCTCGTTCTAGATTTTATGTCAAGTCTTTGTAAGTCACATTTGGGATGCTTGTGTATTGATTATTGTTATAATGAAACATTAAAAATGGTAGCAAAGGTGGCAAAGAAGTTTTTATTGGATTTTTTTCTCATCATTCTCTTGCCTATAAAGAGGAGGCTTGGGAGGGAATTAATTATCAATGAATTGATCATTTTGTACTTTCTCATTGGCAATGGATCTTGGAATAAGTTACTTCTTGAGGAGATCTTGAAGAGTGAGGAGTGGGACGATAAACTCTCATTTAGTTTTAGATTGGTCTCATGGGGATAGCAACAATGATTGTAGGAGAAGGTCACATCTTGCATGTTTTCTTCCTTAGATGAGAGTGTTGATCTCTATATTAAGGATTGAAGCTTGATATTGTATTGTAACTAATTTTTTGCTTGAAATACATTGGTTTTAGTGTTTTTGAGGTTTCAAGATTTTTTTATGAAAGTGTTTTTTCAATGTATAATATGTATTTATCTTTTGTGTGTGTTTTTCATTCATTCTTATTATGTGTGCTTTATCATTCTTGTTATATGTGCTTTATGTCAGAATGTTGCTAGATATTATAGATCAATGTTATGACTACGATATCTTTTCTTATAGGGAAATAATGTGAAAATATTTTGTACTATGGTTAATGTAAGAGAATGTCTATATTACCTTACATTTGGTATCCATTTAGTATCAAAATTTGTCTATGATTTTGGTATTGGTAGTGCAAATTTCCTTTCATTTGATATTGAGCCTAGTTTGGGGTTGAAGGAGAAGAAGTCTTCCTTATGGTATTGACCCTTATTCAAGTGAGAGTTGGTTACAACTGATCTTGTTTTAGGGACAATTATAGTGAGCACTTCTAGAATGTAGGCAAATGAGATCAATGAAACAAACTTTGAGCTTTGGAAGCTAATGTTAGAGGATATTCTTGATCATGACAGGATTGTAGATCATGTTACTAGTTTCCTTGAAGTTTATTCCTACACTATTCAAGTTGGTCATATGATGGGATAGAAATCATGTTGGTGCTTTGGATGTTTTTTTGGTTACATCAAGTTTACGTATTTGGTCATTTGATGATCTGGAGGCTCCTAGAACAACCCATGGATACATGGTCATATAAAGGTTATGGATTTGGTCATACAGTGACCTAGAAGCCCCTAGACAACCTAGTTCTTTTGGTTGCATGTACTAGATGGAGGAATTGGTCATGTAATGACTTTAACTTTCGAAGCTCTTAGATGCACATATTTGGTGGATATTTTGGAGTTTTTCATTTGGTAGCTTGGAGCTCTATGATAGCCACTAGGTCATTTTGAATGTATGTACTTGCATGTTGCAAATTCATGTTGTTTGGATCTACAGGTTACATATTTGTGATTCTATAATTTAGAATGTGAATAGTTGGTTAAGATATTTACAAGTGTTCTGGATGTGTTAATGGATTTAGATTTACATGTATGCCTTTCACATGTATGGTTTTGGCACGTTTTATGTTTAATCAAAATATTTGGTTTGTAAATCTACACAAGATTATTTTTGGAATGTAGTTCTAAGGGTTGTTCAAATGGAGATAATTTTAGTTCTGTATATATGATTCTAGTATAGTTGGTTTGGTAGGTTTTAAATTGAAAATATGTGGTTTTATAGAGCTATGGAAGATTATTTTTTAGATTATAAATCTTGAGGGTTTTTTAGATAGAATTATTTAAAGATTTTCATCCATGCTTGTGAGCATGGTTAAAGACTTATTTATTAATCTTTGGTTCTTGATTTACAATTGTATTAGAGTTGTGAATTTAAGCATATTAGGTCTAAGGGTGTTTTGGATCTGATGTTCATGTCATGAGAAGAATCTACATGGTGGCTTAGTTATGCTATTTCCAATGGAGAACTTTAAATCTACATGTTGACTTATTTGAGTTTTCTAGACTCAAATAGTCATGGGGGGTCCTTTGAAGTGTTTAGTGGTCATTTATTAGTCTTTTCAATCATTAGCCATGTCTTATGAGTCTCAAAAGGTCTTTAGAGAGGTTTTATGTAATAAAAAGGTAAAAATAATGTGCTTATTATGACATGGTAATGATACATTACAGTTAACAAGGATGATGCTCTCTTTGTAGAGGAAGTCAGCCACTTTTTATCTTCTAATAAAAACTTAATCTCCTTAAGAGGAGTTAGCCATTTGGTCATTTTAATTCTTTTACTTTAGGCACCAAAGGATATATGGGTTGGCCCATATAAATAGTATCTTATTTTATCTTTCACATACTTCAAAATTATGTTTAAATCTTTAATTTAAACATACCCATATCTTGAAATCGGCCACTAATTCCACAATCTTTTCAACATATGTATTTTGCTTTGCTATCTAATCGAGATGTAAAACAGACACCTCTTATTATAATGGTCCATACTTTACCTTGACACCAATGACATCACTTATGACTTCGTACCTTTGACATCAATGACAATATTTCCAACAATCTCCCCCTTTGTCATTGATGGCAACCCAACTATGAATATAACTCTTCTTTTCTACATTGCTCCCTGTAATGCCCCTCATTTTTGGCTTGTGACAATTGTTAGTTTTTCTATTGCATTTAGATAGTTTTGAGTCAGTTGGTCATTAGACTCATGGTTTATGCTTATTATGTTCATGATGGACTATGGTTGACTGATGTGGTTATTGACATGTGTTATGAGTAGGATGATGACATTATTGTTATTACAATTTATGATGTATTTTGACATGTGTAGTTGATGGTTAATTGATTATGCAGAACAATGTTACTATGCTTTATGGATTGAATGTTATCTAATTGTCAGTTAGAGATGTTTATTTTTATTGTCTTGTTTCAGAGTAGGGATGGTGTAGTATTACTCATTTCGAGCACCCTACTACACTGCGATTTCCTAACTCTATGTATTTGATATATATGCATATGTCCATATACAACCTATCATTTTGATGCAGGTTGTAGGTATCGGGCATCGACTCCACCTGATTTAGCAAGTCTGAGCGTGCCCTTACTCCAATGGATAATGTTGATGGGAGATAACATGGGTTTTCCCTAGGTCAGTCTTTGTTTTCAGTCTATGGTTGTGGGTCTTGATGTCACTCTGGAATTCTTGCCTCGAATTTTAGTCATCTTATGGTATGTAGAGTTATTGTCGAGTTTGCTTATAAAGCCAAGGTGTATTTTGGAAATGCATTAATGAATTTATTATTATAATAATAATAATGTTATTTATAAGTCAATTATAAAGGTATTGTCTTAGTCATAAATTATTAAGGAGATTTGGTATATTATTTAAGTAAATTTTAATAAAGATTAAATTAATCATTTTAATGATTTTAATAAGATTTGAGTCATAAGTACTTAATATTATTTTATTATTAATAGTTTTAATGTTTTTAATATGATATTGTCATAAGTTATCATTATTGAATATTACTGGGTAGGTTGAAAAATATTATTAGATAATAAATTTATTTCTTGTGAGTTGTCGTATGAGATTCCTGATTTGGAGAATCTCTTTGGAAAATAAAAATTAATTGATTTCAGGGTAGTGGGATTTTTTGTAACAGATTTGTGGTAATGCGAATTTATGAGACTTGGCTATTTTTGTCTCTAGGGGTTTATTTTGGAGGAGGAAGTCATTCTGAGGAGGAGAGAGATTTGGGAAAAATTGTTACGGGAAGCAAGAGAAGTTGGGAGCTAAAGAATTTTGAAGCCGGGGATCAAAATTTTGGGTACGCTTACTTGTTCTTTTGAGCAATTTGATAAATTAGTTTGTGCCTCTGTTGGTTTTCTTGTGTGCATTTTTGAACTTGTGCTTTATTCCAGTGGAATTTTTGTTTTCCTGTCGCCATTTAAAACCGAAGTTCTCTGTAACCTTGAGCTTGATAGTTGTAGGTCGCCTAAAGTTTGTGAGAAATTTCTCTATTCAATCTTTTTCCACATCCTTACCTATCTTGCTGCTCTCAATACCATCAAACTACTTACCTAGCGTTTGCTTCTCTGAATCCATTGCCAGAAAATGAAAATTTAAACTAATGATGGGTTTGAGAAATTGTTAGTGCCAGAGATATCATTCAAAACTTTCTTTTTACCTCTGGCACAACATGCCATTGTACGGCCCCTCCTCTATCTTTATTCCTCAAAAATTTGTCTGAAATCTATGTTAAAAGCTAGTGTTGATGAGTTTAAAATTTTTTGGACAAACTTTAAACTTTTTCCTTACTCCTCAGCCACCGCCGTACAGCCGCCGTATGGTCTTCTCTCTGCATTCCTTGAAATTTCTTCTATTTTATTTTATTTTGTTGTACCTTGCTTGTTGTGCTTAGCCGTACATCATGAGTTTTGTTGGGCTTGAGCAGTCTCAGTAATTCATTTTTTTTATACCTCCTCCAAGGCAGTGGTATCACTTTATGCTAGGCTGTTCCAGTTAGTTTGAAAATTAAAAAAAATTAATAAAAGATAATAAATCTTGTTTCTTGCCTATGATCAGTACTTCTTGGAGTCATTTTGCTTGTTGAATCTCCTTGCCAGTTTTCTCCTCCTTTGCCAGACATTTTTTGTGGGTCTCTTGCCCCTCTGCAAATTTCTTGTTTCTTTCTTGCATTGGAATTTCTAAAAATTTATATTGGATTCATCCTGTGCTTCTGAAATCTGCATTTCTATCTTGCTCTCATGGCTTTTCCTGGTAGACCATTCTCTAATTTTGCTAAAAACCTTAGAAGTCCTCTTCCAATTTCTTTTCTCTGGATTTAAAGACTCTCAAATATAATTATATTATTATTGTTCTTTCCTCATAATGAAGTTAAAGCAAGAGTCCATTTAAATAGAAGTATTGGCAAAAGAATTAAATTAGAAAGTTTCTAATAGATACTCCATGAATGTTTAGTAAACATTGCTTAAGTGAATATCACATTGAGTTAGTATATTGTTAACTAGATTTTTTTTTTAACTCTTTAGGAATAAAATTTGGTTAACTCGTATATGTGTTAGAATAGATTTGAAATATTTTATTAAGAATAGAATTTAATTAGTAGATGTATGTTTGTTAAATGAATTAAAATTAGAGTATTAATAGGTTATGATGGTAATGCTAGTGAATAAATAAATGATGAATGGTATTACAATTCTAGAATTAAATATATTGAGTTTAATATTAGTTATACTCATTTTATCTTGTTAAATATAAATTTGTTTAGTTATGATTTAGTAATATACTATCCTGTGGTACATTGATTTTAATAAATAAATAATAAATTAGAGATTTATTGTGAATTGAATTATTATGGTAATGGTTAAACAAATATTAGATGAAATTATAATTTTAGAATGGAATAGTATTTGGATTTTATTTAAAAGAGAGTTAGAACCTTATAGTGCTTTCCAGTTTAGAGTGTTCAATGGTGATATGTTGAGTTAATTTTAAATATGGTCTTGCTTGAACTTCCATTGTTAGTTTTAGCGTCAAGTAGTAATGATGTAATTGGTTTATTATATTATTCTTTGGTTTTGAGTCATATTGTTCTAATGGAATGTAATAGTCATTTAAATCCTCATTTTTACATATCGGGAAATGGATGTAGTAATAGTGGTATTGTGTTTCAATTTACCCACTCCAGAGGTTGGCTACTTGGATTCTAGTTTAACATTAAGTCATGTCATTTTAAATGTTTTAATTGATTTGAGATTTTGAAGTAGATAAGGGAAAGTTTTGTGGTTTCAGGTTTTGGATTTAAAATTGTCTATGAAATGTATTGGTTTGCAAAAAGATAGATGCCTTACAGTCCCTTTTCCATGCATGATATTAGTTTGGTTTCTAGATGTTAGTCAGGGGATGCTAGTTGCATGTAGGAGAGTGGCTTTCATGGTGGGGCTGGTGCCCAAAGTGGCTACCTAGATAATCATGTGGAAGTTGTAATCAAGTGATAATAATTTATCTAGGTGGGTTGGGTAGTAATTCACCTAACCAGATAAGTATGATGCCTCACCCATGCCTTGAGTGCTCTCATAGGCTATGGATGGGATGAGAAGGCTTGGTTGGCAAGGTCGACCTCCTTGTCTCCATGAGAGGATGTGTCAGCTTCACATGTGTCACCCTATGGGGCCAGTGCCTAGAGAGAGGCTGCCAGGGTAACCATAGATGGGGGCCAGTTTCTAGAGAGAGATAGCTTGGATAACCCATGCTAGGACCATGTGATGACACTCTCCCTATTGCAGTCTAGTTATTTTCTCTTTATCTTTTGTTGTTGCCTCTGGAGTACTGTCTTGTCTTGACGATTTGTGTAGTCTTGATAATCTGTAGTGTTTGTGTCAAATTTATATCTGCCTACTTGTATCCCCTGACTTAGTGGAACCTTATTGTTATCTCCTAGCTCGAGGGGTGGACCTCAGGGTTTCACATGGTTGGGTGGAAGAGCTTAATTCATTGGTTTTCTTGGTTGATCTGATTCGTGTGCACTGCAGATGTGCCTCTTGTTCTAGACTTGTACTTGCACCCTTAGAGCTATATTGTATAATCTTGTTGTATATTGTAAACCGATGTAATCATTCATAAATCATGTAATCATGTATTTGATCTTATGTAACTATTCATATATGTAAATGAATAATGTAATTCTATTGTATCAAAATGTATGTTACTTGTATTGTAATGAATTTATGTTTATCTGATGCAGTTATGTTCCCTAGAGGTGTTAGTTGTTCATCTTGTTTAATTATTGTAAATAGTGATAATTTTATCTAGTGTAAATGCATTTACTTGCTTCAAAAAAAGTATTTCTATAATTTTAGCACCTATTAGCCTAACTCCCTAGGGTTGTATGACGGGGCATCACATTTGGTATCAGAGCCAGGTTTGAACACTAGGTACTCTTATTAATATTGAGCCCATTATGTAACCTAGTGCTTAAACTCTGTAGATTAAATTCTTTTCCTTGTTCATATTCCTTGTTTTGAATTTGTCCTTAGGAGGTATGTGTGTGTGTAGGAAGATGCCTAGGGGTCGAGGTAGAGGTCGAGGTCAGGGTAGGGGTCAAGGGATAGGTGGTGGTGGTACACCTCCTCCCAGTTCTCCTCATGAGAGTGCCCATGAAGGCGGGGGTTAGAATATGGAAGGACAGGGTCAGCCTGAGGGAGCCCAGTTGCTATAGTTAATTGAAGAGGCCCTTACCTGCTTAGGCCCTAGACAGGAGGTAGAGCAGCCTAGAGGGGGTCAGAAAGTAGATCAGCCAGAACCTAGGGATAGGGAGAGATCACCTAGGCAGAGAGAATTGACAGCTGAGTAGGAGGCCACTTTAGCCAGTCATATGAGAGATCTTCTGAGGGCATGCCCTCACACCTTTGATGGAACTGATAGTGATCTAGAGGCATAGACTTGGTTACTAGATTTAGGCAGGTGTTTTGCCATGCATCCGTATGGTGGCAACACCAAGGCTAGATGTGCTATTCTGCATCTCAGAGGTTTTGCTTCAACTTGGTGGCATTTAGAGGAACAGAAGCTGTACTTGGACATTAGTACTATTTCTTGCGAGTTGTTCTTAGAGAGATTCAGAGCCCATTTCCTGTCTGATCATTGGAGGTAGCGTCGTGCAGATGAGTTCCACAAGCTGAGGCAGATGGCCCTGTCAGTTGAGCAGTATAAGCGTAGATTCTACGAGCTCAAGCCAGGCATTAGTGATGATGAGACTATCTTAGTGCAACATTTTATTAGGGGCTTGAATGCTTGGATTAGTGGAGGGGTTCATGTCTTCGAACCTAAGACTATGGAGGTAGCAGTGGAGAAATCCTGGTTGGTAGAGTAGAATCTGGAGATGGCACTTGGAGGGCATACATGTGTGCATATTGGTAGTACACCCTCTGTAGGTGTTGGTGGTTAGTCTCAGACAATCGGCTCTTCAAGAGACCATCATGCACCTGCCAAGGGTGAGCAGCAACAAAAGCAATGTTCTTAGTCACAACCAAGGAATACTCAGCCTTAGCAAGGTAATAGATCTCAGAATAGGAAGGACCGGTCTTGGTAGCGTAATAAGCGCAATCGCTTTGATCATCCAGCTCAGAGTTCGTAACCTGCAATAAGTAGAGATAAATTTCATCCATCCAATGCTTCTTTGGGTGGTGGAGGTTTCAGTAGAGGCACATGATGTTACTCTTGTGCATAGCAGGGCCATATAGCCAGGTAGTGTCCACAAAGGAATGCTTTAGGATTTGGTCAAAGGCTGACAGCTTCAGAACTAACTATAGGTGACGTGGGGAGGTCTCATAGAGTATTCGCAGTGATTGAGCATCACCAGGCAGAGCATTAGGGGATAGTCTTGGAGGCCGCAGGTAGGGGACATGCAGCCTTCTTTAGAGAACATGCGTGATCTACAGCATCAGGAGTAGACTCTTAGGGGTAGAGACGTGGAGAAGGTCAAGGTCTAGTGGGATCCTAATGATGAGACTTCTACTCCCTAGGAGGATGCTTTCAAGATGAGAGAGTTATACCCTGACTTATTTATAGGCTTCCAGGAGTAAGCCTGATTCTGGGGGGAGGATGTAATGCCCCTCATTTTTGGCTTGTGATAGTTGTTAGTTTTTCTATTGCATTTAGATAGTTTTGAGTCAGTTGGTTGTTAGACTCATGGTTTATGCTTATTATATTCATGATGGACTATGGTTGACTGATGTGGTTATTGACATGTGTTATGAGTAGGATGATGACATTATTGTTATTACAATTTATGATGTATTTTGACATGTGTAGTTGATGGTTAATTGATTATGCAGAACAATGTTACTATGCTTTATGGATTGAATGTTATCTAATTTTCAGTTAGAGATGTTTATGTTTATTGTCTTGTTTTAGAGCAGGAACGGTGTAGTATTACTCGTTTTGAGCACCCTACTAGGCTACGATTCCCTGACTCTGTGTGTTTGATATATATGCATATGTCCATATACAACCTATTGTTTTGATGTAGGTTGCAGGTACCAAGCATCGACTCCACCTGATTTAGTAGGTTTGAGTGTGCCCTTACTCCAATGGATAATGTTGATGGGAGATAACATGGGGTTTCCCTAGGTTAGTCTGTGTTTTCAGTCTATGGTTATGGGTCTTGATGTCACTCTGGGATTCTTGCCTCGGATTTTAGTCGTCTTGTGGTATGTAGAGTTATTGTCGAGTTTACTTATAAAGCCAAGGTGTGTTTTGGAAATGCATTAATGAATTTATTATTATAATAATAATGTTATTTATAAGTCAAATATAATGGTATTGTCTTAGTCGTAAATTATTAATGAGATTTGGTATATTATTTAATTAAATTTTAATAAAGATTAAATTAATCATTTTAATAATTTTAATAAGATTTGAGTCATAAGTACTTAATATTATTTTATTATTAATAGTTTTAATGTTTTTAATATGATATTGTCATAAGTTATCATTATTGAATATTACTGGGTAGGTTGAAAAATATTATTAGATAATAAATTTATTTCTTGTGAGTTGTCGTATGAGATTCCTGATTTGGAGAATCTCTCTAGAAAATAAAAATTAATTGCTTTCAGGGTAGTGGGATTTTCTGTAACAGATTTGTGGTAATGGGAATTTATGAGACTTGGCTATTTTTGTCTCTGGGGGTTTATTTTGGAGGAGGAAGTTGTTCTAAGGAGGAGAGAGATTTGGGAAAAATTGTTACGGGAAGCAAGAGAAGTTGGGAGCTAAAGAATTTTGAAGCTGGGGATCAAAATTTTGGGTGTGCTTACTTGTTCTTTTGAGCAATTTGATAAGTTAGTTTGTGCCTCTGCTGGTTTTCTTGTGTACATTTTTGAACTTGTGCTTTATTCTAGTGGAATTTTTGTTTTCCTGTCGCCATTTAAAATTGAAGTTCTCTATAACCTTGAGCTTGATAGTTGTAGGTCACCTGAAGTTTGTGAGAGATTGCTCTATTCAATCTTTTTCCACACCCTTACCTATCTTGATGCTCTCAATATCCTCAAACTACTTACCCAACATTTACTTCTCCAAATCCATTGCCAGAAAATGAAAATTTAAACCAATGATGGCTCTGAGAAATTGTTAGTGCCAGAGATATCATTCAAACCTTTCTTTTTACCTCTACCATAGTATACCATTGTACGACCCCTCCTCTATCTTTATTCCTCATAACTCTATCGAAAATCTATGTTAAAAGCTAGTGTTGATGAGTCTGAAATTTTTTGGACAAACTTTAAACTCTTTCCTTACTCCTCAGCCACCATCGTACCGCTGCTGTATGGGCTTCTCCCTGCATTCCTTGAAATTTATTCTATTTTTTTGTTGTACCTTGCTTGTTGTGCTTGGCAGTACATCGTGAGTTTTGGTGGGCTTGAGCAGTCTCATGTAATTTAGTTTTTTTATACCTCCTCCAAGGTAGTGGTACGGCTTTATGCTAGGCTGTTCCAGTTAGTTTTTGTTTTTTTAAATAATAATAATAAAAGATAATAAATCTTGTTTCTTGCCTGTTATCAGTACTTTTTGGAGTCATTTTGCTTCTTGAATCTCCTTGCTAGTTTTCTCCTCCTCTACCAGACATTTTTTGTGGGTCTCTTGTCCCTTTGCAAATTTCTTGTTTCTTTCTTGCATTGGAATTCCTAAAAATTTATATTGGATTCATCCTGTGCTTCTGAAATCTACATTGCTATCTTGCTCTCATGGCTTTTCCTGGTAGACCATTCTCCAATTTTGCTAAAAACCTTAGAAGTCTTATTCCAATTTATTTTCTCTAGACTTAAAGACTGTCAAATATAATTATATTATTATTGTTCTTTCCTCATAATGAAGTTAAAGAAAGAGTCCATTTAAATAGAAGTATTGGCAAAAGAATTAAATTAGAAAGTTGCAAATAGATACTTCATGAATGTTTAGTAAACATTGCTTAAGTGAATATCACTCTGAGTTAGTATATTGTTAACTAGATTTTTTGGTCAGGGGATGCTAGTTGCATGTAGGAGAGTGGCTTTCATAATGGGGCCGATGCTCAAAGTGGTTGCCTGGATAACCCTATGGAAGTTGTAATCAAGTGATAACTTAATAATTTATCTAGGTGGGTTGGGTAGTGATTCGCATAACAAGAGAAGTATGATACCTCACCCATGCCTCGAGTGCTCTCATAGGCTAATGATGGGATGAGAAGGCCTGGTTGGCAAGGTCGACCTCCTTGTCTCCATGAGAGGATGTGTCAGCTCCGAATGTGTCACCCTATGGGGCCGGTGCCTAGAGAGAGGTTGCTAGGGTAACCATAGATGGGGGCCAGTTTCTAGAGAGAGATAGCTTGGATAACCCATGCTAGGACCATGCAATGAGACTCTCCCTGTTGTAGTCTAGTGACTTTCTCTTTATCTTTTGTTGTTGCCTCTAGAGTACTGTCTTGTCTTGATGATTTGTGTAGTCTTGATAATATGTAGTGTCTGTGTCAAATTTGTATCTGCCTACTTGTATCCCCTGACTTAGTGGAACCTCATAGTTATCTCCTAGATCAGGGGGTGGCCCTCAGGGTTTCACATGGTTGGGTGGAAGAGCTTAATCCATTGGTTTTCTTAGTTGACCTGATTCATGTTCACTGCAGATGTGCCTCCTTCTCTAGACTTGTACTTGCATCCTCAAAGCTATATTGTATAATCTTGTATATTATAAATTGATGTAATCGGTCATAAATCATGTAATCATGTATTTGATCTTATGTAACTATTCATATCTGTAAATGAATAATGTAATTCTATTGTATCAAAATGTATGTTACTTGTATTGTAATGAATTTATGTTTATCTGATACAGTTATGTTCCCTAGAGGTGTTAGTTGTTCATCTTGTTTAAGTATTGTAAATAGTGATAATTTTATCTAGTGTAAATGCATTTACTTGCTTAAAAAAAAATTTCTATAATTTTAGCACCTGTTAGCCTAACTCTCTAGGTTGCATGACGGTACATCACACTCCCCCCTGGCTATACTACTCCCCCTTTGTCAGGCTCCCCCTTGCTCTAACTCTCCCCCTTTGGCATTAATGGAAAAGGGTTTTCCAGCTATCTCTGAACTATCTCTTCCATGGAGCTACAAGATATTGATGTGGGTAGTTCCCCTTGAATATATACTTCCCTTTAATGACTGGATGAGTGTGGGACCACTCCCAACTTTTCCCTTAAATACTCAAATGTGTCCTTTGGAAGTGGCTTTGTAAATATGTCTACAATCTATTCTCTTGTAGTAATATATTCCAACTTAACTTGTTCCTCTACCACCCGCTCTCTCAAAGAGTGATACTTTATGGGAATGTGCTTAGTCCTTGAATGCATCACTAGATTCTTTGAAATATTAATTGCACTTGTATTGTCACAAAATATGGTGATAGGATGATCATATTCTACTTTGGTGTCTTTTAATATTTGCCTCATCCATAGCACTTGAGTGCAACATGATGCTACTGCAATATATTCTGCCTTTGCGGTAGATAGGGAAACTGATGCTTGATTTTTGCTTGTCCATGATACAAGGTTATTACCAAGAAAGAAAGCTCCTCGACTTGTACTCTTCCTATCATCAACACTACCTTTCCAATCCACATCCATGTATGCTACTAGAGTAAAATCTTTGCCACTTGGATACCATAGACCAAATTCTGAAGTTCCCTTCAAGTATTTGAGTATCTATTTTACTGCTTTAACATGTGTTTCCTTTGGTGCATCTTGAAACCTTTCCACCATTTCAATTGCTTGCATAATATCTAGCCTTAAAGCTGTCAAGTACAATAGACTTTCAACCATTGATCTATAAAACATTTGGTTTGCTTCAGGCGACTCATAATCTTTACTCAACTTACATCCTATTATCATGGGGGTACTTACAGGATTACAATCTTCCATTCAGAACTTTTTCAACATCTTCTTTACATACTTGGTTTGTGAAATGAAAATTCCCTTCTCTGATTGTGATATTTGTAAACCAAGAAAGAAGGATAATTCTCCAAGCATAGACATCTCAAATTCCTTTTGCATCTCTAGAGAAAAAACATGACACATCTCATCACTATTTCCTCCAAAAATGATGTCATCCATATAGACGACTACTATTAACTGATCATCACATATAGTCTTGATGTATAAACTACTAGCTAAAACTCCCTTCATAAACCCTTGTTGTTGAAGATATTTATCAAGACTTACATACCATGCCTTGGGGGCTTCTTTCAACCCATAAAGTGTCTTCTTCAACCTACACACGTAGTCTTTATTCTCTGGTAGTAGAAACCCTTCTGGTTGTTCAATGTAGACTTCTTCTTCTAGCTCTCCATTCAAAAAGGCAGACTTAACATCCATTTGATATACTTTGAAATTCTTAAAGCTAGCATAAGCCAAGAATATCCTTATGTCTTCCATCATGTCATGCCCAAGCTGATACACTTGAGCATGAATCACAAAACATAGATTATTATCATATTTCATTCTTAAATAGTTTAAATCAGATTTAGAAATGTTAAATCCACAAGATCAAAAATTTAAACTGATATACATTAACATACATACAATGAATGTATTGGTGCATCTTATGAAACTTTTTGTAACAATCATCATAAATAGGGATCCAAGTTTAAACATTACTTGCACAGCAACACAAAACTTCAATAAATATTCTACGGTAGTAAATTAACAAGGTAGAAAAGATAATATTACATTTGAACCTTCTCGAAAGGATAGAGAGTGCAAAATGCTCATATTTGATGACTTGTATACAACATCACCCATAGATAAGCTTGTAACATAAATACAATACAACTACATGATACATCTCTGGGTCAGAAACATAAGTATCTAATATTGTTTCATTATAGATGAAAAGAATGACTATTTGTCACCTTATGCTTCATGGTTACCTTGTAATCAGATGGGCAATTCCAAAAGATTAGATAAAATTAAATACAAATCAAACATTAAATAAATGTCATAACATACACGAAATGATTCAATTATACCTTTGATTTACCTTGTATCAATTTAAGATAGCTAAAGTTGATGCAATGTCATTACTCTTGTAAAATTCTACTTTCTTACGATGTTCATAAACTACTCTATTAACACTAACACCCTATACATGTCACTGACACTATAACATCAAAAAATGTCCCCTTGGGGGCTTTTCCTTCATAAGGTTTAGCTCCTAGGTCTCTTAGCTGCATTTAGGACATCTTACATCATATTTCAACATCCTGATGAGATGACCCCTAAGTGTCTTGGCAAATGGTACCTAGGGAGACCACTTGAGATAACCCCTGCCCAAATAGGGGGGGAGGACTTGGACGCCCATGCCCTAGTCCTACCCTATTTTTGGGCAGTTCCAATTATTGGGTGTTGGCTTGTGACCATTATATGGGTCCTACACTGACACAGTAAGTTTGAATTACGAAATTCTTAGCGGGAGTGTTTGTAGTTTGTTACACCCCATGTGTTTCTATCTACTTACTATTTACCTAGATTGGTTAATTCATTTGGAAAGTGAGTGATTATGGATTTTTGCATCTATATATGTGTTTTTATTCATTTACTATAGATTAGATATTTTGTGAAAATTGAATTATGAATCTTTGCATCTATGTGTGTTATCTATCTTGAATGCAATGCGATGAGAAAAAAAAATAATGCAATGTCTTGTATTAAATGTGGTTATCGTTAATTAATGATGATATTTTGATCAGCTAACTACTATGATCTAAGTGGATGCAGGAACAGGTTGCTCCTCTGAAAAGGAGGGGAAGTATCACTTAGGAGAAGGACTTGGTTTGGTAACATTAGTAAAACCTATATTGAGCAATCACACACTCACAACCCTATCTTGACCTAGGTTATGTCGAGTCAGTGGGTAGCGGTAAGTGATCTATGTTTTGAATCTTAATTGCATTTTGGATTATCATGTGAGAACTGTGATTTATTTTTGCATGTTGATAAGTTTACAATTGCATAGACAAGGTTTATCATGAAACGATTTTATATTATGCATGTGTTTGTGTGGTTGTCATTCATGTCACCAATGAATGTGTGGTTTCTATTTATTTGTGTCGTCAGTATGTGGGTCATGAGTTTATTTGGTTTTGAGTGAAGTCGATATACATATATATGCATATATATATGATAGCTATTGCTATTATAAACATATAGATGTATATACATGTGTATACATAGTTATTTATGATTTGCGAGATACTGATGAATTGGTGAGAATGTAATCATGTCTGTGGATTTCATGGCGATAAATGAGTTTAAGAATAATATGTTATAAGTGATTTTATTTACGATTTATGATATATATATATATATACATATACATATAATATTATTATTATACTCCTATATTATTATTATACTCCTATATTATTTTTTAAAAATAAATAATTTTAATGCTTTTTGAAAAATGATATTGTTTTATTAAATATTATCCATTTGATATATTGAATATAATAGACATACACACACACATGCTTATAATATGCCTATAAAGTTAAAAAGTATGTTATAAGTTTTAAAAAAGGCATGTAGCCCATTAAAAGAGGAAGAATATATTAAGGTTTTAAAATTTAATGAAAGGCATGTTTAAGTAGGTTGAGCGCTCCCTCCTTATAAGGCCGCTCCCTAAGATTTAGGGAGAATAACCACCGCCACCATGATGCACGTGTATTAGCCAATGGAGGGGTTAGTGGGTAAGACAAAGTCTTACCACTTGTTTTTTTTAATATATAAAACATTTATGAAGCACTTAGATTATGTTTTTTTTAAATATTTTACTTTTTAATTTATAACAAACATTCTTTTATTTTTAGAAAGTTTGTTTTAGTTTTATGAAACTAATTTTAGATTATTGAATGTCACCATTGTGTTGACATTTTTACTAATTTTAGATTTTGTTAAGAATGTCGCCATTGTGTCAACATTTCTTTATTATTTTTGGCAAGACCACACCTTAGGTTTTAGTATAAAAGGGGCTGCTCTCCCTCATTTTTACTTGTACATTCTTTAAAGCAAGAGCCTTCTCTTTTCATTTTTGAGTTTTTGTCGAAAGATTGTCATATTGCTTTTTGTGAGTTGTTCTATTTAGAGGAGCTCTCTCTTTCATTTGAATACACACAAGTTTTGTGAAGAGCATTCTTATTCTGCTATTTTTAGCATTGAGAGTTTTTGTCATTTTTGCTTTGAAGTGTGAAGAGAGATTTTGGAAGTTTAGAAGGAGAGTTGTTTTAATTGGGAGGAGGTTTTAGTTCATTGGAAGGAGCTTAAGTGAGGGGATCTCGTAGATTCATTTGGGAGCTTATATCATAGGCATGGGGATTTCTCCTTTATTATGATTTTCTATTTGAAGGCATTTTGTGTCATTTGTTAATATGGAATGTATTATTGTTTATCAATGTGATTGTCTACCTCATTGCTTATATATTTATATTTATATAGTAAGTGAAAATTGTGTTGTGAAAGTGAAATTAATCTTAGTAATAGAGATTTGTGTCTTTATGGGACTTTATGTATATTTATCAGTTTGAGTATGATTATTTGATTGTATAAGGGGAAAGACAATAAACTGTAATTTTGCAAGTAGTGTTACTTTGACATAGGTGTCATGATGAAACTTGGAATAGGTTAACTTTGGGATATGTGATCCATGGAAGAGGGGGAATAACCTAGAATAGAGTTTGATGTAATTGTTAAGTGGGGATATTCCTAGGATTTGTTGACCCATGGGAAAGGGAATATCCTGTGTAGAGAATGATGCATTTGTTAGGTGGGGATATTCCTCGGATTTGTTGATCCATGGGTAAGGGAATAAATTTTGTATAGAGATTGTTGTCTTTCCCAATCGAGATAGAAGGGTGGGTGAATATGAGACAAGAAAACTTTGGTCAAAGTGGTGTAAATTGCCAACGTTTACACTATCTAGGTTCACTATGATCCATGTTTGCATTTCTAGTAGGGATTTCATATTTTGATGGTTGTAGCCATAGTATGATAATACTAGTTAATGTATGACACAATACCTTGCTCAAATTAGGACTATATTATTTGGGGTTACCATACCAATCCATTTGTCGAAGGGTAGGGCCGTTTACTAGTTTGGTAAATGTGTGGGGGACCACAGTTAGTTCATGGTTGGAGGTAAATTACTTGAGTGATGCTTCTCCTCATGCAGTTGGTGGTCAGGAATATTGAAGACAGACAAGTATACAATCATGTATCTCTATTTATCAGTTAAGCTCTTGAAGCTTGTATGTATATTATGAAAAAGTTGTAAAGATGATTATTCAATTCTTTTATTGAGGAAATGAAATTTGATTTATGCAATGAGAGTTTGGAATATGTTTCAAATGTGCATTTAATCGAATGAATTTAAGGAAAATTTTTATTACTTCCGCTATCAGTATCTTGATCTATTTACTTTCAAAGTTAAACTTGGTAAATCTTAGTTGGTAGAACAAGTGGCATGTTACTTGTGGTATTAGAGCTAACCAGGTTCAGCTCTAGAACCTATGTGCTCACTATGCTATGAGAGTCCAAAGTTGAAATTTGTTTTATGCGAGATGGCATAGTAGACTAACCAAGAAAATTTTTAGGTCTATTATTCAACACTTACCAAGTCAGTGGTTAGGAGAGAACCAATTGAGGAATTAAGAAATCCATGAGTCAATTTAACTCTATTGAGGATATAGAATGGAAAGATCTTGAGACTTGGATTAAAAAGGTAAAACCTTGATCAAATGTTATTAGACTAAGAGCTTAGGAAGAACAGTGTCTATATGAATTCAAGATCACTTTTATATCTCAAGAACTTAAGGATGGGAAGATCCTAAAATAATCAACTAGTTACAGAAGCAATTGAGTTTGGAAAATGTTAGAAATTGTATCAAAGATACGTAGATAATTAGGGTTCTTGTCTAAACCCTAATCGATTGGAATGAGTCAAGAGAGATAAAAGGATCAATAAAGGACAAGTAGTGATGTATTGGCATAAAACGCTTGGAAAAATAGTACAGGACTTCGAAATGCTTTTTGATTACTAAAGATTCATGAGAAAACCAATTTCCATATTCAAAGAATTGTGCATAACTGAAGGAGAATAAGAGTTCTTTACAAACTCATCAACCATATTTTAAAAAAGGTGACAATGAGTAGTTAAGGACGTAAATGAAGAAGATCCCCTTGGGCAATATTTTTATGAAAAGATTGGGATTGGTATCATTCTTTTGTTAAGAGTTTGCATGAAGTTTACAAGATAATTCATAGCTGTTGCACAAGAAGTTATTAGTTATTTCATAGCATTTGGACAAAAGTTGAGAGCTATGTATTTGTCTCTTGGTAGAGATAGAAAGAATAATTACAATAAAGAATGAGATCATCGCCGAGATATTTAAACAAGTTTGATTAACTAAACTATTTCGGGGGTAGGGAATAGAATTTTGTAAACAAAGGGAAGAAGTGTGTGTTCCAACTGAAATTTGTGTGGGTCGTATCATAATAGATTTTCCACGATGTAAGGGTGGATGTCTTTTAATCTTTTTATTTGAGTATAGTGAAATTCTTAAGGGACTTATTTATTTACTGTGCTAGTAGCATGGTCTCTAAACCACTGTAAGTTTTTGGAAAACTCGAGTGTAATACAACAATCTACTCCATTCTCAGTGACTCAGTCAGTCACATAGTGCATAGTCAGTATATCTTTTGATTTTGGCATTTCTTTAATTTTTGGAGAAATTCCTTTTTAAATATTTTTATGAATTTTTCATTGTTTTATTCCTTAATTTTTGGAATGGTCTAGCCACCGAATTTTGAAGATTATTTATTTTATGACCAGTTGGTCAAAATTTGATTTATTGAGTTCGATCTTTTGACCTATTGTTGAAAATGAAATTTTGCTTATTCTTTGATATTGATTTAAATTATTGAGGTGGATATACTAGAATATTTTTAGTTGTTTGCCTCTATCATGTCTTTGATGGGCCTTTGATGGATTGTATAAGGGAGTAAATTATAGAAAATGCACTTGGTATATTCCTAACTTTCAGATTTATGAAACCTTGTGAGATAGGAAATTCTTTTTTAATTATAATAAGGTCATCTAGGAGTAACTAAATTCCTAGTCGATGACAAATCTCTTTATTTTTGAAGGAGAATGAAGAGTGATAGCAAGTTGTCTTGAATGTGAGAGAGTCAAGGATGATTAAACGCACCCTATAGGGAATTTGTATCTATACAATGTTCCAAGAAGTCAAAATGGCAGACCATTAGCCTGAACTTTGTAAAGTCTTTAAGAAGATTAGCCTTTTTTATAACTCGACTTATCACTCTGAGTGAGACTATCAACTTTGACCATCTGCTTTTGGTCTCTCCAACCAAATCAGAAGCCTTACCACTTTCTAAGGATATGTCCTCTAAGTACAGTGTGTTCTCCACCATGTTGTTTAGGAATCCTCATGTTCCTCCTTTGGCAGAAGTAATTGTAATTCCTTTAAGTAATGATTCAGAGGACTATGATCCCTGAAATTTTGTATCTGAGAATAAAGTTGAGAGTTATTAACCATTCAAGGATAATCATGGACTAGAATCTGAGGGATATACCTCACTCAGTTATGTAGCTGAGAGGGTATTCAAATCCTTTTAGATATAAAGGAAAGTAAAGTGTTGTATCAAAAGCCTATGCATATGAAATATTTCTTGGGCAAAAGTTTTTAATAAGAATGAGAGATTCTATTTGGAAATGTTAAAAGTTTTTAGAACATTGGGGAACATTCGTAGAATCTAATCTTTTGGAAACCCACTAGGTGAACTATTTTGTTAAATGGTTAGAACAAGGATTAACTTTGTGGAGAAGCAAAGAAGTATGATAGCGAGTCAAGAGAATGGGCACTAAGTTAGATCAAATCCTTGCAATGTTGATAGAAACAAGAGAGTGAGTCAGAGTATTAGAGCAAGGAAAGGTTAAAGTAGAAAAAGAAGTACCTAAAAAGGAAAAGCTTCTAGTAATGAATGAAGGAGAAAACTCTCAAGCTAGTAAACATGGGTAATGAAGGATCTCAATCTCAATCAGGTTCTGAAAGGATTAAGAAGAGGAGAATGGAAAAAGAGTTATTCTAGGAAATGAGAAAATTTACTCCTCTGAAGTTTGAAGGTAATACCAGATGCCTCAGGTGAAGGTTTAGGTGGAGTGTTAAATCAGAAAGGGGGAGTCTTAGCCTATGAATTAAGGAAGTAAAAATCTTATGAACAAAATTATGCTTCATATGATTTGGAATTAGAAGTAGTTGCTCATGTATTAAAGGTGTGGAGACACTATTTGTTGGGAAAACCTTTTGAATTGAAAATAGACCATCATGGTTTAAAGTATTTATTTATTCAACCTAATCTAGATGCAAGGCAAAGGAGGTGGTTAGAACTGATATCGGATTAAGATTTCAACATTACCTATGTCAAGGGAAACGAGAATAGAGTTGCTAATGATTTAAGTTGAGGAAGGAATATATCTTCATTGGTAACTATCCAAATTGACTTTAGAAGCTAAGCATTGAAAGGATCCAAGAGTGATGAGTTCTATGAACAAGTTAAGCAAGTACTTGCAAATAATTTGCAAGATAAAAAGTATGAAGGTTTTTGTTTAAAACCTAATAGATTATTGAGATTTAATGGAAGAATTGTTTGAATATTATATGGATCAACATTATAAGTGAGGAAAAATATCTACCACTGGTGGGTTTTGACTATAAGAATTCCCATCTTTCTTCTTCAAACATTGGACAGAAGAAGATGTCGAACTCCCATAAGTTTTGTAAGCTAGAAGATGTGATTAGCATTAGTCTAGAAATGTTGTCAGAAATGCATGAATAGATCATGTTGATTAGAAAAGATTAGCAAAAAAGCTAACCAACTCCTAGATGTAAAGAGCTCTTTGGAGTTCTCAAAGCTAACAAATCAATTGATTACAGAATCATTCTAATAAAAGCTATTGCCAGGAGGTACAATGCTATTAATGATTCAAATTTGATATATTTATATATTTAATTGATGCTTATTATAGTCATAAAATGTTTTACAAAGTACAGAACCTAGGGATGGTTTTGATCAAGCTTCTTTAATACTTGAAGTTCACAATCTCTGCTTACATAATAGAAAGGTTATATAGTACAAGATCCAATGGGATCAATATGCAGAAGATTCTGTCACTTGGGAAGAATATGCTGAGATGAAACAAGAGTTTCCACAACTTATTATGAATTTTGAAAGTTCTTGAAAACAATATGTTTTGTGTTATGATACTCTTTATGTCCTATTTATATTATGATAATACTTGATACTTAAAATTCATCGGGGATGATGATTCACAAGGGGGGAAGTATGTTACACCCCATGTGTTTCTATCTACTTAGTATTTACCTAGATTGGTTAATTTGTTTGGAAAGTGAGTGATTATAGATTTCTGCATCTATATATGTGTTTTTATCCATTTACTATAGATTGGATATTTTGTGAAAATTGAAGTAATTATGAATCTTTGCATCTATGTGTGTTATCTATCTTGAATGCAATACGATGAGAAAAAAAAATAATGCAATGTCTTGTATTAAATGTGGTTATTTTTAATTAATGATGATATTTTGATCAGCTGACTACTATGATCTAAGTGGATGCAGGAACAGGTTACTCCTCCGAAAGGGAGGGGAAGTATCACTGAGGAGAAGGACTTGGTCTGGTAACCTTAGTAAAATCTATATTGAGCAATCACACACTCACAACCCTATCTTGACCTAGGTTATGTCGAGTCAGTTGGGTAGTGGTAAGTGATATATGTTATGAATCTTGATTGCATTTTGGATGATCATGTGAGAACTGTGATTTATTTTTGCATGTTGATAAGTTTACAATTGCATAGACAAGGTTTATCATGAAATGATTTTATGTTATGCATGTGTTTATGTGGTTATCGTTCATGTCACCAATGTACGTGTGGTTTTCATTCATTTGTGTCGTCAGTATGTGGGTCATGAGTTTATTTGGTTTTGAGTGAAGTTGATATACATATATATGCATATATATATGATAGCTATTGCTATTATAAACATATAGATTTATATACATGTGTATACATAGTTATTTATGATTTGTGAGATACTGATGAATTGGTGAGAACGTAATCCTGTCTATGTGGATTTCGTGGTGATAAATGAGTTTAAGAATAATATGTTATAAGTGATTTTATTTACAATTTATGATATACATACATACATACATACATACATATATATATTACAATATAATAATATTATTATTTTTTGTTTCATAAGATTATAGTATATATTGATTTTGAAAGAAAAGTACACATTTCTGACTGCATATTGTTTGCAGAATCTCCCATCCTTTCTATACATACATACATACATACATACATACATACATACAAATATATATATATATATATATATATATATATATATAATTTTTTGTTTCATAAGATTATAGTATATATTGATTTTGAAAGAAAAGTATACATTTCTAACTGCATTTTGTTTGCAGAATCTCATATCCTTTCTACACTTTAAACTACTTGACCACATAGGGTCTCCATATGTAGCAAAATGGCCATGCAAGGCCTACCATCTTTCTAGAAGTAAAAATTCAAAATTGGCCTGTCGACCATCATCTTATAAAGCTACAGGGGATAGATCAAAAACCCTGTACTACCATCTTTCCCTATACTAATCTAAACCATAGCAGAGAAGCAGTCATTTGATAACAAACAATAGACATTAAAATTAAAACCCAAGTTAGTCACCCTTACCCTGAAGCCTTCTAGCCAGTTGAAGGAGCCATCATGAGGTTCAATTTGCAACAACTTGAATAAAAAATCCACCCCCGCCACAACTTGCTCTCTGTGCGGAATGACCAGCCAGCCTTTAGGGTTTAGCAGGAAAGGGAAGTAACGAACCACAGCCACCTCGTCCTCTATCAAGTGAAAATTTGTAGGCCTATGGATACCCACTCCTAGCTCGGCTACTCTGAGAATATTCGCCACTCCCACAAGCAAGTTGTCAATAAAGATTTGCCTTACCATAAGACTCATTCTCTCCTTAGAAATGCCAATGTCTAACAAAGAAGCCATGAACTAGGAAATAATTGAAGTGTCAACTTGATAGAATTCACACTTCTCTAGATAAATTTTGCCCAAGATGACCTTCACCGCTAATAGAATGAGATTGTCATTTAGGTGCAGTACCCTCTTATGTCAATGATCAGTCACCGGACCCTTGAAGGCAATTGTCTCACTGCACTTTCCACTTGAATGGGTGTATCCATTCCCAAATAGATCAAACCTTCCATCAAGATCCTCATAATGAAAATAGACCCGCCCGCCATTGATGACAAAAGAAACTGCTGAGAGACCCCAAAAGTGGCTACTATAAAAAGGAAGAGTTTTCTTCTCGAAACTTCTTGGCAAAGCATGATTGAAGGCATGTGAGAACGGAGGCCGCTTGCCTTGTAATGAATATACACTATGATTAAAAGACAAGCCATGGTTAATAAAGACCTTCCCTTAATTCCCTTCTGCCACCTTTTCATGTCAAAGCCCAACAATCCTAGTCATTTGCCACCTAGACATCCTGACTAGCCACCCAAGACCCCAGTCCTTCCACACCCATTGTGTAGAAGGACTCCCACCCATCCACCCACATAATATAATATTATTATTATACTCCTATGTTTTTTTCTAAATAAATAATTTTAATGCTTTTGGAAAAATGATATTGTTTTATTATCCATTTGATATATATATATATATATATAATATAATATAATATAAAAGTATATGCTTATAAAGTTAAAAAGTATGTTATAAGTTTTAAAAAAGGCACGTAGCCCATAAAAAGGGGAAGAATATATGAAGGTTTTAAAATTTAATGAAAGGCATGTTTAAGTAGGTTGAGCGCTCCCTCCTTAAAAGGCCACTATGTAAGATTTAGGGAGAATAACCATGACCACCATGATGCATGTGTATTAGCCAATGGAGGGGTTAGTGTGTAGGACAAAGTCTTAGCACTTGTTTTTTGTTTATATATAAAACATTCATGAAGCACTTAAATTATGTTTTTTCTTAATATTTTACTTTTTAATTTATAACAAACATTCTTTTATTTTTAGAAAGTTTGTTTTAGTTTTTTGAAACTAATTTTAGATTTTTGAATGTCACCATTTTGTCGACATTTTTACTAATATTAGATTTTGTTAAGAATGTCATCATTGTGTCGACATTTCTTTTCTTATTTTTTGCAAGACCACACCTTAGGTTTTAGTATAAAAGGAGGTGCTCTCCCTCATTTTTACTCGCACATTCCTTAAATCAAGAGTCTTCTCTTTTTGTTTTTGAGTTTTTGTCAAAAGATTGTCATATTGATTTTTGTGAGTTGTTCTATTTAGAGGAGCTCTCTCTCTCATTCGAATACACACAAGTTTTGCGAAGAGAATTCTTATTCTTCCATTTTTAGCATTGAGAGTTTTTTCCATTTTTGCTTTGAAGTGTGAGGAGAGATTTTGGAAGTTTAGGAGAGTTGTTTTAATTGGGAGGAGGTTTTAGTTCATTGGAAGGAGCTTAAGTGAGGGCATCTCATAGATTCATTTGGGATTTTATATCACAGGCATGGGGATTTCTCCTTTATTATGCTTTTCTATTTGAAGGCATTTTGTGTCATTTGTTAATATGGAATGTATTGTTGTTTATCAATGTGATTGTCTACCTGATTGCTCATATATTCATATTTATCTAGTAAGTGAAAATTGTGTTGTGAAAGTGAAATTAATCTCAGTAATAGAGATTTGTGTCTTTATGGGATTTTATGTATATTTGTCAGTTTGAGTATGATTAGTTGATTGTATAAGGGGAACGATAGTAAACTGTAATTTGCAAGTAGTGTTACTTCGACATAGGTGTCATGATGAAACTTGGAATAGGTTAACCTTGGGATATGTGATGCATGGAAGAGGGGGAATAACCTAGAATAGAGTTTGATGTAATTGTTAAGCGGGGATATTCTTGGGCTTTGTTGATCCATGGGAAAGGGAATATCCTATGTGTAGAGAATGATGCATTTGTTAAGTGGGGTTATTCCCAGGATTTGTTGATCCATGGGTAGGGGAATAACTTTTGTATAGAGATTGTTGTCTTTCCCAGTCAAGATAGAAGGGTGGGTGAATATGAGACAAGAAAACTTTGGTCAAAGTGGTGTAAATTGCCAACATTTACACAGTTTAGGTTCACTATGATCTAGGTTTGCATTTGTAGTAGGGATTTCATATTTTGATGGTTGTAGCCACAGTATGATAGTACTAGTTAATGTAGGACACAACCCCTTGCTCAAATTAGGCCTATTTTATTTGAGGTTACCATACAAATCCCTTCATCCAAGGGTAGGGTTGTTTACCATTTTGGTAAACATGCGAGAGACCGCAGTTAGTCTGTGGTTGGAGGTAAATCGCTTGTGTGATGCTTCCCCTCATGCAGTTGGTGGCCAAGAATATTGAAGACATACAAGTATACAATCATTTATCTCTATTTATTAGTTAAGCTCTTGAAGCTTGTATGTATACTATGAAAAAGTTATAAAGATGATTATTCAATTCTTTTATTGAGGAAATAAAATTTGATTTATGCAATGGGAGTTTTGAATATGTTTCAAATGTGCATTTAATCAAAGGAATTTAAGGAAAATTTGTATTTCTTCCGCTATCAGTATCTCAATCTATTTACTTTCAAAGTTAAACATGGTAAATCTTGGTTGGTAGAACAAGTGGCATGTTACTCATGGTATCAGAGCTAACTAGGTTTAGCTCTGGAACCTATGTGCTCACTATGCTATGAGAGTCCAAAGTTGAAACTAGTTTTATACGAGATGGCATAGTAGACTAACCAATAAAATTTTTAGAAGGACTATTATTCAACACTTACCAAGTTAGTGGTTAGGAGAGAACCAGTTGAGGAATTAAGGAATCTATGAGTCAATTTAACTCTATTGTGGATATAGAATGGAAAGATCCTGAGACTAGGATTAAAAAAGGTAAAACCTTGATCAAATGTTATTAGACTAAGAGCTCAGGAAGGGCAGTGTCTATATGAATTCAAGATCACTTTTATATCTCAAGAACTTAAGGATGGGAAGATCCTAAAATAATCAACTAAGTGCAGAAGCAACTGATTTTGGAAAATTTGAGAAATTGTATCAAAGATACGTAGATAATTAGGGTTCTTGTCTAAATCCTAATCAATTGGAATGAGTCAAGAGAGATAAAAGGATCATTAAAGGACAAGTAGTGATGTATTGGCATAAAATGCTTGGAAAAATAGTACAGGACTTGGAAATGCATTTTGATTACTAAAGATTCATGAGAAAACCAATTGCCATATTCAAAGAATCATGCATAACTGAAGGAGAATAAGAGTTACTTACAAACTCATGAAGTCTATTTGAAAAAGGTGACAATGTGTAGTTAAGGACGTAAAAGAAGAAGATCCTCTCAGGAAATATTTTGCTGAAAAGATTGGGATTAGTATCATTCTTTTGTTAAGAGTTTGCATTAAGTTTGTAAGATAATTCGTAGCAGTTGTAGGAGAAGTTATTAGTTATTTCACAGCATTTGGACAAAAGTTGAGAGCTATGTATTTGTCTCTTGGTGGAGATAGAAAGAATAATTACAATAAAGAATGAGATCATCACCGAGATATTTAGACAAGTTTGATTAACCAAACTATTTCGGGAGGTAGGGAATAAAGTTCTGTAAACAAAGGGAAGAAGTGTGTGTTCCAACTGAAGTTTGTGTGTGTCATTGTATCACACTAAATTTTCCATGATGTAAGGGTAGATGTGTTTTAATCTTTTGATTTTGAGTATAGTGAAAGTCTTAAGGAACTTATTTATTTATTGTGCTAGTAGCATGGTCTCTAAACCACTGTAAGTTTTTGGAAAACTCGAGTGTAAAACAACAATCTACCCCCTTGTTAGTGACTTAGTCAGTCACATAGTGCATAGTCAGTATATCTTTTGATTTTGACACTTCTTTAATTTTTGGCGAAATTCCTTTTTAAATATTTGCATGAACTTTTCATTGTTTTATTCCTTAATTTTTGGAATGGTCTAGCCACCGAATTTTGAAGATTTTTATTTTATGACCAGTTGGTCAAAATTTGATTTATTGAGTTCAATCTTTTGACCTATTGTTGAAAATGAAATTGCTTATTCTTTGATATTGATTTAAATTATTGAGGTGGTTATACTAGAATATTTTTGGTTGTTTGCCTCTATCATGTCTTTGATGGGCCTTTGATGGATTGTATAAGGAAGTAAATTGTAGAAAATGCACTTTGTATATTCCTAACTTTCAGTTTTATGAAACCTTGTGAGGTAGGAAATACTTTTTTAGTCATAATAGGGTCATCTCGTTGAAAGAGAATGAAGAGTAATAACAAGTTGTCTTGAATGTGAGAGAGTTAAGGATGATTAAAAGCACCCTGTAGGGAATTGGTATCTATATGATGTTCCAAGAAGTGGAAATGGCAGATCATTAGCCTAAACTTTGTAAAGTCTTTAGCGCTAGAAGCTTAGCCTTTTTTATAACTTGACTTATCACTCTGAGTGAGACCGTCAACTTCAACCATCTTATTTTGGTCTCTCCAACCAAATCAGAAGCCTTACCACCTTCTGAGGATATGTCCTCTGAGTACAGTGTGTTCTCCACCATGTTGTTTAGGAATCCTCATGTTCCTGCTTTGGCAAAAGTAATTGTAATTCCTTTAAGCAATGATTCAGAGGAATATGATCCCCAAAATTTTGTGTCTAAGAATAAAGTTGAGAGTTATTAACCAACATGGACTAGAATTTGAGGGATATACTCCACTCAGTTATGTAGCTGAGAGGGTACTCAAATCCTTTTGGATATAAAGGAATGTAAAGTGTTGTATCAAAAGCCTATGTAAATGAAATCTTTCTTGGGAAAACATTTTGCATAAGAATGAGAGATTCTATTTGGAAATGTCAAAAGTTTTTAGAACATTGGGGAACATTCGTAGAATCTAATCTTTTGGAAACCCACTGGGTGGACTATCTTGTTAAGATGGTTAGAACAAGGATTAACTTTGTGGGGAAGCGACGAAGTATGTTAGCGAGTCGAGAGAATGGGCACTAAGTTATATCAAATCCTTGCAATGTTGATAGAAACAAGAGAGTGAGTCAGAGTATTAGAGCAAGGAAAGATTAAAGCAAAAAAAGAAGTACTTAAAAAGGAAAAGTTTCCAGTAATGAATGAAGGAGAAAACTCTCAAGCTAGTAAACATGGGGAATGGAGGATCTCAATCTCAATCAAGTTTTGAAAGGATTAAGAAGAGGAGAATGGAAAAAGCGTTATTCTAGGAAATGAGAAAATTTACTCCTCTAAAGTTTGAAGGTAATACCAGATGCCTCAAGTGAAGGTTTGGGTGGAGTGTTAAATTAGAAAGGGTGAGTCTTAGCCTATGAATTAAGGAAGCAAAAACCTTATGAATAAGATTATGCTTCGTATGATTTGCAGTTAGAAGCAGTTGCTCATGTATTACAGACGTGGAGACACTATCTGTTGGGAAAACCTTTTGAATTGAAAATAGACCATCATGGTTTAAAGTATTTATTTATTCAACCTAATCTAGATGCAAGGCTAAGGAGGTGGTTAGAACTAATATCAGATTAAGATTTCAACATTAGCATATGTCAAGGGAAATGAGAATAGAGTTGCTAATGATTTAAGTTGAGGAGGGAATATATCTTCATTGGTAACTATCCAAATTGACTTTGAAGCTAAGCATTGAAAGGATTCAAGAGTGATGAGTTCTATGAACAAGTTAAGAAAGTACTCGCGGATAATTTGCAACATAAAAAGTATGAATGATTTTGTTTAAAACCTAATAGATTACTGAGATTTAATGGAAGAATTGTTTGAATATATTGTATGGATCAACATTATAAGTGAGAAAGAATATCTACCACTGGTGGGTTTTTATTATAAGAATTCCTATCTTTCTGCTTAAAACATTAGAGAGAAGAAGATGTTGAACTCCTATAAGCTGTGTAAGCTAAAAGATAGGATTAGCATTTGTCCAAAAATTTTGTTAGAAATGGATGAACAGATCATGTTGATCAGAAACGATTAGCGGAAAAATATTAAGCAATAGAAAAGTTATGCTTATGCTAACTGTATACTAAGATAATTCTTGTTTAGAGAATAGAAGTTCTTTTGAGGGTCCAACCCTAGAAAAAGTTTCATTATGTTTGGAATGTATTCCAAACCAGCTCCTAGATCTAAACAGCTCTTCAATGTTCTCAAAGATAACAAATCAATTGTTTGCGGAATCATTCTAATAATAGCTATTGGCAGGAGGCACAATGCTAATAATGATTCAAATTTGATATATTTAACTGAAGATTAATATATTCATAGAATGTTTTACAAAGTACAGAACCTAGAGATGGTTTTGATAAAGCTTCTTTAATACTTGAAGTTTGCAAGCTTTGCTTGCATAATAGAAAGGTTATATGGTGCAAGATCCAATGGCATCAGTATGCAGACGATTTTATCAGTTCGGAAGATTATGCTGAGATGAAGCAAGAGTTTCCACAACTTATTATGAATTTTAAAAGTTCTTGAAAACAATATGTTTTACATGTTATGATACTCTTTATGTTCTATTTATATTATGATAATACATGATACTTAAAAATCATCAGGGACGATGATTCACAAGGGGGGAAGCATGTTACACCCCATGTGTTTCTACCTACTTACTATTTACCTAGATTGGTTAATTTGTTTGTAAAGTGAGTGATTATGGATTTCTGCATCTATATATGTGTTTTTATCTATTTACTATAGATTGGATAGTTTGTGAAAATTGAAGTAATTATGAATCTTTGCATCTATGTGTGTTATCTATCTTGAATGCAATGCGATGAGAAAAAAAATAAGGCAATGCCTTGGATTAAATGTGGTTATTGTTAATTAATGATGATATTTTGATCAGCTAACTACTATGATCTAAGAGGATGCAGGAACAGGTTGCTCCTCTGAAAGGGAGCGGAAGTATCACTGAAGAGAAGGACTTGGTCTGGTAACCTTAGTAAAACCTATATTGAGCAATCACACACTCACAACCCTATCTTAACCTAGGTTATGTTGAGTCAGTTGGGTAGTGGTAAGTGATCTATGTTATGAATCTTAATTGCATTTTGGATGATAATGTGAGAACTATGATTTATTTTTGCATGTTGATAAGTTTACGATTGCATAGACAAGGTTTATCGTGAAATGATTTTATGTTATGCATGTGTTTATATGGTTGTCGTTCATGTCACCAATGTATGTGTGGATTCCATTCATTTGTGTCACAAGTATGTGGGTCATGAGTTTATTTGGTTTTGAGTGAAGTTGATATATATATATATAGCTATTGCTATTATAAACATATAGATGTATATACATGTGTATACATAGTTATTTATGATTTGCGAGATACTGGTGAATTGGTGAGAACGTAATCATGTCTATGTAGACTTCATGACGATAAATGAGTTTAAGAATAATATGCTATAAGTGATTTTATTTACGATTTATGATATATATATACACACACACACATATACATATATAAAAGTATATGCTTATAAAGTTAAAAAGTATGTTATAAGTTTTAAAAAAGCCACGCAGCCCATAAAAAGGGGACGAATATATTAAGGTTTTAAAATTTAATAAAAGGCATGTTTAAGTAGGTGGAGCGCTCCCTCCTTATAAGGCCACTCCCTAAGATTTAGGGAAAATAACCACCGCCACCACGATGCACGTGTATTAGCAGATGGAGGGGTTAGTGGGTAAGACAAAGTCTTAACACTTGTTTTTTTTTATATATAAAACATTCATGAAGAACTTAGATTATGTTTTTTTTTAATATTTTACTTTTTAATTTATAAAAAACATTTTTTTATTTTTAGAATGTTTGTTTTAGTTTTATGAAACTAATTTTAGATTTTTGAATGTCACCATTGTGTCGACATTTTTATTAATTTTAGATTTTGTTAAGAATGTCGCCATTGTGTAGACATTTCTTTTCTTATTTTTGGAAAGACTACACCTTAGGTTTTAGTATAAAAGGGGGTGCTCTCCCTCATTTTTACTCGCACATTATTTAAATCAAGAGCCTTCTCTTTTCATTTTTGAGTTTTTTGTCGAAAGATTGTCATATTGATTTTTGTGAGTTGTTCTATTTAGAGGAGCTCTCTCTCTCTCATTTGAATACACACAAGTTTTGTGAAGAGCATTCTTATTCTGCCATTTTTAGCATTGAGAGTTTTTGCCATTTTTGCTTTGAAGTGTGAGGAGAGATTTTGGAAGTTTAGAATGAGAGTTGTTTTAATTAGGAGGAGGTTTTAGTTCATTGGAAGGAGGCTAAGCAAGGGGATCTCATAGATTCATTTGGGAGCTTATATCACATGCATGGGGATTTCTCCTTTATTATGATTTTCTATTTGAAGGCATTTTGTGTCGTTTGTTAATATGGAATGCATTGTTGTTTATCAATGTGATCAAGTCTACCTGATTGCTTATATATTTATATTTCTCTAGTAAGTGAAAATTGTGTTGTGAAAGTGAAATTAATCTTAGTAATAGAGATTTGTATCTTTATGGGAATTTATGCATATTTATTAGTTTGAGTATGATTAGTTGATTGTATAAGGGGAAAGATAGTAAACTATAATTTGTAGGTAGTGTTACTTCGATATAGGTGTCATGATGAAACTTGGAATAGCTTAACCTTGGGATATGTAATCCATGGAAGAGGGGGAATAACCTAGAATAGAGTTTGATGTAATTGTTAAGTGGGGATATTCCTGGGATTTGTTGATCCATGGGAAAGGGAATATCCTATGTGTAGAGAATGATGCATTTGTTAAGTGAGGTTATGCCTGGGATTTTTTAACCCGCCAGGTAAGGGAATAACTTTTGTATAGAGATTGTTGTCTTTCCCAATCAAGATAGAAGGGTGGGTGAATATGAGACAAGAAAACTTTGGCCAAAGTGGTGTAATGCCAATTTTTACACTATCTAGGTTCACTGTGATCCAGGTTTGCATTTCTAGTAGGGATTTTATATTTTGATGGTTGTAGCCATAGTATTATAGTACTAGTTAATGTAGGACACAACACCTTGCTCAAATTAGACCTATATTATTTGGGGTTACCATACCAATCCCTTCGTTGAAGGGTAGGGCCGTTTACCAATTTGGTAAATGTGCGGGGGACTGCAGTTAGTATGTGGTTGGAGGTAAAATGTTTGAGTGATGCTTCCCCTCATGCAGTTGGTGGCCGGGAATATTGAAGACAGACAAGTATACAATCATGTATCTCTATTTATTAGTTAAGCTCTTGAATCTTGTATGTATATTATGAAAAAAGTTGTAAAGACGATTATTCAATTCTTTTATTGAGGAAATGAAATTTGATTTATGCAATGGGAGTTTGGAATATGTTTCAAATGTGCATTTAATTGAAGGAATTTAAGGAAAGAATTTATTTCTTCTGCTATTAGTATCTTGATCTATTTACTTTCAAAGTTAAACTTGGTAAATCTTAGTTGGTAGAACAAGTGGCATGTTACTCATGGTATCAAAGATAACTAGGTTCAGCTCTAGAACCTATGTGCTCACTATGCTATGAGAGTACAAATTTGAAACTAGTTTTATGTGAGATGGCATAGTAGACTAACCAAGAAAATTTTTTAGAATGTGTATTATTCAACACTTGCCAAGTCAGTGGTTAGGAGAGCACCAATTGAGGAATTAAGGAATCAATGAGTCAATTTAACTCTATTGAGGATATAGAATGGAAAGATCTGGAGACTTGGATTAAAAAGGTAAAACCTTGATCAAATGTTATTAGACTAAGAGCTTAGGAAGATCGGTGTCTATATGAATTCAAGATCACTTTTATATCTCAAGAACTTAAGGATGGGAAGATCCTAAAATAATCATCCAGATGTAGAAGTAACTGAGTTTGGAAAATTTTAGAAATTGTATCAAAGATACATGGATAATTAGGGTTCTTCTCTAAACCCTAATGGATTGGAATGAGTCAAGAGAGATAAAAGGATCAATAAAGGACAAGTAGTGATGTATTTGCATAAAATGCTTGGAAAAATAGTACAGGACTTGGAAATTCTTTTTGATTAATAAAGATTCATGAGAAAACCAATTGTCATATTCAAAGAATCATGCATAATTGAAGGAGAATAAGAGTTCCTTACAAACTCATGAAGCCTATTTGAAAAAGGTGACAATGAGTAATTAAGGACGTAAATGAAAAAGATCCTCTTGGGCAATATTTTGATGAAAAGATTGGCATTAATATCATTCTTTTGTTACGATTTTGCATGAAGTTTGCAAGATAATTTGTAGCAGTTGCAGAAGAAGTTATTAGTTATTTCATAGCATTTGGACAAATGTTGAGAGCTATGTATTTGTCTCTTGGTGGAGATAGAAAGAATAATTACAATAAAGAATGAGATCATCGCCGAGATATTTAAACAAGTTTGATTAACCAAACTATTTCAGGAGGTAGGGAATAGAGTTTTGTAAACAAAGGGAAGAATTGTGTGTTCCAACTGAAGTTCATGTGTGTCGTTGTATCATGATAAATTTTCCACGATGTAAGGGTGGATGTGTTTTAATCTTTTGATTTTGAGTATAGTGAAAGTCTTAAGGGACTTATTTATTTATTGTGCTAGTAGCATGGTCTCTAAACCACTGTAAGTTTTTTGAAAACTTGAGTGTAATACAACAATCTACTCCCTTGTTAGTGACTCAATCAGTCACATAGTGCATAGTCAGTATATCTTTTGATTTTGACACTTCTTTAATTTTTGGAGAAATTCCTTTTTAAATATTTGCATGAATTTTTCATTGTTTTATTCCTTAATTTTTGGAATGGTCTAGCCGTCAAATTTTGAAGATTATTTATTTTGTCCAATTGGTCAAAATTTGATTTATTGAGTTCAATCTTTTGACCTATTGTTGAAAATGAAATTGCTTATTCTTTGATATTGATTTAAATTATTGAGGTGGCTATACTAGAATATTTTTGGTTGTTCGCCTCTATAATGAATTTGATGGGCCTTTGATGGATTGTATAAGGGAGTAAATTGTAGAAAATGCACTTGGTATATTCCTAACTTTCAGATTTATGAAACCTTGTGAGGTAGGATATTGTTTTTTAATCATAATCGGGTCATCTAGGAGTAAATAAATTCCTAATCAATGAGAAATCTCTTTATTTCTGAAAGAGAATGAAGAGTGATAGCAAGTTGTCTTGAATGTGAGAGAGTCAAGGATGATTAAAAGCACCCTGTAGGGAATTGGTATCTATATGATGTTCCAAGAAGTGGAAATGGTAGATCATTAGCCTAAACTTTGTAAAGTCTTTAGCACTAGAAGTTTAGCCTTTTCTATAACTTGACTTATCACTCTGAGTGAGGCTATCAACTTTAACTATCTGATTTTGGTCTCTCCAACCAAATTAGAAGCCTTACCACTTTCTAAGGATATGTCCTCTGAGTACAATGTGTTCTCCACCATGTTGATTAGGAGTCCTCATGTTTCTCCTTTGGTAGAAGTAATTGTAATTCCTTTAAGCAATTATTCAGAAGAATATGATCCCCAAAATTTTGTATCTAAGAATAAAGTTGAGAGTTATTAACCATTCAAGGATAATCATGGACTAGAATTTGAGGGATATACTCCACTCAGTTATGTAGCTCAGAGGGTATTCAAATCCTTTTGGATATAAAGGAAAGTAAAGTGTTGTATCAAAATCCTATGTATATGAAATCTTTCTTGGGAAAAAGTTTTGAGTAAGAATGAGAGATTCTATTTGGAAATGTTACAAGTTTTGAGAACATTGGGGAACATTCATAGAATCTAATATTTTGGAAACCCACTAGGTGAACTATCTTGTTAAGATGGTTAGAACAAGGATTGACTTTGTGGGGAAGCGAAGAAGTATGATAGCGAGTCGAGAGAATGGGCAATAAGTTAGATTAAATCCTTGCAATGTTGATAGAAACAAGAGAGTGAATTAGAGTATTAGAGCAAGGAAAGGTTAAAGAAGAAAAAGAAGTACCTAAAAAGGAAAAGTTTCCAGTAATGAATGAAGGAGAAAACTCTCAAGCTAGTAAACATGGGGAATGACGGATCTCAATCTCAATCAGGTTCTGAAAGGATTAAGAAGAGGAGAATGGAAAAAGAGTTATTCTAGGAAATGAGAAAATTTACTCCTCTAAAGTTTGAAGGTAATACCAAATGCCTCAGTTGAAGGTTTGGGTGGAGTGTTAAATTAGAAAGGGCGAGTCTTAGCCTATGAATTAAGGAAGTAAAAATCTTATGAACAAAATTATGCTCTCTATGATTTGGAGTTAGAAGTAGTTGCTCATGTATTACAGATGTGGAGACACTATCTTTTGGGAAAACCTTTTGAATTGAAAATAGACCGTCATGATTTAAAGTATTTGTTTATTCAACCTATTCTAGATGCAAGGCAAAGGAGGTGGTTAGAACTGATATCTGATTAAGATTTCAATATTCGCTATGTCAAGGGAAACAAGAATAGAGTTGCTAATGATTTAAGTTGAGGAAGGAATATATCTTCATTGGTAACTATCCAAACTGACTTTAGAAGTAAGCATTGAAAGGATCTAAGAGTGATGAGTTAGAACTATGAACAAGTTAAGCAAGTACTTGTGGATAATTTGCAAGATAAAAAGTATGAAGGTTTTTGTTTAAAACCTAATAGATTATTGAGATTTAATGGAAGAATTGTTTGAATATATTGTATGGATCAACATTATAAGTGAGGAAGAATATCTACTATTGGTGGGTTTTTATTATAAGAATTCCTATCTTTCTGCTTGAAACATTGGATAGAAGAAGATGCCGAACTCCTATAAGCTACATAAGCTAGAAGATAGGATTAAAATTAGTTTAGAAATATTTTTAGAAATGGATGGACAGATCATGTTGATCATAAAAGATTAGTGGAAAACTAATAAGCAATGGAAAAGTTATGTTGATGCTAAGTGTATACTAAGATAATTCTCGTTTAGAGAATAGAAGTTCTTTTGAGGGTCCAACCCCAGAAAAAGTTTCATTATGTTCAGAATGTATTCAAAACTAGCTCCTAGATGTAAATAGCTCTTCAAAGTTCTCAAAGCTAACTGATGTAGAGGCAAATTGGATAGGAGAAGATAGACAAGAAAGATAAGGTTCTACTACACCCAAAAGCCCAAAATCAAAGGTCAGATTGCAAAAGTGGGAACAACAGTTAAGGGCTTTGATTTCTCCATGAAAATGGTGTTGATGCATGTATAGGGACCCATCCCAACTATTGGCAAAGGCAGGTCAAACTCTGAAATAGTACTTCCTTCACAAACCCCAAAAATGGCTTATAGCCCTTCAAAAGGAGAACAATCCTAATAACTTTTGCTACAGATCTTCAAATGCAAAACTTAGACAATTAGTAGATACCCATTATAGACCCCTATCACATATCCCTAGAATAGTCCTAATAACAAGTGCATTGAGGAAATAAAATTTGATTTATGCAATGGGAGTTTGGAATATGTTTCAAATGTGCATTTAATCGAAAGAATTTAAGGAAAATTTTTATTTCTTCCGCTATCAGTATCTTGATCTATTTACTTTCAAAGTTCAACTTGGCAAATCTTAGTTGGTAGAACAAGTGGCATGTTACATAGTTGCATATATAAGCATGTTTAGGCATTCATTTGTAAACTAGATGATTACAAGATTTTAACTAGCATTCTAAAGGTGATTCAAGGTTTTCATTGTGTTGTAAGAGCAGATTTGTGTTGTCTATGTGTTTGTGTTTGCCAATTTGAGCAATCATCTCCTCATGGCATGAAGAGATTATTCCTCCATGAGATCTTCAGTACAAGGTGACATCCATTTGTGTTTGTAAGCATTTATCATTTGGTTTTTGTCTTTGCCTCCAAGGGCTCACACTCTCTATTTGAAAACGGTGTTAAAAAGACTTGAATGTCTCTTTGGGGCTTGACTGAGGTAATCCTCTAAACACCACAAGCCACTCCCAAAGTTTTTATGATTGCTGGTTATAGATGTTGGATCTGGAGAAAGTGAAGTCGCAAGAGGGTACAACCGAGTGTCAGAATTACAAATTAGAGAAATAAATAACTCCCTGGACTAGGGCACCCGCTCATTAGTCCTCAAAGTTTCATGACAGGAAAATATTCAGTGCAGTAGGAACATGTTGTAGATCTTGTTTGTAGATCCTAAAAAAAAATAGGACATTGGACTTGGGTGCCTACTCTTTAGTCCCCGACTGTTTTACTTCAAAACCCCAAAAATAGGTGCACAGTTATTTGTCATTTTACATCTTTTTGTAGTAGCATTTTCTGTTATTTGTTTGTTTGTTGTCGTGTTTGCATAATTAGGGTTTTAAGGTATAATTGAACATAAGAGAAGATAATTGGCAATCAAATCATAAAACTTCAAGTTTCCCTATATCTTACAGTGACCTAGGGTAGGATATTACATTACAACTCAACCCTAGGTCCTTGAATGAAAGGGTGAAAGGAGGATAAACACTAACACTACCAAAAACTCAACTATCAAAATTTTACCCTTTACATTTTGGTGAACCCATGTTATTGGACTTATTTAAACCTTTTTGAGTGTTTTTCTTTAGATTTATAGTAATTTCATTAATTCATATAGTCATTCATCTTATTGCATTGGAAAATTTACAAAAAAATTGAAAAATTGGAAAAAAATTGAATTCTAGGGTTTGCATGTTGCATTAATTAGTTTGAATTTCATCAAATTTATAATTTTTGAATTAGATCTGATTTAAATTCCAGAAAATTACAAAAATTCAATATCTTGCATTGCATTTTCATCATAAAATTGCTAGGGTTTTGTTGAAAATTGTGAATTTTGCATATAACCTAGTAATTCCAAAATCTAGGGTTTGTAGGTAAAATCTTGTTTCAGATTTTTCTACTGATTTTAGAGGCTCATTAAAGTTTTCATTTGGTTTTATTCTTTCATTTTAGAACAAATTTGTATTTAGCTTTAAAAAATTTGCATTTTTGCATAGAAAATTTTAACAAAAACTAGCATTTTCGTTGATTTTTCATTAGATTTGCACTTGCATTTTGCATGTTAGAGCATGAAAATAATTTTTAGATCTAAGAGAATGTAATTTTCATCATATATCAGTTTTCAAAACATTCATATAGAATTTGGATCAAGATCTCAAACCTAGGGCTTGAAAAACATTGATTTTCACTAAATTTGGCCTTAACGACTCTCTAAATTTGCACTATAGGCATGTTGTAAAGAATATTTTTGAACTAATTGGATGCTATCAGGGGTATTATATTCTTCCCCTCCTAAAAATCTTTACAACACCTTGTTATTGGCCTCTTGTATTGAAAATTTGGTGAAAATTTGCCTATTTTGCTATTTTTGCCCTAGGGTTTGGCCTAGTTTGCACCCTAAGCGTGTTGTAACAGATTTTATGCTTGTAGGTGATTTATATCACTGATATTATTTTCTATACATCCTTAAATTATTTACAACACCTCTTTGGCTAGGTCTTGGAATGGAAAAACAGTGAAAAATTGCCTATTTTTGCTATATTTTCACTAGGGTTTGACCTAGAGTGGCACTATAAGTGTGTTGTGATAGATATTTCGGAATTAGTTGGCTGTTATTACTGATATAATTTTATTTTCATCATCATTTTCCTCACAACACCCTTTTTCATGCTCTTTTGCATTTAGATTTGGTGAGAAACCGCTTATTTTAGTGTATTTTCACTAGGTTTTGGTCTATCATCATCTTAGATTTGCATCAAGAGTGTGTTTTGAAGGATATTATTGCTGTATTATACTAATATCAGACATATTATTTTATTCCTCTAATCAAAATCCTTATAACACCTTTTATTTTATTCATTTGCATTGAAAAATGTACAAAAAATAAAGCATTTAAGGTCACTTTCGCACATAGTTTTACACTTGTGCTTTTGCATACTTTTGGAAAATTTTTAAAATTTGATTTTTCATTGATTTGAGAATATAAAAATGGCCTCTAATCACAACAACAACAATAGGTTCCCTCCTAGGCCTTACTTGAAGAGAAAGGTCCCTGAACCTGAAATTGTGTTTACACCTCATGATAGAACAATCGGAGATAATGACAGACCTCTCTACATCACTATGAAAATAATGGGAAACCCTATGGACAAAACCCTTATTGATCCTAATTGCATGACTAATGTTGCCACATAAGAGTTCCTCTATTTACATAATTTGATGCAAGGATCTTATGACCCTTCGGATAAAATGATCAAAACCTATAAGGGAACCTTTGTAAATCCTTTGGGTAAGATATCATTGTTGGTAATTGTATTTGAGAAACATGTAGAACAATGGTTTGATGTTGTCCCTAATTCTAACCTATTTCAAATAAAACTTAGACATCCATGGTTAAAGTCTATGAAAGTTGTCCCTTCAACAATTTATAAATGTGTAAATTTTCCTTTGAACGGACAAGTGCATGCTATTCATCAAATACATACAAACCTTTACTTACACAAAAAAACTTTACACTGGATTACTTTGGGGACAAATCTAAAGAGAAACCTAAAACACGAACAAACTTTAACTTCTTGGGATATAGAAATTACAAAGCAAAACTATTACATCCAATGACAGATCCTTCTAGACAAGAAATAACAAAAGACAATCAACCCGCATGTGAAGAGAACCATAGACCGAAAGGACAAGGTCCCTATGCTGAGGTTCCTCCCCTGCCATCCTTACAAGGATCGAGAGGTAATTATCGATAATAGAACATTCCACCTAGACAAATGAGATTTGACCTTGGTGCTTCTTCTTCGAGAATGAAAAAACCCATGAAAGAACAAAGCCCTATCTTACAAGAGATACGTGATAGGACAAAAAGAAATAGAAAATCAAGAGAAAGAAGAAGATGAAGACAAGTTTATGCCATAAACATTGCATCTCAACAAGAAAACATTGATCCAAACATTGAAGAAAACAAAGATGACCCTAACAATGATGAGAATTCGGGAGTGGGAGGATGACGATGATTTACTTGATGACCGCTAGCTCGGGAGATCCTATAAGTAAGTATCTATAACCCTTTATCTCTCTTGTGATGTGCTTCCTCCATTATGTGTTATGTATTGTTTAGTCCTCCTGGGATGACCCCTAATCTTGTAAGGTTCGGGATTCCAAGAGACTGCCTCTGTTGTGACCTTCTATTTGTATTATCATTCTTCTATATTGCCCCTCTCTCTGATTTCATTATTGTGTGTTGTGTCTTATGGATATGGCATTGTGGTTGGTGACTTGGGGGCACCCTCCTATGTGACTTTCCTTAAGACACTTGTTTCTCCTCTCTTATTTATTGTTTTCCTTCCTCTAGTGTTTCTATCTAGTGAGTGGATGATGAAAAACATTTATATTGATGTGGACCTAGCGTCCCTTTCATGAGAAATAAAAAAATTGGACTTAGTTCGTAATATGATGGGGTTGTATATCTTATCCGATGCTTGGTTAGTGGAAGCACTCATGCTTTCCGCATAGTGATTTTTATGATGTTTTTATCTCATTTACAAACCATTAACAATATTGATGCTTTGCGCACTTTGTTTGTCTTTGAATCTAGACTTGGTGGTACTCGATTAAGAGATCTTCATGATATAGCCCCATGGTTATCCTCAAACTCTAAATTTGTAGTATAACCTTGGATCTTCATGTGGTTAATCATATGCATTGATGTTGTTTATCATGATTATGTAGACACTAACATGTTTCTTGCAGGTATGTGTTTGTGGGAACATTTGGCGATTGTAAAGTAAATGTTACCACTAGGGGGCATGGGCTTTGCAAAAGTCTGTGTTCCCTTGTGTGTTTTGTTCCTACCTTAACATGCTTGATACTAAGGCATGATATCAACCACCTTAAGGTGGGGGCATATATAAGGTAAGTTGTCTGTTGTAGATGTTAGCAATGTGCTTGTCCTCAGGTGCAGTTTAAAGACTTGTGCGATGAGTACATCCTGCACTCTAAGTTTCTTTACAATCAATCATTTAAGCCCTCTATGGAAGTGGGATATCGCGTATATCTTTTTTATTTTAAGCCCTTTGTGGAGGCAAGGGTGGTGTATTTCTCGGAGTAGATTGCACCATCCTGTCATTTTTAAAAGTCCTTTGTGGAGGCGGGGAGTGGTTTTGTGACTAACTCAACCCTTAAGCGTATCTTTGACGATTGTTGTGGCAAAGCCTAATCATTGGTGTGTGCCTGTAATGTGCCTGAGATGGTGATGAACCTAGAAATAGGAACACTCGATCGCTTGTCTGTCATGTTTTCTCTGTGTCTTCAAAGTGTGTGCTTTTGGCATGCTTTCTTTGTGTGGTGTGTTTGTTGCCCCATATGCAGTTCAAAGACCTGTACAATGAGTACATCCTGCATTTTGGGAGGTTTTACGTGTCTTGTGTGTGTGTTGCCCCATATATGCAGTTTAAAGACCTGTGCAATGAGTACATCCTGCATTATGGGAGGTTTGTTTACTTTCCTGTACTTGCATTTGCATTTCATATATATGAGAAAAAGAAAAGAAAAGAAATCATTCCCGTCTTCTATGCATTAATGTGTCTTCCATGCATTCAATGTATTCTTCATGTTTTGTGTGACTGTAATTGTATTCTTTGTGTTTTACGTGCTTGTCATTGTCTTCAATGTGTCTGGTGTGTCTTCTCCGTGCTTGTCGTGTTTTCTGTGTTTGTTGACCATACTTTACTACATGTATTGGCCTTGTATTTATACATACATTAAAGTGGGAGCTAAATGTAATGTCAGAAAATGTCCCCTTGGGGGCTTTTCCCTCATAAGGTTTAGCTCCTAGGTCTCTTAGCTACATTTAGGACATCTTACATCATATTTCAACATCCTGATGAGATAACCCCTAAGTGTCTTGGCAAATGGGACCTAGGGACACCACTTGAGATAACCCTACCCAAAATAGGGGGGAGGACTTAGGCACCCATGCCCTAGTCCTACCCTATTTTGGGGCAGTCCTAATTTTTGGGTGTCAGCTTGTGACCATTATTTGGGTCCAGGTATGCCAACACGGTAAGTTTGAATTACGAAATTCTTGGCGGGAGTATTTGTAGTTTAAGCATGTTTAGGCATTAATTTTTAAACTAGATGATTACAAGATTTCAACTAGCATTCTGAAGGTGATTCAAGGCTGTCATTGTGTTGCAAGAGCAAATTTGTGTTGTCTGGGTTTGTGTTTGCAAATTTGAGAAGTCATCTCCTCGTGGCATGAAGAGCTTCTTCTTCCATGAGATCTTAACTACAAGGTGGCATCCATTTGTGTTTGTAAGCATTTATCATTTGGTTTTTACCTTTGCCTCCAAGGGCATGCACTCTCTATCTAACAATGGTGTTGAGAAGACTTGAATGTCTCTTCGGGGCTTGACTGAGGCAAGCCTCTAAACACCACAACCCCCTCCCAAAGTTTTTATGATTGCAGGTTACAGGTGTCAGATCTGGAGAAAGTGAAGTTGCAGGAGGGTACAACAAAGTGTCAAAATTACAGATTAGAGAAAGAAGTAGCTCCTTAGACTAGGGTGCCTGCTCATTAGTTCTCAAAGTTTCATGACGGGAAAATCTTCGGTGCAACAAGAACATGTTGCAGATCTTATTTGCAGATCCTGACAAAAAGCAGGGCCTTGGACTTGGACGCCCGCTCTTTAGTCCCTGACTGTTCCTCTTCGAAACCCTAAAAATAGGTGTACAATTATTTGTAATTTTACATCTTTCTGTAGCAACATTTTCCAGTATTCGTCTGTTTGCTGTCGTATTTACATAATTAAGGTTTTAAGGTATAATTGAGCATAAGAGAAGATAATTGACAATCAAATCATAAAAATCCAATTTTTCCTACATCTCACAGTGACCTAAGGTAGGATAGTACATTACAACTTGACCCTAGGTCCTTGAATGAAAGGGTGAAAGGAGGATATACACTAACACTACCAAAAGCTCAACTATCTAGATTTTACCCTTTACAGACACAAATTTGCACAACTAAATAAAAGCATTAGTCTCACAAGATCAATAATAACATGATAGGTATCAATGCACAATATGAAAAGGCTACAAGCCCTAAGAGCCAGACCTAATGCCTCGAAGGCTCATCCGTGATGGCCTTGCCTACGTATGCGTAGCACAGAGGCTTCATAGTTCAGGATAACTTGACTTGCAATCATAAGGTTAAATTAGATACAATAACTCATAATAGAACTAGTTATATTAATTCATATTTCATTGTATAAAAGTGGAAAACAATAACTTCTCACAAGAAGGAAAATATAACTTGACTCACGATATTCACATGACAAGAATAACATATGTAGATGAAGCCAATGAAGATTTAACCAATGTTCTCAAGCACTCTTGTATCATCTCACACATAAGATTGCTATGCCTACTTAAGAATAGAAGGGTTACATAACTCATTTGATTCAAATTTTAGAAGGAACATATGTTATGATAACATCTTAGAACAAAAGTCCCTTTACCAATATTTAGGAACTCACTTAAACAAATCACATTTATTTCTATATTCATAACTTAAGGTTTATGGTAGATTTCTTACAAATACATTTTTCCATAAATATAATAATAAACACAAAGTTATTATCTAAAACCAAGATAAAACATCACTAATAAGCTAATACTATATTATCATAATAAAATAAGCAAGATAAGGATACAATAAATAATTACATTTAACTTCTACCACAAAAGAGCCTAAGCAACTTATTCTTTGATCTCACAATACAATAAATAAAATAAAATTTAAAGAAATACAAATTGAATAAAACTTGCTACCATTCAAAGCTTGTAAGAACCTAACCTTTTATATATGACTAAAATCAATATTTTAAAAGAAATGAAATTCGTAATCATTTTTAATATAAAAATCTCATACTCTTTATATCTATACCAAATACTTGCTTTTATAAATATATAATTAAATATATACAATTTCCAATCATAAATTCTTTTTGGTTAAAGAAAACCATCCAAAATGTTTTATACTTCAAGAAAGACAACAAAAATAATTTCTGGTAAAAAAGAACGAAACAACAATTTTTAAAAAATCATATCTTTTGCATTTATAAATGAAAATTCAAAATTTTGTGGAAAGATGAAACAATTTGGAATAAAACCCAGAAAGGAATTAAAGAGATATCTACTCATGCAAAAGTTGTTCACACTGTAATGTAGACAATAAAACTAACCAACAACCTTAAAATAGGCATATCTTTCTCATTTCTAAATGAAATTTAAAAATTTAAAATGTTTTAGAAATAGAAGCATTAGGGGAATAAAACCCAGAAGGAAATTAAAGATATTTTTACACATACAAAAGCTATTCATGTCGAAATATGGACAAATAAAATAGTTTATTCAAATTTTCCAAATCAAATTGTATGAAGTTGAAGCTTTCAATCATTCTCTAGAATAGATTCTACCACTAAATAAAATTATCTAAATTAGTTTTCTCAAGTTCCAAACATGTCTCATTCATACAGAGAAGTTATATTATTTTTGCATAACTCAAATAGAATGACCAAAATGCCCAGATCATATATCATATTTTTAGTGCATTAACCATTATATACAAATGATCAATCAATAATTCTCAAGATCCAAGTTGATTAGCATATAAATCCATGTATTTCAACATTCTCTAAAAAATATATATACAGAATAAACAATCATATCATTCAATGTGTTCGAGTCAATTATCAAAGAAAACAAAGCATTCTACCTGAAGTATTTAGAGATACATTTTTAAAAAACATACTTTGTAAATTTGCACAGAAGGAATTATTTTAGGCCAGCCCCAATCAACATTTTCCTCATACCTAAAAATCATTTTGATCAATTCCTCTAATTTTTTCCAAATCCACAAATCCCTATATTTGAAAGTTGCAGAGCCTAATCCTCTTCTCATTCCTCCCCAAAATTTTTCCTTCTCTCACACAGATTATGACTTCCACCTCTCCAAAGAAAGAATCCCATCTTCAAAATCATAAAATCCTAACTCATTTCTGCATTTTCTAAATTTAATCTCCCCCATACATTTTTAAAATCCAAGATTCCCTCTAATGACAATTAATTGCCATTATGACATATAAGTACACCTTCCAACTTTATCAACCATTTTCTAATAATAACACAGGTTGCTAAAGTAATAACTCTTCCTGATGACTTGTATCTAACTAATATATAATGCAACTCTAAAAAAATAGAAATGAAATTCCTTCTATTCTTTTTTAAATAATTTATTCTAAAAAACAATTAAAATAAATGCATTAAGTAATATACATAAACAAACTAATTTTTAACTTAAAATATGTCTATTATATCACTAGTATAGTTATATTTAAAAAATTATATGTAAAATACGCCGAGGTATATCTTTTTCCATAGTTTCTTTGATTTTCTCTTGCAATTTCTTTTTGGTTTTTATTTTTTAAATTTTCCAATTTCTTTTTTGGTTCCATAGTTTTCGTGATTTTCTCCAGCTTTTTCTCCTTCCTTTCCAATTTCTTTTTTTGGTTTTTATTTTTTATTTTTTCCAATTTCTTTTTTAGTTTTATTTTTTTATTTTTTCCAATTTCTTTTTTGGTTCCATAGTATTTGTGATTTAGATTTTTCTCCTTCAACCATTTTCTAATTTCTTGTTTAGTTTTTTTCTTTGATTTTCTTAAGTTTTATTTTTTATTACATTTTTGGTATTTTAAATTTTTTTCTTATAAATTTAGGTAGAAAAAATGAGTGCTCTCATCCCCACCTTGATGTGACTGTATCACGCCTCTCAGCATAAATAATTCATAGAAAAATAGTCTATATATCTATATATCAATAATTCAAAGCTTGTACAAGAAGTGTAGGTGAGTATTGATAAAAATGGTTACCAATTAGATAAAATAATCTTGACTCATAATGTAAATACATCAAGGTGTAAGATCTAAAAATATTTCAGTAGTTATATGCTATGTTAATCGATAGCAAAATATAACCAATAACATTTATTACTAAATAATTATTCAATCCAGCTCAAAATATTTATAAGACTTTTTTATCATAAGAATGCCATTAAATATGTCATTATGGATATTAGATGGGGTTTAGGCAACCTTACACATCCTAGCAGTCAGAGAAAAAGTTTCTTCAAAATCAACACCTTCCACTTGTGCATACCCTTTACATATCAATCTTGCTTTGTTTCTGACAACCTGACCATTTTCATTCAACTTATTTATGAACACCCACTTAGTGCCAATTACATTTTTTTCCTTGGGTCTTAGAACTAGTTCCTAAGTATCATTCTTCTCAATTTGGTTCAGCTCTTCATCCATAGCCTCTATCCAACTCTTATCTCCACTTTCTTCTTTGAAGTTCTTAGGTTCAATTTTAAATAGCAAGGCAATGTTTTTATTTTGCTGAACATTTACCATTCTTCTTGTTATTTTGACCCTATCATCTCCTATTTTCAATTCTTCTAGGTGGTTCCTCTGAACAAACTTAGACAGTGTTTAAATTTCATCCTTACATCTTTCTTCAATGGAATGTCCATCCCCGTGAGGTTCAACTTGATAACCTTTCTCCTCATCTATATTTACATTAGTACTTCCAACCATTTTATGTAGCCTCTTGTTGTAACATTTGTAGGCCTTACTCCTTGATGAGTAGCCTAAGAATATTCCTTCATTAGCTCTACTGGAAAACTTCCCCAAGTCCTCTTTATCTCTTCTTATATAACAAGGACTTCCAAACACTTTGAAGTATTTCACAGATGTAGGCCTTCCCTTCCATAACTCATATGGTGTTTTGTCATGATTTACTTTGATTTGGCCTCAGTTAAGAATGTAAATTGTGGTGTGTACTACATCTCTCCAAAACATATCCAAAACCTTAGATTCATTCAGCATGCTTTTAGCCATTGATTGTATGGTTCTATTCTTCCTTTAAACAACTCCATTTTGTTGTGGAATTCTTGCTTTTTGAATAATGTCTTCTTATGCCATGCTTCTCACAAAAAACTTTAAATTCATTAGTTATGAATTCTCCTCCTTTATCCGATCTAAGGCATTTGATCCTCATACCTATCTCATTTTCAACTAAGGCTTTGAATGTCTTAAATTTGTCTAATGCTTTAGATTTCTCCTTAAAACATGCAACCCATGTCATCCTAGAAAAATCGTCAATCAATGGCATAAAGTACCTTTATCCTTGTAAACCCTTTGTCTTGATGAGTCCACACAAGTTTGTGTGAATGAGTTCTAATGGTTTTGATGAAAAGTACTCCTTCAACTTGAATCTTACTCTAGTTTTCTTACCCAGATGACATTTCTTGCAAATGGTATTTTTTGGTTTTGATATTATGAACATATCTCTCACTACTTCCCTTCGACTAATTTTGACAAGATTGTCATAATTTAGATGCCCCATTCTCTTGTGCCATAACCAACTTCCATCTTCCTTTCCTATGCTGCAACATTTATCATCTCGGATGTCACTTAGAACATAAAGGTTATTTCTTACTCAGATGGCTTTTGCAATCTATCTTCCATCCTTGTTTATCTCGCAACCTTTAGCATGAAAGGTGAGGGTGTGCCCTTGGTCACACAACTGACTCACACTTAATAGGTTGTGCTTCAATCCTTCCACATATAGCATGTTCTTTGTTCTTGTTCTCCCATTATCCAAGCTAAGAGATCCTCTTCCTGAAATCCTCACAAATCCATTATCAGCAAATCTTACAGTTCCACCATTGAATCTTTTCAGAGTGATATAGTTGATCTTATCACCTGTCATATGTCTCAAACACTCGTTGTCTATATACCACCGATCACTTTCATTTCTGGCATGTAGGGTTGTTTGAACTATCATGGATTTTTCTCTCTTTCTCCATTATTTTTAACCTTCTTCTTTCTTCTGCTCTACCTCCTTGTTTTGCTTTGGAGGTTCCACGAAACTGCTTCTACAAAACTTTGTCGGATGTCCAACATTGTTGTACTTATGACATATTCTATTAGGATTCATGAGTGGAGTGAATGAGTTGATATTTCTGTTCATCATCCCAAATCCTCTAATCTTGTTTCCTGCAAGGTTAGCCCTAGCATGTGCTCCATAATTCACAATTCTATGTCTATACTTATTTCTAGTATTCAATCTACAATCTATTGCCATATGCCCAAACTGATTGCAAAAGAAACAATAGCCAAGAAAAGAATGATAGAACCTATTTGTACTTACTTGCCTCCATGGAAGTGGCCTTCTAAATGAACCCTTCATGGTTTGCCATTGATTCCCCTCTTTTGTTTGTTTCACCTTTGACAGAGTCTTGAACCACTTGTGAGTAGGTTTTCTATTTTCCCTTATTTGCTTCTTTACGCAGCTAATCCATTTTTGAACTTTGCCCTTCTTCAAATCTAATCCCGTTCTTGTCACATGTGGGCTTTTGGGCATTTATGATTTCATCTAGAATTTCTAAACTTCTCACATTTTTCAATTCTTGATTTAATTGTGCCACAGTCTTTTCCAACTCCTTCCCTAGTAGTACAATCTTCGAGTCCAATTTTTTGCAATTTTCTTCCCTTTCCTTTAAGTGGCCTTTCATTCCTTCCTCAATCCTTTTTGCCTCTTCACACTGAACTTTTAGATCTACGATTAGTTTCTTGGCTTCTTCCTCAATCTTTTTTTCTTCTTCATATTGTACTTTTATGGCATGATTGTCTTCTCAGCTTCTTCAAGGGCTTGTAATATATTACCTTGGATTCACTTTCTTCTAGAACTTTTGACTTTAGACATGCATTTCTTTAGTTAAGTGAATGAATCTCATCATATGCAAGATGAAGTTCTTCCTCAAGATCCACTTCTTCATCATCCTTATTCTTCTTATCTTCCACATCCCTTTTATCCTCTTTCTGATTCTTAATTTCATCCTTAATTTCTATTGTCATGAATAACATCTCTTCTCAATCACCATAAAATTCCTCATCGCTTTCTTCTAATTTGTCATCATATTCATTGGAGTAGAGGCTCTTCTTTTGCCTCCAGAAGTTATTCTTTCTCTTGAATTGGTTTTGATTATAGCTCTTCTTTGGTTGTTGATATCCTCTTCCTCTATTCCTATTGTAATTTTCTTCATTGTTTCTATTCTCCATCTTCTCCTGCAGACACTTAGAAGCAAAATGTCCTAGTTTACAACAATTATAACATATAAAAGAATACTTACCTGGATACTTACCTACGCCCTTCTTCAGCCTCCTCATGAAGTGAGCTTCTTCTTCATCTATCTCGCTAAACTTATCATTAGGTTCATATGCCTTGTCCTTTCCTCTTTGAGCTACCTTGAAAGCTACCTCTCTTTTCTATGGTTTATCTTCAATCCTCATTTCATAGGTAGTTAGGATGCCCTGCAAGCTATCCTTGGTCAATTTTTCCAAGTCTTTCATTTCTTCGATTGTAGAGATTTTAGAGTCAAATCTCATAGGCAGAGATCTCAATATTTTTTTTACAATAGTTGCTTCATTGATCTCCTCACCAAGTCCTACCATGGTGTTAACAATTTTGTCGATTCAAAGAAAATAGTTATCTATGTTCTCTTCTTCTTTCATTTTGAGGCTTTCAAATTTTGCCTTGTGGGTTTGAAGCTTAGCCTTTTTTACTTTATCATCTCCTTCATAAATTCTATTTAGCTTATTCCTTATTTCCTTTTCAGTTTTGCAATGCATCACCTTTATGAATTCAGTTTCTACCAATCCACATAATATCGAATTCATATCTTTTGAATTGTTCTCACTTTCTCTTTTAGCATCTTTGTCTGTAAGAAGAGTCGTGGGTATAGTATATCCATCTTCTACAGATTACCAAATGTCATACCCCAAAGCACTAAGATATGTCTTCATTCGTATGCTCCACAATGCATAATTAGTTCCATTAAATAATGGTGCACTGTTTGATGAGAATCCTCTAGATCTCTCTAGTTCAACGTCATTGTTCTAATCAGTTGTGTCCATATCTGGTGCATTTGAGAACCATAAGAACCCATGAACATGAGAAGATCCTTGGTGTTGCCACTCATATCTATACCAATAATCTTTTGTCTTCATCAATTTCTCTACGACTTCTTCATGGAATATCGCCAACCGTTGGTGTAGGCATAATGATGTTGTGTGTGGGTTTTGGATTATATCTTCTCTGAATTATTTTCTTGAGTAAGATATTGGTGCCAAGCTATTGCTTCTAAATAATACATGGAGGTTAGACCATCTTGTATTAGTAGAGCTCAACGTGAAGAATATTGTGGGAGATCTTAGCTGATTGATCATATTTGTTAGTTTAGAATGACACTTTCTCCAATATGATCATGTTCCTCATAGAGAAGTGCCAAAATGCATAAGTTGCTCAGCTAATTGACTATCAAGGACATTGTGTAAGTTTTGGTGGAGGTCTTGTATAGTAGTTGGTATGTTGTCTTCCATATTTTTTTGACAAAAAATGAAGAAACTTATTGGCTATGATGACACATTATGAGATTGTAGAGGAAGTAGCGAAATCTTACATGTCTTCCAAATTTGTTGTCATGATATCTCATAAGGTGTAAAGCATATTCATGCATTTACACTTCCCTGATTCTGGCTTGTAGGGTTAGTGCAATTCCATTTGGGAAGAGTGTTGGAAAACCCATGGCTAATAGCCCCTTAGTATTGTACTCATTTATTAGGGGAGGGATAATTTTAGGCTAGGGGATGATGCTATCATTGTCACAATGTAGTTGCAAGGTTTCTTTTATGGCTTCTAGCTCTCACTATCTATTTGTTAAACTTGGAATAAATGATGATGAATACTCAAATTCAGCATATGGCTCATATTCTTGGGTATGAATTTCTACTTATAGCACCATCATTTCTTCATTATCTATTTTAAATCTTTGCAACATGTTTGAAACATCCATGTTAGTTTTAGTCAACAAGGCTAGTGAGTCAATATCCATTTCAACATCCTTGTAGTATGGATCATTTCTTATCTTGTATTCAAGGACATTCATGACATTGGATCTACTTACATAACAATCATAATGATTTCCTTCAGTGTGCGATCATTTAACTATTAGAAAATCTAGGTCCTCAAGTCTAAGTGGGAGGGTTGTCTGTTGATATAATATCTTGGGGAAAACTTATTGTGTGTCCACTATATTTGTATTTCCCTCCACGAGCATATGTAACTTGTAGTATCAGTCTCACTCTTGCTATAAGAATCTCCTCCACTTGAGTAAGTACCTAAAGGACTGTGGGTTGTTCACCTGGGTCTAAATTGTTAGATGTAGAGAATCGATGAAGACCTTTCTCCCTAAAACATCTATTACAAATAGAATCAGTATTAGATGAATTGATTTGTATAGGTCAGGATAACATTCTTTATATATCATTCATGTCCTTAAGATTGATAGTGTATCTATTCTTTTGTGAAAACATTGTGTTGCTTCCAAGGAATTGGTGGTATTGATTTCCTCATCTGTCAAGTTCAATGTTGATGGTTGGGTAATTAGGTCTTGCAATGCTTGTTACAAATGTTGGGCATTACAATGAGCAAATATTTGTTCCTTATAATGAATGTAATACAAACAATCTATCTCCTTTTTTTGATATTGGAATGCTACATATCTTGTAAGGAATTTACTTACGACACTATTTTCCTCATCTATCAAGTTTTGTGTTGGTTCTCTCTGCATTGTAGTTTCATTAGGCAAGTATCACGATCTATCATCAATTATTGTTTCTTCTATGTTGGATGTGGAGTTTGAAGACCTTCCTATCTCTAATTAATTCACTGGGTTCTTTGAATCATTTGCAATCTTGATTACTTCATTAGATGTTAATGACTAATTTTTTTGTGCTTGCATTTTTCTTTGCAAACATTGTGCAGTATGACGGGCACATATTTGGTCCTTATGGAAGATATAGTATAAGTGGTCTGCTTCTTTTTTCTTTTGTTTTTTGAGTTTAGTAATTGACATATCTTTTGGAGGGGTTGAGCTTTGCATTATGTTCCTAGAGAAAAAAGAGAATGATAAATTAAAACATTTGGAAACAACATCGTGACATATGGGTATTAAAAATATTATTTAACTAATGTTTGTTATAGACAGACTAATTATAACACATTTTAAATGGTTCATAAGTTCACCCTTAACTTTTGCTAAATTTGCATACTTGTATTAAAAAGTAAATCATTATAGAGTAATGTATGTTGCAAGCTTTCTAGAGTAATGTATGTTACACTTGCAATTAGAATAAAAAGGAAATAAATATTAGACAAAATTAAGGAAATGGTCAACAAATGAAGAAATGAATTACCCATGATAATCTTATTGCAATTTCAACCTCAAAATTCTACAAAGACTGTTCTTTTATAGAAGACCAGAGATTTGAGTTTGATCTCAATATGCCATTCAGCCAAGCATTTTATGAATTTTACATCAAATTAATACTAAAAAATGTTTTACATTATTACAAATAGGGTATTGCCATATCTCATAATCTCATAAGTTGATATATATGTAAAATCTGACTAAAATGAGTATAAAAAATAATAAAATTAAATAATAAAAATAACATACAATGTTTAGCCAAATTCAAAGGAGTCAAACAATTGACTAATGAGAATTCTGTGTCCCTATTTTTTCCCCATTTTCATCATTATCCCTCCAAAATTGACCATCCACAAAATACCCGTGCATACCCCCATCACTTTAAATAATTAAATGCAGATTGAAGTAAGAAGATAAGTTTATTTTTGTCAAAACTACCATTGTTAATTTTTAATTTTTATTATTAAAATTTGTCTCCCGTCCAATGCAGCAGTCACAATCATAGTTATAGTCAAGTTTGAATTTATGTTTTGAACCTGTGTAACCTAGCCAATCTATTAAAAATAGTAACATAGAATTTCTTACCTTCAACCAATGCATGTGCATGTACATACCCATTTTATATTTGTTCTCATAAAACCTTATATCCTCGTCTATGACATCAATGCCATATGCAGGCATTGAAAACACATTTAGGAGTGGTATGTGCAAACATTGAAGGCTGCGTGTGCATGGTGCCCAACATAATGCAAATTCTCACCCAGATGCCAAGTTCCTCGTGTATTACAACATCCCTATTTGCAACACTGCCATCCTCTGCCCTTGCCTTTTTAGAGAGACAAACAATGATTACTAGATGGTGGTTTGTACGAATGATGGACCTGTTGGAGAATAATATTTCAATACATAGCTAGCAAGCAGGAAAGAATGACAACTAGGTGATGATATGCATGTTGATGGTAGCTATGGCATGGGAATTAGGATGGTGCTAGTTGTTGTTTTTGGTAGCTAGGTCGGATCCCTACTAGAGACTGACGTAGTCATATAATGTTGAATGGCCTATCAGCCTTAGCATTTTGAGAATCTCAGTTGTATTATCTGATTTAAGGCAGGCCCTATTTGGGCGAATTCATTCAATGTATCTTGAAATTACAAATAGGTCTGGACCTATTTCAATGTAACATGTATGTAATTATTTGAATTATTACAACCTGGGGCTAAATTGTATAAGGCCAACCAAGGATATTGTTTGTCCGATCTCATATAAATGTAAAGTGACTTGTAGTCACAATTGATATCAACACGCACCGATTTCTACTCTGCGAAAACTTTCCATCAGCAATTTACTTCATCTGCAATTAGCAAGGAGTTCTGCTGATAGTTGAACCATTCGATAGGTTCAACGGTTCAACGGGTTCCAAAGGTTCAATGGTTTGTTTAGCATGTTCAATTCTTCACCGTTTTGTCGATAGTTGAACCATTCGATAGGTTCAACAGTTCAATAGGTTCAATGGTTCAACAGGTTCAACCATTCAACGTTTTGCCAATAGTTGAACCATTCAATAGGTTCAACGGTTCAACAGGTTCAATGGGTTCAAGGAGTTCAATGATTCAATTCGTTCAGTGGTTCACCCCGCTGTCATCTGTAATCTTTAGCGCACCAACTCTTGGTGAAGTGAATTTGTTCTAGCATAAGTGAAGTTGTGTTCTTAGTGCATATGCTTTGTGCCCTAGCTGGGCAAAGTTGTAATCTGCTTCTTCTATTAATCAAATCAGATTTGAGATTTTCTTGCTAGATTTTTCACCTCTAAGAAAGATATTTTCCAAGGGTATATGTGTGTTATGTGTGTATTTGTATTATCTTGTTTTTACTATCAATCTGATTGTTAAAATTAACATGTTATTAGAGCCAAGTTTGAATTAGTATAATCGGATTTGCAGTAACCAATTATCTACTTCTACTCTTATCACTTCTTCAAGATGGTTCTCAGTCTCAGGGTGGAAGATAGATTGGATGGGGCTTCCAATTTCACATCATGGAGAGTCCACATCATGCTTGTGCTGAATGAAAATGACCTTGCAGACTTTGTGACCAAAGAATCTTTCAAGCCTGAGGAAGAAGGAGAAAAGACCCAATGGAGGAAGAAAGATCTTCAAGCTTAGAAGATCTTAATTGATTCAGTAAAGGATCATATTGTTCTCATCATCTCCAAGCTGAAGACAGGGAGCAAAATGTTCAGAACTTTGGAGGAGATGTATGAAATCAATAACACTAGTCATGTTCTAGCTTTGAAGAAGTAGCTTCATCACATCAAGATGGCTAAAGGTGAATCCGTCATGGCTTACTTCATGAGGATTCTGATTTGATAGATCAGCTCTCATCTATTGGAAAGATTGTTGATGAAAATTATTTAACTATGCTAGCCCTCAATGGTCTTCCAGCATCTTGGGAATCTTGCATTCAAGGAATTAGTGTAAGGGCTGATCTTCCCAAGTTTGACAGATTAAGGGTTGACTATATTCAAGAAGAGTCTCGATTGACTGCTAGAGGAGTTATCAAAAAAACTCATAAAGACAATCATGTCCTTGCTACCCAGTCTTTCAAGAAGAAATAAGGCTATTGGAAGAAGAACAATTTCAAGAGGAATAGAGATCAAAGGTCTAATCCACCTCATGATTCGAGGAAAAAGAAAAAGGACCTATCTCACATCAAGTGCTTTAGGTGTGACAAATTCAGTCACTATACAAGGGATTGTTTATCCCAGCCTAAGCAACAAGGAGCAAACTTAAATGAAGTCTCAATTTAGTCTAATACTGAAGACTTCCTTTTCATTTCTACTCTGTCAAGCAATGTACCCTCAGATAGTGATACTTGGCTGATTAATAGTGGTGCATCTAGACACATCACCGGCTATTGATAGCACCTCTCAGATTTAGTAGAGAAAGAGTCTAATCTTCATGTGGTCATTGGTGATGATGCTCGCTTTTTTGTGAGAGGTTTTGGTACTACTTCCCTTAATTTAGATTCTAAAATTTCTCTTCACCTCAGTGATATTTTGTTTGTGCCGGGAATCAAAAGAAACCTTATCTCCATATCAGCACTAGAAGATAAAGGTTATCATATTGCATTTTCTGAGGGAAAAGTGCTTGCATGGCCTAAGAAGTCCAACATCAAATCAGCTCGTGTCATTGGGAATAGGTATGAGAGCCTATATAATATTTCAGCACGTCTAGTTCGAGCTCTCAGTCATGAAGCACCTGAGTCAAGCGATCTATGGCATAGAAGACTTGGACATCTTCATTTCTTAGCCCTCCCTACACTTGAGAAGATAGTTAAAGGTATGCCTAAACTTAGTCATATTCATGATGATACATGCAAGGGTTGTACTATGGGTAAAAACACTAAGAGTCCATTTCATCAAGACGAGAGTAGGTCTAAAGAGAAATTAGCTATTGTGCATTATGATTTATGTGGACCTATGTCTGTTGCTTCCCCAAGTGGATTCTTGTATTATGTAATCTTTATAGATGACTACTCTAGGAAAACTTGGATTTACTTTCTTAAATCAAAAGAATCTAATGAAGTTCTAAGTAGATTCAAAGAATTTAAAGCTTTAGCTAAAAATCTATCTGGGAAAAGAATTAAAGTCTTAAGGTCTGACAATGGAGGTGAATACACCTCGGGTAGTTTTCATAATTTTTGTGTTGAGGTAGGGATCAAGAGGGAGTTTTGTGTTCCCTACAACCCTCAGCAAAATGGGGTTGCAGAAAGAAAGAACAGATCCATAGTTGAGGCAGCAAAAGCTATGATTCATGATCAAGATCTGTAGACTTTCCTATGGGCTGAAGCATCTAGGACCGCTGTCTACATTTAGAATAGATGCCTTCACAGTGTATTGAAAGATATGACTCAAGAAGAAGCTTTTTCAGGGATCAAACCTGATATCAGTCACTTGAGGATCTTCGAGAGTCTAGTATATGTCCATGTACCCAAAGAGAAGAGAACCAAGTTGGAACCTTCTGGCAAAAGAGGTATTCTTATGGGCTACAATGAAACCTCCAAAGCATTCAGAATTTACATTCCAGGCCAGAAGTTTATTGAGGTTAGTAGAGATGTCACTTTTGAAGAAAATATTGCACTCAAAAGATCTAAATGCTCAAGTATAGAGATTGACAATGAAGTTCATGATAACCCTCAAGACATGGATATTGAGCATGGTACTGAGATTCAGAGAGAGTCTACAGAATCTAAAAATCATAATGATCCAAGTGAACCTTTGGATCCTACCGATGGGCCTAGGGACATTACCATGAGTAAGAAGAGACCTCTCTAGATTCAAGAGGCAAAAAAGTTTGCAGCTCCAAGTGGCACATTTAGAGAAAGAAGGAAACCTGAGAAGTTCTCCAACAATGTTGCATTGATGTGCAACATCATTAAGACTGAACCTTCCAGCGTTGAAGAGGCCATGAACCAGCAAGCATGGAAGAATGTTATGGATGAAGAATATCAGTCTATTATCAAGAATGATGTTTGGGATATTATATCTAGACCCAAAGGTAAGTCAGTTGTATCTTCCAAATGGTTGTTTAAAATTAAACATGCTGCTAATGGAAGTATTGAGAAATACAAAGCTAGGTTTGTGGCCCGTGGCTTCTCTTAGAAAGAAGGCATAGATTATGAGGAAACCTTTGCCCCTGTTGCTCGATATACCTCTATCAGGACTATCATTACTATTGATGTAGCTAAGAGATGGAAGTTGCATCAGATGGATGTAAAGATAGCTTTCCTCAATGGTGTTATTGAAGAAGAAGTCTACATTGAGCAACCTGAAGGTTTTGTGATTCATGAGAAAGAATCTCATGTATGTAAATTGAAGAAAGCATTATATGGTCTTAAGTAGGCTCCCTGTGCTTGGTATGAAAGAATTGACAAGTACTTGGTAAGCTTAGGTTTCTGTAAGAATGATGTTGATCCTAACCTTTACTTCAAGGTATTCAATGGTGAAATGTTGATTTTGGTTTTAAATGTTGATGACTTATTCCTAACTGGAGAAGATCATCTCATTCTTAGATGTAAGGAAGAATTGACTTCAAAATTTGAAATGAAAGATCTAGGTCTCATGCATTTCTTTCTAGGGTCAGAAGTATGGCAAAGACCCCATGAAATTATTCTAAGTCAAGGAAAATATACCATTGATATTTTGAAGAGATTTGGAATGTTAGATTGTAAACCTTGTTGATAACTGAGAGGGGGGGTGAATCAGTTATCTTAATTCTTTTAGCTTTCTGATCTTTCTTAACAGTTAATGCAATATTAAATCAAATGAGCAAACATAACTATGAAATGGAAATGACACCAATACACATGACACGGTATTTTTGACGTGGAAACCTGGTTAAGGGAAAAACCATGGGGTGATTAACCCAAGATATTATTCTCTATTAGAAGAATAGAAGTAACAAGATGGCACCTGCCAATTAGGGCTCACTGCTCGAGCACACTGCTCACAAGAGGCTCACTGCCTACAAGAGACTCACTGTCTACAAGAAAGAAGATAACACAATGTTTGAACTGAAGAAAGGGATCCACACATGCTGAGGTTCAATTCCGGTTAGGCTCAATAAACTGATCTGCTACACTTCATTCTTACTTTCTCTTGATGCAGCTGTACTATCACATTCCGGACCTCTTCTACTATATTCACTCTACTCCTCTGCTTTTCTTCACACAATACAACACACACATCTCACATTCACACCTAATTCAATCCTATATATATCCACAAAAGTGATTTCATCATCTTTCTAGTCGGCATCTGGAACAATCAATAATTTCCTCAAACTCTGATCTGTCAGCTGAATCTTTGCACACCAAGTAATGCGGATCAAGCAAATACTTGTAGAAGTCATCAATCATGTCGGCCAAACATAACTTATGCCTTAAGAACCTTTTCCATCATTAGTAACACATCCGGAATAATGTTTGATGTTCTGCCAGTCAGTTCTTCCTCTGTTCATACTGTTACTTGGGAACCTGACACTCAAGTATTCATATCTCTTTATCCTTTCCACACCAGAGGCTCAAACCCTGGAATATATCATTCAAGATACTTCTCTTGACTTCCTCAAATCCGCACTTCACTGAGATACTTCTACTGAGAGATCCGAACCTATCTGTCGGACCTTACTGACTGCTTTGTTCCTGCTTACCAGACCTCAACACTTTGCAATCTATCTTCCAGTAAAGACTCATTATGTCCTGCGGATGTGTGGGCTAACCTTTGTTTCCATCAATGACAACATTCATGAATCCATATAGTGTCTCTTGCCAACAATCTCCCCCTTTGGCATTGATGGAAACACTTAGTGAAAAATGACTAAGTGTAGCACTATACTCCCCCTTGGTTGATGCTCTTTCTCTATGTACATTTTCTGGAACTCCCCCTAGGTTGGATACCTCATTTTTCACTGCTCCTCACTCCCCCTTTGACATCAATGGAAAAGGGTGGGGTCCGCACACCAAGAAATTTCTCAAAAATACTTCTATACTTAGCCTCATAAGTATTTGTACATGCTATACTTTACATAAATTGAAGGATATCTGCAAAAGTTGTCTTCAATTGGACAAATTCTGTTGCCCAACTTTGCTTCATTTTGTCCAAAATTGATATGTGACCACTTAATAGAAATGCAAACGCATCTACCCTTTTTAGATTTGTAGGATCACTGGTCCGGGCTGTGATCTAGGCTTCTTGTATGGCCTCATGCATGGCTTCTAACTTAGGGACAATTATCCCTCTGAGCTCACCCAACCTACTGATTCTATTTTTCTTCTCCTTCTTAAGTTTCTTGATCTCATTCAAGAGTGCAATAGTCTGACATTCCTGATTTATTATAGAGGAAGAGAGAGGATCAAAATTCTCTGATAGGTTTGACAGTTTATCCTCCTGTTCTTTTATTTTCTTCTCAATGTCCAGTGTTACATTGGACCATGATAAACAAAATTTATACATTTCTCCTCCATCTTTAAGAGCATTTTCTAATCTCTTTACTCCCGTATTCATATTTCTCCTGTCATTAATTATCAACCCTTGAACCTCTGAAAATCTCTTATCAGAGAACTCTTTCTAGACCTTCACCTCAGCTGACTTCTCTAAAGACTCAAAATGAGTGCTGACAGAATTAATAAGAGACTTGAGATTATCAGATGAAGAAGCTGAGAAATCCTTCTAAATGGATGGCATAACCTTTTCAAGCACTCCGGATGCAGCTGCTATAAGCTCACAGTCTTCCATGTGAGATTTCAGTAGTTTCTCTTTGGCCTTTGCATTTGCAAATGAAGCTATCTTCATTGTTTGTACTGGAGAAAGAGAATCAAAATCAAATGGCCCTTTTAGCAGTTTCGGTTCATCAATCTCCATAGTTGCTTTTGTCAAAAAGTCCTTGACTAATTCTGCAGTGTCTCTTGCTGGAGACAGATTTTTCTTTTCTTCTGCAGTTACAGAACTGTCTTTTGGAGCTTTCTACCCTTCCACAACCTTTGTACTGATATCTTCTTTTCCCTTCACCTCTACTTCTTTCTCCTTTACTCTTTCTTCTCCTTTGGATCCGAAGTCAGCAGGGGAAACCGGAGGAGTGATGTTAGTCTGTTCATGGGCCACCTCTTCTGGAGCGGAGGATTCCAAGTCCTTAGTTGTTTCTGCACCGGTATTCATAACCTGTTCTGTTATTTTCTCAGAAGACATTTCTGCAACACTTGTGGTCGAGGGGTCAGTACCCAAGTCCTCTATAATAGGAAGATTAAATCTTTTGAAGGATTTTCAGAGAATCTCTTCTGTGTCCTTGGCTACCTTGTTAGTCTTACCAATCATAAGTTGATTCATCCTTGCTTTGCTCTTGAACTCATCCTTACAATCTTTGAATACCATATTCATTGTCTTGGGATCGATTGAAGGATATAGCTGAATTGCTATTTGTTCCAAGATTTCTAGGTCCTTGGCTTGGGCATTGTTCTTTCTTGTTTCTAGTTCCTTCTCCAAGCTTTTAGGGATCAGAGATATAATTTCAATAAATGCTTTGTTGTAGATATTTAGGTACCTGACTACGACATCTTGCAATATTTTTTGATCTGCTTCACCATAATCATCATAGAACTCAACCATTGGCTGAAGATTTCCGTCCACTATGACTAATTTGATTATGTCATCAATGTGAAGAGTGGCTTTTTCAACATATTTCTCTGTCTTTTCTTCTTCCTTCTGTCTAGTAGAGGGTTGACCGGATGATTTCTTCTTTTTCTTTATTTTCCTGATTTCTTCATCAGATTCAGTCTCCTCTTCATCCCTTTGACTGGCATAAGCCCTTGTGGCTTTTGTCTTTGTTCTTTTCTCTCCTTTGCCGGATGATTGTGCTTCCGGTTCTGATGTCCTTAAGCCTTTGGCAATGGTTGGTGCAGATCTCTTTGATGATCTGGTCCGGGTGGAAGGTTTTGCCGGAGCACTTTCCTCATTTTTCTTTTTTACATTCTTCTTCTCTTCCTCAGCCCTTTCCATCTTTTTCCTGTTGGCATCAAGTGCCTCCTTTGAGATGCCAAAGCCTTTGGCAATATCTTCTACTTCTTTTCTCACTTTCCTCTTGATCTCTGGTTGCCTTAGCTCAGTATGATATTTCACACTCAGTTCTTCAAAGGTTCCAAATCTTTCTGCTTTTGGGTCCTTTGGTTGACTGAGCATGTGTTGAACATGCAGCTCTACAATTTGTTCATCAACTTCATACCCCATAGGCATGATCCAGACTGTCCTTGGCTCTACTGCCTCCATTAGGCATTGATTAGTGTCTACCATGAAGCACACTGTATCCTTGTATTTCTCAACTACTGATTTGGGGATTCTTTCTCTAATTTGCATTGTATTTTGAAATTGCTTGAAGTAACCCCACAGAGCTGTATTCCTTGCCTTAGCATCCCTGAGTTCATGCAAGTAATCTCTGATCTGAATTGTAACCGGTTTGTCATTTTGCCATACCCATCCACTTGATCCGGGCAACTCATTCATGAAGTAGAAAAATAAACATAGTATCAGTCCACCATATTTAAAGGAGTTCTTCTTGTCTTTTTCGATCTTCTGTATGTTTTCCATTAATTGGCTCAAAAGAAGTTCACAGAGATCATATTCTACATTCTTTCTCAGCATCTCATAGGCAGTATATATTGTAGTTTCAGAAACTGAATTCTCCCTACTGGAGTGATATATCTTATATCCTATTATCATAGAAGCAAACTTGATATCTGGGTCAGTAATATCTTCAATGGTCATTGCCCTCTTATCAAATTTTGATCCGGTGGTCTCAGTTACAATGTTGTTTTTGACAAATTTGAGGACAGGTATTCCTCCAGAGGAGTGTAAACTAGTTACTGCCCTAATTGCCTCCTTGGTAATTTTGCAAGGTCTGTTCAGCCATAGAAAGTTGTCATGTACCCTACTCAACACATACCGGACCCATTCATCTTCTTCAAAGTAGGGGAAGTGAATGAACTGATCAAAATGTTTCTCCTGGATGCCCTTATATTTTGGTTTAAGCTCAAAAGCATCGTCTATCAGTTGTTTGTGATAGAAATCTCTTAGTTTGAATTCCCCAAACTCTTGAATATTTGCGTGTATGTAAACCCTAATATCTTCTGTGTGCAAAACACCATGCGGAACACTAGAGAATGCTCCTAGGGGATCTACCTCCAATGATTTGTATGGATGTTTCTTAAATTCAGGGTAGGGCCTATCAGAGATCTTTACTATATTTGGAGTACCCATCATTCAAGGATTTATAAAGAGATATTTGATAATGGAGAATACCTTTTGTGCCTTTCGGTTTCACGGAGTTAGCCAAATCAATTTCTGGATGAAATGACTTCTGCAAATGATCTTTGATGAGCTTGAGAATTTTGTTGCAGAGCTTCACTTTTCATTTCTTCTTGAATGCAGAATGAACAAATGCTTAATGAGGAAACCCTTATATTGCTTTGCAAACCCTAATGTCAGGTTGTAATAAATGCTCGACCTAAGTTATTCTGGTTTGCCTCATTCAGATGACTTGAAGAACCGGATCAATCCTGATCTTTAAACATCTTGCGGATCTTTCAAATCTTAACCATAGTCTATTTGGATGTTTCCCTTATGAACCCTTTAATCCATAACTCTTCTTGTGTCGGTTCCGGCACCAATTGACTGGCTGGGGGAATAAGGTTTTCTTTGTGTCTCCCCCTGAGCTAGAGCTCACTTTTTAATTTCTGGAAGGAATATCAGCACCAGAGTCTGGTGCGGATCCATCCTCTACATTCTCTATACTTTTCTTCACCCAAATCTTGTTCATCTCACTTTGAACTTCATCCGCATTCACTTTTTGTTTTCCCTTATCTTGCTTTTGATTATGATACACCGGACCTCTTTTGTCCTGATTCTTGTTTCTACAGAATTTTGCAATATGACCGGATCTATTGCAAATTTGGCAAACAACATTTCTTTGCATATTTGATTGATATCCTCTTGATCTGCATTGATTAGCCATATGACCTATTCTATTGCATGCAAAGCATCTACCTTTGAATGATTTGTTCATTTGCATATCTCTGCATTCATGAGATTTGTGACCATACCTTTTGCAGTTAAAACACTATCCGGAGAAGGATGAATTAGTCTGATTCATTCTCTTTCTGCATTGATTAGCTTTATGACCAAAGTTGTTGCAGTTGTGGCAGTATCCATTGAAGGATGGATATCTTTGAGCATTAGGCTATCTTACCAGAGGTCTTCTAGGCTTGTTCCTTGGATTTTCTGATCCAAAACTCCTCTGACCGGATCTAGAGCTTTCTCCTTTCTCATATCCCAAACCACACTTGTCATCTACCCTCTTTTGACTTCCAAGAAGAACTTCAAGTTGAGCAGAACTTATCTTGAATTTCTCTTTATATTCTTTTGCTGTTTGAAGATCCCTTTTGAGAGAGACAATTTGATCCTCAAGTTTTTCTTCATTATCTTTAGCATCTTCAAGATCAGATTCAAGATGTTTGATAATTCTATCCATCTTGTGGCAATCTTCTGATTTCTCCTTGAGGGATTGTCTTAGATCATCTTCAGTTTTTCTTTTCTCTTCAATCTCTTGGGTAAACTTCATAACTCCTAATTCCATTTCATGTCTTACCATAATGATTTCTTTTGACAACTTTTCACATAACTTGGTTTTCTCCTTCAGATCTTCATTTGTATCATTTGCTTCACCTTGACTTGCCAATTGCTGAAGTAGCTCCTTTCTCTTTTTCATAGAGAGACTTAATTTGTCTTTTAGTTCTCTCATGAAATCATCAGCCTGTTTGAGTCTTTCCTTTAACTCATTGACTTCAGAGTTTGATTGCTCAAGATCATCAAGGGTAGTCTTGAGTTGCTCCCTTAACCCATATACATCCATTTGAATTCCCAGATCTTGCTCAAGCTGTTAGGCTCTGTTTGGAGGAACTTAGCTCTGATACCAATTGTTGATAACTGAGAGGGGGGGTGAATCAGTTATCTTAATTCTTTTAGCTTTCTGATCTTTCTTAACAATTAATACAATATTAAATCAAATGAGCAAACATAACTATGAAATGAAAATTTGACACCAATACACATGACATAGTATTTTTGATGTGGAAACCCGGTTAAGGGAAAAACCACGGGGTGATTAGCCCAAGATATTATTCTCTGTTAGAAGAATAGAAATAACAAGATGGCACCTGCCAATTAGGGCTCACTGCTTGAGCACACTGCTCACAAGAGGCTCACTGCCTACAAGAGACTCACTATCTACAAGAAAGAAGATAACACAATGTTTGAACTGAAGAAAGGCATCCACACATGCTGAGGTTCAGTTTCGGTTAGGCTCAATAAACTGATCTGCTACACTTCATTCTTACTTTCTCTTGATGCGGCTGTACTATCACATTCCGAACCTCTTCTACTATCTTCACTCTGCTCTTCTATTTTTCTTCACACAATACAACACACACATCTCACATTCACACCTAATTCAATCCTATATATATATATATATCCGCAAAAGTGATTTCATCATCTTTCTAGTCAGCATCTGGAACAGTCAATAATTTCCTCAAATTCTGATCTGTCGGCTGAATCTTTGCACACCAAGTAATGCGGATCAAGCAAATACTTGTAGAAGTCATCAATCATGTCGGCCAAACATAACTTATGCCTTAAGAACCTTTTCCATCATCAGTAACACATCCGAAATAGTGTCTGATGTTCTGCCAGTCAGTTCTTCCTTTGTTCATACTGTTACTTGGGAACCCGACACTCAAGTATTCATATCTCTTTATCCTTTCCACACCAGAGGCTCAAACCCTGGAATATATCATTCAAGATACTTCTCTTGACTTCCTCAAATCTGCACTTCACTGAGATACTTCTACTGAGAGATCCGGACCTGTCTGTCGGACCTTATTGACTGCTTTGTTCCTGCTTACCAGACCTCAACACTTTGCAATCTATCTTCCGGTAAAGACTCATTATGTCCTACGAATGTGTGGGCTAACCTTTGTTGCCATCAATGACAACATTCATGAATCCATATAGTGTACTTGGTAAGCTTAGGTTTCTATAAGAATGATGTTGATCCTAACCTTTACTTCAAGGTATTCAATGGTGAAATGTTGATTTTGGTTTTATATGTTGATGACTTATTCCTAACTGGAGAAGATCATCTCATTCTTAGATGTAAGGAAGAATTGACTTCAAAATTTGAAATGAAAGATCTAGGTCTCATGCATTTCTTTCTAGGGTTAGAAGTATGGTAAAGACCCCATGAAATTATTCTAAGTCAAGGAAAATATACCATTGATATTTTGAAGAGATTTGGAATGTTAGATTGTAAACCTATGCCTACTCCTATGGAAACTAACTTAAAGAAGTTGAGTGAATCTGCAGCTAGGTCTGACCTTATGGATCCTACTGAATACAGGCAGCTAATTAGATCCTTGATGTATCTAGTTAACACTAGACCTGATATTTGCTATGTAGTGAGTGCCCTCAGCCAGTTCATGTGTGAACCAAGGCAGATTCACCTTGTTGTAGCCAAGCATATCTTGAGATATTTGCGTGGCACAGTTGGATATGGATTGAAGTACTCTTCCAATACAGTCATTACCTTGGAAGGCTATTCTGATTCTGATTGGACAGGAAGTGTCAGTGATAGAAAGAGCACTTCTGGAGTTTGTTTCAGCTTGGGATCTGCCATGATATCCTGGTGCAACAGGAAACAGTCTTCAGTAGCATTGAGTACTGCTGAAGTAGAATATATTGTAGCTTGTGTAGCATTCTCAAGAAGCAGTGTGGCTTCGAAAACTCCTTGCAGGATTGTTTGGACAACCTTGGGAACCTACAGTTATTCATAGTGATAACCAGAGCTGTGTGAAGCTCTCTGTCAATCCTGTGTTTCATGATAGATCAAAGCATGTGGAAACTTAGCATCACTATATCTAGGATATGGTGCAAAGGAATGCTATTTAGTTGAAGTGCATCAGCACTGATGAGCAAACAGTGGATGTTCTCACCAAACCTCTTACTCGAGTGAAGCTTGCATATTTTCGAGACAAGCTTGGAGTTGTGGAGAATGAAGCCTTAGCTGAGAGGGAGTCTCAGCATCAGTGATACATTATACTATATCCTCCACCCTCTGTGAGTAGGCATGGTGGTAATGCACTCTTCTCTGGGAGAAGTTTGAGGTGAAAGCCCTCTTCCACCCTCTACGAGTAGGCATGGTGGATCCACCCTCTGCAAGTAGGTATGGTGGATATCATGGGAGAAATTCCATGATGTGCTTGTTCACCCTCTGGAAGTATCTATGGTAAACGTCATGTGAAGATGACAATAAGCACTTATGTTTTTCATCTATGGGAGTAGCCATGGTGGTAGTCACTATGTGACTTGATCCTTATGAAGGAATCCTCCCTAGCTAAGAGGGAGTGTTGTTTTTGGTAGCTAGGTCGGATCCCTACTAGAGACTGACCTAATCATAAAATGCTGAATGGCCTATCAGCCTTAGCATTTTGAGAATCTCAATTGTATTATTCGATTTAAGGCAAGCCCTATTTGGGCGAATTCAATCAATGTATCTTGAAATTGCAAATAGGTCTGGACCTATTTCAATGTAATGTGAATGTAATTATTTGAATTATTATAACTTAGCACCAAATTGTATAAGGCCAACCAAGGATATTGTTTGTGCGATCTCATATAAATGTAAAGTGACTTGTAGTCACAATTGATATCAACACGCACTGATTTCTGCTCTGCAAAAACTTTCCATCGGTAATTTACTTCATCTGCAATTAGCAAGGAGTTCTGCTGATAGTTGAACCATTCGATAGGTTCAATGGTTCAACGGGTTCCAAAGGTTCAACGGTTCATTCAGCTGGTTCAATTGTTCACCGTTTTGCCGATAGTTGAACCATTCGATAGGTTCAACGGTTCAACAGGTTCAACAGGCTCAACCATTCAACGTTTTGCCAATAGTTGAACCGTTCGATAGGTTCAATGGTTCAACGGGTTCAAGGAGTTCAATGATTCAATCGGTTCAGTGGTTCACCCTGTTGTCATCTGCAATCTTCAGCGCACCTGCTCTTGGTGAAGTGAATCTGTTCTAGCATAAGTGAAGTTGTGTTCTTAGTGCATATGCTTTGTGCCCTAGCTGGGCAAAGTTGTAATCTGCTTCTTCTATTAATCAAATCAGATCTGAGATTTTCTTGCTAGGTTTTTCACCTCTAAGAAAGAGGTTTTCCCAGGGTATATGTGTGTTATGTGTGTATTTGTATTATCTTGTTTTTACTATCAATCTGATTGTTAAAATTAACATAGTGACAAAGAAAAATCTAACCATAACAAATGGTTAGATTTGAAAAAGCTATGAGTTTGTTGTATGCTTATGGCTGCTATAAGATAGAGAATAATAATGAATTTCCAGAAGGATTAAGGGCTTGACAACTTGGATACCATTGAGACAGTGATGGCTTTAGAGGATGAGTTTGCATTGGAAATTTCATACAAGGAGGCCAACAAAATTGATTCCTGCAACCTTGTGTTTGATTACATTTCTCCCCACCCCATGGCTAAGTGAGATAAGTCATTTTTTGAATGTTGTGGGTATGTTTGTTTTGAGGGTGTTTTTTGTGTATAAGGTTTTGGGCATACAAGGGGCTTTTGTTCAACTGGAATCATCATTCATTCCATGAGCACTTTAAATCGTGGATATAATGTCAGCGATTGTTTAATTACTGATCTAGAGAGGGTGTTGGGATATAGATTAAGTAGTACCATGCAATTTGTCATCTAATCTTTCAAAACCTAAATTTGTGTATATAGATTTCGATGCCTACCATAATTGAGAATAGTTAATTTAGACAATGCCTTAGAGGCTCCGCTATCCATTGTCTTGAAGCCCTGTGATATGAAATATAGTGAGTATACCTCCTGCGAGGACATTGAACACTCCAAAACATTTGTCACTCATATGTTATCCTTCAAAGAGTGTCATTGCCCACAAAAGAATGGATGCAGTTAGACTAAATGAAATCGATAACTTAGTAGAGTAATGTGGGAATGTTGTTGGATTCTTGAGCCCTGTCTCCGTGTGTGGACACAGCGTTATTTCCCCAAACTAAAACTTTGAATAATATTTGATCGAAAATTGTACCAAATGATCTGGATTTAATTGTCAATCTAATAAACAACATGGTAAAATCCAGAAACTTACACGTGCTATGAAAGCAATGGACCGAGGATGAGGAAATGAACCAAGAAACATAATGACAATTTAATGCTTTATTGAAAATAAGAGATTTAAAAAAATGTAGCAATCTATGAGACGAGATACAAATATGCAACATTCATTTTTATATTTGTATGATAATTCCTTTCTTGTTACTTTTTGTAAAAAAATGGAAAGTCTATATTATAATACTTGTGAAAATTCATAAAATTACTACCTACGCACTTGCCTTGTGATAGACAAGAAGCTAAAGGATGAAGTTGCAAATGAATGAAGTGGCTATAGTCTTCCAGAATCCAGAGCGTATTGTTCCTGCATCATGGCTTTCGTCAAACGATATGTGTATAAATTGAAGTTTTGATCTCTGCAAAATTAAAAAAGTAGAAGGAAATATAGAGTCGATTTTGATAGATGTCTGAGCGGCTGCAACATGCAAGTGATCCTGTACAGGCGTCTTCACCGGGCGGAGAAAGCCTCTCTTTTTTTGAACAAATGACACGCATCAGCTTTTTTTAATCTTAAAATCACTCATCACTCATCAAATATTAAAACGCCCAATGCGTCACTTATGTAAGCATCTTAAAAAAGGAAAAACCTGAATTCTTCGGTGGTTGGAATATCGAACAAAATCGGTGATCGAACTCCTCCTGCAACGTGTTTCTCGTTTCTCATTTAATTAGTCGATAGGATTTTCTATGTGAGCATTATAGTGCTCGGAATTGTCTCACGCCGTAAAAGAAACCGGAAATTTTTCTGAAGTCATCGGTTGTTCCTATCAGCATATTCTTGACCCTCCTATGGGTGCACGTGCTAGTAAATAGCCTATCGGCTAAATATTAGTTTCACCGAAAGCGTGTTCATTGTATTAGACTGTCAATTTCAACTTCTATTTTTGGAATTGGAGATCAAATACCAAATACATCACACTTGTGGAATCAAGAAAAGGCAAACCATAATTTAATGGCCCGGAGATTGGAAGAAGCACGTTATAAACGACGACCTTTATTGTTTAGCTTTAATTAATTAGTCATCTATCAAACCACCTCCTCTAATCAACCGTTGTTGACGTGTGGTACCCGTTTCTGCGTTGACATAAACATTCCTCACCGCCATGGCTTAAAGGAAACGACAGTTGCATATCATTTAAAGATTAATTTATATTATAGGTTTAATTAGGTCAACTTAGTTTGTCCCTTTTAGATTAATTAATTTATATTAAATATCAAACATTAAGAAACAGTATAAAATTATAAAATAAATCTAAAATACACTCCAAACAACAAGGCTTCCAAGTATCAAACATTTGCAAACAAATATATTCAAACATTAAACAAACAAACACTCGCATAAAGACAAATAAATGAGTTAAATTAGATTATGGATTTAATGTTTCCTCTGTTGTGACTATACCTTGTGAAGGAGTTATAGAAAAAGGTATTTATTGTTCTCCCGCTCTTTTCCTTGAGCAACTTGACATTCTAGAAGATCGACTAGCAAGATAACCATTCCGGCAATACCTAAAATTCTTCTTTAACCAACACCTCAACCACCCATCCTTTTATTATTATCTCAACCACAAACCATTCAAAACCAAACAAACCATCTAGTTATCTATCCTCCAAAGCTGCCACTTCATCTACTCTTATTTTGACCCACATGATTCTATGCATGTAGTCCATTAAGCAAGGGTTGTACTAAAAAGTATGTAGAGCAAAGGGAAGGGTAGTGACTTCCTTGATCCCTATCAAGGCCCTTTGCCATTGTACAAAGATTGAAAGCATGCCAAGCAAAGATGCAAATATTGATGTAACAACGTGACTAAGATTGACATAATTGAGATTAAGTGTATTTCAAATAGTGCTAGATGCTAATATATGATGCTCCTAATAACTTAGGAGATATCATTAAATACATGTTTATAGACACATAACTTGAAACTTTTGATGGAAGAATTGACAACATAATGATCATATTTTAGGAAAGTCAACTTGGAAAAAAAAAAATTAATTTGAAAGATGTGAACTAAATTGTATTGTACTATATAATATGTTGAAAAAATGCTTTAAAACAAAAATTAAATATGTATGGTCAATATGTAATGATAAAAAATAATAATTAATTAATAACAAGTTGAAGTAATTAGGGAGTGCATGTGTATTAATTAAAACTTTCTAATAGTCCCACATACATCTAAAAAACGTGTGGGGAACATATCACCCAAAGCATGTTCATTGTATTGGATTGTTGATTTCAACTTAGGCTTCGGACGAATACCTTTGTATTCAAAACTCTGACTAATATTTTTGCTTTACACATCATACAGATAATCAACCTCTTGAATCAAGAAAAGACAGACCAGGAAACAATAATTTAATCGCCCGGAATATTGAAAGAAAAAGTTATAAATGAACGTTAACAAGCATTCCCCACCGCCATGGCTGGCTCTCTTTGACTATGACTTTCATGCTTGCGATTTAATTCGGGAAGCCCTTGCTCAGTTTCTTTGCCCGTATGGCTGTCTTATACTCATTTGCTATAAATATTTGGCCATCTGTATTTGGGATAATTGCCTCTAGTTATGAAAATGGGTGCACTCAGAATTTGTAAGGAAACGATGTGGTCGGATCTGCCTGAACATTTGATGGAGAGGATAATGGAATGCCTTCCTGTGGAATGCTTCTTCCGTTTCAGGGCAGTTTGCAAGAGCTGGAATACTTTGCTCTCATCACAATATTTCAACTCCATAGCGAGAAATAGCCAGCCATTTCTCATTCTTTGCCCCTCCAACACCCAAATGCCCTTGCTAATTTATTCCTTCTTCACCCACACTTGGCGAACCATTTCTTTATCTTTCATACCTCACGATTGCCCCATCAATTTCAGAGGATCGGCTTCTGGGCTGCTCTTGGCAGACATTAACTCCAATTTCTGGTTTGGCTATAATTCTCCAACGCTATGTGTTTGCAATCCTCTTAGCCAAACGTGCTCGACACTGCCAGAAATGGCTTCTGTGAGTAGAATTATGGCCAAGGCAATTTTACCAGCGGGGAACAAGAGAGAGGAATATAGCGTCATGGTGATAGGCATGAACAGCACTGATACAGTTTTAGTAGAAGCATATAATTCCACGACCAAGTCATGGAAAGTTGCAGGGACAATTCCTGATGTGGTTATAAGAAACGAAAACATGTTCTTCTGCAAGGGCTCTTTGTTCTGTGTGACTGACAGTGGCGGCATAATGGCCTACAATATCGAACAGGGAAGCAGCACAGTTATGGCCATGCCCACAGCAGAGGCCCACAATTTGTGGACTCGGCTTGTTTGTTGTAAGAATGGTGTGGTTGTGGTTGGGGCAATCGAAGAAAATCAGAGTCTGAAAGGCGTAATTATGTGGGAGTTAGTTTTTCATGAGAAGGTGAAGGATTATAAGTGGGAAGAGATTGGGAGAATGCCCAATTCTGTGTGTGAGGAATTTAGAAGAAGCTCGAATTCAAATTGGTTTGAATGCGTGGGAGTGGGAGATAAGATCTGTTTCAGAGCCAACGAGAGCATGGAGATACTTGCGTATGATGTAAGCACAAGCTCTTGGAATTGGTTGACGAAGTTTCCTGCAGATTTGAGATATGTGAGCATGAGATGCCTTCCACTGGAAGTTATGCCGGGTACTAAATTCTCTTAAGTTTGGTTGTAACCGTGCAGTGCATCAACTGGAACTAATACAATGAGCCCAAGAATATGTGGGACTAAGGAGGTGGACACGGCAAATCCTTATAAATTTATTCTTTAATTGTTTATTTTTTAAGAATAAATAGTCCGTCAGTCAATCGAAGATATAGATTAAAAATCTGGCATTAGATTTTCATTTGATCGTGGGTTGGACTTGGGGGTCATTAAACCCTCAATTGAAAAATATATAAAGTTTAGATACTTCTATATTTTTGGTTTGAAGGCAGCCATACTTATTAGTACCTGCCGTGAGCAGTACTAATGATTATTGTTATTAATTTTATTAATGGACCAATTAAATGTTAAGTGGAAATGTTTCCAAAAATATTTATGGCTAATATTATTGGCTTCTATTTTCAGACTAATTCTGATTTGATATCTTATGAACAGAATTTGTGAGGATTCACATTTATGCAGATACATCACCAACTCAAAATAAATAGACTCCACTTACCAATTATAAATTAAAAATTTACTAATGCGCTATTGGCAAATGACGGTCCATTATCAACTGTTCATAACACCTCATAATGTCCACTTTAGCGAGTTGCAAACCCGATTATAGTAAAGTTAAGGGAAATAGACTCGCTAACGGAGAATGAGATAGGAGAAGAATATGTGCTAAATTGCAACCTTTATATCTTAGATTTCTAGATTGATATTGTTAGATATTACATTTTATTCACAACTATATATATATAATTGCAACTTTTATATCCTAGATTTCTATATTGATATTGTTAGATATTATATTTTATTCACAATTATATATATAACTTTCCTTTATGTCTTATACAAGAATATTTTTTTATTTTTTTTCTTGGTAATATTCTTTAAATTATTTGGCACTATTATATTTCATAAAGATAGCACAATTTTTATTCTCACATTATGTACTTTTGAGTGGGTATGATATGTTTTAGGTCATTATACAATTTATTGAAGTCATTTGTAAATTAAATTTAATAAAATATGGATAGTAAAATATAAATTTGGGATTTAAAGACCAGTTAAATCAAGTAAATTGTAAATTAGAGTGAAACCTATTTAGATTGTATATTTTATCATGTAGTGTGAAGACTATGTAAAAACGATTATATATGATTATTTAATTTAATATAGTCTCTAGTACTAATATTCATATGAAAGGAAATCTTTTGTTAACAAGGCATGTCAATATAATTCCTCCTTAATAAAAATTGTCTTATATATGATTAAATATGATTATTTAATTTAATATAGTCTCTATTATCAATTTTTTGAAGTACTTTTATGGGATAAATGCCAAAATGTAGGCCATAGTGTTTTGATTCTTCTTATGCAAAAAGTTTATAATTTTACTATTAATATTTTAAACATGAATAAAAAATTTAGTTTCAATTTATGTTAAATTTAAATAATCATATTAATATTAATACTACATATTATATTCATATTGATATGTATTATAACTATTTAGGTTTTATTTATTCTATATGTGTATTAATTTTAATATTAGTATTTTAAATATTAATAAAAAATTTAGTTAAAATTTATTTTGAATTTCCCTTATTTATGGGAAGGCACATGTTCATCCCACTCCTAACCCGAGAGAAAAGGCTCATTAGACACCCTGGAGAGAGATTGGTACAAGTTGAACTTTGTTGGCACTACTAGAGGTAAATCAGGGGCCTCTAGAGTTGGAAGCATCATCAAAAACCACAAAGGAGAAATGATAGTTGTAGCAACAAAGAAGCTATTAGAGGGAACTAATAACGAAGTCGAGGCACAAACTTTGCTTCTTGGGATACAATTAGGCAAAAAATATGGTCTCAGTCTCGATCTCTCAAAAATTCACATCGAAGGAGATTCCCAGATCATTATCAATGCCATTTGGAACTTAGCTAACCCCAAATTGAAGGATACAAAATATCTTAGAACTTTGTTGGGAGGCTATAAGCCATTTGGAAAAATTTAAAATTAATCACATATACCGCAAGGCCAATCATGACACGAACAAGTAGGCCAATTTGGCTATTGACATGCAAAATCACTACCACAAAGGCAGTTCGGTGGAAGCATGTGCATAACAGCAAGTTCGACCTTCACACATTCAACATTTATTGAGATCATAATGTTTCAACAAGGCGAGGATTTTGGATCACTTGAGGGAGCGGAAGGACGGGATGGAAGAGACAACTACGTTTATGAAAACAACTATGATATGTACCTTGAGATATATCTGGCCAAAATAGAGGTAATTCGCATCAAAGTTAACAGCGTTGAGGATGGATTTGACGGTGAGTTTGAGGGTGAAAAAAAGGTAGGTTGCCGTCTTGGAACTCATCACAGATTTAAGGATGAAGAAAATTTTCAAGACCCACTTGGTTCAATTGTTCTACATATAATTAAGATGGCTCTGGGTGACACTTTCATGAACACCTCTCACCGCTATAGAGTTAACATTGATGCTAATTGTGATTTTATTGGATCTTGGGGAGTCGAAGGATACCATTTGGGAATTTGTAGTAAATCTAATCAAATCCGAGTGGAGGGCTGTTCTTAAATATCATCCACTTCAACAGTCAAAGGTCAATTTTGGCCAATAAAAATAGGACAAATATTTATCACTTTTTTGTTGTGAATGAGGTGTAAAATTACTATTGGCTGTTTGACCATTGAAGTGGATGATATTTAAGTAGAGTGCCAGTGGAGGGGGTCTAAAGTAGGTGCTGGATGAAGCGGTGTTAGGATTGGGTTTCATGCCCAACAATGGCATATGGCCAATAGTGCTTCAACCTTATAGTGACCCTTGGTTGCCTTTTGTCATAGAAGCAATGGGACATAATGTGGAGGAACATAAGCAGAAGGCCTTTTGAGGGGCAGAATTCCTCAAAATGTTCGCTGGTGTTGCAAACTCACATCGAGTTGATTGGACCTTTGCAGTGGATTTAGAGACTCTAGCTTGGGATCAAATGGCAAGGAGGAGATATTAGAGGTCGTGGGTGATCAAATGGAGAGATGATTGTGTTGGTAGTTGATAACAGATAAGGAAATATATTTGTAATCCTTGTTTATTAGTATATACAGTCTGTGAAGCTAATAGGATGCAACTCATATTATAAATAATATGTATAGGAGATGGTTTACAACATATGTAAAAGACTTATTGCAATATAGACTCCCATTAAGGGAATTTTTTACTAAGGCCCTCTTTAGGAGTAGTTAGTTATTAATTTTATGGTTTATTTTTGATACAGTTCAATGGGAGTGACCCCTAAAACTCACAATTCGTTGATTAAAAAAATTGAATTTAAATATTAATATATATCAATTTCATTATAATCTTTGGTATTAATGTTAATATGATTATTTAATTTTTATTCATTCTATATGCATATTAATTTTAATTTTAATTTTAATATTCTAAATATGAATAAAAGATTTAATTTGAATTTATTTAAATTCAAAATTAGTTTTAACTAGAAAATAAATTCAAAATAGTTTTAACTAGCGATTAAATTAATTTTTAAAATTTTTTCTTTTATTATTTTTGTATGAATTTAGGTCAAATCTACTTTTTAGAATTGTAAATTATTATTAAATTTAGTCCATATCAAATTTAATATTTTAACTCTCATAAATCTACTTTTTAGAATTGTAAATTATTATTAAATTTAGTCCATATCAAATTTAATATTTTAACTCTCATATATATATATATATATATATATATATATATATATATAAAGAGTTTTATTGAAGTTTATTTTTAGAATTGTATTATCATTTTATTTTTTAAAGAAAATAACATTTATAGTAGAATAAATATCTTAAATACATCTATGGAAAAAATAATAGTATATTGATGAATTATTTTTTTTATTTAAGAGTTATGGTTTCTTTAGAATTGTTTAAGAAATATTTTATTTTAGAAAATAATATAATACTATGTTATTATTCTAGACACCTAAAAATGTCTTAACCCTTCAACCGCCCTTTGACATCTTTGCATCACTAACTATCCTTTCCAATTAATTAAGAAAATACATTTTATTTAATTAATTTATCCTTAGTCATTCACCCTTAGCCTTTTATCCCTAATTTATCCATTGTGATAAATTAATTCATCTAATTTATCATTAAACCTTACAACACTATCCCTCATTAATTAAATAAATATTCTCAATATTTATTTAGTTAATTTCTCCATCTTTCTAAACCTAATTAATTAGATAAACCATATTTATTTAATTAATCTACCCTGCTAATCACCCTAAAACTAGCCCAGTTGATTAAATACCTATTATTTAATTAGCTACCCTAACCTACATGACCCCTAGACCTAAATTAATTAAACAAATCATTATTTAATTAATTTTAACCCTTAATTAATCCATCTACTAATTTTCTCCAGCCATATTAATTAAGCTAATCCTCTTGATTGGCTTGGTCAAACCTCACTTAACTCATTCCCACACCTCACAAATAAAAAAAAAACTTTTATTCCACATAAGGTAATTTTTTATTTTCACTTGTCCTAGTCTCCATTAATGGAACTCTTTCTCTATGTGAATTAAAAATTCTTATTTTCTTTCTCTATGTGAATTAAAAATTCTTATTTTATCTCTTCCATCTAACTTGTCCTAGTCTCCATTAATGGAAATCTTCCCCATGTGAATTAAAAATTCACTTTTATTCCCATCCTCACACTATCCCATAGAAATAAATTTTTTATTCTTTCCTAATTCTTCCCAATGTGAATTTAAAATTCACAAATAATGGGAGTCATCCAATCTTATTGGTCAAATCTTAGCCTTTGATCTCTCTTATTCAACCCTCTTGTGACACAAGACTACAACTCCAATCCAAACCCTAATCCTCAAGCATCCCTAGCCATTGATCTAAACTTTTAATCCTCACCCTCCATCCTTTTACCAAAAATCTATAAATAGAGCCCTCATCGAAGCCATTTTCATCACTTCTTATTAGCATCCTTACCATACCCAAATTTCTATCTTCTCATATCATCCTAACATCATAATGCCAAAATCATTCCCCAATCTATAGCTCAATCTCATCTTGTCTTTATCATAGCCAATCTCCATCCAATCCATCATCAAATCCCCTATCATATTGTGTTGAATGTCAAAGAGCAATCCACATACACAATCATCCTCTTGGGTAAATCTAGGAGAGCTCTTGGGTGCACTCTCCTCGACCTTATCAAGGAGTGGGAGATTCTTCAAGGTATATCTTGTGTTTTTATGCATTTGGTATTGTTATTTTACCTTGATCTTTTCTCTTGTCTTCAATTATATTACCTATTATTATATTATACTATATTATTATAATTATGATAATGACTATGACGCTACAAAGGTAGGTACTCGCTACTACATGGCACTTATTTTTATTGCTAAGTTTAATACTTTCAAAGCGCTCATTCTAGGTTTTATGCCAATTCTTTGTAAGTCACCTTTGGGATGCTTATGCATTGATTATTATTGTAATGAAGCATTAAAAATGGTAGCAAAGGTGGCTAAGAAGTTTTTATTGGATTTTTTTGCTCATTGTTCTCTTGCCTATAAATAGGAGGCTTGGGATGGAAATAATTATCAACCACTTGATCATTTTGTACTTGCTCATTGGGAGTGGATCTTGGCTTAATTTTCTTATTGAGGAGATCTTGAGGAGTGAGGAGTGGGACGTTAAACTCTCATTCAGTTTTAGATTGGTCTCATGGGGATAACAACAATGGTTGCAGGATAAGGTCACATCTTGCATGGTTTCTTCCTTATACGATAGTGTTTATCTCTATATTAAGGCTCAAAGCTTGATATTTTATTATAACTAATTTGTTGCTTGAAATACATTAGGTTTAGTGCTTTGGAGGTTGAGTTTTTTATGAAAGTTTTTTTCAATGTATAATGTGTCTTTATATTTTGTGTGTGTGTGTGTGTGTGTGTTCATTCTTGTTATGTGTGTTTTATCATACTTGTTATATGTGCTTTATGTCAAAAATTTTCTAGAATTTATAGATCAACAATATGACTATGATATCTTTTCAATTATAGGGTTAATGTGAAACTATTTCGTACTATGGTTAATGTAAGAGAATGTCTATACTACCATGTACATTTGGTATCCATTTAGTATTATAATTTATTTATGATTTTGGTATTGGTAGTGCAAATTTCCTTTCATTTGGTATCAAGCCTAGTTTAGAGTTGAAGGAGAGGAAGTCTTCCTTGTGGTATTGACCCTTATTCAAGTGAGAGTTGGTTGCAACCGATCTTGTTTTAGGGACAATTATGGTGAGCACTTCAGAATGTAGTCACATAAGATCAATGAAACAAACTTCAAGCTTTGGAAGCTAATGTTGGAGGGTTTTCTTGATCATGATAAGATTGTAGATCATGTTACTAGTTTCCTTGAAGTTTATTCCTACACTATTGAAGTTGGTCATATGGTGGGCTAGAACTCATGTTGGTACTTTGGATGATTTTTTGGTTACATTGAGTTTATGGAATTGGTCATTGATGATTTGGAGGTTCCTAGAAAAACCCCTGGATACATGGTCATACAAAGGTTATGGATTTGGTCATACGGTGACCTGGAAGCCCCTAGACAACCTAGTTCTTTTGGTTGCATGTACTAGATGGAGGAGTTGGTCATGTAATGACTTCCAAAGCTCTTGGGTACACATATTTGGTGGAGGTTATGGAGTTTGTCATTTGGTATCTTGGAGCTTTGTGATAGGCCCTAGGTCCTTTTGAATGTATGTACTTGCATGTTGCAAATTCATGGTGTTTGGATCTACAGGTTACATATTTGTGATATTCTATTATTCAAAATGTGAATAGTTGGTTAAAATATTTACAAGTGTTTTGGATGTGTTAATTGATTTAGATTTACATGTATGCCTTTCACAAGTATGGTTTTGACATGTTTTATGTTTAATCAAAATATGTGATTTGTAAATCTATGCAAGATTATTTTTGGAGTGTAGTTCTAAGGGTTGTTCAAATGGAGATAATTTTAGTTCTATATCTATGCTTCTAGTATAGTTGGTTTATTAGTTTTTAAATTGAAAATATGTGGTCTTATAGAGCTATGGAAGATTATTTTTGAGATTATAAATCTTGAGGGTTTTTTAGATGGAATTTTTTAAAGATTTGTATCCATGCTTGTGAGCATGGTTAAAGACTTGTTTAGTAATATTTGGTTCTTGATTTACAATTGTACTAGAGTTGTGAATTTTAACATATTAGGTCTAAGGGTGATTTGGATCTGATGTTCATTTCATGAGAAGAATCTACATGGTGCCTTAGTTATGCTATTACTAGTGGAGAACTTTAAATCTACATGTTGACTTATTTGACTTATGCTGTTATATGTGATATATGTCAAAATGTTGCTAGAAATTATAGATCAATGATATGACTATGGAATATTTTCTTATAGGGTTAATGTGAAATTATTTTATACTATGGTTAATGTTAGAGAATGTCTATAATTCCATACATTTGGTATCCATTTAGTATTAGAATTTGTCTATGATTTTGGTGTTGGGATAAGTTGCCATTAACTTGCAATCCTAACCAATTCATGTGTCTCCAAAGTTCTTGGAATGTGTTCCCCAACACATTAGGACTTTGAGAGATTAATTATTTATTAATTATATCACTTTGACTTTTGTAATTAAGTTCTAAATGGATAATGTCAAACTTGGGCGCCCACTTTGAGATGGGAGCCATGAAGACCTTGTTAACTTCTCCTAAGTCTAAATTTAGAGTTTGATAACTCCTAGTGAGTGGGAGTTAGACTTGGGTATCCCCTTTTCATGGGGACTTATATTTAGACTTGGAGTTGTGCTTTTTTATGTACATTGAAAGGAAGCTAGGTGTGTGGAAATCACTTCCTACACTAATCTAATGAGGGGAGGAGAGTGTAAATTCAATTTTATCATTACAATTATAGATTATGTTAACCCACTAACAAAGATATGGCAGCAAACACATACACAAGAAAGTGAGACAGAAGAAGAGAGACACAAGATATATGTGGGGAAAACCCTTATGGGTGAAAAACCCCACACTCCAAAACACAACTCAAATGTATTACATAAATAGTGAAGGTTACAATACAATTACAGAGCCAATGCTCTTGTAGGAGTCTTCGACACTCGTATCTGGAGATGATCTAGTAGCATAATAGTACCTGTCAAACCTGTAATACTTCTCCTCTCAAAAGCACCTGTTTATATATCAAATATAAGGCAAATATGGCTCCACATAGGGATGGGCATCCAACATGGCCTCATGGCCCAAAACCCACACCTATGGACACTTGTCCAACTCTGTAGGATGCTCCTGACACTTGTTAAGTCACCCTATCCCAAGGAGGTCACTTATTTATGAAATGGGCCATGACAGATGCTCTTATGACTCTTACAACCTTCATAGAATCTACCATAGATGTCATAACTTACAGTTGTAAGAGAATCTGTCATACATAAGCTATAAATAGCATATTCTCTTACAACATGTCATAGTCCACCTTGGGGCACCCAAAGATGCCTTTTTCAAAGATGCTCTTCGACACATGTCTTCACTTGTCTTAGAATCTCCTATTTCCAACTCTTACATGTCATAACTTCGTCAGAGGAATCTGTCATGACTGTTACGGTCAATATTCCCTTACACAACATCCAAGATGCCGACACATGGCAAAATATTCCTACCACTAAGTGGGACGCCTATCTCCTCATGTGAGGACAAAAATACATGTGGTCATATGCCATATAGGATGACACATCACCATGCCAACTCCCACAATATGACAACATAGGATTTGCATCCAATTAATACAATAGGCAATTAATAAATAAATACAATGTAAAAATACAAGGAATTATCAAGGTTGAGACACCTTAATTCCCAACATTCTCCCACTTGTTGAACATGTTGTAAGAGCCAATAGAAACAACAGGATTTAATTGCTATAGGCCGAGAGGCCCATAGACTCTGAACACCATCTGAATTTATCTGTGCCCACTGGTTTCGTCAATGCATCTGCAACATTCTTCAAAGTATCTACCTTCTCCAAATTTACCTTCCCATCCTCTACCATGTCTCACACAATGTGAAACTAAACATCAATATGATTTGTTCTGGCATGGAAAGTTGGATTCTTCTCAAGGCAAATCATACTCTAACTGTCACAACTAATCGTAATCTGTCTTGCATCAACACCAATATCTCAACACAATCTCTTAAGCCAAATGTCTTCCTTACAAGCATGAGTTGCAGCCATGTACTCAGCTTCTGTAGTGGACAAAGCAACCACATGTCAAGTCACTTACTCATCCAACTAATTGCACCACCAAACATAGTGAACACATAGGCACTGGTGGATCTCCTGCTGTCAATGTCACCTACTCAATAAGAATCCACAAATCCATGAATACAAACTAAATGCGGAGGTCCTATAGCATTTCCATGATAGAAAATAGAATACTCGGAAGTAACCCTCAAATATTTGAACACTCGCTTAACTACATCCCAATGTACTCGTCCAAGATTAGCCATAAATCAACTAAGGACTCCCATTGCTTGGGCAATGTCTGGTCTTGTGCAGACCATGACATACATCGAATTGCCAACAGCACTAGCATAAGGTACTCTACTCATGTCCTCCACCTCACTAGGAGATTTTGGACAATCACTAACAAACAACTTTGTCCCCAATGAAATAGGAACACACAATGGTCTACAATCTTCCATGCTGAACCTGTCCAACACGGTCTTTACATATTTTGGCTTAACCAAAGTTTTCTATTAGCTCTGTCTCTTTTGATTTCCATTCCCAGAATGTACCTGGCTGCCCCAAGATTTTTCATCTCAAATTGTGCTGACAACTGAGACTTCAAATAAAAAATCATATTCTTACCATTCCCAATCAACAACATATCATCAACATACAATGCAATAATGAGAATGCGATCATTGTCAAATTTATAATACACACAATGATCTAATTTCAATCTCAGATAGCCAGACAAAGACTTCTTTAACTTGCAAACCAAATTTTCTTTACCTTTCTCTATGTAATGCTCTGGCTGTGACATGTAGATTTCTTCCTCCAAATCACCATGAAGGAAAGTTGTCTTCACATCCATCTGCTCCACCTCTAAGTCATAAGCTACTGCAAGAGATAATAAGAATCAAATGGATGTCAACTTTTCAATGGGAGAGAAAATTTCACCATAATCAATTCCCTCCACTTGTGAATACCCCTTCACAACCAATCTAGCCTTGTATTTTTCAACACTGCCATCTGTACCGAATTTCTTCTTGAACACCCATTTGCATCCAACGGGTTTCCGTCCATCAGGCAGAGGCACCAAGTCCCATGTTTTATTCTTTTTCAAAGAAGCCATCTCATCTTCCATGGCCTCCTTCTAGGAACCTGCATCTTTCATGCCCATAGCCTCTTTCACAGTTCTAGGATCATCAGTGTTAGTAAGTAAAGCAAAAGCACAACTAGAATAAAGTAATGAATAACCAAACCTATTAGGTTGCTTTCTCATTCGTGTAGACCTCCTCAATGGCTGAGGTCAAGGTTCTGCTTCTTCTTCTGAGCTTTCAGAGCTACTAGAGCTCTCCTCATCATCAAGTCTCACAAGGTTTGTCAATTCAGTCTTCTCAGGGGTAGAAGGAAACTGAACCACATCTTCTTTCTTTTATGTCTGTTCTAGCTATAAAAAAATGGAAGAAGGTGTTAGCTCTCTGAAGATAACACTTTTGCTATACAACACTTTTTCAGCCACAGGATCCCAAAGCTTGTATCCTTTCACACCAACACCATAGCCAATGAAGATACACTTAACAGCTTTGTTCTCCAATTTAGACCGTTTCTCCCTAGGCACATGTGCATAGGTCTCACAACCAAAAACATGAAGATGTCTAACTGAAGGCTTCTTACCAGACCACACCTACATAGGTGTCTTACCAATAAGAGCTGATGTAGGAGATCTGTTTACCAGATAGCAAGCAGTGGCTACAGCTTCAGCCCAAAACTTTTGTTCGAGGCTTGCTCCACTAAGCATACTCCTATCCTTCTCCATCAGTGTCCTATTCATCCTCTCTGCAACTCCATTTTGCTGTAGGGTGTATAGAGTTGTCTTATGCCTTTCAATCCCTTGCTCTTTATAGAACTTATCGAACTCTACTGAACAAAACTCACCATCGTTGTCAGTTTTTAAACTCTTAATCTTTTTACTAGTCTAATTTTTAGCAAAGGCTTTAAACTCTTTAAACTGACTAAAGACTTCAGTCTTGCTTTTGATAAATTAAACCCATGTCCTTCTATTGTAATCATCTATGAAAGATACAAAATATACAGATTTGGAAATCAAAGGAACATTAATAGGACCAAACACATCAAAATGAATAAGATCCAATACACCAAAAGACTTGTGAGAACTAGAGTAAAACTAAACATGGTTTTGCTTTCCATAAATGCAATGTTTGCAAAAGTCAAACTCGAGATTACAATCATTTAACCCCTCAATGAAGTTTTTCTTTTTCAAGGTACGCAGATCCTTCTCACCAATGTGGCCATATCTCAAATACCATAACATAGTCTTTTTAGCAGGAAGTTTAACTTCCAAAGCATGTGCATTACCATCAAAACTAGTTACAACAGATTTCTTCACTTCTCATTCAGATGGTGGGGATGAAGTGACTGCAGCTCTTTTCTTCGAGTCAGAAGAACTATTGCACTAATTAGTGCATGCCTCTAGCTAAAACAAAGTACCTCTCTAAGTACCCTTCGCAAGCACCATAGATCCTCTAGTCATCTTGCATCCATCCTTCAAAAAGACAACCTACACACCTGCATCATTCAACATACTTATAGAAAGAAGGTTTCATGCTAGGCCTAGGATGTGGATAACCCTAGTGATCCCCTTCACTCATCCATTAGGGAATTAGATTGAAACTCTTCCATGACCAACAATCTTTAGATGAGAATCGTCACTGAGGTACACTCTTCCACCATCAAACTCTTCATATTTTGTAAACTAGTCTCGATGCGAGGTCATGTGGAATGATGCACCAAAATCAATCAACCACATATCATCAGATGCATGGGTGGCCAGGGCTGCGATGAAGGCATCACCATCATCTTGTGACTTGTTAGAATTTGAATCAGGAGCATTCTTCTTCTTCTTTTTTTCTCCTCTTTGCATTCCTTCCGGAAATGCCTGGTTTTGCCATAGTTCCAATAGAGAGACTTGGACTTTCTAGGAGATTTGGATCTCCAATGGGATTTGGATCTACCCTTCTGATCTTTCTTGTCCTTCTTTTTCCCTTTCTCCTTGGGTCTTCCACGAACCATAAGAGCCTCTTTGGATGCCTTAGAAGATGTTCTCCACATCTCTTCAGATAACAGCGAAGATACCACTTCATCCATTGTGAAAGTGGATGTGGTGCTCCCGATAGCCATCACAAGATGATGCCATGAGTCCAACAAAGAACAAAGCAAGGTCATACAATGATCCTCCTCCTCCGTCTTCAAACCAATTGATGTCAATTAAGCAATTAACATGTTAAAGGCATTTAGGTGATCTGCAACAGATCCTCCATCTTCAGAGAATACTTCTTTCTCAGAAAAAGTTTGTTCACCAGGGATTTAGCCTGATAAACATCACCCAACTTCTTCCAAAGGTCTTTTGTGCTTTTCTCCTCATGGACATTTAATAAGATAGAATTAGCTAGATTGAGTTTTATGAGACCCTTAGCCTTTCAATCTTTGAGATCCCAATCAACCTGTGCCATAACAGCTGGTTTTACACTGGATACTGTTTCCCATAGGTCACAATCAACAAGCATGTCTTCCATCTTAAGTTTCTATAACTCAAAATTAGTGCCATTGAATTTCTCCACCTCTAATCTTTCAGATGTGGTTTCCATCTCCTTCCTGCAACAAGATATAGAATACTCTACATAGACTCCCACTCAACCTAAGATTAGCTCAAAAAACCCTACCCAACAACTAGGACCAAAGGTGATCAAGCTCTGATACCAACTGAAAGGAAGCTAGGTGTGCGGAAATTGCTTCCTACACTAATCTAATGAGGGGAGGATCTCGTACAAATTCAATTTTATCCTTATAATTACAGATTATGTTAACCCACTAATAGAGATATTGAAGTAAACACATACACAAGAAAGTGAGATAGAAGAAGAGAGACACAAGATATATGTGGGGAAAACCCTTACGGGTGAAAAACCCCACACTCCAAAACATAACTCAAATGTATTATGGAAATAGTGAAGGTTACAATACAATCACAGAGCCAATGCTCTTGCAGGAGTCTTCGACACTTGTATCTGGAAATGATCTGGCAGCATAACAATAACTGTCAAACCTGTAATACTTCTCCTCTCAAAAGCACTTGTTTATATATCAAATACAAGGCAAATATGGCTCCACATAGGGATGCACGTTCAACATGGCCTCATGGCCCAAAACCCATGCCTATAGACACTTGTCCAACTATGTAGGATGTTCTTGACACTTGTCAAGTCACCCCATCCCAAGGAGGTCACCTATTTCCAAAATGGGCTATGAAAGATGCTCTTACAACTCCTACAACCATCATAGAATCTATCATAGCTGTCATAACTTACAGCTATAAGAGAATTTGTTATACATAGGCTATAAATAGCATATTCTCCTACAACATGTCATAGTCCACCTTGGGGCGCCCAAAGATGCCTTTTTCAAAGATGCTCTTCGACACATGTCTTCACCTATCATAGAATCTCCTAATTTTGACTCTTACATGTCATAACTTTGTCATAGGAATTTGGCATGACCGTTATGGTCAATATTCTCTTACACAACATCTAAAATGCTGACACATGGAAAAATATTCCTACCACTAAGTGGGACGCCTATCTCCTCATGTGAGGACAAAAATACATATGGTCATATGCCATGTAGGATGACACATCACCGTGCCAACTCCCACAATATGACAACATAGGATTTGCATCCAATTAATACAATAGGCACTTAATAAATAAATACAATGTAAAAATACAAGGAATTATCAAAGTTGAGATACCTTAATTCCCAACATACATGAGTGGATAATGTTGAGACACCTTGCATGGATATAATGTTGGGGTTAACTACAATGTCAGAGATGCATGAATTGGATATTGCTTGCATGTGGTCAGAATAGGTTGCATGGACTTGTGGCACATGTTTTTGCATGTAGCTTGCATATACTTGCACGTTGTTGCATGAACTGCTCATATGGACTTGCATGTTGTTGCACGTCACTCCTATGGACTTGTATGACCTTGCATGTTGTTGTATGTCACTTGCATGTGCCTGCATGTTGTTGCATGTGCTTACATGTTATTGCATGTCACTCCTATGGACTTGTATGACCTTGCATGTTCTCGCATACCAGTTATATGACCTTGCATGTAGTTGCATGTCAGTTTTGTGAGTTTACTTGCAGAACACTCCAACTCCAGAAACTTGTAGGATGATACATCTTAGTGATTCAAGAAATGGGTATCAGTTGCATGTTGTTGAAAATGCTTGCATGTCAATTGCATGTCAGTTTTAAGATATTACTTGCAGGACACTCTAACTCCCAAAATTTGTAGGATGGTACATCTCAGTGTTTTAGGTAATGGGTATTAGTTGCATGTTGGATCCAGTGTTTACATGTCACTTGCATGTATAGAACAAGATAATTCAGAATAACCTTGGGGACATTGATCTTGCATGTTGTTTGCATGAAATTGATGTGTATTGATCACTTCAATCAATAGAAAGTCATTGTGCAAATATGGACGCCCAATTTGAAGACTTTTTGTTGTTTCTTTTATTTGGTGATATTTTTGATGTTGGCATGACTATTTTTAGCCATCTTGGGCACCCACATCATGAAGGGGTAGTTAACTCAAAGCTTGGACATTGTTTGAGTTTAGTCTTCTCAATTTAGAGTGCTTGGTTTTTGCATGAGCTTTGGAAGCTATGTTATCAATTACAATGTATTGTATTTTTAGTTTCAAGCTTTTGAATTAAGAAGCTCTTGAATTAAATGAATCTTCTTGAATTAATTGAAAACCCCATACATTTTCTAGAGAGTTGATTTGAGAAAAAAAGACTTAGAAGAAAAATAAAAATTTTTTTTGTAAAGACTTAGAGAAAAAAGCAAGAAGCTTTTTTGTGAAGTGCATCAAGGACTTAGAGGAATTTTAGTATTGAATGTAATCTTTTCCAAAGAGATTTAATACAAGCAGAAAATATCTTTGAGTGTGGAGTTTTTTACCAAAGGGTTTCTCCACGTAAATACTTTGCAAGCTTCTTCTCTTCTATTCTCTTCTCTTCTACATTGGATTGAAAGTGCAAATCACTTGTTCATTAAAGGTTACAGATTAATATTTATTTCATCTTTGCATACACAAAATTTTAAAGTTTATAGTAGCAGGTCTACCTTCATTTTCAACATTTGCTATCAAAGCTAACGGTTCTGTAAAGTAAGGGACACCTTTCTCTTAAAGTGTTGAAGGTTTTTTGGCTACAGTGGGAGCTTTGTTTTTGTAGGTTTTGCAGATCTGTGATGGAGATTGTATACAATGGGTTCTACCTCTCGTATGGATGTTGAGAAATTCAATGGATCAGGCTAAAAGATGTGGAAATTGGAAATGGAAGATCTCTTGGAAGAAAAAGAACAATGGGTTGCTGTTTCAAATGAAAAGAATCCCTCTACAACTATGAAAGATGAAGAATGGTTGAAACTTGATAAAAAAACATGAGGAACCATAAGGTTGTGTCTTGCAAATGTCACCCTCTTAAATGTTTCTACTGAAGCTACAACATACAAGCTATGGAAGAAGATAGGTGATATTTATCAAACCAAAAGTTTAACAAATAAGTTATACCTCAAAAGGCAGTTGTATTCATTAAAAATGAAGAATGGAGATTCTGTTACAAACTATTTGAATGCATTTAATTTGATTATAAGTCAACTTGCATCTGTAGATATTAAGCTAGATGAAGAGGATAAATGTATCTTATTATTATGTTCTTTACTGGAGTCTTGGGAAAATCTAATTGTTGCTATCAGTAGTAGTGCTACAGATCCAAAGATGGACAATCTCATTGCTACACTTATTTCAGAAGAAATGAGAAGAAAGTCCAAAAATGGTGGTGTGATCTATGAAGTCAAAATGAAAGCCAAAAACACAAATCAAGTGCAAAAACAAATGACAAACCTTCACATGTGACCCACAAATCCAAGATAGGGTGGAAGGAGTTGCACCCAAAACTACTTAGATTTACCCAATAGATGAATGTGGATTGCTCTTGCTTTCAACACAATATGTTGAGAGATTGAAGGATAGATTGATAGGTTGGATAGAGATGAAAGATAAGGCTAGAGTGATTTTGGCATTATGATAGTATGATGAGGAGATTTGAGAGAAATTTGGGCATAGTTTGGATGCAAGAAGAAGTTGTCCCCCAAATGGCTTAGAGAAGGTCTCATTTATAGATTTTTGGAAAATGGATGGAGGGTGAGGATTAAAAGATGAGATCAAGGGCTAGAAATGGTTGAGAGTTAGGGTTTGGATTGGAGTCATAGCCTTGTGACAAGTGTCACAAGGGTAGTGGATGAGAGAGATCAAAGGTTGAGATTAAGTCAATGAATTTGGAGGGCTCTCATTATTTGTGAATTTTAAATTCACATGGGGAAAGGTGTGGAGGATAAAAATGAATTAAAAATTTATTTTTAGGAAGAGTGGATATGACAAGTGAATTAAAAATTCAACTTATGGGGGAGTGTGAATTAAAAATTCACTTTTATGTGGAGATGTGAAGGTTGAAGGACACATGTACACTTACATGTGTAAGAGGGTAATAAATGAGTTGTAAGGGAGATTTGACCCTTTGAATAAAAAATTAATTTTATTCAAAGGTGTGTGGGAGGATGGGATAAGCAAGGTTAATTAAGTGTTTATCTTAATTAACTTAGTTCTAGGGGATATGTAGGCTAGGGTAGATTGATTAAATAATTGCTATTTAATCAACTAGGCTAAGTTTAGGCTGATTAGTAGGGTAGATTGATTAGATAAGAATAATTTATCTAATTAATAGGGATTAGGGAGATGGACAAATTAGATAAATAAATATTAGGAATATTTATTTAATAAATGAGGATATAGTTATAAGGTATAGTGATAAATTAAGTGAATTAATTGAAAACAAAAGATAGATGATAGATGGTTAGGGATAAATTAATTAAATAAAATGAATTTATTTAATTAATAGGAGGGATAATTGGTGTAGGGGTATGAGAAATTGGTTTGCAGAGCAAGTCAATTTTAGGTGTCTACATTTGCCCCTCTTTGAAATGGTGTTGCGGCTAAGTAACATTATTTCAAAGAAGTTAAAATATAGAGTTGGATTGGATAAAAAAGATTTTGGTTTAGAAGAATAGGGTAAGGTTTAGGGATGATTGGTACAGGGGATGCCCCCTCGAGAGGACATGCGGGTTACAAGAACATGGGTGTGCTCTTGAAATGGATGAAGCGGATTGGTTGAAATGGTTGGAGGATAAGGAGTGAGATGAAATATTGATGATGTTGGGTAGATGATTAGATGATAGATGGATTGGAAAATGGATTATCATTGTGTTGAACATGATTTAGAGCAATCCTAGGTTTGATATAGCAAATTGGATATTTTCACCAAGGTATAGAAGACCAGGGTGATGATGTTTATCCAACATTTGCATGGACTAGACACATAGACAAAGGGATGATCTCATGTATGCCCAAGATAGTACAACCTTGTCTAGATGAGGGAAGGGGACTCATAGCATAAGTCCTTAGTACACAAAAGGTATGATGAACCTTAGATGCATAAGGAGATCAATATGCTAGAATCGACCCTTTGATCCACATGATATAAATACTAGCTTGGAGTAATGAAACCAACTCACAATCATAGCATACGAAAGAAAGACTATGCCCCATTCTAGATGTTTTCACCACATACCATGATATGGTGAGATCAAGGCAGTTTTGATGTGATCTTCGAATAGGACAAAAGATAAAAAATCAAATATGAAAAGACCAATGAACCAAACAAATAACCATTGTATCTCTTGTCAAGATGGATGATGATAGGATAGATTTTGCCTATCGTAGGAACGATATATCCTAAGGCAGGAATCGATTGATGTTTGGATCATGCCTAGTTGATTTCGTAAGATTAGCTCAAGATATGATGGTGACAAGTTGTGGTTGATGTTGATTTGATAGTTGATGACTTTGATTAAGGGACAATGCTTTGATAGGTAATGTGATGCTTGGGATATTACATTTGGATCTAGTGTAAGGTCAATGGGTAGGGACCATCCAAGCAAGTTGGATGGGTGCATCTTATGTACCTGAGTACTAGAAACTTCCTTTGTATTCTAGACTGCCTACATACCCTATATCCATGGGATCAAGGCACATTAAGATGCAGGTGGTGATGATATGTAGTTCTAATTTGTGATGGTGATGTGGGATGATTGAGGATAGATGTGATGATGATGAGATGATGATGGAATGATGTTAATTTTGGGATGGATATTTTTGGGATTTTATAGATTTTTTGAGTTTTTGGAAAGGGCATGTTTTATTAAGATGGTTGCATTGGATTTCGTTTGGATAGCCTTTGTGCTAAATACCAATGACAAGGGAACACCAAGTCTAGAGGTGAAGGTGATGGGGTTAGATAGGGGGATTGGTGATGAAACGATAATGGATAGGAGATTTGATAAATGGATAGATACATGAGGATAAGGGGTAGGATGGGGGATAAAGGATTGGGTAGGGATACATGATAGATGGATGGGGGGTTTGGCAGTGGGAAGTGATATAGAGGAGATTCATGATAGATGGATTGGAAGATAGAGATAGGGATGCAAGATAGATGGATGGGAGATGGGGATAAGGATTTTCTCCAAGGGCTAGGTTGCAAGGAATCATATGCCCCAATGCTTAAGGAATTTTGCATGATGGGTTCACGTTTGAATGGATGGACTTTGTAGTAGATGGATGCAGGATATGCTTGAATAGGGAGCATGCTGAAAGGTGTCCAAAGCATGTTTTTTTGATATTTTGCCCCTTGTCTTTATCAAGATCTAAGGAGGGGGATATAGTGGATAGAATGGATGGGGAATGATAGGATAAATAGAGGATGGTGGATAGGAATATGATAGAATAAATAAGGGATAGTGGATAGGAATATGATAGGGTAAAGATAGATGATGGATAGGATAGACAAAGGATGTGGATGAAGGGCATGATTTTGCCCCCAAGTGTAGGGATACAAAAATGGATGGAGAAGGGGTTACACATGATGCCCACAAGGGGTTTTCATCATGGTACTTTGCCCAAGGCGCCACGAGAAGTGGTTTTCACCATTGGATGGATTTTTTCTCTTTACTATTTTCTTGATTTTTTTTTTTTTTGCTTTTTTTATGGAATGGGGACTCTAGTGTCTGTTTCCATAGCAAGGAGAAGATGGTTCCATGTTGAATAGCATTATGGATGATGATTGCATGGATGTCGGTAGCTAGGAGAAGATGGAATGGATGGTAGATAATGGATTATGATGTGGATTATGTGGATTATGATGGGGATTATGCAATAGCATGGACCATAGGAATGTGATGGGGAAGATATGTAGGATAGTGGATGAGAGATGGAGAAATGGGGGTATGTGGGAATGTCAAGTGGTGGAGGGGAACCAAGACCAATGGGTGCGCACACCGTGATGTATTTGGAAGCTTGTACTTTGGATGTGGAGTTGGGAGTAATGGGGATCAAGATGGGGGATTTTTGGATGGTCGATTTGGGGTTTTAGGGACCCAAATAGACTTAGGATTTATGGGATTTTTAGATGGGGAGTGAGATGTTTGGGAGTTTGGAGTGGATTGGGAGGTGGATGCCTCATTTGTTTTGATTGATCTTTGCTTAGGGACCCACACCATTTTTGTTTTTGCTTTTTCTTTTAATGGTGGCAGTTTTGACATCCTTTTGGATTTTTCATTTTGATTGGAAGGGATAACATTTTTAGGCTTTTGTGCTTTATGAGTTGGGGCATTCAAATTATTACTTTTGAATCCCATTGATTTGATGGGAGCTTCATGATTGGATGATGTGTTCTTTTGTTGGTCTTGATTGGGGATTTTAGGGGATTTATGGGTGGAATGGTTAAAAGTGGATTTATGGATAAATGGATGAGGAGATTCGAGGATGGTGATATTAGGGAGGATGGGAGGATAAGAGGATTTGTGGATAGGGATGTTGGGAGTTGGTAGGATAGGAAATAAAGTGGATTTAATAGGAATATTTGGAGTTGGAAGTAGTGGAGGTAAATTTGATGGAGGAAAATGGATGGTCACATGCTTTTGCAAATGATATGATGATGGAGGAGGGATGGCGACATATGCTTTGGGGGTGCAATGAGATGCACCATGTTTGGGATTGGATGAATGAATTTTGGAAGGTGTGTGGGTGGTACCAACATGTTTAGATTGTTTTTCTTGGGGTGTGTAGCCAAGGCCATGTGAGGATGGATGGAATGTGGTGTGGATGGGCTCCAAGATGCCTTGTTAGTGAAGGCCTAAGCCTTTTCCTTGATAGTTCATGTGTTGGAGCATGCAGCATGCAATGGGATGTTTGGTGCTTTGGAAACAAGACGCGAGTCCATTATTTGTTGGAGAAGGATAGGCGGTGGATGGAAGTTGTTCACCTCCTATGAGGGAGTCACCACGGATGAAGGTGCTTTTTCCAAGTGAATAGGAGGATGGATTTGAGATGAGATTGGTTGATGGAGGTAAAGGATTAATGGGGGATGGTGAAGGGGTGGTAGAAGATGGTGTAGGATCAATAAGTTGATCAATAGATGGGAGAGGATTGGGGATGGGATTAGATAGGATAGTTAGATCTTGATTAGGAGAAGGGGTTGATATTTCAACATGCTTTGGATTTGATTCTTGACATGGCTCGTGTACTTGGATAAAAGTGGGAGTGACTTGGATAGATGTGGTGGGTGCTTGGATGGATGTGATAGGTGTTTGGATGGATGTGATAGGTGCTTGACTTATGGGTTCTTGAACATGGCTGCATGATGGTTCTTGAGTTATGACAAGAGATTGTTCAAGAGGTTTGGTGGGTATTGGATTGCATGAGGGTGTTTGATTCCTTGCTAATAGCCAATGGATGGTATCCTTCATGAGTTTATGGGTTGAAGAACAATGTAATGGATGGATAATGATGGTGGATGGTGTAGGAATAGGATTGGTGTTACATCCCTCTTTTTGGAAACAATTATGCTATTCACTTTCTTGCAAATTTTAGTGATATATTATGTTGTGGACGACATGGAAACTGATGATTTATTTTACAAAAGTTGTTATATGAAATTATGGAATCTAATGATTATGATCAATATGATATTGTAGACTAAATATCTTCTTGTTAAATGCAATGATGTTTTGGATATATTATGATGTGATTAGGAAGATAGGTGCTTTGACCACAAAAGTGTATGTGAGACTGTCATTGCAGGAACAGGTGGACCGTGTTCGACAGGAAGAGAAAGTATCTTCGAGAGAGTATAGACTCTGGAAATTAACCATGGGTGTTTGTTAATGAGAATGCCAAACAGGTAGATAAACATTGGAACCATCAAGTTAGTCTTGTTTGTCGGTTGGGTTAGTTAACTAGATGTCGACGGCTGAGGATAAAGTGTAACATCTTAGTCAAAAATCGTCATATAGAATCTTGGAGTCGTCGATGTCGTCATAAGTTCTCCATAGCAAGTCAACTTATATAGACGTTTAATATTTCGTTTATAAGTAATTAAATGAACCTTATTGTGGTGAAATTGTAAATCATGTCTCGTAGTCGAAAGATGCGAGAAGTCGGCTTTGTGCATCTAACAATGTAAGAAACTCGTTTGCATTACGATCAATCTGTCATGATTGTCGTAAAACGCATCGAACTTGTGTTGTGAATTTATTCCTTTCTTGTAGATCGACGAATGTCGATTTGAAGCCATAGCGTGAAATAATTTATTATGGTCGTCATTTAGCGTGAGTCTTTTCTTCTAGATTTGACCGCGAGTTGTTGTCAATCTAACCATGAGTTTTCTTAATAAGATGGTCTTTATCTCTTTTCCTTTTTAGCCAAAAAGTTGCTCTAGACACTTCTTAACCGTCGTCTTGTCAAGTTTAACTTCACTTTCAGCTTTTAGTTGCTTTTGGAGAATTAGATGCTTTGTGTTCAAGTGAGATTTGGTCAACGAAGTCCTCACCATGAAGGGATCTGTCTCAATGAGTTAAATGTTTACCATAGTAATCCATGAACCTTTGGGCCTATGCATGCCATCATGAAGTGTGTCTTTATGCAAGCAAATGTGTGATGTAGTGATGCCAAGCGTGTTGTATGTCTTGCAAGAATGGCTTAGATTATATGCCATGTATTCTCTTCTTCCCTTGATATTCATGTTGATTGTTAAGTTGCGCAACCTCAACATGTAGTGTACTATGTCCATCAAGAACTAATATCTCCCTTTAACGCAACATTATTAAAACCATTTTCCATTCAAATCTTTATGCTTAGCCTCATTATGTGAGCTTGGATTCCTCTTCACCGTGGAGTTAAGGTAATGGAACGTGGGCGGTTAAGATAGGTTTAATTGCAAATTAATGGCAGATGCCATCATCATGATAGGGTGAAGGCTTCGGTTTTGTGATTGTGAAGAATCATAAACTATACCGCAGAAAACTATGGAGTTTTTCCCATGCAAATTGGAAGTTATGCGGAGTGGTAGTTACAAATGAGAGGGAAACTTTAATGGGAGATTCCTTCGCGAGGTGAAGAGAGAGAGGAGTTTTTGTTAGAGGCCGTCGTGGGATTATGGAGAGGGAGATATCGATGGAGAGTGTAGAGGCTGCAAAGTAAGAAGAAATAAACGATAGTTGTTGTTTGTTGGAGGCCTTCATTGGAGAGGGAGAAGGTAGTTAGAAGGAGTAGTGGGCGAGTAAGTGAGATACTCCTGTCGGGTAGGAAGATAGGCGAGGTATGCCTTGGAATGTGTAGATCGTGAGGTAGAAAGAGGGAGAAAATCAGGGGTAAGGAGAAGAAATAGTAAGGAGACTGCCGTGGTGTGTAGGGAAGGAAAAACAACAGAGAGAGAAACGGAATTCATTTTACTTCTGCATCGTGGAAAGGGTGAGAGTTTTTGGTAGAAGTTGGCAAGCGTGAGTGAGGGAGAAGTGGGAGATAGTAAGAAGTGGGAGAGACAGGAATTGGAGGAGAGTTTGTCGTTGTCTTGAGGAGAGAAACAGTAGAGAGAGAACGATGGAAGCTTCTGTGTAGTGATCGGCAGAGAAGATTATTGTGGTAGCTTGTCTTCGTCGTGAGTTGTGTCCGGCAGAGAGGAGGATAGCTTGGAGTGGACTATCATTGTGTTAGAGGGAGATAGAGATAGTTTTGTAAACCAGAGGAGGACGACTAGCCAAAGGGGAAGTGGAACTTGCCGCAGTAATCTCTATCTCTGTCAATAGGTTCTTTTCCTTTTTCTCTTCTATTTCTCAGTATAGACCAGTGAATGTGTCTCTTTTGTGCAAGAATAAATATGTTGCAATGAAGCGAAAGTGAAGACAATGTCTTCTACTTCGAATTTGTGTGAGGTTAATCATTATAAATGCTTCATTGCTGTCTTATGGTAATAGAAACCTCATAAACATTAATACTGCTGTCTATTAGTGTCCAAGAACTTAGAAGATAGATTATTACCTCTCATGGTTGACGTGGTATGATTTTAGAACATAACCCTCAATATGCATTCATCTAAGAATGATCACCGCATGATACAACTGTAAACTACAGACTTCAAACCGTCGGCAACGATGTAAAATATTAAGAGTTTCCTTTATGACTGAGATATCAACGTAAAATTACCCTTAGAGTACTTGAAACAATAGCTCCATTGTGAGAAATCACGTTGCTCCTTGTGCATGTTGTGTGGGAGATTAAAACCATAGATTTAAAGCAAGTTTGATGTAAAATTTAATGTGTTTGATAGCCGAAGTTGTAGTTGCAACCAGCTTGAGACGTTTTCCTCTTTTATCTTTTGTTAGAGGTCGACCACATGTTTGGTCATCTCTAAGGTCATAAGAAAGAGTCCAAATCTTTCATTGTTTTATTTTGCGATTCTTACCTCAATAATTTATGTGAAATTAATTGACTTGGAAAGCGAAGTAGGGAGTTAATGTACTTGTGTCGAAAACCGTCATGGTTTTGTAACGAGCATGTAGAGTGGGAAAACCCACATTTTGAATCTAGATTACGTTGCATGCGACGATGCTAGTATCATTTTGTAGGCCTTAAGAGTCTAGAACCCTTGAATTTTGGGATAGCGGGAAATTAGTTTAGATTCTTGAGTGTGTTGTGCAAACATGGAAACCGAGTAAACAAGTGTGAAACCACTTAGGAGTGGGTGTTAATAATCAAGGTTTTTACATGAATATGAGTTCATGAAACTATGAACTCAGAAATATAGTAAATGTTGTGCCATGCACTATTTTAGGAGGAAATCCTAAACCCTTGAGGTCATCAAGGTCGTTAATTGGTTCAAACTATACAAATAGGAAACTGTAGGATTTTGATCAGTTCAAGTCGAGTAGGGTGGGTGAACCAAGTTTATGCATTCTTAGAATGCTAATTAAAAACAAATCCTTTGGCCAAGGTGGTGTACTATCCTCAAGTGCATTGAACATTCACCATAACTGGATGGCATTTCTTGTGGAGTGTTGTGCATGACTAGAGGGTATCTAGGGATCTGCACAATAACAAGACACGTAGGTTACAACACTAGAGCTCAGATGGCAAACACCGATGGTTATCCTAAGTCTATCCTCTTGAGTACGGTAGGGCCACTTCCGGTTAGGAAGGAGTGCGGGAGACCGATGGTTTGTGGTTGGAGGTTAAGCTCCTTGAAGATACTTTCTCTTCCAAATACTGAGGAATGCCGAGTCTTGAATGTAATGGGTCGACAATCGAGATGCATGTTAATGGTATGTTTCCAACATTTGTTTGCTTCAAGAAAATTTCAATTGTTAGAAAACAAAGTGTTTAATGTATATCATTTCTTTCAGTTTTATGAAAATGAGATCATGTTTATGATAAAATGAAAAATGTTCTATTGGATTATAGATAAGTTTATTTTGTATTTGATTACCTTGTAAAAAAAAAAAATTACCTTTGTGAAAACCTAGTTTTTCTCGTCAATTCAGATATGTATGTTACAATTGGGATTGGATAGGGGGGTGATGGGATTAGGTAGTAATGGTTCTTGGATGGGTTCAAGGATGGGTGTTGGACTAGATGGTGGTGTTGGAGGGGTGGAGGATTTGGGTGATTCCATTGCTTTTCTTGGTGATGTTCTTTGGAGGAATTCCCACAAGGATTCTTTGGATATTGTGGGCTTAGGATTTGGAAGATTTGATGGTGGATTGGGAGATACATAGGGTGATGGATTAAGATTGGAGGAACATTGTGTTGGGGGGGTTGGGATTGATAGATTGTAAGGTAGGTAGGTTGATGGATTAAGGTTGATAGGATGGGGATTAGAGGATGGGGGATTTGTATGGGGAAATGGTTGTTGATATAAGGTTTGGATTTCAAAGATAAGGTGTGCTAGATTGGTGTTCCCTTGATCAAAGTTAGCATGACAAAGGTTGGGGGATGGATAAGGTGAAGGTATTGATTGGTTGGATAGGTACGATGGCATGGATGTGTAAGGAGATGGAGATTGATATGAGGGTAAAGGTTGAAATGATGAAGGTTGATATGATGGAAGTTGGTATGAGGTTGATGGCGTGGATATGTAAGATGTAGGTTGGTATGAAGGTTGAAAGAATGAAGATTGATGTGATGTGGATGGGGATGATGTGTAGGGTGTTTGTTGATATGATGAAGGTTGGGTAAGGGCTTGGGATTCCCCAATGATGAGGTGTGTTAAGGGTATATCTATAATGTCATTTTTGTATTTTTCCTTAGCATTAGGATCCATGTTCTCATAGATTTTTCTAAGTCTTTGTAATTGTTGCATTGCTACATAAGGATCCATTTTGTGGGAGAGATATGAGATGAAATGGAGGATAATGGATGATTGTGATGTTGGGAATCAAATTTCAAGACCTTAGGATGATTTGATTTGCTTCAAAAGATGGATGATTCTCTATACTTAAGGTGGGCTAATGACACTTAAGTAATAGAGTTGATTTGGGTTGATTGGATTGGATGATCAATTAAGGTCTTGATTTTTTGGTGGGGTTGATTTAGATTTTGGATTGGGATGAAAGTAGTTAGGATGTGATTTGTCTTGGAATGATTGGATTATATGTAATGACTAGGATGATGAAAGATGAAGATGTGACTAGGATGTGCTTAGGGATGATTGGGATTGAGGTTGATTTGACAAGAATGGAGATAATGATGACGTGTAATGATTAGAATGATGTTGTTTGGATAATGATTTAGATAGAATGATGATGATTTGATGATGTAGAGTGACAAGGATATGATTAGGATTTATTTAGGATGACTTGTATGTGATTAGGAATGAAGTGGCTAAAAATGAGTGATTCGGATGAATGTGATTGGATTTGAATGTGTTGGAAGAATGAGTTGAATGACTTGTCTTATGTGTTTGGTGTTTAGCTTGATTCGGCAATGTTCAATCAAATGATCACACATGTACAATCATGAATCACTCATGCAAGACACATAAGAAATTTGGAATTTGACTTTGAATGAATGTAATGATGATTAAACAAGCACACGTGGAAGACACATCAACAAGCCCTAATGTCTAGTCAATTAGGGTATGTCCAATTAGGTCTTAGGCTATCTATTGCGCAAGGTTGACTAAGGAATTGAAAGCAAAATCCTATTACATAGCCGGAAGAAAGGGGTAACCCACCCTTCACCTTCACTTCCCAAAGGTATAAAGTTCTTTGGGGCTTAGCCAAGAGTGACAAGATTCCAACTCTCAATGAGAGTGTCTTTTGATTCAGCCTCGATTGAGGTCGTCCCTAGGGGTGATGAAATCCCCTAGTAGGCCTCCTAGGAAAAAGTAAACAAAAGAAAATCAAGTGAGGTGTTTTTGATCTCCAAGATCACCTGGTGGCGCGAGGAGAGAGCATACACACACACACTTTATTCACACTTGCAATGGTTAATTGCCCTTAGAAATTGAAATGTGAGGAAGACAAGTCAAGAAATGGTTCTTTTTATAGCCCAAGTCCAAATGTGTGATGAAGACACTTGTTGATTTTATGCCCAAGTTGAAATATGTATGCAAACAATGATTCATTTTATGTCCCAAATTGAAGTGTGTTTGCAAACCAAATTATAAAGAAATGAGAGATAGAATGAGTGCACCTGATTATTTCACTATCCAAGCTACTGTATATGTTGTTCTTGATGTTGTTCCAGCCCCGTAAGATCACCTGCAAGTCACAAAATTGAAAACGAAGCAAGTAGACTTGCCAAGAAGACCATTATGAAAAAATCAAGAATCTGATAGAATCTAATGAAAATGAACTAATACAAGAAAATAAATTGCATGACTAGATTCTATGCAAAATTCTATGCAATTTGAAAAAAAAATTCGCAGAAAAATGATGAAATATGCAAAAGTTATGCTCAATTGAAGTTTAAATGCAAGTTGAGCTTTGATTGTGAAAAAATGCTGCAAAACGGTATAGTCACCTAACAATTTCTTCACAACTGCCTAGTGCTCAGATTCCTCTTTCCAAAAACTATTCATTCACAAAAATTTATCACCGTATGCCCAAGTTATGATCAAAAGAAAAAATTAGCCTCCTTTGGTATGTAGAGGCAACAAGGTAGGTCTGCTCACTGTCACCTGACCGCTAGCTGTTTGATATAACCCAGTCACATGGCAAGGTTTGAACTTGGCAGTTAATGTTGTGGTTTATGTTAGATTGGGCCCTTGGTCTGTAATATGACCAGGGGCTAAATATAGAAAAAATAAAAAGACCTTAGATAAACTCAAACCTAAAAGCTAAGTGATTAAACGTTAATCCTGGAAAATAAACTTTAAATCTCAGTGATGCATTGTTAACATTTGACATTAGATTCTAACAATAAACCAATGATGCCAAATCGAAACTAGTGATTAAGATTCTGTGTCAAACTTCAATCCTAACACTAACACTCCAAACATGGGCATCAATGAACAGTCAAAGTTAGGGTTTTAGATCTGCAGAATGTAAAGGAGCCAAGCTGCCATATGGTGGTGACCTTGTGATAGAGGGTAGCGACTGGCTCTACAAGCAGTGGAAGGGGAAAACCTTGGATGGCGACTAGGCCAATGGAAGTTGACGGAGGTGTAGCAGGTGAGCGACCAGATGAGCAGAGGTGTAGAAGGTGACTGGAGGTAAGGCTGTGATAGAGCCAATAAAAAGGTGACTGTGGTCAAAGCCACTCATAGGGAGTGGTGGAAGGGAAAATCAACCAGTGGCGTAGAAGGTTTTGGGTGGCAGGGAAGGCAGTGAAATTTAAGGGTCAACCAAATGTTTAATAGGGAATGATGAATGATTATTGGTGTCGACTCAGCAGAGGAGTATGAGTGGCAGAGAAGCGACGGTGTATGGATGTAGGAAGATTTCGACAGGGGGGGTTAAATGGCGGTGACCATGCCATGAGGAGAGTAAGTTAGGCGGAGCAGTGGTCGAGTGGTGGTGGATGACTCAGTCTTGGTGGCAACAGCAAAGTTCCTCGAAGGTGTTGACAGTAAGCGTAAAGTGGTCGACAGGTGGAAAATGGACCGCAATGGGTATGAAGCAGATGGCTAGGGTTTCATAGGGTGCAGTCTTAAATGATGACACCATAGGTTAAACGATGACCTAGGGTATGTAAACAACAATTTGGGTTTCCATGATTTCAACCGGGCCTTGCAACAAAACCTTAACCACAAACCTGCAAAACTAGAAAACCAGTAATCACAGAATACAGACAATGCATAGATCAGTGTGGCAGGGATTACAGATCCATACAGTATGGATCCGTACGGTACGGACTATGGCCCTAAAATTTTTTCAAAATTTTTCAAAAAAATTCAATCACAGAACATAGTCAAATTTACTATCAAAAAACTCAGAAGCAACATCCTGATCGCAGTGGTGTAGTTCATTTTTTCCTAGAATGCAACCTTCACATGCTCACCCCCAAAACTTGTAAAAAAAACTTGATTAGATATGGACCTTGTGGGTCCCACCGGGCGTGCCAATGTGATCTATGAAGTCAAACTGAAAGCCAAAAACACAAATCAAGTGTAAAAACAAATGATATACCTTCACATGTGACCCACAAATCCAAGATAGGGTGGAAGGAGTTGCACCAAAAACTCCTTAGATTTACCCAAGTAGATGAATGTGGATTGCTCTTGCTTTCAACACAATATGTTAAGAGATTGGAGGATAGATTGATAGGTTGGATAGAGATGAAAGATAAGGCTAGAGTGATTTTAGCATTATGATAGTATGATGAGGAGATTTGAGAGAAATTTGGGCAGAGTTTGGATGCAAGAAGAAGTTGTCCCCCAAATGGCTTAGAGAAGGGTCTCATTTATAGATTTTTAGAAAATAGATGGAGGCTGAGGATTAAAAGATGAGATCAAGGGCTAGAAATGGTTGAGAGTTAGGTTTTGGATTAGAGTCATAGCCTTGTGACAAGTGTCACAAGGGTAGTGGATGAGAGAGATCAAAGGTTGAGATTAAGTCAATGGATTTGGAGGGCTCTCATTATTTGTGAATTTTAAATTCACATGGGGAAAGGTGTGGAGGATAAAAATGAATTAAAAATTTATTTTTGGGAAGAGTGGATATGACAAGTGAATTAAAAATTCAACTCATGGGGGAGTGTGAATTAAAAAATCACTTTTATGTGGAGACGTGAAGGTTGAAGGACACATGTACGCTTACATGTGTAAGAGGGTGATAAATGAGTTGTAAGGGAGATTTGACCCTTTGAATAAAAAAAATAATTTTTATTCAAAGGTGTGTGGGAGGATGGGATAAGCAAGGTTAATTAAGTGTTTAACTTAATTAACTTAGGTCTAGGGGATAGGTAGGCTAGGATAGATTGATTAAATAATTGTTATTTAATCAACTAGGCTAGGTTTAGGTTGATTAGTAGGGTAGATTAATTAGATAAAAATGATTTATCTAATTAATAGGGATTAGGGAGATGGACAAATTAGCTAAATAAATATTAGGAATATTTATTTAATAAATTAGGATATAGTTATAAGGTATAGTGATAAATTAAGTGAATTAATTGATCACAAAAGATAGATGATAGATGGTTAGGGATAAATTAATTAAATAAAATGAATTTATTTAATTAATAGGAGGGATAATTGGTGTAGGGGTACATGAAATTGGTTTGCAGAGAAAGTCAATTTTAGGTGTCTACAGGTGGATCCCAAGATGCTTTGAGTTTAAGAGGTAGGACAAAGGAAAAGACACCCAACTGGGATAAGAAGAAGGCTAAATCTAAAGGTCATTCTAAAACCCCATCTGATAAGAGAAAGGTAAAATGTTGGAACTATGGCAAATGAGGACATGTGAAGAAAGATTGTAAGAGCAAGAAAAAGAGTTCTGATTCTTCCATTGAAAAATGCTCGGAGGATGGTGACAATAATGCATTAATTATTTCAGCTAACACAATAAGTAATTATGCTTGGCTTATTGATTCATGTTGCTCCTATCATATGACTCCCAACAAGAAGTGGTTCTCGAAATATTCACCATATGATGGAGGTCAAGTTTTCCTTGGTGACAATAGTACAAAACAGATAATTGGTAAAGGAAAGGTAAAGTTGTATTTTAGTGATGGAAGGGTTAAAACCCTTCATGATGTTTTGCATATTGTAGGACTAGCAAGAAACTTACTTTCTATATCAAAGTTAAATTATTCTGGAATGAATGTGACATTTGATAAGTCTAGTTATAGGTTGGTGAGAGGGAATTGGGTGGTTTATAAAGGATCTCAGATGGGAAACTTGTTTAGATTAAATGCATTTACTTTGAATAATTTAGCCAATGTAACAAACACTGAAAATACATGTATGTTGTGGCACCATAGATTGAGCCACATCAGTGAAAAAGGTCTTAGGACCATTATTAATAAAAAAATGGTTGACGATATTTCAGATTATTCTGTTGGCAAAAATGATTTCTATGACATTGTGTTTGGTAAATAGAGTAGATCTTCATTTCCTAGTGGAACAAATAATGCAAAGAGTACATTAGAGATCATACATTTAGATGTCTTTGGACTAGTAGATGTTGACTCTTTGGCAAAATCTTGATATTATGTCACATTCATTGATGATGTATCAAGATACACTTGGATTTATTTTATGAATGTGAAATCTAAAGTTTTCACTAAGTTTAAATAATTTAAGGCCTTAGTTGAGAAGCAAACAAATTGTAAAATAAAGGTGTTGAGATCAGATAATGGTGGTGAATATTGTTCTAAGGAATTTGATGAATTTTGTAAGCATGTAGGTATTGTGAGACATAAATCAAAACACCTTATGCTCCCCAACAAAATGGGGTAGCAGAAAGAACGAACCAAACCTTAATGGAAAGAGCTAGGAGCATGTTAAACACTAATCTAGATCAATGTTTTCAAGTTGAGGCTGTAAGTACTTCTTGTTATTTAATTAATAGATCTCCTTGCTATATTCTTGAAGATAAGACTCCTTATGAAATGTGGTTAAAAAGAAAACCTTCTATTTCACATTTAAGGATATTTGGTTGTGAGGCTTTTGTTCATGTGCCTAAAGAGAAAAGAACTAAAGTGGATCGAAAAGCTCAAAAATGCATCTTTGTAGGTTATGGTGAGAATGTAAAAGGTTACAAACTCTGGGACCCTCTAACTAAGAAAATGATTTTATCAAGAGATGTTATTTTTAGAGAGTTTAGAGCTAATGAAGGTGAGGAACAACCAAAGGAACAAGAAAAAGGAAAAATAGTGCATTTTGAAACATATACAAATAAGCAAGAAGATGCACATGTTAAAGAACAACTAGATGGGTTTGGGAATGGAGAAGAAGAAGAGAGTTCAGGAAGTTCAGATAATGATGTTCAGGATGAGCATACAGAAGATCATATAGAGCCTCTTACTCCTATTGTAAGAAAATCCACAAGGCAACGTAATCCAATTGCCAGGTATCGCCCTCCTAATTTTTGTTGTATATTTTCTTTATTGAGTATTGATGATGAACCTAGATCTTTAGGGAGGCTCTTTCTTTGAAAGAAAGTGAGTCTTGGTTGCAAGCTATGCATGAGGAAATGAATTCCTTGGACACTTTTGACACTTGGGATCTTGTGCATTTTCCCAAAGGAAGAAAGCCCATTGGTTGTAAGTGGGTTTATAAAAAGAAAATTGGTGCAAATGGTAATCTAGAAAGGTACAAGGCTAGATTGGTAGCCAAGGGCTACTCCCAGAGGGTGTTAATTTTAATGAAATTTTCTCTCCAGTTGCTAAATTAACTTCTATTAGATTCCTTTTGTCTATTGCTACACATTTTGATTTTGAGATAGAGCAAATGGATGTTAAAACTACTTTCTTGCATGTGGATCTTGAAGAGGAGATTTATATGAGGCAACCTGATGGTTTTGTTATTAAAGGGAAGGAAGACTTGGTTTGCAAATTGAAAATATCTTTGTATGGTTTGAAATAGTCACCTAGAATGTGGTATCAGAAGTTAGATGCTTTTGCATTGAAAGTTGGTTTTGTTAGAAGTGAAGAAGATCATTGTGTTTATCTTAATATTATTGATGATCAATTTCTAATTATTGTCTTGTATATTGATGACATGTTTATTGGAAACAAGCAGGAAATTATTAGAGAGCTTAAAACTTATCTTTGCAAATCTTTTGATATGAAGAACTTAGGGGCTGCAAAATACATTCTTGGAATGGAGATCAACAAGGATCGTGTTCACAGAAAACTATGGTTAAGTCAGAGCAAGTATGTTGATACAATTTTGCAAAGATTTAATATGCATGATTGCAAACTAGTTAGCATTCCTTTTCCTGTTGGTACTAAGCTGAAATTAGACATGTGTCCTACCACTGATGATGCTTTTGAAGAGATGTCTAATGTTCCTTACACTAGTGTTGTTGGTAGTTTAATGTATGCAATGGTTTGCACTAGACCAAATATTGCACAAGCAGTGGGAGTTTTAAGCAAGTTTATGTCTAACCCTGGTAAAGAACATTGGAGTTATGTTAAGATGGTGTTTAGATATTTGTGAGGAACTTTTGATTATTGTTTGGTTTATCATGTTATTGATAGTGTTGATAAATCATTGGATATATAGGGTTTTGTTGATTCAGATTGCGAAGGTGACTTGGATAGTCAAAGGTCCATAATTGGCTATGTTTTTACTTTGTTTGGAGCTACAGTAAGTTGGATGAGTAAGAGGCAACCCATGGTTTCTTTGTCTACTACAAAAGCAGAGTATCTGGCTACTACACATGCCTCCAAAGAGGCAGTTTGGTTCAAGAGACTTGGGAAAGGTATTGGTTTTGATTGTAGGATAGAAAGACTTAATTGTGATAGTCAGATTGCTATTTGTTTAGCCAAAAATACTATGTATCATGCTTGTACTAAGCATGTTGATGTTCAGTATCACTTTGTGTGAGAAATGGTTGAGAATGGTAAGGTTTTGATTAAAAAAGTTGACACTTTGGTTAATGCTGCAGATTATCTTACGAAGCCATTTACTACAAATAAGTTCTCTTGGTGTAGAAAGGCCATTTAGAGTGCTTGGTTTTTGCTCATTAATGTACTTGATTTAAAGTTTGAATTATATCATTTAGAATTATTGCAATGTATAATGTCAAGTGGGAGAATGTTGGGATAAGTTACCATTAACTTGCAATCCTAACCAATTCATGTGTCTCCAAAGTTCTTGGAATGTGTTCCCCAACACATTAGGACTTTAAGAGATTAATTATTTATTAATTATATCACTTTAACTTTGTAATTAAGTTCTAAATGGATAATGTTAAACTTGGGCGCCAACTTTGAGATGGGAGCCATGAAGACCTTGTTGACTTCTCTTAAGTCTAAATTTAGAGTTTGATAACTCCTAGTGAGTGGGAGTTAGACTTGGGCATCTCCTTTTCATGGGGACTTATATTTAGACTTGGAGTTGTGCTTTTTTATGTACATGAGTGGATAATGTTGAGACACCTTGCATGGATATAATGTTGGAGTTAACTACAGTGTTAGATCTATGCATGAATTGGATATTGCTTGCATGTGGTTAGAATAGCTTGCATGGACTTGCACGTTTTTCCATGTAGCTTACATGTACTTGCATGTTATTGCATGTTTTTGCATGTTACTTGCATGTACTTGCATGTTGCTGCATGTTGCTCATATGGACTTGCATGCTGTTGCATGTCACTTGCATGTGCTTGCTGTTGCATTGGCTTTATTTGTCATTAATGTCAAAGTTCATGTTGAATGTCAAAGGTCATGAAGTGCATGGTGATTGTACAAGGTTGGACATACACAAGAAGGTTGACAAAGTGTTGCTTCATGCACACATGTTGTTCACAAGTTGTCCACTTGGTTCCAATACAGAGATCATTCTCTTGGAGTCATCCAGTTGGGTAGAATTCTTATGCTTCAAAAAGATAAGAAGCATGCTTGTGGAACAGTGCTTCAGATGTGCTTCACATGTTTCATCAATGTTGTTGTTCAAGACAAGAGCAAGAGAAGAAACATGATCTTAGGATATTACATGTTATGCAGGACCATGTTCATGCTTTAGTTCATTCACCATGCTTCATGTTATGTTGACTTGAAGGGTTTGTTATTGAACATGCTATCATTATGATGATTCATGAGTTGGTGATTGATTTATTTTTCATATGTTTCATGATGCGTGTTTCATGTTCTTGGTTCAACAGGAGTTGACATGATGCTCAAAGTTGATATGATGTTTATGCTTTGTCTTTGATCATGCAAGGTTTGAGTTGATGATGTTGATAATGAGGATGTCACATTTGGTAGAGCACATCATCAGAGGGTCACAATCTGGGTGTCTTCAGAGGATCTCAGGTTGTCATGGATGTCGGTATGGTCTTCATGTCAGATGTTCATTTTAGGAGTTCAAGATATTATCCTTCAAGACATGATGTTGGTTTTACATGTTTCATGTCACAAGAGCTCATATAAGTTCAGTTAGTTTTACATGTTTCATGTCACAAGAGCTCATATAAGTTCAGTTAGTTTTATGTGTTCCATGTCACAAGAGCTCATATAAGTTTAGTTAGTTTTACATGTTTCATGTCACAAGAGCTCATAAAAGTTCAGTTGTTGATCTCTATGACAATATGGTCTAATGTGCTTTTTGTGTCTAGGGTTTATCAATTTCTATAAAGCTAAGCTTTATCTAAACCCTAATATCCTTTGTTATGTGTCCTAAACTCCCTTCTCTTCTTGTCATTAGTTAATGCACTTTTTGTTTTAAAGCGGAGTTGACTTGCTACTATAGGTCAGTGTCACTTAAGTGACAACCTTAAGGGTATCGGCACCATGGGCAACTGGCTCCCCATCCTTGCAGGACCAATGCTCCCAGTCTCCTCATGGGTGTGGTGATGCCAATGATATTTCAATGGTCTTCATTTAAATTTTGATAGGCACATTTGTCCACATCTATGGTTGATATTCAAATTCGATGTCATTGCTCCCTTGTTCCTTATTTGACGAGCCTGTGGCCATCAAAAGCTTTAAGACTACAAAATTAAGTCTTTTTGAGGCTATTTTTAGCCTTTAAGAAGGCAATTTTTCTTAGAGATTTAAAAGCTTCTTTTTAAGAAGTTTTTTTTCTAATTTTACACTCCACCCTTGTGGACATTGAAGATATTAAAGAGGAGTGTTTCTATTTTTTTTCCAAAATGAGGAGTTGTTTTTAGTGGATCCTTAAATGCTTTTTGAAATGGACGTATAGGGGTTATTGCAAAATTTATTATGACTTCATGCAGATAATGCTTGTGGGAGAGTTTTCAAATTTGGGAGAATATTTCTTTATTCTATGACAAGTTATGCAGAAAAAGAAATTTGGAAGGCTCTTCATAAATTAGAAACATGGAATGTTTGTTTTTTTAAAGATAATGCGCCTGGTAAACTTTTTAACATGACTGGCGACGCTGGTGCGACACACCCTCTAGCTCCATGTGAATGCTTTTGCCCGGAGCAATGAACTGGTGAGGCCACAACATGGGGGACCTCATCCCCTAGCAAGAACACTTCAAACCCATGAGCTTGTTGGCCCAGCGAAGGTGTAAAACCTGTGAGCTCATTGGCACAGCGGGGGTTTGAACTCTGGTGGCCGCCACTACAACCGAGCGGCTTAACCACCGAACCACACCCTTATCGACTTATGATTTTTAATTTTTAAATGATTCTTTTGGAGAACCTCTTTTTTGTCTTATTGCAGATAGAGAAACCGAATATGGACATTATGGCAGTGAAACAATTCTTTGACAGGTTTTGTATTTAAAAATAGAAATTTTGAAGGCTCTTCAAATATCAAATACATGGAAGCTAATTATAGAGATGATTTTATGAAAGATGGAATATGTAAAGGAGAGAAAAATGAAAAGACTTTTATTTTTAATGACATTGCAAGTTCATTATGAATTTGATTTGAGGACTGATATATATGCAGCATTGAAGACATTTTTTCTAGTGAGGTTTTTGAAGAGAAAATGCAAGTGAATTAGGTGATTGCAAGGATGAATATTTTGTCTAAAGATTGAGAGATGTATGAGTTGATGTTACAAGTGATTTAAGCACAATAAGAGGACATTATGGAGCAGATATATAGAGTAATTGATTTCATGATTGTGAGAGAGAATGATATGTTGTTATGAGCATTGTATTGAAACAGAGAAACCCTCTGTACCCTTTATGTTTTTCTAAGATTGTACATTTTGCTAGTGAGGCACATATTTAGCCAGAGAGGCTTGCTTGGTTAGTGAGACCTGTTTGTATCCAGTGAGGCTTGCTTGGTTAGTGATACCTGTTTGTAGCCAGTGAGGCTTAAATGTAACCAGTGAGGTTTTGATTTGCCAGTGAAGCATAATAAAGTGGAAGGATTCTAGAGTGGTTTTTTATCCCTATGAGGATTTTCCACTCATAAATCATGTGTTATGGTTCCTATTGATTGTCTCTATGTTTGTGCCCTCATGTCTTATATTTGATCAAGGTCTTGGATGTTATGCTTATCATTATACATGTGTATATGTGTTTGATAAATTCCTCAAGTCTCTTTCATTTTCTATCTAAGTGAATTAAAGGATTAAAAAGTGTTAAAGAATATAGACCACTGATTCACCCCCCCTCTCAATGGTCCTGTACTCCAACACTTGCATGTTGTTGCATGTCACTTGCATGTGCTTGCATGTTGTTGCATGTCACTCCTATGGACTTGTATGACCTTGCATGTTTTTTCATGTCAGTTATATGACCTTGCATGTAGTTGCGGGTTAGTTTTGTGAGTTTATTTGTAGAACATTCCAACTCTAGAAACTTGCAAGATGGTACATATCAGTGATTCAAGAAATGGGTATCAGTTGCATGTTGTTGAAAATGCTTGCATGTTAGTTTTAAGATATTACTTGCAGGACACTCCAACTCCTGAAAGTTGTGGGATGGTACATCTCAGTCTTTCAGGTAATGGGTATTAGTTGCATGTTGGATCTGGTGTTTACATGTCACTTGCATGTATAGAATAAGATAATTCAGAATAACCTTGGGGACATCAATCTTGCATTTTTTTTGCATGAAATTGACGTGTATGATCACTTTAGTCAATAGAAAGTCATTGGGCAAATGTGGATGCCCAATTGGAAGACTTCTTGTTGTTTCTTTTATTTGGTGATATGTTTGATGTTGGCACAACTAATTTTAGCCATCTTGGGTGCCCACATCACGAAGGGGTAGCTAACTCAAAGCTTGGACATTTTTTGAGTTTAGTCTTCTCAATTTAGAGTGCTTGGTTTTTGCATGAGCTTTGTGTTGTTATATAGAGCCTAATCAAACTCAGAGGTTAAATTTGCACCACTTTTATCAACGTGATTTCCCCCCAAATTATTTAACAAGGGTTGGAGGCAGCGCCCCTTGCAGGGTCTAGGGGCAGGGTCGAGGGGCAACACCTCTGAAACCTCAAACAACTTTTATTATTTTATAAAGGCATCAGGAGTTATTTTTCTATTGGCCGACATAAAAACCCTATTTTGTAACTGACATAAATCTTGATAAAAATGACTAAGGGTTAGGGTTTCTGTTGATATTGTATTGTAGCATTTGTAGTGGTATTGAGTTGCAAGGATTGCTAGTTGTAATCGGTTCGATTTGTTGGATAATAATATTGGACTCTCTGTTGGTGGATGTATCCTGAGTTTGGGTGAACCATGTTAAAAATAGTCTCTTATTGTTATTATTTTTGTGTATTTTTCATTCCTCTGATTAATCTTTATTTGCATTTAATTGATATCTTCTGCATGCAATTCCTAACACTTTAGAAGCTATGCTATCAACTACAATTTATTGTATTTTGAGTTTCAAGCTTTTGAATTAAGAAGCACTTGAATTAAATGAAGCTTCTTGAATTAATTGAAAACCCCATACATTTTCTAGAGAGTTGATTTGAGTAAAAAAGACTTAGAAGAAAAAAAACAAAAGTTTTTTGTAAAGACTTAGAGAAAGAAGAAAGAAGCTTTTTTGTGAAGTGCATAAAGGACTTAGAGGAATTTTAGTATTGAATGTAATCTTTTCCAAAGAGATTTAATACAAGCAGGAAACATCTTTGAGTGTGGAGTTTTTTCCCGAAAGGGTTTCTCCACGTAAATACTTTGCAAGATTCTTCTCTTCTATTCTCTTCTCTTCTACATTGGCTTGAAAGTGTAAATCACTTGTTCATTAATTGTTATAGATTAATCTTTATTTCAGCTTTGCATACACAAAATTTTAAAGTTTATAGCAGCAATTCTACCTTCATTTTCAACATTTGGTATTGGTAGTGCAGATTTCCTTTCATTTGGTATCAAGGGCCTAGTTTAGGGTTGAAGGAGAGGAAGTATTCCTTGTGTTATTGATCCTTATTCAAGTGAGAGTTGGTTACAATTGATCTTGTTTGTTTTTTATTCATTCTTGTTATATCTACTTTATGCTAGAATGTTCCTAGAATTTATAGATTAATGATATGATTGTACGACATATTTTTTTACAGGGTTAATGTCAAAATATTTTCTACTATGGTTAATGTAAGAGCATGTCCATATTTCCATACATTTGGTATCCATTTAGTATTAGAATTTGTCTATGATTTTGGTATTGGTAGTGCAGATTTCCTTTCATTTGATATAGAGCCTAGTTTAGGGTTGAAGGAGAGGAAGTATTCCTTGTGGCATTGATCTTTATTTGAGTGAGAGTTGGTTATAATTGATCTTGTAATTTTTTTCATTCATTAGATTGTTATATGTGTTTTATGTCAGAATGTTTCTAGAATTTATAGATTAATGATATGACTATGACATCTTTTCTTATAGGGTTAATGTGAAAATATTTTGTACTATGGTTAATCTTAAAGAATTTCCATACATTTGGTATCCATTTAGTAATATAATTTGTCTATGATTTTGGTATTGGTAGTGTAGATTTCCTTTCATTTGGTATCAAACCTATTTTAGGGTTGAAGGAGAGGAAGTCTTCCTTGTGGAATTGATCTATATTCAAGTGAGAGTTGGTATGCGATTAGTCACTTAGCATTTCTATAGTAGTTCTTGTTGGCTTCCTGAACTATAGTTGTCTCTAGTGGTAGATTTTTGAAATTTTAGATCTAATGTAAGTGTCAAGAAGAATCTAAATTTTTATCTCTTGATGTTTATTATTTTCTTGTTATGGATGTGGTGTTGAGTCTGCTTTCCTTTAGGTCTATTTTTATTGGTGGATCCATGTTGTGCTACTTTAAGATCTACAAGTTGCATATATTTAACTCAGATGTGGGCTATCTATACCCATAGATATTTGCAATGCTATTAGTGTCTTGCTGCAGTGGGGCTTGGATGCCATGGTGTTGCAGATTCTAGTTTGGTGGTCCTTTGGTCATCATGATGTGCAGTACATCTAGCAATGAGATAGTGAGATAGATGGATAGAGTACTGTGATTCATGTTGTAATACTTTGGGATATTTGTAACATTCCTATAAGAGTAATTTGATTCATTGTAGTTGTATCTTCTTGGAACCTATAGTAGTTATCTTCTTTTGGAGATTGTGGTTTTTCTTTACCCTTTGAGAGCTCTTGATGTTGAAACTAAGTTCTTTGATTGTGTGGGAGCTACGAATGATCTTCAATTAGGAGATGTTCATCATGATGCTATGGGTAGATTTGGATCACTTTATAGTGGGAGCTTTGGTAGTGATGTGATATTATGTTATGGAGGACTCTACACCTTTCCTATTTGTAGTCTTTGGCATGATATGGATGCTCTTAGGAGCATATCTATCTTTTAAAGGAAATGATCTTTTGTGAGGAATATGTAAATCATGACATCAAGGAGAGTTCCTAGATTATGTACTGATCATGTAGAAAGAGATTTGGTGGTGGTTTGTGGTAATTTTCTAGTTGTGTGCCATAATCATTTTTCTTTGACATTTCTAGAGCTTGCAGTTTTGTAGTTGGAGTTTGGCATGAGATGATCAATTTTGTACCTATTTCTACTAGTCAAATTTGAGTGAGGCTAGAGATCTATTTTTTATGGGATCATGTGTTGGAATGATGACACTTTTGATGAGATTTTAGTAGAAAGATTATTCATGGAGAGAGTCTATGTGTCTTAGTGCATTTGAGGAGGGGCAATCTCATTCCCCACTCTCGGTCCACTTGGCAAAGAATTATCTAAGAGGTATTTCTGACTTGGTACTTAGATGTATTCTATTTTATATGCTTCATTTTCTAATGGGAGTGAGTCTTGATCTGTGGATGTTAGTTTTGGAGGAGACTCTAGTTTGCAATGTTCTCTAGTGTGCTCTAGAGTTTTGGTTTTGAGTGCAAAGTATGGTTTGGGGAATATTCCCTAGTAGTGGGAATGGTAATTGGTTTGATCTTCCTTCACTTGAAGAAGCTTACATCCTTGCTGGTTTATTCATTTATTACTATTATGTTTGATACTTGGTGTTGAACTATTGGATTTTGTTACTTGGCTTTTCTATTTGGGGTTTCAGAAATGAGGATCTTACTTGTCACAACTTGAGCACTTGATGGTGTTGGTGGAAGGACATGTATGTGGGATATTTAATCTCTATCTTTTATGATGTGGAGAACTTCAGAGAGCTGAGGAGATTAGATGTGAGAGAGTGAGTAGAAAATTTCATAGCATTTGGGTTACAATGTGTATATCATTATCTATGTTCTTCGATATTCATTTGATGACATGAGCCACACCTTTTATGAGAGTTTTTTGGTAGACTTTATGTTACTTTGGTTAGCACTAGATTAGATATTGCCTGCACAATAAGAGTTCTACAAGGTATATGTGTCCTTAGTGGACATGTTTCATTAGACTATAATATTAAGGGTCTTCAAGTTATTTTTGTTCATTGATGTGCTTTTATACCATGGGAGCCAATAACCTTGAGCAAGATAGTGCATATACAAGGATAAGAGCTACAATATGAGTTGGATGTGTCATGAGTAGAAGGTCTATCAGTGTTTGGGGTTAGTTGGATGTAAGAAATTGGCTATGGTCATTGTTCTGACTAGACTGGAGTATGTGGTACATACTCAATCTTGGGTGACAATAGAGTAGTGTGCCCCACTTTTTGACCTAAGTGGGACATTCAAAATCAACATTTTTTAGCATTTTTCAATTTGTGTCAATTATAGGGAACAAATGGTCAAGAATTTAAGGATGATGTAAACTAATGGGTTGTAAAATTTTCTATGTAGAATCAATATATATATTTTTATATATTTTAAAATGAAATTATTTCTATCATTTTTTTATTTTTACTTTTTAATCAATTTTTATTTTTTCTATTATTTTTTATTGATTGACATTATTCCATAACAGATAAATTTCACTACAAATAATTTTATTTCATGAGTTATTGGAATTAGACCATTAACTCCACTATCTAGTGCATGTATAGTTTTTAGTAATTTTTATTAAAAATATTATTTATCATTAAATTTTGAATTAGTACTAACAAAAATTTCAGACCTATATTATTCCATAATAGATTTCTCTTAAGAATATATATATATATATATATATATATATATATATATATATATATATATATATATATATATATATATATATATATATATATATATATATATATAATTTTTTTCTTTTTTCATTGAAACAAGGACATTTATGTGGAGTGCAATGCATTTTTGACATTTTTCTAACAATGTTTGTTATTTTTCCTAGTGTCTTGAATAGAGGTCATTATTTTTTTGTAATAGATGTGTATTCATTATATATATATTTTAAAATACAGTATTAAAGAAAACATACTACATATTATAATTTTTGGAAAGGTAATACTAAGGCCTACATACTTATAAAATAAATTTTCCAAATGAATTTATTTGATCCCCAAAAGGTGAAGCAAAATGATTTTTTTGTCAACATTTTGACAGGTGCAGAGGAGACTCTATTGAGTGTTTGATTACGACTAGGGGGTTATATCCAAGGGGATTTGATCTAAAGGGGCTTGATCTAACCCTCTTCAATCAAACCCCACTTAAATCATTAATTTTCCTACAAAATATATGTTTTAGGAAAAATTCAGGATGTCCCACAAGTGAGACACACTATTATCGGATCACCCTGCTATTTTGGAGGAGATTGGACTTTTGGGTATGTGTTTTGATAATGGGAACTGAGGCTAGCTATAAAGATTATGCTTTGGTTAAGTGTGTATGGAGTGTGCTTCAAAGTTGGGTTTGAGTGTGCTTTGAAGTTGTTGTTGTTGTAGATGCCTCTGTGAAGTGTGTGAGCACAATGGAGTTCAATTAGAACAAAATGATGGTGCCCTTAGTAGTTCATAGATTTTTTGGATCTTCATTTTTCTCTGGCAAGGTATATGAAAAGTGAGAGAATGTTGGGATTAGGTGTGTCATATACATTGCAAGTCCTAATGTTTGAAAAATTTATTTATTTGTATTTATTAATTATTTTATCCTCCTTAGGGAAATGAAGCATGCCCCTTTGAGTTGACACTTTTGGCTTCTTGTTGGCTACCTTAGAATGTGTGTAAGAAGTTGTAAGAGCATGTCATTATGACATTGTAAGATGTGGGGGTTATGACAGATTCTATGACACATGTAAGGCATGATTGTAGGGAGATACAAAGTGGACTAAGAATCTTGACCCACTTATTATGCATGTTAAGATGTGTCATAGAGTAAATCTTATGGTATTGAAGGTGCATTTTGGGTATTTTTTCCCAACACTTTCAATCTATGAAACAAAGAAATCAAAATTTGCTATTCGAATTATTTTATTTTTAATTTATTGTAATTGCTTGGAAAGATTATTTGTTCTTTTAATTATCTATGGTTGTCTAAAAAATTATATGACATTTAAAATTTTCTATAAAACTCTATTTCTAGAAAGAAACTATTTCCAAAAAAAGAAGTAATTGATTTCTTATTTTTTAAAGAAAGTGTTGTTTTCAAAAGATTGGGTTTAATTTAATTAATTAATTAATTAATTCTATTGAGTTAATTAAGTATATTGAATCAATTAAATTCATTTAATTGATTTGGTATAATTTAATTGACTATTTATTTTCAATTAGTTAAGTATTTACATTTCATTTAATTCAAGAGATAATACAAAAAGAAAGGAAACAATAGTTACATATCATTTAGATCAATGTATGTTATGGGTTTAATTGGATTAATTTAGTTTGTTTCTTTTAGATTAAATAATTCATTTTAAATATAAAACATTATAAAAATAACATAAAACTAGAAAATAAACTAAAAATACTCTTCAAACAATAAGACTTCCAAGTATCAAACATTTGCAAACAAAAATATCCAAACACCAAACAAACAAATAACTCACATAAAGATAAACAAATGAATTTAGAACTTGCATTTAATGTTTTCTTTGTTGCGACGAAACCTTGTGAAGGAGTTACATGGAGAGGTATCTATTATTCTCCTTTCTTTTTTCCTTGACCAACTTGACATTCTAGATCATTGATTAACAACATAATCATTTCAACAATTCCTAGAATTCTGCTCCAACCAACATCTTGGCCACCCACATCTATTTAAAATTATTTTAACAATAAACCATTAAAAAAAAAACAAACAATCCATTCGCTCGTCCACCAAGGCTATTTCTTCATCTACTCTTACCTTGACCCCAGTAGTAGACACCTAATCTTCCATCCATGGTAGCAAAGTCACGTGTGCTAGATTTCTATGCATATAGTTTGTTGTGCAAGGGTTGTGCTAAGAAGCACATTGGAGTCAATTGTAGGGCAAAGGGAAGACTATTGACTTCCTTGATCATTGTCAAGCCCCCTTACCTATGTACAAAGATTGAACACATGCCAAGCAAAGATGCAAATGTTGATGCAACAAACGTGACTAAAATTGACATAATTGAGACCGCATGTATTTCAAATGATGTTAGATGCTAATATATGATACTTGTAATGACCTAGGAAATGTCACTAAATACATGTTTATAGACACAAAACTTGAAACTTTTGGCGTATGGATTGACAAGAGAATGACCATATTTTAGAAAAGTCAATCTAAGAGTAATAAATTTAAAATTTTAGACTACTATATACATAAAATGAAGGGATATACCTTGTACATATACCTTGTACATAAAATTTATTTGAAGGTGTGAGACATTTAAATATTTTATATGCATTTATTAGGGAGGATATGTGTATTAGTTAAGAATTTTTAATAGGACCACTTGTTTCTAAAAAGAATGCGTTCACTAAAGGAGCTCTAATTTTGGGATGTGTAAGGTACAGATTCATTCCAAGAGCTTGGAGTGCATGTACACCGTCCTGCACAAAAGATCTAACTTGAAATTTGATCCTATTTATGCCTTTGTATGGAATTTCAATAGAAAGCAATGTGCATGTGTGGACATTTTTGTATCATATTACCTGCTCACATGTCAAGTAACATCAGCAAAATTGGAAGTTTCTGGCCTTTAATTCTCTTAATGACATCAATGACATTTGAGATAAGTTCACATCCTTAAACCACTAATATTTCTTTTTATTTTCCCCTGCAAATGGCGTGAGAGAGACCAAGTCTAAACTATGGGAGAGGGGGTAGTTGCCACCCATGCCCCAATAACTGCTATGTTTTTAATCACTTGACCTCCCAATTAAATTTTTTAAAAGAACCAATACATGTAAAATACCAACCAAATAAATTAACAAAAATGCACCAATACATGTTCACAACATTTGTACATGTTCACAAATGCACCAATACATGATCACAAATGCACCAATGCATTTGTAAATTAACCAATGAAATTAAGACAAGTGTACAAATGTGATGGCGAGCGGTTACCGGCACATCGGTGTGGATGTATGGGGCGACATGTTGAAATGACCATTTTTTGACCCATGTGCACATAACACATCCTATAGGGAAATGTATAAATGCCTAGAAGCTGAAAAAATAGCTTTAAGCTCTTCGGTCGCATACAGAAAAACACAAAAAAATCATCAAAATTCAACATGTCTAGCTATGTGCTTGACGTGCGTGAAGTTAGGGTGGGCGGCTACTAGCCCCTCTCCCTTAGTAAGCAACGAAACCTTCCCACACTTCTGTTTCACTGAAAGCATGTTCATCATGTTGATGTCGACTTCGGCTTCTGATAGAATATCTCTATATTCAAAACTCTGACGAGTATTTTTTGTTTTAGACGTGTGTCTAGAATTGGTTGACCAAGTTTTCTGTAGATTTGAGATATGTGAGATATATGGAATTAATTATTAACCACTTGATCATTTTGTACTTGTTCATTAGGAATGAAACTTGGCTTAAGTTGTTTGCTCAAGAGATCTTGAGGAGCATGGAGTGGGACATTAAAATCTCATTCAGTTTTAGATTGGCCTTATGGGCATAGCAACAATGGTTGTAGGAGAGGATCACATCTTGCATGGTTTGTTCCTTAGATGAAAATGTTGATCTCTATATTAAGACTTGAAGTCTAATATTGTGTTGTAACTAATTTGTTGTTTGAAATACATTGGTTGTAGTGCTTTAGAGGTTGATTTTTTTTATGAAAGTGTATCTTCAATGTATAATGTCTTTATATTTTGTTTGTATGTTTTTCCATTCATTCTTGTTATATGTGCTTTATGTCAAAAACGTCGCTAGAATTTATAGATAAATGATATGACTACAACATCTTTTCTTATAAGGTTAATGTGAAAATATTTTGTATTTTGGTTAATGTAAGAGAATGTCTATATTTCCATTCATTTGGTATCCATTTAGTATTAGAATTTGTCTAGATGATTTTGGTATTGGTAGTGCAGATTTCCTTTCATTTGTTATAGAGCCTAGTTTAGGGTTGAAGGAGAGGAAGTATTCCTTGTGGTATTGATCTTTATTCAAGTGAGAGTTTGTCACAATTGATCTTTATGTATGTTCCAAGGTTGATGATCAGTATAAATATATGTAATGAATCCATGAGTAATGGGAGAGTGTGCGAAGATAAAATATGTGGTGTAAAGGCACAGCAGAAGATATATTGTGCTTCAATGGAACTAAACTTAGACATGTTGTAGATGCCACTATATCAGTTCATGGCAGTGAGCCACCCCTTGGGGGTGAGCCACCCTTTGGTAGTGAGCCACCCCTTGGCAGTGAGCCTTTTGCAGTGAGCATTCATTTGGACAGTGAGCCCCTAAGGTAGTGAGCCTCTTTGTTATTCGGTATTGTTACTACATTATACTTGAGCTAACACTCACTGTGGTTTTTCCCTTTTAGGGTTTTCCACGTAAAAATCTGGTGTTCATGTGTGTATGGTGTTCATGTGTTTATGTTTTGATTCTGCTATTCATGCTTAATAGTCATAACAGATTAAGGAGTTAAAGTGAGGGAATGTGAATGTGATTTTGTTTAAAGAAGTTAAGGTTTTTGATACAACTAATTCACCCCCCCTCTCAGTTGTCTTATGCCTTCAACAATTGGTATCAGGGCCTGGTTCCTTGGAAGAAATCCTAATAGCTTAAGATAGATCTGGGATGATGCGCAAGGATAAGATACCTCTCAAGTGTTTTAAGTGTGGAAAAATTGGTCATTTTGCATTAAGATGTCCAAAGAGAAATTTTAGAAGTAAGAAGAAAACAAAAATAGAATGTCTAAAAGAAACTATTATGATGTTGAAGATAGTGAAGAAAGTGACTGCTTGCTCACTAATTCAAAAGATGTCATTCATGGTGTTGATCCTGAAGGATGTTTTGATTCAGATGTAAGTGCTGATGATGAAGATACTTTTCAAAGGAATTATTGGGTTATTGACAGTAGTTTCTCAAATCATATGACCGAAGTAAGTTTATTAACTTTGAGAAATATGATGAAGGATTAATTAGATTTGGAGATAACTGTACTACTAAGATATGTGGAAGAGGATCAATCAGTCTTGATGGAAAAAAACATACTAATGATGTTCTTTATGTCAAAATCTTAAGGCAAAATCTCTTGAGTGTTAGACAATTGTGTAGAAAAGGATACAGTGTTATATTTCAAGATGATATTTTTGAAATCAGAGAGAAATCTAGAATTGTGATAGCTACTGGTAAGAGGACAGAAGAAAAACTTTATCATCTTAGATCTAAGGTGATAATCATTACTCTAAGACTCAGATCAGTGAAAGTTGGCTCTGGCATAGGAGATTGTGTCATATCAATCTTGATGATATAGTAAGAATAAGTTCAACTTAAGCTATGAAATATTTACCAGAGATTACAAAACCAACAATATCATCTACAAGAAGTGTCAAGATGAAAAGCAAACAAAATAAAGCTTGCAAAATGAAAAAAAATCCTCTACCGGGCTATTGGAGTTGGTTCATAAAAACCTTTGTGGTCCTACAAAAGTAGTTAGTTTTTATGATGACAGGTATTTTATGTTCTTCATTGATGATTATTCTAGAATGACTTGGGTTACCTTTCTTAAAGAAAAATTAGAAGCCCTAAATGGGTTTAAAGCATTTAAATCAATGGTTGAAAATGAGTTAGATATGGAGATCAAATGTTTGAGGTCTGACAAAGGAGAATAGTTTACTTCTGATAAGTTTAATGTGTTCTATAAGAATCATGGGATAAAGAGACAACTATCTGACCCTAAAAGTCCACAGCAGAATAGAGTGATGGAAATAAAGAACAAGATTGTTCAAGAAGATGCAAGGACATTGATAGAGGAAGCAAACCTACTAGAAATATTTTGGAGAGAAGCAATTCAGATTGTTGTCTACACACAAAACAAAGGTATAGGTAAAAATAAATAATGGAAAAAATCCCTATGAACTATGGTATGGAAAGACTCCCACTGCTAAATATTTCAAAATTTTTGGAAGCAATGTTTTATCAGAAGAAAGGAAGAAATAGGAAAGAATGATGCAGAGTATGATGAAGGTATTTTTCTTGGGTATTCATCTTGGAGCAAAGCTTACCAGTGCTATAACAAGAGACTAGGGGAGATTGTTGAAAGTACCAATGTCAAGGTTGATTAAGACATTCAAAAATATTTAGAAGCTAATAAATATGTATCAGACTTAGATAAGGAAGTACAGATTGAAGAAAAGGAAATGCAAGATGAAGTACAAGAAGAGTATCAGATTACTAGTGATAAAAGAAAATGTGAATTAACTAAATGCAGAGCTACTAAAGAACAAATAAACTTGTGTTTGATCTCTAAGGTTTGACCTAAAACAGTGACTGAGGTCTACAATGACATCAAATCTTCAAAAGAAGAATGTTTGTCCCCTGATATTGAAGAACTCAAAATTGCTCTTGAAGACTTAGAAAGATTTGAAGAAGAAAACATGGACTTAAAAGAGAATATCAAAGAAGCAAATGAATACATAAAAAATTTAAGAGAGCAAGTCAAGAAGCTTAAACAGAGACATAAAGAGGACAGTGAAAAATTGAGGCTAGCAAATGAAGAAAAAACAAGAATTAAGGAATGTTTGAAAGACAAAAGTGAAGACTATACAAAGCTTGAGCAAGAAATTGTAAACCTGAAGTTAGACTTGCAGAAGGCAAAGATCTATGAAGAAAAATTCAAGATAAACTCTGCAAAACTTGATGAGATGATCAACAGTCAAAAAAGTAGTGATAACAAAGAAGGCTTGGGATTTGAGAAAGGGGAATGCTCCAAATTAGGTCAAATAGTGAATGCTGAGAAAAAGGAGGACAAAGGTAGATCCAAAGGAGTGGACCAAGAAGACCACCAGTTAGGCAACCAAATGCTCAAAGGTATCCATCTTTCAATGGTTATTTTCATTCATGCAATAAATTTGGCCATAAGGCTACTCAATGTAGGAACAAAATGAATCAAAATGTTCCATCTTTATCCAGTCAGTGTTTTACTCACAAGAGAATTGGTCATAAAGCAAGTGAATGTAGAAGTTAGATAAGGAAGAGTTATAGTAATACTCAATTCTTCAGTGACAATTGCTTTACATGCAATAAATTTTGACACAAGGCTAACCAATGCAGATCCAAAATGAATGGAAGGAACAATGAACAAAGGAATGATGTACATTATAATTGAAATAGGCCTTGACATATTGTAAAATTATGTAGAAGCAAGAACACAAAGAAGGATAATTCGGTAGAAAAGAAGAAACCAGTGCAAAAGGATGATCTAACAGAAATCAAGAAGGAGATGAACAAGACATGGATCAACAAGGATGTAAATGAAGACAAGAATGAGCATGTGCCAGTCTCTAGTATAGACGTTCCCTCCAGAAACTAGATGCATCAGTCCAGTGTGCCTCAAAGTACATTTCTCCTTTTGGACTAATGTTGGAAGCTACCTCTCAGTAGGAGCAGGTAGTGGTTTGAGATGATTGTTGCAGTCAGGGGGAGTAAAGAATGATTTTAGACTAATCAAGCAGTAGTGTGCAAGTATGTGTAGTGGAAGAGATGTGATGCCCTTTGCCATTGATGTTAAAGGGGAAGAGAGATCATGTGAAAAACTCAGGGAGAGAAAGAGTTTAGATGTGTAAAAAGAAAGGGGCAATTCTGATGTAAAGTTATGTCTTGATGGAGGAACATGTTATTCAGTTTTTCACATCACATTTTGCTAGATCAATGAAACAGGGAGAGATTGTTGCAAGTATGTGGTAAATGGTATTGTCATTGATGTCAACATGTTTGTGTTTTCATTAGTGCCAACTGTATCTTCTGATATTGTTGTTGTTGATTGATTGAGTTGTCATGTTAAGAACACTGTTTGAGTATTCTGCTCTGCATTTCCTCTGTGTTGAAGACTGGAGTATGAAATTTGGATATGATTTAGAAAAGTATTTGAAGATGATAAATCCAAAATTTGGTGGTCCGAATCATTGTACAGCAAAAGTTCTACTCACCAGTTTGGAGACTGTGCTTGACAATGTTTGTAGAGTGACAGGGAGAAAGTATTTTGCTCCGCATTTCTCCACAGTTTAAATTTTTGTCTTGTGGTTCTTGACTTAAGTTTATAAAGTCTTTAGTTATCTTCATTCCAAAGGATTTGTGGTTTGGTGCTCTGAAAAGCAAGTTATTGATTAGCAGAGTTGGACAGTGTTTGTTGTGAAGCAGTCTATGATATGTCTTCAAGTGATAATTGTTTTCCTCAAGTGAGATCTTTTACGGTTGGATTTGTCAGCTTCCATGTGATTCTATGTTGTTTGTGGATATCTCCAGAATTTATTGAAGGCGTGTTCTTGATCTACAAGCTGTAATGAAGTTCTTAGAAGCATGTATCTAAGTAGTCTTGATGTTTGCACTAGTTCTAGCCGTCTTGGTTATTTACACTTGTTGTGAAGGTGATTGGTGGATTGTGGAAGCATGTAATGATGTGTTTGGGTCTGAGCTAAGTCATGAAGTGCTCTTCCTTCATTCATTTTCTCCACAAGTTTGTTTAGGTTCAGACCTAATTTGAATTATGTATGTATGCCGATCTTGGAGATAGTTCCAATGGTTGTAAATTGTAGTGCTAACCTTGATGTATGTTCAAAGGTTGATGATTTGTATAAATATATGTAATGAATCCATGAGTAATGGGAGAGTGTATGAAGATGTGAAGATAAAGCGTGTGGTGTAAAGGTAGAGAAGAAGAGATATATTGTGCTTCAATGGAACTAAACTCAGACATGTTGTAGATGCTACTATATCAGTTCATGGCAGTGAGCCACCCCTTGGCAGTGAGCCTTTTTGCAGTGAGCTTCATTTGGGTAGTGATCCCCTAAGGCAGTGAGCCTCTTTATTATTCAGTATAGTTACTACATTATACTATGAGCTAACACTCACTGTGGTTTTTCCCTTTTAGGTTTTTCCACGTAAAAATCTAGTATTCATGTGTGTATGGTGTTGATGTGTTTATGTTTTGATTCTGTTATTCATGCTTAATCTTCATAACATATTAAGGAGTTAAAGTAAGGGAATGTGAATGTGATTTTGTTTAAAGAAGTTAAGGTTTTTGATACAATTGATTCACCCCCCCTCTCAGTTGTCTTGTGCCTTCAACAATGCAATGACAATGACTTTGACTTCCAAAGTTCGTGGATGCACATATTTGGTGGAAGTTGTGGAGTTTGTCATTTGGTAGCCTGGAGCTCTATGATAGCCCTTGAGTCCTTTTGAATGTATGTACTTGCATGTTGTAGATTCATGGTGTTTGGATCTATGGGTTACATATTTGATATTTAAGGGTTACATGTTTGTAGGTACTATTTTTTAGTTTTGATGTTGATAGGTCATTATACCTTAACTTTTCTAGTAATGTTATTATTTTGTGAAACATAATTTTTGTACTATATATTTTTTGAATCTTGTCTTATAAAATTTATTAAATTTTAAAAATCATTCACTTACCAAATTGTTAACTATTTTTTTAATTTTTTAGTTTTTAATAGTTTTATATAATATTTGTAAGTAGTGGGGTGTCTATCCACATATCCTAAGGTTCATTATTTCATTTTTAATTTTTTTATTTTATTGAAAAAATAAACTAAAACATCTAGTTGGAGGTGTGTTCATGCATGCAACTGCTACAGGAAAAATATTTGTTCAACCATGTAAAATTTGTGTATTTTTACCACATGCATTTCTTGATAAAATAACACATTTGGATACAATGATGTTGTAGGCAGTTTTATGGGTGAGGAACATATAAAGGTAAAACTAAGAGGAAATGCAGTTCCAAACATTCTTATGAACATCTGTGAAAAAGTGGAAGTTTGACAAAGCTTTGAGCAAGTCTTTTCAAGGTTGAAGAGACTATGGAGATACCAGAGACTCCTTATGATGTAAGAGAAACCAAATGGAATAGTGGATAAGTCTGTACAATGATAAAATCAAAGGTTGGTACATGTTTTGGGAGGGTTTATACAATCAAGATAGGTCTGTACAATGATATGTGTGCCCTACATAATGGTTCCTAACTTCTATGCATTATGTGAGATCCATAAAAAAACTATTTAGTATTTGATCCTAATGGCAAAAGATCTATCAAATTCATCAAAGAATGTTACAGTCTTTGGAAGGTTGACAAGTCATTGAAAAGAATGTAAAGGTATTAAGAAAGAAGTTTCAATTCTGTGAGATTTGTATAAGAGCTTTAACATTGTTGAATAGTCTATAGCACTACATCAAAAATTTTAGTGGTCTGTCAAACAAGGCCCTTTAAATCTGCAAGTCTATTTTGTTTCCATTCTTGTTTGAGGTATAACATGAGCAAAGAACCATTCAACCCAACAATGGTTAGCCATGTCAAGCATTGCAAAAGGTCTGTATAGTCTCAAAAGAGGTCTTGTATTGGTCATTGAAAAACCAAGGAGCTATAAAGAGCAACATAGGCTGATATTGGGTTCTTAAGTCATGTCAATTGTCATTAGGTTTGTCCAACAATTAAGAAACCTACTTGACTCTAGGGTATGTGATGTAACACCTATAGAGCCTTGTCAAACCTTGTTGAGTTATGTATAAACTTTTTTTTCTCTTTACATTGTCCTTAAATGAGATCCAACCACTATCACAAAAGTAACCATAAAGCACTGTCCAACCACTAAAACCCTAAGAGTTTATGAAAAGTTCCTATAGGCTTGATAAACTTTATATGTGCTTGTACCATCATTCTAAACCTTGTGGAGACCATGTATAGATAGAAGAAGACATGAAAAGATCTTACTAGCCTTTTATAGGCTTGGTCAAGCATTAAGGATTTCTGTTATCTATGAGGAACTTGCACATCATAGACAAGTCTATTAGGAGCCTAAAGAAGTGTGATGGTGCTGTCAAGGGGTATGAATGGATATATATGGTGTGATACAAGAGGTCTTCCTATCATGAGGAGAGTTGTCTATCAACAAGAGATCTACAAAAGATGACAGAGTTCGTGACAAGGTTTTAAGGTCTGCCAACCCCTAACCGGCCTGCACATTATTCAAAGGATTTGTATGAACCCATGAAGTCTATTTGGGATGTGAGAAGTGTATGTATTTATTACCAAGGTCTAAAAAGCATGTTAAGTACCCTTAGTGATCCATGCATAAAGGGTATTGAAAGTCTATCAAGCCTTTACAAGGTTTGAACTTTTGAAGTTTTGTCAAGAGTATAAGAAACCCTACAGGGATCAGTGAGACATCCAAAAGAACCCTACCAAGTATTCCTATGATTAGCATGAGCTTATAAGAGGTTTGTTAAAATTTTTGGATTGTTATAGAATCTAAATGGTCTATTTAACAATTCATCCTAGGCCTGATAAGACAAGTTTCAAGACTGACACATATTCAAAGAAGCATATACAAGCCTGGTAAAAGTCATACTATTTTGGAGTTGTGATGAAGGGTTAGAATCCCTATCAAATGAGCAAAGAGCTCAGTCAAGAGTTTAAGAGCTTTAACAAAAGTCTAAGGTACCTGCTAGAGATTTTGGAGTCCACCAAGGAGTAGAAGGTCTACAAAACATGTTGTAATATGTGCATAGGGCTATCAAAACCTACAAACGTGATGGAAATCTATCAAACAAGTGTCACAGTCTAGAGCCATATAGATTTATGTAAGGAGTTTGTGCAGGACTGTGTCTACTTTTTTTTCATGTGTGAAGGTTTTCTTAGTTTTGTGGATCTAAGCAAGATCATCTAAGACCCTTGTAGTGATTCCTAAGAGTAGGTATAGGTTTTTAAGCTCTAACAAGGCAGAGGAAGGTCCAAATGGGTACTAGGAGCTAGTGTTGATATACACATTATGTATTTCAACTCTCTAGCTCGAGTAGATTTAAGAAGTTTACTTAGTATTTTCAAGGTATAATCAATCATGTTGTAGATGCTTGTTGGGATTTTTGAAGTCTGTCAAGAATATCTATAGAGTGCTTAGCATGAAAATGAAGTAGGCTATGGGGTAAGGTTGAATAAAGTGTCATAAAGAAGTCTTTGAAAAGGTAGTTTGGACTCCATATTGAAGATAATTCTTCTCTGACACTCTCAAGGAGTCAAGGTATTCCTAAGATCATAGGAAACATGTCCTATGTCTATGTAAGGAGTAGTTTGAGAGGAATAATGACCAATAAGAGCATTTGTGACAATTTTGACCATCGTGCACTTATCCAAGGAAGTGGAAGCAATTGTTTGAGCTTTTCTAGGAGTGTTTTCATATTCTACAATTTGAAAAGTCAACCAGTTTCTTCTCCCATTCTATGATGGAAGTTTCTTAAGGAGAAAAATAAGGATGATGCTTCCTCCAGCACCCAAGAGGTTTGACCAAGACTTGAATGAGTAGTTATATTTTATTTTCCCACCAAGAAGGCTTCCTATATTCTCTCAAATATGTTTGTACCTACATAAGATATGCCTTGTATTGAAAAACATCTCATATTTTCATAATAGGACTATTGTACAAGACTTTGTATCAATTATATTTTTCCTTTTTAATCATTAAAACAAATAGTTTTTTGCCTTGTCATATTCTTTGCATTGTATAATGCTAGAAGATTGAAATTCTATATTTTGAATGACCAGTTCCTTATGGTTTTAGCTCTATTTCGCTACCTTTGCAAATATTTTTATGAGTTTGTGTATGCTTATCAACTATTTAAAGGTTATTTTATGCATGTAAAACTTATACAAAAGTTCTTCAAGCTTATTTGGTGCATCACCACATTATTTTTAGTCATTTCCCTTTATCCTTTTTCCATTGATAAATGCTAGAATAGAATAGGTTTAGTCTCAACATTTGAAGTCATATTTTAAAGAGGGAACTGACCCTTCATCCAGATTTTTGACCTCAAACAGCAAGGTCCCACACCTTTAGGTCACTCCCATTGTATCTTTGGATTTTTTGAACTAGGTTCAAACAAGGGTACAAATCCAAGTGATACTAGTTTCTAGCACACTTGGTGGGAATGGTTTGATGATCCTAAAATCATCCATTGAAATAAACCCTTCCAAGAGAAATAAAGTCTATGAGGCCATTATAAGGATTAGTGAGACATCCAAAAGAACCATACCAAGTAATCCTATGATTAACATGAGATTATAAGAGGTTTGTTAATTTTTTTGGATTATTAAAGAATCCAAATGGTCTATTTAACAATTTGTAGCTGTGCTAACACAAGTTTCAAGACCAACAAACATTCAAAGAAGCATATACATGCTTGGTAAAAGTCATACTATTTTGGAGTCAGGATGAAGGGTTAGAAGCCCCATCAAATGAGAAGAGAGCCCTATCAAGAGTTTAAGATCTTTAACAAAAGTCTAAGGTGCTTGTTAGAGATTTTGGAATCCACCAAGGAGTATAAGAAACCCTGCAAAGAGTTTTATCATGAGTATAAGAAACCCTGCCAAGAGAAATAAAGTATGAGGCCATTATAGGGGTTAGTGAGACATCCAAAAGAACCCTACCAAGTAATTCTATGATTGCTAAAGTGTGAAGGTTTTCTTGGTTTTGTAAAGCTAAGCAAGATCATCCAAGACTCTTGTAGTGATTCATGTTTTGTCACATAGAATTGCACCCAGCTTAGAGAGAGTCCAAGCATTCTAATGACACAATGGGAATGATCTCAAGGTGTGGGACCTTGCAAGTTGAGATTAGACCTCTAGAGAAGGCTGGTTCCTCATTCTAATCCTAATGCTTAGAGAAAACTATCTAAACCTGGTGCTAATGCTTACAGGGGAAAAGGATTAGGAAGAAACTGAATGGAAATAAAGGTGATGCACCAGATTTAATGAGTAGTAGTAAGCCTGGAAGAGACACAACAATGATATCAATCACAAGGGAAGGTTCACATAGACTTATAGAACTGATTGAGGCTTTGGGATGAAAACCTAACCTATAGAGGAGCCATTTTACTCGCATAATAGATCACAACTTCAAGTAAAACACATAAATCTAAACATAAGAGAGGCAAGATATTGTGCATATATTGATCATGAAGGTCAAAAACTATTACAATGAAAAATAATTTATAGCAAGAAAAGACACAGTATAGGCAATTACATTCATGGGTGGATTAACTAGAAGATGTAACAGAGGCCAAGCTATAGACATAGTGAGTCAAATTCTGATAATCCTGCAACTACACTAAGAGGTCTGACTACAAAGAATTTGGTAGCATAATAACCCATAAATTATTCTCTCCTCTTCTAACTGAAGATTACCATGTTTTTATATCAAATCCTTCTATAGAGAACACTAAGGTAGGTCCACGAGATCCAAGATCACTAGTACTATCATCAATGCAGAGTTAGGAACAAATGATGATGGGGACAAAACCCATGTTGATGGCAGATCTACATCTTAAGAAAGGTTACCCACATGCAAGAGAGGATAGATAATTGAAGGGGAGAGCCCAAAAGTCATCACCAACCACAAAAAGATCTTCCACCGAGCGACTAAAGTCCCTTCAGATTGAAGAATCGAACCATCCCTCATGAATTTTGTCTGCAGAGCTCACCAACTCGGTTGAATGCCTTTGGTGCCACCGGAGCATTTAAAAGATCTAAATTTAAATCAGAGCTATTGGATGAACAAATGGTTATAAGATCGATGGCTCTGATTCACATTGCATAATGCTTTCCTTTTAATTCTTCGTTGAGGCATGCTAACTTGGCATACGTGGCATTGAGTATGCAAGTGAGTCATTTTATTTTAATAGTCACCAGTGTATAAGGGCCCACCTAAGGGATCTAATAGAGAAGGCACCAGAATGCCATGTATTGACATCTCACGGTCGCACATGAAATCTTCCTCGTGGACAAGATTCACTTGCGACATCGTGCCACCATCCGATCTTCAAAGCTCCAGCCCCACCGCTAAATCCCCTGACACCTAGTGCTATCTCCACCATTCGATGGAGTCATCTATCCTATGGACATGGGCCCTTGATACACTTTACAGTTGTCTTCATTTTGCAACCACGCGGAAGGAATGTGACATCAACTTTGGTGGTCTGCGGGCTCGTGAGATACCGCCATGTGGCACCATCAGGCCCAGAAGGACTTAATACTTAAGAAATGATGCTGATGGGTGATAAAAGGTAAGCCTTAGGACTCAGGTCTGGTCACTTTATGACATAAAAGGATCAAAGTCATAACTTAAGTGACCGGCAACCTAGGCTAGACAGTCAACGACAGATTATAATCATAAAGGGAGATGACCGTAAAACCTAGGGGTTTAAGTGGAAGGAAAGAGCCAACATTTTGGTGACTTCTCAGGGGTGTTTGTTTGCCTAAACACTAGGATCCAGAGGCCTTAAACACCCATTGGGCACAGAGTCAAAAGAGATTACAGTAAGAACAGAGGAGCTAAAATAACTGGGCAAGCTACCAAGGCAAAACAAAGTAACAAGCAAGAATGTATCCTCGTATTGAGAATACAATAGAGTGCAAGGAACTTATTGAAAACAAACACCTAGCTTATTTACAAGATCTCACAACCATGCTAAATGCAAGGTTTGAGATGAATCCCATTGACTGGGATTGGTAGAACCTCTCCATTCAGCCTAGAAAGTTGAAATGCATTAGCCTATTTGCAACTGGTAATGATATAAGGGCCGCTCCACATGGCATAAAAATTTGAATGTCTTCCATCTTTGGCCCTATTTGCATCCCATTTCAGCACTATATATCCTTCACTGAATGTTCTTTCAGTAGATTTCCTATCAAAGGTTCTCTTGACCTGATCTTGGTGGGCTTCAAGGGTCTTCATAGTACTATCCCTCTTCTCCTCAAGTTCCAACAACTCTACAAGCCTGATTGTCATGGCATCATTCTCCATTAATTCTAGTTGATGTGCCAACTCAAGAGAAGGCAATTCCAATGATAATGGAACCTTTGCTTCCCTTCCATATACAAGCATGAAAGGGGAATTACCTATGGCTCTTTTGGGAGTGATTCTATCAGCCCAAAGAGCAGTCTTTAACCTGGAGTGCTAGGTTCCTTTATTATCTTCCACTATTTTCTTGATGATTTTGATTAGATTTTTATTGGTGGACTCAGCCAAACCATTTCCTTATGGGTAGTAATTAAATGAGGTTTTCATGCAAACTCCATAATTTAATGCCCATTCACTAACTTTTGTGCCTATAAAGGCCTTGGCATTATTAGATATGATGGTGGATGGCACACCAGAACTTGTAGCTATACCCTCAAGGAAGTCCACCATGGATGCTTTTGTGGCATCCCTTAAAGCAACTGCCTCTGTTCACCTAGTGAAATAATCAGTGGCTGTGAGAATCCACTTATGGCCAGCACTAAAAGGTGGATTAATTACTCCAATGAAGTCTAAACCTCATTGAGCAAAAGGTTGATTTGTTTGGATTGGATGAGGGGGAAGAGCTTCCAGTCTCTACTTCCCAGCAAATAAGGCACATTCTTTACATTTTCTTATCCATCTATGTGCATCACTGAATAAACTAGGATAGTAATAACCGATCCTCATGATTTTCATTGCAGTTGTTCTAGGAGAATAATGGTCACTAGCAGGGCCATTATGAAATTCTTTTAATACTCTAGGAGTCTGATCTTGTGTAATGCACCTAAGAAGAACTCCATTTATGTCTTTTCTAAACAAGACACCATCAATAATAACATAAGGGATAGATTGGAGTCTGACATACCTTCTTTTAGCCTGACTGAATCCATCTAGACATCTACCTAACTATAGAAATGTGACCATATCATGATACCAATCAGTTGCAGTATGAGAGTCAGCTGATTGTGCTTGCCCTTGAACACATACGACTTCACTCATGTCTTTGACGTCTGTTGTCATTTGTTCACATAGGCCCTTGCCACAGACTAGTCTAGTAATGCTAATGTTGATGTCATACTCCATTACCTTTGTGATCCACCTAGCCCTTTTCTCATTAATATCCCTACTCAAGAGGAATTCTTTCACACCAGGGTGACTCACCATCAATTGAATTTTGCTGCTAGAAAGCATATGTCAAAACTTTTTTAGGGCCTTCACTACAACAAATACTTATTTTTCTATAAAATCATAATTCAGTTCATATTCCTTGATAGGTTGTCTGAAAAAAGTAATTGGTTGTTCCAATTTCTCTTCATTTTGTTGTGTCAGGACAGCTGATATACCCCCTTTGCCTCCAAAGGCATAAAGGATGAAATCCTTCTCATAATTAGGGTTTATCAGTGTAGGAGCTTGTGCAATATCCTGTTTGATAGCTTCAAAACTGTCCCTTCCTTCCTTGGACCATGTGAAGGCAGCATTCTTCTTTAGCATAGCAGCGATGGGTTTTTCTATTGAAGTAAAGTTGGGTGTGAACCTCCTCACAAAGTGGATCTTTCCTAGAAAGCTTTGTAGACCTTTGTTATGACTAGGGAGGGGAAGAGCAAGAATGTCACTTGTTCTTTCTGGATAAATAGACAACCCATCCTTGGAAACCACATGTCCCAATAATTTGCCTTCTGGAACATCAAATACACACTTTTAAGGATTCAATGATATCCCAAATTCTCTGCATCTTTCAAAGACCTTTCTTAAATGACCCAAATGGTCAACTGCATGCTTAGAATACATAGTCAAATCATCAAGATACACTAAAATAAAATTATTGATCAGTCCTTTGAAGGCCAAATCAATCACTCTCTGAAAAGTGGCTACAACATTTGTCAATCCAAAAGGCATCTTTTGATAAGCCAAAGTACCCCACTTGGTAATAAAGGTTGTTTTGTATTGATCTAATTCTATCACAAGAATTTGATTGTAGCCTGAGTAGCCATCTAGGAGTGAAAACCTTTTAGCACCTGCTACTGTTTGTAAGATTTGTTCCATGGAAGGAAGTGGGTAGTGATCCTTAAGTGAGGCCTTGTTCAAATCCCTAAAATCTACACACAATCTAATTTCCCTATTCTTCTTCCTAACTGGAACTAAGTTGGCTACCCAAGAGGAATGTTTGATAGGGTAAATGATTTTAGCCTCTATAATCTTGGATAGTTCTTTTCTCATTAATGGTTCAATTTTTGGATTGATAGGTCTTTGCTTCTGGCGGACTGGTTTGGCATTAGGGTCTAGATTAATAGTATGTTGGATTAAACCAGGATCAAATCATATTAAATATCTATAATCCCAAGCTATCAAGTCATTAAGTTCATTACAAAGCTCAATGAAACCTTACCTTTTAGTTGGATACATACCTTGCCATGTTTTAAGAACCTGCCTTGTGCAATCTCCACTTCTTCATAGTCTTGTTTTTTTACTATCATATTCATTTTTTCTTTCTTTTATTGATCATCGGTACCAAATATGCTCTTTAAAGTGATCAGCTCTCTAGGCAACTTGTTGGTCTATAGCTGGATCACCTGGTCACCATATTGCTCTTGCAACATGGACTAATTTTTGGCAGCAAACTCTGCCTCGTCTTGCAAGAAATTCACAATTTACTGGTCACTTTTAAACACTTGACAACTTATCACATTGTTAGGCACAATAGGTTTGACCAAAATCCTTACATGCTGATCTAAAACTTGTTTGACATTCTGAGGAATATCAAATTGGGCACCAACCGTAGCTAACCTATCAGCATCCTTGTTTCTCTATCTGGGAACTGCTTGAATATTAAAGGCATCAAAGTCTTCATAATTAGGTCCTAGACCCTATGTTTGTATGACTTTAGAAAGTCATTTTTTGAAGCACTTAGTTTTCTGATTTGGTGGACAACCAGTTCACTGTCACCAAATACTTGTAAAATTTTTATTCCTCTTTCTTGAGCTAGTTGTATGCCTTGAATCAAGTTTTCATACTCAGCTACATTGTTAGTATAGCTAAAATGCAATCTGAATGAAGAGAAATAACTTTCCTTTTGGGGTGAAATTAGTACAACCTCAACACCTCCTCCATTTTTGCTTCTAGAGCCATCAAAGTACATTTGCCACATCCCACCTAGATCTGACTTTTCCTTTTCAAGATTGGGGATAGTAGCATACTCCTCATGGATACAATAAGTACCCAACCCTGTTTCCTCTATGTGATTAGGAGTGTCAAACTGAAAACAATTAGCCCACTCATCTAGCAGTATATCAGGTATTTCCCCTACAGGCGTGGTAGCTTCATGCCTACTGCTATCATCCCCTTCCAACTCATGTATTGTGCAATTCATGTTGTTTGGTTTAGGAGAGTAGGGTTCTATATGATCATTTGTAATAGGCTCAGCCCTAATGGTAAATTTGGTGCTATGTCTAGTTCTAAACAACATGTGGGACCAATCAGAAGATAAATACCCACCTATTTTTGCAGTGAAATCCTTAGATAAGCATATGCCAAAGTATGCAGGGAGATCTATAACAGATATATCTTGTGAAGTAGAGCAACCGGGACATGCATGTAGAGTGAGTTCCAAACCTTTAATAACTCCTACTATCTTGACAATAGTACCATCTAACTAAACTAAACCCTTGTTCATAGGCTCATACTCTATACCTAACCTATCAACAATATTTTTTGGCATGACAGAGGTACCCACTCCAGAATCTATCATAAAATTATGCAACAATTTATCACCTATGATTAGGGAAACATAAAATGGAGGGGGCTTACTAGTTTTTCTTGTACTTACTTCCTCTTTGGGCTGACATAGGTTTGGTGGGGTAGTTGTCTTTTCTTTTGTTGCTTCTATAGCAGGATGAATGAATTCTGTTAGGGCCTCTTGCAGAAGATTCCTTTGGGCTGGGATTAACAATGCATCCCACATGTTGACATTCAAATTTGTCATCTTCAACTAGTCCACAATACTAAAAGGTATCTGATTACCCTTTTGAGGTGTTTTAGTGATAAATAGGTCACTCTTTGACTGCTCATTGGATTGGGACTGCATAGTTGGTACTGAATCTGCCTTTTCAACTGTCTAATTTGCTTTCCTTGAAGGAACCTCAGGCATTTTCTCTTTAGTTGTAACTATTGGAGACACTTTGGGTACAAGTGTATGGCCAGCTGTAGGTACTGAAGCATCTTCAATAGCTCTCCTCTTTGCCCTTGTATTGAATGCTATAGGGCTAGTGCCTTGATTGACACTACAATATTCATCAGGGGTCTAGTTTATCAAGGTAGCATTATGTTTCATTTGTTCTGGACCTCCAACCATTCCTTGATCGGTGCTAACTTGCCACTCTAAAATTGTTGGTTGCTCTTGCATTGTGAGAGCATGAGTAAACTATCTAGGTCTTGACACAATTTTTGGTCATGTGGTTGATTGCAAGGATAACACCATTCACTATCCTGGGCCATATTGTTTTGGATTGGAAAAAGAGGCCCTAAAGTGCTAGCAACATTAGGATTAATAGTATTTAATGATTTGATATAACTAGGTTGCCCGTGCCTTTGCATGTTACCTTGGTATGGTGGCATGTTTTATTGATGACCCTAATTGAAGGGTTGATATGTCTGGTTGGAGGGTTGATAAGGCATACTTGATTATGCATTATGTCTCCTTAGTGCCACTAATTCATTACCAAAACTTTGTAATAGACTTTTGACCTCATGTAGTTCATTTGGAGGCATAGATAAAGGAGTTGTGGAGGTGGTTCCTATATGAATTGGAGCCACAATAGGCTGAATAGAAGGAGCCTTTGGGAATATAGGCATGGGTGGCCTTGGAGCAAATTTTCCTATTAATTAGGCAATTTTCGGCCCTTATGGCTATACCATAGGCATCAGGTAATACAGTCCCACCCATGGACTGAATCATGATAACAATATCTAGATTCAAAGACCTTAGGTAGTAGATAAATGTTGTGTTTGGAGAGGGCTTAATGTACAAGGGAATCCTATCCCATGTCTTCTAAAATCTATAGTTGAAATCCACCATATATTCATGTGTATCTCTCTTGATCGTAGCTAATTGTTCCATAAGTGACAAATGATCACTCTTGTCTTCAAAGTGTTGGCACAACTTAGTGCCCAAGTCATTCCAATTGTGTATAGAGTTGGCTTGAAGACCCCTATACCACTATAAGGCCTTTTCCTTGAATGAAGAAGCTAGCAATCTCACGGCCACATTATCAGTAGTGACATTGTGGATGGAGTAGCCACTAGCAACATCTTGAATGTGCTCAGCAGGAGTAGTTGAGTCTTCACAAGTAAAGAATGGGATAGACTTTAAGGCTAAAGTAGGGATGTCATCATACTATGCTAGGTCTCGAGGACTATCCCCATTAAATGCAACAAATGGAAGGTTTCTAGCCATATTAGGGATATTTAGGTTAATCACTGGTATACATAGGGTTCTCCTTGAATACTAAAGCCTAACCTAAAAATTGACTGGAGGAGGAGTAGACTGAGCTCTTGAATGGTATGAATTATTACTTCTGATTTGTCTCACATGGGATCTTGATAGTCTACTTCTTCTTCTAGACTCAGTAAATGAAAGTTCTCTAAATTGGAAATTACCTTTAGAAGAAGACCTTGTCTATACTCTAGGCATGAAATGTTGAATTGTTGTGTAGGATATGGATCAATAGAGTCACCAGGTGCCTATTGAATGCTTTCATAGTGGCAAATGAACCAAGAATAGAATCAAAATCCTTAGTCCATCTCTCACTCAAAGCAGAGAGTCCCACCGGGCGTGCTAGGAACTATTATCACATAGAATTGCACCCAGCTTGGAGATAGTCCAAGCATTCTAATGACACAATGAAAATGATTTCAAGGTGTGGGACCTTTCAAGTTGAGATAAAACCTCCAGAGAAGGTCGGTTCCTCATTCTAAGCCTAATGCTTAGAGAAAAGTATTTAAACCTAGTACTAATACAGTCATTATTTTTTAAATTGCAGCTACCTTGTGAGCATAGGATTTAGGTAATGACCTAAGAATTTTCATCAGAACTTCAGTTTCATCAACAATTCCACCCATACCTTTGATTCCAGTAACAAGTTCATCAACCTTTTTACATGAAGGATGTTATGTTTTCATCTTCTCCCATCTTAAGACCTTCATATTTGGCTTTCAGTCCCTACAATTTGACACTCTTTATAGATTCATCTCCTTCATACAGATTACTCAGCTTATCTGAGACTTCTTTAGCAGACTCATAATCCATGACCTTTATTAAATCAGTATCAATCAATGCACTCAGTAGAGCATCTTTGGATTTTATATTTACCTCATATTCTTTTATTTCATCTTCAGTTGTTAGACCATTCTCCAGCATGGTATGTTTAGTCTGTGTCGCTTGCCATATTTTATAACCAATACAAAGCAAATGACTTTTCATGTGAATCTTCCAAGTTACATAATTTGTCCCATCAAACTATGGAGCCTCCTTCTTGTAAGACATCTCGGATCTACCTCAAGCTGTTAAGCTTACCACTGAGAAACTTGGCTCTGATACCAATTGTTGAAATACAAAGGACAACTGAGAGGGGGGGTGAATCTGTTGTCACAAAAACTTAACTTCATAAACCATCAACTAATTAATTACTGATAATCAGATTTAAACATGAAAGCATGAAATCAGAGACTTAATTATAATCACATTCAACACAGTAGACACTAGATTTTTATGTGCAAAACCCTAAAAGGGAAAAACCACGGTGGGTGTTAGCCCATAGAAAATATGAGTTATAACAATACCAAAAAATAGAGGCTCATTGCCTACAGGGCTCACTGCTCAAATTGCTCACTACAAAGACCGACTCACTACCAAGGGATGGCTCACTGCTAAAGTGGTTCAAATTGATTAAGTAGCATCTACTCCATGCCTAGGTTCAGTTCCATTGAAGCACAAGATAACATCTCTGTTTTGCTCTTTACATCTTCACACTTATCTCTTCATCTTTGCAACACACACCATTTTTCACAACTCTATTACATGCTTTTATACAATTCATCAACCTTGGAATGTACATCAAGGTCAACATTACATTCATAAACCATTGGAACATTCTCCAAGGTTGGCATTACAAAACATACATAGAAATAGGTCTAGACCTATTACAAAATTTAGCTAAGGAAAGATGTAGAGAAGTATGATGAACACACCACGCCTTAGCTAGGACTCAAATGTAATCCTCCATGCCACAACATGCTTCTACAATCTTCAATGCATCTTCACAAATAGTGAAATCAACCAAGTTAGCCAGGACTAGAGTTAACACTAGGTCTTCTAAGAACATTCTTCTTTCATGATCTACACTTCTCTTTGCAGACCAATCCAAAGGTAGGAACATGATCAGGAGACATCCACAAGCACATTGTAATCACCAAGAACAACTGAACTATCTCTAACCACTCTATTAAGAAGATTCTTCAAACCGGATCACAAGAACAACACTGTCAGCCACTATCATAAGGAAAGGATAGCTTGCAGACTGCCAAATCATGAACCATTGTAGTTGAAAGCACTTAACATCATCTCAGACTTAACTCTAGACCTGTAAACAAAAATAATTCAATTCAGAGGAATGCAAAGTATAATAATTTCTCCCTGTCTTTGCCAAACATATAGAAAAAGTTGTTTTCACTCTGGTAAACATAACTCACTCAATTCTTCATACCAAAGGCTCAAACTCAAAACATAGCATCTTTAGATGTGCCTCTAAATAAATTCCAATCCATAGACAAAGATATTCATCTTTTAGGAAATGCGGAGCAATCTACTGGACTGTTCTTCTGTAATACACAAGAAACTTTGCAACACATTGTTTACATCGAAGGAGCAAATCCTTAATATTTGAATCTCCAATACTTACATAAGCAAATACCAAGCATCTAACTCATTACAATCAAGCCTCAAAGAAAGAGCATAGTTGACACTAATGACAACACTGGTATGTTGACATCAATGACAACACTGATTAGGCACATACTTGCAACAATCTCCCCCTTTGTAATTGATGGCAACATATGATGTGAAAAACTGAAAAGACCATCAAGACAAGATTCTCCCCCTTTCTTTTTACACATTTGCATTCTTTCTTCTCCTGAGTTTTTTGTATGATTTCTCTCCCCCTTTGATATCAATGGTAAAGGGCACATAATTGCATTCTATTTCTCTGATCCAACTGACCTATTAACAACACATCTAGCTACTCCCCTTAAGAGATAGCTCCCAAAACATCAATCTAGATCAAACAATGAGACTTTGAGCACCAATGGCTTGATGCATTCTCATGCATCTTAGTTTAGGGAAGGAGGGGTAATGACCCCTAACTTTTCTTTGAGATACTCAAAAGTATCCTTAGGCAGAGGTTTGGTGAAGATATCTACAATCTGATCCTTTGTGGACACATATTCCAATATTACTTCATTCTCTATCACCTTTTCTCTCAAAAAGTGATACCTTATAGATATATGCTTTGTTCTTGAGTGCATCATTGGATTCTTGGAAATATTTATGACACTTGTATTGTCACACAAGATTGCAATTGGATCTTCATAAACAACTCTTATATCCTTCAAAGTCTGTTTCATCCATAACACTTGAGTACAACAACATGCTGCTGCAATATGCTCTACTTCTGCAGTTGACAAAGAGATTGAATCTTGTTTCTTGCTCAGTCATGAAACCAATCTATTTCCCAAGAATAAGTCATCTCCACTTGTACTTTTTCTGTCATCAACATCTCTGACCCAATCAGTATATGTATAAGCACTAAGAGTAAAATCATTATCCTTTGGATACCATCAGCCATGATCTAGAGTGCCTTTTAAATACCTCAGAATTCTCTTTACTACCATCACATGTGATTCTCTTGGATTAGCTTGAAATCTTTCAACAAGACAAACTACATGCATAATATCAGGTCTGGTTTTAGTTAGATAAAGTAATCCTCCAATCATGGATCTGTACTTTTTCTAATCAGTCTTGGGTGACTTATCAATTTTTCTCAATTTGCAGCTAGTCACCATGGGAGTACATACCGGTTTAGAGACATCCATCCCAAACTTTTTTAACAACTCTTTCACATCCTTAGACTGAGATATGAAGATTCCTTTATCTGATTGATTGATTTACAAACCTAGAAAGAAATTCATCTCACCAACCATAGACATCTCAAACTCTTTCTGCATTTCACTAGTAAATTTCATACACATACCTTCATTTCCACGAAAGATGATATCATCAACAAAGACTTCAACAATCAAAATTTGATCACCATTAATCTTGAAATATAGATTACTGTCAGCAATACCTTTACTGAATCCTAACAGCAATAAGTACTTATCTAACCTTGCATACCATGCCCTAGGAGCTTGCTTGAGTCCATATAATTCTTTCTTCAACCTGCATACCATATCACCTTGATTTGATAGTTGGAATCCTTCCAGTTGCTCAATGTAGACTTCCTCTTCTAACTCACCATTCAGGAATGTAGACTTCATATCCATCTGATACACTTTGAAATCTTTGTGAGCTGTAAATGCCAAAAACATTCTGATTGCTTCAATCTGAGCTATTGGAGCAAAAGTCTCTTCAAAATCTATTCCTTCAATTTGAGAATACCCTTTACACACAAGTCTTGATTTATTCCTTACAACTTCTCCATTTTCATTCAACTTATTCTTGAAGACCCATTTGGTTCCAATAATAATTTTGTTAGCAGGTCTAGGAACTAATTTCCAAGTTTCATTCTTCTTATCTGCATTAGTTCTTCTTCCATTGCCTTAACCCAATTTTCATCATTGTAGGCTTCATTCACAGTTTTCGGTTCAATTATAGAGAGCAAACAATAATTTACTTGTTTTGCTGCAGCTCTTTTCCTTGTCAATACTCCTTTCTCTTTGTCTCCAATAATTTGATCTTCAGAGTGATTGATTCTTACACACCTAGGAGTCTTAACAATTTCTGGAGCCTTTTCGTCTTCACTTTGATTGTCTTTTTGTTTAACTTTCTCTTCAGTAGGTTCATCTGACTCATAGCCACTCTGATATAATGTTTTTCCTTTGCCTTCATCCACCTTCACGTTTGCACTCTCCACAATCTTTTTCAACCTTTTGTTGTAGCATCGGTAGGCCTTACTCTTGGTAGAGTATCCAAGGAAGATTCCTTCATCACATCTTGCATCAAATTTCCCTAGGTCTTCATCTCTTCTGATATAGCACTTGCTTCCAAAGACTTTGAAGTATCTTACTATTGGAATTCTTCCATACCACAATTCATAGGGGGTTTTAGTGCCATTACCTTTCACTTGAACTTTGTTTTGAATGTAGACAATAGTATGTCTAGTTTTTTTCCAGAAAACTTTTGGCAGTTCTCCTTCCTTCATCATGTTTTGGAAGCTTCTTGAACTATCCTATTTTTCCTTTCCACAACTCCATTTTACTGAGGAGTCCTAGGTGTAGACAACTATCTCTTTATTCCTTTCTCTTCACATAAATTGTTGAATTCATTGTATGTGAACTCACCTCCCCTATCAGACCTCAAGCATTTGAATTTTAGTTCTATTTCATTATCATCCATTGCCTTGAATGATTTGAACTTCTCTAAGGCTTCATATTTGTCTCTTATAAAAGTAACCCAAGTCATTCTAGAATAATCATCAATAAGAAGCATGAAGTACCTATCACCTTGTAGACTTCTCATCCTTGTAGGACTACATAGATTTGTATGAACTAGATCTAGCAAACCAGCAGAAAATTGCTCTTTACTCTTGAAACTTGTTCTTCTCTACTTCCCCAACTGACATTCTTTACAAATAGTATTGGTAGGTTTCACAAGTTTTGGTAAGTCTCTCATGGTCTAACCTAAACTTATCTTTACAGACTATCAAAATTTATATGACACAACCTTCTATGCAACAACCAACTCTCATATGTTTGGGCTAATAAATAGTAATCATTAGTTCCTCTCAATTGATAGATGTTACCTATGGTCTTCTTACTGGTAGTAATCACAGTTCTGGAGCTTTCCATGATCTTGCATCCATTATCTTTGAATCTTAGATCATAACCTTTGTCACACATTTGGCCAACACTCAAAATATTGTGCTTCAAGCCTTTCACATATAGGAAATTGTCAGTATTATGCTTTCCATCAAATGAAATAGATCCTTTTCCACAAATCTTACCAGCTGCATTGTCTCCAAATGTAACTAGTCCTCCATCGTACTTTTCCAAGCTTACAAACTTACTTTTGTCACTGGTCATGTGATGTGAACATCCACTATCAATAATCCATTCATCCTTGACTTTCTTAACCTGAACAACCAAAGCACTTTCTTCCACTAGTTTTTCTTCCTTCACACAGCTAGCATGATTAGTAGACATAGGTTCTTCTTTAATAGCAATAAACAGACATTCATTTGCACTAGTACTAGCATCATTGGATTCATCATCAGCGACACCTTAATCATCAAAATATCTAACATAGTAACATTTCTTTGGAGCTCTAGGCCCGTTCTAAAATCTTTTTCTATTACTTTCAGTTCTTTTAGGACATCTGGAAGCATAATGACCCACTTTACCACATGAGAAACATTTGAAAGGTAATTTGTCTTTGAACTTACTAGAACCTCTTTGCAGTCTGTCAACAAAGTTGGCTTCAATTTCATCAAGCTCATCATCAGGTTCTGCCTTGTACTTTTTTGTTTTGGAGATCTTTTATGAAGTACTGGCTTTGAAAGTAGCTTCTGAGCATCACCAAACTCTCATTTCAAAAGTAGTAATCTTACCAAGAAATTGATCCTTATTAATCTTTTTCATAGTCATTATTTCTTCAATTGTAGCTACCTTATGAGTGTAGGATTTAGATAATGACCTAAGAATTTTCATCATAGCTTAGTTTCATCAACAATTCCTCCCATACCTTTGATTCCAGTAACAAGTTCGTCAACCTTTTGCATGAAGGATGATATGTTTTCATCTTCTCCCATCTTAAGACCTTCATATTTAGCTTTCAGTCCCTACAATTTGGCACTCTTTACAAATTCATCTCCTTCATACAGATTACTAAGCTTATCCAAGACTTCTTTAGTAGACTCATAATCCATGACCTTTATTAAATCAGCATTAGTCAATGCACTGAGCAGAGCATCTCTAGCTTTTATATTTGCCTCATATTCTTTGATTTCATCTTCAGTTGTCAGACCATTCTCTGGTATGGTACATTCAGTCTATGTCAATTGCCATATTTTATAACCAATACAAAGTAGATGGCTTTTCATGCGAATCTTCCAAGTTGCATAATTTGTCTCATCAAACTGCAAAGCCTCCTTCTTGTAAGACATCCTGGATCTACCTCAAGCTGTTAAGCTTACCATCAAGGAACTTGGCTCTGATACCAATTGTTGAAATACACAGGACAACTGAGAGGATGGGTACATCAATTGTCACAAAGACTTAACTGCATAAACCATCAACTAATTAATTACTGATAATCATATTTAACCATGAAAGCATGGAATCAGAGACTTAATTACAATCACACATTCAACACAGTAGACACCAGATTTTTACGTGGAAAACCATAAAAGGTAAAAACCATGGTGGGTGTTAGCCCACATAAAATATATGAGTTATAACAATACTAAAAAATAGAGGCTCACTGCCTACAGGGCTCATTGCCCAAATTGCTCACTGCAAAGAACGACTCACTGCCAAGGGGTGACTCACTGCCAAAGTGATGAACTGATTAAGTAGCATCTACTTCATGCATGGGTTCAGTTCCATTGAAGCACAAGATAACATCTCTGCTCTACTCTTTACATCTTCACACTTATCTCTTCATCTTCACAACACACACCCTTTTTCACAACTCTATTACATGCTTTTATACAATTCATCAACCTTGAAATGTACATCAAGGTTGGCATTACATTCATCAACCATTAGAACATTCTCCAAGGTCAACATTACAAAACATATAGAGAAATAGGTCTAGACCTATTATAAAATTTAGCTAAGGAAAGATGTAGAGAAGTATGATGAACATGCCATGCTTTAGCTAGGAATCAAATGCAATCCTCCACTCCACAACACACTTCTACAATCTTCAATACATCTCTGCAAATAGTGAAATCAACCAAGTCAGCCAGGACTAGAGTTAACACTAGGTCTTCTAAGAACATTCTTCTTTCACGATCCAAACTTCTCTTTGTGGACCAATCCAAAGGTAGGAACACGATCAGGAGAAATCCAAAAGCACATTGCAATCACCAGGAACAACCACACTATCTTGTGTTAGAAATGAAAGCAACACTACTTCAATGGAAATCTGATTCAATATAAATTTCTGCAATCTTTAACTGTGTGTTATTAATGGATATTATAACACAGAAACAAAACTATGCTTCATAGAAATGCAAAATAAAAAATATGAACACATACCACAATGTTTAACATGGAGAAAACCCTTTGAGGTAAAAAACTCCACACAGTAAAGAGGCCCAATGTTTGTATTAATCTGAAAATGATTTACAATACAACAACACTTCAACTCTCTCCACCAGTCTTTAATCTGACAGCATTCTGGCAGCACCCAAGTACCTAAAATCTGTATTGTAGCAACTAATACATGGAAAATACTTATAGAAACATTTTCTAACTCATCTTAGACATTCACCTTCTCTCTCCTAAGATTCTCCAACCTGTAAACATTACTTACCATCTTACAAGCATCTTACACTTGTCCAAAAACAACCATGCAAAGGTTGGGCTCCCAAGACTAAATCTGGCCTCTTACAACACCTTATGACATGTCATAACCGTCATAGATTCCAACAAAAGAGTATCTTTCTAAGATAGGAAGCTTGGGCTAAATATAGCAAATATACAACTAACATATCCGTCATATGCATCATAGAATCTCATAATCTTATGACAACTTGCAACTATCATAGATTCACTCACCAAACATTATGACAGTTGTCATACATGCCAAAAATAGTATATTCCTCAAGGGAGCACACCTATCCTCATTTACCATGAGTTTTTACAATTGCCAATAGTAAAAGTCACTTCGTAATAACTTCCGGTGACTCTGAAATTACCCCTGCCAGTGAAACTAGTACATCTCCTCATGGATAATTACAAATTACCTATAATAAATGGAATAAATACAATATTGGGATTTAGAAGGTTAATGGCACCTTATCCCAACATTCTCCCACTTGACATTATCCATTTTAAATCAACCCATAGGAAATTAAATGAAAATAATCAAGCACTAGAAACAAGGCCCATGGCCTCTCTGCACCACATGAACTTCTCTGTGCTCGCATGCTTGGTCAATGAATCTGCAACATTCTCCTAAGTGTCTATCTTCTTTAGCTCAATCTATCCATTTGCAACCAATTCTTGAACAAAGTGATACTAAACATCAACATGCTTAGTTAGAGCATGATACATGGGATTCTTGGCCAAACAAATAGCACTCTGGCTATCACAACCAATCTGAATGATCCTGCAATCAAAACCAATACCTGTACATAGTCTCCTCAACCAAACTATCTCCTTAGAGACATGAGTAGCAGCCATATACTCTACTTCTGTGGTGGACAAAGCAACTATGGGCTGCCTCTTACTCATCCAACTCATTGCACCTCCAAACAGAGTAAACACATAGCCACTAGTGGACCTTCGACTATCCAAGTCACCTGCCCAATCTGCATCAATAAAACCCTATATGTCCAAAGATTTATCAGCACTATCAGTACCAAAATAAGCCAAACAATGATCAGGAGTACCTGCAAGATATTTAAACACCATCTTCGCATAGTTCCAATGCTGTCTACCAAGGTTAGACATAAATCTGCTCAAAACTCCCACTGCTTGGGCAATATATGGTCTAGTGCAAACCATTGCATACATCGAACTCCCTACAGCACTAGCATATGGCACATTAGACATATCTTCAAGATCATCCTCAGTCTTTGGACACATATCTAATGGAAGCTTAGTACCAATGGGTAAAGGAACTCTAATTGGGTTACAGTCCTGCAAACTAAACCTCTGCACAATAGTATTCACATACTTACTTTGTGACAACCAAAGCTTTCTATTAACTATGTCCCTCCTAATCTCCATTCCCAGAATATACCTTGCAGCACCTGAAAGTTGGGCTTTAAGCTCATTGACCATACCCTTAGTATTGCTGAAAAACATGTTATCAACATACAAAGCAATAACCAATATAGAATCATCAACACGATGAATGTAAACACAATGATCCTCCTTGCTTCTAACAAAACCCAATTTCAAAACAAATGAATCAAACTTTTGATAATTCTGGGGGACTATTTTAGACCATAAAGAGACCTCTTTAACCTGCAAACCCAATGTTCTTTTCCTTTTACCTCAAAACATGTAGGCTGTTGCATATAAATTTCTTCTTCAAGATCTCCATGCAAGAATGTAGTCTTAACATCCATTTGTTCAATCTCCCAATCATAAGCTGCAGCAATGGATAATAGAAATCTAATAGAAGTCAATTTAGCAACAGGAGAGAATATCTCACCAAAATCAACTCCTTCTCTCTGGGAGTAGCCCTTGGCTACCAGTCTAGCCTTGTACTTCTCCAATGACCCATTTGCTCCAAACTTCTTCTTGAAGACCCACTTACATCCTATGGCCTTTCTTCCTTTGGACAAATGAACAAGATCCCAGGTGTTACAAGAGTCTAAAGCCATCATCTCCTCTTACATGGCTAGCTGCCAAGACTCACTATCATCTGCAGAAATAGCTTCCTTGTAGGATCTAGGTTCATCGTTAGTACTCAATAAAGCATATACACAACATAAATCTGGTGGGCTATACCTATCAACTGGATTCCATTGTCTTGTGGATCTCCTCAAGGGTGGAGTAAGAGACTCTACTCGTTCTTCTGCATGATCATCTGTACCAACTTCTTCTATCACAACAGATTCATCTTCATCAGAACTACTTGAATCTTCTTCTTCTTCTTCACCCCCCAATCCATCATTTTGTTCTTCCTGAGGTGCATCTTGCTGCTCTAAATCAAAGTGCACCTTCTTTACTTTTTCATCTTTTTCTTTTGGCTACTTAGGTTTAGAAATAGCTCTAAGTTCCCTGAAAATAACATCTCTAGAAAAGATAATCTTGCGGGTTATTTGGTTCCAAAGCTTATAACCTTTCACATTATCACCATATCCAATGAATGTATACTTTTCAGCCTTTGGATCCAACTTAGATCACTTTTCCTTAGGCACATGAACAAAAGCCTCATAGCCAAAAACCCTTAAATGTGAAATAGAAAGTTTCTTACCTATCCACACTTCATAAGGTGTCGAATCAAGAGCCTTACAAGGAGATCTGTTTATCAAGTAGCAAGCAGTACACACAGCCTCTGCCCAAAAGCATTTATCCAATTGTGCATCACTAAGCATACTTTTGGCCCTTTCCATAATTGTTCAGTTCATCCCTTCTGCAACACCATTCTACTGTGGTGTATGCGGAGTTGTCTTTTCTCTAATTATACCTGCATGTTTGCAAAACTCATCAAATTCCTTAGAACAATATTCCCCTCCATTGTCAGATCTTAATATTTTTATGTTTAAACCTAATTGGTTCTCTACTAAGACTTTAAATTCCTTAAACTTAGAAAACTTCAGAATTATGCTTCATAAAATAAATCCATGTAAATCTGGATACATCATCAATGAAGGTTACAAAATAACGATATTTTCTGATAGATTCATTATCCACAGGTCCAAACACATCCGTATGAATAATTTCTAACTTCTCTTTTGCTCTATTGCTTCCTGAAGGAAATGACTTTCTGTTTTGTTTACCAAACACACAATGCTCATAGAAATCAAAGTGCTCATCATAATAGGAGAAACCATCCAACAAATTTTTATTCTTAATAGTTTTTAATACATTATTGCTTGTGTGGCCCAATCTATGGTGCCACAACATACATGCATTTTTAGTATTAGCCTCAGATATATAGGAGTCATTATAAACTATAGTGGGTTCAAGCTTGAATAGGCTTTTGAATCTCTTCCCCTTCACTACCACCAAGTTCCCTCTCACTAATCTGTAGCCATGCTTGTCAAATGTCACATGCATTCCCAAATCATTCAACTTCAAAACTAAAATAAGATTTCTAGCTAATCCAGGAACATGCAAAACACCTAAGAGGGTTTTAATCCTCCCATCACTGAAACACAACAATACCTTTCCTTTCCTAACAATCGGATATGTAGAGTTGTCACCAAGGTAGATATTACCTCCATCATATTCTTCATATGAGGAGAACCATTCCTTATGCGGAGTCATATGAAACAAGCATCCTGAATCAACCAACCAGTGATCATTAGAAACAAGATTACATGCAGAAAGTAAAACTTCTTCACCTGCATTCGAGGACTTATCCAAAACACTCTCCCACTGTTTCTTGGGGTTTCTATACTCCTTCACATGTCCCCTTTTACCGCAGTTCCAACACTTAACTCTGTTCTTTTTACCAGGAGTCTTAGACCGGCCCTTGGACTTGTCCTTAGCCCCTTTTTGATCTCCTTTTGGTCCCCTTTCCTTAGACCTTCCCCTGACACTGAGAGCATCCCTTGAACTATCCGAACTCTTTTTCCTCAATTCCTGTGACAGTAGCACTGAAACAAGAGAATCCAACTTTGGATCCGCAAGGTTAACAATGATAGAAAGGATAACATTCTCCCAAGACTTAGGTAAAGAACAAAGAAGTAAGATACATTTATCTTCCTCACTAACTTCAACATCTACTGAATCAAGTTGACTCACTAACAATTAAAAGAATTTAAATGCTCTGCAACTGATTCACCTTCTCGCATTTTCATGGAAAATAATTTTCTTTTTAAATAAAGTTTAATTACCATACTCTTGGCTTGATAGATCTCATTGAACCGTTTCCACAACTTGTATGCAGTCTCTTCCTTTGTGACATTCAATAGGACAGAGTCTGAAAGACACTACCGAATGGTTCCCTGTGCCTTCTTATCTAGTCTATCTCACTCATCTTGAGAGACATCGTTAGGTTTCTTCTCTTTTTGGACAGCCAACCATTGGTTTCTTTCTTCCAACAAATCTTTCATTTTTAGCTTCCACAACTCATACCCCATTCTGTTGAACTTCTCAATGTCCAATTGAGAGGTTGACGCAACGGTAGATGCAGCCATAATAACAACACAAGATCTAGAAAACAAACACAACCAAATCTCCCATTGCAAGTACAACTTCCACACTTCCACCCAAGAGTCAAAGTTGACCAGGCTCTGATACCAAATGTTAGAAATGAAAGCAACACTACTTCAATGGAAATCTGATTCAATATAAATTTCTACAATCTTTAACTGTGTTTTATTAATGGAGATTGTAACATAGAAACAAAACTATGCTTCACAGAAATGCAAAATCAGAAATATGAACACATAACACAATGTTTAACATGGAGAAAACCCTTTCAGTTAAAAAACTCCACACATGAAAGAAGCCCAATGTTTGTATTAATCTGAAAATGATTTACAATACAACACTTCAACTCTCTCCACCAGTCTTCAATTCGACAGCATTCCGATAGCACCTGAGTACCTAAAATTTGTATTGCAGCAACTAATACATGGCAAATACTTATAGAAACATTTTCTAACTCATCTTAGGCATTCACCTTCTCTCTCCTAAGATTCTCCAACTTGTAAACATTAATTACCATCTTACAAGCATATTACACTTGTCCAAAATATATCCATGCAAAGGTTGGGCTCCCAAGACTAAATCTGGCCTCTTACAACACCTTATGATGCATCATAGCTGTCATAGATTCTAGCAAAAGAGTATCTTTCCAATATAGGAAGCTTGTGCTAAATATAGCAAATATACAACTAACATATCCGTCATATGCGTCATAGAATCTTAGGATCTTATGACAACTTACAGCTATCATAGATTCACTCACCAAATATTATGATAGTTGTCATACATGCCAAAAATAGTATATTCCTCAAGGGAGCATGCCTATCCTCATTTACCATGAGTTTTTACATTTGCCAATAGTAAAAGTTACTCCGTAATAACTTTCGGTGACTCCAAAATTATCCCTGCCAGTGAAACTAGTACATCTCCTCATGGATAATTACAAATTACATATAATAAATGGAATAAATACAATATTGGGATTTACAAGGTTAATGGCACCTTATCCCAACATCTCTAACCACTCTGTCAAGAATATTCTTCAGACCAGAGCACAAGAACAACACTGTCAGCCACTGTCATAAGGAAAGGATAGCTTGCAGACCACCAAATCACAAACCATTATAGTTGAAAGCAATTAACATCATCTCAGACTTAACTCTAGAACTGCAAACAAAAGTAATTCAATGTGGAGGAATGCAAAGCATAATACTTTCTCCCTGTCTTTGCTAGACATACAGAAAAAGATGTTTTCCCTATGGTAAACATAACTCACTCAATTCTTCATATCGGAGGCTCAAACTCAAAACATAGCATCTTCATATGTGACTTTAAATAACTTCCAATCCACAGATAAAGATATTCATCTTTTAGGAAATGTGAAGCAATCTACTGGAATAGTCTTCTGTAATACACAAGAAACTCTGCAACACATTGTTTCCACTGGAGGAGAAAATCCTCAATATTGAGATCTTCAATACTTAGATAGGCAAATACAAAGCATCTAACTCATTACAATCAAGAATCAAAACAAGAGCACAGTTGACACTAATAACAACACTGATATGTTGACATCAATGACAACACTAATTAGGCACATACTTGCAACATATCTATAGAGTGCTTAGCATGAAAATGAAGCAAGGTATGGGGTAAGCCTCAATAAAGAGCCATAAAGAAGTATTTGAAAAGGTAGTTTGGACTCCATATTGAAGAAGGTTCTTCTCCCATGCTTTGAAGGAGTCAAGGTATTCCTAAGATCATAGGAAACATGTCCTACATGTCCATGTAAAGAGCAATTTGAGAGGAATAATGACCGGTACTTGAGCATTTGTGACAATTTTGACCATCATTCACTTATCCAAGGAAGTGGAAGCAATTGTTTGAGATTTTCTAGGAGTATTTTCAGATTCTTTAGTTTGAAAAGTCAACCAACCTCTTCTTCCATGGGCCATGATGGAGGTTTTTCAAGGAGAAATATAAGGATGATGCTTCCTCCAGCACCCAAGAGGTCTGACCAGGACTTGAATGAGCAGTTATATTTTGTTTTCCCACTAAGAAGACTTCCTATATTCTCTCAAATATGTTTGTACCTACATAAGATATGCCTTGTAATGAAAAAACATCTTAGATTATCTTGGATTTTCATAATAGAACTACTATACACGAATTTTTAGCAATTATATTTTTCCTTTTTGATCATTAAAAGAACTGGTTTTTTGCCTTGTCATATTCTTTGCACTGTGTAATACTAGAAGATTGAAATTCTATCTTGTGAATGATCAGTTCCTTGTGGTTTTAGCTCTATCTCTTTACCTTTGCAAAGGTTTTTATGAGTTTGTGTATGCTTATCAATTGTTTAAAGGTTATTTTGTGCATGTAAAACTTATACAAAAGTTCTTCAAACTTATTTGGTGCATCACCACATTATTTTTATTCATTTCCCTCTATCCTTTTTCCATTGATGCATGCTAGAATAGGATAGGTTTAGTTTCAACATCTAAAGTCATATTTTAAAGAGGGAACTGGCCCTTCATCTGGAGGTTTTACCTTAAACAACAAGGTCCCACACCTTGAGGTCACTCCCATTGTATCTTTGGATTATTTGAACCAGGTTCAAACAAGGGTAAAAATCCAAGTGATAATAGTTTCTGGCACACCTTGTGGGATTGATTTAATGATCCTAACATCATCCATCAAAGAATTTTGGTGTGTTCTTTAGTGCATCTTTCCATTTAGGGTAGTTTTCTTTAACACCATGGTGACTCCAAGATCAAATCTACTGGTAGTCTAAGTACTTAAAGACTATAAATGATTAGGATTTAGGTGATATTCTTGATCTTTCCTTCTTTTGAATCTTTCCAATCACCTAGTGACTCTGTTGGTATGTAGCTAGTGATCAAGAGCTAGATTTGATTTGTTTTATTTTAAAGTATATTTGAATGAATTTATAGCTTCTTTGAATACTCTAGCATGTTACACTATGATGGAATTTATGTCTCTTCCCCTCCACATTGTGAAAACTTAGTTTTTATACTTCCCTATCAACCATATCAGCTTGAGAATGCTCCTAGTTTCATCTTGAATAGCCCTGCTACAACAATATATCATCATTATCATAGTGTTTTCCTCCCTCCCACCCCTACTCAGCCTTTTTAGCAGCTGCCCATGCTTATAATTAGTCTCAAGAAGACTATTTTGTTCCCAATCAACATGGTTACCCCCCTAGTCAGCCCCAAGATATTGACAATATGGAAATTGGTAGTCTCAAAGATATGATCTTAGATTTACAAAAATAATTAAATGTTTTTTATTACAACAAGAGGCAAAAACAAGGGGCTGAACCCATTACAGAGATAACATATGAAAAAGCACAAGCTTAGAAAACAAAAAGAGCCTGGAAACTAAACCCAAGAAACACCAGCTAACAAACAGCAGAAAGTAAGCAACAACAAAAAACTAGCAACCAGGTAGCAGAAGGCACACTAGGGCAGAGAGTCCTCCCAGTCATTAGAAAGTAGTTCAAAGATTCTATCCAGCTCCTGAGTTCTGTCATTATCGGTTCCCTAGAAGAGAAGTTGAAAATCCTGCAAAAGGGTTAAGTTGTTCATGGTAGATCTACACAGCATGCGAGTAATGAACTTGCAAAGAGTAGACATCTTGAGTTGCAGAGCCACCATCTTGTCCTTTAACTGAGTCACTTCAGCAAAGAGAGAGTTGCTGTCCCTGCCCTCATTCTCATTGTCATTCTCAGCAGTGGCCCTGACATCATCCTCTTCAGGGACAGACTGACTGTTTGCTTCCACCTCTTCAGCACCGGTAGGGTTTTGGTCATTAAAGTTCTCCTCTCCTTCGCCAGTATCATACTGGGCTCTGGTGGTCAACCTCATCCTTATCACTACCAGTACCCATCACATTCTCAGGGCTGTCCTTATAAACATTTTGCAGAGAGTCGTGGTCATCAAACTGCCCCCTAGAAATAGGATCCTCCATGTAAATTTCCTGCAATTCATCACTATCGGCCTCCTTATCGTGAGAAGAAACCTCAGAATTACTTTTTAAGTAGTCTATGAGTTTAACCATGGGGGCTGGCTTCCCAGCAATTCTGGTAGAGTGTCTAACACTAGTGGAAATGCTTTTCTCTTTGCCCTTCCTAGTCTTTTTAGCAGGATTCTCATCAGACAAGTTAACACCTTTAAGGGTCTCCTGACTATCTTTGAGGGAGCTAAGAATGGCCGCTTCCTCAGCCAGCTCAGAGAGCCGATGAAGCCGCTTCCTAGACTTAACAGAGCCCTTCTTCTTCGGGGTAGAGGTAGACCTAGGAGTGGGGGTATTGGTTTTCGCAGAGGCCGAAGTCAGGCCATCATGGCTATTAGTCACAAGAGTGTGGAGAGGATCACATTTGATAGAAGTCGACGGAGTATTGCGGGAGGGTTCCACAGCCGGGTAATGGAGAGTGGTAGGGGGCATCAGGGCCAAGTGAAACTGGTAGAGCCTATGAATGAGGCCTTGGTGAAGGGGCATAGGCTTCTCCAATGGCTTGGAGGTTAAATTCTTATGAACCATTTTAACCGAGTGCTCTAAAGAAAAAATTAAATGTTATTATAAGAGTAGGAGTATAATTTGTAGCAAGAAGAGCTTGCTTATCAAGCTTATCTTCACTAGTAGGAGAGAGAGATACAAGAAAGACATGAAGAAGAATGTTTTTCTAGATAAGTTGTAGCTAAGGACTTGAGTAGATGAGGCAACTGCTTGCCCAAATACAAAGACAAGAAACCCGAATAACCTCCTCCATTCCTAGTTTTAGACAAACTCTTCTTACAACTACAGATCAACCTGTAAAAGAGGAGGTCTCCACATTCAAAATTCCAAGATTCAAGCAAGGAAAGCCTTTTGAACCTTCAAGTAAGTCTCCTTATTTCAAAATTCCAAGTTTTAGGTGTCCTCATCCTTTGCAAGAGCCTGTACCTATGCAAACTTAGTCTATTATTCCTTAGGAACAGTCCTCTCAAAAGCCTATTCTTCTTCAAGAAACTAAACAAACCTTTCAAATCCCCATACCACATCATCTTTCTTGCCCTAGTACTATTTCACTTTTCAAAGATGAATCGGTTGTTTGGCAAGCTAGTTGGTTGGATAAGAAAGAGGACATGTTTAAGGAAAAAAAAGAACAATCTATTATTTGTAATCCTTCATGTGCTATTAAAATTGAAAAATTAGACCTATTGCAAGAAGAAAATAAGTATAATCGGTTGGTCGAACAATAGAACCTTGAGCAAATGGATAGTGATGAAAGGGAGGATTTGGTACTTTTGTTTGATCATTTACCTTACTTTGTTGGAAAAGATGAGGAGAGTATACCAATGCCCACATCAACAAAAGATTTGAAGCAACATGAAGATGTTGTAGACCTTGATGAGTTGTTTGTCCATGGAGACAAGTATGAGAATGAAGTTCTAACTTATGAAGAAGAACATAAGGACAATCCTATTTGAGGGAATGAAGAGATTGGTGTGCATAAGCTTTCTCATCAAGTTGAACATGATATAAAACAAGAAGCTATGCTCAATGGAGAAGATCTTGATGTTTCTTCAAACCTTTAAAAGAGTTGCCATGAAGTTAAGATGAGTCCTCTCATGTAGAAAAGTATAGAAGAGCTTGAAGAAGATCTTTTTTGGGATAAGCTAGAAGACTTCTGCTCAAGCTTTGACATCAAGTCAACATAGATTCTAAAGAAGAAATCCATGAGTAGTATGAACATGAGGTGGAAGTGACTATGTTTTCAAATGAGTCACAGGAGCCAAAGCATCCCAACTAGAAAAATGGTGAATAATTAGAGCATAAGCATGAGGTTGAGATTGTCAATTTGAATGCCATTTCAAGAGGATTTCCTAACAGACATCTAGCTCAGTTGGTGACCAACATAAGGAAGTCACCACATGTCACATGCTTACTCCTAAGCATGAGGTTGAATATCAAGAAGGGAGGAATCAACTTACTGATCTATTTCAAGGTAGTTGCATTCAAAGTCAACTCAAGTGGTATTATGTGTTGAAAACTTGAATCTATCTAAACTACTGCTAATCAGAACAAACTTCAATCACACGCATTACAATCCCAAATGACAAATATTTATACCTCACTATTGTCCAAATAGGAAGAGAAAGACTATTTGAGTTGGATTCTTTTGTTGCAATAGAAATGGAAATGAACTAACTAAACTAACAAAACTAAGTACAACAGAAGGTGGGAAAGTAAGAAGAGATAGACAACTAAATTCAAAGGAATTGATCTAGAAGCTGAAATAACAGGAAAAGGGGAACCTGGAACCAAGATTTTAAGCTCATTGCCAGGGACACCTGTGCATGGCGTGGATGTTTGTGTTGGGTGCTATAGTATGTATGACCCAAAAAACTATAATTTGTACAGGTATGGCTTCGCATGAGTTTTAGTAAATCCTATTGACATCAGAGATGAAGAATTAGTGTGTAGAAGTCGAGTATTGACATAAATAATTGAGAATGAGTAAAAGACAAGGGAAGGAAAGAAATGTACAAACACATGCATTTGTGATCCTTCTTTGCTCAATCTTCAACTTGCAAGAAAAAAAGGGGAAAATAGGGTGGGTTGTATGGAGGTTTCCCTCAGTCAAACCCCATTTTGGGTATTTCTACCTTAACGACAACCAAATTGATAAATGGAGATAAAAAGTGTGTGCTCTTGTATCCTATGTGTGTCTAGAATAGTGGTGAGCAGTGACAAACAACAATGTATTCAAGGTAAATGACAAGATATACTTCAAATCATAAAGAATAGCATTACTCTAAATGAGTTAAAAGTAATATGCAAGTGATGGTTACAATAAATTCATTAGAAGGCTACTACATCGGAGAATAAGAAGATTTTTTTCCTTGAGGATGGCGATCATATGCAAGTGTGCAAACAAAATTAGAGTGAATCACATGAAATCAATAATCTACAATAGATATCTAACATGCAAATGTAATGGCACAAGTAATATGAGATTGAGTAACAAATTCAATAGAGCTTCACTATGAATATTCATGACCCTTTGAATGGAAAAGTGAAATGGGTTTTATAGAATGGGAAGGAAGGCAAAAAGTTGGGCGAAGAGTCGTTGGGGCATGGATAGGCATTTAGAAAAGCTCAGAATGTCATGCAAGCACAAATGCACCTTCTAAAATGAGTTGACAGACTAAAAGATGCTATTGGGATGCCAATGCTTGGCACAAATGTCTGTGCTTAGTGCTCTAGTCCAAGCCACTTCAAGTCTTAGAAGGTTGTGCGAGCTTGGGACATTGCTAGGATCAAGGTGCTTTTACAAATTTAGGTTCAGGCAAGTAGAAAGAGGTCAACATAGAGGTTAAAAGGCAGGGAATGCTAAAGCGAGTAACAAGTAGAGCATGAAATTGTGTGTGTGTACAATTTATGACACTATGTTTAGCCCCCACTTTAGCAGGCATATGCTACGATATGCATATGCAAGGTAAAGAATAGGAAAGAAATAACATGAAAGTAAATTTTTACCCAAATTGTGTGAAGGATGTAGAATGTTGCTAAGTGAAGGTAAGAAGTCCCTAGACTTAGTATTCCACAAAACCACAAAGTTAGGCTAAAATATCTGCAAACAATAGGGTAAGTGCATAAAGAGGAGGGACCAAAATGGGGTCTTAAGATGCCACTTTTTTTTCTGAAATCAAGAAACATTGGTGTTGGATGAGAAATTGAAGATAGATACACTCAAAATTTGAAGATGGAACAAAAACAAGAGTCATAGTGCTCCTAATCTAGTTTCTAAACTACTATTTTTTTCCAAAAATGGTTGAGATTAAGGGCTTCAAAAAGGGGGAGCACACAAATTGGTCTTGTTTTTCTCAAAAAAACATAACATAGTGTCTGGTGTGCTCCCCTAAAATGTTAACTTTTTTTTAGTATTTGAATAATCACTCTGGTGAGAAATTAGCTAACACCATGTCCCTGATTTTTCTGATAATTTTTTCATGAATAATTGATTTTTTAGTAATTTTAAAGCAGACACATCCTGAAAAACAAAAATTTGAGCATGCTCCCCCCTAAAATGTTTGAAAACTAATCAAAAATCAATTTTTTTCTAATACGTGTAGAATGGAGTCTAGTTTCTAAAAATGTAACTTATTTCAAATTTTGATGAATGTTAAAAAAAAGTCAAAAATACTAGACACTAGTTTTTGACAAAAAATGGATACACTAACAAAAGAAATTCAAGATGAAACCCTTAATGTACTCAAAATGTGAAAAAAATTATATGGTTAGATAGCTCACAGAGAGCTTAAGATTATGGTGTGTATTTTTTTTTGAGTTTTCATTGAAAAAGTGCCATCCTAATGGGGAGCACGCTCCAAATTATCTCCATATTTTGCTAAAAAATGATAAAAACATGTCAAAGAAAGCTGAGCATAACGCAAGTGCGTTATAACATGCTTGCGTTATGCTAAGCATAACATGAGTGCATTATAACGTGCTTGCGTTATGCTAAGCATAACTGGCTATACACGTGCCAATTGTATTTTCTTGAAAGTTTCTAAATCTTTTTCAACAAATCCATTTTTTTGCATATCTTGCAATCATTGCATTCTATTACAGAACATCTCTTTGAGGTGTTACGTCATACAATTGGCATGCCTTGTCTATGCTCCCACACTTTACATACATGTCTACAAGGGCAGATGCACTTCCTATTGTCTCTCTCACTCTCTACTTCCCTCCCCTCTCTATGTCCTACCCTCTCTCTAAGTCTCTACTTCCCTCCCCTCTCTACCTCATACCTTCTCTCTCACTCTCTTCTTCCCTCCCCTCTCTACCTTCTACCCTCTCTCTCACTCTCTACTTCCCTCTCTTGTCTACCTCCTACCCTCTTTCTAAGTCTCTGCTTCCCTCGCCTCTCTACCTCCTACCTTCTCTCTCACTCTCTTTTCCCCCCTCTACCTCCTACCCTCTCTCACACTTTCTACTTCCCTTCCCTGTCTACCTCCCACCCTCTCTCTCTCAGTCTCTGCTTCCCTCCCCTGTCTACCTCCTACCCTCTCTCTCTTCTTCCTTCCCTTATCTACCTCCTACCTTCTCCCACTCTCTACATCCCTCTTGTCTCTACCTCATGCCCTCTCTCTCACTGTCTACTTCCCTCCCCTCTCTACCTTCCGTCATCTTTCTTCCCATCCAATGAAATTTCATAAATTATCTTGTTTCCATTTCATCATCCCAATTTATATCCTCGTCCCTCTTTGCATGTCCTAGTTTTCATTTTTCCATATTCTTTGTCGACAAGGGAGAGGAGAGGGAGAAAGAGGGAGAGAGGATGGAGATGGAGGGGGGAGATAGGGTGATAAGGAGAGAGAGAGAGTCCTAGTTTTCTTGTTTTGGAGAGAGAGATAGAGGGTTGGTCAGGTTTATGAGTTTAGGGTTGCTTAAGTTTAGTGTTTAGTGGAATTATTTAGGGTTTAGGGTTGCTCAAGTTTATGGTTTAGGGGTTAGGTTTTAGGGGTATTATTTAGGTTTTAGGGGTTTTGGGAGAGAGAGAGAGGTTTAGGGTTGCTCAAGTTTAGGGGCATATTTAGGGTTTATGAGTTCAGGGTTGCTTAAACCTTTAGGGGTAAATTATTTAGGGTTTATGAGTTTCTAGGGTTGCTCAAGTTTAGCGTTTAGGGGTTAGGGTTAAAGGGGAATTATTTTATAATTTTCCTCCAATCCTCCTAATCCTAACACATTAGTCCACCCATATCCTAATCCATCAATCCCTATCATCCATCCACCATATAACTCACCATCTAATCCACCATCAAACATTCTAATCTCTAATCCATCAACCCATGAATGCTTGAAAAATTTTCTCCAAAGACTCTTTACAAAATCCAAAAATAAAAGCAAATATATGGAGCCATCCAAATCCATTGATCCAATTTCATCCCCCTCTAACACTCCCAATCCTAATCCATCTAGGCCTCCTATATCCATTCACTCGATCCTAATCCTAACCCCACAACATCTTCCATCATTGTCCATCAAATATATGCATATCCTAGTCCATCAACCCATGAATCCATGAAGGATGTGACCCAAGGACTGTTAGCAAGGAATCTAAGAACATCATGTACTCAAATTCCTATCCTTGAGCCTAACAAAGAACCTCCTAATAACATGTCTACCACTCCAACACCATCATCCATTCCTATGTCTATCCATTTTATTGAAGAGTCTCCTACCATAAGTCCAAGTCAAACCCCATCATGTAGCCCTGTTGTCAAACATCCAAAGATTATTGATCCCATTCAAGAACCCATCACATCCATCTAAGAAACCCAATAGCTATGTTAAGAGCCTAGTCCAAAGCATGTGGAAACACCAACCACCCATCCTAATCAAAATCCAAACATCCCATCTAATCCCATCTTAGATCCCTTACCATCTCATGGTCAACCCCTCTACATCGATCCCATCATTGATCCTCCAACATCTCCTAGTTAACCCCCATCACCACCTCTTACTCCCCAATCCAATGAATATAAATGCATCCCCACTTACCCTATCTGTATCTAATATCATGCTATCCATGCTTATGCTCCATGTGATCAAGATATTATCTATGATCAAGATCTTATCCATGAGAAAGTAACCCACATCACTCCTATCCATCATCCCAGTAGCCCTATCCATCATCTCGTGCTAGTCCTATTCATTATCCACCAATATACCATGATGAGACACTTGGCCCCCAAGAAGACATAGATAATTTCAAACAAATAACTTGGATCCTATCAAATCACATCCCAATGAGGATGATGATAATCAAGATCCAAGAATTCTACATCTATTTCCCATTGATCCTCCATCATCCCCTATCAAACTTGGTTGCTCAAGTTTAAGGTTTAGGGGTCAAGGGCATTATTTGAGGTTTACATGAGTTTAGGGTTGCTCAAGTAAATAGGGTTTAGGGTTTAGGGTTAGGGTTTAGGGGAATTATTTAGGCCTTAGGGGTTTAGGGATGCTCGAGTTTAGGGTTTAGGGTTTAGGGGTTAGGGTTTAGGGGTTAGCGTTTAGGGGTTAGGGGTTTAGGGTTTCTCAAGTTTAGGGGTTAGGATTTAGGGTTTAGAGAGAGATAGAGTGAGGGGACCGATAGAGATTGGGAGAGATAGGGAGATAGAGGTTAGGGTTGCTTCCAAGTTTTATGGTTTAAGGGTTAGGGGTTTAGGGGTTTAGGGGTTTAGGGTTTCCCATCTTAAGGGTTTAAGGGTTAGGGGTTAGGGGCATTATTTAGGGTTTAGGGTTTATGATTTAGGGGTTAGGGGTTAAGGTTTAGAGGTTTAGGTTTATGGTTTAGGTAGAGAAGAGAATATGGAGATATAGAGGAGACCGAGCCTGGGAGAGATATCTCTATCTCCTTTATCCCTCTCTCTCTCTCTCTCCCTGTCTCTCTATCTTGCTCTATCTTTCGATCTCCTTTCTCTAACTCTACCTTTCTATCTCTCCCTCCCTCACTATCTCCCTCCCCCTCTCTATCACTCTCCCAATCCCTCTACCTCAAATCTATCTTCCTATGTCTCTGGAAGTTGTATCTCTTGATCTCTTTCCCTATCTCTATCTCTCTGGACATATCCCTATCTCTTAATCTATCCCTCGCTACCTCTCTCTCCCTCCCTCTCTATCTCTCTCCTCCTCTCTATCTCTCTCCCCATCCCTCTACCTCTTGAAATCTCTCTCTCTCTATGTCTCTATCTGCATAAGCCTATCTCTTAATATATCCCTCTCTACCTCTCTCTCTATATTTCCCTATCTATCTCTCCCTCGCTAGATCTATCTCCCTATATCTCCCCTCTCTCTATATATGTATCTCTATCTCTCTCTTCATCTATCTTTCTCCCTATATAGACCCCTTTGTCTATCTCAATCCCCCTCTCTCCATGATTTTGGTACCAATATTCAGAAGGTTATGATTTTTGCATGCATGAAGCTTTATGTTTTCATGCTTCTGAGAACACAAGCGCATTGTAACACACTAGCGTTATGGGAAGCATGAAAAATAGGAAAAAAGCATGTGGGATCCGTGATTCAGACCCCACATGACTGCTATTCCTACTTTTCATGTAGTAGATCGAAAAAGAAAACGCTTTTCATGTTGTTTGACATATTGAGAATCATTTTTAGATCAATCCACCACCTTTTTTGTTTTTTCAATGTAGAGAACTGATTTTGCATGTTTTTGGAGAAAATTTGATTATTTAAACTAAAAGTTTCATGTTTCATGTGTGATATTGTTTCAGAGCTAATTACCATTGATATATACATTGAATTTGATGATATATGTTTATTTTTTCCATAAATTTCACTAATCCTATTCTAGAGTTATATAGAATTCATAATCAAACTTGCGAAAAAGAAGAATTTGAGGATTTTAAAGCCATATTTTGGAGAATTGGTCAACTCCAATATCGAATTCTAAGGTATGTTCAAGTTATGTCCATTTTAATTCACTTATATATGTTCTTTATGTCTTTATGTTCTTTATGTTCTAAGATATATATGTTCTTTAAATATATTTTCATACTCAGTCAAAACTTGTTTACCAAAACACATGAACCATGTATGTATGTCTTCATACATTGCAACCAAAATCAAACTATGGCTTGCCATAACAAAGACAAACTCAAGCAATTGCTTCTTATCACTTTTATACCTCAACATTCTCTAGAAAATACATACATGTTCTCAATTATCATTACATGCACTCCAACACTGCCACATGTGCCCTTGCACTACCATACATGCTATAGAAACTCACTTAGCTCATGATGCAATAGAAAGTTCTTCACCAAGCATCTTGCAATTTCTACCATAGCAACTATTGATGTACAAGTCTAGGGAAGAAAGGTTTTAAGATGGAAACTTGATTAAAAATTCATTTTTTTGTAACAAAATCTCCATTCTCCCAAAAGGCTACACCCATTTTCCCAAAAGGCTTCTATTTCTTCCATCACTCAAATATTTTCAAGGCCTTTCCATGGTTTCCTCTTACTAATCTAGCCAACCAGGACCTTGAAAATGGTGTAGCAGTAACATATAAGGCTAAGAAATCAGGTAAAAGATCCATGTGATCATCTATTTTTAGTTTTAACATATTTTTCTATCATTATTGACCATTGTATCCATGCATGTGTAGGTATATCAGTTAGTTCAGTCAAAGAGATTCCAAATTCATCATGTTTCCACCTTGTTTCAGCCCTTCGTGCCCTCATTTCACCTATTTCCACCTATTAAAGAGAAAAACAATATCAAATACTTCATAAAATAATTTTAGTGAACAATTGTTTGTCATACTCATATTCATGATCAATAGAGCCAAAATTGATTCCAAGACTCTTAATTTTTGCCCTAGGATGATATAGAAGGATTTATTCCTTAATATGCATAATGATTCATTCAATAGAACCATGCAATGGCTTGAATCTTAGACTATCCTATGCCCCCTATTATGACAATCCTACTTGTCTCTATTGATCATTTAGACATAATTGTTATGTGTCCTTTTGATAACTTCTCCATGCATGTTTCATAGTATGAATTCTCTTGGAGAAGGTTGGAGGATGTGGAGACCTCTTTAGTGTCTTGGGCTTGGACATTCCTTATGCACCTATTCATGATGATTTGTATGCATGACACAACAATATTTCAAAATTTCCTAATTGTGGACTTTGTTACCACATGATGGTGGTTACCTTGATCGACTATATACCTTTCAATACCCTAAATTACAAAGATTAGTTTAATGATTGTTATGATAGTCCTAGGTATGGCTACCCTAAAGAAGTCAAGGACCGTACTCTTTGACCATCTTGGATTGTAATAATCCCTCTGAGTACATATGTAGTTTCCTTAAGGGTTTTAGGGCCTTTAGTAATGTTGTACCATTCTCATATAGTCCTCACTTAGGAATTTGACAACTTGGGAGACCTTTGTATATGAGTGTCCTAATGGCTTGGGTAGTCTTTGATTATTTTGGATCGTGATATAGTACCTTCTTGACTTGTTCATGACTATATAAGACAACAAAATACCTCTTCATCTACCCTTTCCATTACCATCAAAACATTTCCTTCTTCCTATGAAAGCTTCCTATTGTTATGGCACCATTTGGATGACCTTATCATGACATTATCTTGACTAATAATAGCCCTTGTTATGGTTGTCATGTGAATAATCCTCCATGAAACCCTCATGTAACTTGTTGAAATTGTGAAGACATATTGACCTAACTTGCAACCATAGAAAGAGCCATTAGACTTGTCATGAAACCATGGTAATCAAAGAAAATGCATATGAAATAAGGCGAAGACAAGGATATTGAGGGGCATACTTAGTAATAGTCCTATGGCACTTTGCAAGACAATCCTCATGGAAGAAGAGTTAAATTAGTGACTGTCCAGTATATTAGTGACTGTCCAATAGTACAGTCATTAGTGACTATCCAAATTATGCTAGGGTCATATTTCAGGTTGTTAGGAAAGTTTTGAAGGACTGTCTTGATGTTATTAAAGTTACAAAGTGTGGTCATCAGTGCAAATATGGTTATGAGCCTTTGAAATTGTCATTTCTCAATGTTGATCAGTCATTTATGACTGTTATAAATAGCACAGTTATGTTTTGAAATTAAAAATCATATGCTATAGATCTAGGGGATTGTCATCATGGGGGTTTTAGTATCTTCATGGGATTGATTATTGATCCAATTCTTGAGAATTTTCCCAATAAGACCTAATGTGCATGTTTCTTTCTATGACAATGGAATAGGGTTTGCCACTCAGCAAGAACACACATCATTCATTTTACAAAAGGACTATTATACCAAAGAGTTACCCAACCACCTTGTGAGAGTCATGTGTTACTAATTAGTTATAGCAGTCATAGCATAGAAAATGGTTCAAGGTCCTATCATTGAGTTGAAGAACATATCCTTGTGCAAACTTTAAAGGTGCTACCATGTAAATGTTGCATAAGATTGTCATAGATAGGACTATCATAAAAATGGTTATACATTTGTTTGACCTCATGTTTTGCTAAATTTTTATCATTTATTGTTTGGGGATTGTTCATACACCTAACTCATGGTCCTCTCATCACAAGAACAATCTTGATAGCTGAATTAGTATGCAAAATACCATGTAGACTGCCCTAGAAGACTATCACAAATAAATCAACAATAGGACTATCATAAGTTTAGAGGCATCCATGGCATCATTTCCATCTTGAAACCTTCATTAATGTTATGCACATTTTTGGACAACCATTGAACATGAAGCGTTATGCACATTTTTGGGATGTTATAAGGTATGTGAAGGTGGTTTGAAGCTTAAAAATAGTCATCACAACATCTACCATGGTCCAAGAAGGTAAACTCCATGCCCAATTTGAAACTACTCGCAAAGGGCTTCATTCAAGTCATAATTTTTGTCTTCACACATCTTCCTCTAGACTTTGGGACAACGGTTATAACTTTTTCCATGGGCCAAGAAAATGAACTACAAATTGTTTTTTCAAAAGTTATGAACCTTATGCATGTCTAGGACAACTTGGGCATCATAAAAATGAGTTTTTATCAAACCTACATGTAATAGCCAGGAACATGAAGAACAAGTTGCTAATTTGGTTGAGAAAATGGGTATAAATCAAGCTAGTCTTTCACCACAAGGGGATGTGCATGATATTTGTGCATTTGGATGAGTTCAAAATTATTTTAGAGACCTCCATGATACTTCTCTAGCCCAAGAAATGCTCACACATGAACATAAGCAAGAATTAGGGGAGTTTTCTCATGATCTTGATGTTGTCAATTCAAGGAGTTTGAGTGCTTTTTGGGACAGTTTTTTGGTCTATCATATCTTTTTAATGATTTTTGTCCTATTTATGATGACTTTGATCATAGTCTATCATATCTTAATAAACAAGGACAATGATGAATTTCATGAAATTGGAGATCCTAAAGTGATGCAAATCACCAAACATGATAACTTATTTTGTTTTTTTTCATTGTGACCATTTTTCATTGTCATTATAAAGGTTCTAATTATCATTGTATTATTCGACATGCTTGTAGAAATCATCATCATGACGAGGAAATTAGCAAAGCCTCTAACACCAGAAGAGTGTGAAGCTAGAATGAGAAGAAAAGAGAAAGAACGAGGCAAATTCAGGAAAGTAGGAAATTGTCAACCATACAAGAAGACATTCCACCATTGCCAATTGAAGAGGAACATGACACATCTAATGAAGCTAAGAAAGAGATGGAATTGGCAACACAACGGGAATGAATGTAAAACCTCCTTGCAATGAGGAAAGTGAATCTCCAAGTTGGAGGCACTCCATCATCCACAAGTCAAGTTGAAGGAACACCATCATTATCTTCTCGAATTGGAGACACTCCATCTTTCACAGATGAAGTAGAAGGTACATATTCATTTTCTTCTCAAGTTGGTGGCACGCCATCATTCACACGTCAAGTTGAAGGTACATAATTTTCATCTTTTTCACCTCCAATTGAAGGTACGTCATCTATCCCATCTCAAGTAAATATTGAAGAAATTCCTAATGTTGAGTCAACTTTACCAATTAAAACACCTCCTAGAATTTTGTATAGGAAGCCTGAGTTTCCAATCGACATCAATGAGAATGTGTTGAAGCCCATGTAGGATAAGATTCTCATGTGCACTTGCCAAAGATATGCGAATAAGATATGGAAATTATTCTTTGAGAATTTAAATGAAACCAGAAGATGTCAACTATTTGTTGAATTGATGAGAAATCTAAAATTTAGGCCTACTATGAAGATTCTTGGCCTAACAACATCGAATGCCTCAAGTGAAAAATCAATTGTCAAGAATCTAATGAGTGCATATGAGAGTGTGGGTTCCACCTCATGCACCAAGGATAGTAATGTCACACGACGTGTCATTACATCGACAATAGTAAGCCAACAAACAAATAAATCTCGCCTCATTAGAAAGACAAGTCAAGAATTGAAAATAAGTAGAAAAACTCTAATGAGAACTGTTGGAAGACATGAAAGAGTTGAGGACCCAAACACCAATGAATTGTGGGCATTCTCTAGGAGACTCCCATGGAAAGACAAAGTTGTTGTTGAAGATTTGAGATCCATCATTGAAGAATTTTGGAAAAATAACACAAGGGTATCTCCTAATGCAAGAGATGTTGTGAGAAGGAGAATCAGTAGTTGAAATTGTGAGCCACATCCAAAGAATTTTTTTGGATATGACTCAAACACAATTTTTTGGTAAATTTCTAGAGATGTATCCTCAAATTAAAATTTGTCAAAGATATTTTGAAATGCTAAAACCTTTCTATGTCAAAATAAATCACACATGCACTACTTGTTGTTGTAGATTACATATTGAATTTTCTAACTATTTTGATGTTTATCGGTCTATATGTTTAGATTTGCATACTAACAATGTTTTGCAAGATTGTGGAATACGTGCCCCACCAACTAATTCAAGAGACTTCATATCAACAATTTTATGTGAAAGAGAGGTAGGTCAAATATTCTATAGGAAATTATGCTTGGATGGCACATGTCAGCATTGCGGTGGCTTGCAATGTATGCCAATATGTCAACATATGGAAAGCACACATGTGGTTGGAAATGAACTAGTAGAGTTTGGCAAGTGTAAAATAGTGGCCTATAATACAACAGATGGTAAAGAAGCAAAGATGTGTGTTTTGGTTATTCAGAGGATTCCAATGTATCAATTTATGTCTACATTTTGTGACAGTATAGTGTATGATTATGCAAGGCATACCATAGAGCTCGATGGTTGGACTTGCAATTCAAGTTATGCAAGGACACGTTTCCACTTGGTACCATCATTTCAGTTGTTGATTTTACAGAGAACTACACACTACAGCCACAAAATGAGGTGTAATAACAGTATTACAACTCTACGTATGTTGCTATATTTGTGCAAATAGCATTCATTCATGCAAAAGATAGTATAGAGGACGACATGAAGATCTTGAGGGAATATCATTTTTATATTAGTGATGATTGTACACATTCTACAAAGTTTGTGCAAGGTTGCTTTCATATGTTTTACCATGATTTGGCTAGTAGGAACATATCATTTTGTCAGCATATCATATGGTCAGATAATTGTGCATCACAATTCAAGAACACATGGATGTTCCTTTGGTTGAGTAGGATGCAAAAGGTGAATGGTGTTTGAACAACATATGAAAAAATTTTGTGAGGCTGGGCATGGAAAGGGGAAGCATGATGGTGCAAGAGCATATATCAAAAGAGCATTCGCACGAGAAGAGTTGAAGTACAAAGATAATGCAAATTTGATAGATGTGAGATCTGTTGTTGAATGGTGTAACACTACAATAGGTCCAGGTAATGAAGGTAAGTCTACAATTCGTAGATATTTTTGGTTGGCTGATGATACTAACATTGTAAAATATGAGGACTATTATACATTGCCAGGATCAAGTGAGCTACACTCTTTTAGAAGCTCTAATGCAGGTTCATGGACTATTCATATGCAGCATATGACATGCTTTTGTTCTTCATGTACAAATGAAGCTTGGTATGATTGTGAGTCAAAGGAGTGGGTTGATGATTAGTGTACAAGAGGCCTATGCCTGATTGACCATTATCAACTACTAACAACACTACAAATGATAGAGATTGAATCATCGGTTGATTTTGACTATGTTTTAGATCTAGTTCAACCAGGTATTATCAACATTCTAATTTAATAAAATTCAATATGCCATCTTATTTTGTATTTTTTCTTGTATTGTTGACTATATTCATCGAATTGAATGCACGTATCAATGCAGGGCATGTTTATGTAGTTATTGCAGCTGAAGACAATGAAGAAGGAACAGATTATTATTTGTGTCTTCGTGTTGAGGAAAAAAAGAAATTAGATTCCCCTATTATATATGGATAAAACATTGAGTACCCTACAGGATCAGTGGTTGTTACCAGAACATGGCTTAGAAGGTACCCACTGAAGAAGTCTGATGTGTGGGTGTTCGATGACTTTGAGCCACATAGGAAGATTCTTCATCATTCTAACCTTGTTGTGGCTTCAAACGTTCATTTGATCAAATATGGGGGTAGACAATTGAAAATGACCTTGTGGAAGGTTCATGAGTCTGATCACGAGGCAATATGACACAATAAAGAGTAGAGAAGACCTTGATGGTTCATTGGATTGAATTAGTGGAATGTCAAAAAGGTATGTTATTTTTCTTTGCTATCCTGATTTCACCTTGTATATTTTAACTACTCATTTTAGCTAAATAGTGCAATTGCATTTGCATGTAGGATTTTAGTATGATGGAGGTAGGCATAATTATAATGAAGTTGCCTTTGGTTTTCATGATTATTTCATGATGATATGTCCTTTACTTTCTATTTCATAATGAGTTGTAATGATGTTACTATGAGTTCTAATTTATTTTAATGATGTTACTATATTTCATAATGAGTGTTAATGAGTTTTAATGACAAACAATTGATAGTAGTGGTAAGGGTAGCCTCAATTGATGCCCTACAAGACATTGGATCAAGTGAGAACACCTCTATAGTATTGAATTTCTAACTACCAGAAAGGTATTATGATTGAATTTTTAGGATAGGCATCTCTTGGGGCCAAATGGATGGCACCGACGCATCCAGGTGGGTGGGTAAATGCTAGGGGGGATGTCTTTTTGGTGAAAAATCGTCATGGTTGTTCTTGGCTATATCAAACACAAATAATCTCTCAAGGGCCCCATGAAAAAAACTGTGACAAACTTTGCATCGACTGTTCCATCAAACTATGATACCTAGGAACATCTTCTTTGCATATATAGGTGGATGTCAGGTCCACCTACAAACACCTACCTCAATATTTGCTTGGTTTTAGTCAACTCCAGTTTGTTTGATTGTGCCAAAATCAAATGCATTCTTGCAAAATGCTTTAGTTTCATGCAGTGGAAAGGTGCTATGAGTGACATTTTGCATCCATAGGTCTTGGGGCTAAACAGACTTTGCCAACACATTGGGGTGGGTAGGTAAATGCTAGGGGAGGTCTTGTTTCATTTGCCAAGTACCCCAATTGTTTGGGGCAGCAGGCTACCGACAAAGTCCCTTAAGATCCCTAAGACGAATAAACTACCAAACTTTGACAGAGTGGTTCTCAAAATTCATGGCAGTTGGGAATATTCTGTTCAGACCTACAAGTGCACAGGGGGTCCATCCACAATAACCTCTCTCAGTTTCAGTCAACTCCAGTTTGTTTGACGTGCTGAAATCAAACACATTCTTGCAAAATGCTTCAGTTTCATGCAGTGGAAAGGTGCTAGGAGTAACATTTTGCATTCCATAGGTCATGGGGCTGAATGGACTTTGTCAATGCGTTGGGGTGGGCAGGTAAATGCCAAGGGATGTCTCATTTCATGTGCTAAGCACCCCAATCGTTTGGGGCAGCAGGCTACTGACAAAGTCCCTTAAGATCCCTAAGACACAAAAAATGCCAAACTTTGACGGAGTAGTTCTAGGAATTCATGGTAGTTGGGAACATTTTGTTTAGACCTATAAGTGCATGTGAGGTCCGTCCACAATAACCTCTCTCAGTTTTGGTCAACTCCAGTCCGTTTGACCGTGCTAAAATCAAATGCATTTACATAATAAAAGATGAGATTATAAGACAAGATATAGTAATATGAGATCATGATATTTAAGATATACCAATGTAATATCACAAGGCATGGTATATAAGATATAAAAATGTAGGATCAATGATGTAAATTCTCTAAAATAGAAAAATATGTCAATATTTGATCGTAAATGCTCATAATAGCTAGGTAGAAACAATGATAAGAGATGGACCATATACAAGATGTTCAATATAATGATAGACCATGAATTTTATAAGAATCTAGAACCTCACTCAATGCATGTGAGAGGAGAATCATTATAAAATACAAGAATGTCATTAGTAGGAGGTAAGATTATGTCATCAATGCATGTCCTACAAGGTGCATCACAAGGTCTAGATCATTAGTATGTATGTACTCACCACTATCCATATGATCATCATTAGGATTACTATGAAAAATGGAATATGAAGAAGAATAAACAATATCAAATCACAATGAACTATTTCATCATCTATAGGTATATCATGCAAAGGTGTGCTGGGTGAGAGATATTTTAGTGTATTTTTTAGATCTCTTGTGTTGGGTGAGTGATATCTACAAGGGGAGTGTTTATACATGTTAGATATGTCCACTTAGACCTTTCCTATCAATATTAGGATATGATCAATCCATTTGGTCTCTATTGTTACAAAACAATCCCTAAAATAGGCCTAATTTGATGGTAACAGTCCAAGTTTTATCTATTCTGTACAAAACAAGCCTACCTAAGTTTTACATATGTTTAATAAGGGCCAAAAGGGTATCCAAATCAAGTCTCAGATCTCAATTATTAGGTGTATTAAGGTAGTTATTACATAAAAGGTCTCTGAGAAGGGCTACAAGCTCCTAGACGACTTACAAAGCAAGTACATGTTATACTGGTCACAGAGCTCTGACCATGCATGGATAAGGTTGGTATAGTGAATTTAAGCATGCATAAGTGTTTTCAAACCATGGTGAATTTCTATAAGTCTTCCAATCAAGATTTGGTTTTGTTCTAAACCTAGAGTGAAGCTAGTGTGAGCTAGTGGGAGATTGAATTGCTCAGTTCATTGCATGAACATATCAAGTTGTGATCATATATTTTATTGCATGATTCTAGTCAAGATATAGGTCATATTAAAGGACCATGAAGGCATGATATGTTGTGAGAAATTGTTCAAGGTAAAGAGCCAAATTGATGTGAGTATGGTTGAGCTAGGATGACATCAAAAGCATAAAGGATATAGCAATTTTGTCAAAAGTTGTAGTTGCAACTACCCTGAGAGACATGTATGCAAAGTGTGGAAGCATAGACAAGGCATGTGGACTATTTGATACAAAACCACAAAGAGATGTCCTCTCATGGGATGCAATGATTGCAAGATATGCAAAAAATAGATTTGTTGAAAAGATTTTAGAAACTTTCAAGTAAATGCAATTGGCACGTGTAAAGCCAAATTTCACAACCTTTGCCAAGGTCCTCCCTATCTGTACACCAAAATAGGATGTTTGGAACATCATATGGATAACCATCAAAGAATAAAGGATATAGGAAATTTGTCACATGTTGTAATTGCAGCTGCCCTTGTAGACATGTATGCAAAGTGTGGAAGCATAGACAAGGCACGTGAATTGTTTGGCATGATGCCCCAAAGAAATGTTGCCTCATGGAATGCAATGATTGAAAGATATGAACAAAATGGATTTTTGGATAAGGCTTTAGAAACTTTCAAGAAAATGCAATTGGCAGGTGTAAAGCCAAATTCCAAAACCTTTGAAATGGTATCTTTGGAACACAGTATAGACATCCATCAAAGCATAAAGGATATAGCAATTTTGTCAAAAGTTGTAGTTGCAACTACCCTGTGAGACATGTATGCAAAGTGTGGAAGCATAGACAAGGCATGTGGACTATTTGATCATACAACACCACAAAGAGATGTCCTCTCATGGGATGTAATGATTGCAAGATATGCAAAAAATGGATTTGTTGAAAAGACTTTAGAAACTTTCAAGTAAATGCAATTGGCATGTGTAAAGACAAATTCCACAACCTTTGCTAGCATCCTCCCTGTCTGTACACCAAAATAGAATGTTTGGAACAACGTATGGACAACCATCAAAGCATAAAGGATATAGGAAATTTGTCAGATGTTGTAATTGCAGTTGTCCTTGTAGACATGTATGCAAAGTATGGAAGCATAGACAAGGCATGTGAACTGTTTGGCATGATGCCCCAAAGAAATGTCACCTCATTGAATGCAATGATTGCAAGAAATGAACAAAATAGATTTTTTGATAAGGCTTTAGAAACTTTCAAGCAAATGCAATTGGTAGGTGTAAAGCAAAATTCCACAACCTTAGCCAATATCCTCCTTGCCTATGCTAAAATGGACATCCATCAAAGGATAAAACATATGGGAATTTTGTTAGATGTTGTAGTTACAACTACCCTTAGAGACATGTATGCAAAGTGTGGAAGCCTAGACAAGGCACGTGAACTGTTTGGCATGATGCCTCAAAGAAATGTCACCTCCTGGAATGCAATGATTGCAAGATATGAACATTTAATGGATTTTTTGATAAGCCTTTATAAAGTTTCAAGAAAATGCAATTGGCAAGTGTAAAGCTAAATTCTAAAAACCTTAGAAGTGGTATCTTTGGAACATGGTATATATATCCATCAAAGTATAAAGGATATAGGAATTTTGTCAAATGTTGTAGTTGTAAGTACCCTGCAAGACATGTATGCAAAGTGTGGAAGCATATATAATGAACGTGAACTGTTTGACACGATGCCTCAAAGAAATGTTGTCTCATGGAATGCAATGATTGCAAGATATGCACGAAATGGATTTTTCATTAGGCTTTAAAAATTCTCAAGCAAATGCACAAAAGTAAATTTCAACCAAACACAAATTTTGGCACATCTAAAACCAAATTGCACAACATTATCCAACTTCCTCCTTGCCTATGCCAGAATGGGATCTGGGGAACATGGTGTGGACAACCATCAAAAAATAAATGATATAGAAATTTTGTCACATGTATTGTATTTGTAGTTGCCCTTGTAGACATGTATGGAAATTGTGGAAGCATAGACAAGGCACGTGAACTGTTTGAAATGATGCCTCAAAGAAATGCACAGTCCCACAGAATGCAATGATTGCAAGATATGCACAAAATGGATTATTTGAAAATGATTTATAAACTTTCAAGAAAATGCAATTGGCACGTGTAAAACCAAATTCATGTAATGATAATTGATCATCATATTAAATATTTAATATAAACTGTCATATATATAATGCCATGAACATAACATCTAGTTTACATACAAAGCCATCTAGGCATGCAAAAAATGTCCCAAAAACTAGTTTCCTATAGACTTTTATGAAATAATCAGAAGCCCTTGCTTGACCGTGAAGATGGAGATCCAATCCATGACTCATCCTCTCTTTGTCATCGAGTAGACCTCTTCGACAAAAGTTCATCCATTCTATCCACCTGTTAATACAATCAAACAATATGCGCATTACTATAGAAAATATATATGAAATATATAACATCACATATGTAATCGATCACTTACTGCCATTCGATGATCACTCTTCATCTTGTCTCGAGCTTCTTTGTCCATAGTTGGATGGGATAGAGTTGTAACCTCCTGTGAGAAGCATCAAGAAGCAAAATTGACTAAACATAAATATCATTTATGTACATCAAATGACATGAGATAAAACAAGAAGTACAAAATTATGACATTTTCATGTTATTGGCTTATACCTCGGTCAAAGGATTTGAAGACATCATGGATGCAGAAATCCCTATCTACGCTGAATCATGAAGATGAGGAGGAGTCTCCACATTCAACATCTGAAAATCAAGTTCAAGAATATTTGACCAAAATAAATACATAACATTATTTTAAAAATGCATAATGATTAGAAATGGTTAAATTTACCTCCGTAAAAGTGGTGGTTTATATCCAGGGGACCAATAAAACCGTGGAGGTGTTGGTGACAGTTAAAATCATCAAATTGTCACAAAATAATATTACCATTGACATATCTACAATAATTATGATCATGTGATAAATTACATACCTGCTGACTTGACCTCCTCTCATAACCCGCCAATAGATGGCTAACGGAGGTAGGATGAAGACTCTGACCCTAGAATTTCATTGCGCAGACAATTACATACATTATTTTTGACTTATAATATAGATAGTCATATAAAATTAATTACAAATTTCAAATAACAATATATTAAATCAAGATGAAACTTGTAAAAAATTACCTTAGAGTTAATACCAAATGTAGTCTGTAATATATCATCGGTGAGAACAATCTCCAATATGGATGTCTCCGTCATTGGATATTACTCTTGCATTGCAACATCTTGCTGAGGGTCCTACCGTGAGTCTTGCGTCCCATAATCACATAGGTTCCCACATGAACTGCATAAATGTGGGGACAAATGATGCCTATTGCTCTCACCCTCATCAGCATGGGTAAGATCATCGGCATGCTGTGATAGAGATTGGGTGAGAGTAGTCAATGAATATAATGTCTCCACCTCAACACTCTCCTTCAAAGTTGAAGGGAGTGTCCTACATTCTAGCCTCAATAGGGGTAGAGGCACACGGTTTTGATCTTGCTGAGCCCCCTCTCTATCTTGGGCAGAGCCACATGCTCTACCTTGGAACTCACAAATGTCAAAATAATTGGGAATCTTCTTGAGGATGAACTCACAATGGAGTTTCTGTTGAAAACAAGGCAGATAACTAAGAGGGGGGGTGAATCAGTTATCTCAAAATTTCTTTAATTTTCTTTTCTTTCATTATCTCAATATTCGGTGTTACATCAAAAAATGAAAGAATATGTAATCATAAGAATAGAAATAAAATCAACACACATAACACAAGGATTTTTACATGGAAACCCTGTTAAGGGAAAAACCACGGGGTGACTAACCCAAGATTGTATTCTCTGTTAAAAGAATAAAGGAGTACAAAATGGCACTTGCCAATTAGTGTTCACTGCCCGAGCACACTGCTCACAAGAGGCACACTGCCCACAAGAGACTCACTCTCTATAGAACTTACAGAAGACAATTAAGTGTTTGAATTGATGAGAAGCATCTACAAATGCAAGAGTTCAGTTCCGGTTAGGCACAATATACTGATCTGATGCACTTCATTCTTCCTCTATTCAATGTTGTTGTTCAGTCACATACCAGACTTGAATTGTTGTTCTTACACTTATCCTTGCTTTTCTTCGTACCTTGTTTTTTCACCTCTTCAACACACACCTTTACATGCTAGAATCCATCTGGTATATATATCCGCATTAGGGATTTTCATCAACTTTCTAGTCGGCAATAAGAACACCTAAGATATTTGCAAGTTATTAATCTGTCGGCTGAATCCATGCTTGATTAGTGATGCACATCAAAAACATAGGCATAGAAGTCATAAATCATGTTGGCTAACAATGTATAATCCCACAAATTGTTTGATCAACACCTTTTACTCATCCGGATTGAAGTCCAATACTCTGTCGGTCAGTTCTTCCTCTGTTTGCTCTGCCTGACTGGAACCCAACACTCAGATGCTCATATCATTTTCTTTCTTTATCACCAGAGGCTAAATCTTTGAAATACAGTAGTCATGATACCCCTCTTGACTTGTCCAAGTCTGCAACTTACTGAGTTATACCATCTGAGAGATCCAGACCTAATTGTCAGACCTTGTTACATACTTTGTTCTTGTTCACCAGACCAAAATAATCTTCAATCTATCTTCTGGTAAGGCATACTATGTACTGTAGATGTGTGGGATAGACTTTGTTGCCATCAATGACAACACTTATGAAGCCACACGGTGTCTCTTGCCAACAATCTCTTCCTTTGGCATTGATGGCAACACTTAGTGAAAAATGACTAAGTGTCGTAGTAACTCCCCCTTGGCTGATGCTCTGTCTTTTGCATTGTTTTACCGGAGCTCCCCCTCTACTAGATTCCACATTTTTCACTACTCTTCACTCCCCCTTTGACATCAATGGCAAAGGGCGAAATCCGCATACCAAAATTTTACAAAAAAAATTATTATATAGATGGCCTCATAAGTACATACAAATCATATGTTATACTTACATATACTTAAGTATATCCACAAAAGTAGTCTTCAGCTATATAAACTCTATGGCCCAGCTCTTCTTCATCCTATCCAAAATGGAGATGTGACCACTCAACAAAAATACATATGCTTCTGCCCTTCTTAAATCTGCTGGATCACTGGTCTGGGCTGTGGTCTAAGCATCTGTCAAGGCCTCATGCATTGCCTCTAGCTTAGGGATAATTATCCCTCTGAGTTCACCCATTCTATTTATTATGTTCTTCTTTTCTTTGCCTAGTCTCTTTATTTCATTTATTATTAAAAAAGCCTAGCATTCTTGATTCATTAAAGAGGAGGAAAGAGGGTCAAAATTCTGAACTAGGCTTGATAGTTTTTCTTCTTGTTCTTTAACTTTCTCCTCAATATCTTTTGTCACTTTAGGCCAAGTCAGACAAAATTTGAATAGGTCCCCACCATCTTTGAGAGCATTTTCAAGGCTCTTTATTCCAATATCTAGAGTCGTATCATTTGCAATGAGTCCTTGCACCTCAGTGAATCTTTTCCCGAAAAACTCCTTCCGGACCTTTGCTTCTGTTGATTTCTCTAGAGATTCAAAATGAGTGTTAACAGAATTTACTAAGTTTTTCAAGTTACCGGATGGTGAGGCTGAAGGATCCTTTTGATAGGATGGAATGATCTTCTCCAGCATCCCAGATGCAATCTCCAACAGTTCACAGTCCTCCATGTGAGATTTTAAGAGTTTTTCTTTTGCTTTGGCTTGAGCAAAAGATGCTATTTTCATTGTCTGAACTGGGGAGAGAGAGTCAAAATTTAGTGGTCCTTGAAATAGCTCAGGTTCATCTAGCTCCATCATTTCTCTGTCTAAGAAGTTCTTCATTGTCTCGCAATGTCTCTTGCTGGATATTTAGACTTCTTTCCTTTTGAAATATTAGAACAGTCATCATTAGTCTTTTCTACTTGTTCTTCTTCTTTTCCCTTATCCTCTTTTCCTTGAATCTTCTTCTCCTCTTTTCTACCTTCCCCTTCAGCTTCAGAGTCTGGAATGTTTGTCATAGCTGCAGTGGGATCCGAAGGAGAGATGTCATCTGTGTTTGCTGCTTCATGAACTTCCTCTTCTGGAGCAAAGGAATCTAAGTCCTCAGACTTCTCTTCATCTATTTTCTTTAATCCTTCAACATCTTTGTCAGAAAGTTCTTCATTGATTATATTTAATCCTTCAACATCCATGGTAGAAGGTTCTTCATCTATTTCCTCTACAATAGGAAGATTGAATCTCTTCAAGGCATTCTGAAGGATATCTTTGGTTTCACTTGCTACTTGGTCTATTTCTCCAAGCATGAGTTTATTCATTCTCCCCTTACTCCAGAACTCATCCTTACAATCCTTGAAAATCATATCCATTTGTTTTGGAGTGATGGAAGGATAAAGCTGAATCATTATTTTCTCCCATATTTCTAAGTCTTTAACCATTGCATTCTCTTTTCTCAGCTCAAGTACCTTTTCTAGCCTCTTAGGAATTAATGGTATAATTTCAATGAATGCTTTATTGTAAATGTTCAAGTACATGACAGTAGCCTCTTCTAGAATTCTCTTGTCAGCATCACTGTATGCATCATAGAACTCAGTCACCAGCTATAGGTTCCCATCCATAGTAACTACCTTGATGATTTTATCAATGGAAAGAGTGGGCTTTTCAACAAATTCCTCTGCCTTTTCTTCCTCATTTCTGCTAGCAGAGAACTTTCTGAATGTTCTCTTCTTCTTCATTTTCTTGATTTCTTCATCTAATTCTATTTCTTCATCATCCTTATGGCTTGTATATGTTCTTGAGGCTTTGGTCTTCATTCTCTTTTCACTTTTGCTGGATGGCTTGACTTCTGATTTGGTAGCCTTTGAGCTTTTAGGAGTGATAGGTGTAGAGCTCTTAGAAGATCTAGTCCTGGAGGAGGCTTGCACCGGAACGTTTCCTTTGTTTGCTTCTTGTCTCTCTTTCTCTGCCTTCTCCATTTTCTCTCTATTTGTATCTACTGCCTCTTTTGATAAGCCAAATCTTTTGGCAATTTCTTCAACTTCCTTTCTTACTTTCCTCTTCATCTCCGGCTGTCTTAACTCAACATGTATTTTTATACTTAGCTCTTCAAAGGTGCCAAACCTTTCTGCTTCAGTGTCCTTAGGCTGGCTCAACAGGTGTTGAATATGCAGCTCTGAGATTTTTTCATTGACCTCATATCCCATAGGCATTATCCATACAGTTCTTGGCTCAACTGCCTCCATTAGACATTGATCAGTGTCAACCATAAAGTAGACTGTGTCCTTGTATTTCTCAACTATGGACTGTGGTATTCTCTCTTTGGCTTGCATCATGCTCTGGAAGTTCTTGAAGTAACCCCAGAGAGCTGTGTTTTGGGCTTGAGCATCACCAAGTCCATGCATGTAATCTCTTATTTGAATTGCAACCATTTTATCATTTGACAGACCCAACCATTTGATCCAGGTAGCTCATTCATATAATAGAAGAATAGACATAGTATTAGACTACCATATTTAAAGGAATTTTTCTTATCCTTTTTGATCTTCTACAAGTTCTCCAACAACTGATTTAAAAGTTCACATAGATCATAATCTGCATCTTCCCTCAACATCTGATATGCAACATAGATTGCTATACCAGACACAGAATTCTCCCTGCTCGAATGGTAGATTTTGTAGCTGATTATCATTGAAGTGAACTGGACATCCAGATTTGTGATGTCATCTATGGTCATTGCTCTTTTGTCAAATTTTGATCTGGTGGCTTCCAATACCATTTGGTTCTTTATAGATTTGAGTGCGGGTAACCCACCTGATGAATGTAGTCCGATCACTGCCCTGATGTCATCTTTAGTTATCTTGAATGGCCTCATTAGCCACATAAAATTGTCATGCATCCTACTTAGAACATACCAGACCCAATCATCTTCTGTAAAACATGGAAAATGTATGCAATGTCCGAAGTGTTTGTCCCGAAGGGCCTTGAATTCAGGTTTGAGTTCAAAATTCTCATCTATTAGCTATTTGTGATAAATGTCCATCAATTTTGAGTCTCCAAATTCTTCAATTTTTGCATGGATATAAACCCTAACATCTTCTACATGTAACACTCTGTGCGGAATGTTAGAAAACACACCCAAGGGATCAACTTCTAGAGATTTGTAAGGGTGTTTCTTGAATTTAGGTCTCGGCCTATCAGAAATATTGACAACCATTGGAGTAGCCATTTTGCAAGAGATTTAGAGAGAGATTTTCAGAATGGAAGTACCTTTACACGCTTTAGGGTTTGAAGCAGGAGCTGGAATGAATCGCTGGTTGAATTCAATTTTCAGTTGATCTTGACTGAATTGTAGAATCTTCTTCGCAGAGCTCTTCTTTTCTTCTTCATGAGTGCAAGTGTGTAAATAATGAGTGAAAGAACCCTTTTATCCTTGTGAAAACCCTAATTTCCTTTTGTGATAAATGCACAACTTAAGTTATCTAGTTGCCCTATTTTGAGAGAGATTTTCTTGAATCACTGCGCGGAACTTAGAATCATTGTCAGTGAGGATTGACAACGTATTTTCTTTTCTTCAATCATGTTATGGATTTGTAGATCAAAGCATTTCAATTTTGAATCATACCGGATCTGTCTGTGAAATTCTACTTTACCAGATAGCTGTCAGAACTGGATTAACTTGAGTGGTTATAAATCTTGCAAAACTCCATGTGGATCTTTCACATTTTGATTGAAGGTTATTTGAAGGTTTTTCTGAAAACCCTTTAATCCGTAGCGTCAGATGATTACTCAATGTGCCGAATTTAGGCACTAGTTTACTGGCTAGGGGAAATTATTTTTCTCTGTGACTCCCCCTAAGCTAGATCTCACCTTTTTAGTTTTCGGAAGGAATATCAGCATCGAATTTCAATGCGGATCCATCCCCAGTATTCATTGTACTCTTCTTTGCCCAAATCTTTCTAATATCCTTTTGAACTTCATCCGTATTCACTTTACCTTTTCCCTTATCTTGTTTCTGATTATGTTCCACTGGACCTTTTCTATCCTAATTTCTGCTTCTGCAGAATTTGGCAATATGACCGGATCTATTGCAATTGTAACATACAACATTTCTTTGCTTATTTGATTGATATCCTCTTGATCTGCATTGATTAGCCATATGTCCCATTCTATTGCATGCAAAGCATCTACCATTGAATGAATTGTTTATTTGCATATTTCTGCATTCATGAGATTTGTGACCATACCTTTTGCAATTAAAACATTGTCCGGAGAAGGATGGATTATTATGATTCATTCTCCTCCTGCACTAAGTTGCTTTATGACTGAAATTGTTGCAATTGAAGCAGTATCCATTGAAGGGTGGATATCTTTGGGCATTTGGTTGCCTTACCAGAGGTCTTCTAGGCCTATTTCTTTGATTTCCTGATCCAAAGTTCTTCTGACTGGATCCATAGCTTTCACCTTTCTCATATCCCAAGCCACACTTATCATCTACCCTCTTTTGGCTTTCAAGAAGAACTTCAAGTTGGGCTGAGCTTATCTTGAATTTTTCTTTGTATTCATTTGTAGTTTGAAGATCTTGTTTAAGAGTGTCTATCTGATTCTCAAGTGTTCCTTCATTGTCTCTAGCTTCTTCAAGATCAGATTCAAGATGCCTGATTATTCTGTCCATTTTGTGGTAGTCCTCTATTTTCTCCTTGAGGGATTGCTTTAGATTATCTTCAATGTTTCTTTTTTCTTCAATTTCTTGGGTGAATCTCATAACCCCTGATTCCATTTCATACCTTACCATAATGACTTCTTTTGACAGCTTCTCACATAGGTTAGTTTTCTCATTCAAATCTTCATTAGTATCATTGAATTCACTCTGATTGGCTAATTTTTGAAGTAGTTCCTTTCTCTTTTTCACAGAGATACTAAGTTTTTCATTTAGCTCATTTATGAATTCATCAGCTTGTTTGAGTCTTTCTCTCAAATTATTGACTTTAGAGTGGGATTGTTTAAGATCATCTAGGGTAGACTGAAGTTGTTCCTTTATACCATATGCATCCATTAGGATTCCCAAATCTTCCTCAAGCTGTTAGGCTTTGTTCAGAGGAACCTTGCTCTGATACCAATTGTTGAAAACAAGGTAGATAACTAAGAGGGGGGGTGAATCAGTTATCTCAAAATTTCCTTAATTTTCTTTTCTTTCGTTATCTCAATATACATTGTTACATCAAAACATGAAAGCATATGTAATCATAAGAACAAAAATAAAATCAACATACATAACACAAGGATTTTTACGTGGAAAACCTGTTAAGGGAAAAACCACGGGGTGATTAACCCAAGATTATATTCTCTATTAAAAGAATAAAGGAGTACAAAATGGCACTTGTCGATTAGGGCTCACTGCCCGAGCACACTGCTCACAAGAGGCACACTGCCTACAAGAGACTCACTGTCTACATAACTTACAGAAGATAATCAAGTGTTTGAATTGATGAGAAGCATCTACAAATGCAAGAGTTCAATTCCGGTTAGGTACAATATACTGATCTGACGCACTTCATTCTTGCTCTGTTCAATGTTGTTATTTAGTCACATACCCGACTTGAATTTCTGTTCTTACACTTATCCCTGCTTTTCTTCGCACCTTGTTTTTTCACCTCTTCAACACACGCCTTTACATGCTGGAATCCATCTGGTATATATATCTGCATCAAGGATTTTCATCAACTTTCTAGTTGGCAATAAGAACACCCAAGATATTTGCAAGTTATTAATCTATCAGATGAATCCATGCTTGATTAGTGATGCGCATAAAAAATATAGGCATAGAAGTCATAAATCATGTCGGCTAACAATGTATAATCTCAGAAATTGCTTGATCAACACCTTTTACTCATCCGAATTGAAGTCTGATACTCTGTCGGTCAGTTCTTCCTCCGTTTGCTCTACCTAACTGGAACCCAACACTCAGATGCTCATATCTTTTTCTTGCTTTATCACCAGAGGCTAAATCTTTGGAATACAATAGTCATGATACCCCTCTTGACTTGTCCAAGTCTGTAACTTACTGAGTTACACCATCTGAGAGATCCGGACCTGATTGTCGGACCTTGTTACATACTCTATTCTTGTTCATCAGACCAAAATAATCTTCAATCTGTCTTCCCGTATAGGCATACTATGTATTGCGGATGTGTGGGATAGACTTTGTTGCCATCAATGACAACACTTATGAAGCCACACAGTGTCTCTTTCCAATAGTTTCCTCAAGAAATATTGTGGCACCTCATCATTGTTGCATGGGTGCTCATCGAAGACCATGTACCATCTATCCCAAAAGTTTTGGGATATTTCTTCATTCCTACACCAATGAATAGGAAACCAATTGCAAGTTTCTTCTAATCTTTGGCTAGTTTAGGGATGAATAAAGTGTGCACATAATTGAGATTTTGTAATTTTTTCATTCTTCACTTGTTCATATGACAACTTATCGGCATAGTATTGCTGACACCTCTCCCTATAGTCTTGAAATTCGGTGATTTGTTTTGTCACCAAATCAGTGTGGGAAACAATCTCCTCTAGTGACTTCGTAAGTGCTCTCCTATGATCGGTGCTTGCACTTGGATTGTTTAGCATTTAAATAAGAGTTTGAAAATATTTTTTATTTTCTTCTATTATCCATAGGTAGTTTTCTTGACTATCCCTTACATTGTGAGGAAGTGAAGGTGGGTTTGGAGGGTTTGGGGATTGTTTTGACCCTCCTCGGCTGGATTTGGGTTTTCTCTTGCCTCATTAACTGTAAATGCAAATAAAAAACTAATTAAACATTACAAAAGTCAAAAATTCTTCTCAAACTAACAAAAATTAAACATACCCTACCTTCTTCGGCTGCCAGGCCCTCCAAATTTGCTCCACGACGTCTTTGGTGGTGAGGTGGCATTGTGAAAGTGTCGATTTCTCCCTTGCACTTGCTTGGAGAGACTTTCCTTGAATGTGTTCATGCTTTGAAGACTATTTTTTTGCATACGAACTCGTTTGGTCGCCGGTGAATGGGAGAAAATGGAGTTTTTTTGACTTTTAAAGCAAGTCAAAATGCGAGCGTGTTATAACATGCTCACATTTTGGCCTGTTTTGGACCAAAAAGTCCCATGGTGGTGACTTTGGGTCCCCCATCTTTGTGCATACACCCAACACAGATATCAGAAGCACATGTCACAAATAAATGTATAAAACTAATGCTAAGGAGGATTAGACCAAATATTATTTGCCAAGACCTTTGTGGTTAACAAATAATATAGTCTAGTGCGTACTAATCTAAACAAACACATGAAAACATGTAAAAAGCTAAAAATAAAAGAGAGGTATGATTCTAGGGCTAGCACAATCTATTGTTTGCTAGGAATCATATTGAAAAGCTTCCATAAGTCACTAGGGCTAGCAAAATTAGTTTGCTAGGTGACTTATGAGAAGCACTAAGTGGTAGCAAATGTAACATCACTAGCTAGCATTGTTCTGGTAAGTCAAGTTGCATGTTAGACAATATCTTCAATTACAGGACTAACAAAATCTGTTGTTTGTTGGGTAATTATGATAAAGGTGGTATGGACCACAAGTGCTACACCAAATGCTACAAGGAGCATACCACCAATGTGGTGTGTGATTAAGGTGTGATAAGTAGCAAATGTATGCTCCCACCTTAAAATAATTGCTTACATCATGAAGGAACAATTAGATTTAAGGTAAGAAGAGGACGACAAGGCATACAAGCTTTTAGGAAGCATATGCCTAGAGGATATGTTCCTAAGAGCTACACTGTGAAGGGGTTGCCCCCAAGAAAGGAAAACCAAGGCGATGCTGCAAGCATGATATGCAAAGGCTTGTGTAAGCATGCCATGATGTCAAGCAATGCAACAAGGTGTCACATAAGACAAGCAACATTGAAAGTAAAAAAACAAAGGGATAGATACGTGCTTTGGGTCAACAAAATATATATCTGTTTAAAAATGATCATGGGATCTCAATCAATATTTTGCATTATCATCACTCCCCAAGCACACAAAACTAAAAATACAAAGGAGGAAGAGCACACATGAAAGCAGATAAAATTTTTGGGTCAACATGGAAGGATGCTAAATCATCTAATGCTTTGCATCATTCCCAAAATATGTATGAAATTTCAAGTACAACACATAGAAGAATGTAGATACAAATAGAAGAATGACACAACATTTTCATCCCCCCTGCATCTAGGTGCCTACATGGACATCAAGGGTCATCTAGGGAGAACAAACAAACAAATAGACACATCGTGCTCATGCGGGGATTAAAAAACAGATAGGAAAACACACATAAAAACAGATGCACGAAGGGACTACCTTCAAGGATTGGGCTCAAGCAGGTCATCCACCTCCCAATCTTGCTCATCATAAATGGATGGCGGATAGGCCATTAGAGGGACCACATTGAGGGTAGTTCTAGGCACAACGCTTGGCTCATCATGCGGAGGATCAACATCTAAGGGAGGACCCTTACGTAAGTCACAAAAGGCAAGGTCAATCAATCATGTGAAGATCACGAACAGTGATTGTATCTCTCCTAAGGACTCGAATACATCCTCCTCAGGGGAAGGGTGATCAGAGTCACCGTCCTAGAATAGATGACAATCAGTGGCTATGCGGTGTTGATGATAGGATTACGAGCAGTGGTGGCCACATGTGGAGGTGAGGTCTCCACATATGGAAGAGCAAAAATTGAAGGACTCGGTGGTAGAGAGGGTGGGACACGCTTTAGCTTGCAGAAAGGTGGGGTGGGGTAGTTCTTTAGTTTATGCTTAGGATGCGGATGTGGAATGTACATGTCAATGGTAGTGGGACGTAGGACATTAAGGAACACCTGATGCTAGGTACACAAGATGAGTGCTGGCTCTAAAAATGTGGTGCTGGGAGCATTGCTAATGTCAAACTACATCTATGAAGGAGGAGTCGGAGATGGCAGAGAAAGAGGTGGATGATCAATAGGCTAAGAGGGCGAAGTAGTTAGGGGATCCACATGCGACTGCATGGGAGAAGGATGCTCATCGAGAGGTTGTGCCTCAGTAGCGCATCCATGGGCTGTAGCATGACGATGACGACACTGACGATCTCTCACCTGTTGGTTCCATCGAGAGCGGGCCATACACTCTACTAAGGGAGCCGGAGGCAGTTATTGAACCTGAAGAATATGAAAATATGGGAACATGTGATGTAGAGGAAGAAGAAAATATTGTAGCAGTAGGGGGGTCTTCCATCATGGGTTCTAGGTCATTCACATTCATAGGGACACGTGGGGAGACTGATAGAACCTCTAAGGATTGGGTGACCACAAGTGAGGGGGGAGGGTTCCTCGTGATGGGTTGCTTTCCTCTTGCTACAGTGGGGGCAGGAGGAACAGGAGTGACCGTAAGAGGTCGGGGAGCCCCCTTTGCCTATGTATAAAGATTGAAAGCATGCCAAACAAAGATACAAATGTTGATGTAACAAATGTGACTAAGATTGACATAATTGAGATCCTATGTATTTCAAATGCTGCTAGATGCTAATATATGATGCTTGTAATGACCTAGGAGATGTTAATGAATACATGTTTATAAACACAAAACTTGAGACTTTTGGCGCATGGATCGACAAGAGAATGATCATATTTTAGAAAAGTCAATCTAAGAGTAAATTATTTTAAATTTGAAAGAGGCGAACTAGACTACTATGTAATATCTAACTTAAAGATTAAGTTGTGTTGTACTATATAATATGTTGTAAGGAAATATTCAAAACAAAAATTATGTGTGTGACTGATATGTAAAAACAAAATATTAATTAATTAGTAGATTGAAAGATAAATATTAGTTAATATGCCAAATAAATTATATTAAATATTCAAAAGACATTATATTTATAATTTTTATAAAAAACCTCATAAAATAAAGAGATATAGCTTGTATATAAAGTTTATTTGAAGTTGTGAGACATTTAAATATTTTATATGGGTCCTGTACCTTTTAATACTTTGTTATAGATATTTCTAGGCTTAGCCCATGTGACTCTTGGAGTGTGCCTTTTAACCACCCGTTATTTTTTTGTGAAGTGTTATTTTATTTAAATAGATAAATTGCATTTTCATTAAAAAAAAAAAAATTATATGCATTTATTAGGGAGTACATGTGTCCTAATCACTCTACTTAAACATCATCTATTTTAATAGTACAAATAGTCAATAGCAATTTTACACCTCATTCACAATAAAAAGTGCTAATATATTTATTCTATTTTTATTAGCCAAAATTGACTTTTGACTACTATAAGAGATGATATTTAAGAGCAGTAGTTAGTAATGAAAACTATTAAATCTAATAAGAACGCGTTCACTAAAGGAGCTCAAATATTGGAACAGATTCATTCCAAGATAATGGAGTGCAGGTACACCGTTCCGTACAACAGATCTGATATGAAATTTGAGCCTATTTGAGCCTCTGTAGGGAATTTCAGTAGAAAGCGATGAGCATTTGTGGAAATTTTTGTATCGTATTACTCACATCAGCAAAATTGAAAGTTTCTGGCCTTCAATTCTCTGAAATGACATCAATGAAATTGGAGATAAGTTTACATTTCTTGTTATTTTACCCTGCAAATGGCGTCAGAGAGACCAGGTCTACACTAGTAGAGTAACGGAACCTTCCCACACTTCTGTATATTCAAACCTCTGACTAATATTTTTTGGTTTGACACTTGTGTTTCTGGAATTGGAGACCAAATACATTAAACAGATAATTAATACCTGTGGAATCAAGAAAAGGAAGACGAGGTAACCATAAATTAATCGTCCGGAAGTTGGAAGAAGCAAGTTATAAATGACCTTTATTGGCTTTAATCTTAGTCGTCTATGAAACCACCTTCTGTGCGTTGACACACACATTCCTTATCGCCATGGCTGCCCCTCTTTGACTATGACTTTAATGCATGCGATTTAACTCGGTAAACCCTTGCTCAGGTTCTTTGCTCTGATGGCTGTCTTCTTAATTTGCTATAAATATTTGGCCATCCGTATTTGGGATAACTGCCTCTAGTTATGAAAATGGGTGAGCACAGAGTTTGTAAGGAAACAATGTGGTCGGATTTGCCTCAACATTTGATGGAGAGAATAATGGAATGCCTTCCTGTGGAATGCTTCTTCCGTTTCAGGGCTGTTTGCAAGAACTGGAATACTTTGTTCTCATCACAATATTTCAATTCCATAGCGAGAAATAGCCAGCCATTTCTCATTCTTTGCCCCTCCAGAACGCAACTGCCCTCCCTAATCTATTCCTTCTTCACCCACACTTGGCGAACGGCCATTTCTTTGTCTTTCATACCTCACGATTGCCCCATCAATTTCAGAGGATCGTCTTCTGGGCTGCTCTTGGCAGACATTAACTCCAATTTCTGGTTTGGCTATAATTCTCCAATTCTGTGTGTTTGCAATCCTCTTAGCCAAACGTGCTCGACACTGCCAGAAATGGCTTCTGTGAGTAGAATTATGGCCAAGGCAATTTTACCAGCGGGGAAGAAGAGGGACGAATATAGCGTCATGGTGGTGGGCATGAGCAGCACTGATACAGTTTTAGTAGAAGCATATAATTCCACGACCAAGTCATGGAAAGTTGCAGGCACCATTCCTGATGTGATTATAAGAAACGAAGACATGTTCTTCTGCAAGGGCTGTTTGTACAGTGTGACTGCCAGTGGCGGCATCATGATCTACAATATCGAACAGGGAAGCAGCACAGTTATGGCCATGCCCACAGCAGTTGCCCACAATTTGTGGACTCGGCTTGTTTGTTGTAAGAATCATGTGGTTGTGGTTGGGGCAGTCGAAGAAAATCACAATTTGAAAGGTGTAATTATGTGGGAGTTAGTTTTTCATCAGATGGAGAAGGAGGATTATAAGTGGGAAGAGATTGGGATAATGCCCAATTCTGTGTGTGAGGAATTTAGAAGCAGCTCGAATTCAAATTGGTTTGAATGCGTGGGAGTGGGAGATAAGATCTGTTTCAGAGCCGATGAGAGCATGGAGATAGTTGTGTATGATTTAAGCACAAAGTCTTGGAATTGGTTGACCAAGTTTCCTGCAGATTTGAGATATGTGAGCATGAAATGCCTTCCCCTGGAAGTTATGCCGGGTACTAAATTCTCTTAAGTTTGGGTGTAATTGTGCAGTGCATCAACTCTGAAGAATCAAAACTGGTATGAATATAATGAGCCGAAGAATAAATGGGACTAAGTGCAGGAAAGATGTGGACATATATACTTATAACGGCAAATCCTTAGAAATTCATTCTTTAATTGTTTATTTTTTAAAAATAAATAGACCGTCAGTCAATCGAATATGTACCTAGATTAAAAATTTGGAGATTGGATTTTGTTTTGATCTGTGGCTTGGGGGCCATTGAACCCTCAATTGAAAAATATATAAAATTTATATACTTCTATATTTTTGGTTTGAACGCGGCCATACTTATTTTTATTGCCAAGTTTAATACTTTCAAAGCGCTGGTTCTAGGTTTTTGAAGGCCCTTGGTTCTCTGTCACTACTGCTAGAATATTGTCAACACGGTCTCCTCTAATGAAAGAAATAATACAGAGGTTACACAGACTCCTCTAATGAAAAATTTGGTCAGGAATTCTGCTATCAAAATGAAATGTTAGGGTGCTAGTGGATCACCGGCTTTAGACCTGTATGAGATGGAAAAAAGCTAGTCGGCCATTTTGTTGAGAAGCAGCAAAAATCTTGGAGTAGTAAAGTAATTGTGGGTGAGTTGAAACCATTTTTTTTGCAAAGCAGAAATTTTTTTTAATCAAACAAATCGGAATGCCCAGTGGAACTATTAAAAGGCTTAGACATATTAAGTTTTATCATCACGTTGTGCCTCTTGTTTTTTTAGGAATGAATTAGTTCATAAACCAAGATTATCTTGTAGGTTGCCAATTTGATGAAATCTAAGCGTGTGTTCCTCTATTACTCAGAAACGTGTATATTAATACTAAATAAACAATTAAAGTGCTTCTAATAAATTGTCATGACATCAGCATGAGTGTGCACTTAATATCGTAGATAGAGAGTACAGTCAAATATGCATCCTCCTTACATCCTATCTATAAAAAACTGAATCGAATGCAAATACTCCACACTTTTCTTTTATCTCAGTTTCAAATCTAGAAGAGGAATTAATTTGATTAATGAGTATGGAGATAGTATTCCTTGTGATCTCGTGCCTGTTGATGTTTACAAATCTATCACCATCAATTCTGTTCAGAAGCAGCAACCTCTAATCTGGGTCGGTACAAATTTTCAAATTTTTGTTTGGAAATTAGCTTAGGGATAGTCTGTGACATTGACATGTAATGCTATGTGCTTTATGAAAGCAGATGCTGAAAAGGCAGCTGCAAGGGAATATGATTACATTGTGGTTGGAGGAGGTGCGGCGGGGGAAGAGCTTAAACAGTCGGTGCGGTGTACAAGCACTGGCTGTCGAAATCTTAGTGACCAATCCATATAAATCGATCAAATTGAAAAATAAAAGAATTTAAACCAGTCAAACAAATCTGTCGAAATAAACAGGAGTCAAAAAATTTGTAAATGATCACCGTGCAGGCTGTTTACACTACTCTTTGAATCATTTTTTTAAAAACTTATATTTTATAAGTTTGAACAAAAAGAATGTTTTTTGCTTTTAAAAAAAGGACAGAAACTGATTATTAAAATAAGAAATAGACTTATCCTTGATAGAGCAAGGAAAGGGAGCTATCTCATTTTAAAGTTATATGGATTTTATATAAATTCTTATGTACAAGAAGTTAAATTCATATACACATTCTTTTTGTTCAAATTTATAAAACCATTTTTTTTTTCAAACTTATATTTTATAAGTTTGAATAAAAAAAGAATGAAATATCTCCCTTCCCTTATTCAATATGGATTTAACTTCTTGTGCGTAAGAATTTATATAAAAAAATCATATAATTTTAAAATGAAATAGCTCCCTTATTCAATAGGTCTATTTGTTATTTAAAATTTATATGTGACATAAGTTTGAACAAAAGAATGTATATAGATTTATTTTCTTGTACACAAGAACTTATATAAAAAATTCATATAACCCTGGTTCATGTCAGCAATAAATTTATTTGTTATATTAAATTTTATATATCATAAATTTAAAAAAAAAAAAACATTATTATATACAAGAATTTATAAAAAATCTATATAACTTTAAAAATGATATATTATAACTTTGAAAAAAAAATTGTGACTTCTTGTGCATAAACACTTATATAAAAAATCCATATAAAATGAGATAGGTCTCTTTCCTTACTCATGCCAGCAATGGTTCTATTTGTTAATTTAATAGTCAGTTTGACCTCGCCTTTTTCTTTTTGGAGCAAATTTTCACACGCTGCTTTGCTAAAAGCAAATTTCCAAACGTGTAAGGTGCATATTCAATCCGGAGCATTTCTTATCCTACAGCACATGTGCTCCTTTTGGCGAAGCAGTCCACAAATAAGCCGAAACTTGTCCTTTTACGTAGTAGTTCGAGAGATGAGAACAATAACAGCCTGTTTCATCATAATGAAGAGGCATTCAATACATATAAAAAAAATGCATTGATTCTATTTATTTGTAGTTCTTTGTTTTATTTTTTTTAATAGTTGAAATGTTGCGAATAAGATAAGACAAAATAAATTAAAGTAGTAATAAATATAAAGTGATTTATTTATTTATTTTTTTTAAATTTTTTTTTATCATTTATGGTATTGTTTGAAATAATTTATGGATAAGATTTATATCATGGTAGTCTTTTTAATCTAGATTGTTGATCTATATATTTCATCAAGTGCTCCTCACTAAGAGAACACTTATGAGTGTAAAAATGGTAGAAAATATGGGTAAGAAGTTTTTATTGGATTTTTTTTTCTTGTCATTCTCTTGCCTATAATTAGGAGGCTTGGGATTGAATTAATTATAACCACTTGATCGTTTTGTACTTGCTCATTGGGAGTGAAGCTTGGCTTAAGTTGCTTGTTGAGGAGATCTTGAGGAGTATGGAGTGGGATGTTAAACTCTCATTTAGTTTTAGATCGATCTCATAGGGATAACAACAATGATTCCAGGAGAAGGTCACATCTAGCATGGTTTCTTCCTTAGATGAGAGTGTTGATCTCTATATTAAGGCTTGAAGTCTGATATTGTATTGTAACTAATTTGTTGCTTGAAATACATTGGTTTTAATGCTTTAGAGGTTGAGTTTTTTATGAAAGTGTTTTTTCAACATATAACATGTCTTTATCTTTTGTGTGTATGTTTCTCATTCATTCTTATTTTATGTGCTTTATGTTAGATTGTTGCTAGAATTTATAGATCAATGATATGACCATGACATCTTTTCTTATAGGGTTAATGTGAAAATATTTCATACTAGATGGTTAATGTAAGAGAATGTCCATATTTCCATACATTTGGTATCCATTTAGTATTAGAATTTGTCTATGATTTGGGTATTAGTAGTATAGATTAACTTTCATTTGGTATCAAGCCTAGTTTAGGGTTGAAGGAGAGGAATTCTTCCTTGTGGAATTGATCTCTATTCAATTGATCTTGTTTTAGGGACAAGTATAGTGAGCACTTTAGAATGTAGGCTCAGAAAATCAATGGAACAAACTTTGAGCTTTGGAAGCTAATGTTGGAGGATTTTCTTAATCGTGATAGGATTGTAGATCATGTTGGTAGTTTTCTTGAAGTTTATCCTACACTATTGAAGTTGGTCATATGGCGGGCTAAAACTCATGTTAGTACTTTGGATGAGCTTTTAGTTAGATAAAGTTCATCGAGTTGGTCATTTGATGATCTGGAAGCTCCTACAACAACCCCTGAATACATGGTCATGCAAATGTTATATATATGGTCATATGGTGAATTGGAAGCTCCTAAACAACGTAGTTTTTTGGTTGCATTACCAGATGGAGGAGTTGGCCATGCAATGACTTTGACTTCCAAAGCTCTTTTGGATGCACATATTTGGTGTAGGTTATGGAGTTTGTCACTTGGTAACTTGGAGCTCTTTGATACCCCCTAGGCCCTTTTGAATGTATGTACTCGCATGTTGCAGATTCATGGTCTTTGGATCTACGGGTTACATATTTGTGATATTATGTTATTTAAACATTGTGAATAGTTGGTTAAAATATTTATGGGTGTTTTGGATGTGTTAATGGATTTAGATTTACATATATGCCTTTAGCACATATGTTTTTGACATGTTTTATGTTTATTCAAAATATGTGGTTTGTAAATGATGGCACGCTCCACAAACATGCTCTGATATCCCTATATAATCTATTTATTGATTACCTGGTCTCTCAACCTCAAACAGTTTTCTACAGTCTTTCTATCATGATAATGACAAGAACCAGGCAGGGACTATAAAGATTACACATTAACAATCATTATAAACAGTTCATCCTTAAACTCAGTTATGCGACAAGAACTTGCCATTAACACATGCAACTTGCCTACCAGGCGATATGAACTAAAATGCTATACTCATCATAAGGGACTGTATCAACAAGGATAATAGTAACCATCATTTATATATCACAGATCAACAAATTAGATCAATAACATGACACCATTCTATATTATGAAAGAATAGATTACAAAAATCTTCTATTTCATACATTGCCCAGATGGATTGGGCCAACATTGAATTACTAGTCACTGATGGTTTTCTTCACCTTACACATGGTTCTACATTCTTTGTTCTCCCCTTGATATTATTCATTCTCAGCATCCCATCATCTTTCCTTTACGGTCTCCATTTTCTCTATTCGGTCTCCTCCTTTAGTCAACCTCCATCTGCCTACCCACAAATGCTTCGACTATTCTTCAAGGTCTGCGGCCTCTTCTCTCTCCTTTCAGCCTTAATGCCTCCTCCTGATTCGTGGCCTCTCTACTTTCTTATTCATGGCCTCTATCCTTCAGCCTTATTTCTGAATCGACCTTCCTCCTTTTCTGTTTGGTCTTTAATCTGCAACCTTCCTTCTTGGTCGTTCAATTGACTGACCTCCTCAATTGACCTTTCTCCTTTTTAGCTCCCAATGATCTCCTCTCAAATCAGCTACCTTTCTTTTATCAGCCTTTACTCTTTATTCTGCTTGGCCATCAATTCTTTTCTTGGCCGTTACACACCACAGAATATGAACTGCCCTCAAGTGCTTGATAACAAATGCCATAACCATCGATTCTAGCTACCGGTGACTTTCCATCTTCACATTATCTTTTCCTAAACTATTCGATCCTGCACTATACAAATGACTCCCAACTATCCATGATTGTTTGACTCCCAACTGAATATAACCACTTATTCTTTCTAGGCTAAAGGCCACTTGTATCGATTAACTTCATTCTGCCCACATAGTGACAGTAATCAAAGTCTGCCATATTCTCTTAACCTCTTGTCCATATAATGATAGTAACACAACATGTCTCAACCTGCCCTTATTCTTCCATCAAACCCAAAACTTCCAAGACAAAACCTACCGCTACCGAACTTAAAACATGAGAAAAACTAAAAATTAGAAATTTATGTCGATACCCCTACATCAGACTCCACAAGGGACAAAATATCATGTGCTCCTGCACATGCGGTTCTTCTATAAACTTATTTAATCTTTTTCTTCCACTTCTTCTAGCATCTTAATGCTACTGCCACCACATTCCTCCAGTACTGTGGTCAATTATTCAACTCTTCACTCATGACATTAATTCCCCCATTCATCATTCTCCTTCTATTCTTCCATAACCAGTCTTCAAAGATTTTCATGTCTTCCAATCTACTCATTCCATACATCTGTATAACAACCCCTATTTTAGTTGCACACATCATCTCATTTTCACTTCCTACCACCTCACATAACACATTTTCCAGCCAAATATCATCTAGGGCCAACTGCTGCAACACTATACCATTATCAACTTCATCATTTACACCCCAACACACAAAATCTTTTACTAAATGCCCCTCTTTCTCAACAACAATCCCTTGATGCTCAACCATAACTTCCATCATTTCACTTGTTTGTATTCCTCTAAGCTTACTATTCCACTCCTCTTTGATGGTTGCATACTTTTCCCATAAATCCTCTTCTTTGTAGTTGGTTGCTGCTCATTTTCTCATAGCCATGTCTACAATATCTTCCTCATACTTTTGTTTGTCTTCTAAATTTGCATTACCAGATGCTACTACTACCCTCTTTTCATGTTCTACTCTTCTAACCAACTTCTCTTCCTTCTTGTCACACTTGTAATTATTCATACTGCATTTTCCAATCTGCCTTTGCTTACCTTCTTGCTTCTTCTGATATTTATTTCTCCTCATCTCCTTCTCATCCCCAATCCTCCACATTTCCATCTCATATTTATAAATTTCATTCAAAGCCTCATAATTAGCATCATCAAAATTAGATTGTTCACTTGGCATCTTGTTCAACTTTTCCCTATCTTTTCCTTCAACAAAATCATCCAAAATTTTAAAAGCATCATTAAACTCATCTTGCTTACCTTCCTTTGCAACCTTCAGCCAATCTGCTCTTGGAATTGTTCCACCTTCTTCATTTGCATCTCCTTTTCCTTTCCCATTCTCTACTGGGTTCATCTTGGTCCTTTGCTCATTGACCTCTTCTTCACCTCTTTTATCTTCTTTTTCATCCTTTACTATGATTCCTTGCTCATGTGGTTGGTTCTCTTCTTCATGCCTCCGACTCATTACCTTCTCTTCAACACAATTATTTGTTGCTGCTTGCTTTACCACCCACACTTTATTACTGGACCGTTGTCCCTTCGTTGTTGCACTTGTGCTTCTCTTTCCTTGCTTTTTTTAGCCTCAAATCATCTTTCCTAGGCCTCCTTGCTTGCCAACTTACCTTCAAATCTAGTTGCCATTTATTCATCTACACAACTCTTATTCTTTGCATTTGTTTGTTAGCATAAACACAATCAAAAGTATTTACTTCTTTACAATTTAACTACTGCCCCATAACAACTTGTTTCCTTTGCCAATATGGAACTATGTATCCATGATTCACAATACAAACTTGTCCATCCATATTCACACTTCTATTCACATGATCAAAACTAACATTTTTCTTTCGAAAATCAAGATTATGGCCTTCCTTTACCTGCTGTCCCAAATGGCTTGTTGACTCTTCCATTTTACAAGACTCCTTTTCTTTATCCACATCCTCTTGTAGGGCATCATAGAACTCCATGGCTTCTTCATCATCTTCTTTATTTTGTTGGACATCTTCAACATCAAACTCTTCTTCATTCTCAGGCACTTTGTAATGTACCTCTGCTGCAAACTCTACTAGACATGCTACTACAACTAGTCTTCCCCCATCTTCAGCTCTTTTACCAGTTTCTATTCTTGCCCCTTCACTTGATATCTTCAAGGTACCTCTCTTGACCTTCCCCATCACATTCTTCATACATGCACACACACAATTAAAAATAACATTAGACAATAAAACAAGAGACCACAATGTCTCCATTAGTGTCTTCTTTATAGACACTCTCATCTCTTCATTTCTCTCTTTCATGAGTGCTGCATGCAGCACTTCTTCCTCTTCCTCTCTTCTTTCCTCTTCTTCTCTCATGTTCTCTTCAATGAGAACTTCCTTCACCACTTCTAGTGTATGTTGTGCATCCGACAACCTCTTGCTGTCCCATCTTCTATGGGTAATCTTCTCTCTTCTCAAGGCTTTCATCTTTTGCCTTTTCCTTTTCTCCATAATCAACTTCACATGCCACTTTACATTCTTATTCATTGGCCAACACCAAAAATAATCATGGCTTTCTTCTTCATATCTTTGTTGTCTTGCAATCATATACTGTTTTAAGTATTCCTAAATTCTGCTAGCTCTCTTTCAAAATCTGCATTTTGCTTCTTTTCCTTTTGGGTAAATGCAAGAAGTTGTGTCCACTTAAGGTGGAAGTTTCGGAGTTAGAAAAAAATCTGAAATTGGGGAACCAAAAAGGGATCCCGTTTATATAAAACAGGATCTTGTTTATATAAAACGCAATCCCATTTTGCTTCGGGGTCTCGAGCCTAGAACCAAAAACGTGATCCCGTTTTTTCCCGAGATCCCAAACCTAGAGGCCAAAAACGGGATCCCATTTCAAAATACGGGATCCCGTTATAAATGGGATCCCGTTTTATATAACAGGATCACGTTATATATAATGGGATCATGTTTCATAAAACGAGATCCCATTTTGGAAAAGTATTAAATTTAAAAAAAATGGTAGAGACCCCATTTTCAACAGCGACAGTCGACAGGCGAAAATGGGATCACGAGTTCAGAGACCATCCAGCCACTAGGTAAGTGGATTTTTCCACTTCTACAAATTACCCATCAATTGTTTTAAGCTTCCCTTGTTTGTTTTGGTGTAAAATACAATCAAAATTTAAATTTTGAATTGTTATTTAGGGTTTAGGGTTTATGAAATCAGTAACTGATTTTTGACAGTTTAGTTGTAAAATACAATTGAAATTTTGAAAGACTATATCATATAAAAGGATAGAATTTGAACAAACTGTCAAAATTATGTTTAAAATTGAGAATTGAATAGATATATTTAGACATTTTAGCTGTAAAATACAATTGAAAATTTGAAAATACTGTATCATATGAAAGGAGAGATTTTGAACAAATTGTCAAAATTTGAGTTCAATTTGAGTGTTGAATAGCTGTATTTAAACATTTTAGTTGTAAAATACAATTGAAATTTTGAAAATACTGTATCATATGAAAGGAGAGATTTTGAACAAACTGTCAAAATTTGAGTTCAATTTGAGTGTTGAATAGCTATATTTAAACCTTTTAGCTGGAAAATACAATTGAAATTTTGAAACGATTGTATCATATGAAAGGAGAGATTTTGAACAAACTGTCAAAAATTATATAGCATTGGGATGATATATATATTTGGTTTTTATAAAATTTACTTATAACAATGTATGTCATTGTATTTTAAAGGCATTATTGAATAGCTAACTATCATGTAAAAAAATTACAACAAACCATAATAAAACCAAGTTATCACATCCTTAATAATCAAACATTTAGAGACAACCAACTAATGAAGAATTGAGAAAATTTTACAATTTTTGTGATAGCCAACTAATCAAGAATGAAATGAAGCCAACATTTATGTAACTTTTGATATACTCAAGTAGTTGTCCTCACTAGCTAGGTTATGCCCCTGGAATGAACATCGTGATGTTAATTGTGATACGAGCTCAACCTCATTGGTAATGCTTTCCCTAATCTTAATGACATTGATGTAGGCTCCACTCATGATCCTTACGAAGATCTTTCCACCACTAACCTCTTTCATGATAGGTCACTATCCTCACCATCTCCTTAGACCTATAATACCTTAAGCTTATCGATTGGGACCAACACGACCCTTTATGATTTGATGTTTTCCAAAATGATGAAGCCATCATGAAACTTATGAAGTGTCAAGACCACATCCCCATTGTAATAATAAGAAAGACTTTTCCACCATACTTAACACCTACATATGCTTATTTTGGAGAGAAAGAAAGAACCCTTTAGTCTTGAGGCACCCTAGTCTAGGCAGAATAGCAACAAGATATAAGAAGAAACTTGTGATCAATTAAAATGATACAATAAAGATGGACACTTCCCAAGAGCTCCTCAATTTGACAAACTTCACCTTCCATTAGATACCACTTAGATACAAGACATGACTCCCCTCTCCTTGTTGAGGATGCTATAAACATCAACCTGTGAATAGAAGCTTGGACCCTAAACTCTCTAAGATAGTAGCTCCACTGAAGCTTGACATCAAAGAAGGCATATATAACCATGTCACCATGTTAAAGATTACGTTGATTTCTTCATGTGGTCTTATGGTGATATGCCTTGAGACTCCATCTTTAAAGTCATGCATCATCTTGTGGTTCACCTCAATGCCAAACCTATTCAATAAAAGCTACGCAAAATGCACCCCCAAGTAGCCCTCATGGTCATAGAAGAATTGTATAAACTCTTGGATGTCCAGGGTTCATTCAAACTATTACTTATCCTAAATGGGTAGATCTAATGTGGTCTTAGTTAACAAGAAAACTAAGGGAATTCATGTTTGCACTAACTTTTGAGACATCAAAAAAGGATCTACCCCAACTTAGATAACTTTTTGCTACCAAACATTGATATGGTCGTGGATCTTGTGCATAGCCATATATATAAAATTTTATCATTTATCTGGATATAATATGGACCAAGTTGAAACATTTGAGTTAGACATGGAGACACCTAGATTATGGAGCTTGGTCTATGTAAGAAAACACCTCCTATAGACTCAACACAAACTTATCCCTCAACCCTCTAAATTGTGACTTACATCATTTGATTACCCTGGAACACACTATAGACAACTCTATGCAAATTTGGCAAAATATATTTTCTCCTAACAGAAACTTGTATATGTAGAAGTATCTACTACTACATTAGATTTGATATACTTCTTAAAAGGAAAGAGTTGGGACTAACAACTAAATAGAAAACAATAACTAGTTTTGCATTTTCTAGGAAATAGGAAACAAAATTGAGCTAGAACCATCTTGACTAATTTATCTATTTCTAGCTAGATTGAACCCTAATTCTATATGCAATTCCAACCCTAACCCTAACACTAATTCTAACCCTAATCCTAACCCTAATTCTATATGCAATTCAAACCCTAACCCTTATTATAACCCTAATCATAACCCTAACCATAACTCTACTTGTAATTGTAATTGTAATTGTAACTCTAACTCTAGCCCTAACCCTAACCCTAACGAGCTACTTGTAATTGTAATTGTAACCCTAACTCTAGCCGTAACCCAAACCATAATTGTAGCTCTAATACTTACCCTAATTTAGCAACCCTTGAATTCTAATTCTAACCCTAACCTCAATTCTAACCCTAAGCCTGATCCTAATTGAAACCCTAACCCTAACTTTAATTAATCACGAGTCATGCTACAGGGATTTCTTCTACATATTTTGTATGCATGTGTTATTCCCTTATTGCATGTGAGTTCACCAATTATTTGGAAGTCTCCTAACTGGGAGGCGGGCTTGTATTCAAGCCCTATAAATTTTGTGTTTATAGGTGTTATGTTTAAAGCTATATGGAGACTTGTAATAGGAGGTCTTGAATTTGGTACCAATGATTGTGAGTTCCTTGTCTAGAATATGATGAACCTTTTGAACAAGAGAACCTTGTAGACCATGATGCATATCTTGAAATTTAAACTTGAACATTATCGTCATGTGAATGCTTTTAGCCATCCTACAACCTCCTATCACCCTTCATCCTCTTATAGGGATACACCACACAACCTCTCCAAGTTAACCATGCCAAACCCAAAGTCACAATCGTAAGAGGTAAAGAATCTTTTGGCCCCATTCAAGTCCACTCCCTAATACAAGTGATACAATGCTAATAGGGTTGTGAAGGTAATTAAGTTCTTGATTAGCATGTTGGGTGTATCTAAGCATAATGATGATATAGTTAGTCCTGATTTCATTAATCTTAAGATCATTGAGCTAGAGTACTTAATATATATGGTATAGTTTTGTTCAATCAATAGTGGTAGGGAAAATTAATATACTATAATGACATCAAACATAAACCAATAGGTGTCTTAAGATATATTAGTGGTAGGGAAAATTATAGTGGCCCTAACCCTAGAGTAATAAGTTGAAGTAGTGTTAGAATTACTAATAAACTAAAAAACTTTATCCTAGGGTGGTGGGACAAATTACACAAGCCTTACAAAGCCTCTACCACTTCCTTGACATTTTTAACATTGTTCGAATTTGATAGGAGGGATTTATGTCACCTCCTCCTCATCTTAATTCTCATAGTGGATAGAATCATCCAATTTAGCATCAAGACATGAAGGTTTATCTTCATTATCTTAGAAATATCCTCCAAGGCTTTGTGCATATGCTCATGCCACACATTGAAGATGTGGAATTTATCTAAGTAGCAATATAGAAATCCTTAGCCTAACCTTCTACCCCTTCAATATCATTGTATAGAAGGTAGATACAAGTAACATTTGATAGCATGGAGGCACAACTTACGGATTTCAAGTTGAATGTAAAAAAATTATTCTTCCCAACAAATGCTAGATGTCTAGGAGCAATTTAATGATTTCTTCCATTATCTGCCTAGTCTAGAATATAATTACCTTTTCTTTTGATATGTTTGAAGGAGATAGATTTAAACAAGTATTCACCAAGTTTCTAGCTTCCAATATATAATAGTTTCCAATAACCACAAGCTTCATCTATGCTTTTTCATATGATCAATGTTGATCTTGGAATCTCCTTCCACACTAAGGGATATCTTGTTTAGTTTCCAAGTCATCTTGAGGCCCTGGATATCATGGCCCTAGAATCTACCATATTATTGTTCTTGACACCAAAATCATAAGCTTTAAGATAGGTAGAGCTTTTCCCTTATCATCTCTTAATAAACATACTCCTCCTACTTCACTAGGATTACCCTTGGCTACCCATCAAAATTTCAAGCTTAATCCATCCCAATGTAGGTGTGGACCAAAGGGTGTGAATATCAACATGGGTATCTCCTTGTTTTAACCTTATTCAAAGCAACCTTGGCCAATTATGAGCGTAATCAGTGCCTCTTCTAGCATGATCATATATTCCTCTTTACCCCAACAATCACCAAGTTCCTAAATGCACCATATTTCTTTAAAATAGTCTAAAATTTGGGATGCATATTCACATTTAAGAAATACATGATGATTGTCCAGAGAAGTTTCCTTACTTAAATGCACATTATACATTAAGATGGGTCACCTTTCCCATTGTATCAATCATTATGGTAGTCCTAATAGCTCTCTTACATTTTGAAATTTGTACATGCATGTATACATTATTTGTATGTTTTTAATTTAAATTTATTTCAAATGTAATTTCTTGAAACATATATATGTATATATATTCTTGATTTAATTTTAAATTTGTACTGAAGTTTGTATGTTATATGTATATATATGCAGGTTCATATCTAGATTTTTATATATACATCATGAATCTAGATGATATTCACTTTGATGTTGAGGACTTCCTTACTGCACAAGTTGATCCGGCCGCACCCCCACCCCCACCCCCACTCGCACCTGCAGCTGCACCCCCAGCGCCAAATGCCCCACCTCTAGATGCCCCACATGCAGATGACTCGCCTCCACCTCCACCTCCACCCCCACCTGGAACTGACCAGGCTCGCTTGCGAGCCATAATAAATGAAAATGTGGATTCGATACAAGAAAAAATGAATTCCATTCGCAATGAACAATTCATGCCACCTCACGTAGTACGTTTTGCATCTTTGATGCAAAACATTGTAGATTTTGTGAGGTCTATAGACTTGAATTTTGATGGATTTTGGAAATGGAGAGAGCAGAGGCACCAATTTTATGCTGATGGCCTCTCCTATAAGACTATTTTGGATCTTAAAATCACAAAAGCTCATTTAGCACAATATTTTAGACATCCCATTACAAATGAACCTATTCCTGCAAATAAGAAAGAATATCAATCAGGTGGTGTAGGCATGAAGGAATGTCTGCCAATTTTTGGGATAGATGGTGGATGGTGTTTGATTATCCACCTCATGCTAATTGTGAGGTTCCTTTATATTTTTTGAGAAAATTATATGTAGAGTTTGTTATGAATAAAAAACCCAACTACTTTGATTTTAGATCATTCCAGGATGTTGGTGGTGGCATGCCACAACAGAGGTTGGGGGCACGGGTTGATCCCCAACGACCGATGCCTGTTCAACCTCTTATTGACCCTCCTGTTGCTGCCATTCCTTCGCCCTTTGAGCATCGTGCAGTGGTATCCACACTAGGCACATTCAGTGCACTCTCAGGTAGCCTACATGAGCAGACTTCTATGATAGTAGCTCAAGTTAGAGAGCATGGAGGAGTTGATGATGGAAGTGGTCCTAGTGCCACTCCACATGTGTCAATGCCTCATACATGTACGAGTTACAATCAGTTGTGTTATGGACCTGATCAGGCAGTTGCACCCACTTCAACTACACATGCATCATCTGATAATGTGGGCACTGAATCATTTGTTGATTATCTATTTGCTGAGGATCATCCCACTGATCATTCGACATAGGTATATATAGGTTATGTACACATGCTGAATTTAAAACAATTTTTTAACCACGTGTTTTTAATCAACATATAGATGATCAATTAAATTGTAATATTTTAACAATCAAATTGTTTGGTTTGTTTGGTGTAGATGATGGCAACAGGGGTCACCATTGATCGAATTAATTTTTCATCAACACCTGTTCATCTCGGGCACCCATTTGGGGTACATTTTTAATGATTTGTAAATTTGTAAAATTCAGTCTTGAATCTGTGTACAATTAAATATTTATGAACTTATTTATGAACTGGTTCAGGGTTCTTCCACATTGAATCCTCCATCTCAGGGTGTCTCGAGCGCTCCTCCATCATTGGGCATCTCACATGACACTCTTACAGTATGTATATTGTTTTAAAAAACTATATATACTTAAATTTTTCTATTTTGATATCAACGTATCTAAAAACGTGCACATGTACTATTTAATATTTTATAAATATGTCTATGCAGGTTGACACAACTATGAGGATGGGCATTGTAGCACACTTGGATAATCCAAGTTTATATCAGGAGTCGACTGCATTTCAGGTTGTTGAAAAACATATTTAACATGTACACTGTAAGTCAATTATATATATGTTTTAAAACCTAATTTGTACACACATGTGCTAACTTAAATATAAATGACATTGTAGGAGCTTGTTAGTGACATGTTTCATGATCAACACACAGCACATGCAGAGCAGGAGGACAGAGGAGATGGGCAGCTTGATATGGTATAATTTAAAATTTAGATTATATTTAAATTGAACAATTAAAATATACGTTCTGAACTTAAAGTAAATTTCTTGATATATATATATATGTTGACATGTACATTCAAAATTCTTTTTTCTTTTATAGCTCGATACATGTCATGGAGCTAAGCCTATAGAGACAAGTCCTAGAATAGAGGATTCACAACAAGTTCCTCTTACGGTATAATAATTTTTAAATATGATAGTTCTTATAAATTAAATTGAATTAAATCATTTTTAAAATCATCAAGTATATCTAATTTCAACTTGAACTTTCTCTTGTATTAAATAGTTTGATTCAGAGCATGGAGACACAGGTCCAAGTGCACCAGAGCATGCCTCTTAGCCTCACACGGTAATTTAATTTTATGATAAATTATAAATTTAAAAATTGTCATTAAATTAGATTTCCTTATCATCTTACATCTAATTTCATCTAAATCTTTCTCTTTTGCAAAGTGATTCAGGTCATCTGAGTAGTTCGCATGGTGTGAAGAGGACTCTTGATGATAGAGATAGTATGTGATAGGTTATTGAACATGGGCTATGTATAATTTGACTATTTCATGGACTATTTGTTATATACTGTTTGTCATGGACTTTATATATATATTGTTGAACCTGGACTTTATATATTTGACTATTTCATGGACTATTTGTTATATACTATTTGTCATGGACTTTATATATATATATATATATATATATATATATATATATATATATATATATATATATATATATATATATATTGTTGAACATGGACTTTATATATTTTTTTGAACATGGACCTGGACTTTATATATTTGACTATTTCATGGACTATTTGTTATATACTGTTTGTCATGGACTTTATATATATATTGTTGAACCTGGACTATATATTTTTACATGTCACACAATAAATGCAATCTTGTCGTAGTTCAAAATCATACACATGTCAAAGTAATAATCATGTAAAACCATCATGTTAGTTTAGGTGCATCCATATTTATATATATGTTATCCATGCATACATACATTGCATATACATCATAAACTATAAAAGCATAACATCACATACATATGTATATACAAGCATCCCTAAATTTAATCATAAATCAAACTCTAATCTAACCATGTGCATGAAGGAAAAGAAATGTAAACATTTGAGATCAACCATAATAAGATATATAGATTGACATCAATAGAAATAATCAATTGTCATATATAAATCTACAAGTGTTAGAGTGTTGATCTAGATTTGCGCTTAATGAAGAAATTGCATTGAAAGAATTTATGTAGTGATGAGGTCCTAATAAAGTTCCTCCATTCATTCACTGTATGCATATTTAGGTCCTGGTCAAATTTTAAGCAATAAAATGGTAAGCAAATCAAAACAAAGCATTAAAAAGTGAGATAAGTTCATGAGGATCTCTTGCCTACTAGGAGGGATCAATCTCTCACATCTTCTCATCTAGAGATCAACTAAGTTATATTAAATGATCCTAGCATGGTTATAGTTATATTTATCCAAGTGCCTTGGTGCTTGTTCTTGTGTTGATCATGTAATTTAGGATGTCTTAAGGGGTCCTAATTTACGATGTCTTAAGCGGACACAACTTCTTCACCAAATGGGTGGAGGAGTGCCTACAAGGATAATTGTTGATAATGCAATGTATTTTAGATCCCATGACCTCCTTGGCATATGCTCTAACTATGGGATAGCTTTAATATGTTTTTCCCCTTATAATCCATAAGGGAATGGTCAAGTTGAATCTAGTAACAAGTGTATCATGATAATCATCAAGAAGACACCATATTCAAACAAGAAAACAATGGATGATAAACTTAAGTTTATTGTTCAGGGAGATAGAATAACATACTTGGAGTTCCATGGAACTTTCTTCCCAAGTCATCTTGAAGCCCTGGATCTCATCTATTTCTCCCCTCCACTTCCTAGCTATGGTCCCATATGGTTCTCCCACAATTTATATTCCTTTGTATCTTCCCTTCCCTCCACTTTGTGAAAGCTAGATTAACTTTAGGATATGATTTATCCCATCCCACTTCCTATCCTATTGTCTAGTTTTACATCATTTCCCCATAACATCGAAACACTCATTTCTTCCTAATTGTAGAAGCCTAACTGTCTTGAAGAAATCATTCCTTTCTTCAATTCATTTCATCCAATTCCCACTTGAAGTTTTGTAACATTTTTTGCAAAAGTTTGCCAAGTTCATACCCTGTCCCAAGTCAAATTTCTACAACTTCTTCAAAAGATTCCACCCACCCCAAGTACTCCCCTGCATGACTTAGGACCACCATTAATGACTTTCAATGGACATGATATGATGTAATATTTCCTCCAAATTCCTCTTAACATCGGTGGACCCCTCAAAAATATGATTTGGGCATAAAGGTATGGGATAATGGTATAATTCAACATGATAATCAAGTGTGTACCATGTGAAAGTGACACGAGAAAGTATGGGTGGACATTTAACTCTCAAGTGACCAAGGTCCTTGTCCAACGTTGCTTGTTGACATTGAACGATCTATATATTATAGTATCTCATTAAACTGAGAGATGGAAAACTAGTTGCAAAGGAGAGACTAAGAAAAACAAAGAAAAACATGCATAAACCTCTAGGGTTTTGTTCTAGTGATAGATTTTAGAGCATTTTCATTGTAATTTTCATGGGTTTTCTTTTAAGGGATATGATAGGGCATTGTAATCTAAAAAGAACAAATTAATAGTGAAGATTTGGAATTTTATTAAGTGTCTTCATGAACATTACATGAATTTCGAGACATAAGGGAATGAAAAGTGGATTAGAAGGAATAACAAATTTGAAAGAATTGGTTTTGGGTGTGGCTAATTGGGATGACACCTTGAATTCTATGAGAAAGGATTGGGATTCCCTACTCTCTAGTTGCAGGAAGTAATTTCTCTATGTTTTGTGGAGGGTTTGGTGTTGTTTTTGTTGTTGTCTGTATGTTATTTTCTAGTTATTTTTTGTCTATTCTGTCACCTATCCTAGTTTATTGTAGCTAGTGTTTTTTGTTGTATTGGTGGTCTTTAATTTTCTTCATGCTAGTTTGTTGAACTCTTTGGATTTGTAAGGGAATAGGACCCTTTTTCTAGCTTATCTTAATCAAAAACAAATTTGAAAGAAGGAAGGCTTGATCCTTGTGTGAGAATAAAAAGCTAGAGGGGGTGCTATACATAAGCTTGGATGAGAAAATAATACTTGAAGACAACCTCCTAAAAGGAAATATTTGAATATTTGCAAAATTAAAACTCAAACTAAACTAAGACGCTCAAAGACCTGTGAAGAATCTTAAAGAAGTTTGTGAGGAAGCTTTTAAAGAAGCTTCTATGAGAGAAGTGTGTGAAACTTCTTGATGATAAATAATGAAGAGATTAGGGGTATTTATAGGTAGAAATAAGAGGGAAGAGAAGAAGAGATCAGATCAAAATAAATATTTAACTTAATAAGAAATGGAAGCAATTCCATGAATAAGAGAGAAGATAGAAAGAAAATTAGAAGACTTGAGAAACCTAAAAGAAAACTAAAATGAACTCAAAGATAAAATGGAAACAATTTAGAAGAGATAAGATTTGATCATGAGTTCAAAATAGAACTAAAGTGAGGAAAAGCACAAGTTAGCACAAAAAATGGGAGTTAAAATGGGTTAAAAATCAAGAAGAAAAGATAAAAATATGAGTTATTTCATGCATTAAAAACCACAAGGTCACCCATTTTAGGAATAAGTGTTAGTGTAGGTTTTTATTTCCTAGATGGATTATTTATTTTTCCTATATTCCTAGGTTTTTCCTACACTTCTATTAATCTTGCTTAGGTTAATAAAGCATGTCTTATTAGGTGAGTAGTTGCGAGGTGTCACCTTCCTACATGTGAGCATCCATTAGCTATCTTTAGTCCGATAGATGGTTGCTCCTCATTGGTCGGTGTTGCCACCTCCTCTCTCTTCCTAGTCTATATAAGCATGCTACCTGGCTTGTATTTTGCATCTTTTGCTTTTGCATCCTCTTAATGCTATTTTGCTTCTAGCATTTGCATTACTCTCTTGGAGACTAACTCTGTGTTGCTATTTTGATTTCGTATCATTTGCATTCATAGTTTTAATATCTATTCTTTGCACTAGTTTTCTAGGTTATTAATCTTTTCAGATTCTAACATGGTATCAGATCTATTCTATGTGCAAGAGTAGATTTTAGTTTCCATATTTGAGAGATTCGGGGGGGGGGCTAATAAATCTTATTGCAGGTTTTCGAAAAACCCAGTATGCTCTTCTCTTGCATTTTCGGATGATCTTGAGAATCAGAAAAGTTTGACGGAAAATTTTTTAATCTCTGGGGTTGCACATGTGTTTTATGAAATCTAGGTGATTGTAGCATTTCTGGTTATACTGGCAACATTTCTGGCTGTTCCAACGCGTCCAAGAGGCTTGAGAAAGTCAGATTTGGCTTTCGTTTCACCGAAATCGGAGATCGTCATACACAGTTGCGGAACCGGGGTTTCAAGCTCAAATCTGACAACCAGCTTGCATATTTGGTCCTTTGAATCAATATTGCAGGTTCCAGCATCTGATTCAACCTTTGCATGTCATTTTTTGGTTGTTGGGGTCGTTTTTTGTAGCTAAAGGCATTCCATTTACACTAGAGAAACATCTTCTGTGCATTTGCAAGAAAAATGCCTTCTGGGTTTTGTTCATAGCACAGAAAAACCATCTGGGTATCCTTCTATTTTTGCATAAAGTTTGTATATTTTGCAGAAACGCGCTTAGAAAGCTACAGCAGGACCCCTCTCCGTTGGCAGCTGCAGTTCTGAAGACAGTTTTCAAATGCTCCGTTCTTGCTCATACGGACTCCTTTTCCCACGAATTTTTTTTTTATTTTGGCTATTTTTTCATGCTCTATGCACTAGTGTAGTCATTTTTTAATTTTGATGCCAAGATTTTTCAGAAATTGTAGATTCTCAGTCGTGACATTGCACGGTTCTCGTTTTGGAAACTTCGGAGGATCATAACTTTCACATACGACCTCATATCGAGGCGATTCTTTTTTTGAAAGTGCATGATTTTTTGAGTAGATTGCAGTGGTGTGTTTATTTCTCTAGATATTATGCCAAAGTTGTATTTTCAGCATATGCTCTTCATGAGGGTTTTGTAATGCATTGAAATCAAGACCACTTAGTATTTATTGCTAGTGGTAGTTGTAAACGCACTAATATAAAGTGTCAAATCATATTTTCTTGGGGGGGTTCTTTGATTGAGTGAAAAGGGGGGGTTGTCTTGGTTGGGTTCTCTTCTTTTCGACACTTCTTCTCTGCATTTCTTCATCATGGATCAAAAAAATCTACCTATCCTAACTCCATACAATTACTTTGAGTGGAAATCACGCATGACAATTCACTTAAGGAAAGCTGGATTAAATAGGATAACTATGGGACTTGAAACTGAACCTGCTAAAGATGACGATAAGCCTAAGTGGTTTAACAAATGTGATGAGGCATATGGAACATTGTGTTTGTCTGTTTCTCCTGATTTGCTCTTTCACATTGAGTCTTTGAATACACCAAATGAAATCTGGACAAAGCTAGAAACACTATTTGGCACACAAGATTCAATGAGGGGTCATATGTTGGAAAATGAACTAATTAGTTTAAGTCCAGGCAATTTCAACACAATACAGGATTTCTTCACTAAATTGAAATCACTAAGGCTGCAGTTAAAACAATGTGGAATTGAAAAGAAAGATGAACAATTGATTCTTAGTATTCTCTCTAAGCTAAGTTCAGAATATTCTGTGTTTGTTTCTACTTTCTATGCTACTAAGGGTGCACTTGGTACTCAATTCACCATGCCATCTTTAGATGATTTTGCTGTCAATCTCACTCAGGAACAGGACAAGCTAATCCAGATGGGCACTCTTAAGTCCTCTAAGTCACATGCCTTGGCTGCCAACCAAGACACAAAAGAACAGAAAGGACAAAGTAGTAACAACAATAGTAAGGATAAGAAACAAAAGAATAGCAAGGAGAAGAAGGATCAGATAACGGTTGCTTCAAAAGCAACTAATGAGACCCAATATTCCAAGGGCGACAAGCCTAAGAAAGAGAGGGTCCAATGTGCCTATTGTAAAAGACCCGGTCATGATGAACATAAATGTCTGAAGAAACAAATTGATCACTTGACACACATTCTTGAGAAGAATAATATCAGTGTTCCTGAGTCTGTCAAACAGAATTCTAATGAGGGGTCTAATAAGGCAAAAGAAAACAGCAAGGGAAAAGGAAAGGGCAAGGCCCTTGTTGCAGTTGCTTCTTCACCATCCACTTGGGTTCTTGATTCGGGTGCTTCGCACCACATGGCTTCATCTAAGGAAGAACTTGCATCCTTGGAGCCGTGTACTATGCCTTCTATTTTGATGGGTGATAACACTCCTGTTGAGGTGTGTGGGAGAGGGTCTGTTGATGTGGGGGATGGCACATTCCATGATGTTCTTTGTGTGCCCTCATTATCAACTAATCTCCTATTGATATATCAGATCACTCACACAGGTTCAGGCAAGCGGGTTGAGTTCACTCCTGATTCAGTGGAGATTCGTGAGTTGCACAGTGATTCTACAGTGGCAGTTGGGAGAGCAGATCATCAGTCACGGCTCTATCTGTTTTCTCACTTTGTTCCTGATCCTCCTTCGACTGTTTTGCTCACTCATTCTAATGATGTGAGTAGATTATGGCATGAGCGGTTTGGCCATCTTAACTTCCGCTACTTGCAGCAGCTCAACCAGCAGAGCATGGTCACAGGGTTGCCTTCAGTTCAGTTTTCAGGTGGTGTTTGCCAAGGTTGCATTCTTGGTAAGCATCCTAAGGAAAAGTTTGACAAAGGTAAGGAATGGAGAGCTTCACAGATACTGGAGTTAGTTCACAGTGATTTGGCTGGTCCATTTCAGCATCCTTCCTTCAGCAGGGCTAGATATGTCCTCACATTCATTGATGACTTTTCTCGATATACTTGGGTGTACTTTCTCAAACAGAAGTCAGAGGTATTTGATCATTTTCAGGACTTCAAGACTTTTGTAGAGAAGCAATTTGGGAAAGCCATCAAAGTTTTGCGCACTGACAATGGTGGTGAGTATGTCAACCATTGGTTTGAGAGGTTTTGCACTTCAGAGGGGATTGATTTGCAGCATTCAGTTCCATACAATCCTCAGCAGAACGGTGTTGCAGAACGGAAGAATAGGTCCTTGAAGGAAATGGTGAACTGCATGATTCACTCCAGATCTCTTGCACCACAGTATTGGGCAGAGGCCATTAACTGTGCTTGTTATATCCAGAACCGTGTTCCTCACCGAGCCTTGAAGGGAGTCACTCCTTTTGAAGCTTGGAGCGGTCGAAAACCATCAGTTAAGCACTTTCAAGTTTTTGGTTCTCCTGCATGGGCCCACATTCCTACAGAGAAACGCAAGGCCTTGGATCCGCAGAGCAGACCTTGCATATTTGTAGGTTATCCTGATGGTGTGAAGGGTTATCAATTGCTCCACCCTACTACACATGAGTTGTTCATCGAGAGGAGTGTTCAGTTTGAGGAGGGCTCTTCAAGCTCACTTTCTATCACTTCTCCAACTCCTTCTACTTTGACATTGGAATCACTTGGGATACATGACAGATCTTCTGATGAATTAGATTCACCTGAGCAGTCTTCTACCTCCACTTCTGATGCAAAGAGCGATTCAGAGGACTCACCTCCTTCCTCTCCTAGTCATCATTCAGAGGTTGATTCTTCTCCTCCAGATTCTCCATCTTCCAGTCCACTTTGGGCTAGACAGACCTTGCAGTGTGCAGGTGATTGGGTTGGGGATCCATCAGACACCAGGCGGACTCGTTCACAGTTCCAGGATGCTCCACATGTCTTCATTGCTACTGCCTCAGATCCACAGTCTTTTCATGAGGCTTCTGGTATTCCTGAGTGGGATACAGCTATGCAGGAGGAGTATAGTTCCTTGATGAGGAACCACACTTGGGATCTTGTCCCTCTTCCTAAGGGAAGAAAACTTGTTCGATGTAAGTGGATCTATCGGACAAAATTTGCAGCAGATGTGTCGGTTGACAAGTATAAGGCTCGCTTGGTCGCAAAAGGATTCTCCCAAGTTCCTGGGATTGACTACTCTGAGACTTTTGCGCCAGTTGCCCGAATGAATTCCATCTGACTTGTTCTTGCCATTGCTGCAGCTAATCGTTGGGAAGTACACCAGATGGATGTGAAGAGTGCTTTTCTTCACGGTGACCTTCAGGAGGAGATCTACATGGAGCAGCCACAGGGGTTCCTTCAGGATTCTTCACTTGTGTGCCTTCTTCAGAAGTCTCTCTATGGCCTCAAACAGGCTCCTCGAGCCTGGTATGCCAAGATGGATTCCTTCCTTCTATCAGTTGGGTTCACTCGGTGCCATTCTGATCCCAATGTCTACATTCTGCAGTAGGATGATTCACTCCTATTTCTGGTTCTGTATGTTGATGACTTGCTGATCACATGGAGTTCTTCATCCACCATTGGGGCTGTCAAAACTACCCTTCATGACAGGTTTTTGATGACTGACTTGGGCTTGTTGCATTACTTTCTCGGGATTGAGATCTACCAGTCTTCTTCTGGGATCACCATCACATAGTCCAAGTATGCTCTAGATTTGCTCTCGAGGTTTCATATGGCTGACTGTAAGCCTGCTCCGACTCCCTTTCTTTCTGGAGTCAAACTTGAGGCTCAGTGTTCTTCTCCACTTGTTGATGGCACTTTGTACCGATAGCTTGTTGGGAGTCTCATTTATCTGACTCATACGAGACCTGACATTTCATATGCTGTAGGCATGGTCTCTCGATTCATGCAGGAGCCTCATGAGTTGCACTGGAAAGCAACCAAGCGGATCCTTCACTACATTCAGGGTTCTCACAGTCTTGGGATTCACTACGCAGCGGGTATTGAGCTTGACTTGGTGGGCTACACAGATTCTGATTGGGCGGGCGATTCTCAGGATCGCAAGTCTACTTCAGGTTACAGCTTCTCACTTGGTTCAGGTCCTGTTTGTTGGTCGAGCAAGAAGCAATCTGCTATTGCTCTATCTTCTACTGAGGCCGAGTATCGGGGGGCTGTGAATGCCTCTACTGAGGCCATTTGGCTTCAGAATCTTCTCATTGAGTTTGGTATCTAGATCAGACGGCCATCAGTCATATTTTGTGACAACCAGAGTGCCATTCAGATCTCACGGAATCCGGTCCATCATCAGCGGACCAAACACATAGAGGTCCACATGCACTACATCCGGGAGCTCATCCATGGCCACGTCATCGACCTTCGCTACTGTCTGACTTCTAGGCAGGTTGCTGATATCTTCACCAAACACTTCACTGAGAGCAAGTTCCTTCATTTGCGAGCTTTGCTGGGGGTGCGGGATGCTTCATCTTCTGGGGGGGCTTCTTCCTCTCACTCGGAGTCTTGACTCTCTCTACTTTTGGGGGGGTCTCTTCTCTCTCTCTTTGGGGGGAATTTTATGTACATGGGTACCTCATCAGGCTTGATTTGCCTGGACCCATTTCTCCATCCACCTAAGCTTCACTTATGGGGGGGTGTTAGTGTAGGTTTTTATTTCCTAGATGGATTATTTATTTTTCCTATATTCCTAGGTTTTTCCTACACTTCTATTAATCTCGCTTAGGTTAATAAAACATGTCTTATTAGGTGAGTAGTTGCGAGGTGTCACCTTCCCTACATGTGAGCATCCATTAGCTATCTTGGGAAGATACTTTGCTATCTTTAGTCCGATAGATGGTTGCTCCTCATTGGTCGGTGTTGCCACCTCCTCTCTCTTCCTAGTCTATATAAGCATGCTACCTGGCTTGTATTTTGCATCTTTTACTTTTGCATCCTCTTAATGCTATTTTGCTTCTAGCATTTGCATTACTCTCTTGGAGACTAACTCTATGTTGCTATTTTGATTTCGTATCATTTGCATTCATAGTTTTAATATCTATTCTTTGCACTAGTTTTCTGGGTTATTAATCTTTTTAGATTCTAACAATAAGGTCACCACTTTTACTAATTAAGGTCACTCAAGTAACCTAGAGACACTAGGGGCAACCCTAAGACACAAAGAGGTGACCCTAAGTAGGAAAAATGAAGGGGGCACTAGGTAAAAATGTGAGGTAGGGAAGGTCAATTTGGGGGTTGAAAAAGATGGTCAAGAGGGGGAAGAACACACAGGACATGCCACCAAGAGTGAAACTACTGGTAGGAGTGTAATTCACACCTACATGACTGTGATTAGGACTTATTTATCATCATCAAATTGTCATGTAGGCTTGATGTGATTTTAGTACTTATAGATACCAAATGTTAGGAGTTTCAAGCCACAAATATTAATTCCACATAACCTTAATGAGAGAAACTATGCTAAATAGTATGCAGAATCTATAATACAAAAGAAGAATAAAGCATAATTACAAGATAACACAAGATGCACCTTGGGAAAACCCTTTTAGAAAAAACCTAGCCTCCAAAGCACCACAAACCCAATGTATTATCTCAAGAATGGGATTACAGAGATAATACATTTGTAGAGTTCTCCATGTAGCACTTCAACAAAATTAAACAACTTCTTGCATTTGTAGTGTCCACTTAAGGTGGAAGTTGTATGCTAACTTTTTGGATGTCTTAAGGGGTCCTAATTTACGATGTCTTAAGGGGACGTCTTAAGTTCTCAAAATTTGGTGAAGTTGCCCAAGGCAACCAAATTGAACAATATAATAAATCAAATTTAAAGTAAATTCTAAATAGAAAAACATGGACATTTAACAAATAAAATACATAAAATAATAATTTTGATAAATTTAATACTGTAGAGTATAAAATTGTGTACATACACATGTATACAAATTTCTGTACAAAATGTGTAATAATGTAATTGTGTATGTACATATATGCCAACTCAAAATAATGTAAATACAAAATGTCGTTATATGCCATCTCAAGAAAATCCAAAACTTGAGGAGAATGTAGCAGGTCTTCATGCCACCTGATGTAAAAATAATACAAGCAATTTATCAATATATCTAAATCAAAACATGTATTTTAATTTATATAAAACTATCTAGATATACACAATTTGTACCTGTATTTACAAGTGCCTCTCAAGTTTTTGTTTCAAAGTATGTGATGAATTTTTGATGATGGCCTGAGGATATAAAAGGATAAACTAAATCAATTTCAATTAATAACGCACAAGAAATATCAAAACATGTATTTAATACATATTTAAAACAACAATATAAATCTATTTAACTATATTTACCTGTATTTACTTATTCCATTGTACCATCTCCATCCTCTCTTTTTTCCAATGCATCGATGATTGTCTCATGGTCTTCCATAGAAATGTTCCATAGCTCTTTATTTGTAGGTTTTCCGCGATACCTCTCCAGTTTTATATTTGTTGCCAACACCAAATGTGAGTAGTGTATAATCTTCTTATGTGTTTCATAATCTTTGAATGCAGGCAAACCATTCTTCCTTATTAGGTATTTCCGTAGCCAAGTGCCAACAACCACCACTGAACCTATTGGATAATGATAGGCATCATCAAAGAAATACTTAAAATTTGCTTAAGGGGATCAAAAAAGTTCTTAAAATATGCTTAAGGGGATCAAAGACTTGTTATCAAAATTTGCTTAAGGGGATGTCTTAAGGGGATCACCAAACCTGTTGGATAAGGAAAGTCATCATCATCTTCTCGAGGTGCTGTTAACTTATGTTTAGTCTCCACACAACGAGCCAACCAATATTCAGTTTCCTCTTCATTATTCTTTGGTGCCACAATAGCATACACATGTCCTGCAAAACAAATTTTGATTCAATAACTTGCACATGTCCATAAAATTTGACCAATCAACATACATGCATTCATATGTACACATAATTACCTTCTTGTACAAGGTTTGAAACACGGTCATAATCGTCTGATACAAACAGTTGATCATTGTCATCAATTATTGTTTCACTTTGATTATGTGCTTGTGCAAGTGTCAATGGTCTTTGTTTCCACTCTTCAACCCATTCTATATTCTCACATGCTTCTCAATCTCCTGAAATACAAAACTGACAAAAACATGCAAGCTCCCTTTTCCAGATAGTCCATGTGCTTGCATTCAAACTCCTAAATGAATGCCATTTAGTAGATCCACTGATTGTCTGGCAATCAAGTCTAGGTAGAATGTTTTCTTCTTCAACCAACCAAAAGAATCGACGAACTGTAGAGTACTCGCTTGATCTAGGTGTACATAATCTTGTATTGCACCAATCTACAATCCCATGTGCATCTTTAAATTTTACTGCGTCCTCAAATTTTAATTGTTGTCTAGCAAGAATTCTTTTAACACACACACCAGCTCCATCATGTTCTCCTTTACCATGTCCAGCTTCAAAAAAATTCCACATATGTTGGACATTATTCTCCTTGTGAACCCTACATAACCAATAGAACATTCAAGTATTCTTGAACTGCCCCGTACAATTATCTGACCATATAAGATGTTCGGTCATCTGGATTCCTCTTTCTCTTAAATTTGTATAAAATATATTGAAACAATATTGAACAAACTCTGACGAGTGTAACCGGTTGTCACTCAAATAGAAATGATACTCCCTCAAAATTTTTCTATCATTCTCTGTGCTATCATCTGCATGTCTATAAACAATATGAACAAACATAGCAACCTACACTGAATTGTAATATTGTGATTGAATTTCCTCTTGCGGAGCTAAAGTATAGTTTTTCGCAAAATCAACCACTGATAGTATAGTACCAACTGGAAATGTGTTTCTACATTCACGAAATTGTCCATCAAGCCATCGAGCTTGTTGAGAGTGCTTGACATATTTTGGTACAATTTTACTTTTAAATTCTGATATGAATGCATGCACACTAACCTTTTCTGTAATTAAATCACAACGCTTTCCAAATTTTCTATCTTTTAAAGAATATTCAACATTCTTAAATCTTTTAACATCCACTAATTGTTGTCCAAAATTATTTTCAATACTTTCATGCATACAAACTCTTAACAAAGAAAGATTGCCACAACTAGTGCATTGTCCAGACATACATGAACTTAAATAAAAAAATTTTTCATTAGATCTTTCACAGAACAAACTTGATATAAACTCTTTTATTGCTTTAGTTGGCATATTAATATCACATTCCTGTATAATCATGTTACGATGTAAAGTACAACGTATATATTGAAACATATCATAATAATAACGAAATTGAACATGCATTTTACAACAACAAGATATTCATTCCTTATTAATCTTTACATACCATGGTTTGCATTTTTCAAAATATCTTTGACTTATTTTAATATTACCAGGTAACACTAATTCATCACAAAATTTTCTATAAAATTTAGTTTGCGTTGTATCTAATAGGTGTTTTGGATGAGGATCGCGAACTTTGGATCCCACTCTTAATTTTAAAACATCTCTAGCATTAGACGATACCCTAGTATTATCATCTCAATATTTTTCAATCAAAGATCTGATTTCAACATTTAGTTTCATGTCAGATCTCGGGAGTTGACCACTAAAACTCCAACATTGGTTAATTGGATCATTTTCTATACTTTCTCTTCTTTTTGCCGCTCTTACCAATATTTTAGGATGTATTTTTAGAATTCCACTAATATTGCTTACCATTCTTCTATTCAAAGTTGTTTTATTCACTATAGCAGTTGTTATAGCTCATCTTGCTGCATTTTTTATCTTTGGATTGACTATTACTTCCAATAGACTCAATGGCACTAGCAACAGTAGACATAGCATGTTTTAGTGATTGATCTTTTCTTCTTGGTTTAACAAAAATGCCTAACATTTTCATTACTTTTCTCATTTTCCACATTCTCATTAATTGCATCATTAGTTGACATTGAAATGATAGTTTTTTACGATAAAAAAATTTCTTGTATAATCTATTGGCATGTGTTCTTATTTGTCTCCAAGAAATTTTACCAGGAAGATTATCCAAAACATCTCTTTCAATTTTGAAAAAATATTTCTCATTTTCAACATCACTTCCTAGATTTTTATTTTCATTTTCAACTTCAAAACAATTTTCATTTTCAACAACAAAACGGTTTTCATTTTTATTTTCAACAAAAGGATTTTCATTTTCATTTTCAACAACAAAACGGTTTTCATTTTCATTTTCAACAAAAGGATTTTCGTTTTCATTTTCAACAACAAAATGATTTTCATTTTCATTTTGAACAAAAGGATTTTCGTTTTCATTTTCAACAACAAAACGGTTTTCATTTTCATTTTCAACAACAAAAGGATTTTTATTTTTATTTTCAACAAAAGGATTTTCATTTTCATTTTCAATTATAATTTGTTTCAAATTTTGATCTCTATGAATATTATCAATCTCAACATTGTTATATCCAGCTTGTTTTAAATCTCCTATCAACACTATTTCCATTTTATTCAAAGGTGGATTTGAAGAAGTACCTAGATTTGTGCCTATTGAAACATTCTCCATAGCATTAATAGAGGGATTTGAAGACATACCAGGAGTAGTTTGTATAATCGTATTAGTTTCCACATTCACCTCTTGCAAACTTGCATCGTCTATATCCATGGTCTCCTCAATGTTTTTATCTTCAATAGTTGTGGAATTGGATGCTTCAGCATTGTTTATTGATTGAATCTTTACTCTTCTATCTCTTTGTCTTTTTGCCTCCTTCTCTCTCTTTGCTTCAATTTCTTCAGGGGTTAATAGCTTCCTATCTTTCCTCTTATTACGACTTTGTGATCCCATGATTAAAAAATTTATGAAGCATGTACAAATGAATGTCAAAAATTTGAATGTGTTTCAAGTCCTTCAAACAAGTACCAATTCAACAAAATTCCACTCAAATAACGTCTCCATGATGGCTTCTATCAAAATACCAACAATACTTCAAGTTAATGGACCTGCAAAAGAAAGAAATATGCCAAAGAATGCTACAAGAGTTGCTGTCGGCCGTACTGTAGAGCAAGTTGCAGAAATGACAGTCATAGTACAGTCTTATTAAAAAAAGGGCAAATAAGAAATGGGATCCCGTTTACTACGTGATCCCGTTTATTAAACGGGATCCCATTTTATTTACGACTGATGAAGAAAGAAACGGGATCTCGTTATTCAAAATTTGAATTTTAGGCTTAGGTTTTGCTTTGTAACCCGCTTCGGAAAATGCTTTGGGGACCCAACCCTGACCTCTGGACCTGGTTTGACCTACAACTTGAAGGCCCTGTCAATGTCACAACAAAATAGTGACTTTGGGCATATATTTAAAGGTCTATTTTGCCGAATATTTTGACAAAATTAAAACCCATTATAGAGGAGACAATGTAGATTCTAAATATGTAATTTTTTTTACAATTGAATTAATTTTTCTATTTTTTAATCAATTTCTGATTAAATAGGTTCATAACCTTGAATTATCAGGGTTTTTTAATATTTTAATAACTTTTTATTAAAATATTTTTTTGTAAAAAAAATTATATGAAAACATACTTTAGACAATTCTTTTCAATTTAAAAAAAAATTCAAAAAATGTTAAGTTTAGGTCATCTCATGTGTGACGTACACGATGAATTTTTAAAAGACAAAAAATGACCAATAAAAAATTAATAAAAAAAAATTATTCAATAAAAAATTACAAATAAATATGGAAAACGTGCTTCAGTGAGTTACAAAGCTTTTCCCAAAAGGATTTTTAAAAATATGATTATTTAGGTCAAAATATGGATGACGTACACGTACATGGTATAGTAAAAAAAAAGTGACTTTTAAACAGTGGTTTTTAGAAACGCCTATTCAAAATTAATTTCTATCATCTGGGTATTGAAAAAAATTACATATTTGGAAACTAGACTTCGAGTACTACATTTCATATTTAGTGACTTTTTTCAAGATTCCACCTTTAAGTGCTTCAAATTTTTAGGTCAAATGTGACAAATTTTGAAAATCAGGAAAAACACTTCCACTTTTTGGCCAAAAAGTGGACACAACTTCTTGCACACACCCTTTTCTCTTGTCTCTCTTTTCAAGACTTCCTTTTCCAATTTGCTTCTACATTTTTCAATCCTTCTTTCACCTTCCTCTGCTACCTGCAGGTCCTGGCTAAGTTGCCTCACTTCGGTGACCTACTCAGTGCTCAAGACCTTCTGTGCTCTGATACCAATCTAATGGCACACTCCACAAACATGCTCTGATACCCCTATATAATCTATTAACTAATTACCTGGTCTCTCAACCTCAAACAATTTTCTACAGTCTTTCTATCACGACAGTGATAGGAACCAGACATGGACTATAAAGATTACACATTAATAGTCATTATAAACAGTTCATACTTAAACTCAGTTATGTGATAGGAACTTGCCATTAACACATGCAACTTGTCTACCAAACGATAGGAACTAAAATGCTATACTCATCATAAGGGACTGTATCAACAAGGACAATAGTAATCATCATTTGTATATCACAGATCAACAAATCAAATCACTAACATGACACCATTCTATATTATGAAAGAACATATTACAAAATCTTCTATTTCATACATTGCCTAGATGGATTAGGCCAACATTGGATTACCAGTCACCTTCTACAATGAACGCACTGATTCTTCTACATACAAATCCTCACTGTTGATGGTTTCCTTAACCTTACACATGGTTCTACATTCTTTGTTCTCCCCTCGATATTATTCATTCTCAGCATCCCATCATCTTTCCTTTATGACCTCCATTTTCTCTATTTGGTCTCCTCCTTTAGTCAACCTCCATCTGCCTACCCACAAATGCTTCGACTATTCTTTGGTCTGCGGCCTCTTCTCTCTCCTTTCGGCCTTAATGCCTCATCCTGATTCGCAGCCTCTCTGCTTTCTTATTCACAGCCTCTATCCTTCGGCCTTATTTCTGAATCGGCCTTCCTCCTTTTCTATTCGGCCTTTAATCTACAACCTTCCTTCTTGGCCGTTTGGTCGACTAGCCTCCTCAATCGACCTTTCTCCTTTTCGGCTCCCAACAATCTCCTCTCAAATTAACCACCATTTTTTATCGGCCTTTACTCTTCATTCTTCTCGAACATCGATTCTTTTCTTCGCCGTTACATACCATAGAATACAAACCATCCTCAAGTGCTTGATAACGAATGCCATAACCATCAATTCCAGCTGCCAGTGACTTTCTATCTTCACATTGTCTTTTCCTAAATTATTCGATCCTGCATTGTGCAAATGACTCCCAACTATCCATGACTGTCTGACTCCCAACTGAACATAACCACTTATTCTTTTTGGGCCGAAGACCACTTGTATCGATTAACTTCATTATGCCCATGTAGTGACAATAATCAAAGTCTACCATATTCTCTTAACCTCCTATCCATTATAATGATATTAACGCAACATGTCTCAACTTGCCCTTATTCTTCCATCAAACCCAAAACTTTCAAGACAAAACCTACCACTACCAAACTTAAAACATGAGAAAAACTAAAAATCATAAATTTATGTTGATGCCTCTGCATCAATAAATCTATGCAAGATTATTTTTGGAGTGCAATTCTAATAGTTGTTGAAAGGAGATAATTTTAGTTTTGTATTTATGCTTCTAGTATAGTTGGTTTTGTAGGTTTTAAATCTAAAATATGTGGTTTTATAGAGCCATGGAAGACTGGTTTTTAGGTTATAATTCTTGAGGGTTTTTTAGATTTTTTTTAAAGATTTGCATCCATTCTTGTGAGCATGGTTAAGGACTTGTTCATGAATCTTTGGTTCTTGATCTACAATTGTAATAGAGTTGTGAATTTTGGCATATTAGTTCTAAGGGTGTTTTGGATTTGCTGTTCATGTCATGAGAAGAATCTACATGGTGTCATAGTTATGCTATTGCTAGTGGAGAACTTTAAATCTACATATTTTAGTTTTGCATGTTTTGGTCAATCTAAGTTGCACTTTTATGAGATCTACTAGTTTTGTAGTTACTTTGGTTTTAATAGGAGAAGTGGCCATACTTTTTGTCACCTATTATGAATGACACATGCATAGAGTATGTGATTGTGGGTGTCATGTTTATGTACCTTCATATTGCATAGTGAACTTGGGAGTGGATCCGTGGAGCATTGATAGAGTCATATGTGTGTAATAAGGAGGTCCACCATGATAATGGTGGTGGTGAGTTATTGGTATTTTTAGCATCTCAATTACTTGTTGTAGACTATTTGGATGCCATGAAGTTATCATTTTTTGTTTGTTGGAATTTTTCCATCATGGAGCATTGGCATATTGAGTGGTAGACATGCAGTGAGATGGATAATTGAGAAGGTCTTTTGAAGGCCTCATACATAGAAGGAAGGGTGTCTTCTGGTTTTGAGGACATCAACTATGTTTTCATGAGATGCTCTAAATTTAATCACAGTCTAGTGTGAGATTTTGTGCAAATATATAGTTGGTTATGATAGATCATCTTTTACTTTGAAGATGTTGACCATAATGCCATGGAAAGATTCTATGCAAGGTTGGATTTAGCATGACTTGTGTTTGTGAGTCTATCATAAGGATATCACAATGCTATGAGTAGCTTTGGAACACTCTTAGTGGGATTTTTTGAAATGATATGGATCTATTAGTTTGATAGATGGTCTTTTCGTATTCAGTGTTAGGATTATGTGTCATACACTATAGATAATCTAATGTTTAAATTATTTATTTATTTATTTTTATGTTCTCATGGAAAAGGGTGTCTAACTTGAGGTAGCACTTCATGCAACATGTTTGTTGTATTATGATGTGTGTAAGAGATTGAAAAAGGGGTCAAAAAATGTACCATGCAAATTGACCAACTTATGATGTGTAGTAATGACACATCATAAAGCATCTTTGTAATGGAGGAATATGTTGATGGTGGAGCACCCAAGTTTGGTGGACCATAAAATATTCTTTGGGAGTTGTATTTTATTTGTGGTATGTTTACTCATCATGGAGGATGGCACTAGAATTTGTGCCATACATTTTGGGTTCTATGTTTTTCTATGGTTTCTAAAAATAATTTTTTGTTTATGGTTGGACTTTCTCTATATATTAGATGGTTGAGATGAAGATTGTAGTATATGTGTTTGTAGGAATGTTAAATGTTGTCAGAATCTCCCCAAACATAGTTGTTGCTTGTAAAAAGGAGTGGATACTCTAAAGAGTGTATTGCAACCAATGTGTTGTTGTGATTACTAAATAATACAAATTGTCGCTCCAATGTTACTAGGTTATTTCTCAAAAGTGTTTTTTCCATAGTATATATTGTGTCAATTGTGTTGCATGTTACTTGAATATCTTTGCATGCTATTACATGTGTGACATTTTATTCTAAAATTATGTTATCTTACTATTTATCTCTACTATCCCCATAGACTAAGTGGAAAGTCTCATTTGATTTCCTTTCATTTGGTGAAAGAGTTGAGGACCCAAATAGCAATGAACTATGGGCATTTTCTTGTAGATTCCCATAGAAAGATAAAGCCATATTTGAAGCCTTAAAATCCCTGATTGAGGAGTTTTGGAGTCCTAAATATTTCAAGAGTGTCTCCTAATCAAAGAAATGTTGTAAAAAGGATGATTGGTTGTCAAAACCATGAGCCACATCCAAAGAATTTTTTAGATATGACTCAAACATATTTTTTCTCTAATTTTGTAGAGAGTTATCCTCACATTCAAATTAGTCATTGGTATTTTGAAATTAAAAAACCTTTTTATATCAAAATAAATCACACATACACAACTTGTTGTTGTAGAGTTCACATGGAATTTTCTATGCATTATGATGTTTATCGGCAAATATGTGTATCTTTGCATAATAACAATATTTTGTAGGAGTGTATGATAGAAGCTCCACCTAAATCGACAAGAAATTTCATTTCAAGAATTCTTTGTGAAAGAGTAGATGGACTTAATATTTATAATAAATCATGTTTGGATGGAATATGTGATAGTTGCGGTAGTTTGCAATGTTTGAGAACTTTTGTACATATGGAGAATACACATACAATTGGAAATGAATTAGTACCTTTTGAGAAATATAAGGCAGTGGCATATAGTCTAAAATATGGTAAAGAAGCAAAAAGGTGTGAATTGATGAATGAAGAAATACCCGTATCTGCATTTATGCCTATTTTTTGAGAAAAGATAGTTTATGAGTATGGAAGGCATACATATAGAGCTCAATGGTTGGACTTGCAATTCAAGTAATGCCAGGACACATTTCCTCTTCATACGATCATGTCAATTGTAGACTTTGTAGAGAATTATACACTACAACCATAGAATAAGGTTCAATCACAATACTACAACTCCACTCAGGTTTCTATATTTGCGCATATAACTTTCATTCATGCACCTGACAGTATAGAGGAAGATAGAAAGATCTTGAGGGAGTATCATTTTTATATTAGTGATGAGCACACACATTCTACAAAGTTTGTGTAAGGTTGATTTCATATGTTCTATGGTAATTTAAGTATGAGGAACAACATGTTTGGTTAGCATATCATATGGTCAGATAAACTTGTGCATCATAATTTAAGAGTTCACAGGTATTTCATTGGTTGAGTAGGATGCATATAATGAGTGGTGTTCAACGTATATGGAAATTTTTTGAGGCTAGGCATGGAAAATGGAGCATGATGGTGTTGGAGCATGTATTAAAAGAGCCTTAGCATGAGAAGAGTTGAAGTACAAAGATAGTGCAAAGTTGACAGATGTAGCATCCATCATCAAATGGTGTAATTCTACAATGCGTCCAGGTAATGAAGGTAAGTCTATAGTTCGTAGATTTTTTTGGTTGATAGAAGAAGCTAACATTGCAAAATATGAATATTGTTGTACAGTGATAGGATTGAGTGAGTTCCACTCTTTTAGAATCTCAAATGTAGGTTCATCCAAACTATTCATTCGAGGCAGATGGTGTGTTTTAATTCATCATGTATAATTTTTTCTTGGAATGAGTGTGAGTCAAAAGAATGGGTCGATGAATGGTGTGCTAGATATTTAATCCCACTTGAGACATAGCAACTTCTAGGAGCACTACAACTCATGCAGATGGAATCATCAATTGACTTTGACCATATTTCAAATCTAGTTGAACTAGGGATTATAGATGCATTACTTAATGAAAATTAATATAGTTTAGATTAGGATGTATTTTTATATCATTTATTGAATTAATCTTTTTTGTGCAATTTAATGTAGGGAATGTTTATACAGTTATTACGGATGAAGATAATGATGAGAGAATGGATTATTATTTATGTCATTCTATTGAGACAAAAACAAAAAATAACAACCCTTGTCATAGATGGAGAAAATATTGAGTATCCTAAAGGATCAGTGGTTGTTACTAGAACATGGATTAGAAGGTATCCAATGAAGAAGTTTGATGTGTGGTTTTTCAAGGACTTTGACATAAATAGGAAAATTCTTCATTATTCTAACTTTGTTGTGGCATCAAATGTTCAATTGATAAAATATGGAGGTAGACCATTAAATAAAAACTTGTGGAAAGTTTACGAGTTTGACCATGAATCAATACTTGACACCATAAAGAGTAGAGTGGATCCATATGGTTCATTGGATTGAATTAGTGGAATGACACAAAGGTATATTATGTACACTTCTTAAGTTTTATGATTTGATTACATTTTTATTTTCTTTCATTTATTTATTTCTAGTAATATTATTAATGTAGGTTAGTAGTGCCAAATAAGATTCCACCTTCTCGTGGTTGGTACTGTTAGTAGAGGAATTTATATTCTTGAAGCAAAGAGAAGCTTTAAAAATTAAGAATAAACTAGTATATCCTAATTTCACCTTCTATATTTTTGACCTTTTTTATTACCTTAATTTGACCTTCTATATGTTTGACATTATATGTTTAACTGAAAGGGAAAGAGAGAGAGAGAGAGACAGAGAAAGAGGCATTTAGGGAAAGAGTGAAAAAGAGTCTAAGAGAGAGAGACATCTACTTTCAATGCCTTTACCTTTCCTTGTTACTTCATTGTTAGTTTTTCTTTCCTTCACCTTTCCTTCCATTCCATCCTTAGATTCTCTTATCTATGCCATGCCTTCTCCCATTTCCCTTGCCTCGCTTCTTGCATCCTTTCTTGATTCTTACTTTTTCTATTAGTAGTTTTCTACCCATCCCCTTGTCCTTGATAAAATTTAAATGATCTTAGAAAAAATGTGGACCCTCTTTACTTTTCAAGTTATGAGTTAGGAGTTCTTCAAGTTTTGTTGATCCAACTTGTGTCATTTTTGGTTTTTGAGTCCTATTTGGTCTTGTAGTCAATTGATTGGTAGGAGGTTTCCCCTTGTAGGAGATACATCCTTCGATTGATTTGGAGTTTGTTCTAGGAGTTGGGCCCCACCACCTAGTTCTACATGATTTTCTTGTTTGTTCTTAGGATGCACATGTTTTAGCCTTGAGTTTTATAATGCTAACCTCCATCACTCTTCCTACTTTATACTATCAATTTGATTTTGTTGAGGTCCTAATTATCAATCTTTTTGGTTCTTTAGTTTTTTCCTTCCTTGACCATCTTGTTTTCAATGTTGTATTATTTCCCATTGCTTAAGAAATCCCCTCAAAAGGTCACAATCATGGTCCTATCCACTCTTCTTTTGATTCAAATTTGGAGGTTGCATTGTAGGTTTTTAGGTGGTTTACGAGCATTGCATATGTTTTATCATGGCCTTGAGGAGGTTTGTTGCCTTCTAGTATGAGTTGTAGAGGCCTTGAATCATTTGGAATTAGTTATTAGTCTTTTTTTATGCTAAAAGGGATGGTGTGATTTGATTTTATATTTTATATTTTCTTATAAATTCTTTGAATTTGGATTCTAAGTGTTGTTTGGGTTAGGTGGGACCCTCCCTTAGTCAAGGATTAATTGAAGGTCTTTCATAAAGTTTGTGAATTCTTTGCATAACCTTTAATGCAACCTAAAAAATCTATGATGCCTTGAAACCCTCAAAATATATTTGATAACCATTTCATGTGATTTTAGTAGCATATTCTTTAAGGTGTGTTTTGTCATTATGTTTTATGCTAAATTTGATAGTGAGGGTTTTGTTTCCTTCTATTGGAGTGATATTTTTTTGTAGAAATAATTTTGATCCATTGCTGATGACATTGGCTCATCTACAGATGAGATTGTGGAGAGGTGGGAGTAGTTAGAAGGGACTTACAATGCATGGCATGTTTCCTATAGACATCTAGATTGTTCATCCATTTATGATGATGAGGCCCCCCTTGGTTAAATAGATGCATTAAATGTGGACATAGATGAAGAGTGGCAACATATTTCTTCCTTGTACCCAAGCACTGATATTGGCTTTGATGACCTTAAGTTGCTTGGTAGGTACAACTTTGATATTGCCCATAATTGGAATAGTTGTACAATCCCCTAAAGCCCACAATTTGTTGCACTTGATTTCATTGATGCCAGATGAAGAACTTACCATCTTTTATATAATAGGGGAACAACCTACCATCTAGTCTAGGTAGCCTGTCTGTGGGGCAGCGTGTTGTGTTTGATATTGTTCTGTCATATTTCCAAAGGAGAGGAATTAAGTCTCTACTTAGGATGATTGTACAAGGCACTGTTGGCACTAGAAAGTCATACTTAATTCATATATCAAGGGATGCACTCTCTCATGTTGTTCTCTTGTCTCAGTCACCATTATTGTTGTCTGCTCCAACTAGACTTGCAACATTCAATATCAATACATACATGATCCATGCCACCCTCCTGATACCATTGAAAGAGATTAACCCACTTCAAGGGCAAGCATTAACAATATTTTAGGAGAGCATTATTTTGTTCAATATAATTTAATTGATGAAATGAGATTCATTGTACTAAGGCTTTTGTTTCATATTGATAGGTGCTTGCGTGAAGCATTACCAATGTGTAGCCAAATTCCCTTTGGTGGACATTCCATTATCCTTGTTGGTGATTTGAGTTAGTTGCAAACTATCAAAGACATTCCCATGTATGCAAGCAACTCATATAGGGAAACCTTGCGGCATTTCTTTAAAACAATAGTTACATTGAATGATATTTTCCATCAAGAAGGAAGTGGCTACGCACAGATCCAGTTTTGATATAGCTTCTAGCTAATCTTAGAAATGTAGATCCATGTCTACCTGATTGGGATCTCCTAATATCACGAACTGATATATTCCTTGGCCTTGATGAGCTTGCTACATTCCACTCCTCCATATATTTATTTCCAATAAATGCCTTGGTTGCTTAACATAACAAGCATATGTTAAGGTTGTTGGGAGTGCCCATTCCATGGTGCAATGGTGAACAAATAAGGAGAAGATCTATTACAAATATCAAGGATGAGTAGTTTCCTTCCATAGTTGTTTTGTGTGTTGGCCAAAAATCGATGCTCACTTCAAATTTGTGGGTAGCTATTGGACTTGTTAATGGGGTATTAGGAACTATTTAGCTATTTTCTACCCAGATGGTAGCAACCCTCCTAAGTTGTCGTGCTTCATCGTGGTTAGGTTTGATAACTAAGTAGGATCAAATTTGGATTCACGTGACCCATGCCTAGTGCTAGTTGCTCTAGTGGCTCGTGCTTCTTGGCAATAGCTCCCCTTCAGAATGAAATGGGCTTTGATCATCCATAAAACCCAAGGAATTACACTTAACAAGGTCACAGCAAACATCGGGCCTATTGAATGCCAGCGTTTTCTCTTTACTATAGTCTCCTCTATGTGGCATTTACTAGATGTATGCATCTCACCTAGTTTTACCTTCTAGCAATCTGCTCACATGCAAGACAATGCCTATGTATCTCTCAGGAAAAGGGATGAGGGGTGTCTTAAGGGTCTTGAAGCCCCAGTTCCATAGTGGTATCATCCATTTGTGCACTCAAAAGCGCTCCACTCCAAATTGTGTACATTGCATTGTTTTTGTGCCCCAAAATTTGCTCCTTTATGTAAATTTTTCCGTGCGTCCTTTTCAAACAACCAATTCTACAGAAAATTGAAATACACAACAAAATTACTTTTTTGTTATTGTTATTCTCCAAGTAAGAAAATAACAGTTCTTAGAAATATCTATTGACATGCCCATTGCACATTTATTATACTACAAAGACAATATATCTATCATATTTATAAAAAAAGGTCATAAAATGAAGGTAAAACTTAACCAGCTAGCACGTTGTAAACAATCAATTGGTCGAAATCTCTTCGATTAACTTGTTTTCGACAATTTGATCGACATTTCATAGGGTTGAATAGGTCGACAGAGAATGCAGTGAACAAGTCGAAAGGATGGTCAACATAAATGGAGGTCAAAAATTCCGTAAACAGTTGGCACGACAACGTACCAGTTGTTGTTTATGGTGGACATAAAATGATCATTTTATGGTGGGCATAAAATGAAAGGATATACCTTGTATATAAAGTTTATTTAAAGTTGTAAGACATTTAAATATTTAGCCCATATGCTTATTGTGTGTGCATTCATGGATTGTTTTTTGTTTTGGGAGTTTCAGTCACCTTTTCTTTTTTGGGTTCCATGAAATAGTGTAATTCATTGAACCTCATTGATGTTTGACTGACTGAATCAACACCTTACATATCTGTACCTGAACATCCGTGCCTGAAATGCCCTACACCTTCGACGTCTGTCAGTTAATACCAGATTGGATTGTAATATCTATCAAATTAGATTGTGATCTCTGTAAGATCGGATTGTGCTCAAATTTTATAAGTAGGATAGAACTCTCAATTGCCAGGCTACCGAATCCAGAACTCTCACCTACACTAGGCATGGAGCCATTCAACATTCCCCAGCATCGTCCGTTCCCATCCCGTAGATGCTCAAATTTTCTAAAGAAATATAACCCATCACCTGCATCTTGACTTGGGTTGCATTTTGCCCCCTACATTGCACAGTGAGATTAATTTCTACAATCCTGCAAGCAAACTCCGAGCTGACCGTAATGGTCGTGAAGTGCCCCACCTGGCAGCGACCCCGTCCCCTCCAACAGTATGCCTCCCCATTGCCTTGTACAACCTGTAGGCGTGTATTACCCCCACTCCAACCTCACTCAAACGCTTGCCATTTGACAGCTATTTCCTCTTCCACATTTCCATATTTCTACAAATAAATTGCAGGAGGTCCTCTATTAACCTGCACAACACTGGCTATCTTCGCATTGACGATTGTGTACATTGTGCTAACATTTGTCTATTCAAATTAGACTTGCCATGTATTTGTTTCAATTTGGAATTCAAGGATTTACGATTCTTTCCATTTGATCTTAGACTTGTATTCTTTGGCTGGGCTTAAACAGCACACTCTAAGCTTTGACTTAGACGTGTGCTGGTGGGCCCTCTCCAACTCCGTTTCTGTTCCAAAAAAAATCCATCGGGCGTTTCCACAAACCGTGACTGTCCTCACTCTCAGCTGCTGCCGCGGTTAGTTTTAAATTGGGATAACTTTAATTTGAATGTCTCTCTCTCCCGCTCAATTAATCCGGGCTCTGTTTATGTGGATGCTTTTTCTGCATGCAGTCGCATTGTTTCACCATATACAACAAACAGATCTCCAAATCAGTTAACATTTGCCAGCGTACTACAGCCTGCCCCAAAATGGGAGCTTGGGAGCTATTTAACCGAATGCCACAAAGAAATGTGGTCTCATGAAATACCATGACTGCAGGATATCCGTAAAATGGATTTGTTGAAAAGGCTTTAGAAACTTTCAAGCAAATGCAATTGGCAGGGGTAAAGCCAAACTCCGCAACCTTTGCCAGCATCCTCCCTGCCTGTGCCAAAATGGGAGCTTTGGAACAGGGTATGAACATCCATCAAAGCATTAATGGAAGGGGTTTTTTTTTGTCAGATATCATAGTTGGAAATGCTCTGGTAGACATGTATGGAAAATGTGGAAGCATAGACAAGGAACGTGAATTGTTTGTCAAAATGCCTCAAAGAAATGTGGTCTCATGGAATGCAATGATTTTGGGATATGCACAAAATGGATTTTGCAAGGATGTTTCCAAAATCATTGAATTAACAAAGCACTTTGGAACAGACCCTGACATTACAAGTTTTGTTTGTGTTCTATGTGCATGCAGCCATGCAGGTTTAGTGGATGAGGGCTGCACATGCTTCAATCATATGGGTAACCCTTATTGCATTACACCTACAATTGATCAGTATGTGTGCATGGTCGACCTTCTTGCCCATGTTGGCTATCTTGAGGACACCCTAAACTTTATCTAAACTTAAGGAATTTGTTATGAAGCACCTTCTATTCTTATAAAAGCTAGATCACTTTGTAACTATCACTAATGGTATCACACTGGAGGTCCCAAGGGACATCTAAAATTATAAATGAATATTTTTGTGTATGCATTATAATAGTAGGCAACATTTGAATGGAGGCAACTCCATTGTCATTAAAAATAAAAATAATTATAAAATAATCCCATAGATAATATTATAGAAGTGGGCAATATGGTAGTGATTCTTTAAATCATGTGACATAAAATGGTCCCATAGATTAGATCTTGCATCACAAGGGACAACAATAATTGTTTTTGCATGATGACATAAAGCACTTTGACTAAGAGCCTTGCTTGATAGGTTGGATTAAGCTCTTAGCAGCAGATTTTAGGACACAATATTATCTTCTCGCTATGGCTCACCATTTTTGTTTTGTGGCTATGCTCTATCTAGAATGGTGAATTTTTTCCCTCTTTATTATTGGTGAGCGCTTTGGTCTTGGTGCAATGGCCTTTGGAAGTGGCTTAAGGAAGAGCAAATGCTAGGATTGTAGGGTGGAGGCATAAAAACAGAAGGATAAGAGGTAAAAGGAGAGGGTGGAGAACACCAAGATGGTGGAGAATTTCATCTATGTCTAGAAAGGGAGATTACAAATCTTGATCTCTGCTCCTAGTTCTATGTATCAAGGGATTGGCCAGGGAGATGGATGAGGCTTCATGTGTGGGCATTAAAGAATCCCTAACCAAGTTGATACTAGATCCTAGACTATCCTTGTGAAGGTCAAACATGTTTGATGTGGCTCAATTAGTTAGTTATGTGGCCATGTTCTCCTTTGTTATAGGTATTTATCTTCTCTATGATGACATTGAAGGTATCACTGACAAGTCTAAGATCTTAGTTTTCTATTATATTAAGCATTTCCATTGTTTGAAAATAAGAAAAACTAAGATATACAAAGGCATGGAAGAAATAACAAAGACATGTAATCTCAAACTATCATTGGAAAGTAAGTTTAATATTTACATTTACTATGAGCTCAGAGGATGACCTAGTTGAGGTACCTCTACCCACAAAACTAGAAAAATATGTTAAGTGTAAAGCTTATCATGGGGCCTTAGTTAGGCCTGCATAATTTTCCAGGCCACCCCCACAAGACTAGAAACATTATCATTGATTGCATACATATTGGAGGAAGGGTTGTGGTCATTTGCCCTTCCCTGTAGATATATGGTTTCTTTTTGGTAATATAGGTTTTTTGTTGTGATGGTGTTGTATGCTTCAAAGCTTGATAGGGCATTTTGTGTGGGTAGGCTTCTTTTTGCATAGGAGGTCTTAGAGGGTATTGTTCAAGCATGACGGATTATCATTTTCTATGTAGGTCTCAAGTGATTGTATGGAAATGATTTATCATGTTATAACCTAATTCAACTCTTGGCTAGCTATTAGTGTATTTAGTGTAAGTCTTTTCTTTTGTCTAGATTTGGTGGCACTTTAAGTTGGTGAGGAGGGGCATCATGTGTTCTATTGTGTGAGGTTAGCTCTAGATTGAAGATTTTATTTTAGTTAGCTAGATCTCTAAATGATAAGTTTAGGATGGATAATCTCAAATTTGGATAGATCTAGAGAGCTCATTTATACAATGAACCTAGGCTTTTAATGCTCATTTTTTCTGTCTTTTGGTGTCTAACCCAAGTATATAAATAAAAAATATCAATTTACATCAAATTTTGGATAAAAATTATATCAATTTTATTATTTTTTTAAAATCTAAATTTTATTTAAAATTGATCCAAATTTTATATAAAATTTGATCTAAAATGTAATAAAATTGATATATAGTATTAGATTATAAATTGATATAAATTTTATATAAATCAATTGATATTTAAATGATATATTTGATATATTTAAAAATGTAAATTAAAATTTCTAAAATTATTTTTTAAAAATTTATTTAATTTTTAAATTTGTACCTAATTTAAATTTCATTTATTAAAGTGTTTAAACTTTATAATTTTTAAAATTTTTATTTAAAAAGATTACACACTTTAGAGATTGTGAGATGCATTAGCACATATAGATCAAACAATTATTAACACATTTGTGCTTCCTAACTACCAATAACACCATAACCAAAATGAAGACTTTGATGGATCAAGTTGAGAACCCTTCAGATGGCCTAATCTCACCCCCTGTTAGGTTGAAAACCTAAGGGGGATCCCAATAGAGGCTTATGGTGAAAACCTGCAAGGGTACCATAAGAAAAGTTTATACCAAAGATCCCATACCCAACATTATGTTGTAAGGACAAACAAGAGATGATGTAGAACCTGTTACATCCCTAATTTTTGACTTGCTATACTTTTTTTTTTTACTTGGGCATAAGTAAAATTTGTTGTGATGTTATAGATTTATGACATAATATGACATGGATTTATATTTAATATCATTTATGAAATCAAGGAAATGATTATGTTATTGTTGATTTAATATCTATATGATGAGATTTGATTTATTAGTTGAATTTATTGAATAATGATGCACTGATTACTTATTGTTTGATGACAAGTGAAACAGGATTACAAGTTATCGACTCTCAGAGAAGAGAGAGAGAGTATCTTTCGAGAAGAGAGATATAGACCTTGGAATACGAGTGGTCTATTTGCCAAACGAGTCTAGTGTTAAAGGATAATGTGAACCAATGAGTTGTATGAGGTAAGTCTTGTCTTGCTAGTTTTCTTTTGAAAATCTAATCGACAGGTAGTCGATATCCTGATTATGATTTAGTCAAGTCGATGGTGAGTCGACATAGTCGTTTGCGAAGTAAACAACGTCATTGATGTAGAACGGTTGTGTTATTCTTCTTGAGTCACTTGAGGTTTTATTGTCGCCTCTTAAACGTCAAGACGTTCCCATCAAGTTAGATGATGCAAATATTGTTGACGTTTAACATCAACAGATGATCTCATCAAGTCGACGTGATTTTAATGAAGAATTGTGATGGGGAGGTAAACTCGACCCATTCACATCATCTGAAATCCTTAGTGATCAAAATGGGACAAATAGAGGAGTTTTTAACAACTTCGGGTAGAGGTTTTTCACAGCTATGTGATAACTAAACGAAATCTAAAATCTTGTCTTGCGTTATGCCCAATTCGTCATGATTGTCGTAAAAATGCCTTGGACATATGTTGTGAACTCTTTCCATTTTGGAAATCGACAGATGTCGAATTTGAAGCCAAGGTGAGCTATAACCTGCTTTAGTCATTATTTGGAGGAATATGCCAAAATCACATTTTGGTAAACGTGAGGTATTTTCTTATTCTAGTTGGTCGTCAGTATCAATCCAGAATTGTAGAGGGACACATAATAGATCTTTTTATGATGTCTTTTCTTTTGAACAACTCTTTTTGTGTTCTAGTTATAGACCACCATTTAGTTATTGACTAAACTGGTTTTGCTAGGGTGGCAATTGCTTATTCTCATGATCGGTTGTGAGTTGAGGGATAATTTAACCCATTAAGTCTACCACCCTGTAAGAGTTTGAGCACCACTAATCTGTGTAGTGGCGAAGTAATAGGTAATGAAGCCTTTGTCCTCGACTAGCGGACAAGTTGTTAAGGTTGTTATGCCACCTCGCTTTGAAAAGCTTCATCCTACAGAGTGGTCGCAGAAGGTGGACATGTTTTCTGCATGCTGAACAAAATTTCCTTCTTGATAGGCAAGGTCGACGGTTTTGGAAAGCCGTTACTTTCCTTCGCTGTGCGTAGGTGTAATAAGGGAGTTTGGGAATGAGTTAAAAAAGGGAGAATTGGCTGAGAATAGGGGGGAGCACTTGGATAGTTTGTCAGCAGGCATTGGAGTCTATTAATAGTTGAAAACTGTGTAAAGTTGTTTTCATTAAAAATGAGAGCTCTTCATGGACGAACACTAACTGACGAAGGATCCTCTGCAATTATCTATCAGGTTCTATCCTATTTATGAAGTCTTTAAATACTATTCGAAATGCATGTTATTATGCTAGTGTTTAAATAAATTGTGAGTCGATGCTCTTCCTCTACGAAGCCGATGTCCTTAGATGATATAATGACCGAATCTATTATGTTAGGAATGTTAATGTATCTCTATATAATGCTCAAATCAGTGTAGAAGGTCGTGATAATACTATAACGGGTGTTCAACTGGAAGTAATCCTCGTTTCTGATTAACGTTGGAGTATAACTTAGTTTGGTACACTTATAAAGGTCATGTAAAACTTAGACAGAGATTTAAGGAATGCTTATGTCGAGATTTTACCTCTAATGTATATATATTAAAAGCATACTCTCTGCAGATCATTTAAATCATATGACTCTATCAGAATCAGTTATAACATCAATTTGCTTTGTTCACATCTTTGATTGCAATATGGAAATAGTTCAAGCAATTTCTATGGATATTAGAAAGACTTAGGATTCGTGTTGTTGTAATCTTAAGTTCTTTTTAAACCTCAACTCTAATATACTCAATACGTGATTGAATCTCCTTGTAATTTTGGGGAATCTTTGTGAGAGTAATGCAAATTGCTAGTGAGAGACATAGCTTAGGTTGCTCAAAAGGATTTAGTCTTTAATATTGACCTAAAGGCTTCTTCGGATATATTTATGTTTATGAGAAGCAACTCAAACAGTAAACATAGTTTGACAATAGTATAAACTAGTTTTTTTTTCATTATTTGATATCAAGTCAATCAAAGACAATATTTTAAACTTATATGGAACCACAAGGATAGTTATGAATATGATTTCAATGTAAAGGGAGAATAACTTTGTTATAAAGGATTGGACAACCTCTTAGTGGTTAAAACCTTGGGAAACAATCTTCTTTCTAGTCAAGAGTGGTGAAAACCTAGAAATGACCTAGTAGTCAACATAAGACCTAGAGGTTAATCCTTTTGCTCACTAAATTGTTACTTTATGGGAATATACGGTTGTTATTCCATTATGTTGGTATGAGAAGGATAAGACCTATAAATTGACCCGATAGGGAGATTTTATATTCTATACCTTCGTGATCACTAGAAAGATTTACATTGAAAAGGAGCAAATACTCTATATATGGATGTTTCTTCTTACTTGGCAGAGAAGAATTTGCAAGTCTTGAGAAGTCTTGAAAGTAGTAATCTCTTGTACTTTTAATGCCATTAGGAAAATACTTTGCTCTTGGGATGTCCAAAGTGAGTGGATTTCCCTACTTCAACTTAGATGAAAACACTCGTTTATTTAAGACTATATAATTTAATATGCTAAAAGAGAAGAACTTTAAATATGTTTTCAATGGATAAGAAATGGGATTAGATTGCCAACTAGTTACCGTCCAACTAAACTTGGGAGAAGCTTATGCTTGGAGTTGAACCATTTGGCATTATTATTAGGCTTGTTTGGAAATGATCTTTAGGTCAAAAGGAGACTAAAGGAAAGTTGTTTACTTAAACTCTATTCTTGATCTTCCATTATCATGCAAAAAGGAAATACAAAACCCTAGAGTGACCCAGTAGGGTAAGGTTATAAAATATACCTTTTGGGGTTACAACTTGTTTTAGTGGATTATTTATGGGTCAACAAAGAAGGTTGAGAACCCTAATCTGGTAATGCTCATATCTATCTTATTGAAAAGAGAATTGTTACTAATCGACAATGTTTTACCTTAGGTAGGGAAAACTATCTATTGGGCTACCATTTGACTTGAAACATAAGTCACAAGTTTCAGGTTAGCAAGCATGCAAGAGATACTATTAATGGATAAACAAACATAAATTATTATCCCTGTTGGTCACAATTTTCTCTTAGTTATTACTTATTGAAAGTAAGGAATCTCAAATGATTGCAAGGATGCAAGGGATACCTAAGAATGGGAAATCATTTCATAAGGATTATGGAGTGACGATAGTGTCGGGTGAGTCCACTTAAATCATAAAGACTAGGTTTGAGTTAGTCAAAACTCTTTAGTTAAACCTTAACTTAACCTAGAGATGGGTTTTATTATATTATGGCATTGAGATCGCTATTTAGATCGTGATTGAAGGGTCAAGTGCCCTGACTATGTGTAATTATTCTTACTTGTAAGAAGGGATTTAGTTTCCTAGACTATATTGCTTAACCTAGGTAAAGTTATCATCTTAGTCATAATTAATCTATATATACATTTTTCTTATGAGACAATAAGTCGTGGACCTCAGGATTGCAATGATGCAATGAGAGTCCTTGTAAAGAAAGAAAGTTGAATAAGTCTATGGATTATAGACAGTGAAAGAAATCATGTATGAGTCGAGAAGACTAAATTAATAAAAATGCCATGACTTCATGAGTTGAATGTAGGTTGACCAAGTCGATCTGTAGGAATATGATAGTATCCAAGTCGAGTTGGGGTGGGTGAACATTACGACAACGTTCATTGCGAACGTCCATTTATATTGAAAACTATGGCCATAGTAATGCATATGTCTTTGCATGCATTATCAGTTCACTGTATCTGGACTGCACATCCTATCGGGAATCATACTTAGCTAGAGGGTATCTAGGGTTGTATGATAGATAGAGTTGTGTAAGATACAACACTGTGTACTCAGAAAGGCAAATTACCACTGGTCACCTTGGTCTATACTTCTCGTGAAGGGTAGGGCCACTTCCGGTTAGGAAGGAGTGTGGGAGACCGATGGTCTATGGTTGGAGGTAAATCACTAGAAAGATACTCTCTCTCTCTAGCAGAAGACATGCCGAGGCTTGCGATAAAGATGTCAGATTTCTAGATGCAGTATATCTATGAGACTTGTGTTTTTGGAGACTAAGTAAAACATTATCTGATTCAAGTATTTATAATTGATTTATTTTTGTAAACATTGTACTTGAGAAAGACAATAAGGTTGATTGTACTTGTGATGAGATATCTTGTAATTGTAGTTACTCGACTATATGTTGAATAAAAGAAAAATTTTCTCTGTCTCATTTTCACCTTGTAAATTTACTTTATGGTGAATTTTTGGTTTTTACTATGTTTCTAGAATGTGGATGTTACATATGGTATCAGAGCTATCGAGTTCGACACTAGGGCTTATGAGTCCACTATGCTAACCTATAGTCAACATTATGTAGTTAACTAATGTTCAAATTTTCTTTGTGCCAGAATGACTTGGAGAAGAACCAAGAAAATAGCTAGGAAGTCTGTTCCCCAGTATTTGCCGAAATTAGTGGTTAAGAAGAAACCTATCGAGGAGGTTGAACTTAAAGAGCATGTTGTTTACTCTGAAGGTGCATGGCTAGACGATTCAGAGACTTTTGCTAATGTGCTTAAGCACATTCGGCTAGAAAGAAAACAATGTTTTGAACTAACCAAGAATCCTACTATTTCTACTGGTGTAGTAAAACCTAGTAAACTATAGCCAGATACAACATGTCACTCGAAGGATGATGTGGTATTTCTATTTTAGGCAAAAGGTCTTGGAATACTTGTGTGTACATCAACCCTCTATGTTTGTCAAACTGGAAGATTGTAAATCAACAGTGACATATAGTCTTGTCGTATCAACAATATAAATAAGGATGTGGTTACTCCTAAATAATTTATAATAAAGATGACAATGTTTTATACCAATCTTTGGATTATTATGAGATAAATATAATGGATATTTTGAGTCGCTTAGATTCAAAAAAACTATGAAATAACTTGGTTTTCTAGTATGAGAAAAATCACAACATGTAGCAATCGAGAACCAAACTAGGGTGAAAGTCTAAAAGAGAATAAACCACTAGTTAATCTCTGGATCAAATTGGAGCAATCCTGACCATGTTTAAAACTAAGGAGATACCTAGTATGTTTTGGTAAAGAAAGTCATACCGCCAAAGTTGATGGAACAGTGATTGAATCAACAGAAAATCTTATTCCTCTTAGAATTCTGGGATGAGTTACCTAGAAAAGCACCTTATCTTATGACAACTATAAGATTAATGGAATCAAAAGCCCCTTTATAAGAATTATTGGCTAAAGGTTTGATTAGATCCAGTATTTTACCATGGGGTACACTAGATATTTTGTCAAGAAGAAGGACATAACTCTGCAATTGAGTATTTAGTATCGTATGCTCATTAAAACAACGATAAGGAGCAAATATCTTTCACCACGTAGTGATGACCTCTATGATTAGATGTGTAGAACTGGAGTGATTGATTTGATCAATATGTCATCAATCAAGAATGAAGGATGAGGATACTCTTGAAATAACTTTTGGACAAGAATGGGCACTGTGATGTTGTAGTGTTGGCCTATGGACGTACAAATGCCTTGTTGCATTCATGAAAAACATGAACAATGTGTTTAGAGGTTGTTTAGACTTGTTTGTTCCAGTCTTTAGGAAGATATACTTATTTATTTATTTCTAGCATGAAGGAGAACTTTATCCTTTTGTGCAAGTGATTCTATAATGGTTAAGAGAAATTACAATAGCACGAATGCTATGAAATTCCTGTTCCAAAGGATAGTTTGAGGGAAAAATTGATGCCTCGGGAGATGGTTTAAGGGGTGTACCTTTACATGATGAGTAATTAAGCAAGCTCTTGTGGTAAAATTTTTAAAGATTCAAGGTATGATAGGTTTTAATTTTGAGTCTCACAAACTACTGAGTTTCAGAGAAAGAATATGTGTTTCTAATTCTTCTGAAATAAGAAAACTGGTGTGGAAAGAAGTTCATATTCCACCAAACCCAAGACATCTAGGGTCAACCAAGTACTAACAAATATAAAACCTCTTTAATTCTTAAAAGGAATAAAGAATGATGTTGCGAGATTTGTAACATATTGTCTGGAGGACTAAAGGGAAAAAGTAGAACATCAACACCTGTAGAATTGTTGTACCCACATGACGTGCCACAGTGGAAATGGCAAGTTATTTGCATGAATTTTGTACAAAGTCTTTCTATGTCTGGGAAAAGACACGATGCCATTTTGAGATGATAAACTCTCGAAGGTAGCACATTATAGACCAGGGGATTGGACTGATGGAGCATCAGTGTTAGCACACATTTTAAGCAAGATGTGTTTAGACTGCATGGTTTTCTGAGAAGGTTATCTCAGATAGAAATACGCGTGTAATGTCAAGGTTTTGACAAACTTGTCCTCCATGTTAAGGACTGAAATTTAAAAGAGTATAATTTATTATCCTATGAACAGATGGTTAAACTAAGGAAGTTAACCAGGTTTTAGAAGATTTGCCCCAAACATGTTGCATGGATTAGCAATATGAGTAGGGAGACTACTTATCACGTGAAATCTTTGACAATACCTAACTTTTTCTATTAAGATGGCTTGAATTGAAACATTGGACAGAAAGATGCTAAACTCCTATAAGCTAGGTAAGCTAGAAGGTAGGATTAGCATTAGTCCAGAAATGTTATTAGAATGGATGAAAAGATTTAGCTGATCAAGAAAGATCGGTGGAAATTGATAATGAATAGAAAATTTACGTTGAAGTTAAGCATACACTAAGACAATTCTCGGTTAGAGAAGGAAAATTCTTTTAAGGGTTAAACCCCTGAAAACGTTTCCTAAAGAATGGAATGTATACTAAACCAGTTCCAAGTATAAAGGACCCTTCAAAATTTTTAAGGTTAGAATTTTTTTTGAATTCAAGGATCAATTTATTACCAGTTATTGCTAGGAGGCATCATGCTTTTTGTAATTTATATATGAGAAATATATTTATGTAATATACGAATACTATAATCTATGAATGATTTAAAAGTACAAGAACCTAGGAGAGGTTATGATCAAGCTTCTGAAACACTTGAAGATCACAAGCAATGCTTGTGTAACGTAGAGGTTATGAAGTGTAAGGTCTAGTGGGACCAGTATGCATAGAATAGTTTTGCATGGGGGGAAGAAATTACCATGAACTCTAACAGAAATTTCCTCATTTATTTTATGCTTATAGCAGTTAAACAATGAATATGCTTTTAAGTTGCGTTTGATGCTTTATATCATCGAGGATGATGAATCTTTAGGGGAAGGATATGTTACATCCCTAATTTTTGACTTGCTATACTTTTTTTTTTTTACTTGGGCATAAGTAAAATTTGTTGTGATGTTATAGATTTATGACAGGATATGACATGGATTTATATTTAATATCATTTATGAAATCAAGGAAATGATTATGTTATTGTCGATTTAATATCTATATGATGAGATTTGATTTATTGGTTGAATTTATTGAATAATGATGCATTGATTACTTATTGTTTGATGACAAGTGAAACAGGATTACAAGTTATCGACTCTCAGAGAAGAGAGAGAGAGAATATCTTTCAAGAAGAGAGATATAGACCTTGGAATACGAGTGGTCTATTTGCCAAACGAGTCTAGTGTTAAACGATAATGTGAACCAATGAGTCGTATGAGATAAGTCTTGTCTTGCTAGTTTTTTTTTGAAAATCTAATTGACAGGTAGTCGGTATCTTGATTATCATTTAGTCAAGTCGATGGTGAGTCGACATAGTCGTTTGCGAAGTAAACAACGTCATTGACATAGAACGGTTGTGTTATTCTTCTTGAGTCACTTGAGGTTTTATTGTCGCCTCGTAAACGTCAAGACGTTCCCATCAAGTTAGATGACGCAAATATTGTCGACGTTTAATGTCAATAGATGATCTCGTCAAGTCGATGTGATTTTAATGAAGAATTGTGATGGGGAGGTAAACTTGACCCATTCACATCATCTAAAATCCTTAGTGATCAAAATGGGACAAATAGAGGAGTTTTTAACAACTTCGGGTAGAGGTTTTTCACAGCGATGTGATAACTAAATGAAATCTAAAATCTTGTTTTGCGTTACGCCCAATCTGTCGTGATTGTCATAAAAACGCTTTGGACATATGTTGTGAACTTTTTCCTTTTTGGAAATTGATGGATGTCGAATTTGAAGCCAAGGTGAGCTATAACCTGCTTTAGTCGTTATTTGGAGGACTATGCCAAAATCACATTTTGGTAAACGTGAGGTATTTTCTTATTCTAGTTGGTCATCGGTATCGATCCGAAATTGTAGAGGGACACATAATAGATCTTTTTATGATGTCTTTTCTTTTGAACGACTCTTTTTGTGTTCTAGTTATAGACCACCATTTAGTTATCGACTAAACTAGTTTTGCTAGGGTGGCAATTGCTTATTCTCTTGATCGGTTGTGAGTTGAGGGATATTTTAACCCATTAAGTCTACCAACCTGTAAGAGTTTGAGCACCACTAATCTATGTAGTGGTGAAGTAATAGCTAATGAAGCCTTTGTCCTCGACTAGTGGATAGGTTGTTAAGGTTGTTATGCCACCTCGCTTTGAAAAGCTTCATCCTACAGAGTGGTCACGGAAGGTGGAGATGTTTTCTGCATGCCGAACAGAATTTCCTTCTTGATAGGCAAGGTCAACGGTTTTGGAAAGCTGTTACTTTCCTTCGCCGTGGGTAGGCGTAATAAGGGAGTTTGGGAATGAGTTAAAAAAGGGAGAATTGGCTGAGAATAGGGGGGAGCGCTTGGATAGTCTGTCAGCGGGCATTAGAGTCTATTAATGGTTGAAAACTGTGTAAAGTTGTTTTCATTAAAACGAGAGCTCTTCATGGACGAACACTAACTGACGAAGGATACTCTGCAATTATCTATCAGGTTCTATCCTATTTATTAAGTCTTTAAATACTATTCGAAATGCATGTTAATATGCTAGTGTTTAAATAAATCATGAGTCGATGCTCTTCCTCTACGAAGCCGATGTCCTTAGATGATATAATGATCGAATCTATTACGTTAGGAATGTTAATGTATCTCTATATAATGCTCAAATCAGTGTAGAAGGTCGTGATAATACTATAACGGGTGTTCAACTGGAAGTAATCCTCGTTTCTGATTAACGTTGGAGTATAACTTAGTTTGGTACACTTATAAAGGTCATGTAAAACTTAGACAGAGATTTAAGGAATGCTTATGTCGAGATTTTACCTCTAATGTATATATATTAAAAGCATACTCTCTGCAGATCATTTAAATAGTATGACTCTATCAGAATCAGTTATAACATCAATTTGCTTTGTTCACGTCTTTGATTTCAATATGGAAATAGTTCAAGCAATTTCTATGGATATTAGAAAGACTTAGGATTCGTGTTGTTGTAATCTTAAGTTCTTTTTAAACCTCAACTCTAATATACTCAGTATGTGATTGAATCTCCTTGTAATTTTGGGGAATCTTTGTGAGAGTAATGCAAATTGCTAGTGAGAGACATAGCTTAGGTTGCTCAAAAGGATTTAGTCTTTAATATTGACCTAAAGGCTTCTTTGGATATATTTATGTTTATGAGAAGCAACTCAGACAGTAAACATAGTTTGACAATAGTATAAACTAGTCTTTTTTTTCATTATTTGATATCAAGTCAATCAAAGACAATATTTTAAACCTATATGGAACCACAAGGATAGTTATGAATATGATTTCAATGTAAAGGGAGAATAACTTCGTTATAAAGGATTGGACAACCTCTTAGTGGTTAAAACCTTGGGAAACAATCTTCTTTCTAGTCAAGAGTGGTGAAAACCTAGAAATGACCTAGTAGTCAACATAAGACCTAGAGGTTAATCCTTTTGCTCACTAAATTGTTACTTTATGGGAATATACGGTTATTATTCCATTATGTTGGTATGAGAAGGATAAGACCTATAAATTGACCCGATAGGGAGATTTTATATTCTATACCTTCGTGATCACTAGAAAGATTTACATTGAAAAGGAGCAAACACTCTATATATGGATGTTTATTCTTACTTGGCAGAGAAGAATTTTCAAGTCTTAAGAAGTCTTGAAAGTAGTAATCTCTTGTACTTTTAATGCCATTAGGAAAATACTTTGCTCTTGGGATGTCCAAAGTGAGTGGATTTCCCTACTTCAACTTAGATGAAAACACTCGTTTATTTAAGACTATATAATTTAATATGCTAAAAGAGAAGAACTTTAAATATTTTTTCAATGGATAACAAATGGGATTAGATTGCCAACCAGTTACCATCCAACTAAACTTGGGAGAAGCTTATAGTTGGAGTTGAACAATTTGGCATTATTGTTAGGCTTGTTTGGAAATGATCTTTAGGTCAAAAGGAGACTAAAGGAATGTTGTTTGCTTAAACTCTATTCTTGATCTTCCATTATCATGCAAAAAGGAAATACAAAACCCTAGAGTGACCTAGTAGGGTAAGGTTATAAAATATACCTTTTGGGGTTAAAACTTGTTTTAGTGGATTATTTATGGGTCGACAAAGAAAGTCGAGAACCCTAATCTGGTAATGCTTATATCTATCTTATTGAAAAGAGAATTGTTACTAATCGACAATGTTTTACCTTAGGTAGGGAAAACTATCTATTGGGCTACCATTTGACTTGAAACATAAGTCACAAGTTTCGGGTTAGCAGACATGCAAGAGATACTATTAATGGATAAACAAACATAAATTATTATACCTGTTGGTCACAATTTTCTCTTAGTTATTACTTATTGAAAGTAAGGAATCTCAAATGATTGCAAGGATGCTAGGGATACCTAAGAATGGGAAATCATTTCATAAGGATTATGGAGTGACGACAGTGTCGAGTGAGTCCACTTAAATCATAAAGACTAGGTTTGAGTTAGTCAAAACTCTTTAGTTAAACCTTAACTTAACCTAGAGATGGGTTTTATTATATTATGGCATTGAGATCGCTATTTAGATCGTGATTGAAGGGTCAAGTGCCCTGACTATGTGTAATTATTCTTACTTGTAAGAAGAGATTTAGTTTCCTGGACTATATTGCTTAACTTGGGTAAGGTTATCATCTTAGTCATAATTAATCTATATATATATATTTTTCTTATGAGACAATAAGTCGTGGACCTCAGGATTGCAATGATGCAATGAGAGTCCTTGTAAAGAAAGAAAGTTGAATAAGTCTATGGATTATAGATAGTGAAAGAAATCATGTATGAGTCAGGAAGAGTAAATTAATAAAAACACCATGACTTCATGAGTTGAATGTAGGTTGACCAATTCGATCTGTAGGAATATGATAGTATCCAAGTCAAGTTGGGGTGGGTGAACATTACGACAACGTTCATTGCGAACGTCAATTTATATTGAAAACTATGGCCATAGTAATGCATATGTCTCTGCATGCATTGTCAGTTCACTGTATCTAGATTGCACATCGTATCAGGAATCATACTTAGCTCGAGGGTATCTAGGGTTGTATGATAGATAGAGTTGTGTAAGATTTAACACTATGTACTCGAAAAGGCAAATTACCACTGGTCACCTTGGTCTATACTTTTCATGAAGGGTAGGGCCACTTCTGGTTAGGAAGGAGTGGGGGAGACCGACGGTCTGTGGTTGGAGGTAAATCATTGGAAAGATACTCTCTCTCTGGCAGAAGACATGCCGAGGCTTGCGATAAAGATGTTAGATTTCTGGATGTAGTATATCTATGAGACTTGTGTTTTTGGAGACTAAGTAAAACATTATCTGATTCAGGTATTTATAATTGATTTATTTTTGTAAACATTGTACTTGAGAAAGACAATAAGGTTGATTGTACTTGTAATGAGATATCTTGTAATTGTAGTTACTCGACTATATGTTGAATAAAAGAATAATTTTCTCTGCCTCATTTTCACCTTGTAAATTTACTTTATGGTGAATTTTTGGTTTTTACTATGTTTCTAGAACGTGGATGTTACAGAACCCAAGAACCAATTGTATGATAGAAGCAAATGCTTTATGGTATCCATAGAAGGTCACAATTGTATGAGAACAGTGCTACAAGCATGCCCCCACATCTCAGGAAGCTATAAAGTAAGAAGCACTTACTACATATATGTAAAAGGAGCATGTAAAATATATAAGGACATGACATGAATGTAATGGATAGCATGCAATGTACAAAATAGAGAAGATTATAAGCATGTATGGGAGAGATATGAATGTAATCTTAGCATAATGACTATATAACAGATATTGTATCCAATATCAAAGGAATCATATATATGGTTCCATCTTATGATGTCTATGGTTGCATGTGTCTATTATTTATTTTGATTTGGTCCATATCTTACCACACATGCATGTTCTTCTTCTTTATTGTATCACACTAAAGTACAACACAACATAATACAAATCTAATCCATAGGTTTCAATTGTTGGTGCAAAGGGAGGAAGAATAAATTTAAGAAAAGAATTTATGTTAACATAGACAAAGATAAGGACATTTGACAATTTTATTTATATAGAAAGAATATAGCCATGTTGAAGATGTGTAGTAATGTACATTAAATTCTAGCCCTTAGAGGTGGTTAGACACCTATAAGATGGCTATGGAATAGGAGGTGATCTTGAAAAGATGTGACCACTATGTCAAAAAATGTCTAACTATTTGAGATTTATAAAAGCGATTAAGAAAAGATAAATTAAATTAGTATGGCCAAAGGAGATAACAACAACCTAAGAGAGATCATTGTAGAGAATGACGTGGGCATTGAAGAGAGTAAGATAATGGATTTGATTGAGAAGGAAAATGAAGAAGGAAGGAAATTGAAACAAAGATAAGAACAATGGTGCAATCACAACCAGGGGGTTTTGTTAAGCTACCCAGTCATGCAGCCAGAACACACAATGGAACTACAAATGCATTCACAAATCTAAAATTATTTTATTAATTTCTAAAATATCAGCATTGACAAATTTATTAGCCTTTCAGCATTACACTGAAATACAATCTACCATGTGCTTACAACACGAAACTACTTTCTAGAGGATACAAAGATCGCCCCCCAATCAATTATCCACTTATGTTCCATGAGGAAAATTGAATCCCAATCTGGCCAGAAAAAGGACATTTATACTCTCTAGAAAACAAAGGAAGTTTAACCGTCCTCCATTGGTTAAGGAACTGAATAGGCATTGTACTTCCAATGGCCACAACCGAAAATGAACCATCAAGTAGTTGAACAATTATACAACAGAATCATCGCTGCAAAACATTCTCATTAATATATGATAGTCACCACCTTGTATATTTGATAATCGATACACACACGGCCTTATAACAGTTTGTCGTTAAAAATTCCTTTCCATAATCATTGTGTTTATTATTGGCATTCCTTTATGTTTTAAAACTCCAACAATTATTGGCAAAAGGTGTACTTTGCAAACTTTAAAAGTTCATCTTCTCAAGACGTCGGTAAATGTTACCTTTTCTGAACTTCAACCAATCCAATCACAAATGCCTATCGGTAAAAGTGTTGTTTCTCTAACCTTCATGATAATTGCCCATTGGCAAATGTTCATGTTTTCAAACCTTAGTCATAAATGCTTATTGGTGCAAACTCACTTTTTGAAACTTATACTTTATCTCTTATGCCTTCGCTTCTATCAACGATTTGATCATTATTCAAACTTGTTCTCTATCCACTCTATCAGAAAAATGTGATTACTTGGAACCTCAGTTTTGATTTTCTATTGGAAAATTCTCTCGATCCCAAACTGATGAGGACTTCACTTTTTCCTCTTATCGACAAAATTGGCTTTTCCGAAACCTTGTCGGCATATCGGCAATTTTTAGAATCCGCGAACTAGCTGAAGACTTGGGAAATGTTCTTCTATTGGCAATATTTCAATCCCATGAGCTACAAAAGCCTTGGATCCATCCTTTAAAGCTCTTATCGACGAGGTAATGTGTCAGCAAACCTACGGGTTCACAAACTAGTCATTTTGCTGACTAAGTTTGAAATCCTCCAACTTCACCGACAATGAAGGAACTTCACCGACAATGAAGGAACTTCATCCAAATTCAAATGACTAATAGAAGAAGACAGACTTAGAAAAATTTCAAATTTTCCTTGAAGGCTTTAGTCGGGGAAAATGCCCATCAGGAAACTGGGAGGTCGGCAAACTGCAGAACTAGTGAACTGAAAAGTTTACGAACTGGAGATTTTTCTGACTGGCCATAACTTCATCAATTTTCATCCAAGTTTCACCAAATTGGAACTGGGGATACCCATTAGACTCTTCTACAAAATGATGCTCTTACTTGGCCAAAATAAATATGTGTTTTCTCTAGAAACAAAACTGCAAAGAAAATAAAGCCAAAAACTAACTTAGAAAATAAAATATATTTTTCATGACACAGGATTGCTAGTGAACCCAGATGCTCCTGGATCAAACAAGAGAAAACGTACTAGAAAAGAATTGAAAAGGTGCAAGAGGCATCTAAGGAGCATACTAGAGGTTGTAGTAAAATCTCCATGAGTTTTTGAGTTAGTTAGATTATCAAATGACACACCACTTACAAATCTAAATGAACCTAAAAGGTTAATTACCCTCATGAGAATCAACAATAAAAGTATAAAAAGAATGATGGAATAGTTAAGAGGATATGAGGCATTAGTATGTATGGATGAGTTAGAGTCATGGAGGAGAGCATAGAATAAAAAGGTTAGATGTGTAGAAAAAATTATTAACATCTAAATCACTATATTCAACTATAAAATCTAAACTATCAATTAAAGAAAAATCCAATTCAATTACTTTGACTTGTTCATGTCAAAGAGTCATTTAGTGAATGATGGTATTATTGCATGATCAAAAGTCCTACTAAAGCATGCTAGGAAAGGTGGTACATCACTCACATTTGGAATAGGTTGTAAAAGTAAAGAAACATTGATCTATAAATTAATATATTTAATTATTGGAAAAAAGGAAATGCGTGTACAATATGAAAAGGTTAGATGTGTAGAAAAGTTTATACCATCAAGTCTTAGCCAAATTAAATGGTAGAAAGAATACCCTAATGAACTTCTATAAGCTCAGGTCGTCTATCATCAATTGTTATCCCACTTACCTATATTAGTACTAGACTCTTTGTTTATATTAAATTTAAATGGGAATATCAAGAAATAATTTTAAATTTTACCTCAAAGAAAGATTGGCCTTGCTCCTCTTTTGCACTAATTTGTTATGCCTCATCTTATGTTCTAGTCCCTAATGTCTTGGCTTGTGTAGCTGAAATATTTGGGACATTGAATATTCTAATGTGTTCAGGGTTGGCTCAGTCGTCACTCCAAGAGGACCTAAGCACAAATTATTGTACATAATGCAAAGATGAGGCACACCAACATGTGTGGATGAGGAGGGTCCACTAATATCAAATGATCCACTACGACCATCTATTTCATGTGGTTGTACTAGTTGAGAAGTTATGTAACCAAATGCTCTATCAAAGCTATTTTTCAAATATGATACATAGAAATAGGAGCAAAGATCAAGATTTGTAATCTCCCTTTCTAGACATAGATGAAATTCTCCACCATTTTGGTTCTCTCCACCCTCTCCCTTTACCTCCTACCTGACAAGCTATCGTTAAGTCCTAACACTTCTATTGAAAATGTATCATTTTTGTCAACCGGGTAGTGTCCAAGGCTGTATGCAATAGGGGATTGGTTTGGACATCTCAACTTAGTAATGATTTTCTAAATTTTTAATAAATCTTTTTACAATGTAAATCTAAACTAGAAAGCATACAAACTTAGTCTACAAAGCATTTGAACTTAACCTATAAAGCATATGAACTCTAAACTGTGAATCAACACATAAACTCTTAACTAAGAATTTGAAGGAAACATTCTAATCTAAGAAAGTAGGAAATTCAATAAATCCAATCTTGCACTATCAATTAGTATCAAACTTTTGTACTTAAGAAAGAGCTACAGAAATCACAAAACAACACACAGAACTTTGGAAACAACAACTAAAGATTTTACTATGCTGAAAATAACTAAACACAATATCCTACAGGTCAACATCAACATTACTCTATCATATTACCACGAAATAGAAAGTTATATAGTTCTAAACAAAGAAATCACAGAACAGAACATAAACAACACATTCACAAAAAATTAAAATAAGTTTATATATCCCTAATTCCTTCGAGTGACCAGCTCTCTAGAGATTTCTTCTTGATTCAAATCACATTTACCATTCACAACTCAAATTTCATTCCACATTCATTACTTAATAACACTTATCTTTTTGCAGAGCAAAATCTGATTCTACTCATCCATAGCATCATCATTTTTAAAATAACAAGATAATCTATATCACTACCAAAATCCTAGATACTAGGGTGACTCATTAATGCCACTGAAAATGTCTTCAACAAGATAAAAAATAGAATTTAATTGAACTAGCTAGATCTTTTAAATACAACATATCAAAGGCTCCGAGTGGAGTTATAAATGTCTTAAGTGCTCTTAAACAATAGAAAGTGATAGAATCTACTAGGTCAGATGGTAATAAAAGACTAAAGCCCATGATAATGTATCTCTTGAGATTTTGACACCCTATTATTCTAGCGGTGCTGACTTGGATAGTTGGCATTCATGTCTATTCCTCTCACTAAGCCATACTAAAAAAACCTGTATCAATACACAAATCTTTTCATAAAATCATGTCAACATTAGTGACCAAATCTAGTCAATTCAAGAACAAAGATTTGTACAATATTCTTTCAAAAATAAACAATTATTGCATATAAGACTAATAAATTGGCATGGCTCAAGGTAGTCTAATAGCAAAAAAAGGGTCATTTGGTTAATGGTAAAAATGAGGTTATTTATACCTCATCACTACCATTTTGTATTGATGCGTCCACCCTACAATCCTAGCATTTCATTGTCCCTAAGCTACTTCCAAAGGCCATTGCACTGAGACCAAAGAACTCACCAATAATGAAGAGGGAAAAATTCACCATTCTAGATAGAGCATAGCCACAAAACAAAAATGGTGAGCCATAGCGAGAAGACATTATAGTGTCCTAAAATCTACCGCTAAGAGCTTAATCCAACCTATCCAGCAAGGCTCTTAGTCAATGTGCTTCATGTCATCATGCAAAAATAATTATTCAACATGTCCCTTGTGATGCAAGATCCAATCTATGGGATCATTTTATGACACATGATTTCAAGAACCACTACCATATTTCCCACTTCTGTAGTGCGATCTATGGGATTATTTTATAATTATTTTTATTTTTAATGACAATGGAGTTGCTTCCATTCAAATTTTGCCTCATATTATAATGCATACACAAAAATATTCATTTATAATTTTAGACGTCCCTTGGGACCTCTAGTGTAATACTATCAGTGATAGTTACAAAGTGATTTAGCTTTTATAAGAATAGAAGGTGCTTCATAACAAATCCCATTCTTCTATTGTAAACATTAAGAATACACTCATTATAAAGACTTATAATAACTTAGAAATGTATGTTTTCTTATAATCACAAAGTTGTCAAATGCATTTGCATGAGATGAAGAATTAAAGTTCATCATTCTATATTATTTCCAAAAAAGGCTATTTTTCTTTCTTTCATTGTATACAAACATGTATGCTTATGATAACACTCCATTTTAAAATAAATTAAACAAAAAATGTTAGCCACATATCATAAGTCTTTCGACATTATGAAATGAATCCCTCATTATTAAATTGACATGAATCAAGTACAGGAATTCAAGATTCTTAATGTAGTTGTGATTAAGGATTGTAAACAAAATTAGATGTGGAATATGAAATTTAGTCTTTACTAGCATTTGCTAGATATGTGACTAGTGTAAAATTATTTAATTCCTATCTTACCAAATAAAATTTAACTTTACTACCATTTGTTAGGTTTGCACAAGCGAATAAAGTAGTCAATTTGACCATATTATGGATATAATTATAATATTCCTTTCAAACCTATGATGTCTTCCATTGTGTTTCTCTAAAATTCCCCTCATCCCTTTGAGTTCCCCTTGTTTTAAATCCTATTGTCAGTCCAAACACTTATGAAATGCCCTATTTAGCTCTCTCCTAACCACCTTCAAACCCTCATCTCATTAATAGTAATTTATAAATCTCATCATGCACAATTTTGTAATGCCACGAATGTGCAATTACAATGTGATAAATCATTATTTTATTTTTACATATACAAATGTTATTCTTTTCTCTCTAAAATCAATCTATACACCTCATTATGAGAGTTTTTCAAGTGCCATGCATAACCACTAATTACAACATAAACACACTAGCAATTTTTCTATATCTACTTCATATAAAGTATAGTGGTTTCTTTCTGATTGAAGCCAAACAAATTGAAATTAAATCAAATTAAAAAATATTCATGAATTCACAAATCTATTAGCTATCTCATCAATCAAAGGGATGCAAATCAACATTAGAAATATCTAACCATAAATGACACAAAATCTACATACACTTATAAAAAATTACATATTGAATCTAGAATGTGTAATTAAATGCTTAACCTAACATAGGCGAAAGACAATACGTTTAATTGAAACAAAAGAACTATACAAAATGGCAAGGGTAATTGTGAGCCCTCCTCTCCCATTTCTTACTGCTCAAGCATGTTTTCATTTACTTGAAGTGTTCCTCACCTTTTGTTTTTCACTCTTTCTCCACCACCTCCTTCATCTTTTCATTTCATACATATGTAGGTTTTATGAAAATAATTCAATTAAACATCCATGTTATCATAAAATAAGCCTTTGATAGATACCCCAATAGTGTATATAAGTAGTGACCTCCATTGCACTCTATGCATCTAATTTTATGAAGTCAACATCATAGTCTAGATTTCTAAATACTCAAAACAAAAACAAAACCATTTTTTTCCTAGTAATTAAAAATACAACCTTGTTCCTTCATTATTAGTGCAGGTCTGACATGGTGCACATTATTATAGTGTGAGCCTATTTTTCAAATCACTTCATTTAGCCTTACCAATAATCTCCACAAGAACATTCTCCTAGCCTTAAATGATGCAAACAATTCCCATCTCTCACAACAATTTCTCTTGCAACAATCTTGGAGATAAACATCATTGCAATGTGATAATCAACACATACTTGAAGGTTCTTAACAACTCCAATAGTTGTTCTAGGGGGGTATCTAACAAACCAAAAGCAATTGCCATTTTTTCACTATGGTGGTGGATAAATAATTATTTTTCCTCCTTTTCCACATCACTAAGTAAATGTCTTGAATATGGAAAATACCTTGTTGCCTTAATTTCCCAAGCCAATTTCTCCAACTTTGCATAGATCTCCTATGTCTATGTATGTGATATATCTCCGACGCAAAAAGCATGTACCATTTTATGGCCTTCAATCCAACTACATCTAGGGATCTTTATAATTCCTTTATCTTTCATGAATCTCCTTACCATTTGAACCTCACACCACCTGCCCATTTTTTCATGGAAGTTTGAGAGAACATAAGTCACGGTATGTTTTTAGGGTCCAAATAAAAAACAACGTCACTATAAATACTCCCAAACCTCTAGTCATATGTGATTTGTAACACCAAGAAAACACATGCATAAAAACAACACAGGTTTAACTAGCATCTTAATGATAAAGTTTAGGGTGTCCTCAAGATAGCCAACATGGGCAAGAAGGTCAACCATGCACACATACTGATCAATTGTAGGTGTAATGCAATAAGGGTTACTCATATGATTGAAGCATGTGCAGCCCTCATCCACTAAACTTGCATGGCTGCATGCACATAGAACACAAACAAAGCTTGTAATGTCGGGATATGTTCCAAAGTGCTTCGTTAATTCAATGATTTTGGAAACATCCTTGCAAAATCCATTTTGTGCATATCCCAAAATCATTGCATTCGATGAGACCACATTTCTTTGAGGCATTTTGGCAAATATTTCACATTCCTTGTCTATGCTTCTACATTTTCCATACATGTCTACCAGAGCATTTCCAACTATAATATCTAACAAAAATCCCCCTTCCATTAATGCTTTGATGGATTTTCATACCCTATTCCAAAGCTCCCATTTTTGTGATTTTTGCATAGGCAGGGAGCCCGGAGGATGTTGGCTTTACAACTGCCAATTTCATTTGCTTGAGAGTTTCTAAAGCCTTGTCAACAAATCCATTTTCTGCATAATGGCATTCCATGAGATGACATTTCTTTGAGGCATTTTGTCAAACAGTTCACGTGCCTTGTATATGCTTCCACATTTTGCATACATGTCTACCAAAGCAGTAGCAACTATAATATCTGACAAAATTCATCTATCCTATATGCTTTGATGGATGTCCATATCCTGTTCCAAAGCTCCCACTTGGCACAGGCTAGGAGGATGCTGGCAAAGGTTTCTGGCTTTACGCCAGCCAATTGCATTTGCTTGAAAGTTTCTAAAGCCTTTTCAACAAATCCATTTTGTGAATATCCTGCAATTAGGCGATTGCATGAGAACATATTTCTTTAAGGCATTCTGTCAAACAGTTCATGTGCCTTGTCTACATTTACATATTTTACATATCCTGCAATCATGGCATTCCATGAGATGACATCTCTTTGAGGTATCGTGTCAAGTAGTTCACATACCTTGTCTGTGCTTCCACATTTTGTATACATGTCTGCCAAGGCAATTACAACTACAGCATCTGACAAAATTCCTCCGTCCTTTATCCTTCAATGGATGTCCATATGCTGTCCCAAAGCTCCCATTTTGGCACAAGCAGGGAGGATGCTGGCAAAGGTTGTAGAGTTTGGCTTTACCCCTGCCAATTGCATTTGCCTGAAAGTTTCTAAAGCCTTTTCAACAAATCCATTTTATGGATATCCTGCAGTCATGGTATTTCATGAGACCACATTTCTTTGTGGCATTCGGTTAAATAGTTTCGAAGCTCCCATTTTGGGGAAGGCTATAGTATGCTGGCAAATGTTAATTGATTTGGAGATCTGTTTGTTGTATATTGTGAAACAATGCGACTGCCTGAAGAAAAGGCATCCACATAAACAGAGCCCAGATTAATTGAGCGGGAGGGAGAGACATTCAAATTAAAGTTATCCCAATTTAAAACTAACCACAACAGTAGATGAGAGTGAGGACAGTCACGATTTGTGGAAACGCCCGACGGATTTTTTGGGATAGAAACGAAGTTGGAGAGGGCCCACCAGCATACGTCTAAGTCAAAGCTTAGAGTGTGGTGTTTAAGCCCAGCTGTATTCTTTCCACGCTTTCATTCTTGTTTGAGGTAGACGCAAGCAATTTTTTTTCTCTTGTCGTTTATTGTGGAGATGGCATATATCCCAACGGGCTATTCTTAAATATCATCCAATTTAACAATCAAAGGTTAATTGTGGCCAATAAAAATATGACAAATATTTACCACTTTTTATTGTGAGGAGGTGTAAAATTTCTATTGACTGTTTAACCATTGAAGTGGATGATATTTAAGTAGAGTGCTCACAACACAAACTTAAAAAATTTAATGAGATATTATTTTTCAACAAATATCTTATAAAGTGTGGTGGATTTGGGGTGAATTTAAATCTAATTTAATGGAAGAGTTGCTTGAAATTTGCATGCAAGGCTTCTCAGATCTGAACCGAGCTAGGGTTTAGAGCTTCCTCAAATAAAAGTGGTCCTATGGAAGGCAAGACATGCAAATTTGTTTATTTATTTGTTTGAATCTCTTTTTTAAATATATATTTATTATTTCTCTAAAAATCGTTGCAAGGGAATATAACCAACATTGATATATTCAATAAATACATGTATATATGTATTTGAATTCGTATATTTCATTAATGGATTGTGGTTTCTATATATTTAGATTGTATTGTGGTTTATGATTATAATAAACTCACATATATATACCTCAAATATCATACTAAATAGAGGTACATATATATATATATATATATATATATATATATATAAGGAATAGATAAATAAATCCAATCAAAGTTTTCCTACTACTTCTTTGTCACATGAACTCAAACTAAAAACTAAAAGTCACATCCATTGCAAGCAACAACAACATTATCCCAATTCCAGTGCTCTACTCAAAGAAAAAATAGGATTAACAAAGTCATAAATGGTCGGTCACAAGTTTGAACTCTACGTTTTTTATATTCATATCTTGATTTCAAATATTGGGAGACAATGAGTGCAAGTAACTAAACACTTTACCCCACAAGACACTTATATTTCTGATATCAATACAAAATTCGGGCCTATTTCAATGGAAAACGATGTACATTTGTGAAAATTTTTGTATCATATTACTCACATGTCAAGTAACATCAGCAAAATTGGAAGTTTGTGGCCTGTAATTCTCTTAATGGCATCAATGAAATTGGAGATAAGTTCACATCCTTAAACAAGTAAACAGTTTTTGTTATTTTCACCTGCAAATGGCGTCAGAGGGACCAAGTCTACACTAGTAGAGGAACGGAACGTTCCCACACTTTTGTTTGATTATTATTAGATTCACAAGAAACCGTGTTCATTGTATTAGACTGTCGATTTGAACTTGTGTTTCTGGAATTGGAGACCAAACACCAAATACATTGCACCTGTGGAATCAAGAAAAGGCAAACGCGGAAACCATAATTTAATGGCCCGGAAGTTGGAAGAAGTTATAAACGACGACTTTTATTGTTTGGCTTTAATTAATTAGTCATCTATAAAACCACTTCGCCAGGCTCAACAGGTCGAGAGAAATTCAGGGAAGATGTAGACAGTTAAAGTCGAGTGATCCGTAAACAGTCGGCACGACAAGCCGGATGTTTACGGTGGGCGGTAATGAACCATTGTTTACATGTAGTACTGCTTCATGCTCTCATTGACTATGACTTTCATGCTTGTAGTTTAACTCGGTAAGCCCTTGCTCAGCTTCTTTGCCCGGATGGCTGTCTTCCTCATTTTCGATATATATATTTGGCCATCCGTATTTGGTAAACTGCCTCTAGTTATGAAAATGGGTGCGCTCAGAATTTGTAAGGGAACAATGTGGTCGGATTTTCCTCAACATTTGATGGAGAGCATAATGGAATGCCTTCCAGTGGAATGCTTCTTCCGTTTCAGGGCTGTTTGCAAGAGCTGGAATACTTTGTTCTCATCACAATATTTCAATTCCATAGCGAGAAATAGCCAGCCATTTCTCATCCTCTGCCCCTCCAATACCCTGAAAGAAACAGGCCCAATAAACAACAAAACATAACAGCAAATGAAAACAGGGCAAAACAGAGTTAATAAACTCAGAAAAACATTTATCTAACTTGAATTATATTTCATCCAACCGTCGTATACAATAGCTTTGTTCAATCATATATAATTACAAAAAATTTGAAGCCTAGAAGCTTCCATCTTTCTAGATTATTCTATATTTTAATTCTAGAAAAGCTGGAATGTTCTATTAGTTTTATGGAAAACTTTAGATAAATCCTAACTTTCTATTGTGGAAAACTCTAGACAAAATTTGCTATTTCCTAGACAATCTTACTTTCCTTAACATCCCCCCTTAAGATTGACTAGAATAATACAAAGAAAATACAAAAGAGAGGGGAAATACAAAGAGAGGGGAACATTATATTACTATCCCCCCTTAATGTTCACCTCTAATAGACCAAGCATTCCTCGTAATTTTAAGAATTTGGCTTCAGTCATACTCTTAGTGAAGATATCAGCTACTTGTTCTTCACTTGGACAAAATTGAAGATTGACAATAGATGCTTGAACAAGATCCTGAATGTAGTGAACATCAATTTCAATATGCTTTGTTTTAGCATGAAAAACTAGATTATTGGCAACCTGTATGGTACTTTGATTGTCACAATACATAGTGCTAGCTGAACTTTGTAGAAAACCAAGCTCAAATAGAAGATTTTGAATCCAAACTACTTCCTTGCCTGCTTCTTTTGCTGCTCTATATTCTACTTCACATGAAGATAATGATGTAGTTGTTTGTTTCTTGCTGCTCCATGTAATAGGTCCTGATCTAAGATTGAAAACATAACCACCAGTAGATTCCCTATCATCTATATCACCACCCCAATCTGAATCAGTAAATCCAACCAAAGAAATTGAAGATTTATAGTCATAGAAGATGCCAAAGTGTATGGTTCCACGGATATATCGTAAAATTCTCTTCGCAGCCAACCAATGACTTTCTTTAGGTGCCTGCATAAATCTGGATACAAGATTGACTGCAAAACAAATATCTGGTCGAGTATGAGTTAGATAAACCAAGCTACCAACAAGCTGTCTATATAAAGTGGCATCTACACTCTTAGAAATACATTCTTTAGTAAGCTTGACTCCAGATTGAAATGGAGTAGATGCTGGCTTGCATTCAAGCATGTTAAACTTTTCTAAAAGGTCCAAAGCATATTTTGATTGTGAGATGAACAATCCATCATGTAATCTACAAACTTGTAATCCAAGAAAATAGTTTAGTTCACCCAAATCACTCATATGAAATGTCCTCTTAAGATCTAATTTTAAATCATTGATGAGCCCAATATTTGGTCCAGCAATGAGTAAATCATCTACATAAAGTGCAACAAGAAGAATCTCATCTTGAACTTTCTTCACATAAAGATTTGGATCTGACTTACATCTCTTAAATCCATGAAGTTGAAAATACCTATCAATCTTTTCATTCCATGCTCGTGGCGCTTGTTTAAGACCATAAAGACTTCTTTAATCTGCAAACAAGATTAGGATATTGCTGATCTACAAAACCTGGTGGTTGATCCATATAGATTTCTTCATATAAATCTCCATTTAAGAAAGCATTTTTAACATCTATTTGATGGATATGCCACCCAAGACTTGCAGCCAAAGAAAGAATAATTCTAACTGTATTCATCTTAATGATAGGAGCAAATGTTTCTTCATAATCAACACCCTCCTTTTGATTGAACCCCTTAGCAACCAATCTAGCCTTGAATTTTTCTATAGCACCATCTGATTTAAATTTTGTTTTATAAACCCATTTGCAACCAATAACATTCTTACCTTGGGGGCAGGGTACAAGTTTCCAAGTGTTATTCCCTATCAATGCATCATATTCCTCTTTCATGGCTTTCTCCCACTCTTTCTTTCCTTTAGCTTGCTCATATGAGATTGGGTCATTTACTTGTAAGACTTTGGCCATGAGAGCACTACCATTCCTTCCTTGGATCTTTGAGCCTTGTCTATATATTTCTTCAACACTCCTTGTCTTTTGTCTAGCTGAAATGTCACCTTCTTCATCATCACTACCTGCAAAAAATGGCTGAGTACAAGCATTAGTAGTTTCATTTCCAATAGTATTATCATCATCAGTAGTGCTATCCTTATCAATATTGACTTCATTTTTTTCTAAAATATCTGAAAAATCAGAAACATTTGCTGTTGTAGAGTGAGAGGAAGTAGCTATAAGTTGTGAATACTCATCAAACTTTACATCTCTACTAACAAAGACCTTTTTTGTTGTCAAATCATATAACCTGTAAGCCTTTGGTTCTTCACTATAACCCACAAACAAACACTTATGACTCTTTGGTTCTAACTTTTCTCTCTTTTCATCAGGAATGTGTGCCCAAGCAGTACACCCAAATACTTTAAAATACCCAATGTGAGGCTTTCTACCACTCCATGCTTCTTCAGGGGTGATATTTGTGAGAGCTTTAGTGGGAATTCTATTCACAATATATGCCGCACAAGAAACAGCCAAACCCCAAAATTTGTTATGCAAACTTTTAAAATGCAACATACAACGAGCCATTTCTAAAAGAGTTCTATTCATTCGTTCAGCCACCCCATTTTGTTGAGGAGTATAAGGAACTGTTCTTTGCACCTTAATACCACAATTTTCACAAAATGACTCAAATGCATAATTGCAATATTCACCCCCATTATCTGTCCTTAAACACTTAATTCTTTTTCCACTTTGATTTTCAACTAATGCCTTAAACTTTTGAAAGACTTCAAATACTTCATTTTTCTTTTCCAAAAAATAAACCCATACTCTCCTACTGTAATCATCAATAAAAGTGAGAAGATACCTGGCACCTGAAAGTGAAGGATACCCTGGTTCACATAGATCACTATGAATGAGTTGCAACAGATAATTAGCTCTCCATGCTTTGCCTGAATCAAAAGGATCTCGATGATGTTTGCCTAACACACATCCTTCACACACACCTTCAGAAGCTGAAATTTTTGTTAATCCTCTAACCATATCCATTCTAACCATGTCTTGTAATTTTCTATAATTTATATGTCCAAGTCTAGCATGCCAAAGTTTTGACATATCATCTATCTGAGCAATAAAAGCATGAGAGATTGTGTATTCGTTATCAACAAACCCCACAAATTTAAATAGACTCTCTTTATGATCAACTCTACCAATAGCAATTATATTGCTTGGGTCTTTTCTATCTCTAACAATAACTTGATCAGCAGTGACAACAAACTCATATCCAGCTTGGGCAATTTTATATACTGAAATAAGATTCACCCCTAATCCTTCAACCAGCAAAACATTTTTCAAAGACCCATTTGTTACATTAACAGTCCCTGTTCCTAAAACTGGAAGTCTCATTTTATTGCCAATGGTAATTTCTTGATCTGAATTCTTCCCTTCATTAAAATTAATAAACAAAGATCTATCCCCAGTCATGTGATAAGATGCCCCTGAATCTAAAATCCATTCTTTATTAGAATCTGAAGCAAAATATCCCCCTTTAACACTACTTTCAGGTCTAACAATTACCTCCTTATTTGATTTCTCTTGCCTTTTTAGAGAGATGGCTACGAAGCTATGCCTATCCTTCTTGCCATCCTTGAACCTTTCTTGCTTGGGCTTGTATTGCTGCCTTTCATTGTCCCTCTTCTTTAAACAAAATTTTTCCATGTGATTTTCACCTCCACAATCCCTGCAAATAATCAATTTTTTTGCAACTTGTTTTTCTGTACCATCATTTCTAGAAAAATGGTTAGAACCATCATTATTTTGAAATTTATAATTTCCTTTCTAATTCTTCTTTCCATCATATCTAGAAAATTTACTCTTGGCTGAATATGCATGATTCTTCTTAATATGTCCTTCTTTGATAAGCTGAACCTCTTCATCTAAAACAGACTTACAAAATTGATCAAAAGTTTGCTGGGGGGTATTGGGATTTAGTTGAAGAACCCTTTTCCTTGATTCTTTAAATACCTTGTATGGTTGGGGAAGCTTACTTTCAACCATTGCAATCAATTGAAAATCTTTTTTTGCATATTCAACACCTATTTTTTTCAGTTGGGCATTTAAAAAAGTAACTTTATTGAAATAATCAGTCATTTTTTCAAAATCAGAAGGAGTTAAATTCACCAATTTTTCTTCTATACTAAACATGCTAGCAATATCTGCATCTTTATAATCTTTTTCCAAACTCTCCCACAACTCTATTGGATTATCAATATCAACAAATCTTCTACTGAGATTGGGGCTTAAAGCTTTACCAACTTGTATTTCCATAGCTCCTTTTCTTTTTCACTTTGAGGTTCTCCAATTTCTTTGTTCACTATCCTCCATAGAGCTTTTTCTCTCAGAGCATTCTTGACTGCGATCTTCCAATCTGCAAAACCACTTCCATCAAATATTAGCAACATTTCATTTGTTGAGCTCATGTTAGCCAAAACAAGATCAGTCTTCAAACAAATATCACTCCAGCAATAATGCAGCCCTGCAAACAAATATCACTTCCAACAATCTATATGCCCTGCAGCTGAACCTGAAAAAAAAATCTAGCTGAACCTGGCTCTGATACCATGAAAGAAATAGGCCCAATAAACAACAAAACATAACAGCAAATGAAAACAGGGCAAAACAGAGTTAATAAACTCAGAAAAACATTTATCTAACTTGAATTATATTTCATCCAACCGTCGTATACAATAGCTTTGTTCAATCATATATAATTACAAAAAACTTGAAGCCTAGAAGCTTCCCTCTTTCTAGATTATTCTATATTTTAATTCTAGAAAAGTTGGAATGTTCTATTAGTTTTATGGAAAACTCTAGATAAATCCTAACTTTCTATTGTGGAAAACTCTAAACAAAACTTGCTATTTCCTAGACAATCTTACTTTCCTTAACATACCCAACTGCCCTCACTCATCTATTCCTTCTTCACCCACACTTGGCGAACCATTTCTTTATCTTTCATACCTCATAATTCCCCTGTCAATTTCAGAGGATCTGCTTCTGGGCTGCTCTTGGCAGACATTAACGCCAATTTCTGGTTTGGTTATAATTCTCCAACGCTATGTGTTTGCAATCCTCTTAGCCAAACGTGCTCGACGCTGCCAGAAATGGATTCTGTGAGTAGAATTATGGCCAAGGCAATTTTACCGGCGGGGAAGAAGAGGGACGAATATAGTGTGATGGTGGTGGGCATGAGCAGCACTGATACAGTTTTAGTAGAATCATATAATTCGACGACCAAGTCATGGAAAGTTGCAGGCACCATTCCTGATGTGATTATAAGAAACGAAGACATGTTTTTCTTCAAGGGCTCTTTGTACTGTGTGACTGCCAATGGCGGCATCATGATCTACAATATCGAACAGGGAACTAGCACAGTTATGGCCATGCCCACAGCAGATGCCCACAATCTGTGTACTCGGCTTGTTTGTTGTAAGAATGGTGTGGTTGTGGTTGGGGCAATCGAAGAAAATCACAGTTTGAAAGGCGTAATTATGTGGGAGTTAGTTTTTCACAAGATGGCGAAGGAGGATTATAAGTGGGAAGAGATTGGGAGAATGCCCAATTCTGTGTGTGAGGAATTTAGAAGCAGCTCGAATTCAAATTGGTTTGAATGCGTGTGGGTGGGAGATAAGCTCTGTTTCAGAGCCAACGAGAGCATGGAGATACTTGCGTATGATTTAAGCACAAGGTCTTGGAACTGGTTGACGAAGTTTCCTGCAGATTTGAGATATGTGAGCATGAGATGCCTTCCACTGGAAGTTATGCCGGGTGCTGAATTCTCTGAAGTTTGGTTGTACTGTGCAGTGAATCAAATTGGAATGAATATAATGAGCCCAAACTAAGTGCAGGAAGGAGGTGGACATATATACTTGTGCACAGCAAATCCTTAGGAATTTATATTGTTTATTTTTTAAGAATAAATAGTCCGTCAGTCAATCGAAGATGTAGGTTAAAAATCTGGGGATTGGATTTTCTTTTGATCGTGGGTTGGAGGCCATTGAAGCCTAAAATGAAAAATATATAAAATTTAGACACCTCTATATTTTTGGTTTGAAGGCGGCCATAATTATTTTTATTGCTAAGTTTAATACTTTCAAAGCGCTCGTTCTAGGTTTAATGCCAAGTCTTTGTAAGTCACCTTTGGGATGCTCGTGTATTGATTATTGTTGTTATGGAGTATTAAAAAATGGTAGTAAAGGTGGTTAAGGAGACAGTTAGAGGATCTATTTTTGTGAAGTAAGGGGCCCCATGAAACCCAAAAAAAATGCTACTACATAAATTAGAATCTTTTCCTTCAAAATAGGAGCAGCTACTTTTTAGGTTGTTCATTTTGAGTGGGTGCAACTGGGGTGGGGTTGAAACTTTCTCTACCAGTTTAGGGAGTTTTCTATCAGCTTTTTACATTCCCGCCATTTAATTTAGAGAAAAATTTGGAGGGAATTTTTTCATGTATTAAAAATTTATCATGGAACACTAGCTTTTTAAAAATCTCTGCTAATTTATTTAGCATTAAACTATTGTAACAAAACCTCATGAGACCACCGGCTTCAACAAATTTTGGAGCTTATAATTTTAAGCATACCTGCAACAACAAAATTCATGGATTACCTGCTTTAAAATGCTCCTAAAAAATCTCAACAACACCACTGAGATAATTTAGGAAGCCCCCCTCTATGGGACTGCAACCTAAGAAGTTTTTATTGGACTTTTTTGCTCGTTGTTCTCTTTCCTATAAATAGGAGCCCTGGGATGGAATTAATTATCAACCACTTATTCATTTTGTACTTGCTCATTAGGGGTGGAGCTTGGCTTACATCGCTTGTTCAAGAAATTTTGAGGAGCATGGAGTGGGACATTAAACTTTCATTCAGTTTTAGATTGGTCTCATGGGGATAGCAACAACAGTTGTAGGAGAGGGTCACATCTTGCATGGTTTCTTCCTTAGATGAGAGTGTTGATCTCTATATTAAGGCTTGAAGTCTGATATTGTATTGTAACTAATTTGTTGCTTGAAACACATTGGTTTTAGTTATTTGGAGGTTGATTTTTTTTTAAAGTGTTTTTTCAATGCATAATGTGTTTTTATCTTTTGTGTACATGTTTTTTCATTCATTCTTGTTATATGTGCTTTATGTCAAAATATTGCTAGAATTTATAGATCAATGATATAACTATGACATCTTTTCTTATAAGGTTAATGTGAAAATATTTTGTACTCTGGGTAATGTAAGAGAATGTCTATATTTTCATACATTTGGTATCCATTTAGTATCATAATTTGTCTATGATTTTGGTATTGGTAGTGCAGATTTCCTTTCATATGGTATCAAGCCTAGTTTAGGGTTGAAGGAGATGAAGTCTTCCTTGTGGTATTGATCCTTATTCAAGTGAGAGTTGGTTACAATTGATCTTGTTTTAGGGATAGTTATATAGGGCACTTCTAGAATGTAGGTGTAGAAGATCAATGGAAAAAACTTTGAGCTTTGGAAGCTAATGTTGGAGAATTTTCTTGATTGCGACATGATTGTAGATCATGTTGCTAGCTTCTTTGAATTTTATTCCTACACTATTAAAATTGGTCATACTATGGGCTAGAACTCATGTTGGTGCTTTAGATGATTGTTTGGTTACATCAAGTTTATGGAGTTGGTCATTTGATGATTTGGAAGCTCCTAGAACAACCCTAGATACATGGTCATGTAAAGTGTAGACACCTAAAATTGTCCACTCATCATCTTGTAAGTATTCATCCCCAATCAGGACATCCCTAAACCACTTTCTTCCATAATTAACTGATAAACTATTGTTTCGATAGATAACTATTCAATCCCCTTTTTGAAAATGAATAAATAATATTTTATTATTAAAATCATTATTCATGTACTATTCACTATTCATATGTACACTCATCCATACCTTTTCCTAGCATAGATGATTATTTAATCATTTATCATCCCTCTTCTATAGTCCAACATTAGATAGCTATTCATTTATCTAATATCCATTTTCCCATCCAATGAATTAAATAAATATTTCTATTTATTTAATTCCCTATTTTGTGCACTTTTGATTAAGTTGACTAATCCAGTTAATCAACTTATTCACATGGTTGTGCATCCCTAACCATGCATAAATCCATTCAAATCCCTCAAATCCTCAAAAGTGTACAAAAGCATGGGATTTTTTACATGACCACATGGACCTCTTACAAAGGCATGGGCAAGTCCTTCACACAAAAGGTCCTTTTGTCCTCCTTTGATTCTATCCATCTACTTTATACAAGACCATCCTCCACCCTTGATTTCCTCTCAATCCAAGGACAACCCTTATCCTCCAATCTAATCTTGCCACTTGGCAAGCTCTCAGGTAAATTTTGGTGACTTTGTCAACCATGGTTTCCCCCAAAAATAATTAATGAGGAAGTGTAGGGGAGGCAGAGCCCCTCTTCCGAAGCCCAGAGGCAGAGCCCATGGTAGGGGTCTAGGGGTAATGCCTCCAGTGGGGGTTGTTGGGGCCAGCGCCCCTGAAGAAAAAATGCCCTATATTTAATAACAACATTAGTAGTTAGTTTGTTATTGGCTAACATGGAAAACTGACATTAGACAACTGCCAAAGAGGCTTGATAAATAAGTGGTTGGAGAATGTGAAAGGTCATGGGATGAGAATGAGAATCGACATTTACTCCTAAAAGAGCTTACATTGCAAGTGTGTTGTAATCATCTTTTGATATGATAATACATTGTGCAGGTTTTGGAGGGTGGGTTTTTTCACCCAAAAGGGTTTTCCCCACGTATATCTTGTGTTGTGAGTTTTGTATTTGCATTTGGATGTTGTTATTACCTTTATGTTAATGTGCATCTTAATATGTAACTGTAAAAGTTAAAATTTGCATCAATCTGTCCTTAATAGATCAGTTTAGGAAGCGTTTCTGCATACCTTGCTTCCTTTTCATTAAGGACATGAATTATGTCTTAATGAGATGCTCTAAATTTGTTCATAGTCTAGTGTGAGATTTTGTGTAGATATATAGTTGGTTATGATAGATTATATTTTACATTGAAGATGCTAACCATGATGCCATGGAAAGCTTATGTGCAAATTTTAGCATGACATGGCTATGTTTGTGAGTCCGTCACAAGGATATCATAATGCTATGAGTAGCTTTGGAACACTCTTGGTGGGAATTTTGGAAATAATATGAATCTATTAGTTTGATAGATGGTCTTTTGGTATTTAGTGTTGGGATTATGTGTCATACACTATGCATATTCTAATGTTCAATTTATTTATTTATTTTGTGTTCTCATGGAATATGGTGTTTCACTTGAGGTGCCACTTCATGCCACATGTTTGTTGTATTATGATGTGTGTAAGAGATTGAAAAGGGGCTACAAAGTGTACCATGCAAATTGACCAACTTGTGACATGTAGTAATGACACATCATAAAGCATCTTTGTAATGGAGGAATAAGTTAATTATGGATCACTTAAGTTTTGTGGGTCAAATATTCTTTGAGAGTTGCATTCTTTTTTAGGCATGTTGTAGCATCCACCAAGGAAAAACAAGAAGTAACTAAGTTTTTCACAACGGTAATTTTTTTTTTACTAGGCAATCACATTGCAAAAGTTACTCATCTATAAACCAATACAACATTTTCCATATAATCAAACACATGATCTCAATATCATAAAACTGAAAGAAATGATATACTTTAAACATTTTGTTTTCTAACAAATGAAATTTTCTTGAAACAACATAAATTGGAAACATACCATTAACATGCATCCCGATTGTCGATCCATCTCATTCAAGACTCGGCATTCCTCGGTATTTGGAAAAGAAAGTATCTTCAAGGAGCTTAACCTCCAACCACAGACTGTCGGTCTCCCGCACTCCTTCCTAACCGGAAGTGGTCCTACCCTACTCAAGAGGATAGACTTAGGATAACCATCGGCATTTGCCATCTGAGCTCTGGTGTTGTAACCTATGTGTCTTGTTATCGTACAGATCCCTAGATACCCTCTAGTCATGCATGACACTCCACAAGAAATGCCATCCAGTTACGGTGAACGTTCGATGCACTTGAGGATAGTACATCACCTTGGCCAAAGGATTTGTTTTTAATTAGCGTTCTAAGAACGCATGAACTTGGTTCACCCACCCTACTCGACTTGAACTGGTCGAAATCCTACAGTTTCCTATTTGTGTTATTTTTAACTATTTGACGACCTTGATGACCTCAAGGGTTTAGGATATCCTCCTACAATAGCGCATGGCGCAACTTTACTCTTATCTCAAGTTCAGAGTTTCATAATCCATTTTCATGTAATAACATTTCTTTAAGCGCCCACTCCTAAGTGGTTTCCTATTTGTTTACTTGCTTCCCATGTTTACACAACATACTCAAAATATTTAAAGCCATTTCCATTACTCCAAAATTCGAGGATTCTAGACTCATATGGTCTACAAGATAAAATGATTCTAGCACCGTCGCATGCAACGTAATTTCAACTCACATGCGGGTTTTCAATTCAAATGGTTCATTTCAGAACATGACGGTTTCCTAATCGTTACCAAACTTTATCCTCCTACTTCTCTTTCCGTGCCATTAGTTTCACATGGTTCAATCAAGATGAAAGTCATAAATAAAATATAAATGATTATGGAATCTTCTTGTGTCAATAAAGATGACCAACGCATGGTCGACCTTTAGTTAAAGATGTATGATGGTTAAGACATCAGCTATTCACAGCTGCATTATCCAGCTATGAACACTCTAATTTTACATCAAGACGTGCTAAAAACTGTGGTTTTTGACTCCTACGCAACATGCACGCGGAGCAACATGTTTACTCGCTGTGGAGTTATTGTTCAAGGAAGGTATATTGCATCTTGCATCAAAATAAGTTCGTTCCTAAACGGATATGTGTTAGAGAACTGCGTTCCTTTAATACACCGCTTAATTTATGGCAAACAAAGCTACAATTTCTGAGTTTATGAATTCAAGAAAATAGTATACTACTTTTTCTGAGTTTTTAAATTGCAAACACAGTGATGAGACAGCAATACTTCTTATTCTGAGTCTTCAAATCTCAAACACAGTATTGAGACAGCAATACTTCTTATTCTGAGTCTTCAAATCTCAAACACAACAATGATACTATTACGTGGATTGACTGCATACAGATATCATACTAGATTTACGTTGTCGTACATTTCTCTTCGTTATAAACGTATTGATCTTTTGCAAAATGAGCCTTACTGACATATCTAAACTGAGAAAAGTATTGAAGGAAATAAACCTGATGATAAAATCGGAGGTTGCTGTGGCAATTCCACTTCTCCTCTGCTTTTCTTCGAAGCTATCTCTCTGAACTCCTTCTGAAATAATGACAGTCCACTCTAAACCAAAACTCTCTTCCCACTACTCGACTCTCCCCGCATGCTCTTTCACTGTCGTTTTTCTTTCTTTCTTTACAATGCCCACGGCTCTATTTTCCGTCTCTCTCTCTCTATTCTTTCTCACCGTCCAGTCCCCGTTTTACTCCTCTAAACACCACCTCCTATCCGCGGTAATGGCCTTCTCTCCCCGTTCTTTTACTGCTGACTCCCTTTCTCTCCACCACGACCACTAACTCCTCTCCGGTGATCGTCTCTAACAACAATAACCGCCCTGTCATAAACTTTCTTCCCGCATGTTCTTCCTATCCGTTGGCATCTCCTCAATGATGGCTCCTTCCTCTTTCTCCACAGTTCTTTTCTCCATTTCTCCCTCAGCGACGGCTACATCCTTCCTCTTACACCTTGCGAAGGGAATCTTCATTAAACTCTTCATTCACGTTCTCCCCTTCACTCCTACTGCCCACGAAGGAAGTTAAAACAACTTTCAACCACCTTCCTTGGATCTCTCTACTTCTAAAACTACCTCGACTTCTCCTTACCTCCGCAATTCCATCTCCCTTCGCACAACAGCCACCAAAAACCCTCCTATGCCGCGGTAATGGAGTATCTCATTTAATATCGGTTACGCTCCTTCACCAAAAGCAAACTGCCTTCCTCTCACGTTTGGTAAAAAGAATCTCTCCAAAGAGTGCTCGGTTGACATATTTAAATCATATGGGTCAACACAATTGATTTTAAACCCGACTTCCATTTATCACGACTAATCAAAAAGGTGGTGGTTCTTATGGCAACGTGGCTTACTAGAAGACAAAACAACTCCGCCTCCACTCGAATACCAAGTTATCTAATTCAATCCAAAAGCCACCATAAGATGTATTATGGAGTTAAGCTCGGCTTGGCGGTGGTCTAGGAAATGACTAAAGCATCGTTTTGGTCGACAAGGGACAAGAGGCAAAGACCAACTTACTAAAAAAAAACTCAAAGTTAGATTGACAACTACTCGCGGTCAAAGACAGAAGAACGACGACCAAATGAATTATTTCACGCTAAGGCTACAAATCGACATTCGTTGATCTACAAGAATAGAATAACTTCACAATACAAGTTTGACGCATTTTACGACAATCACGATGGATTGGTCGTAATGCGAACGAGTTCTTACGACGATAGACGCACAAAGCTGACTTCTCGCATCTTTCGACTACGAGACAAGATTTACAATTTCACCCCAAGATGGTTCAATAAACACTTATAAACGAAAATACTAAACGTCTAAATAAGTCGACTTGCTATGATGGACTTACAACGACGTCGATGACTCCAAGATTCTACATGACGTCGACATCTAGTTAACTAACCCAACCGACAAACAAGACTAACTGGTTGGTTCCAAGGTTTATCTACCTGTTTAGCGACCTCAGAAACAAACACCCATGGTTAATTTCCAGAGTCTATACTCTCTCTCGAAGGTACTTTCTCTTCCCGTCGAACACGGTCCACCTGTTCCTGCATCGACAAACTCACATACCATTTTGTGGTCAAAGCACCTATGTTCAAATCAAAACATAATATATCCAAACATCGTTGCATTTATTATAAAGACATTTAGTCTACAATATCACCTTGATCGTAATCATTAGATTCCACAATTCAATATATCAACTTTGTAAGATAAATCGTCAATTCCCATGTCATTCACAACATATTAAATTACTAAAATTCGCAAGAAAGTAAATAGCATATTTGTTTTCAAAAAAGAGGGATGTGACACATGTGGACTTATCATTGAGGATGACATTGGAGTTTGTGCCATGCATTTTGGGTGCCATGTTCATCCATGGTTTCTTAAAATTATTTATGGTTTATGGTTGGACTTTCTCTATATATTGGATGGTTGGGATGAAGATTGTAGTACTTGTATTTGCAAGAATGTTAAATGTTGTCAGAATCTCCCCAAACATAGTTGATTCTTGTAAAAAAGAGTGGATACTCTGAAGATTGTATTGTAACCATGTTGTTGTGATTACTGCATAACACATTAAGGCTCCTTTGTTACTGGGTTGTTTCTCGAAAGGATTTTTCCAGAGTATATATTGTATCAATTGTATTGCATGTCTTTGCATGCTATTGCATGTGTGGCATTTCATTCTAAAATTATGTTATCTTAAGTTATTTATCTCTACTCTTCTGATAGATTAAGTGGGAAGTTTTATTTGACTTCCTTTCATTTGGTATTAGAGCTTGATAAACACATAAGATCCTAGATTGGGGAAAAGAATTTTTTTCTATTAATCTTAGTTTCAGTGGGAGTTGTGCATCAGAGAAATCATGTTTCAAGAAATATGGTGAGCACAAAATGGTTGGAGATAGATTCAATGGCATGAATTTTGATATGTGGAAGTTTAAAATGGATAGTATATTCAATTGAGATCTCTAGGTTGCAATATCTAGAAACAATCCTATGTCTATGAGGAATGAAGACTAGGTAGTGTTGGATTAGAAAGTTAGATACATGATTATGATTTGTTTGCGAAATCTAGGAGCTTAGGGAAACCACCATGGAGAGCCTCTTGAAGAATCTTGGTAGCTTGTACCACACTAAATCCTTATTAAATCATCTTTTCCTATATATAAGAAGCTATATTATTTTTAGGATGAGTGATGGTGACTTGTTATAGAGCACTGAAATACATTTAACATCATTGTGATCTAGTTACAATCCATAGGCATGTAAATGGATAATGAGGATTAGTATATTACTTTATTGTGTTCTTTGCCAAACTCATGGGACAACTTGGTGATGAAAACTAGTAGTACTACCACTTAGGTTATGCTTGAAGAAGTGGTGGGTGCTCTACTCTTAGAGGAGTTGAGACAATTGTTTTTGGATTCCATCCAAGATGCATTAGTGGTTTGAGGTACATTGAAAGAGAAAGGCAAGGTGATGAACAATAAGGAAGACAAAAGATCCATATCTAAGGGGAGGTCATTGGTGGATTTCACTATAGGAAGAAACTTCTTTCAATCTACTAAGCAAAGAAATGAATTAGCTATTTGAAGAAGTTTGTTCTTTTAATTATCTATGATTGTCTAAAATATTGTGTATACATTTAATTTCTTGTAAAACTCAATTTTCTAAAGATGAAAAATAATTTTCAAAAAAGTATTTGATTTCTTATGCTTTTCAAGAAACTTTTTTTTATAAAATATTATGTTTTGTTGTATTTAATAAATTGATTATATTTAGTTAATTTTTTTTAAAAGAAAGAGGGGGTAAAAATTTATTGATTAGCATAGAAAGAATACAAAGCAAAAGGCCCCAGGCCCACAAAGAACCAACCAGAGTTCCACTAGGAACCCCAAGAAAAGCACCTACCTATTTCTGTCCTCAATAATTAACTTTTCTAAAACCAGAGTATACTCTGGTGACAGAAGATCTCAATCCATGACATCCCATCTCTCCAGGCATTCTGAGGCCCACTTGGCCAAACAATCCTTCACTCTATTCCACTCATGAGGAATATGGCGAAAGGAAACATACTCCAAAGAGCAACAAAGCTCCAATATCTGCTTAACCACAATGGCCAACTGCCAATTAGCTCCTTCCACCCTCTGCTCCAACAGCATATCTACCACAATATGTGAATCAGATTCACATATCATTTTTTCCAACCAAGGGAACAAGCCTTTTCAACAGCACTAAGAATAGCAAGGGCTTCCATAAAATTGTTAGTATGGAACCCTTTATAAGTGGAGAAGAAAAACAAATCCCCCGCACTATTTCTACCAATACCCCCAATCCCTACATGTCCAAGATTCCCTCTAGAAGACAGTTCAGTATTAACCTTCAGAATTCCTTGGGGGAGGAGGGGATTATATTTAGTTAATTACATGTATTGAATCAATTAAATTATTTAAGTGTATTGAATCAATTAAATTTATTTAATCGATTTGATTTATTTAGTTGACTATTTTTTAATTAGTTAAGTATTTTCTTTTCATTTAATTCAAAAGAAAATATAGAAAGAAAGGAAACAATAGTTGCAAATCAATATGCTATTTGAAGAAATTTGTTAATTTATTGTGGAAAGATTAGTTGTTCTTTTAATATCTATGATTGTTTACAAGATTATTTATATATTTAATTTCCTATAAATTTCTATTTTCAAAGGAAGAAAAATAGATTTTTAAAAAAAGTATTTGATTTCCTATGCTTTTCAAGAAAATCTTGTTTTTAGAAAAGATTAGGTTTTGTTGTATTTAATGAATTGATTCTATTTAGTTAATTATATGCATTGAATCAATTAAATTTATTTAATAGATTTGATATATTTAGTTGACTATTTTTAATTAGTTAAATATTTTATTTTCATTTAATTCAAGAGAAAATACAAAAAGAAATGAAACAATAGTTGCATTTTTTGCATGCTTGTTGTTGATTCAGGCTTGTGGTTGGTCTTCATTGTCTCATATTTCTTGGTTTGTACTTAAGGGTTAGGGCCCTTTCAAAAACCCTTCTTTTACCCTTTCTCAATTTTATTAATGTTATTTGTTGACTTTAGTTTATTCCTTTTAGATTAATTAATTCATTTTAAACACAAAAATAATTATAAAAATGACATAAAACTAGAAACTGAATAAAATATATATTCTAAATAACAAGGCTTCCAACTATCATATATTTACAAACAGTTATACTCAAACACAAAATAAATAAACAACTCACACAAAGATACAATCTAAACTCACTAATAAATAGGATTTCATCATCTATGTGTTAATAATTAAGAAGAAAGAAAGATCTAAAATATGAAGAGGCATTCGTAGGAGTATAATAATCATCATGTAATAACTCCTCGCTAAGGATCATAATATCATGATGTGATGAAGGGAAAGATAATGAAACATGGATAGTGCTAACATGAGAAGCTAATGAAATGTCATCAATATGTATGCCATCTTCATGAGAGGCATCACAATATGAAAGAGCACCATGAATCTCTATAGGGTTCACATGAGGTGTGGAATAATGATCATCATGCAACACATCATCATGTATAAAAGAAGGTCTAGGATATCAAAAGAATATCACTCTATGGATAGAATTATCATGACATATATGGAAGGAATATCATCACAAGGTGCAATAATGTCATGTGATATAGGTGCACCTTCATCACATCATATATCATCAAAAACAATAGAAGGTCTATGTGCATCATAAGTATCCTCTTAAATAGGAGTGTCATGTATAGGAATATCACTAGTGATAGAATAAAATCCATCGTCATTAGGTGTGTACTCATCATTAATACATTCCATATGATCATTGTTAGATTCATTGATAAATCTAGTATAAGTATATCCAATAAGCATGGATAACTATTAATAACTCTATGAAGAAATGAAAATATGATACATGATAGAACAAACCCTGCATAGAAAACACATCCTTATTCTTATTAAATGTGTCTTAAGTATAGAAAGGATCTAGGGGGATTTTGTGTAACAAAGATAGGAATTTATCAAAATAGAAAATGTATGGATCAATATCATTCAATGAACAAGATCTAAGAGGATCTATAGTGTAGAATAGCCTAGGGCTGGAAGGTGGGATAAAAGATAAATTATAATGTATACTTAAACCCTAATAAAAAGATATAAGCATGTGAAGAAAAAACCCTAAAAATATAAAAATAGATGTCTAAAAACCCTAATAAATATGAGAAACTCTATGAGGATAATAGGTCGTGTAAGATCATATCAGTCCACCAAAATATAAAGGGAAAAAAACAATATCTAGAGTTTAGTCTAGGTTAATCTAATGGAATGCATTGATCCCATATTGATCCAGGAGCACTTGGGTGGCATCTACATGGTCAAATCTGGAAAATATAAAAAAAAAATGGTATTTTCTATGTTTCAGTAATCTACATTTTTGGAGCCCTTCAAAGCAGAATTAGCCTCAGGGAATTTAACCAGTTACTTAGGAAGGGTGTTGAAGGCTTCCTTCCAGTAAACTCAAACTAGTTCTCTTGGAGATCTTTCCAATGCATCTAGCTAGTTTAGTTTTTTTCCCAATAGGCTAGGAGTTATGACCCCACCAAATTTGGGTACCAAAATTAAATAGTTTTCTAGTATATTTTAATTTTGTAACTAACTTTGTCCCCATCTAGCTGTCCATTTCAACTTCCAAGGAGGAAAAAGGTGTGGTGACCTTTAATTTCTTTTGGAAAATGTATAAATGGGCTCAATTCGAAGCTAATGGGTAGAGTTGGAAGCATGCATCTCTTCCACCGAGTTTTCTAAATTGTATGAACTCTCTATATTTTGAGTGAAAACTATTTCACATATTGTTTGGTGTGTGTTTTTACAGTACCACTAGTCCCTCATTAGGTATTTCCCTTAAAATTCCCATACTAATCTTGATTAGTGATATCGAAGCTTGTTTTCTCTTGTACATGTCATATTGCACATGGTTAGGATATCAAAATATTGGATTAACATAAGAGATCCACAAGATTACCTTCCTTTGAGATGCACACAATCGTAGATGGATGAAGAATGGGGTGGCTCATTAGATCCCTTCAAGGTGTTGGTTGAAGATGCCTTGAAAAGACAATGTGAGGAGATGATGAACCATTTTAGTAAGTTCTATTCTAGCAAAATTGAGATAATTTACAACCAAGCACAATGGGAAGACCATTCAGTGGTCACACCCATTTCAAGGAATAGGTAAAATTTGACATCTCAACATTTGAAGGAAAAATTGATGCTAATGATATTTGATGATTGGATGTCAAAATTAGATAAATACTTTTCCATAAATTATCATATCCCAAAATTTTGAAACTATTACAGGAAACACAGTAATACTTGTGTAAATGTGTGTGTGTGTGTGTGTGTGTGTATATATATATATATATATATATATATATATATATATATATATATATATAGTGTGACTCAAGATGGTAATATAACTAGTAATTTGATTGTTATCATGTGCATGATGGCCTTTTATTTAAGTTAAATGTTAACATTATTGTAAAAATTAATAAATTGAAATGATTGTTATTAGAATTATTAGAAAAAGACTAACTGTTTGTTATGTTCTGTGAGTGCAATAGGACCGAAGACAACCCTCTCACTAGAAGGGACAATATCATTGGGAAGAGGAGCCTAGCAGACCAATGGCTGAGTTGTATGATACTTGATACACACGTAGTCACATTTAGATTAATTGCATTAATTTGCATGAAATATTGTGTTTGCAAAGCATCCTTTGACTACAATAGAAATAATTATGTTATAAAGAAATGATTAAATTATTCATAATTTTATTTTCTAAGAGGAAAATATATATCATATTTTAACGAAGACTTTTAGTTACTTCTTTTAATAGTTTAAAAAAATATTAATATTATTCCTCTTTCATAAAAGGAACATGCAATTATAAAATGTTAATTAAAGGAGGCAAGATTTTTTTTATTTATTAAATCCCTATTGTATTAAATTGATTGAGGTTTTAAATATTATTCAAGAATGGATAATAATATGGGAGGTGGATGGAAGAAAACAAGATAGTTGCCAATGGAAATGAATAAAATTTGTTTGTTTTGAAAAGACTAAAACTTGCAACTGGCAGAGATAGAAGGGATTGAAATTCGCAGAAGGAATGTTTGGGGTTTTTTGTTTTTTTATTTTCACAGAAGAACAAAGAAAAGAGAGGAAGGAATAATACAAAGGTATTGGGATAAAAATTGAATAATTACTTCAGATTGCAATTATGTAATTTGATATTTTTTTCCTCTGCAAGTGTGAGAGTTATTAAGATTTAAGAAATGAAATTTACCCAATAGAAGATTGTTTATTTTTATTTTTAGAAATAAAACCTAGGTAGAGCCATAGTAGTAAACATAGTTCAGTTCAAAAAAATTTGCATTAAAACCCACAATTGGGTAAATTTATGAAATCCCATTGCTATACTGTGTCATTCAAGTATTCACTTAAAAATTTAGAGTTTTCCTTTGCATATGGTGATATGCACTTAGAAATTTAGACTCTTCATTTGCATATGGTGATATGCATTTGTTCAATTGAGCACTCAATTAAATTTAAAACAAATTTTAGACTCTTGATTTATACCAGTTAGCTAGAACACAAAACAAAAACAATTATTTTTCATTTACCTAGTTTAAATATAAACTCTAAATTTCTGGCTGAATGCTTGAAAGGAAAGGCAAAATTTTTAGTATTAATTAAATACCTTATGGTATAAGTTTTGTTGAAATATAATAATTTGTGGTATGCTATGGGGGCAGCTAGGTCATTTTTCCAGCCAACAATTTACAAGTTGAAATTTATTTCTTTTAGCCATGAAGCTAGATGCCCAGTCTTGGGCATGGTTTCTAAGTGCTTAAATTTTGAAAAGCTCTTAATAAGAGCTAGGCTGTCATAAAGAGGATGGGGAATCTTGGAAAGTAATTAGAATGCCAATAAATCTAAAAATTTCCCCATGATCAATACATTTCCAACCATAGGCGTCAAGCCAAGTAGGCTTAACAAAGAAGGATTGCTTGTAGCATTGAGTTTTCTACCAATGTGACTACTTGAACCAAAGGCCAAGTTGCAAAACAAATCCAAACATTGCAATGCTTTATTGGTATTATTTTCATCTTCTACAAGTGTAAGAAGAGAGTCATTTGAAAAGTGTCCATTCACCAACTAAGATGTGGAATTTGGTAAAGAAAAGACTTTGACCAAATTCTAGGAAACAACACTAGCCAAAAGATATCCAAAGCCTTCAACAAGAAGCATAAAATGGACAAGATCCAGAGGAAAACCTTGACGGATTGATTAAATATCCCAAAAGAACTAGATTGGTGGGCATTGATGGTGAGGCAAGCAAAGGCATCAAAAAAGAGCATTTTGATTGAGCACATAAGTTGAGGCTAGCACCTAAAGACTGAAGCATAGCAAGAATACATGGCCCCTCAATGTGATCACAGACCTTTCCAAAATCAATCTAAAAGAAAATAGGTTGGTGGTGTGAGCACTGGGCCCATTCCATACCTTCCAAACAATAATGATATTGTTAAGAATATACGTAGATTTTATAAAACTAGTATGTTTAGGACACACAATTTGAGGGAGAAGATGGTGCTACTTTAGAGAAAGGGCCTTGACAATAGTTGTATAGGAGACATTGAGCAAGGTAATTGGACTCCAATTCTAGATGTCTTTTAGATCTCTTGAATTAGGTATGAATTTAATATTTCCTTTTGTTAATAAGATTTCCTAAAGAATCATGATGAAAGTCTTCAATATAGACTTTATGAAGATCCTCTCTAACATATTCCTAGAGAGCTTTATAAAATTCATAAGGAAATCCATCAAACCAAGAGCCTTATCATTAGCCATGGAAAAGGTAGCTTCACAAAGATTAGAAATGGTTAGAATTTGGTAACAAAAACTCACTGAGAAGGGGAAATCTAGTAAGGGACAACCCTGAGGTAATGTTGCAAAGCATTATCTCATTTAGGAGAATTCTCGTGAGTTGTGAAAACTTGCTCATAATGATGAATGCAATCTTGGAGAATATTAGGGATTTTAATTAAGATCTATTGTCCTCCTTTAATTATTTTAATGGATTGAGAAGTGTGATGAAAACATAAATCTTGGAAAAAATCTTTAGTCTTTGTCACCAACTTTGAGCTAATGAAGTTGAGATTTAATTTGGGCTCCTCTAGATGTGTGGTTATCAACAATTTACTGTAGTTGGTGAAGCTTAGAAACTCACAGCCATAAGGTAGGAGCAAAGTGTTGAGATTTTGAGGTAGTAGTTGCATGGCAAAGATCTGAGGTGGTTGGATCATAGGAGTAGTAGTAAAACTACACCAACTGGTAGCCATAAATGCAAAGGAAGCTAGATGTGTGTTTAAGACCACAATTCCACCAATCAATCCAACTTGTTTTTTAAGTAGGCCAAAGTTCAAAATTCCAAACACATTGGATGTGGGATAATGAGTCAATAAGAATGTGTTTTAAAAAAATTGTTTCTTTCTTGCCTTGGGCTTAGCAAACTATTAGTCAATATGAAACTGTATATAGAAATGATCGAAAATGGAAACACCTGGTAAGGGCTCAATAGGCAAAGGAAACCAACTAGTAAAAGAAAAAATATTGCATTGAAATCACAATACAATCAATAATAATAATAATAATAATAATAACTTTGTAAATAGACATAACATTCAGGGTAAATGCAAGAAGTTGTGTCCACTTAAGGTGGAAGTTTCGGAGTTAGAAAAAAATCCAAAATCAGGGAACCAAAAACGGGATCCTGTTTATAGAAAACGCGATCCCGTTTTGCTTCGGGATCCTGAGCCTAGAACCAAAAACGCGATCCCATTTTTTTCCGGGATCCCGAACCTAGAAGCCAGAAATGGGATCCTGTTTCAAAACACGGGATCCCGTTATAAACGGGATCCCATTTTATATAACGGGATCACGTTATATATAACGGGATCCCGTTTTATAAAACGGGATCCCGTTGTATAAAACGGGATCCCGTTTTTAAAAAGTATTAAATTTTAAAAAAAATGGCAGAGACCCCATTTTCAACAGCGACAGGCGACAGGCGAAAACGGGATCCCGAGTTTAGAGACCATCCAACCACCAGGTAAGTGGATTTTTCCACTTCTACAAATTACCCATGAATTGTTTTAAGCTTCCCTTGTTTGTTTTGATGTAAAATACAATCAAAATTTAAATTTTGAATTCTTATTTAGGGTTTAGGGTTTATGAAATCAGTAGTTGATTTTTGATAGTTTAGATGTAAAATACAATTGAACTTTTGAAAGATTGTATCATATAAAAGGTTCGAATTTGAACAAACTATCAAAATTATGTTTAAAATTGAGAATTGAATAGATATATTTAGACATTTTAGCTGTAAAATACAATTTGAAAATTTGAAAATACTGTATCATATGAAATGAGAGATTTTGAACAAATTGTCAAAATTTGAGTTCATTTTGAGTGTTGAATAGCTGTATTTAAACATTTTAGCTGTAAAATACAATTGAAATTTTGAAAATACTGTATCATATGAAAGGAGAGATTTTGAACAAACTGTCAAAATTTGAGTTCAATTTGAGTATTGAATAGCTATATTTAAACATTTTAGCTGGAAAATGCAATTGAAATTTTGAAACGATTGTATCATATGAAAGGAGAGATTTTGAACAAACTGTCAAAAATTATATAGCATTGGGATGATATATATATTTGGTTTTTATAAAATTTACTTATAACAATGTATGTCATTGTATTTTAAAGGCATTATTGAATAGCTAACTATCATGTAAAAAAATTACAACAAACCATAATAAAACCAATTTATCACATCCAAAATGATGAAGCCATCATGAAACTTATGAAGTGTCAAGACCACATCCCCATTGTAATCATAAGAAAGACTTTTCCACCATACTTAACACCTACATATATGCTTATTTTGGAGAGAAAGAAAGAACCCTTTAGTCCTGAGGCACCCTACTCTAGGCAGAATAGCAACAATCTATATAAGAAGAAACTTGTGATCGATTAAAATGATACAATAAAAATGGACACTTCCCAAGAGCTCCTCAATTTGACAAACTTCACCTTCCATTAGATACCACTTAGATACAAGACATGACTCCCCTCTCCTTGTTGAGGACATGCTATAAACATCAACCTATGAATAGAAGCTTGGACCCTAAACTCTCTAAGATAGTAGCTCCACTGGACCTTGACATCAATTAAGGCATATATAACCATGTCACCATGTTAAATATTACATTGATTTCTTCATGTGGTCTTATGGTGATCTATGCCTTGAGACTCCATCTTTAAAGTCATGCATCATCTTGTGGTTCACCTCAATGCCAAACCTATTCAATAAAAGCTACACAAAATGCACCCCCAAGTAGCCCTCGTGGTCATAGAAGAATTGTATAAACTCTTGGATGTCCAGGGTTCATTCAGACTATTACTTATCCTAAATGGGTAGATCTAATGTGGTCTTAGTTAACAAGAAAACTAAGGGAATTCATGTTTGCACTAACTTTTGAGACATCAAAAAAGGATCTACCCCAACTTAGATAACTTTTCTCTACCAAACATTGATATGGTCATGGATCTTGTGCATAGCCATATATATATAATTTTATCATTAATCTGGATATAATATGGACCAAGTTGAAACATTTGAGTTAGACATGGAGACACCTAGATTATGGAGCTCGGTCTATGTAAGAAAACACGTCCTATAGACTCAACACAAACTTATCCCTCAACCCTCTAAATTGTGACTTACATCATTTGATTACCCTGGAACACACTATAGACAACTCTAAATATATTTGGCAAAATATATTTTCTCCTAACAGAAACTTGTATATGTAGAAGTATCTACTACTACATTAGATTTGATATACTTCTTAAAAGGAAAGAGTTGGGACTAACAACTAAATAGAAAACAATAACTAGTTTTGCATTTTCTAGGAAATAGGAAACAAAATTGAGCTAGAACCATCTTGACTAATTTATCTATTTCTAGCTAGATTAAACCCTAATTCTATATGTAATTCCAACCCTAACCCTAACACTAATTCTAACCCTAATCGTAACCCTAATTCTATATGCAATTCAAACCCTAACCCTTATTATAACCCTAATCATAACCCTAACCCTAACTCTACTTGTAATTGTAATTGTAAGTGTAACTCTAACTCTAGCCCTAACCCCAACCCTAATGAGCTACTTGTAATTGTAATTGTAACCCTAACTCTAGCCGTAACCCAAACCATAATTGTAGCTCTAATACTTACCCTAATTTAGCAACCCTTGAATTCTAATTCTAACCCTAACCTCAATTCTAACCCTAAGCCTGATCCTAATTGAAACCCTAACCCTAACTTTAATTAATCACGAGTCATGCCACTTGATATAAAAATAATACAAGCAATTTATCAATATATCTGAATCAAAACATGTATTTTAATTTATATAAAACTATCTAGATATACACAATTTGTACCTGTATTTACAAGTGCCTCTCAAGTTTTTGTTTCAAAGTATTTGATGAATTTGTGATGATGGCCTGAGGATATAAAAGGATAAATTAAATCAATTTCAACTAATAACGCACAAGAAATATCAAAACATGTATTTAATACATATTTAAAACAACAATATAAATCTATTTAACTATATTTACCTGTATTTACTTATTCCATTGTACCATCTCCATCCTCTCTTTTTTCCAACGCATCGATGATTATCTCATGGTCTTCCATAGAAATGTTCCATAGCTCTTTATTTGTAGGTATTCCGCGATACCTCTCCAGTTTTATATTTGTTGCCAACACCAAATGTGAGTAGTGTATAATCTTCTTATGTGTTTCATAATCTTCGAATGCAGGTAAACCATTCTTCCTTATTAGGTATTTCCGTAGCCAAGTGCCAACAACCACCACCGAACCTATTGGATAATGATAGGCATCATCAAAGAAATACTTAAAATTTGCTTAAGGGGATCAAAGAAGTTCTTAAAATATGCTTAAGGGGATCAAAGACTTGTTATCAAAATTTGCTTAAGGGGATGTCTTAAGGGGATCACCAAACCTGTTGGATAAGGAAAGCCATCATCATCTTCTCGAGGTGCTGTTAACTTATGTTTAGTCTCCACACAACGAGCCAACCAATATTCAGTTTCCTCTTCATTATTCTTTGGTGCAACAACAGCATACACATGTCTTGCAAAACAAATTTTGATTCAATAACTTGCACATGTCCATAAAATTTGACTAATCAACATACATGCATTCATATGTACACATAAATAAATAAAAGCACTACAAATTAGTAATCAAAGTGAAATAAAATAAAATGATTTGAATTAAATTACCTTCTTGTACAAGGTCTGAAACACGGTCATAATCGTCTGATACAAACAGTTGATCATTGTCTTCAATTGTTGTTTCACTTTGATTGTGTGCTTGTGCAAGTGTCAATGGTCTTTGTTTCCACTCTTCAACCCATTCTGTATTCTCACATGCTTCCCAATCTCCTGAAATACAAAACTGACAAAAACATGCAAGCTCCCTTGTCCAGATAGTCCATGTACTTGCATTCGAACTCCTAAATGAATGCCATTTAGTAGATCCACTGATTGTCTGGCATTCAAGTCTAGGTAGAATATTTTCTTCTTCAACCAACCAAAAAAATTGACGAACTGTAGAGTACTCGCTTGATCCAGGTGTACATAATCTTGTATTGCACCAATCTACAATCCCACTTGCATCTTTAAATTTTACTGCATCCTCAAATTTTAATTGTTGTCTAGCAATAATTCTTTTAACACACGCACCAGCTCCATCATGTTCTCCTTTACCATTTCCAGCCTCAAAAAAATTCCACATATGTTGGACATTATTCTCCTTGTGAACCCTACATAACCAATAGAACATTCGAGCATTCTTGAACTGCCCCGTACAATTATCTGACCATATAAGATGTTCAGTCATCTGGATTCCTCTTTCTCTTAAATTTGTATAAAATATATTGAAACAATATCGAACAAACTCTGACGAGTGTAACCGGTTGTCACTCAAATAGAAATGATACTCCCTCAAAACTTTTCTATCATTCTCTATGCTATCATCTACATGTCTATAAACAATATGAACAAACATAGCAACCTGCACTGAATTGTAATATTGTGATTGAATTTCCTCTTGTGGAGCTAAAGTATAGTTTTCCACAAAATCAACCACTGATAGTATAGTACCAACTGGAAATGTGTTTCTATATTCACGAAATTGTCCATCAAGCCATCAAGCTTGTTGAGAGTGCTTGACATATTTTGGTACAATTTTACTTATAAATTCTAATATGAATGCATGCACACTAACCTTTTCTGTAATTAAATCACAACGCTTTCCAAATTTTCCATTTTTTAAAGAATATTCAACATTCTTAAATCTTTTAACATCCACTAATTGTTGTCCAAAATCATTTTCAACACTTTCATGCATACAAACTCTTAACAAAGAAAGATTGCCACAACTAGTGCATTGTCCAGAAATCATGAACTTAAATAAAAACCTTTTTCATTAGATCTTTCATAGAACAAACTTGATATAAACTCTTTTATTGCTTCAATTGGCATATTAATATCACATTCCTGTATAATCATGTTACGATGTAAAGTACAACGTATATATTGAAACACATCATAATAATAATGAAATTGAACATGCGTTTTACAACAACAAGATATTCGTTCCTTATTAATCTTTACATACCATGGTTTGCATTTTTCAAAAGATCTTTGACTTATTTTAATATTACCAGGTAACACTAATTCATCACAAAATTTTCTATAAAATTCAGTTTGCGTTGTATCTAATAGGTGTTTTAGATGAGGATCGCGAACTTTGGACCCCACTCTTAATTTTAAAACATCTCTAGCATTAGACGATACCCTAGTATTATCATGCCAATATTTTTCGATCAAAGATCTGATTTCAACATTTAGTTTCATGTCAGATCTCGGGAGTCGACCACTAAAACTCCAACATTGGTTAATTGGATCATTTTCTATACTTTCTCTTCTTTTTGCCGCTCTTACCAATGTTTTAGGATGTATTTTTAGAATTCCACTAATATTGCTTACCATTCTTCTATTCAAAGTTGTTTAATTTATAGCAGTTGTTATAGCTCGTCTTGCTGCATTTTTATCTTTGGATTGACTATTACTTCCAATAGACTCAATGGCACTAGCAACAGTAGACATAGCATGTTTTAGTGATTGATCTTTTCTTCTTGGTTTAACAAAAATGCCTAACATTTTCATTACTTTTCTCATTTTCCACATTCTCATTAATTGCATCATTAGTTGACATTGAAATGATAGTTTTTTACGATAAAAAAATTCCTTGTATAATCTATTGGCATGTGTTCTTATTTGTCTCCAAGAAATTTTACCAGGAAGATTATCCAAAATATCTCTTTCAATTTTGAAAAAATATTTCTCATTTTCAACATCACTTCCTAGATTTTCATTTTCATTTTCAACTTCAAAACGATTTTCATTTTTAATAACAAAATAGTTTTCATTTTCATTTTCAACAAAAGGATTTTCGTTTTCATTTTCAACAACAAAATGGTTTTCATTTTCATTTTCAACAAAAGGATTTTCGTTTTCATCTTCAACAACAAAATAATTTTCATTTTCATTTTCAACAAAAGGATTTTTGTTTTCATTTTCAACAACAAAACGGTTTTCATTTTCATTTTCAACAACAAAACGGTTTTCATTTTCATTTTCAACAACAAATGGGTTTTCATTTTCATTTTCAACAAAAGGATTTTTATTTTCATTTTCAACTACAATTTGTTTCAAATTTTGATCTCTACGAATATTATCAATCTCAACATTGTTATATCCAGCTTGTTTTAAATCTCCTATCAACACTATTTCCATTTCATTCAAAAGTGGATTTGAAGAAGTACCTGGATTTGTGCCCATTGAAACATTCTCCATAGCATTAATAGAGGGATTTGAAGACATACCAGGAGTAGTTTGCATAATCATATTAGTTTCCACATTCACCTCTTGCAAACTTGCATCATCTATATCCATGGTCTCCTCAATATTTTTATCTTCAATAGTTGTGGAATTGGATGCTTCAGCATTGTTCATTGATTGAATCTTTACTCTTCTATCTCTTTGTATTTTTGCCTCCTTCACTCTCTTTGCTTCAATTTCTTTAGGAGTTAATAGCTTCCTATCTTTCCTCTTATTACGACTTTGTGATCCCATGATTAAAAAATTTATGAAGCATGTACAAATGAATGTCAAAAACTTGAATGTGTTTCAAGTCCTTCGAACAAGTACCAATTCAACAAAATTTCACTCAAATAACGTCTCTATGATGGTTTCTATCAAAATACCAACAATACTTGAAGTTGATGGACTTGCAAAAGAAAGAAATATGCCAAAGAATGCTGCAAGTGTCACTGTCGGCTGTACTATAGGGCAAGTTGCAGAAATGACAGTCATAGTACAGTCTTCTTAAAAAAAATGGGCAAATATAAAACGGGATCCCGTTATATAAAACGAGATCCCGATATATAAAATGGGATCCCGTTTTATTCACGGCCGATGGATGAAGAAACGGGATCCTATTTTATTCATGGCCGATGGATAAAGAAATGGGATCCCGTTTTATAAACGAGATCGCGTTTTATAAACGGGATCCCGTTATTCAAAATTTGAATTTTAGGCTCGGGTTTTGCTTTGTAACCCACTTCAGAAAATGCTTTGGGGACCCGACCCTGACCTCTGGACCTAGTTTGACCTGCAACTTGAAGGCCCTGTCAATGTCACAACAAAATAGTGACTTTGGGCATATATTTAAAGGTCTATTTTGCAGAATATTTTGACGAAATTAAAACCCATTATAGAGGAGACAATGTAGATTCTAAATATGTAATTTTTTTTACAATTAAGTTAATTTTTCTATTTTTTAATCAATTTCTGATGAAATATGTTCATAACCTTGAATTATTAGGGTTTTTTAATATTTTAATAACTTTTTATTAAAATATTTTTTTGTAAAAAAAATTGTATGAAAACGTACTTTAGACAATTATTTTCAATTTAAAAAAAAAAATTCCAAAAATGTTAAGTTTAGGTCATCTTATGCGTGACGTACACAATGATTTTTTAAAAGGTAAAAAATGACCAATAAAAAATTAATTAAAAAAAAATTATTCAATAAAAAATTACAAATAAATATGGAAAACATGCTTCAGTGAGTTACAAAGCTTTTACCAAAAGGATTTTGAAAAATATGATTATTTAGGTCAAAATATGGATGACGTACACGTACATGGTATAGTAAAAAAAAGTGACTTTTAAACAGTGGTTTCTAGAAACGCCGATTCAAAATCAATTTCTATCATCTGGGTATTGAAAAAAATTACATATTTGGAAACTAGACTCTGAGTACTACATTTCATATTTAGTGACTTTTTCCAAGATTCCACCGTTAAGTGCTTCAAATTTTTAGGTCAAATGTGACAAATTCTTAAAATCAGGGAAAACACTTCCACTTTTTGGCCAAAAAGTGGACACAACTTCTTGCACACACCCTTCATATCTATTAGATATCGATATCATGTACTTTTGAACACTAAATGTGTTCATCTGAAGCACAATTATCGACAGAGAATTATCTCTCATCATCTAAGATCTTGAAAACAAAACTAATCATGTTTAGCCAATACACACGTTGACTTTGAAAAGCATACACCAATTTCTATCAAACAATAAAAAGGATTTAATAACCTTCATCTTAATGATGACATAGTTGACAAGAACAAACATACTCTTTCTACTAAGTATATGTGTGTGTTTCCAGATGGCACAAGGATCGTTGCATTCATGCAATCTATCATCCTCTCCATAGTGATATTCTCTCTCCTCATATTGGAGGGAAAGCAACACTGCTCCTGTATCCACCTCAATTACATGACGGTAGTTAGTCCATTCATCATTTTAACTACATGTTCAATAATGACGTCATAAAAACTTATTTCTTTCATATAAATTAATATAAAAAAATGCATTTCCATCATTACTATAATCATAATATTTTATCTAACTAACTATCTGGACCTCCTCAAAAATAATGAAAATAAATACATTAGTTTAAAAACAAGGTGTGACTATTGAAGTTGGTCATATTATGGGCTAGAACTCATGTTGGTACTTTGGATGATTTTTTGGTTACACCAAGTTTATGGAGTTGGTCATTTGATGATTTGGAAGCTCCTGGAACAACCTCTAGATACATAGTCATGCAAAGGTTACAAATTTGGTGATATAGTGACTTGTAAGCTCCTAGACAACCTAGTTCTTTTGGTTACATGTACCGGATGGAGGATTTAGTCATGCAATGACTTTGACTTCCAAATGCTCTTGGATGCACATATTTTGTGGATCTTGTGGAGTTTATCATTTGGTAGCCTGGAGCTCTGTGATAGCCCCTAGGTCTTTTGAATGTATGTACTTGCATGTTGTAGATTCATGGTGTTTGGATCGATGGGTTACATATTTGTGATGTTCTATTATTCAAAATGTGTTCATAGTTGGTTAAAATATTTATGTGTTTTGAGTGTGTTAATGCATTTAGATTTACATGTATGCATTTAGCATGTATGGTTTTGACATGTTTTATGTTTAATCAAAATATATGTTTTTAAATCTATGCAATATTATTTTTGGAGTGTAGTTCTAAGGGTTGTTGAAATGGAGATAATTTTAGTTTTGTATTTATGCTTCTCCCTCATAGTTCTCCAGTCTACCACCAATCTCTGCCCAATCCCATAGACCACCTCAAAGTAGCATCTTTAAGGGTGAATGGGAAAATCTTCAATTGGTGTGCATTAATGGTGTAGTCATAGCTCTGACAAAGGACGTCAAATTCAAATAGGAAGGTGTTAGGGTCCTCTGTAATCAGACCATGAAAGTTTGGTAGAGTTGAAGGAGGGATGTTCTTCATGGTAGTTGCTTGTCCCTAGTTGGTGATAGGAAACTCAAAAGTAACTGGTTGAGTGGCATTCTCAACTACTTCATCAGCCATCATGTCCTGATCAACAGGATTCTCAATTGCTTCATCAGCCATTGTGTTGTGATGCCAAGTGGCTATGTCTGCTAGATCTGCATCGTCTTCTATTGTGGCAGGTATCTCAACTTCGTCACCTATTTCTGTTATCTTCTATTGGTTCTAGTTTGTTGGAAGAAATCTCCTTAGGGCATCTCTCCTTTGCCATATGCAATGGTGTCTGAACTAGTAATCTCCTCTCTGCACAGTGTTAGTTGATAACGCAATTTTTTATTTGATATCTAATAATCTTAGAAACTTAAAAAAGTTGTTTATATGCTGGGAAAGAAAGAAAAATACTTAAAAACCTAGGAATTCTTAAAACTTGGCGCCATCCCCAGCAATGGCACCAAAAATGTATAACTCCATTATTAACCAGTAAATCTGATGTAGAAAATTCATGCAATCAACTCAATGGATCAAGGTATCCCTTATCAAGTAACCCACTAGTTACAATGTGTTACATTTGTCATGTCATACTAGGGACATATCTTCTTGGATGGCACCTATATTGTATGTACAGCCTAAGGATTCCTAAGAGCTCTTAAGACGTTGTGTACAAAAACAAAAAAATTCTTATAATTGAAAAGAAATATAGATTATAAACTTTTAATCAAATGCAGTAGTTGCAATGAGTAATTCTATTAAGCTACATGCATATATTGCTTTAGCTATCAACAATCAATTATTTATATGAAACAAGTTTATTACAATTACTAAAATTGTTAACAACTAACATCAACAAGAGAGCTACAGTTATACCTCAAGTGGGCCCTTGCTTGGGTGATCTGTATCCTCACAAGATCTTAATCAAATCTTTAACTATGAGTTGCTCATATTGACTAAATCTAGAAATATCTTTATTGATTTTAGGAAAACATAATACAGACTACTAGTAATGAAAATCTCTCTCTAGTACATAGAATCTTCTGAATATATAAACACATTCTAACTATCCTTTTTTAACTGGACTGGGAACAACTTAAACTATATGTGTCAACTCTCCCTTGAAACATAGGGAGATGATTGTCTTTTTTCTGGCAAAACATGAATAGGAAACTTACTTGTAATTGAAACTATTCAAGGAGTATAATCCTAATACAACTCTTCAACAATAATGGAAGAAATAGAAATAACAGAATCATGCAAATAAAGATATAACTTTATGCAATCCTTGTGAAACTCTCCAAGTCGGCTCATAAAGCCACCTACGATGACTTATGACATGTGTAGATAATTACATGCATAATTACTTAAATAAGTAACAATAAATATCTACACTAACACCCCCCTTAAGCTCAGCTTAGGTGAGCACAAAAATGAATGGGTCCCAACAACTAGGCCTAATCAGATACCCATATACAATAAAAATCTTTCATGAAGTGGAGATAAGGTAGAAAACCCTATGAGAAAAAACTACCCTCCAAAAGAGAGAAAAGAAAGAACTAGAAGGCACCCCCTCAAGAGGATGAACTCTTTGAATGCTGACTAATTGAGCAGGTCCAGATGATGTCCTGCTAGAAAGAATCTTTATCCATGCTCTTTGTGAAGTGTCTCTAGAATCTCATGTAGCAAAGGAGCAAAAAACAACTGCTAGAAAGAATCACTAGATGCTCTCTTGTGGAGCGTCTCTGGAATCTCATGTAGCAAGAGATGTAGGTACTATTAGAAAATTAAGATGAACTTGTTGTAAATAATTATTGGAAGTTCATGAAGAAGAAACACACAACTCTCAAGTAGAAACAAGTATAGTAGAAGTGCAATCTAGAACAAAAAATGAAGAACTATACAAACAAGAAATGTTTGGTAGAAAATAGTTCAATGATCCTACTATACAGAACCAATGGAAGCTCTTAGAGAAGTAACACTAAGCTTTGAAGTGGCAATAGGATCATCATCCCCACTAGATGTAAAGTGAGAAAATGTGAAGTCACGGGAGAAGTGGCAAATCTTTCCAATTGCAACAATTTCTCTACTCTGAGAATCTCAAATCAATTTTGAAGTGGATGTAAACTCAACTGTTTTATTTGAACAAGTGAGTTGATATATAGAAAGAAATTTTTTTGTCAAGTCAAGAATGAACAATATATTATGGAAGTATCCATTACCTATATGTACTATTCCTTGTCCACAAACAATATGGTAATGATCATCTAGCAAGATTTTGGAGATGTCAGTAGGATCGGATGACATGAAAACCTCTGGTTAAGGAGGCATATGATCGATAGCACTAGAGTGAAGAACCCGTCGATTTATCTTAGAATCGTTTGAAGATCCCATAGGAACCAAAATACACACCCCCTTGATTATTTTGTGCCCCAAATTGCTTAATTACCTCCCCTTGAATTAGGCACTTTATCATGTAGTACTATAGGACTAAGCAGGACGATTAGGATTGTGCCCTAATACTTAGCCTATTTACAAGAATGACTTGATTTAGCACTAACAATTTTTAAAATAACCTTAAATTTGCCCCTAATTTTAAATGCCCCTAAGATTGGGCACTTTATATTTCTTAGTGCATTTAGACCTAAAAAAAATTGCCTATTCTTACAATGACCAAAAAAATTTAAATACTTTTGCTACTCTTTTAGGTTTAAATATTTTTCCTTGTTTATTTTAATACAAGAAAAGCATAATGTAGAATGATTTTGCAAAAAGAAACTTAAAAAGAAGGTAGCATATCTAATGCCTATTACAAGCAGGGGCAAATTAGGGTTAGGGTGCAATATCCCATGCCCAAAAAAAGTTTAGGGTGAAAATAGGGGAAAATGTAGAACGACCATGTCAAAACCAAACACCAGAGGTACTCCTGCATCCCAAATCCCTTTGTGATGGCGTTGATATGAGAGATGCTATGAGCTGCCTATCCCGTGGTAAGAAAAAACCAAAAAAGAGTGTGAAGGCCTAGGTTCGGGCTGTCACACAGAGGGCCGACCTTGCAGAAATGCAGATCGACCACTACAAAGGCATGTCATTCTTGGAGACTGGCTTTCAAAAATGGAAGATCTCCTTTCGACCTCCCCAGCTTCCAGAACAGCGGTGCAGAATCTTATAGGCCCCTTTTGCACATAGCCACAACACACAGGTACAGAGTTAATGCAAACAACCGTTCAAATTCACAATCTAATTTACCAAACTGTGGACACCTTTACGCCTAGCTTAGGCTGTCAAAATGCCAAACGAGAGTATTATGCCTCCAAACGAACCAACAAAATGACTAGCGAGGCTCTATACCATATAAGAATTGAGCCAAAATCAACTAAGTCAAATGCTAATTACCAATTGGAAGTAGATTGAGAAACAATTAAACTTGTACATATAGAGTACAGAGTTTGAGTCACTCTAGGAGTGCTCAACACAAGGTGGTGAGTTTGGGTGAGTTTGTTCCTCCAAATGTGGAGAGAACATGCCACACACGGCTTAAATTTGACAGTCCACCTTGCCTGTCAAGCAATTTTTTTGTGACAGATATCTTTTCAATGGTACCCTTCAAATTGCCTTAGTATAAGTAAATCATATAAAAATTCAATATATATATCATCATAATCTTATATGAATTTTGACATTCTGTCCAATTGTATTTTACAGCAAAAATGCCTAAATGTAGCTATACAACTGTCAAATTTAAGCCTTGATGCCACATACTGCCACATACCTTGGAAGAGTTTTGACACTATCCAAGTCAACTCATAAAGCCACCTAAGATGACTTATGACGTGCAGATAATTACATGCATAATTACTTAAATAAGTAATAATAAATATCTACACTAAACTACTACTGCTCGTAATTGCTGGTGAGTAGAATCATTGGAGACTATGTAATGTCCCCTACCTAATCTGCCCTAGAAAATTCAAATATCACAAGCTAGGGTTAGGCTTTCAGAATTACCATTTAGATTGTACCTTAAACTACATCATTCTTGTGCACTAAATCTGCAATCATAACATAGCAAACATATATACAGAATATAGATATACAAACATACCTCTTGGAATGTTAGTGTTATATAAGATTTCCCTGTATTCAAATTTATAAACAATATTCATATGGACAAATCAACTATTTATTATTATGTAACTAAATCCATTTATTCACTCACTCAACTCAATCATAGTGGGGATGGTGCTGAGCAACATGGCAAGACATCGACTGGTCAACAATACCTCCATGCGGGCCCTTACGAGGGGCATGGCAGGCTGTTACTCAGTTCCCCCTCCATAAGAGCCCTAATAGGGGGCTTGACAAATGTAAGTTGTCAACAAAGCCTCCATAAGGTCCCTTCAGGGAGGTATGGTAGGGGTGTTGATCAGTCTTTCCTCCAAACAGGCCCTTAGGGGGGCATGGTAGGGTTGCCTCCACATTGTCTACTCATCATCCTCCTATGATTGGTGATTCTAGTATATAAATCATAGTAGTATAGACAAATCATTTAATAGGCATTGTTCTGACATGTTAAGTAGTGTTTTAGCAATGTATCCTTTGATGCCTTAGTAGTCAATATGACTATGTATAAATATATTCTCTGCATATCCAAAGTCTGCTCCTTTATTAATGAATATTATTCCTTATAATCTATCGCTTGCAGATATGATGAAACTACTGTCTTTATATGTATGTTATACTTTTTATTATTCAGAAAATTTCCAGAAATATATATATATATATATATATATATATATATATATATATATATATTGAATTCAGAATATATCCCCCTTCCTTTCCTTTAACACTCAATCCTTCTTATATCTTCTTGAAGGAATGAATAGTCACTGTTGCATCGAGAGTTATACCCTTCTATTAAAAGACATCGCTGCCTTTTATACATAATTGCAACTCTTCATATTATCAATCGTATCATATACTTCATAAATAATCGCCGCATCTTCTTATTACCAATTACTTTTTAGTTACTCCTTATATATTAAGATCGCTACTATCTCATAGTCTATAGCATGTTATTTCATACATTTAAATAAGACATTTTGTGTTTAGTGACAAGTCACTTTCCCTTTAAATCGTATCACTTCTTATATTTTGAATAAGATACTGATCATTGCATATAAACCTCACAAATATTAGAATCAATGCATAAATGGATCACAACATATTTTGATCACTATCCTTTCTAAGGACAATCGCCCCATATACATAATTAATCGTTGTTTGTTAAAGTATCAAGGAGATCGTATACTAATATTAATCTTAGCTTTAAATATCAATATGCCACTTAGTTTATTTTATTGGCTGCTTTCAAAACTTGTCTGCTGAGTACATTTGTGTGGGTCCCATCAAATGTATATTATTTTATATTTACATTATATTTATAAATTGAGTTTATTGTAAATATTAGTTTATATATAGAGAGAGAGTATTAAGGTATTATATTAAAATAATATTTATATTTGTTATTATAACATAAATAAATACATTGCTGAGGAATGCAAAAAATGCAGAAAGACGGCAAAGGTGAAAATGGAGCTGTAGGAAATGGGCAGCAAATCAAAGAACCAGCAGTGTGACCCGAGCAAGCAATCAGAAGTCCAGTAGAAGGAAAAGAAGGGCACGGGTCAACCTCTTGGGCTCAGGATGTGGAAAGTGAAATTCCACTGGAATTTCTCCAAGAAAGAGTGCGCAAAGAAGGGTGGAGAAACCAAGTGGAAATTGAGATAAAAAGAAGACAGGGTGGCTTAACTTTCATGTCGATCAGTGATATGAAGATATGTTCACCAAACCACAAAGTTGTTTTAACCGAAGGTTTCAAGGAGTGAATCCTTTTAGGGGAAGGCTACCAACGAATCAATGGAGGAACTTTAGGGCTTTTGGAAAGGGTGGTTCTGGTAAGGAAAAGTTTGCTACACAAAAGCATAAATGGAACCAAGGAAACAAAATTTCAATGGTTATGCCCCCCAATTTATTGAGACCCTCTATAGAGCGTATGAAAGATTTAGGGCAGATTGGAAAGTGGTTTGGATCAAATTTGGATTGGAAAGGATTGGTTCAATGGTGGCAAGAACAATGGGGGTAGGATTTGAAAATGAAATTGCTTCCGAACGACTTCTTTGTATTAATTTTCCCTTCGACAAAAATTTAGATAGAAATTCTGGATGGTATCTGGCTCTTGGAGAAGGGGTCAGCTTGAATTAGTTCCTCTTCCTCTGCTTGGTAAGCCTGGCCACCACTATGAGCCTTGCAACAGGTCGCAAGCCTTGCAAGTAGGCTGCACGTCTTCAAAAACAAGCAACTCTTCACAAAAAATGACACCCGCTGGAGTTTTCCCAAGCCTCGCAACTCTCCTTAGAAATGGATGCCACATCTAAGAGTATTAGATGTCGTGGGAGAGAGTGTTGGATGTTGTGGGAGCAGTCACCTAGGCTCGCCGCATAAGGGAAAACCCCCTTCACCTTGGTCAAGGGTTTTTTAAAAATGGAACATCTCCTTTTGACCTCCACAGCTTCCAAAACAATAGTGGAGAATCTTATAGGCCCCTTTTACACATAGCCACAACACAGGTATAGAGTTAATGCAAACAACTGTTCAAATTCACAATCTAATTTGCCAAACCATAAACACCTTTAGGCCTAGCTTAGGTTGTCAAAACGCCAAACGAGAGTATTATGCCTCCAAACGAACCAACAAAATGACTAGGGAGGCTCTGATAGCATATAATAATTGATCCAAGATCAACTAAGTCAAATGTGAATTACCAATTCGAAGTAGATTGATAAATAATTAAACTTGTACATATAGAGTACGGAGTTTGAGTCACTCTAGGAGTGCTCAACACAAGGTGGTGAGTTTGTTCCTCCAAATGCGGAGAGAACATGCCAAATACCTTAGAAGAGTTGACAAATTCTCCAAGTCGACTCATAAAGCCACCTAAGATGACTTATGACATAAGTAGATAATTACATGCATAATTACTTAAATAAGCAATAATAAATATCTACACTAACAATTACTACTATTGGGTAATTGCTGGTGAGTGGAATTATTGGAGACTAATTCCTTTATACTTGACTTTTACTCCTTTGGCTCCAAGTGCTTGCTCCTTCAGCTGTAGGTGATTATTCCTATGGCTACAGGTTCACAACAACCTTGGCTAGAGTATTTGTCACTTTGCTGCATAGAAGGTTAGCTACATTCCACAATACTTCCATACCCAAAAATCACCATAATCGACATAATATACTATCATATTTTGAAAATAATTACCAAAACACACAGACATTTATCAACATATTATATATCAATCTCAATGCTTTAAACTTCAAATGTCACTATAAAGTCTCGGGTAATTCTCAAGGAAATGTTTTGTAAAAGCAAGAAATAAACATAGAAAATGGGACAATTTCAAGTCCCAACCTAATGAACAAAGTGATGTTCAATTAGAACATGGTGGTACCCTTAGCAATTATACCTAATCCCAACATTTTCCCACTTGTCGTATACCTTGCAAGTCATAATGTTCAAAACATTTATTTATTTGTATTTATTAATTTTGTTTTCCTCATTAGGGAAAAGAGGTGTCCCACTTTTAGGTGGCACTTTTGACCACATGTTGGCTATCTTGGAATGTGTGTAAGAAGTTGTAAGAGCATCTAATGTCATTATGACATTGTAAGATGTGGAGTTTACTTATGACAAATTCTATGATGCATGTAAGAGCATGATTGTAGGGAGTTACAAAGTGGACTAGGAATTTTCACCCAATTATGACACACGTTATGATGTTTCATAGAGTAAATCTTATGGTATTGGAGATGCATACTAGGTATTTTTCCCAACACTTTCAATCTATGAAATAAAGAAATCAATTTTCTATTTGAAGAAATTTGTTAATTTATTGTAAATTCTTGGAAAGATTAATTGTTCTTTTAATTGTCTATGGTTCTCTAAAAAATTATTTGACATTAAAAACTTTCTAGAAAACTCTAATTTTTGAAATAAACAATTTCCAGAAAAGAAATAATTGATTTCTTATGTTTTTTCAAGAAAGTGATGTTTTCCAGAAAAGATTAAGTTATTCAAACACTAAACAAACAAACAACTTGCACAAAGACAAACAAATGGATTAAATTAGATCTTGCATTTAATGTTATCTTTGTTGCAACCAAACCTCATGAAGGAGCTACATGGAGAGGTATCTACTATTCCCTCACTCTTTTCTTTGAACAACTTTACATTCAAGAAGACCGATTAGCAACATAATCATTTCAACAATTCCTAGAATTCTACTCCAACCAACATCTTGGCCACCAATCTATTTACTATAATCTTAACCACAAACCATTCAAATCTAAACAAACCATTCAACCACTCGTCCACCAAGCTTTCTACTTCAACTACTCTTACCTTGCAGTAGTAGACACCTAATCATCCATCCATACTAGTAAAGTCAATCTAAAAGTAATAAATTTTAAATTTGAAAGAGGCAAACTAAACTACTATATAATAATTAACTTAAAATTAAAATGTTAAAAGAAAAAATTCAAAACAAAAATTAATCAATAACAAAATAATACGTGTGTGATTAATATGTAATAACAAAATAATAATTAATTAGTTGATGGAAGGATAAATATTAGTTAATATACCAAATAAATTATATTAAATATTACAAAGACTATACTTATATTTATAAAAATGGTCAGAAGGGATATACCTGGTACATAAAGTTTATTTAAAGTTGTGAGATATTTAAGTATTTTATATGCATTTAGTAGGGAGTACGTGTGTACTAATTAAGACTTTTCAATAGGACGACTTATATCGAAAAAGAACGCGTTCACCAAAGGAGCTCAAATTTCGGACGTGTATGGTACAGATTCATTCCAAGGAGCTTGGATCCATTCCAGAGAGCTTCGAGTGCATGTACACCGTCCCGTACAACAGATCTGACATGAAATTAGAGCCTATTTGAGTCTATGTAGGGAATTTTTATATCGTATTACTCACTTTGACATGTCAAGTAACATCAGCAAAATGGGAAGTTTGCGGCCTGTAATTCTCTTAATGACATCAATGAAATTGGAGATAAGTGCAAATGGCGTCAGAGGGACCTACCTTCCCACACTTCTGTATATTCAAAACTCTCACTAATATTTTTTTGTTTTACACTTGTGTTTCTGGAATTGGAGACTAAATACCAATACCTTTATTGTTATATATATTTGGCCATCCGGATTTGGTATAATTGCCTCAAGTTATGAAAATGGGTGCGCTCAGAATTTGTAAGGAAACGATGTGGTTGGATTTGCCTCAACATTTGATGGAGAGAATAATGGAACGCCTTCCAGTGGAATGCTTCTTCCGTTTCAGGGCGGTTTGCAAGAGCTGGAATACTTTGTTCTCATCACAATATTTCAATTCCATAGCGAGAAATAGCCAACCATTTCTCATTCTTTGCCCCTCCAACACCCAACTGCCCTCGCTAGTCTATTCCTTCTTCACCCACACTCGGCGAACCATTTCTTTATCTTTCATATTTCATGATTGCCACATCAATTTCGGAGGATCTGCTTCTAGGATGCTCTTGGCAGACATTAACGCCAATTTCTGGTTTGGCTATAATTCTCCAACGCTGTGTGTTTGCAATCCTCTTAGCCAAACGTGCTCGACACTGCCAGAAATGGCTTCTGTGAGTAGAATTATGGCCAAGGCAATTTTACGAGCGGCGAATAAGGCAGACGAATATAGTGTGATGGTGGTGGGCATGAGCAGCACTGATACAGTTTTAGTAGAAGCATATAATTCCACGACCAAGTCATGGAAATTTGCAGGCACCATTCCTGATGTGATTATAGGAAATGAAGACATGTTCTTCTTCAAGGGCTCTTTGTACTGTGTGACTGCCAGTGGCGGCATAATGATCTACAATATCGAACAGGGAAGCAGCACAGTTATGGCCATGCCCACAGCAGATGCCCACAATTTGTGGACCCGGCTTGTTTGTTGTAAGACTGGTGTGGTTGTGGTTGGGGCAATCGAAGAAAATCACAGTTTGAAAGGCGTAATTATATGGGAGTTAGTTTTTCACAAGATGGCGAAGGAGGATTATAAGTGGGAAGAGATTGGGAGAATGCCCAATTCTGTGTGTGAGGAATTTAGAAGCAGCTCGAATTCAAATTGGTTTGAATGCGTGGGAGTGGGAGATAAGATCTGTTTCAGAACCAACGAGAGCATGGATATACTTGTGTATGATGTAAGCACAAGCTCTTGGAATTGGTTGATCAAGTTTCCTGCAGATTTGAGATATGTGAGCATGAAATGCCTTCCACTAGAAGTTATGCCTGCCAATAAATTCTCTTAAGTTTGGGTGCACAAGGGTGTAATTGTACAGTGCTCGGTCCACTCTACTTAAACATCATCCATTTCAATGGTCAAATAGTCAATAGGTATTTTATACATCATTCACAATATAAAGTGGTAAATATTTGTTCTAATTTTATTAGCCAAATTTGACTTTTGACTGTTGAAGTGGATGATGTTTAAGAATAGCCTGCTCGGTCTAGGTTTTATGCCAAGTCTTTGTAAGTCACCTTTGGGATGCTTGTGTATTGATTATTGTTGTCATGGAGCATTAAAAACAGGTGGTAAAAGGTGGCTAAGAAGCCTTTATTGGATTTTTTGCTCCTTGCTCTCTTGCCTATAAATACAAGGCTTGGGATGGAGTTAATTATCAACTACTTGATTGTCTTGTACTTGTTCATTAGGAGTGGAGCTTAACTTGAGTTGGTTGTTGAGGAGATTTTGAGGACCCTGGAGTGGGATGCTAAACTCTCATTCATTTTTGGATTGGTCTCATGGGGATAGCAAGAATGGTTGTAGGAGAAGGTCACATCTTGCATGATTTCTTCCTTAGATGAGGGAGTTTATCTATATATTAAGACTTGAAGTCTGATATTGTATTGTAACTAATTTGTTGCTTGAAATACATTAGTTTTAGTGCTTTGGAGGTTGAGTATTTCTATGAAAATATTTTTTTCAATGTATAATGCTTCTTTCTCTTTTGTATGGATGTTTTTTCATTCATTCTTCTTCATGTGCTGTGCTTAATGTTAGAATGTTGCTAGAGTTTATAGATCAATGATAATGTGAAAGTATTTCATACTATGGTTAATGTAAGAAAATGTCTATATTTCCATAGATTTGGTATCTATTTGGTATTAGAATTTATCTATGATTTTAGTATCAAGTAGTGTAGATTTTCTTTCATTTGGTATCGATCCGGAGAGGAAGTCTTCCTTGTGGAACTTGTCAAATTCCCATTGTGATGGGGTATGTGGTTAGATTTGAAGTCCGACTATTCATTTCATCTCCCCTATCCTTTGTCCCTTTGTCTTCTTTGAAGAGTACTATATAAATTGGATGAAAAACATTTGTGTATTGGCAGCAATCAATAAAGAGATTAATACCCTGCTTTCCCATAGATGTAGCCAAATTGATGAACCACATAAATCCACTATGTCAATGTTATTTAGTATCTCTATTTTATCTTCTATGGATGTTGTATATATTATTTTTCTGCCCTATTTTATTAACAATTGGTATCAAAGCTTGTAGATTGGCAAATTGAATTTGATGTGGATCTAGTGTTTGAGTCTTGAGGTCTACAGGTTGGTGCAGGAGCACCTACCTAACAGCTGGCTTTCATGAGGCAGTTAGTAGTTTAGGTCTTGTTTGTGTTTCCAAGAAGGTCTGTTAGACCAATTGCATGTAATAAGGTCATGCTGATCATGATAAGATCATGCTGACCGGGCTTTTTCTATTTTTAGCTAGTTAGTTATAACAGCTGTCATGATGTATGTTCGGTGGGATCTCCCAGCCGCTTGGAGAGTTCCCAGCCGCTTGGAGTCGGGTCAGTAGTACTCGTAGGAAAGTCTTTATAAGCATGAGATCGGTTGATATTGGAGAGACAGAGAGATATCATCAATTGATAGTATTGTATTGCGCAGAGGAGGTTGAGTGTTCTGTGTGAGGAACATCATATTGTATTGCATCTTTGAAATCAATAAAGATCCTGTTCTGTTCTCCTGTTTGATCTCCTTGGTGTAATCGATCTGCTGGTTTGAGTGGTTTCATGGATGTACTGATCCATTCCACCGGTTGATCCGTCTGATCGGTGGAATGGTAATGTACAGTAGGGTAGGTAGTAGTTTGTTTTCTCTTTGCATGCAGGTGTGCAGGATCGCGGTCAAGAGATGTTGAAGACCCTAGCATCCTCATGTGCTAGGTCGAGTTGATAAGCTGATTGAGTTGGAAGATCACCCTGAGGTTAGATCAGGTCATCCCTGGAGGATCGGCGAAGTGAAATTTCGCTGAGGCTGGAAATTGGTCAAGACGGCATCATCAGGATATTTCTGCAAATATCCTGCAGTCGGGTTAGGCATCGTCATCCGAGTTGAGCGCATGAAGATGAACATGATGCAGTTGAGCGCATGAAGTGCGAGTTCGTCGGGGTGATCATCAGCAGGAGGAGCCGAGGTGGAGTGTATCGGCATCAGGATCATCATATCGGGAGTGCCAATCATCTGCGTATCGCGAGTAGATGCGGGAGAGAAAGTTCGTGTTTTTCGACTAAGTATTGAAGAGGTCATCAGGATATTGGGTGACGTCATCGTCATCAGGATATGACGTCATCGTCATCAGGATATTGAGATATCCCCTTATGCGAGTTTATCCTGCCGTCGTTAAGTGCTAAGGTATCGGCGGAAGTCCGTGGCAGGAAGTTGTATTAGCATCATCAGGAGGTTTCGAAGAGAACCGGATAAATTATATCCTGATGCTGTTGCTTGTGTCGTCGGGTAGCGGAGCATCGAAGGGAAGGTGCTGAAGGTGATCGTCATCAGGATATTTGAACAACCGGATATTTGGATATCCTGCTGACGAAGACAGTGTTGAAGGTCATGATGATGACGATGGAGTTCGGAGCCCGATGAACAGTGCAACCGGAGGATGTTTGCGCCCGCTGAACATCATGATGATGATGTTAGGAGGAAAGCGGAGAAGGTGAATAGTAGTCGGCAGGAAGACAATTGCGATCGTCCGAAATATGATGATGCTGACTGTGTAACGCGAAATATGATGATGTTGTTGGTAGTTTTAGGGAATATGATGATGATGGCGAAGATGATGATGATGAGGTTGGTCTGCAGACATTCATGCTATATGCGAAGGTTATAGTGTGGATACCTCTGCATCATAGTGGTATCAGAGCCCAGCAAAAGGTCTGGGCTGTTGTGTGTTGATTCTGTCACCGAAAGGGCAGAGGTAGAGGTAGAGTTGATTAAGTGTTGGGTGTTGATTGAGAGGTTGACAAAATGCCTCCTAAAGGTAGTGGTACTGCAAGGGAATTGCAGGAGATGAAGGAGAGACATGTTAGAGAGATGAGGAAGATGAAGGAGCTTGCTGAAGCACTTCAAGCCAGGCTGACAGCCCTGGAAAAGAACAAAAAAAGGGAAGTGGAAGACAGTGAGTCTGAAGAAGATGCAGATACTGTTGAAGAGTATGAAGAGGTAGCTGAAGATCTGGATGCTGAAGACCAGAGACTGGCAAAACTGTTGAAGGCAGTGCAGAGTGAAAAACCTAAGGTGAAGGTTGATGTTTCCAAATATACTGGAAGCTTGAATGAAGATGAGTTGTTAGATTGGATTGCTGCACTTGATAATCACTTTGAATGTGAAGATGTTGCTGAAGATCAGAAGGTAAAGATTGCAAAGACCAAGTTAGGAGGTCATGCTTTAGTATGGTGGGATTATGTACAATCCGAGAGAAGGAAACAAGGGAAGTCTAAGATCACTTCATGGGATAAGATGGTAGCAAGGATAAAAGGTAAATTCTTGCCAAGGGATTATGAAATCCAGATGTTTAAGAAGCTGCAATTTTTAAAGCAGAAAGACAGGGATGTGAAAGCATATACTGAGGAATTTTATCTGTTAAGTATGAGATCTGGTCATCATGAGAATGAGGTGGAAAAGGTGGCTAGGTACTTGGCTGGTTTGAGGTTTAACATACAGGATGAGTTAGTGTTAGCTAACCCTAAGAATGTGGAGGATTGTTATCAAATGGCAATCAGGATTGAAGAGAAGATGAATAGAGGACATGAGAAGTCCATGAGAGGAAGAGGAAACAATAGGGGAAGAGGAACAGCCCCTGCACAAAAGCAAACAAATGAGGGTCAAGAAGACACTGGTAAAGGACAGGGACAGTCTGATTTCAGAGGTGGATGGAAAAGTAATAGAGGAAGATTTGGAGGTGGTAGAGGTTCTACTACATTTTCAGGAAAGTGTTACACCTGTGGAGAGTTTGGTCATCCATCTTTCAAATGTCCAGAAAACAAAGGTTCATCATCCAGAAATGATAGAACAAGTGACAAGAGAGTACAACTGGTACAAGAAGAGAAAGTAGAAGAAAGTGCACAGAGTTCAAACAAAGGTCCTGAGAATTTTGGATATCCAGAGAGTGGAGAATCATTGATGTTGAGGAGAATTAGTTTGCAGGCATCAAAGGAGATGATGCAAAGAAGAGCTCTTTTCAAGACCACATGCAAGAGCAAAGGTAAGGTATGTAAGGTTGTCATTGATACTGGTTCAACAGACAACATGGTATCTCAGGAAATGGTGGATAAACTGAAGCTGGAAAGGATTCCACATCCACACCCTTACAAGACATCTTGGGTGAGTGATAGGCAATCACTTTTTGTCTCTGAACAGGCATATGTGGATTTCCAGATTGGACCATATCATGATAGAATTTTGTGTGATATTTTGCCTATGGAATGTTGTCACCTACTGTTGGGTAGACCATGGCAATTTGACAGAAGAGTACTGTATGATGGGTATGCTAATACCTACACCATCCAGACAGATGGAAAGACTATTAAGTTGATGCCATTGCAGGCAAAAGCTGCCGTACAGAAGGCAGCTCAAATCATTTTAATGGGAGAGAAGGAATTTGTGCAGATGCCTAGAGGAGCAGGCATAAAGGCAGATAAGGATACTGCAGAGAAAGGAGTTGTTACAGACAACAAGCTGAAGGGAGTTTCAGTTGTGACTGACAGAGGTCAGCAGCAGGTTCAGAAACAGGGGTGCAAACAGCAACCAGTTCAGAAGAATGACAAGGATGTTGTCATAGTTGGGACTATTGCTTGTCCTATAACGATTGAAAGAAAGATACAGTTGAACACTACTGAGGCAGTTCAGAAAGAGGTTCTGGTCAGGCAACCTGACAAACACAGGGTATGTGAGAAACAGGCCTACATCAACAGGCATGAGGATTTACTTGCCAGAAAGCAAGTTACAGTTCAGCAGTCTTGGAGCAACCAAGAGACAGCAGCAGACAAAGCTGGAGCAGGTCAGACTATTGACAAAGCAAAATGTCAAGGTGGAGGACTTCCACATACTAAACTCATGGGACATGAGTTCTTTTCTTTTGGGGAGTATGGTGCAGGAGCACCTACCTAACAGCTGGCTTTCATGAGGCAGTTAGTAGTTTAGGTCTTGTTTGTGTTTCCAAGAAGGTCTGTTAGACCAATTGCATGTAATAAGGTCATGTTGATCATGATAAGATCATGCTAACCGGGCTTTTTCTATTTTTAGCTAGTTAGTTATAACAGCTGTCATGATGTATGTTCGGTGGGATCTCCCAGCCGCTTGGAGAGTTCCCAGCCGCTTGGAGTCGGGTCAGTAGTACTCGTAGGAAAGTCTTTATAAGCATGAGATCGGTTGATATTGGAGAGACAGAGAGATATCATCAATTGATAGTATTGTATTGCGCAGAGGAGGTTGAGTGTTCTGTGTGAGGAACATCATATTGTATTGCATCTTTGAAATCAATAAAGATCCTGTTCTGTTCTCCTGTTTGATCTCCTTGGTGTAATCGATCTGCTGGTTTGAGTGGTTTCATGGATGTACTGATCCATTCCACCAGCTGATCCGTCTGATCGGTGGAATGGTAATGTACAGTAGGGTAGGTAGTAGTTTGTTTTCTCTTTGCATGCAGGTGTGCAGGATCGCGGTCAAGAGATGTTGAAGACCCTAGCATCCTCATGTGCTAGGTCGAGTTGATAAGCTGATTGAGTTGGAAGATCACCCTGAGGTTAGATCGGGTCATCCCTGGAGGATCGGCGAAGTGAAATTTCGCTGAGGCTGGAAATTGGTCAAGACGGCATCATCAGGATATTTCTGCAAATATCCTGCAGTCGGGTTAGGCATCGTCATCCGAGTTGAGCGCATGAAGATGAACATGATGCAGTTGAGCGCATGAAGTGCGAGTTCGTCGGGGTGATCATCAGTAGGAGCCGAGGTGGAGTGTATCGGCATCAGGATCATCATATCGGGAGTGCCAATCATCCGCGTATCGCGAGTAGATGCGGGAGAGAAAGTTCGTGTTTTTCGACTAAGTATTGAAGAGGTCATCAGGATATTGGGTGACGTCATCGTCATCAGGATATGACGTCATCGTCATCAGGATATTGAGATATCCCCTTATGCGAGTTTATCCTGCCGTCGTTAAGTGCTAAGGTATCGGCGGAAGTCCGTGGCAGGAAGTTGTATTAGCATCATCAGGAGGTTTCGAAGAGAACCGGATAAATTATATCCTGATGCTGTTGCTTGTGTCGTCAGGTAGCGGAGCATCGAAGGGAAGGTGCTGAAGGTGATCGTCATCAGGATATTTGAACAACCAGATATTTGGATATCCTGCTGACGAAGACAGTGTTGAAGGTCATGATGATGACGATGGAGTTCGGAGCCCGATGAACAGTGCAACCGGAGGATGTTTGCGCCCGCTGAACATCATGATGATGATGTTAGGAGGAAAGCGGAGAAGGTGAATAGTAGTCGGCAGGAGGACAATTGCGATCGTCCGAAATATGATGATGCTGACTGTGTAACGCGAAATATGATGATGCTGTTGGTAGTTTTAGGGAATATGATGATGATGGCGAAGATGATGATGATGAGGTTGGTCTGCAGACATTCATGCTATATGCGAAGGTTATAGTGTGGATACCTCTGCATCACAGGTTATCCTCTTTGATATCTCACTTTGCAATTTACTGATGTAATGATGATTTTGCATTTTTTTATTGGGATCTTGGAGTTATGCAGTTATGTGAATTAGCTACCCATTGGTTGTAATGGGATGACTTAGATGTGAACTGTCTATATCCACAAGATCAATTCAATGTTGATATAGATGTTTTGGTATGCTTCTTTAAGATAAGAGGATGGATGATTAGAGTGTCTGGTTAGTCAGTTATTAAGATAGAACTATGTCACACTTTTGGCCAACTTATCAGCATGAGTGAATTTAAACATCTCCAACTAAAAGTCATTTTTTGTCAAACATATAGTCTAGTGAGATTCATTCTAGAGAAGTTAGATATGGGCGACAACTTTTCCAACTAGAAGTGTCCACTAAATACATATGTAGCATCACTTGGGGGCCAATTTACCAAAATATCAAAATTGTTCAAAAAAGTTGACATTTGAACAACTCCTACTCATGTAAATTTTTTTTAAAATCTAAAAACACCCTTTTGTAGATTTGTAAGTGTAGTTTTCAAAAATGTGATTTTTTAGTAGTTTAATTATTGTTTATATTTTATTTTTTATTTTTACTAAAAGTAAGTCATCAACACCAAAATATAAGGTTGGTTGTCTTATCAAGAAAAAATACTAAAGTTTATTAAAAAATAAAAAAATATGATGCACTAGAGAAGAGATTCCATGTCAAGATTATATAATTTTTTTTCTATTTTGGATAAATAGTCAAGACAAAAGCTGACGTCCCATCGAAATAATTATGTTTTCAGTACACAAAACTTTTAATATTTATCTAAAAATATATATTTATCAAAATGTGGAAAAAATAATTCATGCACTAAAGTTTCAAATTATAAATACATAAAAAAAATTACTATATAAAGAGCGATGTCCCACTTAACTTCATTTTTCAACATTTTATCAACAACTAAATTATAGTGTCAATTTTATAAAATATATATTCAAATAATTTTTTAATTTTTATAAAAAAATACAAACATAAAATACACTAAAAATAAATATTTCATTAGCTTACATCATTTCAAAATTCAAAATATATATGTCACTTTCTAGTGATTCAGGTTAAAAATTTAGATCAATGTTGGTCGTTTCCTTTATAAAAGTGTGACACAACTTTGTGCTTTTACCCATTAGCTACCCATTGGTTGTAGTGGGATGACTCGAATGTGAACTATTTATATCCATGAGATCAATTTAGTGTTGATGAAGTAAATTAAACTCTTTATTGATTCGATTATCAAATGCAGATATATATATATATATATATATATATATATATTATGTGGGAGTTGGTTATATGAAACTGATATGTGGGAGTTGACGGTTATATGAAACCAAACAAAACTACCCAAAACTGGTAGTTAGCAATGTAATACCAATGTATTACGCTAACATTCCCCCCATTATTACATTGTTCCTACAATAGTACCAAGGGACCCCCCCTGAATGCTAATATACTCAACAAAGTTGATTACATAATATGGATACATCTTTTATAGAAGATCTTCTCCCAAAGAACAAATCCTGAACCAAGTAGGGCTTCATCATACTGTCTCGTCTACCCTCGGAAAGGCATAGCTTCGAGCTATGTTCTTGAGCTCTTAGTCCCAAACTCTCAAATCATAGAGTCTTGAATTATTCGACAACGAACCCTAAGAGATACAACAGATCTCTGCCATTGTCTAGTGACCGTGAAAGGGTATAATTCTCGATCATATACTCTTTGAAGCTCGCTAGATAACAATCCATATTGAGCTCAACATCAAATCCCAAACCTATCTCCAAAATAAAATCTTCACAAAACATACATTCTTGAAATCCGTCAGCATCAACAAAGAAAAACAAAACAACCAAAACCAAAAACTCTTCTCATGCAAAGCATCATCTCAAAGTGAGAAGCTAACTTGAGATGATAGAAAATCCTCCATCCTTCGATGCCGCCTGCCTCCAATATGACCCTATTACACGTTATCCACTTGAGGTTGCAAGTGAATCTCCAAAAGCCCTATCAGGTGTAGCATTCAAACCTTCGATAGCATAGGCATATGAGTCTTCAAAATTTCTATCAAGGATAGCATGGATGACACCAAGAACACAAGTATAATTAGTGGCCATGTTCAAATTCTAAAAATAATGATGTTGATTTTGACCAATAATGGACCCTTACACTAGTCAATCTTGTACATCCAAGACACTATTAAACCTTCACCAAATTAAACCTTCAACAATTCTTACCTTATTACTCCAATGAAACTCTTATTTAAACTTTGAATCTATGCTTTTTCAATTTTATACCTTCGTTAAGACCAAATAATTCAACCACTTTATAACACCTTATTGCAAAAAACACTTGTCCACAACGACTCTAGTTTCCAAAAAAAAAATAACCTTCAGTCTCCGTGAATAGAAGAAATTCTTTTCTTTCAACAAAGATGGCAGGTGAATATAGTTGGCACTGTCAATAAAGTACTCAGGTTTGATTTTCACAGTGTATGGTAGGAGCCCAGTACACAAGTAGACTATTGAATGGTGGGAAGGCAGGAAAATCTTCAGAAGATTGAGGGAAAATCTGTGTGAGTAGATATTACTTCGAACCACCAATCAAAGAAAACTAAAGGCAATGATAGGAAGAGTAACACTACATTAGGAAGTCTCCAAACTAGGTCATGGCCTTCTCCTATGCACCAATGAATATCATATAAAAGCATTCCTCATACATGATACGCCAGTCTTCTTCAAACACGCTGGTAAACAACGGAGAATTCAAAAAACAAACTTTTCTCTTCACTTTATCAATGCAGATTTGAACTCCTTCAACAACTTACTATGTCTTCCTTCATGATCTTCACGATTCCTTCACATTTGCACAAGGCTCTTTCCTCAAATTCCTACAACCTCTTTCCAATAGTTGGGCGGCTCAGATCAGCAAGAAATGATGACGGCTAGGGCAGAAATAAAGACAGATTTGATAAACTCATCACGCCTCATCTTTGTACAAGCACATAGATATCAAAGCGCTCTTTAATTAAGTAGCATTCTCCAGCACATATTCCATGTTTGGAATTCCACACCGAGCCTCCTTTATGCACATCAAGTCTCCATACGCCCTTCACATAATTTTTAATCGCAAGCACACAGAAACCGGTAATGCTCTGATACCAAATGAAGTAAATTAAACTCTTTATTGATTTGATTATCAAATATATATATATATATTATGTGGGAGTTGGTTATATGAAACTGATATGTGGGAGTTGATGGTTATATGAAACCAAACAAAACTACCCAAAACCGGTAGTTAACAATGTAATACCAATGTATTACGCTAACAGTTGATATATATTTTTTGGTATGCTTTCTTTGAGATAAGAGGATGGATGATTAGAGTGTCTAGTTAGTCGATTATTGGGACTTGTAGCATGCTTATCATGATACCATGGATAGTTCAGTATTACGTTTCACTGGGAGCATTGGTAGTGATGTGGTTTCGTCACCTAGTGGTGGATGATCTTCTGTAGTGATTGTTGGTGTCATGGAGGAGCTCTTGTTAGTGAGAGTTCTTTGACATTTGAGTTATGTTGTCAAGAGATGGTTATCTTCATGTGATTAGAGATGTTGATCCTTGTTTACAAGATATGTTCTTTGGAAAATGTGGTCTTCCTTTTTGGAGATGTTAGATCATGATGTCATGATGTGTTCCTAGGTTATGTAGATGTGTAGTGGAGGCTTTGGCAGTGGTTTTGTTGGTTCTCTTGGTATTGATTACTTTGGTCATTTTCTTGGAGAGCTTCATGATGGTGCGGTGTTGCTTTTGGAGCTTAGCATGGATTGATAATGGAGGTGCTCATGGATACTTGGAAACTTGGGTGAGGCTAGAGTTCTCTTGGGATTACAAAATTTACTCCTTGGAGGTTTCAACAAGAAGACTGAGGATCCTACACCTGGATATGGACATGAGTTCATTATGGACCTGGAGGATATTTTTCTTGGAGAGAGTCATTTTGACTTGTATCTTGGAGGAGCATTCTCATTCCCCACTCTTGGTCTACTCAATGGGTTATCTTCAAATAGGTATTGCCCATCCTATTTTTAGATTCATTTCTCTTTATGCTTTATCTTCTCATGGTTATGGACCTTGAGCTATGGTTATTGGTTATGGAGGGTTCATTTGAGGGATGTTGGCATGGGTATATCCTTGTGCATATGAGTTTGGTTCATGATGTCCTTTATGAGGATTTTAGGAGATGTAATTGAGTTGATTCCTAGTTTTGGAATGGATATTTGAGTTTGATCCTCCTTTGTTAAAGAGTCTTACATCCATGATATTATTACATGATACATATGTTGATTTGATCTATGAGATTGAATGATTGGGTGTTGTTAAGGTTTTTCATTCGGGGTTGTAAAGGAGATCATACTTGGCATAACTTAGCACTTGGTGGTGTTGGTAGAAGGATGCGATATGGTTTGCAACTTCTCTTTATGATATTATGCTTCTTCCTAGAGTTTCTTATTCATCTAGTATGATCATTGATTTGTGGTCATCTACTGTTGTTGTACTTTATTGTTTTTTAACAATAGTATGTGGTCTTTTAATGTATTTTTTTGAGATGCAGAGGACTTGGGAGAAGTGAAGAGATCAAAGGTGAGAGAATTGAGTAGAAAACTGTTTGTGGAAGTATGTTTTGATTTGCGGCAGGTTGGTTGCAATTTGTAGATCATTGTGATTGTTCTTGGTATTACATGATTTGATTATTTGCCACACCTTTTATGTAAGTGTTGATTGGTAGACTAGGTATGGCTTGATCTATTTTTCAGACTTGACATTACCCATGGAGTGGGAGTTCCTGTTATGTATGGTCTCCATTGACAAGTTTTATATAAGGAGCTTGTGATTGTGGTATATGGGTTGGATGTGCTATGAGCATGAGTTTATTGATGTTGTTGATACCTTAGAGATATGGTTAGTTGGATGTGTTAGCAACTAGTTGTGGTTGCTACTTTAGCTATGGTGATTGATTCTTGTCAGCTATGCAAGCCCATTTTTTATCAAATTGGATTTGGTGTTTATGTTTTGGATATCGGTTGATGCAGGTTTCTTGCTTCTATATGAAAGTTTAGTATGGCATCTCTTTAGAGGATCTTATCTTACATGGTTTGACATGATGTAGGATGATATGGTGATCACATTGATTATTATTGCAGGTATCTTGATGGAGCACGTGGATGTTTACTTAGTACATGTTGAGCATATGGATTGTTTCCTTGATGTTTGAGTTTACTTATTTGCGTCCCTTATGCAATAAGTGGGAGAAGAGAAAATGCATTTACTAAGGAGAAGCTCGAGTTTTGCAGAATTTATCTTGGTCTAGTAAACATGTGACATAGGCCATGGAAAGCGGGTGATATTTCTAAGCATGATTATTTGCAGCATGGATCGGATTTCAAGTGGGAGATTGTCCAGATGTGAAGTCCGAATGTTCATTTCATCTCCCCTGTCATTTGTCCCTTTGTCTTCTTTGAAGAGTACTATATAAATTGGATGAAAAGCTTTTGTGTATTGGCGACGATCAATAAAAATATTAATACCCTGCTTTCCCTGTTATATAGTATCTCTGTTTTATCTGTTGTGGATGTTGTATAGATTATTTTTTTGCCCCGTTTTATTAATAGTATGGAGATCCATGAAAGCATAAAGGAAATATTAATAAAGAAGGTTATGATTGAAATATCCCCCAAATATGGATACTTGAAACACAAAGCAATTCTTCAATAAAGTGCATGAAATCTAACAATTTGCAAACAATATGACTGAGTACTGCTCATATGATTGCAGTGAATAATGATTTCTTGAAAACCATTATAATGATCATCCTGCTCAGTATCAATTACAGCATCAACTAAGAATCAACTTCAATGCAATCAAGTAAATTATCATACCATAATGAATTGTCGTCCAAGGTAGCTGCATTCACATTAATCTGAAATTATCAAGCGATTCAGTGACTGGATTACAAATTCATTCCGCCTTCAATAATAACTTGGATACCTCATATTTCATCAAGTGATGTTATCAGGAAAGATCTGCAAACTATTCTTAGTTCTACCCCACTAACTCCTGCTGCACAAGGGAAGATTGGGTGGCTGAAGTGGAATGGAATATTAATGAGTCATAAAGCTGCGACTTAGAATAGGAAAATTAGACTAGTATGGAAAAAGGCGGATTTGGATATATTTCATCGACCCTCTTCTTAATTCCCACTCGCCCCACCAAAATCACGATCAATTTCCACAATATAAGGCGACCCTTCTCTCTATCTCCACTCATCCCCACCAAGTCACAATCCAATCTTCAATAATGGTTTTACCAAATGATGTGGTCTGCAACAGCATTAAGGAATTAGCATGCAACAAACACTAAATGTTTTGAGGCGGCTAGCTGGGAAAAGGCATGATTTTCTTAGGCAGAGGAATCGATTCCAGATGAAACCATTTCTCCTTATTTATAGTGCGGCCAGCTATATGCTCTTTCTCATAAATGAAGGCATTCAACCTTGTTTAGCATTGACAATTAATATGGCAAGCAAAGATGTTGCGCCATAATATTAGAAATTTCAACTACACAAAGCAGCGACCAACACACAAGGACTGTCACGCCTATTCCCTTCACTCAATCATCCATAAATCCATAATCAGGATGAAATGATTCCTCTGAGACTATGAACTTACAGCTTAGAGATACATGAAGATGCTCATACTGGGTTGAGACCAGCAAGGGAATTGGTTCGGCCAGATTAGTCTTCACCACTTTGAATATATCAAAATTTGAAATGTCTATAGGGGTTTGAATACACCACCTTTTACAACAATTGTTGCACGTATCATTCTCAAGGGTACCGCAGTTTGGAAGTATTACACCATAACAAAAATGCATATCCATTGAATTCACAACAACATCAAATTATATCAATGGATTACAACAAATGGCTATGCCACAAACGAAAATTATGAGATCTATATTGAAATTCTCTACACATAATCAAACCACACTTAGTAATTTCACATCAAAACTCAAAATCCACACCAACATCAACATGAGCTCTGTAATCACACATTATTGCAAAAAATAACATCAAAATCCAAAATCTGGAAATATAGCCAGACCTCCAAAACTAAATTACACTAAAGTTGTAGTTGATAAAGACCTGAACTGAAATTAAAATGTAGATAAAGCTCTGTGATTGAACAGCTTTGTTGAAGGTAGAGGGTTTTCGTCCTCAGCTTCAATGGCCTTTTTGGTTTTCGTCCGTCTGGCAACCGTTGGGGTTTTAGTCCCACAGGGAAGAATTTGGTGCATAGGCAAAAAAATTCAGAGATAAAAGAAATTATTTATTTCATGTCTGAATGTCCTCTTTCTGCCTTTTTTTTTATATGGTTGAAATTGAAACTCCCACTCCTAGAGATAGAGGAATTTAAATATTCTTAGAGGACTTAATTAATTTTGAAAAAGGGACATCCAAATGATGAATTTTTAAATATTTATTCCTAAATAGACGGAGGGCAAAGTATGAGGAAGTGACACTTCAATAAATTATAAAGCAAATGCCTTGACTGAATCATTATTGATTCTTATTGGGGAGATTGAGTGAAAAGGTGACGTGAGGAGACAAAGTTATGGGGGTATGGGAAGAGCAACTATCACGCCATAATGGAGGAATGGCATCCTCCCTTTTCCTCATTATCACGTTCTTAGGATGAGATGATGGGAATGGCACGCAGGAGGAGGCGAGAGAATGAGTTAAGAGGATTTTTGCAACCCAAAAAATAGATTTTTAGGTAAGGACAAGAAGGGAAGAGTGGCCAGGAGGGGATTGGAAGAGAAGTAGTGTAGGTTCTAAAGATAGTAAGAGCAGTAGTGGCAAACAACCACAAAATAAGGTGATTTTCCTACAAAAATTTGAACGATATCCAAGTCGAGTAGGGGTGGGTGAACACAACGACTACGTTCATTATGAACGATATTGATATTAAAAACTTTGTCTAAAGTAATGCATTTGTTTTTTACATGCATTGTCAGTTCACTGTATTCGGATTGCTCATCCTATCAGAAATCATACTTAGCTAGAGGGTATCTAGGGTTATATGGTTGATAGAGTTGAGTAGAATACAACAGTATGTACTTAGAAAAGGCAAATTACCACTAGTCACCTAAGGTCTATATTCCTCGTGAAGGTTAGGGCCACTTCCTATGTGGAAGAAGTGTGGGAGACCATTGATCTATGGATGGAAGTAAATCACTAGAAAGATGCTCTCTCTCCAAGTAGGAAACATGCTAGGACTTGCAATAAAGATGTCAAATATTTAGATGTAATATTTATTCCAAATTTGTATGTGTAATGCTTTTACATTTGTAAACATTGTAAATGAAAAGGCAATATGGGTTTATTGTATTATGTAAAAAAAAGAAATCTTGATATTGTAGTACTTGATTATATGATGAATAAAAGAAAAAAATTCTCTATCTCATTTTTTTTTACCTTGTTAAATTACTTTATGGTAAATTTTCTAGTTTTACTAGGTTTATAGAACATGGATGTTACAACCGACATCTTAAGTTTGACTTACAAAATTTGTAGCGGGAATGCATATATAAGCATGTTTAGGGTTTCATTTGTAAACTAGAAGATGATTATGAATTTTGGCGAACATCTGATTGTAGAGCATTCAAAGCATTCATTGTGGCAGAGCAGACTTGTCTTGTTATTGTGTTTGTTATGTAGATTTGGATTCATCTTCTCATGTGTTGAAGGATATTCATCTACATGTGAGCTACACCTCCAAGGTGATATCTATTTGTGTTGAATCAATCATTTATCAATTTATTTTTGCCTCTATCCCACAAGGATACGTGCTCTTTATCAAACAACAGTGTTGGAAGGCTTGAATGCCATTCCGAGGCTTGACTGAGGCAAGCTCCTAAACACCACAACCCCCAACCCCCTTCTTTATGATTGCAGGTGACAGGTGTCATATTCTGTAGAAGTGGAGTTGCAGGAGGCTATTAACTCTCTATATTTTGAATGAAAACTATTTCACATATTGTTTGTTGTGTGTTTTTACAATACCACTAGTCGCCCACTAGGTATTTCCCTAAGAATTCCCATACTAATTTGGAATAGTGATATCAAATCTTGTTTGCTCTTGTATGTCATATCACACATGGTTAGGATATCAAAATCTTGGATTAACACAAGAGATCCATAAGATTACCTTCCTTTGAGATGTACACAATTGTAGATGTCTAAAGAATGGGGTGGCTCATTAGATCCCTTCAAGACCTATGTTGGTTGAAGAAGCCTTGAAAAGACAACTGAGGAGATGAAGAACCATTTTAGTAAACAATTCTAGCAAAATTGAGATAATTTCCAACCAAGCACAATGGGAAGACCATTCAGTGGTCACACCCATTTCAAGGAATAGGTAAAATTTGATATCTCAACTTTTGAAGGAAACATTGATGCCAATGATATTGATGATTGGATGTCAAAATTAGAGAAATACTTTTCCATAAATTGTCATATCCCAAAATTTTGAAACTATTATAGAAATAGTAATACTTGTGTGTGTGTGTGTGTGTGTGTGTATATATATATATGTATATTGTGTGTGTGACTTGATGTATGTATGTATGTATATTGTGTGTGTGACTTGATGGTACTATAATTATTATCATGTGCATGATGGCATCTTATTTTAAGTTAAATTTTAACATTATTGTAAAAATTAATATTGCAATGATTGTTATTGGAATTATTAGAAAAATACTAACTATAGGATTGTGTTTTGTGAGTGCGGACCAAAGACAACTCTCTCACTAGAAGGGAGAGTATCATTGGGAAGAGGAGCCTAGTAGACCAATGGCTGACTTGCATGATATTTGACCCACACACATAGTCACATTTAGATTAATTGAATTAGTTTGCATGAAATGTTGTGTTTGCAAAGCATCCTTTGACTATAATATAAATAATTATGTTAATTATGTTATAAAGAAATGATTAATTTATTTATAATTTTATTGATAGTAAAATTTGTGTTCTACTAACAACAATGGAAAATCTCAGAATGTGGGACTTGCTTCTGAGACAACCTCCAGATGTCATTTTTTCATTGTTTCTATTGATGCCTTTCCCTTTGGAAACAAAAATGAATCTCACCACGAACCTTCAAATATTCAAAATGTAGAGTTTTAACTCTACAGTTCTGTAATATCCCTTGCTATTTCAGACCTTATTTTGCTGATTAGAGGCTCAAGGAATATTGTCAAACACTTCTGATGTAAACCCAATGCTTGCTGGTCTGTGTTTTCAGTCTGATATTTTTGCTTGATAATGATAGCTGAGTATTTTAAATGCTCATAAATCTAAACTATAATGTCTAAGCATTAATCTAAATACATATATGACTTCTCTTTTGGTATTTTTGATGCATATACATGAAAATTAGACATGAAATGCACACCTACAGCCAATTGACATTTTGTCAAACACTTGGCATGCATACTGTTATGCTAATCATGATGGATATTATTATGCACATTACATCAAATAGACGGCCTACAACTTATCACTCCTTTATTGAGATATATTGTCTAATACAATGCTGATATGAATGGCCAAGACTCTTGGCTCTACAATTTTATGCAACTCCTAAAATGACAGCTATGAAACAATGCTGATATAAAGATGCTAACTCATGAAAGAACTTGAAAATGTAAGTTGCTGTGAATCGATGATGAAGATGGAGGAATGACAGCCTCAAAACAGCTCATAAACATCCCTCTCAGGCCCCAATCGTGCCTCTCAAGTGTAGCACCCAGCCTTCTCATCAACCAAGGAAAGGAGTCCCTTCCAAACCCAAATTGAAACCCTCTCCTAGCTGCCCCGTACTGTAGCGTACTGTTCACAGCACTGTAGCAACACTGTAGCGTACTGTAGCATACTATAGCAAAACACTGTAGCGTGCACTGTAGCAAATCACTATAGCATGCACTATAGCAAATCACTGTAGCGCACACTGTAGCGTCACTGTAGCTCTACTATAGCAAATCACTATAGCAAAAATACTGTAGCGTACTATAGCAAAACACTGTAGCAGCCAATAGAAAAACTTCTGATATGCAAATTGATACCTCCAAACCCCTGTTAACACTGCAGATTTAAGTACAAATAAAAGGACTGAAGTATCCCTTCCAATTTGCAACCCTTCGGAGGATATTTCACCACCTCAGTTATGCTAATCTATGGGAGTTTCCATTCCCAAAGACCAAATATGCAGAAACCCTTGGCTCCACAAAAACTCATCAAATGCAAATGTCAATAATCGAATGCCTAGAAGCTTGTCTTACCCCTTCCTTTATACTTTTTTTTAATCACACTTTCAAGAGGCTTCTAGAAAAATCTTATTATTTTATTTTAGTGACTTTATGTAATAATATTTATTTAAGTCACTTTATTAAATTAATTAAATATAAGGTCACTTTATAATATTTATTTATTTAATAACCTTACAAATAATTAATTTAATTATTATCTCCCTTATTTTTCCCATCCAACTGAATCCAGAAAACCAACCATCGATTAGGTGACTGCCTCAAGAAGACCCCCTAACCATGTGCATTAGCCTAAGAGGGTCAAGAATAGACTAAACCATCCGCAAACAACATCAGCCAAAAAGGGGACATTACAGTCCGCCTTCCTTGAAATTGCTTGTCCCCAAGCAATCTTGGCTACAAAGATAATTCTCCCCACCTAGATCCTAAGGGAAGATCTGTGTAATGTCCCTGCTGTCACCAAAGAGCTCCTGTAACACCAGCACTAGCACAACTGACTGAACCTACTGAATGAAATCAACCCCAATGCCAGATGTTGCAAGAGTATAAGCATTAAGTGGAAGCAACTCTGAATACTGACAATGTTTGTTTCCCATAACTACACAAGCTAAGCTGTCATACACACTATCTAGCATATACGCAACTGAGCTATGCGTCTGAAACAGATCATGTATATAAAGATCAAAAGTGCAACTGCAAGTAATCACCCTCATATACATGCTGCAAAACTCAACAGTGAATTCCTCAACATACTGGAGAGTATCCCACAACTAATGCCTGGATCCCAAATGAATCTATAAGGAACTGCATCAGAATCTTGCTGAAAATAGCTGCAGCCATAGAACCTGCCAAAACTCAGCAAACTGTGCAATTTTGTAGCTGAAATAAACATATCACTTCTGATGTCAATCCCTGGGTCCCAGTGCCAAACTAGAAGTCCGTCACAAAGCGCACCTGTTGACTTCCACTGTACCATTCTACATAAACCACTGACATAGCACCAAGAGTGGTAAAACACCTCATCAGGGCCAAAATAGAGTGATGAATCAAACATGACACCACCAGGATCCGAAAATAGAATCAACAATCCACTACCAATGACAACTGGGGGCACCTGCTGCACCATACTGTATGCAACTGAATCACTAATCTGCCAAGATGCTACTCCCTGATACTGAGACCTGTGGGTTATGGACCTAAACAACTGTCGGAAAAGATGAGTATCTCCTAACTCATCTACAAATGTTGGTGTCCCCTCAATACTCCAACTGCCAAAGCTAGAAGAAGAATGCTCCTGACACCAACTCATAAAGCCAGTTGCACTAATCAATGCAAATGTGGAGGGTTGATCCCTCTCAGTATCAATGGAAGTGGATATCTGTGCCTCTTCCCTCACGAATGCACCATACAATTGCCTAGCAAGCATGAAAGCACAACCTCTATCCTTTGCCCAATTCCTATGGACGTGCTGACTAACCAAGCCATCATACCTACTGCCCCCATAATCATCCTGTAACCATGTATCTGTGTGAAATCTTTGTGACATAGAAGTAGTAAACCTTGTCGGATACATAATAGCATGATGGATAACTGACTGCTGTCCCTGCAAGTAATTTCTCATACACAACTAAGTCGGGTACTTGCAAGCTCTAGTTCCATCTTCTGTAGATGACAACTCTTCATCCCACAATGGATGGTATAAGCCCCCCGTCAATCCACATTGATGCATCAACCAATCCTCTGCATGTGAACTAAAAGAAAGGTGATGAACTCTCCTCACTATGTAGTCATGGTAAAAAGTACCAACCTCCGTCAATGGTTGACCATCATAGTCCTGCTTTCTATCACCTGACATAGAACTAACCTTAGGGGAATCAGGTGTATTTTCAGATTCATCCCGCATTTGAATAAAGAGTCTTCTAATGTTATCTATCCTTTTTTGTCTTGCTATGTTGATGAGATTGATCTTTTCTTTCACTTTTTGAAGATGCTGTCTTGCATTGGCAGCCACTAATCTAGCCTCTTTGGCTTTTTGCAACCATTCTTCATTAATCTTTTTGGACTTCTTTACCTCTTCGATGCCAAAATATACAAAATCAGTCCTCTTATCCTTGATATCTTCATGTCTACCAAATGGTGTAGGGCTGCCATCAATGGGTGATATCACATCATTGGCTTTCTCATGATCACAAGCTCCTATCTCACAAGAATGATGGGACATAATGCTGCTGTCCTCAAACAAATCAGTGATGACATCATGCCATTGTAAAATGTCTTCTTCATCATGTGTATTCAAAACACTAGTGGCTGCTCCACTAAGCAAAGGATCAACTTTCACATCCACCTTAATATCTTGGACCTTCAATGGACTTTCATATGTATGAATAACATTTATGGAAGCACCATCTGATTCTTTACCATGATAGGATGAAGCAATGCTAGACTCACCTAATGAAGCATCACAAGAAACCTTATCTTCATGTAGCTGCTCTAATGTAACTGGTTTGTCTTCACCCATCACTTGCTCTTCTTTTCCCTCATTTCCTTGTCCCTCAATTACATGCACAACACAAGGTTCTTGCCCATCCAAAGAGGATGCAATAGAAGAATGATTTTCTGATTTCTTTGGTGAAGCATGAGCCAAACTCAACTCCACATTCAACTCCTCAATCTGATTTTCTGCCATAAGGAGAGCCATTTGAGAGTCTTCCAAAGATTTTCTAGTCTTCACTAGCTCCATGGTGAGTTGATCAACCTCTTCCTCTTTTCTCTTCAATGCATCTGAATATATGACACCCAATTCAAGTAGGTGATCTCTATCGGAAAGAAGAGTTAAATAGTTATTTTTCATAATCTCCATGGCTGTCTTAAATGCTTACAAATCAGAGATTGATGAAGCCTCTTCAACACCTCTATGTCTCCCCTCTAGTTGGACCTTCCATAGATGAATTTCCACCATCTTGTGGGAATGATCAAAATGGGACAGCGTTGTAACAATCTTATCTTCACCAACCTTTAGTTGGTTCTCCAAATCAGACTTAGGGACCAAGGAAAATTCATTAGTTGAAGTTGTGGGCTGCCAATGGAGAGCTTGACTCTCATCAAAATATTCTTCTAAAGTGTCCTCATGCTGGATTGGAACTAGAGCAGCAGTAGTTCCCAACCCAAACTCCTCATCATCCCTCCAAAAAATAGACTCAATGGATGATGAATCGCTAACCTCATGCAGAGAGGTAAGATCACTCTTAGGACTATCGAAAGAGTCCCCAATCATAACCTCCATGTCACCAACTAGGAGACTCATGCAACCCTGTCCTGTAGGATCCACTGTTTCTTCCTCTCTACCTTCTATAACATCAACTGGGTGAAGATCAACTGAAATAGACCCAAGCTCAATACTACTAGTCCACACTTCACCTGTTACTTTTCCTGCTGAATTTTCATGAGTGCATTTAACATCAGCCCCAAAGGAATCATTAAAAGAATCCATACCATTGCTGTCCTCCTGAAGAGAAGATGAAACCTGTAACCCAAAAGAGGGCATCTCCTGCTCATCACCTTTGTCCATTCTGTTCTCCATAGGATCAGCTGTATGCTGGTCACTATTTGCTGAAAATTCATTGCAGAGGTTTCTAGATACTTCACCTATAGAGACCTTTTGTTCCTCCCTTTTGTTTTGTGATGTAGACGCCTTAAAAATGGATGCCATAAACCGAGCTGCTTTGTCTATGTTTGCAGGGTGTGAAAACAATTCATTCATCCTCTTCTGGGTTTCATCCAACTTATTCAAACTTTGTTTAAGCTTCTCCATATTCTTGTCCCACTGCTTCTGAGCACTTGAAGTAACCATGATTAACTAGATGATTCAATGTCCAATCTACCCAATAGGATGGTAGGACAAAAGCTCTGATACCACTGTAATATCCCTTACTATTTCAGACCTTATTTTGCTGATTAGAGGCTCAAGGAATATTGTCAAACACTTCTGATGTAAACCCAATGCTTGCTGGTCTGTGTTTTCAGTCTGATATTTTTGCTTGATAATGATAGCTGAGTATTTTAAATGCTCATAAATCTAAACTATAATGTCTAAGCATTAATCTAAATACATATATGACTTCTCTTCTGGTATTTTTTATGCATATACATGAAAATTAGACATGAAATGCACACCTACAGCCAATTGACATTTTGTCAAACACTTGGCATACATACTATTATGCTAATCATGATGGATATTAATATGCACATTACATCAAATAGATGGCCTACAACTTATCACTCCTTTATTGAGATATATTGTCTAATACAATGCTGATATGAATGGCCAAGACTCTTGGCTCTACAATTTTATGCAACTCCTAAAATGACAACTATGAAACAATGCTGATATAAAGATGCTAACTCATGAAAGAACCTGAAAATGTAAGTTGCTGTGAATCGATGACGAAGATGGAGGAATGGCAGCCTCAAAACAGCTCATAAACATCCCTCTCAGGCCCCAATCGTGCCTCTCAAGTGTAGCACCCAGCCTTCTCATCAACCAAGGAAAGGAGTCCCTTCCAAACCCAAATTGAAACCCTCTCCTAGCTGCCCTGTACTGTAGCATTACTGTTCACGGCACTGTAGCAACACTGTAGCGTGCACTGTAGCAAATCACTGTAGCGTGCACTGTAGCAAATCACTGTAGCATGCACTGTAGCAAATCACTGTAGCGCGCACTGTAGCGTCACTGTAGCGCTACTGTAGCAAATCACTGTAGCAAAAACACTGTAGCGTACTGTAGCAAAACACTGTAGCAAACACTGTAGCAGCCAATAGAAAAACTTCTGATATGCAAATTGATACCTCCAAACCCCTGTTAACACTGCAGATTTAAGCACAAATGAAAGGACTGAAGTATCCCTTCCAATTTGCAACCCTTCGGAGAATATTTCACCACCTCAGTTATGCTAATCTATGGGAGTTTCCGTTCCCAAAGACCAAATATGCAGAAACCCTTGGCTCCACAAAAACTCATCAAATGCAAATGTCAATAATCGAATGCCTGGAAGCTTGCCTTGCCCCTTCCTTTATACTTTTTTTTAATGACACTTTCAAGAGGCTTCTAGAAAAATCTTATTATTTTATTTTAGTGACTTTATGTAATAATATTTATTTAAGTCACTTTATTAAATTAATTAAATATAAGGTCACTTTATAATATTTATTTATTTAATAACCTTACAAATAATTAATTTAATTATTATCTCCCTTATTTTTCCCATCCAACTGAATCCAGAAAACCAACCACCGACTAGGTGACTACCTCAAGAAGACCCCCTAACCATGTGCATTAGCCTACGAGGGTCAGGAATAGACTAAACCATCCGCAAACAACATCAGCCAAAAAGGGGACATTACAAGTTCTTGGCGACTCACAAGGGAATCTGCGCATGTATAGAAGAACCCAAAAAGACTACAAGAGGAAAAGCGAAAAGGCCAAAAATGAGAATCCATAACACTTTGCATCATAGCTTCTGGAGAGCTTGCTACAAAGAGGCCCAATCATCCTCAAAAGGTTGCACCTTCTTTTTCAAAGTTTCAAACACCCTATCCAAATCCAGGATCTCTTTGTAGGAAAAGTCCTTAAGGCTTTCAACGACGGCTTTGATCTAGAATTCCAATTGTGCAAGAGGTTGTAAAACTACCTCTACCTCTGCAATACTAGGTGTTTGGCTCAACCCTACAAATGTTGTCTGATCATTTTGCTTATTTAGCAACAAAACTTTAACCTGATCGTTAGAGAGGACTATTGAATCATCGAGAAATGGGGAGGGAAGTCCTAACTGGACTAAGTGTTCAATGTGTCCCTTCATTTATCAGATTACCTGCTTCAAAGCCTCCAAATGAGCTTTACATTTCTAGGTCATTTTGATTCGACCCAAGAACTTATTTACCTTTACAACAATGGTTCTCTTGTTATCCACACCAACTACTAGAAAAGCCTCTTCACTAGAACTATACAACTTATGTGTCAATAGCTAAGATTCGGTTACTTTGGGAGTCACCGAGGAGAGAGTTTGTTCAACAATGACGTCTGCTTCTGCACTAAGACCCTGGGCATCTACAATGAATTTGAGTGTTGGCTTAAGTTTGGAAGTCTCCTCCAAGATACGTCCCCAATATGAAACATACAATTCCTTGATCAAGGGCAACACATTCACCATGGGAGGCTATTGCATCAGCTCCTGTTTGAGCTAAAGAAGTTGTTGATCTTTCTCCTAAACCTCTTCCCTCAGCTGTTTATTCATATCTCTCTCCTCTGCAAGGCTTTTGTGCAATTGTATCAATTCACCTCTTTTTTCACTAAGTTGCTTTTCGACCTGACTCTTCTCCTCCTTCAGTGTCTCCAAATGTGACTTTGTCATTTCCAATTCCACACTCAACCCAGTACTCTTACTTTGTTATGCATTCAATGTTTCCTTGGAGACCAGATTTTGCACTTCAGCAGTGAGTCTGGAGAGTTCTACATCTTTGGCTTTGACTTCCACCCTTAGTTGATCCACTGTGCCTTTGACCCGAGCCAATTCTTGTGTCTGTTTCTCAAATTTTCAGCTCATCTTTATATAGTCTATATCGTAATAGACTTTTGAGTCTCCTCTAGTAATTCTACCTTATCTTGGGGGCCCAGCTTGCGCGAGATTCAAACGAACGACGTGGATAGAATAGTCCTCTGACTGCTTCTGTTCCGGAGGCTTTACAACTGTTAGAGTCATATAAGCAATCATCAAAGCCTGTTGGGCATGGTCATATAGGGATCAAATGCGAAGAATCACAGAGGCCCGACCTTCCTTTGTCCTCTATTTCTCCAAATGAGCCTCTCATGCTTTCCTTGTAGTTTCCACCTATTGGTGAAATGCGGAAGGAGATGGAATCATGCCACTGGTGAAAGGTACACCTTAAGGAAAACCATAGGAGATGGTCACCTGTTGTTGCACTGAAGCAGGGCCAAAGCCTTGGGCGATTGGAGAATGCATCATTAAAATGGAAGGGGAGAATGGCCTCAAATTGCTTAGACACGGGGTAGTTAATTGTGCAACACCAGGTGTGGAAAATGAGAGCGGTGGAGTCATAGTTAGAGTAGATGAAATGGGGGGAGGGCGCACATTGAGGGGAGTTTGGAAAGCAAGGGGAATAGACTAAGAAGCAGAAGAGGGTGAGGAGATACTTACCTGATCTTCAATGGATGTCATTGCACTATTTGTTGACCCAATGATAACAAGGCCTTCATCTCCAGACTCCTCTTGCAACACTAGCTTATGCCTCTTTCTTTCCTGTTGCTCTTGTTTGGTCTCCTCTTCTTGTTCTAGCTCAGTCGCTGTGTCTATTTCTACTTCTATTTCTTCGTAAAAAACCTTACTGACATCATATAGGGAGGGTAGTTCAGCATGATATTCATCCCATATTCGCTCCCACTCCTCATACGTCTCTATCTCTCTAAAATTCTTTTCCCATTCAAATATTTCTTGCCTATATTTCCAATAGGCATTAATTTTTTCCATATAGGCCAATCCTCTTTCGACAAAGTAGCTCTTAGGCCACATCCCAGTGGTTTTACTAGATCATAGGGCTTAAGAATTTGGTAAAACACCTCCCACGGAGACCTAGATTCATCTAGAATCTGCTCCAGCTTGATATAAACATCATTGGTGTTAGTGAGCGGTGACCTCCTTACTTCAAAAGAAGGGAAAATTTGATGCTTGAAATCCATTGGAGATTTTGATGCAGATAGTTACTTCTTCACAGCACCATCAAGGTCATACTGCCATTTGTCCATTATTTGATCTAGACCCATCTCAACTTGTTTCATCATAAGCAAATGATTTACTTGTCTCTTCATTACTGTAATGCCTCCCCCTTTAGAGAAGGGAATGTCATAAAAGGCCTTCCTCTTCTTCCCTGTCCCATATTCAGAATCAATAATATTGAGCTAGTGGATCATCTCCAAGACTACAACTCTGTCATTCAGAAATTTGGGTAATCTAAATGGTTCCTCCTTGAAACCATGTTCACACAACATAGTGAAATGAGTTCCAAAGAACTAGTCACAAGGGAGACGAATAGTGGACAATAAGGCTCTCTGCTTATTACTCACTTGAAAAGAAATTACATCTGGACTAAGATCTATTAGAGCCGAAGTCATGAAACGCTCAGAGTACTCATAAAATTAGAAGTGATTGATAGGAGGTGGGTTCATGCAAACATAGGGACCAATCTTTGTCTGTCACCCATCCCCTTGGCCATTGTGAGTTGCATGTGGGGCAAGAAGAACTGGGGATTCTAAAAAAGCATCAAATGTAACAAGAAAAATGTGTACCTGCAATACTGTTGATTATGGAAGGTGCCCAACTAATAGTTCAGCCTATTCACTATGATCTCTGAAAGATCCATCTTGTAAACTTGTTGCCAAGAGATCGTCTTGAGATAGAAAATAGCACCCAATTGATAATCATACACATTTACATCATTATCAATGCCACATATGAAAGCAAGCATTGGACATGCATCTTGTACATCTCTATTGAAACCAGCTAAACCAATTGGTAGAGAGGGCAAAACTGTATTCTTAGGGTCTAAATAGAGCTTATGGTTCAAGAAAGCCAATTAATTTTCCCTCGTATCCCAGATCTTTTGCCACTTAACTAGACTACAGAAATCCATGAAAGCATCATATTGGATACCCAACATATCCCTCACAGCCTGAGCAGAAATTGTCACTTTGATGTTTTAACCCATAATGACGTGGGTATCTTTGTTGTAACACTGGATATAGGCGTCGACTAGCTCAAGGCTAGGAAATACTAGACACACTAGAAATTGAGCCAATTGAGAACTCCAGAGCCTTATTCCAAAGGTCTCTACCTCCCCTACTTTAACCATTGCTATCATGTGTGCATGGGCTCCTTCTCTGAGATTCTTGGTATTTTTTGATAAAACAGGGCCAAAAATATTATCAGTAGGGTCTATTACAAGAGTGGGATCTTGCCACCTACCTCTTCTGTGCTCTCTGATCCAAAAGAGCTTCGGCTTGTGCTATGTTGGTGCTAAGGCATAAGATTTGTTGTTTGGTAATTTCAGTGGCAACTCCACAGTCGCCCTTGTTGCAAAAGACCTCTTTCTTTTGGTAGCCCCGGTACTTCTTGCCTCCATTGCATCTTAGGCTATTATCAATATGCTTCTTGGACCACCTTCAATTCTTTAAAGAACTAAAACTGACTTAGAACCTCAAAAGCACTGCAACTACAAAGAAAGTTCTATTCGTTCTAGCTGAAACTTTGAATCTGCTAACACAAATGAATCATATCAGGATTCAACACAAAATATATAGCTGCTCCACTCATGTGCATTTAATGTTTCTTATTTTTTAATTGGTGCACCCTTGTAGCCACCTTAATTCTGCACACGTTGGAGTCATTTCAGTGATTTGTTAACAAATCTCCATAAGGATATGTTAATTAATGATACCTTGCAAATCAATGATTGAAAATCTTTGGTAGTTGGGCAATCTCTTGGATCTCCCCCTCTTTACACTCATTCCAATACATTTGATTCTATATTACCCATATCTATACATAGTCCCATAGTTTAGTCATTTATTACAACTATGCATTCACTTACACCCAGATACATCCATTACCCATCTTGATATTAACATCTTTTTTCCCTAGGTCAATCTTGTGACAAGTGGGATCAACATTGCACCATGTGAAATTGACCTAAAATTCAAAAATCCAAATTTCTAATATTTGTTGACTCCTACCTATTCCACTAGTTGTTATGATCTAAATTGGTAGACATTTGTATGAGTAGTTGTTATGTCTTAGTATTTAAAGGAATTTAATGTCCATTCCACTAATTGTTATGATCTAACTTGGTAGACATTTGTATGAGTAATTGTTATGTCTTGGTATTTAAAGGAATTTAATGTGCATTAATTCATCATTGAGAATCTTATACATTGCAAGGAGAATCATTCTAGGAACATTTTACTTCGGAGCATTAAAAGGAATTTGATTTTACATCTAAACATTCTATGACATTTGCATGATTAAAGAATGTTGTCTTCGATCATTCCCATGACCAAAAATGTTAGCCCAATCAAGGAGGTTGACCTAGGAGAACGTGGCCCTTGTGATCCAATAATTTCCCCTAGGTCTTTTTAAATATTGTTATTCCTTAGCAATTAGTGAGGAGCAAAGATCACAACAAGTCTGAATCTTGCAAAGGTCCATAGCCTGCAACTTCATTTACATGGGTTATGGATCACTTTCACATGCTAAATCAAATCCTCACAACATCTAGGATCGATCATAACAACAAAATTCACACACTATTTTGATCCCAAGGTAAGGTATAGACAAAGAGTGTTACACCCCATTTCTATAAAGAAACTTATTTCATCTATTATTTCAAGGACATCTAGTTAGAAGTGAAATAATTATGATGATTATGAAGTTCTAATGGCTTAGAATAATGAGTTTATTCCATGCAATAAAATGATGATTTAAAATGTTATTATTATTATTATTATTATTATAATTATTATTATTATTATGTTAATGGACTAACTACTCGTTGTGTACATGAGGTGTATGCAAGGACAGAGTTTCCCCTCTAGATGATGAGGGAGAGAATCACTATGGAGAGGGAATTAGATCATGAGAAATGAGCAATTAATGTGCCATCAAGGAATACACACACTTTTCATGTAGAAGTTACATCACTTTGGTGAGCGTCTTAGTCTACATATTTCTAGTCATGATAAGCAATGCTTTGATGTCATGGTTATTTCATTTAAGTCCTTGTGAAGTCATTTACCATCGAGTCGATGACCTTATCTTCCATGTCGACATTCACTCAGGTTGTGCATACCTCCATTTGTCAAGCCAACTCAAGAAGCCAACCTATCAAATATATCTGCTCATAATGTCTTAAGTCGACAAATTGGTTTATAAGACACCACGGTTGTTTTTGTGCCATTGAATACATATTAGAGTATTTAAAATACCTTGACCTTACTCTACTGATAAATTAACACAGAGTTAATATTAATCTATCCTCAGCCTTTAGATATTATAAGTTATGAATATTATGTTTTTAAGGTTAATATTAAGGCTCTCTCGCACCCCCTAGATTCTAGGGAGAGTGGAGGAGGGACACGGCTTGCCCATGACACCTGAAAATAGGCATGCCAAGAAGCCGCAAGAGAGAGAAGTCTTCTTCAAAAAGAGAAAAACTCTTTCTTGTAAGCGTGGGAAGGATATGCAGGAGATGAAGGGACCGAATGATAAAAATAACTTATGTTTTGGTAGTTTGTTTTAAAAACCAGAAGGTGATAGACGCTTGTGTTGGTGTTATCTCTGTGTAGGAAGGAGGGGAGATAAGTGGAGTAGAAGTCTCCATCCCTAGTCAATATCTAACAATGAATCAAACTAGGTTCTTCTATCTTATTAATGGAATATATGTCTACCATATCTATTATATGGATTACTATGTGAATGCAAGTATAATGGTTTTAGTTTAAGAGAAAGCTAATGAGATTATAGCCATCAAGCATCTTGGCATAGGGAAAAATCCAATAAGTTTATGTTGCATCTCTAGGCCGATATTTTCATTTAGTAGCTAAGCCTATGTAAAAGCCCGATGCTTTCATTTAGTTGATAGACTATGTGAAAGGCCAATACTTTCATTTAGTTTCAATAGACTGTGTAAAAGGTCAATACTTTCATTTAATTGATAAGCCTGTGTAAAAGGATGATACCTTCATTTAGTTGATAGCTTGTGTAAAAGGTTGATACCTCCATGCATATGGTAATGCTAGTTTAAAAGATCTACGTTGTCATGTTTTTGTGTAATCTTGAATAAGGCTGAAATCCCCATGCTTACGGTGATCCCTGTATAAGGCCACTATTATTGAACTTTAGTTTGAGCCTGTAAAAGGCTGATACAATATTACATATGTTGAATGAGACTGAGCTATGGCAAGTTGCATAAACCAAAACTGATATGTTTCTTAAACATATTAATGATTAAGGTAAGATACTGGAGTTGATTAAAAGGATTATCTTGTTTATTTGAGCCTTTAAAAGGTTAATACATTTGTATATATGTTTCATAAAGCCTTTTTTCTTGGAGTGTGACTGAGAACTCTACACTTTCCTTTATGCCAGTAGAAGGCCAACTTTCTTGCACTTAGATTGCCACAATTGCAACAAAGGAACAAGCCAATGATAAATACATTTTAGGCAAAAAGTTGGGTTAAACATTGACCCTTGTGAAAAAGGTCGATAATAGTATATTCTATAATTGGAAGTGATGTATTGGCATCCTAATAAGGTAGTTTGACTAGTGAATAGAGACTCATTACTATTGCCTATATAGGTAAGCTTACTTATCTTTCCTTGAGACCAATTTGTTTAAATAGTAACAACTTGGTCATAGTTTATAATAAGACAATAAAGAAGTGTTTACATGATGGTAATCACAACTCAGTACAGTCTGGAGTCTAACTTATATTGGGGCTAAGATTGGCCGGCACCTTACATTGGCAGAATTATGGCCAATCGAGGAAAATTGTTATGTCTTCAATAATGATAATACTTCCATTTAGATTAAACACTCCTCCCATGAGAAAAGACATGAATAAAGGACTCTATAGCTAAGTGTAGTAGTAGATAATGAAAAAATAAATTGACTCTATGTGTCTGAAATTACAAGAGTCATACATGAACATGTTACTCAAGACAAATTATGTTATGTAAATCCCAACAAGTTATAAGTAAGGTATGAACGATAAGAAAGGTAGTTTTCTCCTTGATTATGGACACAAAAACCTTGGTTGATATTGAAAAATACTACATATCTTAAAGGGAGATTATCTATTTTACTCTTGAGCATGAGATCGGGTTGACTAGTCATTGAGTAGATTGTCAGGTTGTCATAGACCCGAGATTGCAATGATGCAAAGAGGGGCTCAATGCAAATACTTAAGTCACCCAAGCTCTTGTAATTGTCTAAGTTGACCCATAGTAGGGGAAACACTTAATGCCGATAAGAGATGTATAGTTTAATAAAATACCTAGAATTAATCATTAATCATGTTATAGAGTAAAATGTGTACACTAGCATTTTACACTTAGTTTAGCACTTGGTTGGACCTAATTTGTTGCCTTTGTTAATCAAGACATATTTTAACACCTCTTTAAGATTAAAATGATAAAATCTCAATCCCAATGAATAAACTTGATGGAATCAACTTAGGACTAGACTAAGCCCACTATATTTGGCACTCCCTGGAGTTTATGGGCTAAAGGTCTAGGGTGCCCAAGCGTCCTGGTCCCAGTTGGGATCTTTAGCCCCCTTTTTGTAAAGTGTTGTCTTGGGACACTTCCTTAGTTTGTATTTGTCATCCTAATTGTGTTTTATTTGTCGTAAGTGAGTGGGAATGCATATTTAAAGGAGTGTTGTAGTTCATTTTACACCTAAATGAATGATGACAATTTTCCTCTCATATGGTGTGATATGCTAAAGTGTTTTACACTTTTGGAAGTGTTATCTACTTGTGGATGCTATTTAAGTTTGTTTGCAGGTCTTGAAGGGAGTTTAAATCCTTCTTCATCACTCTCCTTAGTTGGTGTGAGATCTTGAGTCATCTTCATCAACTACGGTTATACCTCTTGTGGTAATCATCATCAATTTCATTCATATTTCTATCATATTATTACAGATCTGGCCTCTGCCCTCCTAGGGCACCCACCCTTGGATCTAATCATCACTGTAGTGGAGGTGGGAACACCAACACAAGGTTTGACTGAGGCAAGCCCTTATACACAACAAAACCTTTTCCTCTATCCTTGTGTGTAGGTTGGCTCAGAAATAGGTTTCTGGGGCTGATTTTTAGGAAGAAGATAGAGCAGACAGGTACAGGTCTAGTGATATCTGAGATTTTGCAAAACCCTAGAAAAGGCCTAGCACCCTGGTCCTAGGCATTTCTGCCACAAAATCTAGGTTTTGAATCCTTCTATGATCTCTGTTGTGCTTTTGGTTTTCTAATATATGTTTTCATCTGTTAGTTATAAGTTGATCTTTGTCTTCTAGGGTTCGACCATTTGTCCTAAGTTACTTTCTTGACCTTGGTTGGACTTGGTTGATCCATCTATATACAACCAAAGGGTAGAACCCCTGTAGTTTGGTTCTCCTTCTTAGGTAGAAGCCAAGCTCAGTTTGTCTCCTAATGTTTATAGAAGAGGGTTTTGACCTAGTTCAACTCTTTAGGCTAGATCACTCTTTTCCACTAAATAAATCCAAAATGGTCAAAAGAATATTTGTCACCAAGTTGGGAAAGGAGTGTGTGAACATATAACTCATTTATATGAAACTTTGACCAAAGTAATGCAAAACCCCTATTTGCATTGATGGTTCATTGTGTTCTTGAATTATACAAACAGTCAGATGGCTTGTTCATAACTAGAGTTAGACTAGAAGTTGTTCAACTGATTGTTTCTACTAGGACACTGCACTAGTTCTTAGATGGCACATTGAATTAGTTTGATTCTCATTATCTATTCCCTCATGAAGGGAAGGATCACTTCCAATAGGAAGATGAGCAGGGCACCGCCAGTCTATGGTTGGAGGAAAAGCACCAGAGTTATGCTCTCCCTCTTGCAGTTGAATTGTCAAAGACTTGTGATACATAAGACATTATTTCAATTGTATATCTATTAGAAAAAAGTTGTAAGTAGCAAGAAATGCGACCAATGAATATTGTATTAAAAAATACTTTGATGTAATATGTAATTGATGAATTTCCTTTTTGAAATAAAAGTTTTTATTATTGAAATTATCTGTGTTTATGTCATTTATTTTAAATGATATTAGATTTGAATGTTACATATGTAATTAGAGCTACCAGATTCAACACTTGGACCAAGGAGCTCATTACAAGTTTTCACCGATTGGCGGGTGTTACTAATGTTGAAATGATCTTTCTCATGCCAGAATGGTAGGAAAGAGAATAACATGTAAGAGAATCAAGAAAACAAAACCTAGGAACATGCCTAAGGTCAATTTATTAAGAAAGAGTTTTCTCCTGAGCCAAAAATAAAGGAACCAGTGAGCTACATAAATTGGGCTTGGCTTACTGATTTTGAAACGTGGGTCAATGCACTCAAATGTGTCTTCCTTGAGAGGAGAAAACAATTGGAGGAAGCAGAAAAGTTGTCAGTTCCTACTGCTTTTAAGATCAGTAAACTATTTGCTCACCAAGGTTTTCCTTTCAAGTGTGGTTGGGATGCACTTGTAATAGAAAAGAAGGTGTTGATTGAGTACTCACGAGTACATCCACCCTCTAAATCTATGCTAGTTGACTCAGATGAGGAGGAGGAACCCGAAGAAATCCCTCTGTCAAAAAGTGACATGTAGACACTTTTATACATGTAAATAGATAAGTTTTGTATTTGAATAAGGATGTAAAATCCATTATGTGAATAAAGCAAATTTTGGCTTTCTGTATAAAAATGGCATATGTGAAATATCTCTAAAGTTTGTTCTTTATTTGATAAAATTCTATTCGATGATAGGTGTGGTAAAATACCATCATGGTACACACTGGAAACCACCTAGAAAGGAGCCAGGATGGTTCCAAGTCTAAAGGAAACCTAATGGAAAAAATTGACCAAATCTTGTATGTGCTTAATGAAACAAAAGAAAGATTGAAAAATTTAGAACAAGAAGTTAGAGGAGTAGAAAACAACAAAGAACATCATTTCAAGAAAGGGGGAGAAAACACTCAAGAAGATAGTTTACATAGTGAACCAAGAGAATGTAAACAAGATTCTCAATTCCCTAGTGAAATCAAAACTCGCCTCAGTAACGAGTTAGTAGACGATATGAAAAAGATCACATCCCCTAAGTTTGATGGAACCATGACTGGTGATGTAGCCGAGGTTTGGTTGACACAAATGGAGAAATATTTTGAGATTAGAAACTACTCTAAGATCACTAAGGCCATTTGGGGAGCTTATCAGCCAGTCAGAGAAGCATCCACATGGTGGATGAATAAGAAGATGGAATTGGGACTAAGTTCTCTAAGTCTAACTTGGAATCAATTCGTGGGCCTCTTCAGGAAAAGATGGCTACCACAATTATATTTTGATCAAAAACTAATTGATTTCCAAAACATGCGTCAGGGAGACATGACAATTATAGCGTACTAGGAAATAAATCCAGAAGAAGGCAAGACAAGATATGAAAGGATTTATCTACTTAATTTAATTAATAAGATACACATGAGTTTAAAAAAAGAAAGAAATCAAGAATAAGGTGTTATTTGGATTAATTAAATAAATATTTGATTTATTTAATTAATATTAGATTATGAATTAATTAAATTAATAATTATAAATTATTTAATTAATATTACAAAAAAGAAAGCTGATTAACTAAATAATTGTAAATTATTTAATTAATATGAAGGTATGGCAAATGAACAACTAAGTAGGAAAGTGAGGTGAATTTTAGGTGTGTACAATGATGGTAGAAATTTAATAAAAAAACAACTTTTTTTTTTAAAGAAAAATAAACTTTTTAAAAGCAATTTAGGCTAATCTAATAAAGTGTGTATACATAAGTACAATTAATTTAAATTAATTAATTAAGTATTGAGAGTTGAATATTAAGCTTAGTAATTAAAAAGTAAGAAATAGAAATAGAAATAAGTGTACTTAGCTCTATAATCCTTAATTGCATAAAGACTTGAATCTGGTATGTTGGCATTAAAAGTAGTGGATGATTGAATAACAATCACTTTGGAATCAAAATATTTCCTTGTGATAGTGTTGGAATGTATCTAACTATCACTAACCACAAATTTGTCCCACACATGTGAACTTGTCCCATGTGATCTATAAACTTTTGTCCTTTAATTCACCTACTTATTCTAGATATTTTCTACATATTTCTTAAATGTTTAGAAACCTAACCATATTTTAAAATACTACAATTACATAACAAAGAGTTTTCCCCTAAATCAATACTGGAAAATCAAAGAGCTTTAGCCTAAATCAATTCCCAAAAATCGAACAATAAAATTCAAATATACCAATTTTCAGTCATGCAATAGATACAACGTAAATATCTATGCTTTCCTTACTTCCCACAATGATGTCTTGCCATGAAAATGGCATGAAGAGGACTGTCTACGCAAGAAAGCCATGAGAAGCTTCCCACACTTCTGATGCTTAGATCAATGAAATAAATTATATTATTTTTGTTTTCCAACTGTAACAAGAACAATACATATAACACGTTTAACATAAAATCCAGCCGAGTATGTACATAAAACCAATCAGACCCAGTTTGACAGGTGCGGAAGGAAGAAAACGCTGATGAGGAAACTATAATTAAATCATCTTTTTTGTTTGGCTTTAACGAATTTATTCATCTACCAAATATTCCTCACGGGCATGGCTCGCTGTTCGATTTGAGTTAAGTTCAAGTCTTGTGTTTAATTGATTGATTTGACTTACTCAGAGCAAATGTTAAGCTATAAATATTTGACCATCTGTATTTGGGATAATTGCCTCTAGTTGTGAAAATGGATAAGCTCAGAATTCATAAGGAAACAATATGGTCGGATTTGCCTGAACATTTGATGGAGAGAATAATGGAATGCCTTCCAGTGGACTGCTGCTTCCGTTTCAGGGTTGTTTGCAAGAGCTGGAATATTTTGTTCTCATCACAATATTTCAATTCCATAGTGAGAAATAGCCAGCCATTTCTCATTCTTTGCCCCTCCAACACCCAACTGCCCTCGCTAATCTATTGCTTCATCACCCACACTTGGCGAATCATTTCTTTATCTTTCCTACCTCATGATTGCCCCATCAATTTCAGAGGATCGGCTTCTGGGCTGCTCTTGGCAGACATAAATGCCAATTTCTGGTTTGGCTATAATTCCCCAAAGCTATATGTTTGCAATCCTCTTAGCCAAACGTGCTGGACGCTGCCAGAAATGGGTTCTGTAAGTAGAATTATGGCCAAGACAATTTTACCAGTGGGGAAAAAGACGGATGAATATAGTGTGATGGTGGTGGGCATGAGCAGCACTGATACAGTTTTAGTAGAAGTATATAACTCTACTACCAAGTCATGGAAAGTTGCAGGGACAATTCCTGATGTGGTTATAAGAAACGAAAACATGTTCTTCTGCAAGGGCTCTTTGTTCTGTGTGACTGCCAGTGGCCGCATAATGGCCTACAATATTGAACATGGAAGCAGCACAGTTATGGCCATGCCCACAGCAGATGCCAACAATTTGCGGGTTCGGCTTGTTTGTTGTAAGACTGGTGTGGTTGTGGTTGGGGTAATCGAACAAAATCACAGATTGAAAGGCGTAATTATGTGGGAGTTAGTTTTTCACAAGATGGCGAAGGGTGATTATAAGTGGGAAGAGATTGGGAAAATGCCCAATTCTGTGTGTGAGGAATTCAGAAGCAGCTCGAATTCAAATTGGTTTGAATGCGTGGGAGTGGGAGAGAAGATCTGTTTCAGAGCCAACGAGAGCATGGAGATACTTGTGTATGATGTAAGCACAAGCTCTTGGAATTGGCTGCCCAAGCTTCCTGCAGATTTGAGATATGTGAGTATGAGATGCCTTCCACTGGACATTGTACCCAGTTCTAAATTCTCTTAAAATTTGGTTGTAATTGAAAAGAATGAGCCCAAGAATATATGGGACTAGGTGCAGGAGGTGCCACATATGGTTGTCCATGGCTTTCTTTAATTGTTTAATTTTTAAAAATAAATAGCTGGTCAGCTCAGTCCACATGCAGTAGTTATGTTGACCTTTGTAAAATGTGGTTTGTTTATTTTTAAAATAGAATATTTTTTTATCATTTTTGTGTGTCGATGAGGTGTTTAGTGGAATGATAAGTTCTCTTTTCTTGAGAGTAGGAAGTCTTATTTTTTGAATTAATTGTTTTAACAATCAATAAATTTAAATTGATTGATGTTAAAGAAAAGCTAATTATATGAGGCTACACTTATTTTTATTCTTATATTTAATAGTTTGAAGAGTTCCTTAAAGGTCTTTGGAACAATTTTTTTTTAATTGATGAGTGGAGGGTTCTATAAGGACCTCACTTAAAGAGAAAACTAGATTAAAAAAATAAGCTTAATCAAATTAGATATCCAATAAGGAGACAAAAAAATAAAGACATCTAGTTGGGATGCAAACATCAACACACTTTCAAACTATGCAACCAACCTCAAATTGTTGAGGGGATTAGTTTTTCATTTGTTGTGGGGCTGCCTCAATTGAAATAAAGCAATCGTTTATCATTTTTGGGTGTAAATGAAGTAAATTTTTTAATCGTAAAATAAAGTAATTATTTATCATTTTTGTGTGTAAATGAAGTGATTGGGAGAATGGTAAGTTGAGAGAAGTAAGTCATATATTTTATTTTCACCATTTTGACAATCAATAAATTTAAATCAGTTGATGTTTAAGTTAAACCAATTATGTCAAGCCATACTTATTTTTATTTCCATATTTAATAGTTTCAAATAGTTTCTTAAAGGTTTTATGTGAGGTCTTTGGAACAATTTTTTCATGTAAACATTTTTTTAATTGCAACTTGTATTATTTTAGCTTCAAATTTTTTTATCCATGAATTAAGGGTTCTATAAGGACCTCACTGTAGGAGAAAACTCGATTAAAAAAGAATAAGTTGAATTTAATTAGATACCCAAGGAGGACACAAAAAATTAAAGACATCCACCTAAGATAATATCAACACACTTCCAAAATAGGCAATCCATCTCAAACTATTTTAGGCCACACACCTATCCACCACCCTTTAAATTGCCACCTCTTTACCCTTCCCTCAACTAAGTACTTTATTTGCATTTAATTTACTAACTTTAGCATTAATTTCACATATTTAATCATTCACAACTAATTTCTGATCAATTTAATTTAAGTTGATATATACTTAATTTCTTACATTTATTTAATTAGCCTCAATTAACTTAGGGAAAGAGAGTTTTTCCTTTTACAAATACTTTGTCATGTTTTTTTCCTAATGGGAATAGCTATCCTTCACCATTTATAATATGATGGTAGAATTTTTTTTTTTTTTTTTTAAAACTCTATTTTATTTAAAAGAAAAATAAATATTTTTAACAATTTAAGCTAATCTAATAAAGTGTGTATACATAAGTACAATTAATTTAAACTAATTAATTAAGTATTTAGATTTGAATATTAAGCTTAGTAATTAAAAAGTAAGAAATATAAATAGAAATAAGTGTATTTAGCTCTATAATGGTCCAATGCATAAAGACTTGTGAAGACTTGAATTTGGTATGTTGGCATTAAAAATAGTGTATGATATATAACAATCACTTGGGAATCAAAATATTTCCTTGTGATTCTGATGGAATGTATATAACTATCATTAACCACAAACTTGTACCATGTGAACTTGTCCCATGTGATATATAGACTTTTGTCCTTTAATTGACCTAATTTCACCTAATTATTTTAGATATCTTCTGCATATTTCTTAAATGTTTAAAAACCTAACCATATTTTAAAATACTACCATTACATAACAAAGAGCTTTCCCTTAAATCAATAACCGAAAATCAAAAGAGCTTTCCCCTGGATCAATTCCCAAAAATCGAACAATAAAATTGAAATATACCAATTTCCAGTCATGCAATAGATACAACGTGAATATCTCTGCCTTCGTCACTTCCCACAATGATGTCATGGCATGAAGAGGACTATGTCTACGCAAGAAAACTATCCGAAGCTTCCCACACTTGTGATGCTTAGATCAATGAAGTAAATTATATTATTTTTGAACAATACATGTAACACGTTTAACATAAAACCAGTCAGACCCAGTTTAACAGGTGCGGAAGGAAGGAAACGCTGATGAGGAAACTATCTTTATGGTTTGGCTTTAATTAATTTATTCTTCTACCAAATATTCCTCACGGGCATGGCTCGCTGTTCGATTTGACTTAAGTTCAAGTCTTGTGTTTAATTGATTGATTTGACTTACTCAGAGCAAACATTAAGCTTGGCACTGCTATAAATATTTGACCATTTGTATTTGGGATAATTGCCTCTAGTTGTGAAAATGAATAAGCTCAGAATTGGTAAGGAAACAATGTGGTCGGATTTGCCTCAACATTTGATGGAGAGAATAATGGAATGCCTGCCAGTGGACTGCTGCTTCCGTTTCAGGGCTGTTTGCAAGAGCTGGAATACTTTGTTCTCATCACAATATTTCAATTCCATAGTGAGAAATAGCCAGCCATTTCTCATTCTTTGCCCCTCTAACACCCAACTGCCCTCGCTAATCTATTCCTTCATCACCCACACTTGGCGAATCATTTCTTTATCTTTCCTACCTCATGATTGCCCCATCAATTTCAGAGGATCGTCTTATGGGCTGCTCTTGGCAGACATTAATGCCAATTTCTGGTTTGGCTATAATTCTCCAAAGCTATATGTTTGCAATCCTCTTAGCCAAACGTGCTCGATGCTGCCAGAAATGGCTTCTGTGAGTAGAATTATGGCCAAGGAAATTTTACCAGTGGGGAAAAAGACGGATGAATATAGTGTCATGGTGGTGGGCATTAGTGTTAATTTTTATGTAGCTTGGACAGGTGTTCTAGTCTCGGGTGGTGATTACGAGGCTGGAAACACAGCTGAAATAATTATCTTCATACCATTGGTTTTCAATAAATAAATTTGCAGCGATAGCAAATAAATAAATTTGCAGCAATAGCAAATTGATTTGCAGTGAGAACAAAGGGCGCAGTGATAGCATTGGAGAGCAGTGGAATTGCCGGAGAAAGAAAATATTGCCGGAACAATTTCAGCAGGAACAATTGAGGAAAGAGAATTTACAGGAAAGAAATTTCCAGAGCTCTGTCAGTAAGAGGCAAGCAATTTTGTATCTCTTGATTTTCTGCAGTTGAATAGAATTCTTATCTGCTGACTGGTTTTCCCTTTGGGGTTTTTCCAGGGACAATTTGTCCAAAATATTGTGTTGATTTTATTTTCCGTGATTTTTCCGTGAAATTGCAGCTGTGTTATTAATTAATATTTGCTGTAAATCAATTATTTTTTCGGTAGCCAAATAATCTAACATAAGATAGGAAATTAATAATCAGTAGCTGCAATAGATTTTTCACATGGTATCAGAGCTGATCTGAGGGTAGAACAGGCACAAGGAGAAAGGAAAAATAATAAATAAAAAAATCTAGGGTTTATAAAACCCAGTTTGACCTCTTCAAATTATTATTTTCTTTTGAGATGGCCTCAGCAGGTTTAAGAGATCAGGACAGATTGGATGGAGCCTCAAATTTTGGTTTCTGGAAAGTCAGAATTTCTTTATTGCTGGAAGAGAATGGTATCAAGGATTATGTGACCACTGTTGTACTTGTACCTACAGATGCAACACAGCTCTTAGCATATAAGAAGGAAGATGCCAAGGCAAGGAGGCGGATTCTTGACGGTGTTAAGGATCATATTGTTCTGCATATTGCAGAGTTAGATACAGCAAAGATGATGTGGGACGCCATTATGAATCTGTACCAGAATGCTACCCTTAACCAGAAGTTGATTCTCAGAGAAAAGTTAAGGAATACCTGGATGAATAAGGGAGAAGACGTCACAAGTTACCTCGCCAGACTTAGACTTGTCAAGGATGAATTGGCAGCTGTTAGAGACAAACCAAAGGATGATGAGCTAGTACGAATAGCCCTGAATGGGTTTACTAAGCAGTGGGATGTCTTTGTTCAAGTTATTAATGGACGAGACACCTTACTGAGTTGGGATCGACTATGGAGTGACTTCACTCAAGAGGAGCTTAGACTAAGTCTTGTCAATGGAACCAGCAGTAATAGTCAGAAAAGTGAGGTGAAACAGGAAAACGTTGCTGTAGCAGGAAAAGGGAAAGCGAAGAAGGGGTCTGGCAAAGGATCAAATCCAAAAAGTGAGAAGAAGAAGGACTTATCTAAGATCAAATGCTATGGCTGTCACGAGTTCGGCCACTATGTCAGTGATTGCCCACAAAAGAAGAAAAATGAAAAGAAAGGCAAAAAGCAGACGACAACTTTAGCAAGTGTAGATGAGCTTTCTAGCAGAATGGAGGATGAGTTTGCACTCATAGCTTGCCTAACTAGCTCAACCTCATAGGGTGTTTGGTATATAGACAGTGGGGAATCATTTCATATGATAGGAGTTAGGGAGTACTTCTCCAGCTACAAGGAGGAGGACATCAGATTCCAAATTCAGATGGGGAACAAGTCCAAGTGTAATCCAGTTGGGAGAGGGACTATTCTATTTCAGAGGGAGAATGGTGCAAGCCTATTTCCATTCATGATGTGTTGTATGTGCCAGGCTTGGGCATGAATCTAATTTCCATATCTATCCTTCAGGATAAAGGTTATAATGTACTCTTTAGAGGGGCGCATGTTTTAATCAAGCATAAGGATTGGAAATCACCCATAGCTATTGGAGTTAGGAGCGGCCAACTTTATAGGTTGCAGTTTGATACTCCTAAGGCATTAGTGAGTAGCAGTAATCCTAGAGATCAAGGAGAGCTATGGCATAGGAGGATGGGCCATATACATTATGGAGCACTTAAATTGCTTCGTGAGATAGTGACAGGTGTTCCAGACGTGAGCACAGAGCATGATGATGTATGTAAGGGATGTGTATTGGGGAAGTTTGTGAAAGCAACTTTTCTAAGGAGTGACACCAGATCCAAGGGGGTTCTTGATCTAGTACATTCAGATATATGTGGACCAATGTCAACGAAGTCTCTCAGAGGATATGAGTACTTTGTTACTTTTATTGATGATTTCTCCAGGAAGACCTGGATATACTTCTTGAAGACCAAGGATGAGGTCTTCAGTCACTTCCAGGAGTTCAAAGCTCTTGTGGAGAATTCAACAGGCAGGAAGGTAAGGGTTCTTCGGTCAGACAATGGAGGCGAGTACAAAGGGAAATAGTTCTAGGAGTTCTGTACCAGGGAAGGAATCAAGAGAGAGTGGACCGTTCCTTACAACCCGCAGTAAAATGGGGTTGCTGAGAGGAAGAATCGTTCTATATCGGAGGTAGCAAGGGCTATGTTGTATGACCAAGATATGCCACGTTACTTATGGGCAGAGGCATGCAGTACAGCAGTATACATATAGAACAGGGTTCCACATAAGGTATTGGGCAAGATGACACTAGAGGAGGCATTCTCATGGAAGAAGCCAGATGTCAGTCACTTCAGAATATTTGGGAGTTTGGCGTTTTGTCACATTCCAGGGGCTACACGTTCCAAGTTAGATCAGACTGCGGAGAGAGGGTACTTTGTGGGGTACAGTGAGACCTCAAAGGCATATCGGATATTTATTCCAGGGACCAAGAGGATTATAGTCAGGCATGATGTCAAATTCATGGAGGACAAGGCATAGAGGAGGTCCAGAGATTTGCCAGCAGATGATCAGAATGAGCAGCCAACAGAAGCTCCAAGGATTGTTCAAACAAAACAGGAGCAGCGAAGCACGAGTACAATTACTAGTACAAGCACAGGTTTAGGTGCTGAGAGTTCACAGAGTATGGAGCAACAGATACAGCAAATCCAAGAGATGCATCAAGAAGATATGGAGTTTGATATTTCATCCTCTATAGTTGACAGGAGGAACCGTGAGGTTCAACAAACACATAAGGATACTCAGGGGTTTGTGGGAGCTCCTAGGACGAGTAATAGACAGCGGAAACAACCAGCTAGGTATAATGACTATGTGGCATTGGTTAGTCAGTTGGTAGATAGTGAACCTTCCAGCTATCAGGAGGCTGCACGGCAACAGGTGTGGCAAGATGCGATGGTTGAGGAATATACCTCAATAATGCAAAATGATGTGTGGGAGGTTGTGCCTAGACCGACAGATAGGGCAGTGGTTGGATCATGCTGGATCTATAAGATTAAGCATGGTGCAGATGGTAGCATCGAGAAATACAAGGCAAGGTTCGTAGCCAAGGGGTTCTCTCAAAAGGAGGGAATAGACTATGAGGAGACATTCGCTCCAGTGGCCAGGTATACTTCTATACGAGCCGTAATCTCACTTGCAGCACATATGGGATGGCAGATCCATCAAATAGATGTCAAGACGGCATTTCTTAATGGTGAATTGTTAGAAGAGGTATACATAGAACAACTAGAGGGCTTTGTAGCACACAGCAGCGAAACCCACGTGTGCAGATTGAAGAAAGCTTTGTATGGACTCAAGCAGGCTCCCAGGGCGTGGTATGAGCGCATTGATAGATACTTACAGGGAATAGGCTTTGTGAAGAGTGAGGCAGATGCTAATCTCTACTACTTGGTGGTTGGGGGTGAAGTTCTCATTCTTGTTCTATATGTGGATGACTTGTTTTTAACAGGTTCACTAGGGCTCATAGTGGAGTGCAAGAGGGACCTTGCAGCAGAGTTCGAGATGAAGGATTTGGGGCTTATGCACTACTTTCTAGGCATGGAAGTGTGGCAGACAGATGGAGAGATTTTTCTTGGACAAAGGAAATACTGCATTGAAATCTTGAAGAAGTTTGAGATGCAAGATTGCAGAGCCATGTCTACACCTATGATCACGAATTGGAAGAAGGTAGACGCATCCAAGGAAAAGGATGTAGACCCCACCTTATACAAGATGTTGATTGGATCTCTCATGTATTTGGTCAACACTAGGCCAGATATATCCTTTGCAGTAAACTCTCTTAGCCAGTTCATGGTTGAGCCGAAGAGAGTGCATTGGATAGCGGCAAAGCATGTGTTGCAGTATTTACGTGGTACAATCAAGTATGGAATCAGATATGCTCGAGGTGATGGTATCAAGTTGATAGTCTATACTGATACAGATTAGGCAGGTAGTACAGTGGACAAGAAAAGCACTTCAGGGTGCTGCTTTAGTTTGGGATCAGGAGTTGTCTCTTGGTACAGCAGGAAGCAAAAGTCCGTGGGTCTGAGTTCTATAGAAGCAGAATACATAGCAGCTAGCATGGCAACGTGTGAGGCTATATGGCTTCGAAAGTTGCTGGTAGCCTTGTTTGGTCAGAGGGTTGAGACTATCGTGATACACTGTGACAATCAGAGTTGCATCAAATTATCAGAGAATCTAGTGTTTCATGATAGGTCTAAGCATATAGACATCAGGGATCATTTTATCAGGGATTGTGTACAGCGGAGAATTGTTCAGCTACAGTATATACCTACAAATCAGCAGGTAGCAGACATTTTGACAAAGGCATTGGGGAAGGCGAAATTCATCTTCTTCAGAGAGAAGTTGGGTGTTATGTAGAACACCTTCCTCGCTAAGAGGGAGTGTTAATTTTTATGTAGCTTGGACAGGTGTTCTAGTCTCGGGTGGTGATTACGAGGCTGGAAACACAGCTAAAATAATTATCTTCATACCTAGATAATTGATTTCTCGAAAGACTTCTAGATATTAGGGTTTAGAGTCTAATTAATCCTAGCCATTGATTGAAATTAAATCATGGCCATTGGTTTTCAATGAGAGGATTATAAAAGAGGATCAATGGGCATTTGGAGAATATAGATCCGAGAAGTATTTGCAGCGATAGAAAAATAAATAAATTTGCAGCAATAGCAAATTGATTTGCAGTGAGAACAAAGGGCACAGTGATAGCGTTGGAGAGCAGTGGAATTACCGGAGAAGGAAAATATTGCCGGAGCAATTTCAGCAGGAACAATTGAGGGAAGAGAATTTACAGGAAAAAAATTTCTAGAGCTCTGCCAGTAAGAGGCAAGCAATTTTGTATCTCTTGATTTTCTGCAGTTGAATAGAATTATTATCTGCTGACTAGTTTTCCCTTTGGGGTTTTTCCAGGGACAATTTGTCCAAAATATTGTGTTGATTTTATTTTTCTATCTTCGTGATTTTTCTGTGAAATTGCAGCTGTGTTATTAATTAATATTTGCTGTAAATCAATTATTTTTTTGGTAGCCAAATAATCTAACATAAGATAGGAAATTAATAAGCAGTAGCTGCAATAGATTTTTCATAATTAGCAGCATTGATACGGTTTTAGTAGAAGCATATAACTCCACAACCAAGTCATGGAAAGTTACAGGGATAATTCCTGATGTGGTTATAAGAAACGAAAACATGTTCTTCTGCAAGGGCTCTTTGTTCTGTGTGACTGCCAGTGGCGGCATAATGGCCTACAATATTGAACATGGAAGCAGCACAGTTATGGCCATGCCCACAGCAGATGCCAACAATTTGCGAGTTCGGCTTGTTTGTTGTAAGACTGTTGTGGTTGTGGTTGGGGCTTAGTTACCAGAAACGCAACGATCGGGCTGCGTTTCCATTTCCAACCGCCGAAACGCCGTTGCCCTCTAGAAAAGCCGTTTCTCCATTGCTGGTCTGGTAACCTTCATTTTTTTTCCATTTCTAATCAAATATAGAATAAAGGTCATTTTTATTAAAAGCTTGTGGATTTTTATAATATTATTTTGTATTATGATATTGTTTATTTATTAAAGAAAGTAGTTTTTTTTTTCAAAACAAATTTTATTAAAAAAAATAAATGCATGATTTTTATAACCTTTAATTATTGTTAAAAAAATAAATGTGGTTTGAAAACTTAGTTTTTTTTTTATAAAACAAATTTTATAGATTTAATTTTTGTTTCTTTCAAAATAAATTTATCAAAAAACATAAATATGTGTCTTTTAGACTATTTAATTATTAATGGAAAGTAGTTTTAAGTTTTTTAAAAAGATAAATGTGAAGTTTTCTTTATAAAACAAATTTCATAAAAATATATATTTATAAAGATGTAGTTTTTGTTTTTCCCTAGTTTTATTCTCAGTGTTTTATTTTATAATAAATCTAAAATTTTGAAAAATATATATGTATCTAGAATCCGTTTCTTTTACGCAACCTCTAAATATCCTGTTTCTTGTCACGTTGCCGTTGTCGTTGCAGTTTTCGTTTCTCATTTCTCATTTTTGGTAACATAGGGTTGGGGTAATCGAACAAAATCACAGATTGAAAGGTGTAATTATGTGGGAGTTAGTTTTTCACAAGATGGTGAAGGGTGATTATAAGTGGGAAGAGATTGGGAAAATGCCCAAGTCTGTGTGTGAGGAATTCAGAAGAAGCTCGAATGCAAATTGGTTTGAATGCGTGGGAGTGGGAGAGAAGATCTGTTTCAGAGCCAATGAGAGCATGGATATACTTGTGTATGATGTAAGTGTTGAGATTAAAAACAGAGTAAAATAGAGAAATAAGGAGACACACACTTGTAATGAAACACAAACACCAGATATATCATGGTTCACCTGCATAGCAGGCTACGTCCACACTGAATGGGATATCCCTAGAAATATATATAGTCTCTCTGTTATAAGTTTACATACACACAGCCTTTACTATGGTTGTTCCTACGAAGCCAGAACCAAAATACACTTTCAGCTTCAATACACTACACAAAAGAGAAGTGACCTCTAACAGAAATAGGAGAAGCAGTTACAAACTGTTTGTAAGTTACATTATAAGTTACAACAAGTTCCATTACATTCCATAGAGAAGAGACCATGTGGTGTGGTGAGTGGGCTTCACCGCCTAACAAACTCCCACTTGAAGATCAGTCACCAATAGAGAAGAGCTACAACTGAGAGATACCCCAAGATAGACAAATCACTGATGAACATGACTGAGAGAAGCTCGGCAGAAAATGAACTTCTCTCGTTTGACGACCTTTGTCAGAGCATCCACCGGATTCTGGTCGGTATGAATTTTATCTAGTTGAAGTTTACCTTCATTAACAGCGTGACGAATGAAGTGGTATTTAATTTCTTTGTGCTTAGTGCAGCTATGAAAAGTGGTGTTTTTAGCCAAATGAATGACACTTGCACTATCACAAAATAAGGTAAAAGTGGAAGGTTGACCCCGTAGTTCACCAAGCACACGTTGTAACCATATCAGTTCCTTGGCTGCCTCAGCGAGAGAAACATATTCAACTTCAGTTGAAGAAATAGTAACCACCGGTTGCAAACAAGAGACCCAACTGATTGTTGCCCTGACGAATGTGAAAACAAAACTAGAAGTGGATCATCGCTTGTCTAAATCACCAGCCATGTCAGAATCGGCATAACCACATAACTGAGTGTCCTTACCGAAAAAATGTAGCACAAAGTCAGATGTCCCTTTGAGGTAGCGAAGGATCCATTTAACTGCTTGCCAATGGGGTTTGCCCAGATTACTCATAAAGCGACTGACAACTCCCACTCCATGGGCAATGTCAGGACGAGAAGCAACCATGGCATACATGAGGTTGCCGACCACGAAGAATTATGGAATATCAGCCATGTCATCTTCTTCATCCGGAGTGGAGGGACACATAATAGAAGACAAACGGAAATGATCAGCCAAGGGGGTACAAACAAACTTGGCATTTGACATATTGAACTTATTTAGCACTTTTAAAATATATTTTTCCTGTGATAATGTGAGTTCCCTCTTCTGCCTATTGTGGATTATATCCATGCCAAGAATTTTCTTCGCTGCCCCTAAATCTTTCATGGCAAAACAAAGAGCTAATTATTTCTTCAATGCATTGACAAGCCGCATACTAGTACCGGCAACAAGCATATCATCAACATATAATAACAGAATGACAAACTCACCATTGGGAAACTATTTATAATACACACAGGGATCTGATTCATGGCGAATGATATTGTGTTGAATCATGAAGTTATCGAATTTCAAATACCATTGGCGCGGGGCTTGCTTCAGCCCATACAAACTGTGTTTCAATCGGCAACATAGATGTTCTTTGCCCTTTTCAGCGAAACCATCGAGTTGTTCCATATACAGTTCCTCGGCAATGTCACCATGAAAGAATGTTGTTTTAACGTCCAGTTGCTCCAGTTCGATGTCCAAAACAACAACCATCCCTAACACCAAATGAATGGTTGTCATTTTGACTACAGGAGAGAAGATTTCATTGAAATCAATGCCATGCTGCTGACCAAAACCTTTCACAACCAATCTGGCCCTGAACCGTTTTGTCCCATCAACTTCATCTTTCACAAAGTAAACTCATTTGTTTTTGAGTGGTTGACGATTGGGACGTAGAGGTACAAAATCCCATGTGTCATTGGAGCTCAATGCATCCAATTCTTCATGCATAGTAGCCATCCATTTGGCAGAGTTAACATCACTGCAGGCTTGTTTGAATGTTTGAGGCTCTGGATGAGTAGTCTGAAACTTAGAAAGAAGGCATTCATAGTCATCAAACTATTGTGGACTCCGTGTTTCTCGAGTGGACCACTGAAGATGAGGTCCTTGTTGATCATCCAATGGGGCATCCCTCAAAAACTGTTGTGTACCCGACTCTGGCAGACTAGCTGGGCATTGAGGTGAAATATCCCTATCAATGGGATAGTTGGGAGCCACATCAGCGTCAGCAAGTGGCATTAACATGTTTGGAGGCGTCAACACTGCCCGTGAAACCTCAACAATTGGAGGAGCAGGGGAAAGCAAGGGGTGCGTGGTAGAAGAAATGTGCTAGTAGGATGAGGGATCTCCCATGGGAGGAGGGAGCGGGGCCACTTCCATAGAGCACTGACTGTGCTGTGAGGGTGGGGAGCATGGATCTGATGCATCTAAGGAATGTTGTGCAATAGTGGGGTGCTCAGAAATGTGTTGGGTAACCATTTGAGAAGGAGAGTTTGAAATAGAGGGAGAAAAACTAATAGATTTGCCCTTTGAAAAATGTCCCTGTGAAGTGGAATTGGAGCCATTGCCAAACATATCAAATTGAACATAATCATCAGAAGTGTTTTGCTATTTGTGCAAACCTGAAAAAGACCATTCGTTGAACACAACATCACGACTTCAAATTACTTTCAGTGTAGTTGGATGCCAGAGATGAAAACCAAATTGATCCTCATCGTACCCCAAAAGAAAACACCTCTTCGAGTGAAAATCCAGTTTAGTTTGTTGTTCTTTCAGAATGTGGACGAATGCATCACAGCCAAAAACTCTCAAATGATTTATAGAAATCCTCTTACCAATCCACCGTTCTTCCGGGATGTCAAAGTCAAGATGTGAGGAGGGAGCACGGTTGATAAGATAAACAACAGTGTTGCATGCCTCAGCCCAAAATTCTTTGCCCAGCCCGGCATTTGAGAGCATACAATGGGCTCTCTCCAAAATTATCCAGTTCAACCTCTCAGCGGCACCATTTTCCTAAGGGGTTAACAGGACTACTTTGATCTGTCGAATACCTTGGTCTGCATAGAAATTGTCAAACTCCAACGAGCAAAACTCACCACCATTGTCAGTTTTAAGATATTTAATCTTATGACCACTTTGATTTTCAACAATAGCTTTAAATACTTTAAATTTTGAAAAAACCTCAGATTTCTTATTCAACATATATATCCAAATTTTACGTGTGCAATCATCAAGAAAAGTCACAAAGTGGTTTGCACCACCAAAAGAAGTTACCTCCATCAGACCAAAGACGTCCGAATGCACAAGTTGTAAAGGAGATGTTTTGGTATCTTGACCCGTCCTTAAAAAATTGGTTCGATGTTGTTTACCATATAAACAATCTTCACATAAAGACAAATCAATTGATTTAAGACCCGGAAGCTAATTCTGTCATAACATGACTTCGAGCCCCTTCTTGCTCATATGCCCAAGACGCCGATGCCAAAGTTCGCCACCATTGTCCGTAGCAGCCATTGCTGCCCCCACTTGACCATTACACTCTAAGACATATAAACTCCCTAATTTCATGTCTTTTGCTAAAACCAACTGACCTTTGGTTACTTTCCAAGAGTCAAGTGAAAAGTTTACATTAAAGCCTTGAGCATAGAGCTGACTAACAGAAATCAAATTACGTTTAAGAGAGGGCACATGTCGTACATCTTTCAAAATTAGTTTACTACTATTTGTCAAAAATAAAGGAACATCACCTTTCCCTACAATCTCACATTCTTTATTATCTCCAATAAATACTTGTCCAAACATACCTTCATGATAGTTGATAAAGGCATCCTGGCATGGAGTGGCATGGAAGGAAGCACCGGAGTCAAGGACCCACGAGTTTGCTGTTGTGTCATTTGCAGATAAAATCAGAATACCATCATCAACTGTATTGACTTCGTTGGTACGAACCTTGTCTTGAGTCTTTTTGTAGTTCCATCATTGTTTCTTGGTATGACCGGATTTGCCACAGAACCAGCAAGCATCTAGTCTTCCTTGAGACTTCAAACGTCTTGCTGATTTTGACCACCTTCTATCCTTATACCTTCCTCTATCTTGACTCCTACCTCTATTCTTTGTGCTAACAGTCGTTAGTGCTTCACCACTTGTTGTATGTTGCCCTCTTCTCATGTCTTCGTTTAGCAACGTGGTTGCAACATCATCATACCGTAACATGGTTTCCTTTTTTTTATCCTTTCCTTCTATGGATTTTTCAGATACCGAGTTACTTATAGTCATAATCACATTTTCCCAACTATCAGGAAGAGAGCATAACAATAACATAGCTCTCATTTCCTCTTCTAGGTTGACATCTACCAAGAGTAATTGACTAATGACTACATTGAACTCATTAAGATGATTTGACATGCTAGTTCCTTCTTTCATTTTTAAATTTACTAATTTTTTCAACAAAAATACCTGATTCGTTGCAAAAGCTCGTTCATACATGTCACATAATTTCTCCGAGATTTGTTTGGCCGTTGTCTCCGTAGCCACATTGAACAATACATTGCTTGACAGAGATAAAATAATAGTGGCTGCTACTTTTTGGTCCAAGATGCCCCATTCTGTATCCGACATTTTCTCTAGTTTGTTATTTTTCCCTTGGAGTGCAATAGCTAAGTTCTTTTGAATCAGGAGAGCACGTATTTGGAGTTTCGATAGACCAAAATTTTGTCTAGAAAATTTTTCTATTTTCCATTTATCATAATCCTCCATAATGATCAAGAATTCGTCTCAAATTAGACATAATCCCCAGCAAATGAAGTGCTCTCACAATCCTCAGCAAATTCTCTGATACTCACAATCCTCAGCAAATGTTCTGATACCAGTTGTTGAGATTAAAAACAGAATAAAACAAAGAAATAAGGAGACACACCCTTGTAATGAAACACAAACACCAGATATATCATGGTTCACCTGCATAGCAGGCTACGTCCACACTGAATGGGATATCCCCAGAAATATATATAGTCTCTCTATTATAAGTTTACATACACACAGCCTTTACTATGGCTGTTCCTACGAAGCCAGAACCAAAATAAACTTTCAACTTCAATACACTGCACAGAAGAGAAACGACCTCCAACAGAAATAGGAAAAGCAGTTACAAACTGTTTGTAAGTTACAGGTTCCATTACATTCCATAGAGAAGAGACCACGTGGTGTGGTGAGTGGGCTTCACCGCCTAACAGTAAGCTCAAGCTCTTGGAATTGGCTGCCCAAGTTTCCTGCAGATTTGAGATATGTGAGTATGAGATGCCTTCCACTGGAAATTGTGCCCAGTTCTAAATTCTCTTAAAATTTGGTTGTACTTGAATAGAATGAGCCCAAGAATATATGGGATTAACTGCAGGAGTTTCCACATATAGCTGTGCACGGCTTTCTTTAATTGTTTATTTTTTAAAAATAAATAGCTAGGAGTTTCCACATATAGTTGTGCACGGCTTTCTTTAATTGTTTATTTTTTAAAAATAAATAGCTGGTCTGCTCAGTCCACATGACTGACAGGTAAAGATTGGGATTGAAGATCTGGCAATTGGTTTTTCATTTGCTCCGGGGGCTATGAGCCATTCAACCCTCAATTGAAAAATAAATAAAATTTAGCTACTTGTATATTTTTGGTTTCAAGGCTTTTTAGTTATGGTGTCCTTTTTAAAGTAAAAGTAATTTTTTTTAATTTTAAAATAAAGTAATTATTTATCATTTTTGTGTGTAAATGAAGTGATTGGTAGATTGGTAAGCTCTCTTGTTTGAGAGAAGTAAGTCTTATTTTTTATTTTCACTATTTTGACAATCAATAAATTTAAATGGGTTGATGTTTAAATAGAGCCAATTATGTCAAGCCATACTTATTTTTATTTCCATATTTAATAGTTTCAAATAGCTTCTTAAAGGTTTTATGTGAGGTCTTTGGAACAATTTTTTCATGTAAACATTTTTTTAATTGTAAATTGTATTATATTAATTTCAATTTTTTTAATTGATGAATCAAGGGTTCTATAATGACCTCATTTTAAGAGAAAACTAGATTAAAAAATAATACGTTGAACTTAATTAGATACCCAAGGAGGACACAAAAAATTAAAGACATCCACCTAAGATGCAATATCAACACACTTCTAAAATATGCAATCCACCTCAAACTATTGTAGGGCACACACTATCATGCTTGCATATTGGTAGAGTTTTTATTCATTGAGTATTTTAGTGTTATTGTGATATAGAATTTGTTATTCATTTAATAACATTTATTATGCATATCTTGCTTATAAATGTTTATTGAGATGTCTTGTTATGTTTACTGAGATGTCTGTTATGTGTGTTTTGGCGAATTTGCAATCTTTGTATTGTAGGTGAACTCAAAGGTGTATCTCTTGGCCTTGTACTAAGTCCAACATTTAGTTTAACCATAGTGTTCATGTTTATGGGTTAGCCTATTCAACTATGTGTGTACTTATCCTGCTTAGTCTATGTCTTAACTGAATGGTGTTAGCATGTAGTAGAATTTATTTTAAGTCAAAAAGCATAAAATGCTTTGCCTAGTGTTTAAACAATATCTTAACCTTTTACCCTAGAAAAAAAAAAAGATATACATTTACATTTTATATGGCATGAACGTGAATCACCCCTTTGTAAATTGCAAGTATATATTGTTTAAATTCAAATAGAGGTTTTACCACACATGTACTTCATTTTGTGTAGCACTGCAAGGTGCAAATTAAAATGCTAACACATATAAAAGTTCCCCCTTTGTAAATTGCAAGTATATATTGTTTAAATTCAAATAGAGGTTTTATGACACATGTACTTCATTTTGTGTAGCACTGGAAGGTGCAAATTAAAATGCTAACACATATAAAAATTTCATTGCTTAGGTTAGCCAATTTAAAAAATGATACACCCTATGAGTAAGAGATTCTCACATCACAAACTCTTATTCAACAATTAAGTCTAGTGATAGTCATGACCTAACCCTAACCTTGTAATTGCTCAAGTACTAGTCATGAAATGAGCCAAGAGATTCAATTGTTTATTAAACTCTTTGAAAACAAGATATCATTGATTTAAGATCAATAGAGGGAGGAAATGTTATTTTGATTAACATTACTTCTATTTTAAAGCCACAAAAATGGTCAGTCTCTTTTTTAGCGTCTATGTTTTCCAAAAGGATTCAGTCTTCTTCAATTAGTATCCACCCTCTTTTGACATCTAATTGAAGTTTATTCCTCCAATGCAATCTACAAATCTTCAAGAATGAAGCAAATCAAGGCAAAGATTGGTTTAATAAATGAAAAAGAAGAGGAAAAGGCATAAGCATGTTCAAGATCAACAACACACATGACGATGGCAACATCACCATTCAAAAAAAAAAAAACATATATACACTGGTATATCTCATTGTTCCTCAAACTATGAGGGATAAACATTCATATTTTTTTTGGTTTTACATTGAAAACTTAACAAGCATTTTCTCGCATGAAGACAAGCACATTGAAGGAACATTTTAATGGAAATCACGAGGCAATGGTAGCCCTTAGATTGTCAAGCGAAGGTATTCAAACGAATCCTAAATTTAATGTTTAAGTGAAGAATAGGCAATGCCCTAAAGCATGTACGTAAGTGTTCTGCAGAATCTGCAGAAAAGAGACATTATAATTTGAATCTTTTACCAAAGTAGAGGAGACTTTACAGAAAAAAACAAAAAAAGTCCAGTACCATTATAACATGTTAAATGTTCACTTCTTGCGTACTTAAACAAAGTCAAAGACTGGTAAACCTCAGCGTGTTGTCTCAAATACGGTATATCGGTAAACACACAGCGCTTTGTATCAAAGAATACAAAAGCGTCTATCGTGTATAAGAGTAGACACACATTTCAACACTAAACCGCTTCAGTCGTAGAGAGCGAGCCAGGGCAAACGAGGTATAACATCAAGAAAGAGTCTAAATAATTTAACTCGATGGTGTAATTGTTGGCTACGTGTGAAGCCAAGTTCCTTTGTAACGGTTGGCTGGAGATTATCAGAGAATATGCTGTGTAAGACTGCAGCGTCAGTCTTTCTTTGTAACTGTAGTTTCTTGAAACCGTTAGACTTCCACGGTGAAAGCTATATACTATTGGCATCTTCCTTGAATCGAGTAAGAGAGTCAGATGAAATTAGAGAGTGTGTCTATATGCATTTAATAAAAGTGATTTCCCCTGTTCGTTGTGGATGTAGCCAGACATTCTGGTGAACCACGTTAAATTCTGCGTTTTTTAATTAACGGTAATAACATCATGAAAAAGATGAATGTTTGCTAGCCTATCATAAAAAAGAACATGTAAATATTGCTTTTAATCAGACGCTACCACAATTTTTCCTGGCTACTAATGTTCTCCCACGAAAGCAGCATTTTTATATCTTAATAGTTGGTGCCTCACTGCCTAGAACAAAACTTCTTACATTATAAATCATTTTTTTCCCACTTGGTGATGACAGATGACGTACCAATTGATTAAAATAGAACACACAGGAATTTGCATTGACCTGGGTATCTCAAAAAAAAAAAGAAACTTTCTATTTATTCAAAGTGTAACGTGAAATACATCTATCAACAAAACTAGGAATATGTTTGCCAATGTGAAATACATCTGCCAACTAAACTAAGAATATGTTTGCGGTAGTTGATATTTAGTTGCAGGCATAGCCAAGAATTTAATATCCTGAAAAGGAAGGCAATAGTACTGGTCACTTCAGAAACATTGAATCTAATGCAGTGAGAAGTCTTCATAGGAGTTTACACCAAGAGGAATTCCTATTGCTTCTATTCTATTCTTGAAAATTTCCTTCATTCTTGTATTTAAAAATGTAAAAACTTGAATGTAGTTCACTATATTTTCTAGTATTTGAACTTTCAAGCATGCAAACTAAGAACCTAGTATTAGCATTATTTATATGTATGATATATTGAGTTAAGGTTTTAGTTAGTCCAAATGTTAGTGATGTAATGGTGAAGGGGTGAATTGGTGTGATTGTTCCCATATTCAAAACCCCATAACAAATCCCCATACCTTACAACCCATTAGTGTGGTGTTATAAACCTTTATAATTTTAAACAAAAATGAGATACTCAAATTTTGCTTTGGTTCAAGCCAGCCCATACAGACTTCAAAAACAAAATAAAAAATATTTATCAGAGGGAAGATCAAACCACAATAGAAATCTAATAAGAACACATAAAGACGTTATACATATAACTTAATTGCAGGCAGAAACAATTAAAAAAAAATAGTTAAAAATCACTGAAAGCAATAGAAAGCAAATTACAGCTTACTCCATTATTAATCACAAAGTTTAAAAACATATATTAGTCTTCCACCGTTTGCCACCATCAAGGTCTCCCCCATTGTTAATATGCAACATATTTTTAGCTAAATCCTCTGCAGCAATCTTCAATTCTAACTTGAACTTTGAACATATTTAGACATCAACCATGAATTTTTCTGAATATCAATATGAAAACAAAAACATTATGCAGACAAATTAAATCTTTCTAAAGTTTGCACACCAATGTCAGTGATCTTTTCTAATTTTTTAATACATAAAAATTTTAGACAATGTCATTCAAAAAAAAAGGAAAAAGGCACAAATTCCAGGTTGTATGGGATCAGCATATAGAAGTGGATAAACCCCCTTACCACCACCACTGCTGGAAGGTTGTTCACCAAAATAATGCTATTCTGGATATAATCTTGGCAATTATTCAGACACCTGCAATTGACTAAATGAGATTCAGTCAATTATCTCGACATCTAAAATTATTTTATTTTATTTATTTATTTATTTTTAATTTGAAAAAGGTGCCAAGCACCCAAACCAGAAATACCAGACATATTAAGAATGAAAAGTATAAATGGTGGCCCATAACGGGCAAAAGGCACAAATGCCAACATAAACCCAAGTAGGAGTATGATGAGGGGAATAAAAACATGAGTTCAATATGCTAAAATAGGTACCACAGGATCAACCATATGGTATCCCCAAAGTGGTTAACTACCAATCCAAGAAGCCACACACGCTTTTAATGTGAAAACATTAACAAGCCACCCCGAAGACATCTGCCAAGTGACACGACAGGAATTACTGGCAAGATCCACTAAAGATCTTCCCGTTGGGGTCAAAGAGGACACATAAGTCACAGAAGTGATCGTCCATATAAAGGCATATGCCAGAAGTCATAAATGTTAAAATTTGAATTCTAGGAATTCTAGGAATCCACTCCCCTGCTAGGACCACCACCACGGTAGTAGATAGTACCACCCGAACCACCATACACCATGCACCATGCACCGAAAGCCTAAAACCACCAAATACCACAGTTACAACCAGCACCCAAACACCACCAAAGCCAACTAAAGCCGCAACAACTATTGCAACCACCACCAGGACTGCTACTATCACCGTGCCAACACCACCAACAAGGCCCTTGCCTGCACCTGCACCTCCAGCCATGCCCCCTCCAAATCCTCAAATAGCTCGACCATTAAGAGAACGCCACCAGCAACCTCTTACATCATCTCAATCAGACAAGCTTTTGGCATCCAAACATTAGACAGGGACCCAAGACCAAAAACCAACTCAAACACCACTCTTGGTCTGGGACATCCACCTCCAACCATCCAGCTCCACATCTATTACTTCCCCTCACTTAGAACCATCAGGTCCTTCAATCTCACATAAGCTTCTAGGCTGAGTCCACTCCTGCTTGGAGCGAACTCAATCGGGCCTCCCCGAACGCTTCCCTCCACGACTAGAAAAAAGAGACGACACCTTCCAACAACACCACCTGGGCCAGAAATACCATCAAAAGCTCTTCCAGCTCCTCAAACCTCGGCCATACCCCTCACCGGGCTCAATAAAAAATGTGGAGAATTACAACTACTCCCTCCCCTGAAGTAAAATTTTAATGCCTACAGTTGCACCCTACTCTATAACAAGAGGAGAGATCCCTTTCTGGGTTTCCAACTAGAAAGCAAGAACCCAATGCTGAAATCCACCACGGGAGATGAACCCAAGAACTTCTTCACACCAAAATTTTGTGGCCTGTGGCTCGGCCACCACCCACAAGGAGCCAAAATTTAATGAGAACAAAATAGGAGTACCCTATTCATAGCCTCCCATGTGAAGACCTTTCCATCTGGGTCATCATCATCATAGCCATTGACTAAATGAGATTCAGTCCATGTATTAATAGTTATAAGAAAGCATAGCCATAGCCATGGAAGAGTTAATTCCAAACAAATGATATGACCTTATATGGGAAAAGACAACTCATGTGGTAGTGCATATTACAAACATGCACCTAAACCAACCACTTGACCATTCGTGAGCAGGGCAATGAGTTTGACATCCTCCCCTTGATTGTAGCTCATATTCCAATGCAACATTGCCTCTGAATTCACTATTTTTTTTTTCATTTTGCTACCAAGAAGCATGTAGTGTTAATCATTCCCCAAGTCCCCAGCACCCTCTTCTTCATCACCTTCCATCCAGGTAAACCATGTTTGCGGGAAATTATAATCCATTGTCAATATCTTAGCAAAGTAGAGAGAAATGAGTTTAACTAAAATGAAATGTTTCTTCGAGTCCTCTTTAAGTTAGATCCCCACAAAGAATGCATATAATTAGAATTCGTCTTCGAGTCTTTTACAATCTTTAATATTTAAAATAGACAGGGATCCACATAATCACAAACCTTGATGCCTCTGATATCTGGTCTCACACCGAGGCTGGGATTCTTCTCCATCTTTCCATTCATAATTATAGCAAGGCCTATACACAGGAAAGACACACTTAGTGCATGCTAAAAGTAGATTGTTGTTAGCAGTTAGCTTGACGTCATCCCCACAAATCTAGCAGACTTGACCACTCAAGTGAACATCTATAGTGAACTAAATAATCAAAACCAAAATATTGTTTTGAAAAATAAGTGAACTGATAAGAAATAGCAAACACATTTCTAAAAGTACAATAAGCATCAAATGTGAACGTCTACAATGTCCAATCCCTATAAGACCCCACACTTTTATAAATGTACAAAGTTAACTAGACCAAAAAAGTGGAACTTGAAATGTTAATCACAATGAATGGATGGAAGGAGCCTCACTACCAGAAGAGACAAATTATTGAAACTAGCTATTTTGTTGCATAAGATATTACAAGTTTTTGCCTAGAAGGAAGAGTTTTATTCTAGAAATGTGATGCAATAACATAGTGGAGTCCATGAAGTGTACACATCACTAAAATGCACAACTTATCAAAATGTAGCCTACAAATATTAATAAACCAGATGTAAATTCAATGTGTCTAAGCACTGATCTAATTTTAAGGATAAAGCAGATTCATCTCACACTTTGATTAGATTCTATAAACTAGAAGCTTGAATACAGAAAATTCGGTTATCTATCTAGGAGTTCAATAGAATAAATTTGTTAAAAATGTGTGTAGTACATTTTCAACCAAATCGAGACTCCAAAGTTCCAAACTAAGAAAACCATCTGAGTTTGGTCTCAGTACCTAGGTACAAGCTAGATCCAGAAAAAGTGATAAATTTCTATCATGTATTACTATTCTCAATGACATCTAATTTCTAGAGTAACACATCACCATAGGAACCAATCCCACAATTCAAAAATTCACCCCATCTTTTCTCTCACCATGTATAAGTGTGACTATCATCTCCATTACAAGAACAACAAACATTATACGGCCAACATCCATCACAACTTCTAATCTAACACAATGTAGAGTTCCTACAACAAAATACATCCCCTTCCAAGACACAAATTCACTCAACAGCTTCCCCTACCTTGTCTAAAAACAACGAACAACAGCAACACCCTATAGCTACAACACAATAATGCCACATAAAAGGGAAATATATGGTGAAAAATTACCAAGTCTAATATTAAAGATCCAAAATAAAGCCCACCTGAGTAAGAGTCAAATACAAATCACCCTAACAACCAAGGCTATCAAAATATAGGTTCAACAGTTCAAGCAGAGTTTAAACACCAACCATGAAAAAAGTATTATTCCTAGCAGCACTTTTGATTGTTGTTATTTTAATACATGTTAGACTCAAATGTACTAATCACATGATCAACCATGTCGCTAGGATCCAAGTCTTTAACCACATGTTCATATCTTTCCTTATTAATAGAGTTAATCTTATCAACTTCTCAAGCATGTTGATGTTATGCGTTTCCATATACTCCCTTTGAATCTAAAACTCTTTTTAACTTTTTTTCATTGAGTTTAATTCTATCTTGCAGCAAAAAGAAAGCTTTTTTAGATTCTTTTCTATAAACCAAGGTGAGTCCTTCCTCCAGCAAGATCATAAACCTGTCTTTTGGTATTTCAAGAATCATAGAAACCTACATTAAGATATAGACAAATAGTGAGCTTACAAAACAAATTAGTAAGATGCCTTATATTTCCTTGGAGTACCTCATCATTCCTATCTTTCCAGATATCAGAATGCCCAAATAACCCATAAAGAATAGAATGCCAAGATACCTAACAATCTTGTTAGGACCTCCACATTGCTAGTTTGTGTTAGAAATGAAAGGCACAACTACACAATGAAAATCTGATTCAAATATAATTTCTACAATCTTTAACTGGGTATTATCAATGGAGATTGTAACATGCAATAGAAACTATGCAGCACAAAAACATCAAAATAGACAAATGAACACACAACACAGTGTTTATGTGGAGAAAACCCTTGCAAGTAAGACACTCCACCAAGAAAGAGGCACAAGCTTGTATTAATCTATAAAAGATTGTACAATACAACAACTCTCTAACTCTCTCCACCAATCTTCAATTTGATAGCATTCCGGCAGCACCTAAGTACCTAAAATCTATATTGCAACAACAAATACAATGGAAAATATTTATAGAAGAGTTTTCCCTCCATTCTAGGCATCCACTTTCTCTCTCCTCCAATAACCCCACATGCAAGCACTAAATGTTGTCATACATGCAACCACCAAGTGGCAATAACTTACCCATGCAAGGTTGGGTGACCAAGGCCAAGAATAGCATGTAAAAGCATCTTATGACGCGTCATAGATACCACCAACAATAAATCTTCTCAATATGGGTGCCTAGGACTAATAATAGCAACCACAACTAATAATGGGTGTCAAATGCGTCATACATGCATGGAATCTTATGACAACTTGCAGCTGCTATAAATCCACTTACACCACATTATGACAAGTTGTCATACATGCCAAAAATAGTAGATTATCCAAAGAGAATGCCTACCCTCATTTACCTTTGAGTTTTACATTTGCCAACAACAAATATCATTCTGTAACTTCTGCTGGTAACTCTAAAATTACCACTGTCAATGAGACTACTTCATTCCCTTATGGGTAATTACAAATAACAAATAATAAATGGGATAAATACAATATTGGAATTTATAAGGTTAATGGCACCTTATTCCAACATTCTCCCACTTGATATTATATATTGTAAATCAACCCATAGGAAGTCAAATGAAATAATCAAGTACTAGAAACAAGGCCCATGGCCTCTCTTCACCACACGAACTTCTCTATACTCATAGGCTTGGTCAATAAATCTACAATATTCTCCTGAGTGTCTATCTTCTTCAACTTAATCTGTCCATTTACAACCAACTCTTGAACAAAGTGATACTGAACATCAACATGCTTAGTTCGAGCATGATACATGCGATTCTTGGCCAAACAGATAGCACTCTGGCTATCACAACCAATCTAAATGATCCTACAATCAAATACAATACATGTACACAGTCTCCTCAACCAAACTACCTCCTTAGATACATGGGTAGCAGCCATATACTCTGCTTCTGTGATGGACAAAGCAAAGTTATGGGTTGCCTCTTACTCATCCAACTCACTGTTGAGCCTCCAAATAGAGTAAACACATAGCCACTAGTGGACCTTCAACTATCCAAGTCACCTGCCCAATCTGTATCAACAAAACCCTATATGTCCAAATATTTATTAACACTATCAGTACCAGAGTAAACCAAACAATAATCAGGAGTACCTGTAAGATATTTAAGCACCCTCTTCGCATAATTCTAATGCTGTCTACCAGGGTTGGACATAAATCTACTCAAAACTCCCACTGCTTGGGCAATATCTGGTCTAGTGCAAACTATTGCATACATCAAACTCCCTACAACACTAGCATATGGCACATTAGACATATCCTCAAGATCATCCTCAGTCTTTGGACACATATCTAATGAAAGCTTAGTACCAATGGGTAAAGGAACTCTAACTAGGTTACAGTCCTACATAATAAATATTTGTAAAATGGTGTTCACATACTTACTTTGTGACAACCAAAGCTTTATGTTACCTATGTCCCTTCTGATCTCCATACCCAGAATATACCTGGTAGATCCAAGATCCTTCATATCAAATGCACCTGAAAGTTGGCCTTTAAGATCACTGATCATACCCTTAGTATTGCTAAAAAATAACATGTAATCAACATACAATGCAATAACTAGTATAGTCATCAATACAATGAATGTAAACACAATGATCCTCCTTGCTTCTAACAAAACCCAATTTTAACACAAATGAATCAAACTTTTGATACCACATTATGGGGGACTGTTTTAAACCATAGAGAGACCTTTTTAACCTGCAAACCCATTTTTATTTTCCTTTTACCTCAAAACCTATAGGTTGTTGCATATAAATTTCTTCCTCAAGATCTCCATGCAAGAACTCAGTCTTAACATCCATTTGCTCAATCTCACAATCATAAGTTACAACAATGGATAAAATAAATCTAATAGAAGTCAATTTAGCAACATGAGCGAATATCTCACCAAAATCAACTCCCTCTCTCTAGGAGTAGTCCTTGGCTACCAGTCTAGCCTTGTACTTCTCCTATGACCCGTCTGCTCCAAACTTCTTCTTATAGATCCACTTACAACCTATGTCCTTTCTTCCTTTGGGCAAATGAACAAGATCAAGTAGGTGTTACAAGAGTCTAAAGCCATCATCTCCTCTTGCATGGCTAACTACCAAGACTCACTAGATCATCTGAAAGAATAGCTTCCCTATAGCATCTAGGCTCATCATTAGTACTCAATAAAGCAAATACACAACAGAAATCTGGTGGGCTATACCTATCAACTAGATTCTATTGTCTTGTGGATCTCCTCAAGGGTGGAGTAAGTATCTCAACTTGTTCTTCTGCATGATCATTTGTACCAACTTCTTCTGTAACAACAAATTCATCTTCATCAGAACTACTTGAATCTTCTTCTTCTTCTTCACCCCCCAATCCATCATTCTATTCTTTTTGAGGTGCATCTTGAGGTGCATTTTACTGAAATGTTTTCCCCAATTGTCAAAATGGATACAATTCGTGCTGTGTTGGGTTTGGTAGTTGTTTCTCAGTACATCAGAAACATTGAATCTGATGCACTGAGAAGTCTTCCTAGGATTTTACACCAAGAGGAATTCCTATTACTTATTTTCTTTAAAAATAATACTGTTATTTAAAGATGAAAAAAGTTGGATGTAGTTGTATAAGTGCCACTATATTTTCTAGTGTTTGAACTTTGAAGCTAAGGAACCTAGCATTAGCATTATTTATAGTTATGATACAGTGAGCTAAGGTTTTAGTTAGTCCAAATGCTAGTGGTGTAATGGTACAAGGATGCATCGGTGTGATTGTTCCCATATTCAAAACCCCATAACAAATCCCCATACCTTACAACCCATTGGTGTGGTGTGGTGTGGTGTTCTAAACCTTTTTAGCTTCAAACAAAAATGAGATACTCAAATTTCTCTTTGCTTCAAGCTAGCCCATACAGACTTTAAAATCAAAAAAGAAATTTTGTATGAGGGAAGATCAAACCACACTAGAAATCTAGTATATAAATAAAGACAAGAGCAGAACACATGAAGATGTTATACATATAACTTGATTGCAGGCAGGAATAATTAAAAAAAATAGTTAATGATAATTGAAACCAAGTAAACAGAAAGCAAATTAGAGCTTACTCCATTATTAATCACACAGTTTAAAGACATATATTAGTCTTCCACAGTTTCACTGTCATTGCCACCATCAAGGTCTTCACCATTGTTAATATGCAACATATTTTTTTCTATTTTGTCTTCCAGCAATCTATTCTTTCCTTCCAACCAACATTTCCAAACATGTAGAAGCTAAATCCTCTGCAACAATCTTCAATTGTAACTTGAACTTTGAACATATCTAGACATCAACCATGAGTTTTTCTGAATATCAATTTGAAAACAAAAACATTATGCAGACAAATTAAATCTTTCTAAATTTTGCACACCAATGTCAGTGACCTTTTTTATTTATTTAATACATAAAAAAGACAATGTCATTCAACAAGGAAAAAAAGAAGGAAAAAGGCAGAAATTCCAAGTTGTATGGGATCAGCATATAGAAGTGGATAAACCCCCTTACCACCACCATTGCTGGAAGGTTGTTCACCAAAATAATGCTATTCTGGGTATAATCTTGGCAATTATCCAGACACCTGCAATTGACTAAATGAGATTCAATCAATTATCCCAACACCTACAATTGACTAAATGAGATTTAGTCCATGTATTAATAGTTATAAGAAAGCATAGCCATGGAAGAGTTAATTCCAACGAATGATATGACCTTATATGGGAAAAGACAACCGATGTGGCAGTGCATATGCTACAAGTTAGATCTAGCAAAAAAGTGATAAATTTATATCATGTATTACTATTCCCAATGACATCTAATTTATAGAATAACACATCACCATAGGAACGAATCCCACAATTCAAAAATTCACCCCAACTTTTCCCTCACCATGTATAAGTGCAACTATCATCTCCATTACAAGAACAACAAACATTCTAAAACCAACATCCATCACAGCTTCTAATCTAACACAATGTAGAGTTCCTACAACAAAATACATCCCCTTCCAAGACATAAATTCACTCAACAGCTTCCCCTGCCTTGTCTAAAAACACAGAATAGTAGCATCACCCTACAGCTACAACACAATAATGCCACATAGAAGGGCAATATATGGTGAAACATTACCAAAGTCCAACAGTAAACATCCAAAATAAAGCCCACCTGAGTAAGAGTCAAATACAAACCACCCTAATAGCCAAGGCTATCAAAATACAGGATCAATAGTTCAAGCAGAGTTTAAACACCAACAATGAAAAAAAGTATTAATCCTAGCAGCACTTTTGATTGTTGTTATTTTAATACATGTTAGACTTAAATGTACTAATCACATGATCAACCATGTCACTAGGATCCAAGTCTATAACCATAGGTTCATATTTTTCCTTATTAGTAGACTTAATCTTATCAACTTTCTCAAGCATGCTGATGTTATGCTTTTCCATATACTCCCTTTGAATGTACAACTTTTTTTCATTGAGTTTACTTCTATCTTGCAAGAAAAAAAAATCTTTCTTAAATTCTTTTCTATAAACCAAGGTGAGTCCTTCCCCCAGCAAGATGATAAACCTATCTTTTAGTATTTCAAGAATCATAGAAACCTACATTAAGATAGTGAAAAATAATGAGCTCACAAAACAAATTAGTAAGATGCCTTATGTTTCCCTGGAATACCTCACCATTCCTATCTTTTCAAATATCAGAATGCCCATCATCCACAAACAAGAGAATGGTCAGATACCTAACAATCTTGTTAGGACCCTCCATTACTAGTTTGAACCCACAAGCCAATTCAAAGGAGATTTATTCCACTCCAAAATAATAAACTTACTATTAAAAAAAATTACCCTAGAAGCTTCACAAAAAATTACAAGCCTACTCAAAATATTATTAAAATTGTCTTCATTTAATTCATTGAATAGAGCAATATCATCCACAAATTGGGCATTCAATAACTAAAAATTATTAGGTATAAGAATACCCCTCATAGGAGGATTGAGAAAATCAATCTTCAAGATATATTGAAGAGCATCTATAGTAATAACCAATAACATAGGAGCAAGGGGACAACCTTGTCTAATAGATCTCTATAAGAAAAAAGGATCAATGAGAGAGCCACTAATATCAATTTGAATAGAGGAATCACAAAATAGAACCTTAACCCACTTACAAAATTGTTAGAACATAATGTCATTAGGGGTCATACCCTTATAACATTTATATAATGTTCTAATATAAGGTTATAAAACCTTATGTTGTAAAACATATACCATTTAATAATTAATAATTTAATAATTAATAATCTAATAACTATTAGATTATTAATTATTTACAAATGTTTTCTTTGAATGAGTGTGACTAATGCCCTTTTAGGTATTTTGCCACCCCTTCTCCTTTATTTAAGGAGGTTCTATCTCATTTGAGAGTGTGTGAATTTAGAGTTTTATAGCGAATTATATCACTATGCACATGAGGTATTATTGGCCTTATGGAAGTATGTAGAGGAGTATATCCCTAGGTTCAACCCATGTATATCTTGTGTAATGTGTTATATCTATGCTTATATAATTCTCATTTATATTTATTTTATATTTAGTTCATAATAATTAGTATCATAAGATCCTAATTTGTAACATGATATGAGAGTAGGTTAGGCTATACTAATCATTTTTATATGTTATACTAGAATACATTTAGAACTTGGTGGAAAACCTCTTTATGTTAAAAAAACACACATGCAAAACCATTTGTGCAAGACATCTAGTGTGTTTTTTCTATTATTTTAAAATCAAGCAGGTTAGGAAATGTTAATAATTTTTATAGGTTCAATATCTAAGATATTTTTCATACTAATTTTTTTTCTAGCATACTCATGCAATTTCCCCTAATGGCTTCTTCTCTTTGTGTGGTGTTAAGTTGCAAGGTAAGGTTGTCATTTATTTTGCCTCTTATCTTGGACTACATCTATCATTGTCTTTTTGATTAGTCCTATTAGATTTTTTGGTTCATTTATATCAAATGAGTTAAATTATCATGAATCTTATTAATCAACTTATTTATCATATATGTTTTTTTAAAAAGTTATATGTTTTACGAGCGAATTTCACTATTTTATAGATTAAATTCTTTAATAAAGCCTAAGGTCGTGTCTTTTACAAGAAGTAATTTAGATATTTTAAAGCCCTACAAGACCTTAATTCAAAAGTCTTAAGTTTCATAAAGGAGGAATATTAAGTTTCAATGCCTTAAATTTCATTGGAATATTATGCCTTTAACAATCGTGACCCTTCAAGCATGGTTAAAAATTTCAACAAAACTTCAATTCAAAAAGACACATCCTTAGTGAAGTCGCATTGCATCCTTAAATGAATTCATAAGAGAGAGTGGTTATCTTTTTAAAAGTGGTGTAACATTTATAAATACAAGGTGCATTCTTCCTTTCATAAGGTAGTTCGATCCTACAACAAATTAAGAACCATCATATATAATTTAAGGTAATGTCATTAAAACCATAACTAAATAAAGTCGCTTCCTTCTCCATGAAATTTGCTCCATACACATGTAAAAGTCATACATTCTTGAGAGAAATTTGTATCTTTCCATAATAAATTTAAATCCTCCTTAATGGAAGTGACACGATTTAAAGAAAGTCATGTCTTTCTTATATGAAAATCACATCATTCATAAAAGTGAGTCATTTTTTTTACCTTAATATCTTAATATTGTGAGTCTATCATTTATTAAAAAAAAAGTCATCTTTAAAAAATAGAAAAATAAAAGAAAGAGTCATCTTTATGCCGAGAGGCGTAACCTACAGTGGCAGCACGAGGTGAAATGGCTTGACTGTGTTAAGAAAAACAACTTTAAAAACATTAAAAAAATAATAGCCAACAAATGCAACTTTAATAATTAAAACATATATAAAACATAAATGTTTGAAAGACTCTGAAAACAACAAAAAAAAAATCACTAATTATAAAGCCAGAAGCAGAAAATAAAAACAAGAAGCGGCAAAATCAAGAATCAAGGAAAATCACAGGTATGAATTTCATGATTTGCTGGAATAATGGTGTTAATCATGTATGCATAGATCATTTCATATTGCTAGAATATTAAAAAATTCATATTCATTGGTAAAATATTAAAAAAATAATTCTGTGCATTTCATTTTGTTTTCTATAAACTCTTTTTTTAATAGGTAAGAGAAAATTTATTGATTAAAATTAAAATGAACAAAAAAGGTTAGCCAAGACCATCATTCAAAATCCATGGCCAGCATGCAGAAATTGCATCAAAGAGGAGAAAACACAACTCCTTGTTCTAAGATGAATTAAGGGAAACACAATTGGTGTTCGAACACAATTGCAATTTAATCCGATTCAATTTTGACTTGACCATTTTCTTTTTCTTATTCTATACTTCTTGCCAACCCTCTCCATCCACTTTCTGTTGTGTTTTAAAGGTGTCCACAAATTCAACCTTTGGATAACTCCCATCAACCAGTGCCGAAGAAACCCCCACACCCAACTGAAGATCACCTGTTGAAGGGATTAAATTTTCCTTATCTGATTGAAGACACTGCTTCTGTGCCAAACTCACTTTTGAAGAAGGTTTCGTAGATTGATGTGTCTTAGCTATCTCTACCCCATCTTTTTGGGAGGACCTAGGCTTCTTAGAGGGCTCTACTTTCTCCTCCTTCTCCTTTGACGGGGTTGTGATTGAGTAATGATGAGGAAGAGCATTATCCCACCAAGATTGTTGAACCAAATTTGTAATTTTATCTTTTTATTTTATTTTATATTATTAAAACAAGTTGACTATTTTTTTAACTGGTAAATCTGTCATGAGAAAAAATAGTGTGTTGCAGCATCAATAAATTTAATTTTATGAACTGAGTTTCTCCAAAAAAATTAGGGAAGATGCGCAACTAAGTTATTTAAATCATATAAAAAAAATCAACCTTACCCAGTTTGTAAATTCTGAGATATGTATTAATTAGTGACTGTCTATCTCTACTATCTCTGCTACTATTTTTAGCATGATGTTTATATATGATTATATTGTATTTATAAAATTATATTAAAGATGGTTATTATGAAAATATTTACCAGTTTCTATAGATCTATGTATTATCTTTCCAACGCATTTTAAAAATTAGAAAAATGTTGTGTTTTGAGAAAGTTATGTTTATTTTAGTAAAAACTTTTTTTATGCAATATAAATCCAAGTTGTTGGCAAGAAAGTCATGTTTGGTTTAAATGTGTGATCTCCCAACATGGTTTGTGACTTTGCAAGTATATTGAAATTGCTATGTGGATACTATTTATGAGGGTGTGAGCATGAGTTGGAAAATTATAGTGTTTCAAACCACATATAAAGTCACATGTAGTGTTGATGTCCATGCTTAATTTTGTTGTCCAACCATTATGTCTCCTGTAGAAGCTTCTTGATCACCTATAGGTTTAATTTAACTGACTTATTTGTTTATGTGTTCACGTAAATGGTGTTCTCAAGTTTGACAAACATGAATCTGAAATTGTTAGAAAAGATGATTCTCTTTTATTCCTTATTACAAATTTAATCATAATAGTATTATAAGTCTGATCTTGCTTGCGGGTATGAATTCATATAATCTATCTTTATTTGTGAAATAATTGTGCATGCAAAGTGGATTATGTATATTTAACATATAGATATCTATATAAGTTTCATCATAAACAATTATTATATAACTGAATTCTCTTATCCTTGTTGCATAAATCAGGAAATGATTAGAAAAATATGAGTATAGGTAGTATGGGTATTTGAAATAAATCATGCATGAAGCTGATTATTAGAAGCATGATATTCATACATCATATAGATCTTGTACTTTCTTGAAAGTGTATTCACATTGTTTTTGTAAGAAAGTAATTAGTAACTCTTATTAGGCAAATGCATGCATTACCTGAATTATTTTGTAAATAAAATAGTTATCTTTTTCTATGTGCGATTGGGCTTACCTTTTGGCATAGGGGCCAAATGTGGACTAACATAGAAGGATGATCCTCTTTTCAGGATTTGACCGTTATTCATAAGTGCTTTGGCCAAAGCCATGTCTTCGTTGAAATAGATGAATGTCTGTGTCTAGAAAAATTATATTAATATGTTTCTTTCTCACATCTTGTTTGTGAGATATTGCAATTTTAGTAGAAAGATATGCATTTAGACATTAGATTGCACCAAATTGTCCCTCCTACCTATTATTTCCAGACTTCTAGGCACTTCATGCAGAGTCAGGTATCCTTCACGTTAGGAAGGATTCCAGTGAAGTGTAAATGCTTCATGGTTGGGTGGAAAAGCACTTGGGCCATGTTCTCGTCTCTCACCTTACGGATGACCATGTGGGTTAGTGGTGGCCGATGATAGTGACTTTATTTATTGTTCATTACTTGTATATTGTACTTTATTATTTACAGAGATGACTTTATGGCATGAGAGCCAGAGATGTAAACATTGCATATTATTTTATTGTGCTAAGACCTAGATTGGGCACGTGTATTTGTAAGATGTAACTTGATATATTTACATATATGGAAGATGTATATTTTGTATATTCTATTATTATGAATGAGGTGATTTATTTATTCCCATGATATAGTTTGGAAACTATACTTTACAAGAATGGTCAAGAAGGCAACAAAACTAATCTAAGGTTGATTCTTTAACTGATCTAGAAAATTGTTTGGCCAATAGTTGATCACTGAAGAATAAGTCACTACAATGGTTGCGAAGGTAAAAACATTGTTTTAGGGATCCCCTTTATTGTTGTAGTTTTCATTTAGCATGGGATTAAAACTAGGGAGGAAAATATTTGACAATAATTTTTAAGGATAATTGATTTGTGATGAAATGGTACATAGTAGGTGTCAATTAGAGAGATGAAGAACTGAATAGACCCCATATAAATATACATTAGTTAATTAATTATTGGGTCAATAATATGGGGAGCATGAGTGGTGGTAGTGAAAGGTTGCACGATGAGAATGATTGAGAAGAAGTTGATGGTCTAATTTTGTAGGTAAATGGGAGATGCTAGGTGGGTGGGATGAAGTGATAATCAAAAAGGGGATTAGTTAAGTAGTGTTGGTTATAGTGGGGGAAATAAGATCCTATGGTAGGTGGAGAGATGGAGGATGCAAGGACCATATAAATATTATAATGTGGGTGTTAGAAGTTGGCATGGGCATAGAAAGTTAAGTATGTGATAACTAAGAAGTGGCCTCTTTGAAAGGTTCAATGGTATCAAGGTGAAGAGGGGCACGATGATGTACTATATGCTCAAGTGCTTGGATGAAATCAAGGCCTTCAGGATGATTAACAAGAATGGTGTGCATAGTATCTATAATAGGATTATTGTTAGAAAGGGCGACCTCATTAGCTGAAATAATGTGTTAAAATTCAAGAAAATGTTTATCAATGTGTTGAATCCTCTCATAGGTACCCACATTTAGGGCCCCTTAATGGTCAAACCCATCATTTCTAGTATGAGGGTCATCCTCAAGAGTAGGAGGAAGATGAGAGAGGGAGGTAGGCATACCATAGACGTGGCTATAGAAAGTAGAATGACTAGAAGAACTCATTATAGGATTCAACACTAGGCTATGATGAACATGACAATAAGAAAATATGGACTAAGTGGTTAAACTCATTAAATGTCAAACTCTCACAAATAAAGTAATATAGAAAGTTCTAAAATTAAAGCATGGGTTCACCAAATGAAATAAGATGAAATTAATTTATTCTTTTATTCAAATTTTTTATTTTTTTAGATAGGGACAAACCACATTTATGTAATCTATAGAAAATTAACAAGTAGAGTGTTATGATCTAAGTGTATCCTAATTAAAGGCTACATTCATTTCTTAGATGAAATACTATTATTTTTACTAATAGACTAAGAAAACTTGGAATAATTGAAAATATAGTATGATACTCTAGGAAATGATGACTGGAATAGAAACCTAGGAAATTAGAAAATTTAGAGAAGGTTTTAGGATGTTGATGCAGTACAGATGCATGTGCAATTCATGGATGATAACATAACTATGCAAGCCTCTAAGTGCATTTTGGTCCTTCATACCTAGAATCCAACTATACAAAAAACACTCAAGAAACTTGATCTAATAATAAAGAAATATACACTTAGGAGTACTAAAATATGGCACGAAAGATGTTAAACTACAACTACAATTATGTAAATATATATGTCAAATGAGAAAATTTATCTAAGATGAAATAATAGAAGCTAGATAAAAGAGAGTTAGAGATACAAAAATTTTGTGTGGTTGATTTACCAATGGTACCTATAGTTGGACAAAAATACTGGAGGTTACTACTAAGGAGGCAAATGATCAAGCCCCTATTTGGCCTTTTATCCACCATGGGTAGTCCAATAGAAATATGAAGCAGAGTTGGATAATGTGTGTGAGTTACTAATCCTAAGTGTATCTAGAAATAGAAAAGAGTAATAATGCTTATAAAATGAACACTTAACAACTCAAGTCTACAAAGATGTTAAATTCCCTATGCGCATATAGAAGAAATGTGGAAAGTAGAGAATCCAAGAGTGCCAACAATGAGCTTTATAGACTCTAAAGTAAAATGGATAGACCTATAAAAACACTAGTCTTTGAGATGATAGAGAATAATATAATAATCTTATGAAAATCCAAATGAGCTTAGAAATAGAAGAGAAATAGAAATATAGAAAGAGAGTAGAGGGTTGAGTATTAACAACAACAATACCACTAGCTCAAAGAAATTAAGAAGACAAGTCTTCCTTGAATGATGAGGAGAAATTGATGTTGTCTTGAAACTATCTCCCTCAAGAAGTATCCAACCACAAAGAATAGATGGTGCCTTTAGAAACTTGCAATCTCATAAGAAAGAATACAAGAAACCATGGATAGCAATTCATGATACCAAACAATGCAAGATCAAAATGGTGGATGGACATAGTAGAATTGTAGCTCTAAATTCACACAAGATGTTGTAGTAAATCTTATAAATTTCAAAGAATTGTAAAAGATTCTCTCACACCAACCAACATATAATTGAATGTCCAAGAAGCTCTAGTAGTCCAATGCATGTAGGAATGAAGGAAGAAGGCTCTAAAGTGGTTATTTTTAGTTAAGAGGTCAACAAATGCTAGTTGAAAACTCAACAAAGGATGGTTGAATGGCCATTACAAATTTAATGAAGTTGAAATGTCACTGACCTAGCCAATATATTGAATTTATATGATCATACTAGGTTTTAAGACTATAGTGCACTTGCATAGAAAAATCTACATAGCTACATTCTCATCTAGGGAAAAAGTCTTAATTGACATTATAATATAGAAGGTATAGGCTAAATGATCATAGGAAACGTGTTTAAGCACATATAACAAATCTAAACACACAAATACATAGAAACTATTGGCACTCAAATTGGGAAAAGGTTGAGAATAGGCTTAATGATCCCTAATAACATGCTACAATAATAAACACTAAAATGAGGTCAACTTTTAATGGCAAAAGTGGAGGGTATGCAATTTTGGTCATTACAATTAGGTGCATTCATTCACTAATTTCAAATTAATAAAGGTAAGGAAAATATAATATAAGATAGAGTCATGAGCAATCACTATCTCCATTAGTTCAAATTTCTAATATTTGTTGATTCTGCCTATTCCACTAGTTGTTATGAGCTAACTTGGTAGACATTTGTATGAGTAATTACTATGTCTTGGTATTTAAAGGCATTTAATGTGCATTAATTCATAATTAATTCATCATTGAGAATCTTATAAATTACAAGGAGAATCATTCTAGGAACACTTTGCTTTGGAGTACTAAAAGGAATTTGATTCTACATCTAAACATTCTATGACATTTGCATGACTAAAGAATGTTGTCTTCGATCATTCCCGTGACAAAAAATGTTAGTCCAATCAAGGAGGTTGACCTAGGAGAACTTGGCCCTTGTGATCCAGTAATTTGCCCTAGGTGTTTTTAAATATTGTTATCCCTTAGCAATCAATGAGGAGCAAAGATCACACCAAGTTTGATTGCAAAGGTCCATAGTCTGTAACTTCATTTCCATGGGTTATGGATCACTTTCACGTGCCAAATATAATCTTCACAACATGCAAGATCGATCATCACAACAAAATTCATGCACTATTTTGATCCCAAGGTGAGGTATAAACAAAGAGTAGACATTTTGAGACTTGAGACAAGTGGATTTTAGTTTGATATCAAATTTATCTACCATCATCATTCCTAGAACTAAGTACTTTATCCTTTGCATTTAATTTACTAAATAAGCATTAAATTTACATACTTAATCATTCACAACTAATTTGTGATCAATTTAATGTAAGTTGATATATAATTAATTTCTTACATTTATTTAATTAGCCTCAATTAACTTAGGGAAAGAGAGTTTTTCCTTTACAAATACATTGTCATGTTTTTTGTCATGTTTTTTCTCTAATGGGAATAGCCATCCTTCACCATTTATATTTTATGATTGTAGACATTTTATTTAAAAAACTTTCTTTAGCAATCTAGGCTAATCTAATAAAGTGTATATACATAAGTACAATTAATTTAAATTAATTAATTAAGTATTGAGATATGAATATCAAGCTTAGTAATTAAAAAGTAGGAAATATAAATAGAAATAAATGTACTTAGCTCTATAATGGTTGAATGCATAAAGACTTGTGAGGACTTGAATCTGATATGTTGGCATTAAAAGTAGTGGATGATAGAATAACAATCACTTTAGAATCAAAATATTTCCTTGTGATTGTGTTGGAATGTGTCTAATTATCACTGACAACAAATTTGTCCCACACTGACTGCAAATTTGTCCCACACGTGTGAGCTTGTCCCATATGATCTATAGACTTTTATTCTTCATTTCACCTAACTATTCTTGATTTCTTCTACATACTAAAGGTCTAAAAACCTAACAATATTTAAAAATACCTTACAAGATTACCATTACATAACAAAAAGCTTTCACCTAATTCAATTCCCCCAAAATCTTGAACAATAAAATTCAAATACACCAATTTTCAGTCATGCAACAGATACAACGCAAATATCTCTGCCTTCCGCACTTCTCACAATGATGTCTTGCCAGGAAAATGGCATGAAGAAGACTATGTCTACGCAAGAAAACCATGAGAAGCTTCCCACACTTCTGATGCTTAGATCAATGAAATAAATTATATTGTTTTTATTTTTCAACTGTAAATGTAACAAAAACAATACATATAACACGTTTAACATAAAATCCAGCCGAGTATGTACATAAAACCAATCAGACCCAGATTGACAGGTGCGGAAGGAAGAAAACGCTGATGAGGAAACTATAATTAAATCATCTTTATTGTTTGGCTTTAACTAATTTATTTATCAACCAAATATTCCTCACTGGCATGCCTCGCTGTTCGATTTGACTTAAGTTCAAGTCTTGTGTTTAACTGATTGCTGAGGTGTTTAATTGATTGATTTGACTTACTCAGAGCAAACGTTAAGCTTGGCACTGCTATAAATATTTGATCATCTGTATTTGGGATAATTGCCTCTAGTTGTGAAAATGGATAAGCTCAGAATTCGTGGGGAAAAAGACGGATGAATATAGTGTGATGGTGGTGGGCATGAGCAGCAGTGATACAGTTTTAGTAGAAGCATATAACTCTACTACCAAGTCATGGAAAGTTGCAGGGACAATTCCTGATGTGGTTATAAGAAACGAAAACATGTTCTTCTGCAAGGGCTCTTTGTTCTGTGTGACTGCCAGTGGCGGCATAATGGCCTACAATATTGAACAGGGTACCAGCACAGTTATGGCCATGCCCACAGTGTTGGGCACGTGGATTGTTGAAGCCCAAATTGTAACGGCCACTTCTTGTCTTCGCTTATTCCTTGAAACTGTTCTACTGCATACTGCTATTCTTGGCTTGTAACCGCTGCCGGTTCAGGGTCGTTGATTCCAGATGTAAGGTGTTTGGTAGGAGGTTGGAGATAGCAGTCTTTTAGGATGCAAGGTATTTTTGCTGCTGTTCTATAGTGATATTCATATGTATGAAAACACAGAGAGAGATGTATTATTATCAAGATAAATGAATGCCCTTAGTTGTGGATGTAGCCATGAAATGGTGAACCATGTTAAACTCCTTGGTCTTCTGTATGTGTGTTGTTTTAATCTTTCTTTCTAAGTATTCATTTGATTTGTTGTTGCTCTGCTTTGGTTCTGTTGCTTTGATTCTTGCATTTACAATTGGTATCAGAGCTCTATGTGTAGCTCGGTCCAGGAGATAGCCTGTGAGGATTTTTTTTTTTGGAACCTGTATAGCAATCAAAATAGATGATATAGAAAAATAGAAAATAGAGAAATTTACAGGCCAAAACTTTGGTCTTTGGAAAATGCATATGGAGTCTCTTCTTATCAAACAGGCCTTGTCACTCGCCTTACTGAGGAAAGCCAAAGGACAAGGTTCTATGAAAGATGAAGACTGGGAAAAGCTGGATATGAAAGCGAAGGCAACTATATTTCTCTCATTGTCCAACAATGTATTATTTAATGTCTCAAATGAGAGTACTGCAAAAGAGTTCTGGGAAAAGCTCTCCAGCATGTATTCGATTGCTTCGGCTTTGAATAAGATATTTATTATGAAGAAATTATATAACTTGAAAATGAAAGAAGGTGGGGTTATGTCCAATCATCTGAATGAATTTAACACCTTAGTTACTCAATTAACTTCGGTGGGTATAAAGTTAGATCCTAAGATTAAATCAATTTTGCTGTTGTGTTCCTTACCAAATAGCTGGGAAGGTGTTGTCATAGCTATGAGCACTTCTATAGCAGCCAAGAGTACATTGGTTTTTGATGACATTGCAGCTACTCTTCTCAGCGAAGACATGAGAAGAAAACATCAGGAACCCTCATCCGGCGATGCTCTAACAACTGTAAGTACAAGCAATAGGGGAAGAAGCCAAGGCAGAGGTAGATACAACAACTGGAGAAGATCACAATCTGGTCCGTGATCAAAGACTAGGGGCAGAACCGGTGCGTGTTGGTTTTGTGGAAAACCCAGACACAATAAGAAGAACTGCTGGAATTACAAGAAAGCTCAAGGCAAAGTGAGAACAAATAATCAAGCAAGCACTGCATGTGATGGTGTTTTGGTCCTATCAGCTAGTGACACAAATGCATATTCGTGGGTCCTCAATTTCGGTACATCATTTCATGCCACTTCATGCCGTCAAGATTTCACAAATTTTCATGAAGGCACATTCGGTAAAGTGTTTCTTGGTGACAATAAAGAATGTGACATCTTAGGAAAAGGTGATATAATATTGAATCTAAAAAATGGAGACAAATTAACTTTGACGGATGTTAGATATGTACCCATGTTAAAAAGGAATTTAATTTCTGTTAGTCAGCTTATAGGAAATGGATGCAATATTCAATTTTCTCTTGATTCATGGAAAATTACAAACGGGCTTTTAGTAATGGCAAGAGGAAAGAAGCAAGGTAATCTCTATATTCTGGACTGTTTTGGTGAAGTGGGAGTTGCCTTGCCAGCTATGGACAATGGGTCTGAAATATGGCACAAAAGACTCGGTCATATGAGCCAAAAAGGTCTTCAAGTTATGCTTCAGCGTAATCAGCTTCCAGGCCTCACCTCCGTTGATTTAGAATTATGTGAACATTGCCTTTATGGCAAACAGTGCCGGCCCAGTTTCTTGAGAATGGGGCATGACAAGAAAACTACTCTGTTGGAACTTGTTCATTCCGACGTATTCGGTCTGACTCAGGTAACTTCTTTTGGTGGAGAAAATTATTTTGTAACCTTTCTTGATGACTGTACTCGAAAAATCTAGATTTATGTGTTGAATCAAAAATCTAAGGTATTTTCAAAATTTAAGATTTTTAAGGCTGTTGTTGAAAATCAGATTGGGCATAAAATTAAATGCCTACTAACAAACAATGGTGGAGAATATTGCTCTTCAGAGTTTGATTCATTTTGTATAGACCATTGTATTCGACGGATAAAGACTGTTCCTTATACACCTCAGGAGAACGGTGCAGCTGAGAGGCTCAATCGTACGATACTTGAGCGAGTTAGATGTATGCTTTCCAATGCCAGATTGGGAAAAGAGTTTTGGGCAGAGGCATGTAATACTACTGTGTATCTCATCAATCGAGCTCCATCGTCTAGGCTAGATTTTGACATCCCTAAGGAGACATGGCTTGGAAAACGAATTTCCTATCATCATTTGCGGGTGTTTGGTTGTGTAGCTTTTGTTCACATTCTGAAAGAGCAAAGAACTAAGTTAGATTTCAAGTCAAAAAGGTGTGTTTTTCTTAGCTATGGTGAAGATCAATTTGGTTTTCATCTTTGGGATCCCGTTGCAAAGACCATAATCCGTAGCCGCGATGTGGTGTTTAATGAGAAGCACTTTCCAGGTTTGCAATCTTGCAATTCATCTCCGACAGAGTATGTTGATGTGGATTTGTTTTATAATGGTAAGATAAAGCAACCTACCATTACATTTTCTCAGCCACTTGTTACATCTAGACATTCTTACATCACAGGAGCTCCTATTTCTACAACTACTTTACCTTCGGTTGGATGCACATTTCCACCACAACCTTCAATCGGTTGGATGCCTTCCATTGTTTCCACGCAGCCAGTGGATTGTTCAACGCTGCCAAACCAAAGTCAAACATAGGAAATTGTGGTTTGCTCATAGCATTTAAGTGGCTCCTTGAATCCCATGTAGCCATTCTCAAGTCATTCGCTGCCAGCTCCCAACAATTTCAACTCTGTCCGCACGCACATAGGAGCAAATGTCCAGCCATCCTTTTTGGATCATACGCTGCCTTCCAATAGTCATCCGTAGTATATATTTGAAACTTCACTGCCTTGTAAGGATTTACCTTTCTTACCTGAAACGCAACCTTCTAAAGTCCATTCGCTTCCTTCTAAAAGCCTTTCGCTGCCCTCACAAGGCACTACGCTACCTTCACTAAACTCTACGCTGCTTTCACCAGGCATTACGCAGCCTTCAATTGGTCATACGCTTCCATTGCATACTCCAATGCAGCCTTTAAACCTCTCATCGCTGCCTTCACAAGATACTACGCAGCCTTTAACAAATAAACAGTCTTCATTTAGTCAAACACAGATAGGAGACATGTTGCAAGGTAGTGTGACTCAGCAAAGCACTATAGGTGCACAAAACAATATACAGAGACAGGGGAGTTTTCCTCAGGGTCCTCTACAATCAGAGGTTGATGATGTTCAACAGTTACTCTAGAGATTAAATCTGGACTCTAATATACAGCCAGAGCAAGGTCCAAAATTGAGGAGGTCTACCCGTGAGAAGAGGAGACCTACAAAATACGATGACTATGAGTTATTGCTCTCTGACTATGCAGAGATAGCAACATATAAACAAGCCTGCAAGCATGAAAATGCACACAATTGGATGGCAGCCATGAACGAAGAAATGGAGTTATTGAGAGTCAATAACACTTGGGATTTGGTACATCTTCTGCCAAATCGAAAGCCTCTCAAGAACAAATGGGTTTATCATTTGAAAGACGAAGATGGAGGGAGTAAAAGATACAGGGCCAGATTAGTGGTCAAGGGGTTTGATCAACAAAATGTATTGATTTTACTAAAAAAATTTCTCCAGTTGTCAAAATGGACACAATCCATGTTGTGTTGGGTTTGGTTGCTGTTTGGGATTTAGAACTTGAGCAACTTGATGTGAAAACAGTGTTTCTACATGGAGACGTTGATGATGATTTATACGTGGAGCAGCCTGAAGGCTTTGCTCAACCAGGTAAGGAGCATTTATTTTGCAAGTTGAAGCAGAGTTTGTATGGGCTGAAGAAAGCTCCAAGACAATGGTATTTAAAATTTGACCACTTCATGATTGATAACAACTTTATTTGGTGTGAATCAGATCCTTGTGTTTACCACAAGAAGCTCAGTACTGGTGAGTTTGTCATCCTTTTGCTCTATGTTGACGATATGTTAGTTGCTGGTACTAGTGTTAAGATTATTGCTTAGCTAAAGCAACAGTTGGCTCTTCATTTTGCCATGAAAGACCTAGGACCAGCCAAAAGAATACTTGGGATGTACATATTTAGAAACAGAAGTAAAAAAGAACTCAGGTTGTCCCAAGCAAACTACATTGCCAAAGTGTTGGACAGATTTAATGTCTCAGGCCAAACTGGTATCGACTCCTTTAGCTGATCATTTCCACCTATCTTCAGCTATGTCTCTGAAAAATCAGGAAGAAGAAGAACAGATGAGGTCTGTTCCATATACATATGCAGTTGGCAGTATAATGTATGCAATGGTATGCACTCATCCAGACATTGCACAAGCAGTTGCAGTTCTGAGCATATTCATGAGTCATCCGGGCAAATTACACTGGCAGGTAGTTCAGTGGATTCTATGATACTTGAAAGGTACTTCACATTTTTGTTTATGTTTTGGAGGTACTGACATTCAGCTCCATGGTTATGTTGATTCAGATATGGCTAGAGATTTAGACAAATGCCAGTCTACCACTGGTTATGCCTTTACTTTTGCTGAGGCAGCCATTAGCTGGGTTTCTCAGTTGCAACAAGTTGTAGCTCTGTCATCCACAGAGGCTGAATACATTGCGCTCACGGAAGGAGCCAAAGAAATGATATGGCTTGAGCGTTTGTTGACCGAACTGGGCTGTCCGAAATTAGTATTTCCATTATATTGTGATAGCAATAGTGCTATTCACTTGGCCAAAAATTCAGCTTTCCATGGTCGAACCAAGCATATTGACCTTCGATACCACTTTATCCGCCATGTTATTGACGAAGGCAAGTTGCAGGTCACAAAGATTGACACAAAGGTCAATCCGGTAGATGCATTAACCAAGGTTGTTCCTCGAGAGAAGTTCGAGTTCTGTAGATCTTCTCTCGGTCTTGTTCCTCTGTGACACTGAATTTCACAAAGGGGATCTCTCTCAGAGCAGCTTCATTGCCGATCCCATTGGTCTTCAAGTGGGAGATTGTTGGGCACGTGGACTGTTGAAGCCCAAATTGTAACGGCCACTTCTTGTCTTCACTTATTCCTTGAAACCGTTCTACTACATACTGCCATTCTTGGCTTGTAACCGCTGCCAGTTCTAGGTCGTTGATTCCAGATGTAAGGTGTTTGGTAGGAGGTTGGAGATAGCAGTCTTTTAGGATGCAAGGTTTTTTTGCTGTTGTTCTATAGTGATATTCATATGTATGAAAACACAAAGAGAGATGTATTATTATCAAGATAAATGAATGCCCTTCGTTGTGGATGTAGCCATGAAATGGTGAACCACATTAAACTCCTTGGTCTTCTGTATGTGTGTTGTTTTAATCTTTCTTTCTGAGTATTCATTTGATTTGATGTTGCTCTACTTTGGTTCTGTTGCTTTGATTCTTGCATTTACACATAGCAGATGCCAACAATTTGTGGGTTGTAAGACTGGTGTGGTTGTGGTTGGGGCAATCGAAGAAAATCACAGTTTGAAAGGCGTAATTATGTGGGAGTTAGTTTTCACAAGATGGCGAAGGAGGATTATAAGTGGGAAGAGATTGGGAAAATGCCCAATTCTGTGTGTGAGGAATTTAGAAGAAGCTCGAATTCAAATTGGTTTGAATGCATGGGAGTGGGAGATAAGATCTATTTCAGAGCCAAGGAGAGCATGGAGATTCTTGTGTATGATGTAAGCACAAGCTCTTGGAATTGGCTGCCCATGTTTCCTGCAGATTTGAGATATGTGAGTATGAGATGCCTTCCACTGGAAATTACGCCCAGTTCTAAATTCTCTTAAAGTTTGGTTGTAATTGAATAGAATGAGCCCAAGAATATATGGGACCAAGTGCAGGAGGTTCCACATATAGTTGTGCACGGCTTTCTTTAATTGTTTATTTTTTAAAAATAAATAGCTAGTCTGCTCAGTCCACATGCCTGACAGGTAAAGATGGAGATTGAAGATCTGGGGATTGGTTTTTCATTTGCTCCGCCATTCAACCCTCAATTGAAAAATAAATAAAATTTAACTACGTGTATATTTTTGGTTTCAAGGTTGTTTAGTTATGGTGTCCTTTTTAATTAAAAGTAATTTTTTAATTTTAAAATAAAGAAATTATTTATCATTTTTGTGTGTAAATGAAGTGATTGGTAGATTGGTAAGCTCTCTTGTTTGAGAGAAGTAAGTCTTATTTTTTATTTTCACCATTTTAACAATCAATAAATTTAAATGGGTTGATGTTTAAGTAGAGCCAATTATGTCAAGCCATACTTATTTTTATTTCCATATTTAATAGTTTTTAAAACAATTTTTTCATGTAAACATTTTTTTAATTGTAAATTGTATTATTTTAGTTTCAATTTTTTTAATCGATGAATCAAGGGTTCTATAAGGACCTCATTTTAATTAATATATGATTTTTTATGAATTTTCAAAGTGGACACATCCTAAAAAATGAAAATTTGAGTGTGCTCCCTTCGTAATTTTTTGAAAACTAATCGAAAATCTATTTTCTTTTCAATGTGTATAAACTAGAGTCTAAAATTTCAAATTTTGTTGAATAGGTAAAAATGACACTAGGAACACTATACATATCATTTCTACAAAAAAAAAGACATTTGAAAAAGAAATTGAAGATCAAAACCTTGTTTTTATATTTAAAAAAATTACATAGCTAAAAGTCTAATTAAAAACTTGAAGTCATCTTGGCATTTTTTAGATTAACATTGAAAAACATGTAAACCTAATGGAGAGCACGCTCGAGATTTAGTTGATTTTATATGTTTTGTTGAAAACACATCTTTGGCATCCAAAAGGTAGATCCAACCCTTTACGTTGGATGTCCAAGGCAAATCCAACCCTTAGGGTTGGAATTTCTGAAAGTAGTAAAAAACACACTCGCATTATAACACAAGCACGTTATAACATGCTTGCATTTCATATCACCTAAAAAGGTGAGCAACGACCTACAAAAATATATATCAGGTGATTTTGGACCCACATGCTATATCCATTCCCCTATTATGTGCTCTATCTGGCATATAAACACACTTTTCATGCTTTTGAGGATCTACAATCATTAGTTGACAAAATTATGTCACTTTTATACTTGTATCAATGTAGAAGATTCCAATTGCATTTTTTAAAGTAATCTTCATATTGTAAATTATTGTTTTCATGTTTTGAGGATTTGGAATAATTCATTGACAAAACTAACTAATTTTTTGCCTTAGATTGACAAAAAACATTCTAATTGCATGTTTTGTATTTCAATTTGATAAATTAAATCAAGTATTGTTTGTGTTTATTTGACCAGTTGTGTTAGATTGATATAGAATTGAACATCATGCCAAGGAAACAACCAAAAACTAGAACACTGGAGGAGTGTGAAGCTAAGAATGTGAAGAAAAGGGAATGAATGAGACAACTTTGAGAAAACAAGAAATTGAACTCTATAAATGAAGATATATCATCTTGGCCAATTGAATTGGATCATGAAGCATCTAATAAAGAGGAGGATTTGGAGAAACAAAGGGAACAAATGCAAAAACTTTGTGCAAGTAAGAAATTGAATGTGGGAGTTGAAGGTACGTCATCTTTCCCATCTCAATTTGATATTATAGAAAATGTTCAATCACCAATTGAAAATGATATGCAATTTCAAATGTAAATGTAGATGTTACACCAATTGATCAATTGTTGAATTAGTAAAATGTACCTAATAAATCAAGTTTTCCATTGAGAATGTTACCTTCTAGAATTTTGCATAAAAGACACGTTTTTTATTGAAATTGATGACAATATTCTAAAACCAATGCCTGATAAGATTCCCGAGCATACATGTAAAAGAAATTTTGATAAAATATCAAAAATCCTTTTGAAAACTTGAGTGAAACTAGAAGATGTCAATCATTTGTTGAAATGATGAAAAATCTTAAGTTTAGACCAATCATGAAGATTCTTCGTATAAGAACATCAAATACCAATAGGAAAAATCTATTGTAAAAAATCTAGTCAATGCATATCAAAGCATTGGTTCCACATCACTCATCAAAGATTATAATGCTACACGATGTGTCATTACATCAACTATAGTGAGCAATCAAATAAATAAATCTCACTTGTTAATAAAAACAATTCAAGCACAAAAATAAGTAGAAAAACGTTGATGAAAGCCATTGGGGGACCTAAAAGAGTTGAGGACCCAAATAGCAATGAACTATGGGTATTTTCTGGTAGACTCCCACAGAAAAATAAAGTCATAGTTCAAGCCTTAGAATCCTTAATTGAAGAATTTTGGAGAAATAACACAAGAGTATCTCCTAATCAAAGAGATGTAAAAAAGAGAATTGGATATCAAAACTATGAGCCACATACAAAGTATTTTTGGATATGACTCAAACATAATTTTTCTCCAAATTTGTAGAGAGTCATCCTCAAATAAAAACTATTCAAAGGTATTTTGAAATAGAAAAACCTTTTAATGTCAAAATAAATCACACATGCACAACTAATTGTTGTAGAGTTTATATCCACACAATATCCTTTAAGGTAGTACTTACAAATTTAGCAGTATTGTTAAAAGTTTCCCTTGTAATTGGTACTTGTTTGGTAGTTTGCCCAACCCTACAAATGGTGCATCGGTATCTCATATCCCCACACTAAGACACATAATTCCCCACTTGCATTGAATAATAAAAATTAGCAGTATCATCCACATTTGTCATTAAGTGCCAAAGATTAAATTTTAGACTTATGAATGATTACTCTGAGAGATATGGATTATCAACGGGCATTCATATCATTTTATGTAGCTTTATATATTCTATAATATACGTAGTTATTTCTTTAGATTTTTTTACAAAAATGTTCATGGGAAGAATACTAGATAAAGTTAGAAAGTGTCTCTATGTCACTTAACCTAAATAAGAGGTCAGGAACTTTGTTTGTACTATGAGGTGATGTTCATACACTACTCCAATCAAGGATTGATATTCTACAAAATCTCTTTGCACTAGCCCATGCAAGGAGATCCATTTGGTATGAACATCCTTAAGAACCTTATTTTTTGTAGTTATTCCCTCAACAAATTGTTGAAATTCTAAACATTATTGGGATTTTGAAAAAATATGAGTAGAGCTCATGGACTCGATCTTCAACTTTTGATAGTATAGAAAAATTTCTCACAATTTTGAATGTTAAATTCATTTTGTGGGCCATGCACTGAATAGCAATCATGTATGGTGAATAAGAAGTTTGTAGCTTCACACAAATATTGTTCCTATGACCTTACATTACTGAAGCTTCATTTGTCCCTACACACACCAACTTTTTGGCAATTGTGTGCTCATCCATACCTCCAATTTCTTTCAAAGTTTTATTAACCATTTCAAATAGATTCTAACATGCTGCATTCTCCTTCATTTTATGAATAGAGAGTAGATGAGGTTGGCAGACATAATTTTCTATAGTATTTACACATGCATGTACATACCTAAGAAGTGTTATCTACTAATGTAACTTCATCTAAAAATAATGCAATAAAGGTTGACTATTTTATTTTTCTATACATCTTATTTTTCCACCTCAATAAGACAACTTGCCCATTCCCACCCACTGCTTATTAACCAATGTGTTAGGAATGCCTATAAAAAAAAAAAATTATATTATGGGCAGTCTATCATAAAATGCCATCTAGTCAAAATATGATAAAAAACACTCACTAAATAGTTTTTGTCCTTTGTGCTACTTCCATCATCTTTCTAAATTGAGCTTGAATTGTACCTCCTTATACAATAAATTTCACTTGTTTGAATATACTCATCATATTCCAAAGTGTACTTAAAATTAATACATTCTACCTTTCCTTCCTATCTTATCACTAATTCTTCCACTACATCTATGATTTGTTTAAATCATAAACTTTACCAACAAGTTCTTCTATGGTCCCAACTTTTAGTTGTAATTTCTTGTCCCTACCATATTTTCAACTACAAATCTTGCACCTAGATTCTATGGGAGGTTCATCTGTATTCTCATTCTCTATCAATTCAATGAATGGATACTTTGACACCCAATCAATATAAAAATTCCTTCGCAGATCCCACTTATGCCTAGTTTTTATTTGGTTTTTATTTTCCTTTTCTGCATAGGATATTCATCTTCCTTATCATTTTTTGAGGTGGGTTTATTAAGATTGTTATTCCCACTACCCTAGAACTCCTCTATAACATTATCTCTAGTATTATTATGCACCTCATTATAATCTTCCTATAAGGTATTTTCTTGGTTATCAACAAATGGTGCAAATCTTGATGTTGCAGGTTGATCTATTGGATCACACACATAACCAGATTATGACATCATGTTTTTTATGTTTTGATGAGTTCCCTTTGCCACTTCTAGGAACCTAGCTATTGCTCCACATCTCTCATGGATTGGAAACAATAAAATCACTAAAAGGAAGCATAGATCGCTCCTAGATCTATGGGGCCTACATGTATCATCACTCAATATCATATAATAATGAAACCAAACAAATAAATAAGTAGGAGGAATCTTATATTCATATAAAAATAAAGAAATTATCAATTTACTCTTTCTAACTCATTAATGTTTATATTTTGTGGTCTATGACTCACTAAAAATAGAATTCTAGGTAGGAAGTAGGCATTGGGCATAAACAAAACCAAAGAAAGGATCCAAAATAGAATTCTACAAACGATATAAAGATTCAAGAATTGACTTAATCAGAATCAAAAGTAGAACAAATTACGTAAAAAGAACGTTTTAGAGTTATAATGTATTTATATAAACTCAAGTTTGGGTAGGCGAATCCCACTTGATTATAAACAATGGATGTAAATGTGGGCTGATTAGGACCATCATCCAAAATTCTAGTAGTGATTTCAATGCAATTGTGGTCCCAAAAGTAGCATCGATTTATAAGGGTAACAACAAAATTGGTCCTCATACAAGGTGGATTTTTAATGGTATTGGCAAATATGTCAATTAATTGAAATATGCCTCTAAAATTCTAGGTGATTCCCTAATAAAAGCGCATAGTCCGCTATGCTAAAAATATTCCAATGTAAATGCTTCATAAATATTACGGTGACGATTTAACACCCATTGACCAATTTATTGTCATGACCCCATATTAAGAGATTGTTTAAATTAAAGATTTAACATCACGATAAGATGGAGAAGCCATTTTGGATAGTAATTGCATATATAATAATATTATTGATAATAATGTTAAATAATATTATATATATACTATATAATTAAAATATAATATATTTATTGTATTTATGAATAATAAATATAAATACAAATATGATATTATCAATTTGATATTATTATAATTATTTATAATATAATATATATAATACATATTATATAATATAGAACAATTATAAATTATACTCATATATATATATATATATATATATATATATATATATATATATATATATATATATATATATATATATATATATATATATATATATATATATATATATATATATATTATGAGAGTAAGAAACAATTATTATTATAATATGTAAATAAGTATATAACAATATATACTTATACCCACTAATAATTAAGGGAAGATCATTCTAAGAAACTAGCCTAAAACAAATATTAGTATGCTACGGTGAAGGCTGCAAATTAGCAGCAATTAGTTACTAAGGGTAACGTCCCTTTAAAGGACAACAATCAATGAAAAGTTACACTGTTAGAGAAGAATGAAGATATAAAAGAGATCACTAGGCATTGATAGATATATAGATCATTCCATCAGTAAATGAAAAGAGAAAGAACAGAAAAAATATTAGAAAATAGCAAACAACAGAAAGCAAAGGAAATAGAAGGAATAAGGGAGCAATAAGGCAGTGATCAGGTAAGTATGGACATTAGCATGTTACATATATGACTAGAAACTTTTAATGATAAGAACATAGGATCTATGAATATGAAATTGAATACATAATTGTCTACATATGAGATCTTTTCATAGACATTATTTGTATAAAGATTTAACAATAAAAATAAGTTAAAATAAGGAGTACAAGAAGAGTATAAGTCATAATTATGAGTATAAAATAGATTTGAAAGAGGCATGATTACCCAAGGGATGGATAATAGTCCTTAAACATTAATCATCTTCACCATAGAGATGGGGTGGTTAACAAGGAATGTAGTTGACCAATTCATGGGACAAATCATAGGTCTTGATTGACGAATCAAGGAAGTCAATAAGCCTTCGATCTAGTATTGAAGGAATAGGCCTTGGTAGGAGAACCAAGGAACAAGAGACCTTGGTTGGAGAACCAAGGAATGAGAGGCCTTGGTTGAAGAACCAAGGAATAATAGGCCTTGGCTGGAGAACCAAGGACTAATAGGCCTTGGTTGATGAACCAAGGAATAATAGGCCTTCGATTGGAGAATCGAAGGAATAATGATGGACCCATGAGGATTGGGGTGACATTACATCCTAAAGTATCTTCTCCCATGAGGTGTAAGGAGTGATTAATAATAGGCTTAAGGTTATCTCATCCAAGGTAAATCATGAAGTATAAAAAGAAAAACATATTGTTATGAAAGTAATAATATATGGTTAAGTATTAAAAGAAAATAGAATACTAATGTGCTCTTTACAAGTTGAAATTGTTTGCAAGGTTGCCGAAATTTTGGCTTGTAGAAGGGGACATTACATTTATCTCAAATTCTTGGTAATTTGGGCCCCCTATTGTTTTGTTCTATTCAACAAAATTGAATGGGTTGATTCAAATTATTCACCAAGTGGCGAAGTTTTACAACTAAAATATTATTGTTTATTAGAAAAGGAAAAATATAAAATTCAAATAAAATATAACAAAATTTATATTTTTAAAAGCTAAGATTGAGGGAAATTTAAGCATATAATTTTTATATTCTTATGGTATTATTATACCCTAAATTATGACATCCAAAGTGGAAATTGTGTCCAATAAAATTGATGCATGTGGCCTAGAGGCAAAATGGTACCACATGGGATGTTTCTAGGGCACACATTACACATCAATAATTTCATTTAAAATGAGTTTAATATACTTTCCTTATGGCCCACGAGTGGGATGTGTGGCTCAAAATTATGACACACTATTATGCTTTAGCTCTGATATATAGTTGTTTAGATTGGAATCGATACCTCATAGCATGGAAGAAATTTTCACCTTCCTAACATCTAGATGCTCACTAGAAACATATATGAAAATACATATGAAATAAATGGTTGTTTACATAGTTACCTATCAATTTATTAATGGTCAATTTTATAGGATGGGAATGGATGAAGTGTTGAAAAGATGTGTATCTGATCGAGATCAGGCTATAGTGTTGTGTGAGAACCATGAAGGTAAGGAAAGAGAGTATTACCAAGGCTGGGTAACTACATAGAAATTATCAAAATATACACTCTAGTGGCCCACATTACATAAGGATGCACAAGATTTCACATGGAGTTCTAACATATGCTAATGCATAGGAAAACTAAACTGCAAGGATAAGATATTGCTTGTGCCTTTAATGCAAGAGTCATTTTAGAAGTAGGCTATTTATTTTTGGGTATGTGAAGAAGTGGCATGGAGTATTTCATTATATCTAAAAATTATTTAGCATGGTAGGAATAAGATGCATCTACTAGGATTGTACGATACAAATTGCCACATGACTTATCTTTGAGAAGATCATTATTCAGTTTAGTTTCCAAATGAGTTTAGAAATTGATTGGGGAACACATTTTCTTGCACATATGGTATAAATTTTGTTGCACAAGTTCATGGTCTAGCACCACAAAAGCTAGCCCTATCATCTACAGGAAAATGGAATGGTGGAATTTTTCAACAAATTATTAGAAAACAAGGTTTTCAATGTAGGGTGGAAGGACTGGGATGAGCACATTCTAGTAGTAATGTGGACACACAAGACAACATATAAGAGATTGACATGGTGCATCCCATTTCTATTGGTGTATAAAAAGGAGGTTGTATTAATTGTGGAATTTCTCGTACTAAGCTTCTGCATCAAGTCATGTGCCTCAGTCTAGAGAAGTGATTATGTGAAAGAATTTCAAATTTGAAGCATCTTGATGAGAAGTGTCTTTTGTCATAATGGAGCTAGAAGATAGAGAAGCAAAAAAAATTGGCATGATAGGCATATCAAACAAAAATATTTTCAAGTGGGATAAATGGTACTCATGTATGCCTCCAAATACAAGAAACATCCATTGAAACTATAGGTGAGATAGCTTGGATTGTTTGTCAACAAGGAGCTCACTACGCATGACATAGATAAATGTAATCATTGGATGGAACTCTAGTGGAAGGTATGGTTAATGAAAGTCATCTTGAGTCATACTTTGAAAGTCCTTGCATAAAATAGTTTTGTTCAGTAGAAAGAAATAAGTTTGTCAAGACAAGAAAGATAAATTAGGGTAAAATGAATTCTATTTTCAACACTTTAATTTTAAATTTGTTTTATAAAATGTGTTTGTAAGTAAGCAGGTTTATAGCTATATAGAGTAGTATTCCAACACAAAAAGGTCAGTTGGCCACATAATTTATAGAACGGGAAAGGGATAAAATATATCAATTTGGAAAGAAGGAAACATAGAACAAGGATTTGTGCACATTGGATGCAGATGCTTGCTAGATTGTTAGATCTGATAAGGAGTTGCAAGAACATGGTAAAAGAGAAAAAATAGTTGCACAGAAAGTGTATGTAGAATAAGGAAAGTAAGAGAAAGTGTGCTAAAGGGGGAGACATACTAAATGGTAAGAAAATTAGTCATTTTTTGTTTGCATAAGGATTCTAGCATTGTGCAAGGCTAAGGAGAGGAATGCATGAAGGAAAATTTGGATGGATGTTGGACATATACCATATGATACAAATTTACATGTTATATGGAGTTAAACTGTGGGAACAGAAAAGTAATACTAAACAAAGTATGTAAGGTTACACATATAGGAACTATGGTGTTAATAGGATAGGTGTGTACACACCTATCTTAGCTACACATCATAATTAGGGGTGTGTTGATGCATGTTTTAGCACACCAATACATTGAAATAGCAAAAAATTCCCTACTTGAAAGAAAAACGCTGCAAGAGTCTTATTTTAATGTTCTTTTTATAAAAAGACTGAAATATATCAGTAGGTGAGCTTTAATCTATCCCATTTAAGGGGCTCCAATAGAGTTTTCAAATATTTCAAACCTAAGGGGAAAATCCAAAAAAAAAAGACAAATTTTGCTATAACTCAACTTTTAGATTTTAGGGACAAATTCCAATAATGCTCCACCACAATAAATTTCCACAATTTAATAATAATAATAATACTATTAACAATTTCAACAATTTTATTTCACCAAAAGTTCATCAAAATACAAAAAGACGCATTAAGAATATGAAAAGTCATGAAGCAAAAAGCCTTAGAATACAAAGATTTATTCCTCTAGATCTCTGTAAAGAATGATTTTAAAGAGTTTCCATAAATTAATTTACACAAAACCCATAAGGAAAATTTGAAAACTTGTACAATTCATTCATATCATATGAAATTAGAGGATATTAACAATAATGTGCATTGGAATAAAATTGGCCTTCTTGATACAAAACCTAAACTAACAAAGATGTGAGGAAATGAATATAAACTACTACTACTCTAACCATGATTTCAAAAAAGGAAAAGAGAGGGAGGAAGAGAAGGTCAGAAAAATCCAAGTGTGTGATCCCTATCCTTCACGCGCGATTCTTTGAATGGACAAATCTAATTTAAATCATTCCTTGCATGACCCATTGTTGCAATCACCACATAAGAAGGTGCAATATTTGAAGGAAAACTTGTGCGTATGAGATAAAAATCTATGAACTCCAACATAATAATGTGTTTCAAATCACCTCACAAAACATTTCACAATCAGCCAAATGTCAGTAGCTCTAACACATATCAAATTCATCAAACATTCAATGAATTGAGAACATGAAAGGACCTGTACATGCTCAAAGTTTGAAAACTCAAACAAAAGGAACATGAACTTCAAATGAAATCAAAAGAAAAATTATATTACTAACAATAATGAGTTTCTAACCCTTTACATTGTAGAGCATCAACATATTTATATATTTTAGTAGGGAGAAATACAAAAATCCATTCCCTCCAAATTATAGAAAAAGATAGAATATCAAAAGACACTTTTGTCTTGTAGTATATTTTGTCCTTTTGCACTATTACATACAAGAAAAAATTTGATGTGCAAATGAACGTCAACACTATACACTTTGGCTAATTGCTTTTAGCAACCTCAATTTTCAATTCTTGCAAGTAAGAAGCATAATTATCTAGCTCCACTTTCACCAATCTTAGATCAGGTCCATCTAAATGGGTGAACTTGACATCAATCTTCATGAAAATCTCCTAGAGTCTCTTTTGAGCATTCCAAAATTCTACCATTTCAGGCTCAAAATATTTATAAGTACCCTTTATTTTCATCAAATTATTGATGGAGCTCACAGCAAAACTTGGGTCCTTAGGAGACTCCACCAGTTCCTAGAACTGATCTTTTAGAACCTTCAATGACTGAATATTCTAGTCCTTACCATATAAATAGCATCCTAATTTATTCATGAATTCATCTAGGCACTATACACACTTTGAACTAGGGACTACGCTTTCAACTTCCACTTTTGATGTACATGAGGTTCCTAATCACTAAGAATGCCTTCATCCACTAAATAGGGAAAATCCATATCCGCCATCTAAACTATTTGAGGGAATATATTTTTAATTGCCTCCAATTCAGTTTTTCCCCTTGCCATCAAATTTTCCATAGCCTCCATCCCTTTAGATAATGTGCTAGTAACCTCAATTATTTCTTTCATTACCTTGTGGCCTAAGTTTACCAACTTTGCATTCCATGCATGAATGACTCATTACATTCCCCAATTTTCTAGCAGCTAGTATCTCCTTCTTAATACTGAGAATATGTTGGGGAATTGCGTCCATTGAAGATGAACCTATAGGACCAATCAGATATTCAATGTAAGTCATATAAGATATGCAAATTTATCCTTCAATTCTGCCTTGGTATCTTTATCCTTGTCCATATTTTGAATGAGACAATCAATTGAAGATTTTGCAATTTGTTTCCTTTCCCCCCTCAACTTTCCCAAAGCAGTGATTGATGGGCTGAATTATTGACCTCTTTTTATGTTGTTTTATATGCTTTTAAGAACTTTTCTGTATGATCCTCTAGACACATTACCAACATCACCATCATTACATGTCTTTTTATATACTTTGCAAGACTTTGAACATATATTATTAATATGGAATATGGTGATGATGTTATCAATTGAATGATTTAAATATAAGTATGCATGCAATATAGATGGGATCCTATGGTTTAGTCATGAAGGTTATTTGTGTACATATGTTTTGTGAATTAACCCTTGTGCAACAAGAATATGTCATCAAGGAAATGAGCATTTGTAGCAAAGTTGAAGACAGGAGAATTAAAGGAAGTGAAGTTGGACGCCAAATGTGCAGGTAGCTGAAGGATGAATGTGAAGCATCAGGGATAGAAATAAATGAAGAAGAAGAAGAAGACTTGTTTCAAACGCAGCTTATGTGTGTTCTTCATGAGATCTATTGCATAAGAATTCTTGTTTGGATAGGACTCTTCTTCCTCTATTCAGTTAGATTAATAAATTGATCTCAATCTTATATCCTAGTATCTAGGAATGGATTGATGGTTGAAGCCAGTTAGTAGTTGCATAAAACTCTTCTATTTTTGTATAAATTAGAAGGGATGAGTTAGATGTCAAGTTAGTTATTTTATTTCTAATTATTCAGTTGTTACTCTATTGTTACTCTATTTTCTATATTGGAAGATGCAAACATGTTTTATTAAGGAATGTCATTATTGAATACAATCTGAAGGAGATTTTGTTTTATGATATGTAGTGAATGAACAATGTGTTATGAAGATGCGTAGAAATCTAAACTAGATTTGATTCTCAGTTAAGTGAGTCAGACCCCTGAGCCAGCCACTCAAGGTACTGATCCTCACTTCATTTATTTACTTGTTCCTTTATTCATTCATTGTTAAATCTACTTTTCATTTGCACATAGATACATCACGAGTCACTTAGATTTCTTTGGTTGTCGAATTACAAGTAGTATGGTTCATGAACAAGTGCATGCTTTATCAACTTTAAGTCCTCTGGAGGTTAGCATTAGTTCTCTTATCATTTTGGATGTTTTGAGTTAATTCTGTAATTTCTTGGTGATAACAGTCATCTACAACTTATGTTGCAGGTACCCGTAGCCACTAGATTATGTAGTTATTTTTACTGTTCTTGCATTTTTGTGAATTCCAGCAGAGTAGAATAGCCTGAATAGGTTTGGATAAGATAGTTTAGGAAGAATATGAGCCCTGAAGGCACATACAGTGCAGTGCCATCATAATCTTATGCTCCCTGGTTGATAATTTAATGTAGGAATGCAATGATAGAGTGGACTATTCAGATAGGTTTACGCCTTAATTATGTTAAGTCTACAATGCATTATTTTTCCTCTACATTTTTGGCATCATTGCCAAGGATGGTGCTACCTTCATAGGCTCATTTTTACATGCTTTCATAGTTTAAATTTTGATTCTAGTATTAGGATTAATAAATTCACTTTTTCAGGAAACACCATAAATTATACTAACATTGTGTAGGACCACTGGAATATAAATCCAAATTCACTATATGTAGAGGCAAAGAGATAACTGAGGTAGATTCCTCCCTTCAAATTTTTAGGATAGTGAAGAAATAGCTGACTTTATCAATTATACAGTAGCAAGTGCTAAAGAAGAATTTCCTCTTACATCTTCATCAACACTTTAGAGACATCTTCATCAGCTTCTTTCACAACTACAAAAGGCACCTTCAGAACCATGGTAGATGCTGCGGTGGAGGATCCACCAGAGCAAGTGACGTTTGAGTTTCCTATCAATGATCAAGAGAGGGCTATAGTGCTGAAAATATTCCACCATCAGCATTACCAGTCTTCTATGGCCTAATGACAGAGGACCCAGATACGTTCCTATTTGAGTTTGATATCTTGTGTCAGAGCTATGACTACACCTCAGACTCTCACAGGCTAAAACTCTTTCCTACTACCCTCAAGGATGTAGCTTTGAGATGGTTTATGGGAAAAGGTGTCATTCCAGACTGGGATACTATGAAGGAGAAATTCTTGGAGAAATACCAAGATTACTGTCGAGGACATGATAGGAGAAGAGAGGACATCTTCAGGATGTCACAAAAGGAGGAGGAACCACTTGAAGATTACGTTGAAATATTCCATTTTGCTCTGAAGAAGAACCCCCAAAATAGATTATCTGAAGAATCATTAAAACTGGTTTTCTTGAGAGAGGTTAACGATGATTGCATGGATGCTTTGAATCTCATTGGGCAAGGTGATGTTTCCTAGCTACCTTTTGAGTCAATTTGTAAAGTCTACCAAAATTATTCAAGAACTTTCACTAGATGACCAAGGGGAGAAAGGACATCAATTACAAACAAGGCAACCAATGGAGTTTCAAGAGTGGAAATCAGTAATTTGCTATCCAACATGAAGGAGGACATAATCATCCCTATGGCTACACAGCTGGACACTCTTCACATCAAGAAGAAACAAGAAGTTAATTCAATGCTTACTGAGTATTGTCCCAATTGTACACAAAGGAAGGCTAGTTGTAAATGTAAAAGAGTGGCAAGGATCCAGCAAGAGAATGTAGAAAGGCCAGAATTTCACCCATTTGAAGGAGAGGATGGACAATTGTTTTTCATAGCCCAAAGGAGACCTTGGCAGCAAAGACAAGGTATGCCCTCTGATCCACAAAATTTTAGTTCACCCTTTCCTACTGCAAACCAAAATTTCTCTGCTTGGAACACTCAACCATGGCCCAGTAATCAAAATATCTAGCAGAACACATAATGGCCTACTCCACAGCCTAGTTGGAACCAACATCATCCAAACCCATAGCCCCAACAAGGTTTTCAAGGTTCCAACTATAATCCCTAGTGGCCTACACAACAACCTCAATGGAACAAGAACCGACAATGGCAGCAAAATGCAAATTACCAGCAACCTATGATTCCATCTCAACCACAACAGCCAACCATAATGCCTCCATCAACACCTCAAAATCCACCTCCTAGACCTACCCAAATCCCTACCCAACCTGCACCTAACACTAACAATAAGCATGTTCAATAGGATTATCCTAACGAGGTGATGCAATACCCCACCTATGGGGTAGAAGTGAGTAATGTTCATCTTAGATCAGGGAAGCAACTTGCAGGTCTTTCATCTCCTGAAATTATAGAACTTGAAGATGAAGAACCCACAGAGGAAGCCTCAGATAAACCACCTTTGGAACCTAAATCAACTCAGGAACCTTAGACCATTTCACATCCTAAGCCACCTTTCCCTGAATGCTTGGCTATCCAAAAACAACCAGCACAGTCTGAGAATGACCTCATAGGCCAGTTGTAAGATATAAGCATAAAGATTCCCTTAATCCAACCCATCAAAGATATTCCCATCTACACTAAGACTATCTGAGATCTTTGCATAAAGAAACTAGGAAGAAAGAGAATGGACCCAAAGATAGTTCATGTTTTGGGTAACCTAGCTAACATAATGTTGGGGAACATAACTATTCCCAAATATACAGATCTAGGTAGTCCAGTGGTGGATGTCAAAATCAATGGGACTCTGATTAAGAATAATCTGATAGATTTAGGTGTTGCAATTAATGTAATGACTAAGGAGACAATGCAGACACTCTAATTGAGCAACCTTAGGCCTACTCAAACAGTCTTGCAATTAGCTGATATGTTTATAGTCAAACCTGAAGGAGTCAATGAGGATTTGGTCATTGCATTAGATTCTTGGGAATACCCTATTGATTTCATAGTCCTGCAGCCAAAGGTTAATCTTGATGGTTATCCTCTTATACTAGGAAGACCATGGCTTGCCACAAAAGATGCATTCATAGGTTGCAGGTATGGTAACATGATCATATCCAATGGGATTGCAACCAAGAAATTGGTTCTATACCCACTAGCCCAACCATACCATGAGCTTGAGCAGACCATTTGGCCTACCTTGGAAGATGAGGACAGTTATTCCTTGCAAACCTTGATGACTATTGAGTGCATCCCCTTACTGGATATTCAAGATGAAGATGAGTTGATTGCTCACATTGTACAAAATGACTATGGAAGGCATCTGCAGCAGCAAGACTATTTATCTTGCTTACAAGATCCCTTAGGAAGCATAATACCTACCAGTTCCTCAGATGAAGTATCTCAAATATTTCATACTTTGTTACCTCATCAATGCTTGTCACTAATACCTAGCCCTAATTTGTCCTCTATACAAGAAATGTCTAAGCCAATAGAAATCAAGCCAAGAAAAGTGTTGATTGTTAATAATGCATTGATTGATGAGCAGCAGCAATCCCTGCATCCAGTATTACAAACCCACTCAACAACATTTGCATGGGATTACAGTGACATGAGGGGCATAAATCCTTCTTTGTGTATGCATAAAATCTACATTGATGATGGTCACAGACCTATAAGACAGCAACAAAGACACATGAATCCTGCTCTTAGAGAGATAGTGAAAGTAGAACTTCAAAATCTTTTAGATGTAGGGTTTACATATCCCATTTCAGATAGTGAATGGGTTTCACCATTGGTCATAGTTCCTAAGAAAGGTGGCAAATGGAGAGTTTGTGCTGATTACAGAGAACTAAATGTTGCCACTAGGAAAGATCACTTTCCATTGCCCTTCATTGATCAAGTTCTTGACTCTTTAGCAGGTAAGAAATATTTCTCATTTCTTGATGGTTTTAGTGGCTATAACCAAATCAAGATTGTACCAGAGGATCAAGATAAGACAACATTTACATGCCCTTGGGGGACCTATGCATATTTTGTCTTGTCTTTTGGTCTGTGTAATGCTCTAGCCACTTTTCAAAGAGCAGTCCTTAGTATTTTCTCTAATTTTACCCATGACAGTATGGAGATTTATATGGATGATTTCACCACCTATGGTGAAACATATGATGAAGCTTTACAAAATTTGGAGAAAGTTTTGAAGAGATGCACATAGCACAACCTATCTTTGAGCAATGAAAAGTGTTTTATATGATGATGACACAAGGGATAGTTTTGGGACACTTTATCTCAAGTGTAGGCATACAAGTTGACCCAAAGAAGATTGAAATTATCTCTACCCTACCTATTCCATAGAGATAGAAGGATGTAAGAAGATTCCTGGGACATGCAGGTTATTACAGGAGGTTCATTCAAGATTTTAGCAAAATTGTTGCACCTCTATTTACTCTGTTGACAAAGGATAGTGAATTTGAAAGGACACCAGACTGTCAGACTTCCTTTGAAAAGATAAAAGCGTCCTTGACATAGGCTCCAGTGCTCAGAGGTCCAAATTGGACACTACCTTTTCACATCCACATAGATGCATCAGACTTTTCCATTGGAGCAGTCCTATGCCAGCAAGAAGGAACTAAGGAGTATGCAATATACTATGTAAGTAAAAACCTACAGGGAGCTGAATTAAACTACACTGCGAAAGAAAAAGAAATGTTGGCAGTTGTTTATGCCAATAACAAATTCAAACACTAAATTACTGGTTATAAAGTGTTCATACATACAGATCATGTAGCAATTAGATATTTGATGAATAATCCAATAGTGGGTGGCAGACTTGTCAGATCATTGTTGTTACTGCAAGAATTTGACATAACAATTGTTGACAAACCAAGGAAAGCTAATGTAGTTGCTGATTTTCTTTCTAGACTGACCACACAATCATCAGAAGGAGTGGTTGATGACTCTTTTCCTGATGAGCATCTATTTTCTCTAACTATACACACTCCATGGTATGCAAACAGACAATTATTTGGTTTCAGGGAAGATTCCAGGTTACTTTTCTCCAAGGGAGAAGAGAAATCTAGTTTAAAAATATTTTCCTTATTCTTGGATTTCTAGATTCCTATTTTACACTAGCCCAGATAACATTATGAGAAGATGTATCAGAGAGGATGAAGTGTTTGATATATTGAAGGCCTATCATGATGAACCCTATGGTGGCCACTTTGCACCCAAAAGGACAACCTTCAAAATATTGACAATAGGATATTACTGGCCAACACTTCATAAAGATGTTGTCAAATATACTAGAAGTTGTGATCGGTGTCAAAGGATGGGGAGACCTACCAGAAGTGATGAAACATACCTTTGCAGCCACAAATCTCATTAGCTCCTTTTGATAAGTGGGGGCTGGATTTTGTTGGTCCTATCTCTCATACTTCAAACAACAAGAAATATATCCTGGTATGTACTTATTACTTAACCAAATGGGTGGAAGTTAAAGCCTTGCAGTTTGTTAGAGATGGCAATGTGGCAAAATTTTTGTATGAGGACATCTTCACTAGATATGGTGTACCAAGGGAGATAGTGACTGATCAAGGCCCATAATTCACATTAGATTTAATCTCTAGAATGGTGGAGGAATATCAAGTTAGACACAAAAATTCCACTCCCAACCATCCCGAGGCTAATGATCAGGTGGAAGTCACAAACAGATAAATTGAGAACATATTGACAAAGACAGTACAGCTTCACAAAAGGGATTAGGTTTCTCAGTTAACAGAAGCTATTTGGGCATATAGAACTACCTGGAAGATAACTATAGGGTTTACACCTTATGAATTGGTCTATGGCAAGACAACAGTCCTGCCTATAGAATTTGAATACAAAACCCTGAAGACAGCAATAGACTTAGGGATGGATTTAATAGAAGCTCAAAAGGACATACTACATGATGTAGGGGCATCTTGCCCTACAATTTTGGTTTTTCATCTTTTTGTTGTTTATTCTTTTTATTAGCTTTGTCAATGGTGACTCTCCTTATCTTCTATGATTATCTTGTAAGATCCTATCTTTGTAAAACTGAATTCAATGTGAAGCTCCTATCGTACATATAGTTCATGTAGCTAGAAATGATGAATCAAATCATAGTTGGCAGTCTCTTGTCACCCAAGCACCAAGAGCCAAATATTAAAGGAATTTAATCTGTCATTGACTAATTCTTTCTAACCAACGGTTGCTTAGCAGTCAGGAAATTCAAAAGGTCGCATAGATTGAATGAATGCAAAACAAATGATAGCCAATGGAGGATTGCATGATTGTTGTGAATCAATTCGAAGAGAAATTATAGAGTCTCTGACAATTCAAGGACAGTTGGAGGAAAAGCAAGAAAGAATCTAAAGAGTCGAATAGTCAATGCAACCATTCCATGGCATGAAGAGATGAATCAACGGCAGCTAGAGATAGAGGCCATCGGTTACATTAAGAATAGACTGGGAATCGATGCGATCGTTCATGAAGAATCCTCTCAGTGGTGGTTGCAAAAGAAAAAAAAAGGAATCCAAAATGTCCCCATTCGCAGGAATAGCTAGAAGATGTTACGAAATCAACTGAGGAAGATAACAGGTGAAGAGAGGCCGGCGGTTTGAGGGAGAGAAGATGAAGGCTGAATTCAAAGGCTGTAGTTAGTCAAGAAAGGCCAAAAATAAAAATTAAAAGAGAGAGAGAGAGAGAGGTCGCAAGCCCAAAACATTGCTAGGGCATTTGAGAGTAGGCTGGATGTGGAAGAGACCAACGGTGGAATGTGCAAGGAAGAGAATACAGATCGAGAGGAAGACAGAAGGACGAGAGTGTAGGAAGAGTTAGGAAGTTTTGTTTTGGCACATTAGAAGGCTGATTGTTGTAGGCCAATGTTAGCTGTAATAACATATTTTGACAATAAGGGATAAATATGAGAAGTCTATTTCTGACATTGTCTTTGTGCTGCATATTTCCATTTTCTTCTCATTTTGTATTTGGTTGTTTTAAGACTGTGCAAAAGATCTCTTAACCTCCTGTCATTTTTACATTTAATCATTGCTAGGGAATACTTTGAATTCCTGTCATTCTTCTGAATGTCTCTTGTTTGAGTTTTCTAGGATTGAGTTTAAGTTGTGCCTGGTAAGGCAGCCATTAAAGGAAGCAAAGCATGTGCATGAGTTTCTCGAACTTGTACCATCACTACAACATTTGAATGATCTTGATGAAATCATATTAGAAGCCATCCACCACACTAAGGTTATACAAAAACAAAGAGTCAAATGGCATGACAAGTATATCAAGACTAAAGAATTCACTGCTGGTGATTGGGCACTTCTTTATGATTCAAGATACAAAGACTTCAAGGGCAAGTTGCAATCCTGGTGGTTGGGACCATATGAGATTAAATAAGTATTCCCTAATGGTGTGGTCCAATTACAAACCATTGATGAGGTCCAGTTTTCTTTGGGAGTAAATGGACACAGGTTGAAACTGTATAAGAAACCACTTCAAAAGGATGATTTTCTCATTTATCTAGCCACTCAGTATGGTACTCCTGGCACTCCTAATGAAGGTTCTGTGACACCAGTTGATACACCGTCAGGAGATGATCCACAAATCTTGTCTAGTGATGCAAAGGTTGAGTTGCAATACTCAACCCCTATCGCTGAGACTTAATTTTTTTCCATGCATTATAATTCACATGCACACACAACACACTATCCAAGATGACCATAGTCAACTCCAAAGGGACCTATTTTTCACTTTCAGTTGGGACCTGTGTCAGTCAGGACTTGTGCTGAAGGCACCCGTAGCAACTACCATCTGTAGATATCTTCACTACTTTGGCATGCAGTACACCATTTTTCCTGCTCATTTGACATCATCTACATATTGCTTCATTCATTATGCAATAACTCTAGTGCTGCTACAAAGGTGTCAACTCAAGCTAGTGAGTTGTTTTTTATCGCATCGCACGCTGTCACATCAAATCAACTCCGCAGTACTCGCCACCTTACCATTCCTCCACATGCATGTCATCCTACTTGTATCAAATCAAATGCTGAGTATGTGTTCTCAAATTTTGAGGTGAGCTAATCATTTATTCCATAATGTGTGTACATACAGTAATTTTCAATGATTATACTTAGCTTTCTTTTTATATTCATTACTACTTATTTATTTCATACATGCAAAAATGTTTATCACCATTCCAATTAATAATTCCTCTTCCTTGCATCTCATTTGCCACGTGAAGTGAGGTCACTGTTGACGAGCAGGATTACACCTATTATGCAAAGCTGTGAAGCTCAGCAATCCTGTGTAACATGGAATCAAACTTAGGCTCTGGGTGACCTATGGTGAGCTTGAACCTCCAGATTATGGGTTGGTTCACTTGTAATGTTCAATGGATCAATGATTTGGTAAGGAAAGGGTTAAAAGGATCTACTAAAAGCACTAAAATTGTAATCTGAAGTGTGGTGATGCACCTAAATTTGATGGAAAACTACAAATCTAACTCACAATAGATCTCAGAAAATCTATCCACACAATCCACTTTTGGCAATGTGATCACAAAAATGATTCTAAGGGAGGCTGGAAATAACTTTCTTTTTGAAGGAAAATAGGGTTCTCACAACATGAAATAAAATTATTCCAATTGCACAACCTAAGACCTATGATTTCAATACTTTCTAATACATGCAAGTACAAATGAGACAATGATTTTAAAAGTTTTGATATTAAACACAATAAAATCTCATCAAATCATTCACAAAAGTAGCACTAATGGAAAGGTAGACACTTGATTCAACTAAAAAATAAAGGAACAATTACATAAAAAGACAAAGAATAGAACCTGTAACCTGCTATAATCTCTATAAATCTACAAAATATGAGTTACAAAACCTTCTTTCTCTCTCAAAGTGTAAAGAACAAAAAAGGCAAGAACTAGAAAAACCTAAGTTTTTCTTACAATATATAATATGCTCTCTCACAAAGACCTAGAAAGGTCAACTGCAATCAACTGTCTCTAAAAATAATCTCTCAAAACTGATCCATGAGCAAGCAAGAAAATCCCTAAAAATAAGGGCTATAACTCTCCCAAATCAAGCTAAAATAGCTCCAAACTACTCCTCTCTATTAGTTTGACCAACAGATGGACCAAACGCTCCAATTTTGACCAAAAACCATGCAAGGAACTCCAAAAGACTTCAATTAACTCCATCCTCCAAATTTGCATGATTTTGGGGAATGTAAACAATGTGAGCAAGGAATAAAGTAATTTTAGGACAATTACTTTACTATGAGTTACAATTTGTTCTATCTTTTTGACTTTACAACTTGTGACAAAATAATAAAGTAATTTATAAGTATATTACTTTATTATTTGTTTACATTATTTTGAGTTGCAAAGTCAAACAAATTTGGATGCATTTGTCTTTTAAAAGATTAAAAAACAAATAAAAATGCCTTATCTCTCCCATGCAATATAGTGATCTCCTCATGCAAAAATACATTATGCATTTTGCATAAATTTCATGTATTATCTTCAACCTTATAACTCCTATGCATGCATACATGTATCAAACTTAATACATCTTCAAAATCAGGGCTATTTATTCCTTATGTCTCCCATGCATACATACATGTACTACATATCAAATCACCTTATAACTCCTAGCATCATACATGCATTTAGAACCTTATGACTCCTAGCATCATACCTCATGCATCATGTATTTGCATAACCTTTACACACTAAGCACCTTATTTCTCCATGCATATATCACATTACATGTCTTGTGCATTGCATATTTTAACTCCTTACCTTTGAATCTTTCTCACTTGCTAACTTCATTTTCCATGCATATCTTTAAGGTCATAAGGCTATGTTGTCCTCTTGGCTCTATGAGTGACTATCCTTTTATCACATATTTGGTTGTCTCTATACATAGTCTACTCATGATCTCTCTGGCATACTATACAGTTGACATAGCACTTATAGAGATAAATGCAATACATGTACATCCATTAATGACTATACTAGCTTCACGAATACAGTCATCAATGACTGTACATGCAAATAGGATAAGACCACCATAATAGAACAGCAGTAAACATGAAGAAGCCCACACAAGTATGCAGTAGTAAACATCTATGCTTGACATGACAAGGAAAAAGTATGTCAAGGTCCTTCTCAAATCTTTTCCTTCATATATTTGTGTTTTGTTTAAATGCTATAAGATGGTAACAATCACAGTATGAATGGTCATCAATACAGTCAACATGACATATAGAGCTATGATTGTCAAAGGAACATAGGTTAGTTGAGATTGAAGATTGTAGAATGTATAAGCATTCATTGAAAGTGAATAGACAAGTTAAGATGCCAAATGCATAGAAGAGGTCAAGAATGCATAGTGTAGTAGCCACAAGTTCAAAAGATGACAATCAGCACAAAGGGTTTCCAACTAACTGTTGAGGGAGTAGTCAAGATGAAGCAACAAATACAATATATACCTATGATCAGTTTTGCATATTCTAAAACCATTAAGAAGCTTCCTGAAGTTAGGTTATCATATGTGTCAACACTTAGAAAACTTTTTGGGTTCATCTCATCTGGAATCTCCTCTAATGAAGAAAATGTTGCCAAATTAGCTTTGAACTGCATGAATATTTTTATCTAAACCATTGATTTGGTGAAGGATAGGGTTAGTAGAGCTATTGAATCAACCTAGAGCAAGCATTCTAATCAATGGACAGAAGCTACAGATGACAAAGAGAATATCAGCCCAAGACTCTTGATGCAAGGTCATTAGGAACTGAGCAAGCCTTATTATAAGTAACTGACATAGAAGATCAAAGAACAGTTATATCATCTTAAAAGAAGAATTTCATTTCTTCATCAGAAGCAAAGATTACTGTCACGGTCTGTTGGGACAATCAAACACCTTAAGGGTGATCAAAGATATAATTATAAACAACAAGAATATAGTTAGTAATACCAATGTTTGTGCAATAAAAGAATCATATCATTTAAGGACAATCCTTTTGTGATGAATGGATGCTTATCATGAGCTATGCATTACACCTATGATCAATGAACAAGTACAATAAGAGAACATCTATACCACACAAATGCCACGAGGTACAGTTACAAAAGGAAGTGGTGGAACAGCATAGAAAAGACATATAGTCAAGTGTAATAGCCACAAGTCTATTATATGCAAGCAAATGATGGAACAGCTACCCCATAGAGAATATATGGGACAATCAAGTCCAAGTGACCATAATAATGATACAGGACAGTCATGAAGACTGAGAAGTGAGTGATCAAGGAACTAAGATGCCATGCCTTCTACATGTTGCAATGTTCATGTTCAGCAAACACATACATCTCTGCCATGAAGGATATACAAAAGATGGTATGTATTTGTACAAACCTCCATTATTGAGCATGATCGTATACAAAAAGATGTGCAAGTAGAGTAGCAGTATAAGGTTAACTGTCATAAAAAGCCACTGAGTATGCAGGAAAGTCACAATGTTACAGTTTAAAAAGCTTTATATGCTACCAGTACCATTAGCTCATGATAAAAGAGTAGTGATACCTTTTACAACAGAAGGAAGAAAATGGAGTTTTTACAAACCCTAAGAGAGTATACAGTGAATGAAAGTTTACCTTTTCTTTTGTCATATATATGGCTTATATGAGAAGCCATGGTGTTTTTTAAAGAAACAAAGTCATTTTCCACAAACCCTAAGAGGGTTTCCTTGCCAAAAAAGAAACTTCTTTCATTTGTTTAAAAGACAGATATACATGTTCCTTCTCAAACAGCCATGAAAGGTTATGAAAAACCAGAGCAATTTTTACTTGTTTTGCCTCATTTTTGTCGAAACCTTGTATTTTCATAATAGAGGCCAAAACCCTTATCATAGTATATGAAGAAGTACACATAAAAGACAACCAAAGCATAGGAGTTCTTCATTCTACAGATATTGCATTTTCAGTCATGGGTCAAATCTTTTTCCCCACAGAGCTAAGTATAAGATACAAATGATTACATGTATGTAGTTGGCCATGGCCATAGTTTGGGAACAAATATTCTTCTAAGAAAGTTAAAACTCACATATATTAAGTAGGGTTGCCAATTTGCAAAGCTTGTAAACACTTAGAAAATATAGAGATGTGAAAGAAAGCATACCTTGTTGTCCCAAGAGAAGGATACTTTCTCACAGGCCGCAAGTATGCTCACAATTGAGCTCTTAAAACTCAGAAACCAGTCGGCCATGATGGCCTTTTTACCAAAAGAAAACAAGATATAGTAAAAAGATGAATCATACAAATGCTACATTGAAAGAAACTACATGATGGTCGCGGCCTATAGGCCATTTTTTACATCAGAAATCAAGAAAAATGGGTCAAACTGTTACAAAACATACTCACCTTCTAGTTTCCTGTCAAAGATTCAAAAGAATATCATGAAGAAACCTTCAAGAAACTACAGAAAATGGTGAAGACTCCTTGAAACCCTAGCAAGCATGGTGGCAGCTCAGGAGGAGCCAAGTGAGGAATGACAAAAATCTTTTAAGTTTTTTGCTTTTGGCAGTTTGCCCTAGCAAGCACCAAATGTGTTTTCTTCTTTTGACTTTTGTGTTAAACAATAATCATTATTATCCAATTTTAGAAGTGGTCAAGACTTCTAAAGTCTTTAAAACCTAATGATTTGAACCACATGATGTCACAGGGGCCTGTGAGGGCTAGATTATTTTAACCTTTTTTTTAATTTTTTCAAAGGTCAACATTAAACAATAATGAAAGGTTAAGGCTTTGTGCCTTATATTAATTTTTGCAAAGCATGAAGATGAAGTCAACATAAGCAATGATTCGAAGGAGATTTATGCTGCATGTGTGCAAGGAAAGGATGTAATTTATATATGCTAGGAGTTATAAGGATTTTTTATATCATGATGCAATGGATGATGCAGATGTAGTATGTATTTTGCATGGGAGACATAAGGGGGCAAATGAAGATATTTTTTATCTTTTGCATGCATGATGGCTTAATTTGATTTTGGCATCATCATTGATGCATTAGTATAATCATGTAAATCCAAAGGGAGAGAGAAGGAGTTATTGTTTGTTTTTTAATCTTTTAAAAGACAAATGCATTCATTTTTTGCATGACTTTGCAACTAAAACAACGTAAACAAATAATAAAGTAATATACTTATAAATTACTTTATTATTTTGTCACAAGTTGTAAAGTCAAAAAAGATAGAACAAATTGTAACTCATAGTAAAGTAATCGTACTAAAATTACTTTATTCCTTGCTCACATTGTTTACATATCCCAAAATCATGTAAATTTGGAGGATGGAGTTAACTGAGGTCTTTTAGAGTTCCTTGCATATTTTTTTGGTCAAATTTGGAGAGTTTGGTCCACCTTTTGGTCAAACTAATAGAGAGGAGTGGTTTGGAGCTATTTTAGCTCGATTTGGGACAATTATAGCCCTTATTTTTAGGGATTTTCAGGCTTGATCGTGGATTAGTTTTGAGAGATTACTTTTAGAGGCAGTTGACTACAGTTGACCTTTCAAGTCTTTGTGAGAGAGCATATTATATATTGTAAGAAAAACTTAGGTTTTTCTTATTCTTGCCTTTTTTGCTCTTTACACTTTGAGAGAGAAAGAAGGTTTTGTAACTCATATTTTGCAGATTTATAGAGATTACAGCAGGTTATAGGTTCTATTCTTTGTCCTTTTTATGCAATTGTTCCTTTATTTTTTAGCTAAATCAAGTGTCTACCTTTTCAATAGTGCTGGTTTTGTGAATGATTTGATGAGATTTTATTGTGTTTAATATCAAAACCTTTAAAATCATTGTCTCATTTGTACTTGCATGTATTAAAAAGCATTGAAACCACAGGTCTTAGTTTGTGCAATTGGAATAATTTTCTTTCATGTTGTGAGAACCCTATTTTCCTTCAAAAAGAAAGTTATTTCCAACCTCCCTTAGAATCATTTTTTGTGATCACATTGCTAAAAGTGGATTGTGTGGATAGATTTTATGAGATCTATTGTGAGTTAGATTTGTAGTTTTCCATCAAAATTAGGTGCATCACCACACTTTAAGTTTCAGTTTTAGTGTTTTTAGTAGATCCTTTTAACCCTTTCCTTACCAAATCATTGATCCATTGAAAATTACAAGGGAACCAACCCATAACCTAGAGGTTCAAGCTCACCATAGGTCACCCACAGCCTGAGTTTGATCCCATGTTACACAGGATTGCTGAACTTCATAGCTTTGCATAACATATGCAATCCTGCTCGTCAACAGTCACTTCACAGTTTAGTTGGGGGGAGGGGTTTAATTTTTTGGTTTTCTCCATTTTTGCTATCTTTGTTTTTGAGAACATCCTATGCCATTTTCTAAAACAATAAAATTTACCTGTTTTGCCAAAATATGAATTTGTTACCCTGAGAAAGCTACAGTGGGAAGAATAGAAAAGGGGTAGTAAACTGTAGGTTGGTTCTCTTCAAGGTGGTAGAATTGGAGTTTACCAGAAATTGAGAAATTGAGACCTCAAGAAATTGTAGAATATAGACATAATGGGGGGTGATGTAGTACGACGAGAGCCATCTGTACATAAAGAAATATTAGAGGATGTGTTAGTGCTACCACTCTTTACCCGAGTAGGATGGTTGGACTACTTTTTAAAGTTGACAGAGTATGATAATGAAATGGCAAAGGAATTTGTAGCCACATTGTAGTATGATGAGGCAATGGTCAAGGGATTGATAGTAGATGATTCAGATATGGCCATTGCCCAAGTCACAGGATTGCCGCGCATAGGGTCCGAGTATCCAGCTCGTGTTGATGCAGCCGCAACAAGGGAAGAAGTCTACGAGAGAGGAGAGCATTTGGACTCAATGACACAAGGTACAAAAAGATTATCCCTTCCATTTTTCTGGGGAAAATGTGCTTCATACATCATTAAATACATTATCTATGATGGCTGGCATAATTTGTTGTATACTGTACATTTTAAGTTACTTAATCATCTTCACCATGATAAGCTAGTCAACGTCCCCAATTTCCTATATAATATGTCAAAAAGGATGGCATCTGAATACCAGAAGAAATAAGCAAACACCACATTGTCCCATCATTATTTAATAGCCTTATTGATAAAGAGGAGCCTAAGAATTCAACACCCTCAGGTTGATTGGGAAGCTTTTAAACAATGTGTAGATATCACAACAATGTTAGAGGAACCTGAAGCAGAGAATGAACCCCTGTATGACTCTGGACCTGAAATTGAGCTTGTGCAAGAGGGGCTACAATAAGATAACACTCCAGAGGATAGGTCGATAACAGCAAAGGAACCCTTATCTTCTAAACCTAAACCTATGAGAGGTACTGATTTAACACCTATTAAGAAAAAGAGAAATAAGAAAAGTGTTGAGAAGCCTAAGAGCACTGAGAAGGGAGAAGATGTAGGGGAAAAGAAGAGGAAGAGGAGTAAAAAGAAAAGGAAATATGAAACCAAATAGGAGACCTCTACTCCCAGGTGCTTAGGAAGGATAAAGAACTAGAGTGTGAAGGAAAGAACTATTAAAGAACAGTGGCAGGAAAAAGGTGAAGGACAGCAACATCAGTGAATTTAGATTCAAATAAAGGAGGAATTGCCCCTGATGATGTCCCTACTGATGTTCATGAGGATGTCTCTGCTGATGCTTGTGAAAATGTCAATGTATCTACCAAAAAGAGAAGGTATGTTTCTTCAACTTCTGATTCTGATTCAAAAGATCCATTTATTGCAAAGAAAATGGGAAAATCAGTTCCTAGCAGTTCTGTTGTAGAGCTAAAAAACTCTACATTTTGTTTCATCTTGGTTGTTGTCTCAGTATTTTCAGTTGATGTTTCTTTATCTCTGGCTATATGTTTCTCATTCGTGGATCGCGCCATGTGTCATTTTAGAGCAACAAGGAAAAATATTAAGTGTTTTGCAAACGCTGCCACGTGTTTCTTCCTCTTCCATATGCTTCCTTTCTATGATGCTATGAAGTACACCACATGTTCATGCCGGAGGCCGTGACAAAAGGTTTCTTTTAATACAGTGAGCCCACGGGTGTTGCCGAGTGTCCTTTTGTAGTGTGGGCGGAGGCCACCGCGTGTGTCTCTTTTTGACAAAGCTTTGTTAGTACCGGCATATATGGTGGGCCCACAATATTGTGACAAAGTTTCATAGCTTATACCAGAGTGTGCCACATGGTGAAAGCAAAGGGTCAAACTACTCTTATTTTGATGCTTTCAGGTGAAGACACATTTTTTCTTATAATTTCCAGTTGTTGCTGGAGCTCAACAAGTGTCATCTCCGCGGGACCTTTTCATAAAGTAATTGTTATTACTGGAGGGCGCCACGTTTCCATTTTTGCTTTAAGAGGGAGGTACCATGTGTCACAATATTGTTTCTCTGTGTGGGAATTAAAGAAATATGTAGTGGGTCCCATATAATATGTCTCAGTTTCTAATGTGTTGTGGATCACACCAAGCGTCATAGCCATAGGTGCTCAGAGTAAAAGGTAAGAAGTTTTAAGTATCAGCGGAGAATGCCAAGTGTCTTAGTTCTTCTCCAGAGGGCGCCACGTATTAAGTTTCAAGGTCTGGCAGATGGTGACAAGTGGCACTATTTTATGTGCCTTGTTTCGAAGGGAAAGAAGTTAAGTATTAAGAGGAAGTTGCCGCGTGTTATATTTTGAAGTCATTTAAAGCCTGCGGGTGCTATCACGTGTCTCAACCGAACTACAGTTAATGTGCCACATATTTTATCGCTCAGCCAATGAGCACGCAAGAAAAGACAGTTGCAGATTTAGAGAAATCTCAGTGTTAGATCAAGTCCCAGTTTTGTTGATGTCGTTGAAGATTCTAGGCGGTTACAGGTGGTCTTGAGCCAAATTTTGTGGCTATATATGCAGGAAGATATTGTATTTCAAGGGAGACAACTAATTAGAAAGTTTAGAGGTCTTGTTGTGACCAGATTGTATCATTTTGCCTTAGTCTAGCTATTTCTGATAAGAAGGCTAATATGCATGTGCATGTCACTGTGCCTTTTGTATTTGCTAAATTGTTAATGAAAGAAGCTCTATTATGTGCCACTGGTAATATCATCTATGTCTTTGCATAAATCTTCTGAGTTTAGCCTTTGATCTTTAATTCATTTATAATCTGTCTATATTGATCATGCAGTATTTGCTCTTTAATATAGTTGAATCTTAAGAATTCATTCACTGTGCTGGTTAAGGAAATATATTTTCATCTAGGCGCATCACCATAGAGTTAGGATTTTACTTATTGTATCTATAATCTTGTTTCTTTTCTCCCCTTTACTCAAAATCTCATTAAAATAAGAAGAGCCAACTTCTGTAAAATCTGGAGGTTGTTTCAAGTAGCAAGTCCCACATTCTTGAAACTTCCCATGTTGGTGTTGGAACCTGCACAATGTTACACATCAATAGTTTTTGGCATGCCCGGTGGGACCTTTCTTGAAATTCTGATCAAGATCATATGAACTAGAGAGCAACAAGGAGTCAGAGCTGTGGACCAACAACAAGAGATCATTTTATCGCTAATCTGGGGATTTTATTGCCACCATTAGTTAACACTCTAAGAAGAAGAGCAAATCAAGCCGCAGTAGCGTCAGTAGCAAACATGGGAGCACCTATACCTCTAAGAAACTATGTGAATTGGAACACTAGCAGTCCTCTCATTCTTCCAACACCACCAACTACTTGGGATCCAATTCCAACTAACACTTTGAAAGCCTTACCTAAATTCAGCGGAGAAGATTCCAAGACACCAGGGGAGCACCTACAAGATGTATTAGATGTGTGTGTAATACATGTCATTACTGTACAAAATGTAGCAATCAGGCTGTTAGTAGCTTCTTTCAAAGGGAAGTCTCTAGACTGGTATAGATCTTTGACCCCAAATACAATATGTACCTGGGATCAGCTTGGTGATGCTTTCTTTGCAAGATTCAAAGAGAAGTGTGACAAATTTTCTGTGCTACAGCAATTAATCACCATAAAGAGGCCACCACAAGAAGCTATAATAGATTTCAACACTAGGTTTCAAAAGAACTGGGACAGAACCCCTACTACAGCTAGGCTGCCATCAGGTATGGCTATTGTATTCTACCTCAAAGCTTTCAATTTTGATATATCTATAATGAACCAGTCCCTAGGTGGATAAACTCTACCAGAAGCATATGAGTTAGCTGTTAGGGCTGAGAACAACTTGATAGATGCTGGAAAATTGCCTCCAAGGCCTCCCATGCCTATGTTCCCAAAAATTTCCATTCCCTTGCCATAGGAAACCCCTAATCCTACAATTGCACCAACGTCTATGTATACCTTCCCAGCATCTCAACAACCCACTGTGTCAGCAACTCCTACCCATCCATCTGAAATGGATGATGTCAAGAATATCTTTAGGACCTTTTCAAATGAAATTATTAATCTAAAAAGGCAACAAACTTCTTACCCAAAGCCTCCCTACCAAGGTTTCCAAGGAAATAGACCCCCATATCAGGCAAACCAGTATCAAGGTTCTCAAAGGCCAAATAATCATCAACCTTCAAATCAATTGGTCATGGTCCCCACACCTTTGCAAGCTATCCCTCATAACCCAAATAGAGAAATGGTCCATGGATAGAATAATCTAGCAGAAGATGCCAATGCTTGGTGTTTTCCATGTAATAACGCTCATATGCCTAAAGATTGTCCTAAAGGAAATTTACAACAAAAGATAGCAGAGAAGAGAAGGGTGGAATGCCAAGTTATGGTGTTTAATGCACCTCCATACCAGTCACCTGATGTCCAAAATGTAGTAATGGTGGCCCAAATCCAAGGAATGTCTATCCAACAAGAAGAAGAAATTACCCCTAAACATACTTTGATTTCATGGATTGAAGATGAAGATTCAGTATTCTTGAATGAAGCATCTACTTCCAAGAAGCCCTTAATACAGTCTAACTACTATACTAGATCAAAGAGAAGGATGATGGAGTAGCCTAAAGTATCCAACTATGGAACTGCTAGGGCTCCCCCTCTCCAAACTCACTATAACCCAGCTTCAAGGCAAGAAATGCCTCAGTCGACCCAGGATCAAGCAGTCTCTAATCCAGCACTGGAGAGAGTAAAGTATTCTTACTACTCAAAGACATGGGCACTGGGACCCATGAACGTGGCAGAGTAGCTGAAGAAGACCCCTGGTCATGTATCAATATGGGATAGACTAGCCATCCTTGAGCAAAAGACATTGTTGCAAGAAGCACTACAGATTCAAGCTGATCCTAAACCTGTCAATACAAAGGAAGGAGTTGCTAACAAAGGAAAGACTCAAAGAAAGGATGCTCCACCTCTACAGACAGCTGCCCTGTTGAATGTTGCACCAGAGGTAAGCAAATCTAAGCCAGATCCATTTTATCTGACTTTAATAGTGGGAAAGAAATTGTTGCACAACTCAATGATAGATTCTGGAGCTAGTACTACAGTCATGCCAAAATAGATAGTAGATGCTTTAAAGATAAAATATGAGCCACTTGCAAAAGGAGTCATGCAATTAGATGGGAAGTTTGTCCAAACCATTGGAAGAATCAGACAACTCCCATTACAATTGTATACTTGCCCAAATATAACTGTCAAGCAAGATGTAGTAGTTATAGACATTCCCCATGTCTTTAGTTTATGCCTATCTAGAGATTTCACAGCCAAGATAGGAGGTTACATGTCACTTGATTGGTTGCATCTGATTTTAAGAACTAAGTATGGAACAAAGATGAAAGTACTATCTGAACCTCTGTCCAAAGATCATATCACTGATGAACCAACTCCAAAATTTGAAGCATCCCATGCCATGATGAATAAGGAGGAGAGAGTCTTTGTTGAAGAATTAGGTGATTGGATTGAACATGATCAGTAGGAAGAACAAAATAGTCAGCTGATGACCATGATGCAAAGTGACACTTATGGAAATTATGACTCTACCCGTTTGGGCACTTATGTTATTTTTGAAGAAGGCCAAGAAATACCAAATGTTATGAGAAAGGAAGCATCTAGAAAAGAAGTACCAGACAAAAGATCAAAAATCTAGACCTTGAATTTTGATGGTTGTAAGAGCAAAAATGGTGCCGGAGCTGGTAATGTCTCACTTCTCCAAATGGCGAGAAAGTTCTTAGAGCCATATGCTTTCAATTTGTTTGCACAAATAGTGATGTTGAGTATGAATCTTTGGTGCATGGTCTTATGCTGGCCAAGAAGAAAGGGATAAAAAATTTGGTGGTCAAGGGTGATTCTGACCTAGTTGTGAAACAAATAAGAGAAAAGGATGTGGCAAAGAATGTAAGAATGAGATCCTATCATCACAGAATTTGGGATCTAATAGATGGTTTTGATGCTTTTAACATAGAAGTTGTTCCTAGAACCCAAAACACTGAAGCAGACAGAATGGCACAAATTGGCTCTCAATTTGACCTAGCAAGTGACCTACGCATTAATAGTGAGTCAGTTAAAGTTATAGTGAGACCAGCAATCCCAAACAATGTTCAGAACTGGCAGGTCTTTGATAATGATCTCCAAGTACTTTTGTTTCTACGGCAATCAGGAGAGTTTGCTGATCAATTATATCCTAAAATTGAAGAAGCTTATGGTGACCAAATTATCCAACTGAAGTCTAACAAACTCCCAAAAGGATTGATTACACTAGAAAATCTGTTTGACCCAAAGGATGTAAGTCTAGACAAGAGGAAATTTAAGGCAAGCAAAGATGATTATTCTGAAATTCAAGTCAGTGAAGGAAGAAAAATGAAGGTAGGCAATACTACTACCCAAGAGGAAAAGGACAGGCTAATTTCTTTGTGCAACAAGTATGATAGAGTAATTGCATGGACCTATGATGATCTTCATGGTTATAATAGGGACAACATTCACCATACCATAGAAATTGCTGAGGGTCAAAACCAGTCCGTCAGAAGCAAAGACCATTGAACCCTAGGATTGAGCCTCTAATGGTACATGAACTGCAAAAGCTTTTAGAATCCAAGATTATTTTTCTAATTAAACATTCAACCTGGGTGTCTAATTTAGTACCCGTAAGAAAGAAGAATGGGGAGACTCTATGTAGATTTTAGAGACCTGAATAAAGCATCATTGAAGGATCATTACCCTCTGCCTTCTATGGAACAAATTTTGAAAATTGTAGCTAGGTCAGAGAGGTTTTCTTTGCTTGATGGTTTCTCAGGATATAATCATATTTGGTTAGCTGATGAAGACCAACACAAGACAACATTCACTACAAAGTGGGGAACATTCGCATATGCCAAAATGCCATTCGGTCTTTCAAATGCTAGAGCTACTTTTCAATGTGCCATGGATATAGCATTTGGGGACCTTATAAATAAAATCATTCTGATCTATTTAGATGACCTGACTATATTTACCAAAGATGCCAAAGATCACTTTGAGCAGTTAGAAGCTATTTTTTGCAAATGTCAGGATTTTGGGATTTCCCTGAATCCTAAGAAGTGTATCTTTATTGTGCCCCAAGGGAAACTTTTGGGACACATCGTTTCAAAGGATGGGATCTCCATAGACCCAGAGTGAGTCATAGCCATATTGAATCTATCGTTACTAGTCAACAAGAAGGCAGTCTAGTCCTTTTTGGGAAAGATCAATTTTGTCAGTCGCTTCATATCTAATTTTATAGGGTTAGTTAGACCCATTACTCTACTACTAAAGAAAGATTTAGCTTTTAAATGGACTACTGAAGGGAGACAATTAATTAGAAATTTTAGAGGTCTTGTTGTGACCAGATTGTATCATTTTGCCTTAGTCTAGCTATTTCTGATAAGAAGGCTAATATACCTGTGCATGTCACTATGCCTTTTGTATTTGCTAAATTGTTAATGAAAGAAGCTCTGTTCTGTACCACTAGTAATATTATCTATGTCTTTGCATAAATCTTCTAAGTTTAGCCTTTGATCGTTAATTCATTTACAATCTGTCTATATTGATCATGTAGTATTTGCTCTTTAATATAGTTGAATCTTAAGAATCCGTTCACTGTGCTGGTTAAGGAAATATATTTTCATCTAGGAGCATTAGCAGAGTTAGGATTTTACTTATTGTATCTATAATCTTGTTTCTTTCTCTCCCCTTTACTCAAAATCCCATTAAAATAGGAAGAGCCAGCTTCTGTAAAATCTGGAGGTTGTTTCAAGTAGCAAGTCCCACATTCTTGAAACTTCCCATGTTGGTGTTGGAACCTGCATAATTTCCACTACACCTGTACTAGGGAATCCATATTTCTCTAAGCCCTTTATAATGTATGTATATGGAGAACACAGTGTGGCAGTTGTTCTAACCTAGAAAGATGACAAAGAAGAAGGAGAACATCCAATTGCATTCTTTTCCAAAACACTAAGGGAGTATGAATCAAGGTATAATTTTGTTGAAAAGCAAGCTTATGCTATGGTAAAAGCCCTTAATAAATTCATGCATTTAGTAACAGGGAATAAGATTTTGATATTAGTAGCCCACCCTAGTGTAAGGGAATATATCATGGAGGGTGAGATTATTGAAAAAAGGGCCAATTGGATAACTAAGATTTTAGAATATGATGTAGAGGTAAGGCCTACCAAATTGGTTAGAGGCAAGGGACTATGCCAATATATGACTCAAGACATAGAAGAATCAATGCCTAAAGAAGCAAAAAGTGAAACAGTGTTGAGACTCTAAGAGATTGACCAAGATTCTTGGGTAAGTGACAGAATACAGTTCATGAGAACTGGTGTGTTCCCAAATGAACTCTCCCCTGATAAGAAAAGATACTATAGGTAGTAGGGAGTTCATTTTGTATTAATTGATCATGTTTGATTTAGAAAGAATATTGATGGAATAATGTTAGGATGTGTAGAGAGGGATGAGGCCCAAAAGGTATTGCATGAGTTCCATCATGGAACCTCAGGAGGGCATTTTTCAGCAAGGACTGCTACAATTAAAGTGACACAAGCTAGCTATTTCTGGCCTACACTATTTGCAGATTGCTATCAGATGGTTAAAGAATGTCAAGCTTGCCAGTTCTATACTGGGAAGAGAAGAAATGCAGCATTGCCTCTAAGTCCCATAATAGTGGATGAACCCTTTGCTCCATGGGGTTTAGATTTTATTGACATGATCAATCCAGTGTCAAACATGGGATACAAGTGGATCCTTACTATAACAGATTACTTTACAAGGTGGAGTGAAGTAGTGCAACTCAAGGAAGCCACTGAAAAGGTAATCTTAGAGTTTTTAGAAGGGATAACTACTCGGTTTGGTCCTCCCTGCACTATCATATCAAATAATGCTAAGGCATTCTTAGGGACTAGACTATCTGAGTTTGCCTTCAAAAATGGAATATATCTGAAGACTTCTTCTAATTACTATCCACAAGGCAATGGCTTCGCAGAATCTACCAATAAGAACCTGATTAGACTCATAAAAAGAATGGGAGCTGATCATTGGAGAGAGTGGCACAAATTGCTTAACACAGCACTATGGGCTGATAGAATCACACCAAAGCAAGTGACTAGAATGTCTCCATATGAGTTAGTCTATGGAAAACATGCAGTGATGCCACTAAGTATAGAGATTCCTGCCTTACAGTTGTTGAAATAGTTGGAAATTGAGGAAAATGGCTAGATGCAAGTCAGACTCACCAAGTTGCTAGAGGTTCAAGAAAAGAGAGAAAAGGCACATGAATCAGTAATGAAGCATCAGCAGATTGTTAAAAATTAGTTTGACAGAAAAAACTTCAAATCCAAATTTTGAAGTTGGGTCTTTAGTGCTAAAATGGGATGAGAGAGCTGCCAAACTAGGCCGACACAACAAGTTTGAACCATTATGGATAGGTCCTTTTAAGATCCGTTCTTGTAAGCAGCAAAATGTGTTTGAGCTAGAGACTATGGACGAAGAGCTTGAAGAGATTCCGGTAAATAGGATCTTCTTGAAACATTTTACCTAAGTCTTGAGACTCGGCATGTATCATAGTTAGTTAGGTGCTTTTATTTCTTTTCCCCACTTTTATTTTGCTTTCCCACTTTTTCCCTTTTAAATAAGTGTTCCAAGAACATGTGTCTGCACCACAGAGGTCCCTTTCATTAGTAGTTGCATTGATTAAAGTCGTTTGGCAGTTCCTTAAATTTCAAGAAAGTACCCATCTTTTCAGAAGATCACCACTTTTAATACAGATCTGACACTCCATCTAATACAGATTTTAAAAGATACACCAACTATCTTTTGGCACTAATGCCATTAATAAGACATGATGTGTCATTAATTGTTTCATTATGCCTCACTGAGCTAAGTTTTCAGTCCCTTAGAGTGTTGCATTTGCTATTGTCATTCTACATTTCTAAGTCGATGTTTGCATCTAAGCTTCATTTCTTGCCTAAAGATTACAATATATATATGAGAGCTAATCCTCTCTATGGTTTTTCCCTTCTTTGGTTTTCCACATAAAAATCTTGGTGTTCATGTGTCATAGTTTCATGGTTGCTAATCATATGCATATTAGGTTTTTGTTTAATTAATTTTGGGAAATGGCTGAAAGTCAAAGTGCATGAAAAGATTTTTAGAACACTGGTTCACCCACCCCCCCTCTCAGTGTTCCTGACATTCAACAAACACAAAAGATCCTAGACTAGGGAATAATTTTTTTCTATTATTCTTAGTTTGAATAGAATCTATGCATGGGACATATCTTGTTTCAAGAAAAAGGGTGAGAAAAACATGGTTAGAGATAGATAGATGTAATGGTATGAATTTTTATATGTGGAAGCTTAAACTGGATGATATATTCATCAATTAAGATCTTTGGGTTACAATATCTAGAAACAAACATGTGTCTATGAGGGGATGAAGACTGGGTGGTGTTGGATTAGAAAGCTAGGTACATGATTATGCTTTTCTTGGTGAATTTAGGAGATTGGGGAACCACCATGGAAGAGCCTCTTGAAGAATCTTTGTAAATTGTACCAAGCAAAATCCTTATTAAATAAGCTTTTCCTATGAAAGAAGCTATATTATTTTGAGAATAAGTGATGGTGACTTAGTTATAGAGCACCTAATTATTGCACGATCCAGTTACAATCCATAGGCATGCAAATGGATGATGAGGATTAATGTATTACTTTCTCATGGGACAACTTGGTGATGGCAAGTAGTGATACTCCCACTAAGCTTATGCTTGAATAAGTGGTGGGTGTTCTACTCTTGGAGGAGTTGAGATAATTGTTTCTGGATTCCATCCAAGATAGATTAGTGTTTCAAGGTACATTGAAAGAGAAAGGTAATGGGAAGAATAATAATGTGTCATGCACCTGCTACTACCCTATGAATGTGTCATGCACCTATTGCTACTCCTATGCATTAGTGGTTCAAGGTCCAATATGAATGTGTCATGCGCCTGCTGCTACCTCTATATCACATAGTCCTAAAACTCTGGAGCATCATCTCTAATATCTAGATGGGGAGTGTCCTCAGTCCCATAATAACAAAAAACCCCACATGATCGGCAAAGATGGGGGGATGGACGATGCCTACTACTCTCACCCTCACCAACCTTGGGAAAGATCAATGCCATGTTGTGCTAAAGACTAGGTGAGGGAACTGAGAGAGTGTAGTGTCTCCATCTCAACACTCTCCTTCTAAGTCGAAGGGAGTGAGATATTATGTGGCCTCATAAGGGGTCTAGGTGGAGGGTTCTGGGCATGATGTGCCCTCTCTCTACCTTGTATGGATTCAATGCCTCTACCCTGGAAATCTTAGATGTCAAAGTAGTTTTAGATCTCATTGAGTTTGATCTCACAATTGAGTTTCTTCAAGAAATATCATGGGACCTCATTATTATTATAGGGTAGATCATCAAAAACCATATACCATCTATAACAAAAATTTTGGGATATTCAATCGAGCATACACTAATGAATGGGGAATCATTTGTAACTCCCATGTAATGGCTAATTTGTTCTAGGACCCATAAAAAGTGTACATAGATCAGCCTTCAAAATTTTCTTACCTTTAACCCATTTGTATGATAATTTGTCTGCATAGAATTGCTGACATCTCTCCCTATAGTCTTCTCATTGGTTGATTTGGTTTGCCACCAATTTAACATGACAAATAGTGGACTCTAATGAACTGGCAAGGGATCTCCTATGAACATTTCTTACATTTGGACTTTTTAATTTTTGAATTAAGGCTTTGAAAGTTGTTTTTTATTTTCTTGGATTTTCCCTAAATAGTTTTCTTGTGTGTCACGTGGATGGTGAGGAAGTGAAGATAGTTTTTGAGGAGGTTTTTGAGCCTCCTCTTCAACTAGAATCTCATCTCATGAATTAGGGTTTTGGGGTGATTCATTGGCTGAAAATTGCAAATAGAAATTCAATCAAAATAATGAAAAACAAATTCAATTCATTTTCAAATGTAGAGAAAAGATTAAAACCCTACCTTCTTGACTTTTATGAGTTTGTTGAGCTTATGCATGATGGGAATGGCGACACGACATTCTATTTGTGTGCTTTCCCCCTCAATCTCCTTAAAACGTGCTCATGGGATAACCCTTTTCGGATTTTCACACTTCTAAAATGCAAATGAAAAATGGGAAGTCCTGGGTCTGTGTTTTTATGTTCAGAAATAAAAAACATGATCAGGTTTTAGGCTTGGTATTACCAAGCCTAAATGTGATCACATTATAACACGACTACGTTTTACTTTTCTAGGACCAAAAAGTGGGGTGGCAGCTTTTTGGTCCTCTATCTTCATGCACATGCCCCATGAATATACAAATTTGTGAATAAGCAATATTTTTTTTATGAATAAGTGTCTATATTATTGTTAAATGAGGATAATATTATAAATATTCATTAGAAAAAGGTGGGTGACAAAAGTCACACCCCAAAGTCCAAACAGGGCTAAGCTTGGAGAAAAAAATATAGACAAAGTTGCTAAGTAGTGAAAGCTATACCACTAGGGGTCCCTATCATCCAATTTTCCTCATACATCAATAGGATCTAGATCATTTGGGAGAGGCTTCCAACCAAAAATCATACCCTCATATTTTTATTCTTCAAGCTACAATTGAGTATCAAGAATAGGGGAAATAGTTAGAGAAAGTTGAGGGAATTTGCTAGAATCTAGCCATCCAGCAATCCCATGGTCATGCACCTAGGGAGAGATAAAATATGGGTGAGAGGGTTGAGACCACTCATGAGAAGACATGTCCTTGTTTCTTTGTGTAGGGGTTGAGAATCATGTGATTGAGCATCATGTTCTCCATGAGCAAATTGGTTGTTTGGACATGATGATATCCATGAGGGGGAGAGTGATTCTTACTAGGGATTGGAGTTAGTGGAACTCTAGTAACTATACAAGGGGAAATATCCCAAAGATCAATAAGCACATGTAGATGTGATACCTCAAGTGTAACTTTATTAGCTTGCACCTAAATCTACATAAGCACATTAGAACAAATCATAGTCTTAGTACAAAGTGAGAAATGAATATCAACTCAATTGCTAGAAAAATAACAAAATTCCTATCCTTTCAAATGCTAAAAAGAATTTCCACCCTAAAATAATGCCAAATGTGGGTAAAATTGGTAGATATTTTGTGTCAATCCCCCAAAAGGACCATATTCTATGAGAAAGGTTTAGGCCTAAAAGGCCTAAAAAATCATAAATCTAATTCCAAGTAGGCTAGACTCTAGGATAAAACTAAAAAAGGTGATTGAGAGACTCTTGTTGACAATAAAATAGGAAACAAGGATCCTTAATATCCAAGGGAGACAATCTGGCACCCTCAAGGAGACCTTGATAGAGGATGCACATGCAAAATGAGCCATCTTTGGCTCAAGAATAATTAGCCAAATGGGTTTAGAATCTACGTTGTCAAGAGCTCATAGATGATTGAAGAATGCATCTTTGGTTCAATTTGGGCACAATGTAAGGTGTGGAGAGAGCCAAGAATAACCTTTGTGAGGCCTGTAAGAGTGAAATAGTGTATCAAGATACCATTTCCAATCTTTCCACCAAGGCTTGAAGCTTCAAATCCCAATCTTGTGGATCATATTGGGAGGCACTAAGGCAATTATTATCTAGTAAGTAAGTTTCAAAATCTTGATTAGACAACTTATATTTAGCTTTAATCTCTAGGCAAGAAAGAAAATTCATGGCTGCCTTAGAATAGAGGTCTAAAGGATTTTGATCCCCTTCTTAAGAAGTTTCAAAGCATTAACCTAGGGAGTCTTCGCAAGAGGGTGGTCTTAGTAAGAAATAATAGGAGACCACAAGATAGATTCTTGGTTGATAGATAGCCCTTTGTGGAAGTCATTATCATCCCAAACAAGCCATGATTTAATGGATTCCTAATCTTTCCAAGTGCTTTTAATCATAAAAGTATCGTGAATTTGGATAGAATCCTTCATAATAAGAAGATAATGAAAAGTAAAGCCCTTCTAGGCTTGTCTCTCGTGAGGGATACCAAAATAAATATAATAAAAAATAAAAATATTTTAGGCCTCATTACCTTCAAGGGATCTAATAACCAATTTAGCACACAAGGTTAAGCCTTGACATTGACTGGAAATTAACCCTAGCCCTCTAGAATCATGTGGGAGGCAACAATACTCCAAGGTGACATGATGAAACCTTGATTATTACCATACGAAGCCCAAAGGAAGTCCCTAAGAATCTTTTTAATCTTCAAGCAGGAGACCTTAGAAGGGACCTAATAGAAAGAATAATAAACATGAGTGGTAGAAAACCTTTTAAAACATACTTGAAATTTCTCTACTAGGGAAAGAGGCTTAGCGATCCAATAGGTTAATTTCTTTTCACTTTTAGAGATAATAGCCTACCATAAAGAGTATGTGGAAGCTCAAAAAGTAATCAAAATGCCAATAAATCTAAAGACTTCCCCATTATCAATCTATCTCTAACCATAGGCATCAATTCTAGATGTCTTTCAGATCTCTTGAATTAGATATCATTTAATATTTTCTTTAGTTAATAAGATTTCCTAAAGAATTAGGATGAAAGGATTCAATATAGACTTTATGAAGATCCTCTCCAACTAATTCCTAGATAAATTTATAAAATTCATAAGGAAAGCCATCACAACCAAGAGCCTTATCATTGGCCATGGAAAAGGTAGCTTCACAAAGACTAGAAATGGCTAGAAGTTGATCACAAAAACTCACTAAGAAGGGAAAATCTAGCAAGGGACAATCTTAAGGTAATGTTGCAAAGCATTAGATCTCATTTAGGAGAATTATCCTAAGTTGTGAAAACTTTCTCATAATGATGAATGAAATATTGGAGAATATTAGGGATTTCAGTCAAGAGCTATTATCCTCCTTTAAATTTTTATTGGACATCAAGAAGTGTGATGAGAACATAAATCTTGGAAAATTTCTTTATCTCGGCTTTATCACCGACCTTAAGCCAATGAATTTGAGATTTCATTTTAGCTCCTCTAGTTGTTGGTTTATCAACAATTTTCTTTAGTTGGTGAAGCTTGGAAACTCATAGCCACAAGGTAGGAGCAAAGTGTTGAGCTTCTAAAGTAGTAGTGGCATGGAAAAGCTCTGAGGTGGTTATCTCATAGAAGTACAGCAGTAAAACTACACCGATTGGCGGCCATAAATGCAAAGGAAGCTAGATGTGTTTAAGACTACAATTCCACTAGTCAATCTAACTTGTTTGTTAAGTAGGCCAAGGTTCAAGATTCCAAACACATTGGATGTGGGCTAATGAGTAAACAAGAATGTGTTTTAAAAAGTTGTTTCTTTCTCACCTTGGGCTTAGCAAACTACTATTCAATGTGAAACCGTATAGGGAAATGATCAGAAATGAAAACATCTAGTAAGGTCTCAGTAGGTAGAGGAAAACAACTGGTAAAATAAAAAAGATTACATTGAAATCACAACACAATCAAGCCATTTGTACACTTTTTCAACCCTAGCTCTAAAATTACTCCATGTAAACCAATGTGTATGATTATGGGCAACCCATATCGGGATAAAAAGGCCCAATTTATTGTACATGTAAAATTAGGCCTCTTGCTCACTGGTGTTTAGTATGAAAAAGGTGAATGATAACAAATAGGATGCACACTAGATCAAACCCTTTTCCATATAACACTCAAGGACAAGACCGATCCAAATCACTAGCAAATGGAGGAGGACATAGCTACAAATCATGTACTCAGGTATGCTATAGAGGAATTAGATTTAATTTGGCCTTTCTATCAAACCCTAGGTTAATAATGCATGAAACCCTAGTTTAACAATGATCATCTTATGACAGAGAAAGTATAACAACAATCTAGAAACTAATTGCACGGGGATGATCAAGAAGATAATAGAACCTGTCTCCCAAAATTAGAGATGTCAGAGAACTATTTCGAGACCGCCCAAGTCCTAGTTGGAAGAATCTGCTGAGACATTCAACTGGAAAGATGTTGCAGAGGCTTCCCTAATGCCAGATCTGGAGTCTAAAAGGGCAAAAAGACTAGGGCACCATTGCCCAAGTCTTGGATAGAGGAATATTCTGTAACTGTTGTCAGATCTCAAAACCTTGATCTTCACTCAGTCTTCTGTATTTTCATATCCTTCAGATCTCGCTCCTGTAACCTACACATAAGAAGATAAGAAGGGGTTTGGGGGTTATGGTGTTTAGGGACTTGCCTTCGTTAAACCCTGGGATAGCATTCAAGATTCCCAACACCGTTGACTGATAGAGAGTGTGTGCCGTCGTGGGGGAAGAGTCTACAAAAAATGATAATAATGATGAATCAAATGGTGATAAACAGCAATGATATCACCTATGTGATGATCCCTTAGAATAATGAAGATCCTTCAAGCCCTAAGGTGGATAGATGATAGCTCTGGATGCTTGCAACAAACATACAATAACAACACACAAATATGCTCTAGAATCACAATGAATGCTCTTGCTTGCTTTACTTCAATGTTACAAGTTGGCTATATCCGTCTAGGTTACAAATGAACACAAAAACACACTTATATATGCTTTCCTTCTCACAATCATGAAATTAAACCAATAGAGCTAACAAAGAGAAACCTTTTGAAAGGTCCCAGGCTGACCAATACTTAATTTTGCCTTGACCAATTAGGAGAGACTTGGGCGGTGGCAGCGAAGTCTTTGGGCTCCTTTTGGATCCATAATAAGATAAAATATGGGCCCTTTGTTCCCAATTTACATTGGTGTCAGGCAATTTTGCATCAAGATGAACATTTAGCATGAATAATGTAAGAATGGGGACCTAGGAGCTAAACAAGGAGGTAAAAAGACAAGTGGACACTTTTTACTCCATAACATTTAGCCCCCACTTTAATGTGTGTATGATCTGACGATTAGTACATGCATTACAGTATGGTCAAAGCACATCAAACACATCAAAGACTAGAGCGAAGACACACCCTAAGTTTGAAAGACCATCTCTAGCCCCCAAGCTTAGGAAAACATAAGAGAACACTTGATAGTTATGCAAAACATAAAGAAGAGAGTAAAGAAGCACGCAATACACAAAGAATACATGAATGCAGTCACACAATACACAAGGTATACATGGAGGAAGACATGATTAACAATTATACTACCCTAACTGGGTGATGGGGGGAGCTCATCACTACGTGCCACCATCAAAAGCATGAAAAAAACACAACATACGGGGAGCTTATCGCTACACACCTCTAAAAAACATGCAAGACACATGCAAAACACACGGAATACATGTGAAATACATGAGTACCGTAGAGTGTATCATCAACACACTATATGTCTTATACAAGGCAAACATGGGCGACAGAGAGGAGCTCGTCGCTACGCTCCGCCATCTAAAACATTCCAAACACACCTGACGATTGAGCTATGCTACCACAACTACCAAAGACATGCTTAACGGTGAATAACTCAAGATCCAACCCCGCCTCCGTAGAGCACTTTTTCAAAGGGATGTGCAACCTACTCAAGGGTATACATCATCCCGCCTTTCACAGAAGGGATTTTTTCGAAAGGATGTGCAACCTACTCAAGGGTATATGTCATCCTGCCTTTCAAAGAAGGCCTTTTTCTAAAAGGATGCGCAACCTACTCAAGGGTACATGTCATCCCACCTTCCATAGAAGGGATTTCATAAGTATACAGCCCCACTTGCATTGTGGAGGTGCCCTGTGGTGAAAAGGAAGTATACACAAGTTACATGCAACAAATTACACAACCCCACCTGCATCGTGGATATGCCTTACGGTGAAAAGGAAGTGTATGCAAGCACAATTTATCACAATGTCTAAGATACCAAAGCATTTACCACAATATATGCCCCCACCTTAAAGTGGTTGCTCCTGCTTGTTGGTAGCAATCACATTTAACGTAAGGTTGACAACACGCAAGGGAACACTTGAGCTTTCGCAAAGCCCATGCCCCAAAGTGACATGTGCTTACAATCGTCAAATTGTTCCCAACAATCATGATAGAAACACATTAATATAATTTGCTAACAACCATTGATCAACATTATGCATGTACGAAATATAATCAAACAAGATTTTGGTTAGAAAATCTAAGCTAAGATAATAACCAAATCATTTCATTAAACTGATACAGAAATAAGATAACATGTTGCTCAAACAAACCAAGGCTATACTTACAGGTTCAGAACTGAGTATAGCCATGAGGTTATACTTTAGGTATATCAGAACTGAGTGTAGGTACAAGGTGAGATAAAAGCAATTCAAAGTGCATAGAAGCATATTTAGAGTATTGCAAAGGCTTATTACAAAAATTTCACAATACGATACATGCTCACATCACAACACAAAGTGATTCTACTAGTCAAATGTCAGTTAACAAATTACCCCTATCTTCATATATGGACTAGGTCCACTTTGATTTTCTTGTTAGGGATGCACGGTCCTTATTGGAAATGTATATTTGTTGTCATCATCCATCAACTAGTAGAGCCACAAGTACAACGGAAGAATGAAATCACAAAAAATGAGAGAGGAGACAAAAGTGACATACGGTCACAATGTGGGAAGATGCCCCCAAGACAACCTCCATGATGTTATACCCCAAGGCACCACACACAACAATTACAACAAGAGAGGAGAGTAGAAGAAAATAGAAGAAATGTCACAACGAAGGCAGTCTCCTTGTATTATTGACCTTACAAGAGTATCAAGGTTCATCCAAAGAGACCTAAACAAACATTTAACACTACATAGGGGAACACAACACAGCCTTAAGAGGATGCCACACATGAGAGAAACTCAAAGAGGTGCTACATCAAAGGTGGTTGAGTGAGAAATACTTACCTACTAGCGATTGTCCTTAATCTCATCATCTTCTTCCCAATCTTGATCTTCAATAGGTGGTACATAGGACACTATAGCCCAACTTGAAACTTCTTCCTTTATCTCTTCTTTTAATTCTATTTCTATCGAAGGAATGTTCTCTTCCTACGGAGACACCTTTTGAGCTAAGGCTTGATGCTTTCTTCTTCTTTCCCTTGTGTTTCTATTTCTTCTAGTCTTGTTAGTTATATTTCCCAAAAGGAGTTTCTTTGTCTACCATCAATGATTCATGATTTTCTATGTTCTTGGTCATTTCAGAAGAGGAAGCCGGTACAAAATTGATTTTATGATTTTGTGATGAATAGCTTTGCTCTTGAAGGTTTTCTCCCGATCCTTGTAAGGATGGTAGAGGAGGAACCTCGACAAAATTCCTTTTCATTTTAGTCAAGGTGAATCCTTCAACTTGGGCTGCTTTTCACTCTCTATTTGTTGGATAGGAGGAATTGTAGCCTCAAAGGACTGAGAGGATCCAAGAGTATTCTTGTCATATGATAGTTCAACTATTTTCTTTGTTTTGTATTTTCGATATGTTAAAAAGAATTGATCTTATCATGGTTGATTTGCTTCGATAGGTTGTGGCCAAAAATAATCTAGATTGAAATTTCCATGAGTGGCTAATGGTTTCCATCCATTGTGATGAATTACATGCACTTGACCTTTATGAGGGAACTTTAAGCACTTGTGAATAGTAGAAGGGACTACTTTCATGGATTTTAGCCACTTGGATGTCCTAACTTCAAACAAAAGAGATCCAAACTAGGAATGATAACAAATGATGCTTCTAGGGCTTTTTCAACTACCTTAATTAAAAGTGTTATCTTTCCAATTGTCAGAAGAAAATAACCATTATGTGATTTTATCATTATATCCGTTAGATTATAAGTATGTTGTGCTAGATCATTCATGTATAAAAATTCTTCTGTGATCAGATTTGCCATGCAATTAGGATCAATAAGAACTCCTTTCATAGGATTTCCACTTGTTGTTATGTAAAGAGGATCATCAATGTCTCTAATAGTGACCTCATGTGTGTTTAGGATATGATGGATTAGGGATCCTTCCTTTTCTTCTTGGATCGCAAAGGAGCCATACCACCCTTGTTACGATTGGGTGTCATATATGTGAGACATTTACACACCAAGACACTAGTTTGAGGAAACTAGATTTTTCAAGCTTTTGCCAAGATAAAAAACACACTAGTATCACTACAACCTAAGTGATCCCAATGTTAAAGTGCTACACAAAAAGGCAATATAGACCACTTTAAGATATCTTCAAAAATGTGAAAGAGATGTTATCTTCTTATGTTGAAATACACAATGTGTAATTGCAAAAGTATGGATTTTCAAATCTAGGGTACTAGGTACATGGAATGATGCAAGATTATTATGCAAAATCAGATTTAATGATTGTTTAATGCAACTAATATGATCATTGTACAAGAGAATTTTCAAAACCCTAATGCAAAGTTTTACCAAAAAACAAGCTTTTAAGGCCTGAATATGCTCTTTTCCCCAAATTATGCAAGATTTTCAAATGAATATTGATAAATAAGCAAAAAGTCAATGCAAGATCTAATTTGCATTAAAAATCAAAAAGATACAAATGATTGAAGCTATGGGTTCACCAAAATCTTTAGTATGAAAAAGGTGAATGATGACAACTAGGATGCACACTAGATCAAACCCTTTTCCATATAACATTCAAGGACAAGACGAAGCCAAATCACTACCAAATGGAGGACTTAGCTACAGATATTATACTCAGGTATGTTATAGAGGAATCAGATTTAATTTAACCTTTCTATCAAACCCTAGGATAACAATGCATGCCCTCTAGTTTAACAATGATTAGCTTATGATAGAGAAAGTACAACAAGAATCCAAAAACTAATTGCATAGGGATGATCAGGAAGATAATAGAACCTCTCTCCCAAAAATAGAGATGTCGGAGGACTATTTCAGGACTGCCCAAGTCCTGGTTGGAAGAATTTGCTGAGACAGTCAACTTGAACTTAGATGTTGCAGAGGCTACCCTAATGCCAGATCTGGAGTCTGAAAGGGAACAAAGACTAGGGCACCACCACCCAGGTCTTGTATAGAGGATTATTATATAACTATTGTCGGATCCTGAAACACTAATCTTCAATCAGTCTTCATGTATCTTCATATTCTTCAGATCTCACTCCTGTAACCTACACACAAGAAGATAAGAAGGGGTTTGGGGGTTATGGTGTTTAGGGACTTGCCTCAGTCAAATTCTGGGATAGCATTCAAGCTTCCCAACACCATTGATTCAAGATAGAGAGTGTGTGCCCTCATGGGGATAGAGGTTGGGGGTAGAGGCTACAAACAATGATAATAATGATGAATCAAATGATGATAAACAACAATGATATCACCTATGTGATGATCCCTTCTAGAATAATGAAGATCCTTCAAGCCCTAAGGTGGGTAGATGATAGCTCCATGCCTGCAACAAACATACAATAACAACACACAAGTATTCTCTAGAATCAGAATGAATGCTCTTGCTTGCTTTACTTCAATGTCACAAGTTGGCTATATCCATCTAAGTTACAAATGAACTCAAAAACACACTTGTATATGCTTTCCCACCCACAAATCATGAAATTGAACCAAAAGAGCTGACAAAAAGAAACCTTTTGAAAGGTCCCAGGCCGACTAATACTTGATTTTTCCCCAACCAATAAGGAGAGACTTGGGAGGTAGTGCCCAATTCTTTGGGCTCCTTTTGGGTCCAAGATAAGATAAAATATGGGCCCTTTGTTCCCAATTTAAATGGGTGTCAGACAATTTTGCATCGGGATGAACATTTAACATGAATAATGTAAGAACAGGGACCTAGGAGCTAAACAAGGAGGTAAAAAGACAAGTGGACACTTTTTACTCCATAACAATTGGTTATCCATCTCATGGGGAAAACTACCATATTTATCACAAGCCATCTCAACCATATTAAGGTCTCTCATAGAATCCAAGTGGTGGTAGGAATTGAATCAACGATCCATCACTAGAAGGAAGATCTTTCAACAACATTGGAATCATAAACATTAATAACTCCAAAGTAACGATTATCAATGTTGAAAAGATCCCATAATTCCCTATTAGTGGGGTCACATTTATGGTCAACTAATTATAGTTGTCATTTAGGAGATAGAAAGGTGATCACCCCTCCACAACCTGCACCATTGTTATTACACAAGAAATGACTTGTTAGCCAAATAAATGGCAATATGTAGAAATAAAAAAACTTGTAACCTTCACTTCTTGCAAACAAAGAATGTCCAACCCTAGAAACTAAAGTCGAGTATCTCACACAAATTTTTTTCTAGGGAGGTCCATAACACCTCAAATTTTTCAGAAGAAAAAAAGCATTCACAAGAGTTGAGAGCCATGTCTTCACAATCCAACTCATCAATAGCTGCATAGCTATTTACAATAAATCCTCTCTAGAAAAACTAAATAAATCTAATTGAATAACTAGGGGGGCTATGTCTTGTTTATGTGGGGAAAATTATGCCTCTTCTAGATGCCTAGATCAACTATGATAATGGTGTTAAGCCAATAGGCGAGGAGAGGAGGGAAACTAAATAGAAGCATCTAGTTGAGAAAGAGAGCGTTGAAGCTGAAAGTGGTATTTTGGTGAACTTAGGACTATCTACCTCCTTGGAGGACTCACCATTATAGGGAGCCACCTCCTTCCCCTTATCTCGAGGGTTTTAAATAACAACATTAGGTTGCTTGGTAGGATGACCACCATTGCCAATTGAATTCTTAGCTAGAGTACCACCAATACTAGGGTTCTGATTATTTTTATGACTCCCAACTATTGTCCAACCCTGTTCCTTTTTAGGAAGATAAGCCTTAGTAGTTGGACGAGTTGTGGGCTTGTTGCAAGGGGTAACTAAGGGACAATCTTTGATCTTGTGATCAAAAGATTAGCACCTAAAACAAGTATTTGGCAAATAAGGTAAAGGGCATGCCAAGTTTGATGCATTTGTCCAATTTGAATGTCAACAGTTTCCTTCAAGTCTTTGAAGAGATCAATTTCAACACAAACTTATCATTGTGGGAAAATCGAGAAGAATCTATTTGGCTTAATGGGGACAACTTTGTCAAGCAAGCTAGTTATTTTTGGGAGGAAGTTCCAGCATGACAAAGATAAATGTGGAAACTCCACCCACACAAGGACTCAAAGAGCTCTTTCTTTAGAGAGAATAAATTCTTGAGTCTAGGGTGTGAAAACTAGAGGGGCACATGAACAAACCAAGGACCATGTCTAAGGATGGTTTTTGCATGGCTAGCTTGAGTAAAGTGGAAAAGAAAAAACCCCTTAGTGAGGTTTTGGATAGCATCAGAGAATACCCCATGTGGAACCTAAGTCTTATTAGACCAATCTCTTAGCATGCTTTTAGGGGGGACTCTCCCAACAAAATATCATATCAAAGTAAAATTTTATAGGCACTATGAAACTCTAATATGGGGAGAACCACATTCGAAGGTGATTCAAAATGCATACTTTGTGGAATACCTTAGGGATGAATTTCATGGATCACTTGTTTGGTGGAACCATCCTTATGCACGTTCTCAAACATTCAACACCAATAACAACTATCGAATTGATGAAGTTTGAAGTCATTAAAAAGACAAACAAAAATCTTGCACGCATGGCAAGCTAAGAGCCCATACATTAAATGCAAAAAAAACAAACAAAGAAACTTCCTACTAGAAGAGACATAATGACATCAAAAAAATCTAGAATAATGTAACACGACTAAGACTGACGGTTGTTCTTAAATATCATCGACTTCAACAATCAAAGGTCAATTTTGGCCAATAAAAATAAGACAAATATTTACCACTTTTTGTTATAAATGAGGTATAAAATTACTATTGAATATTTGACCATTGAAGTGGATGATATTTAAGTAAAGTGAAAACTAACTTTACATGCAATTCTAAATATAGAGATTTCAACATCGACACTAATATCTTGTCATGGAATTTGGAGAAGACCGGGTCTAGAGAACGAAAGCAAGGGAAGCTTCACACACTATTTTTATCATTCATTTCAGCGAAAGCGGGGTCAATATATTTGGTTGTGAATTTCAACTAATGCTTAAATAAATTTGATAAATTATTTTATTTTTATTTTTTCCTAGGAGAAAGTACCATTTGCCATTTGCGGAAGGAAGAAAAGGGTGACGAGAGAAACTGTAAATTAATCCCCCGGCAGTGGGAAGAAGCAACTGAAACCACTTCAGGAACTGTTTAACTTTAATTAATTTATGGGAGCCATGTAAGCAGCCGGCGATGGCAGGCTGTCTGTATTGACTTAATTTTAAATCTAGCGTTTAATTGAATGACTCACTCAAAGCAAACGTTAAGCTTGGCACTGCTATAAATATTTGGCCATCTCTATTTGGGATAATTGCCTCTAGTTGTGAAAATGGGTAAGCTCAGAATTCGTAAGGAAACAATGTGGGCGGATTTGCCTCAACATTTGGTGGAGAGAATAATGGAATGCCTGCCAGTGGACTGCTTCTTCCGTTTCAGGGCTGTTTGCAAGAGTTGGAATAGTTTGCTCTCATCACAATATTTCAATTCTATAGCGAGAAATAGCCAACCATTTCTCATTCTCTGCCCCTCGCTCATCTATTCCTTCTTCACCCACACTTGGCGAACCATTTCTTTATCTTTCCTACCTCATGATCACCCCATCAATTTCAGAGGATCGGCTTATGCCCAGTACTGAATTTTCTTGAAGTTTGGTTGTATTGAAAAGAATGAGGCCAAGAATATAGTTGTGAACGGCTTTATTTAACTGTCTACTTTTATCAGCTCAGTCCACATGACTGAGGTAAAGATGGAAATTGAAGATCTGGGAAATGGATTTTAATGGTCTGTGGGCCACGTTCAATTGAAGAATAGATAAAATTTTGTTATTATTATTTATTAGTATATTTTTGGTTTGAAGGTGTTTACTTATGTTGACCTTTGCTTAAAGGTGGTTTGTTTATTTTATTTTATTTTAATTTTAAAATAAAGTAATTATTTACCATTTTTGTGTGCCAATGAGGTGATTCGTGGAATAATAAGTTTTCTTCAGAGTAGTAAGTCTTATTTTTTAATTTTATTGTTTTGACAATCAATAGAATTAAATTGACTGATGTTAAAGAAAAGCTAATTATACGAGGTAACACTTATTTTTATTTCTATACTTAATAGTTTGAGGAGCTCCTTAAAGATTTTATGCCAAAGTCTTTGGAACAAATTTTTTTTTTTAGGCATTTTTTTAAATTATAAAGTATTATTTTAGTTTCACTTTTTTTAATTGATGAGTTGAGGGTTCTATAAGGACCTCACTCAAAGAGAAAACTAAATTAAAAAAGGGTAAGTTTAATCAAATTAGATATCCAAGAAGGAAATACAAAATTAAAGACATCTAATTGGGATGCAAACATCAAAGATTAGAAATGGTTAGAAGTTGGTAACAAAAACTCACTGAGAAGGGGAAATCTAGTAACCTAATGAGTCAACAAGAATGTGTTTTAAAAAATTTATTTCTTTCTCACCTTGGGCTTAGCAAACTATTATTCAATATGAAACTGTGATCATAGGAGTAGCGGTAAAACTACACCAACTGGTAGCCATAAATGCAAAGGAATCTAGATGTGTGTTGAAGACCACAATTCCACCAGTCAATCCAACTTGTTTTTAAGTAGGCCAAGGTTCAAGATTCCAAACACGTTGGATGTGGGCTAATGAGTCGACAAGAATGTGTTTTAAAAAAATTGTTTCTTTCTCTCCTTGGGCTTAGCAAACTATTATTCAATAAAAAAACCAAGGACCATGTTTGAGGATGGCTTCTACATGGCTAGCATTAGCAAAATGGAAAAGGAAAAACCCCTTAATGAGGTTGTGGACAACATCAAAGTAGACCCCATGTGGAACCCAAGCCTTATTAAACTAATCTCTTAGCATGCTTTCATGGGGGACTCTCCCAACAAAATATTCTATCAAAGTGAGATTTTCTAGCCATTTATAGGTAATATCAAACTCTAAAATGGGGAGAACAACATTAGAATGCATGTACCCAAGGAGAAAACTAGATTAAAAAAGGTAAGCTTAATCAAATTAGATACCCAAGAAAGAAACAAAAAAATAAAGACATCTAGTTGGGATACAAACATCAACACGCTTTCAAACTATGCAACCTACCTCAAATTATTGCAAGCCACGCCCCTATCCACCACCCTTCAAATCGTTGCCCCTTTACCCTTCCCACAAACATTAGCAAGAGGTTTAGGCTCCCAACCTTCTACATGTTGTTTCATGTGCTAACCATTCCAAATTGTCTACTCACTGAAACACCACTCCCAAGCTTCATCCTAGGCTCCAAAAATAGGCACATAAATGGGCTAGAGAATACACCCTCCACCCCCAATATGTTGTCCCTATAAACAACCCTCAAGAAATGCACATAGGTTGCCATAACTTTGTAGAAAGAGAACAATTCATCCTTTTGATAGGAAAGAGTATGAAGATACTTTAAAAGCATAGCCAAATCCTCATGCATCTTTCCAAACAAGCTATCCCTTAAGGTTGGGAGATCCTCTTCAACTAAACGTTCTTCCTAGATCAATGAGGTAGAAGAAGAAGTTACTTCAAGAGCCAATCCCTCACAAACACATTCTAGGTTTGCATCTACAATTTCTCTCCAAATTCTAACTCTATAGATGCACAAGAGTGAGCAACATCAATGTTTGTTAGCCCATCATGCCTAAGAATGGTGTTGATGAAATTCAAAGAGGGTAAGTCCAAAATGGTAAAAGTTTGATTCAATCTTTGGTTTGAGATGACTCCCCCATATTACAAGTCACACCTCAAGTAGTGTCATTGCTTGTGCCAACTTTGTATCATTTTGTATTTAGTACCAAGTGTAATTGTTCTAAAATTAGATGTGCTAAGAAAGGTGAAAGCATAGATTATGATATAATGCATCTAGAAGGTCAATATTTTGAGTAACATGTAAATATGGATTACATAAGATAAGTTTTATAGCTAGCTTGTGAGATTTATGCATAAATTTTAAGTATGGAAGGAAGCTAAGATAGATTAAAAGAAATCTAATTATAGTTTAGTTGACATTGGGAAGAAATTCTATATAAAAACCATGATTGTAATTTTGAGAACAATTAAATAATATAGCGAAGGTCTACTAGTTTTGGTATGTGAATTCTTTATTGTCTTATGTATGTGTGTTTATGAATACTTTGACAAGGTTTGACTAAAAGTGTGTAGGTTTGTGATGTTTTATCAGGATTCAATTGCATAGTTTTTGAGTCAATCTCATTGACCCATATTTTGTGAGTAGTGATTCACAAGAACTTGTCTCTCATTAGCATGAATATTCCACTTAGCAATCATTGCATCTAGGTGATTCTCATAGGAGTGAAGCATCAGGACTTCCTAGGAGGTCACTCATCCTAGTACTACTTTGATTCAAGCATTCATAAACATGGAACTTCCCCTAAGATCAAGGATACTTATCTTGCTACTCCATTTTAAAAACCTTTAGCAATTTTTATGCATTATGAACCATTTATCATAGAGGTCCTTATCCCATTCATTATCAAGTAGATGGAGAACACCATATGATTTGACACATTGTAAAAATTCCACCTACTTGACAATGTGTACTAGGACTCTCGCATGCCTTGTGTGAGTGGTCTTATGGCCCGATATGTTGGTTTGCAAGATTATTACTTGCACTAGCCCTTAAGTCAATGGCATATGTGAATATTCTGGTTAAAATTTTAGTTATGTTGATAGGATCCTCTTATGAATTGTGTATTGTTTATTAGATATGCTTTGGTAGGTCATATATATAGAAATAAACTAGTGATTTGGGAGGAAGATTGATGAGTTTATTCTAAAGGATGTGCATGCCTATAAATCATTTTGATGGTGGTGTGATATGGTGCTTTTTGATCCATTGTAAATTGTATTCTAAGTTATACATTTGTTGAACTTATTTGATTAATTCTCAACATGGGTTAGTCAATGCAAGACTAATTATCATGGTGTAATGGAATGGATGCCAAAAGATTTTGCACATCTACAGTAGTTAGGGACCCATCTAGGTGCACATAATTGATATCCTTTTTTAGGGCACAGTTGAAAGCTACATCTTGGAGTTCATTGTACATCCACTTATACTTCTACCAAAGAAGCATTGCACAAATTTCTCACTCCATACCATAAACAATTCATTAAACAACTTGTAATTTAGGTCAAAGTGCTACTTATTGAAAAGTGCATCAAGACCACTAACATGGGGTAGACTCTTACTACACATAAGGGTATGTGATGAATTAAATAGTAGGTTCAACACAAAATTTTAATAGTGCAGAATTATGGAAGCTAGTAGTTTTGGAGTAGAACAATGGGAGAGATGGAACTAGAGGTATGAAATCACATTCACTATAGGAGAATGGAATTATCCCAAGAAACACATGACACAACAAGGAATAGAACATCGTAGAGAAAGTGTTAATGCAAGACGTCATGTGGTTGTGGAAGTCAATGGAGGATGGATTGTGCATGGTAGGATGAAGGAGCATACATTTATTATCCACACCAAAACAAAATACTCTTTGACCAATAAAAGCTTGTGGAAAACACTCTTTATCAAACAGCTTCAATTCGTCAAAATAAATTACAAAGGAATCTATAGTGAATGTCGAGAAGTCTTAGTAAGACCAATAGATTTCCAAGGTTCGTGGAATGACATTTATTGTTGAACATAGCATAAATTGTAAAATATTTATCCTATTTTTATTGGTCAAAATAAACCCGTAACTGTTGAAGTGAATGATATTTATATATAGCCATGACTAGATGAGATACTTTAAATGTCCTTTAAAGATTAAATCCTGACAAATTCATAATAGTGTTGGTTTCAGTTTTCTAAGATAGAAAAATTTTAGTGTTATTGTCAAAAATCAATAAAATTAAGGTGTGCTTGCTTGCTTAGAAGTCTGTTTCTATTAATTTTCGGTCCTGAAATAAAATTTAGATTATGTGATTGTTTGGTTCTAAAATAAATTTCATATTATGATTCCACGCGACACCTTTTGTTAAAATGGGTTGAGCTTTTTTTCTAGTTATAGTTTTTTGTTTGATTTGAAATGTGTGAATTTGTCTCCATGATTCAGGTAGCTATTGGGCTTTCTCTACAATTGCTGCAGTTGAAGGTATAAACATGATTGCTACAGGAAATCTTACATCTCTATTAGAGCAGGAGCTGGTAGACTGTAATAAACCATCCAATCAATGCTGCAATGGATATTGCCTTCAAATTTATCATGAATAATGGTGGCATTGATACAGAAGTGTTGGAAAGTAATTTCTCCCACAATCATGATTAGTTAATTAAATGACAAAAAGACAAAAAGACAAAAGAAGAAAATAGAAAGTTCCTAAAGGAGTCCAGATAAGATAGAGGTTTCCAGAAAGAGGAGAGTTCTAGATAAGAAAGCTTCTAGAGGATAAGATTTCTAGATGAAGAATAGAAGAGCCTAGAAAGGCAAGGCATGAGCAAAGCCCTCTATAAAAGAGGCATGATGTAACAGAGTTGAGTGAAGTGATTAAGCCGGTAATGATCAAGTGATCATTAGAATGCAGCAGCATTCGTTATAAGCATTGTAATGATGTTCTGAGTTAATGAATATTGTGCAGCAGCACACATTTGAGTATGTTTGTGTATCTTGTGTATTTCATGTTTCTGTGTTTGAAATTTTGTCTTAATGTCTTGTGGATTTAATATCCACCACCAACAAGAAGAAGATTATCCTTACAGAGGTGAAGATGGACACTGCAATAAGACGAAGGTATAGTTGTCAGTTCCTAATACTTTTAAATTGAACTGTAATAAAGTGGTCCTATTGAAAAATGAAAATCTATTGCAGAAAATTGCCAAAGTTGTGTCAATTGACAGCTACGAGGACATGCACGAAAACTATGAGAAGTACCTGATAAAAGCCCTTGCTCATCATCCTCTTATCGTGTAACCATTTGGAAAGTAAAAGCATGAAATTGTGTAACACTTTAAGACAAGTGTCACATTTCAACCAGAATAACATGGTGCCTTCATGGATAGTAGAGTTCTAGCTAGAATAGTTCAAAGATTTGAAGAGTCTTAAGGAGTGACCATTTTTTGTATTTTTGGCTAAAATTATTTGGTTTAAGCAGGACATTGAAATTATGTTTTTATACATGAAGGAGCTCAACATACAAAAACTAGAGTGGAAGTCCATCCTAATTTGGATAATAGATTAGAGGAGGCCTAACCACACATTGATGTCAAAGAGAAGGTCCAACCTAATTTTGATAATAGATTAGAGGAAACCTAACCACACATTGATGTCAGAGAGGAGGTCCAACCTCATATTCTTGTTGATGCCCAACCTCATAGATAATTCAATATTGGAGAGGGGTCTCAATCATTTCCCTTTTCAAATGGATATGTGAATTTAATTAAATAGGTTAAGGGAAAAATTTGTAAGAAGAATATAGATCATTTAATTGGGCTTGAAGTTTTTTTTATGTTGAATGACCTTAGGGTCAAGTTACTAAGAGGTCATTTAATAGAACTTCCAAGGAAATAATTAACAAGCACTTTAAACATTGTGATATAATTAGTAAGCCAAATTATTAGCAAGTATATACTTACTCATGATGAGATGGAGTCATTACAATTTTTGGGTGTAGATTTCATAACACATCTACAAAAATATGTTCAAAATGTGGAAAAACTTTGAGTTCCATTGATTAAAAAATCCCTCTTTGTTGATAAGAGAATTTTGAGAAGAGTGATGTTGAATTCTATTGTAAGTCTAAAAATATCTATAAATCATCAAATTTCTTCACTTTCAAATGAAATATGCTTAAGTAGAAAGATGATATCAAGATATGTGAAAAGCGATAAGATTTTGGATCACAGTGTTGTAGAAGGCAGTTAGGAATTGATGTGTAGGGATCCTTAGTCTAACAAGATTGAAGACAGTGTTAATAAGTTAATATTAAATTTCTAGCACAAGTATACTCATCCTTCATCAAATAGTATAGATGTTCTCAAACATAGGATTAGGTTGAATGATTATGAACAACATACAAAACATTGGTTAGACATAACACAACATTAGATGTATGTTACATTTTGTGATGTTAATCCTCACATTAAGATTGGGCAAACAATGTTTGAAATACTAAGGCATGTTACATGAAGCCAAACAAAGTCTTTGTAACTTTTTGTTATCATCACCATATTGAATTTGATCTTTATTATCAGGTGCTCCAAAGATCAAACAAGAAAGTGATAGTGTTGAAAATACACTTCCTAAATAGGTAAGTGAGTTCATAGCATCCATCATATGTAATAAATCTAATGATGATGCAAATGTTCTACTAAAATACATAAAAGACTCTATCCTTCTATCATCATCCCCCCTTTTGAATGATGTCTTATCCTCAAGACATCTTGGCTCTATCCTATTGAAGTTGAGAAAATTTTTTACCACAAAATTTTAGAAGACTATCCTATTGAAGTTGAGAAATTTTTGTACCACAAAAATTTAGAAGACTTATGTACTACATGCTAGAACATGCTTATATATTCCTTATAGTTGAGTATATATATTCTCCCATTTGATGATCCCTTGTTGTAGCAACATTATTTGACCATTGATGTTAAGTTGGGTCCACTCTCCTTCTACTATCTCCAGTATCTATATTTGTGTTGTGATTTTGTTAGCTTCTTCTAGAAAAGTTGTTAGATAAGTGAGGTAGAGGATAGTAACTTATCTAAGTTGCTTCATTTAGGTCCTAAATCCTTTCCTTTGATCTTGAACTTGTTGGTACGGATTGTGTATGGTCTCAATGAATACTTGTTGGCTCTCATCTTGATATTTTTTAACATAATATGTGGATGTATACTACATGAGTTTGTTCTCAATCTATTCAAGTTGCATTTCAAAGCTTTTGTTGTAGTAGGCCATCCCAAATAAAATTGATATATAAAGAATTTTCACTTGACTATGTTGTTTGCATATTCCTTATTTCTACTTCTAACTTAGTGTGTGCAATAGCACACTTCTTCCACATTTCTTTAATATGTTTCTTCTTGATCTCATCCATCAATTTATTTCTCACTACATCTTCTTGGTTTTATACCCTATATACCATATTCTCTATGAATTGCTTGAGTTGTTGACCCAAAGTGGCTAAGGTATCCATGCTAAGTTGTGGCGATGTTGTTTGTAGTGTGCTCGATACATCTTCCACTATGTAACTATATCCACTTATTGTTTGAACAGTTCCTCCCTTGCTGTTGATTGCATCATGTCTCCTAATAAGAATATCTACAGAGGTGGGATTTGTGCTAGGTTTGTGATTGAAAGCTCTAGGATTGGAGGAGGTAGGAGAGGCTAATCTAATAAACTGTATATACATATGTACAATTATTTAAATTAATTAATTAAGTATTGAGATTTGAATATCAAGTTTAGTAATTAAAAAGTAGGAAATATAAATAGAAATAAATGTACTTAGCTCTATAATCATTGAATGCATAAAGACTTGTGAAGGCTTGAATCTAGTATGTTGGCATTAAAAGTAGTGGATGATAGAATAACAATCACTTTGGAATCAAAATATTTCCTTGTGATTGTGTTGGAATGTATCTAACTGTCAGTGACCACAAATTTGTCATGCAAACGTGAGCTTGTCCTGTGTGATCTATAGACATTTGTCTTTCAATTCACCTAATTATTCTTGATATCTTCTACATATTTCCTAAATGTCTAAAAGCCTAACAATATTTAAAAATACCTTAAGAGATTACCATTAACAAAGAGTTTTCCTCTAAATCAATACCGGAAAATCAATGAGCTTTTGCCTAAATCAATTCCCAAAAATCGAGCAAAAAATTGAAATATACCAATTTTCAGTCATGTAATAAATACAACGCAAATATCTCTGCCTTCCTCACTTCCCACAATGATGTCTTGCCATGAAGATGGCATGAAGAGGACTATGTCCACGCAAGAAAACCATGAGAAGCTTCCCACACTTCTGATGCTTAGATCAATGAAATAAATTATATTGTTTTTGTTTTTCAACTGTAACATAAACAATACATATAACGCGTTTAACATAAAACCAATCAGACCCAGTTTGACAGGTGCGGAAGGAAGAAAACGCTGATGAGGAAACTATAATTAAATCATCTTTATTGTTTGGCTTTAACTAATTTATTCATCTACAAAATATTCCTCACCGGCATGCCTCGCTGTTCGAATTGACTTAAGTTCAAGTCTTGTGTTTAATTGATTGATTTGACTTACTCAGACCAAACGTTAACCTTGGCACTAGTGCTACAAATATTTGACCATCTGTATTTGGGATAATTGCCTCTAGTTGTGAAAATGGGTAAGCTCAGAATTCGTAAGGAAACAATGTGGTCGGATTTGCCTCAACATTTGATAGAGAGAAAAATGGAATGCCTGCCAGTGGACTGCTTCTTCCGTTTCAAGGTTGTTTGCAAGAGCTGGAATACTTTGTTCTCATCACAATATTTCAATTCCATAGCAAGAAATAGCCAGCCATTTCTCATTCTTTGCCCCTCCAACACCCAACTGCCCTCGCTAATCTATTCCTTCATCACCCACACTTGGCGAACAATTTCTTTATCTTTCCTACCTCATGATTGCCCCATCAATTTCAGAGGATCAGCTTCTGGCCTGCTCTTGGCAGACATTAATGCCAATTTCTGGTTTGGCTATAATTCTCCAAACCTATATGTTTCCAATCCTCTTAGCCAAACGTGGTCGACGCTGCCAGAAATGGGTTCTGTGAGTAGAATTATGGCCAAGGCACTTTTACCAGTGGGGAAAAAGACGGATGAATATAGTGTCATGGTGGTGGGCATGAGCAGAACTGATACGGTTTTAGTAGAAGCATATAACTCTACTACCAAGTCATGGAAAGTTGCAGGGACAATTCCTGATGTGGTTATAAGAAACGAAACCATGTTCTTCTGCAAGGGCTCTTTGTTCTGTGTGACTGCCAGTGGCGGCATATGTTGGCGTAGCGACTATATCAACGATGAGATCCCTCTCCACCATAAGTGTGTGCTTTTGGTGTGATGGCAAAAATCTACATGGTATCAGAGCGCAGGTCATCAGCGAGTCCCATATGGTACATGGTTGTATCCGGCTCCATCGTGTGGGGGTGTGTTGGCGTAGCAACTATATCAACGATGAGATCCCTCTCCACCATAAGTGCATGCTTTTGGTGTGATGGCAAAAATCTACAGCATAATGGCCTACAATATTGAACAGGGCACCACCACAGTTATGGCCAACAATTTGCGGGTTCGGCTTGTTTGTTGTAAGACTGGTGTGGTTGTGGTTGGGGCAATCGAAGAAAATCACAGTTTGAAAGGCGTAATTATGTGGGAGTTAGTTTTTCACAAGATGGCGAAGGGTGATTATAAGTGGGAAGAGATTGGGAAAATGCCCAATTCTGTGTGTGAGGAATTTAGAAGAAGCTCGAATTCAAATTGGTTTGAATGCGTGGGAGTGGGAGAGAAGATCTGTTTCAGAGCCAACGAGAGCATGGAGATACTTGTGTATGATGTAAGCACAAGCTCTTGGAATTGGCTGCCCGAGTTTCCTGGAGATTTGAGATATGTGAGTATGAGATGCCTTCCACTGGAAATTGTTTCCAGTTCTAAATTCTCTTAAAATTTGGTTGTAATTGAATAGAATGAGCCCAAGAATATGGGACTAAGTGCAGGAGGTTCCACATATAGTTGTGCACGGCTTTCTTTAATTGTTTACTTTTTAAAAATAAAAATAAATAGCTGGTCTGCTCAGTCCACATGACTGACAGGTAAAGATGGATATTGAAGATCTGGGGATTGGTTTTTCATTTGGTCCGGGGGCTGTGAGCCATTAAACCCTCTATTCAAAAAATAAATAAAATTTAGCTACTTGTATATTTTTGGTTTCAAGGCTGTTTAATTATGGTGTTCTTTTTAAGTAAAAGTAATTTTTTAATTTTAAAATAAAGTAATTTTTTATCATTATTGTGTGTAAATGAAGTGATTGATAGATTGGTAAGCTCTCTTGTTTGAAAGAAGTAAGTCTTGTTTTTTATTTTTACCATTTTGACAATCAATAAATTTAAATGGGTTGATGTTTAGGTAGAGCTAATTAATAAGGATCTTATTTTAGGAGAAAACTAGATTAAAAAGAATAAGTTGAATTTAATTAGATACCCAAGAAGAACACAAAAATTTGCAATTTTTATATTGTAGGTGAACTCAAAGGTGTATCTCGTGGCCTTGTACCAAGTCCAACATTTAGTTTAACCATAGTGTTCATGTTTATGGCTTAACCTATTCAACTATGTGTGTACTTATCATGCACTCTACTTAAATATCATCCACCTCAATGGTCAAACAGTCAATAGTAATTTTACACCTCATTCACAATAAAAAGTGGTAAATATTTGTCCTACTTTTATTGGTCAAAATTGACCTTTGACTATTGAAGTGGATGACATTTAAGAATAGCTCTTATCCTGCTTAGTCTATGTTTTAATTGAATGGTATTAGCATGTAGTAGAATTTTTTTAAGTCAAAAAGTAAATATCTTAGCCTTTTACCCTAGAAAAAAACAAAAAGATATACATTTACATTTTATATGGCATGAACGTGAACCACCCCTAAAATCATTGTAAAGATTGTAAATTGCAAGTATATATTGTTCAGTTTTAAGTTAGTTTTTAATTTACAGGAAGCTTCCCCTTCTAATTTAAATAGAGGTTTTACCCCACATCTATTTCATTTTGTGTCACACTCAAAGCGCAAATTTGAAATGCTAACACATAAAAGTTTCTCAAGAACTAGTCGTGAAATAAGCCAAGAGATTCAATTGTTTATTAAACTCTTTGAAAACATAAAGGGAGTGCCCATAACAAGCTATCATTCAAGTAAGATCAATAGAGGGAGGAAATGTTATTTTGATTAACAGTACTTCTATTTTAAAGCCACAAAGATGGTCAGTCTCTTTTTAGCATCTGTGTTTTCCAAAAGGATTCAGTATTCTTCAAGTAGTATCCACCATCTTTTGACATCTAATTGAAGTTTATTCCTCCAATGCAATCTACAACTCTTCAAGAATGAATCAAATCAAGACAAAGATTGGCTTACTAAATAAAAAAGAAAAGGAAAAATGATAGTAACATCATTGTTGACACAAACAAACAAAAACAAACAAGAGCTGCATAGCAGCAGCAGTCCCTACTAAAAGCTACCAGCACAAAGCAAGAAATGATATGGGAAATAGTTGGAAAATCGAGATGTTGCAAAGTTGAGAAGCACTATTTGGAGAAATTGCAAATGCTTTTGTGTTTGATTATTCTCAGTGACAGAAGTCACAGTTGGTGTTTGTATTAAAGAAGTCACAATTGGTGTTTGTTTTTAATTGGATGTAGTATACATGTTATGCAACGCTGTGTGTTTGTTTGCACACACACATGCGTGCATTGCAATATATGTTTGGAGAAATAAACATGCATGCATTGCAATATATGTCTCTTAAATTCTAAAAAATATATTTGAAGTCTCCTTAACATATAGCACAGTTAAAACATAATTGAATAGTTCAAAAGACTTTGTGATGCAATCAAGGTAGGAGGGTCCAGTGAGGGACTGTCCAACCTTGCAGTCTTAACCAAACAACTAATAACATGATTAATTAGAGATGCAACGGAAGTAAGTAGATAACAACAGAAAGAAAAGATATTCATCAACACATAACACAAGATGTATCCTGGGAAAACCCTAACAGGGAAAAACCCAGCCTCCAAAGCTCATTCTTCTTATATTATACTTTCAAATTGGATTACACATGCCTCAGGGGCTTTACAGATGCTAGGCCGCAGCCCAGGGATTACAAAATATTCATACAACAACGCTCTTTCATGATTTCTTCCTTTGACATCTTAGTTCTCAGCGCTGCAACACATTCAGCTTCATGCTCTGCCTTCTACTACTCTATTCTACTACTCAACCGGATCCAAAAATGAATTATATCTTCCTTCCAATCATCATGCCATCAATCACTGTCTAGAATTAATCATTTACCTCTTATTTATATCATCCGCAAGCTTTCAATTCATCATTAGGTCAGCCTAATTGCAACTGCTAGTTTATGTAACGTGTTCATGGATAGGTCAGACTTAATCGGCTTACAATCCTTCTCGAATGAACCAAATGATGTGCGGACCTATTAGGAAGGTCGGCCATGACCTAAAGAACATTGTAGAATAAGTCATTAGGATCCGCAAGTCACCCACTACTCTAAATCTTTCTTCTTCAGCTGATTAAACCCTACTATACCTTGTCAGCTCTGCTCTTCAAGAAACAGTCAATCTTTAGATAGTGATATCTTTCCAATAAAGATGCACGGACCTCTGAATTCTTGATATGATGTAACTAACTATGTCTAGATGCTAAATCCAAATCCACATCTTCTCATATTCAAAATATGGCACCTCCTAATTCACTGCCTCAATACTCTGTTTTCACTATCAATTGTCTTGAATTCTTCCGGATGCTCCTGCATCAGACTCTTGGGGTTATTTGGAAAGTGAGTCCCATCATTTAGGTCTATATTAAGTTAGATTCAAGGTTTGGCGATCTATCTTCAGGTACTTGCAATTGCCTCAAGGTCGGTGGTCTGTTCAAGTCCACCCTGCAAAAATTGCCTCAAATTCATCATCTTGTCATGTTCAAGGTTCGACAGTCTACCTGCAAGCCTTGCACCGCCTCAATGATCAACAATCTAAACAAGTCTTCTCCTCAAGTTGCCTCCAGATCAATGTCTGTTTCAATTAAATGCATCCTCCAGAACAATCAAGTCCATTCACTTTCTTAGTTTCTCTATAACACTGTCTACTCTCTGGTCTTTAACACAATTTCCTCCGCACTCATCAAGATCTTACAATTGTTTCTCTGTATACAATGCATTTGTACTTACTTTGTTTTCTTTACCATAATCACTTCAATCCGGTACACAATCCTTCTCATCCGATCTGAACTCTTTCCTCTGCTATGGTTTACTGTGCATTGCTTTCTCAAATAATTCTACATAAACTTTCTCTTGTACTGCTTTTTCAATTCTATAACACAAATCTCCTTAAGATCAATGCTTCTCCTTCTTCTGATTTCTCTATTATACTCAATGATTCAAGAGGTTCTTCTCCCTCTTCTACATAAACTATCTCTGCATCATTTTCTTCTAGTTCCTTTGTCAAACTTAGTGATTCAATCAACTCTTCTTCTTCTGTACAAATCATCTCTGTATCAATAGGCTTTTCATTTTTTGAATTACTTATTGCTTTACCCTTATCAATTTCTTTTGTAACCTTTTCCTTGCTCGATTCTTTTCTCCTATAGACTTGGAAACGGGTTCTTCTTCTAGAAAATCCACTTTCATTCCTCCGGTATCCCTTACTATGATAAGAATTATGACTCCTATCACTTCTCCCTCTGTAGTTTGAATTACTGTCCTCACAAGGTCTTCTTTCTTTGCATCCTAATTCAACACATGAATACTTCAGTCTATACCTTTCTCTGAACATACAAGTAACATGTTTCCATTCCTGTCCATCAATCCACGCATAGTTCTTCTGTATACAACCTGTCATAGACTTTCTTCTTCTCACTTTATTCCAACACGTCTTTTCAGAATGGTTCCTCAATCCACATAACTTACAAGGGTGTATATCCCAACAAGATTCCTCTTCATGTCCATGCCTATTACAATGTGAACAAAACATACCTTTTCTGCTTTGATTTGATTTAAAGTTTGCCATAACCACCTTAGCTCTGTCATATCCAATCCTTTCACTTCTTGATTTAATCACTGGCTCAATAGGTTCTACAAATCCTTGATGCTGCTTTCCCAATCCTTGTCCTTCATATCCCATTCTTTGCATGAGTTTGAAACCAATACCATCACCCACAACTCCAGGTTCTGCCACACTGTCATCTTTAATTATACTATCTAAAGAAACTTCTACTACATCACACAAGTCATTAGTCTCACAAGAAACATCACACAATACATGCTTAGATCTCAAATTTTCATTCTCTTTTCTACATGCTGCAAGTGACTTCTCTAACTGATTAACTTGTTCCCTCAAATCTGATATTTCATTTTTTTGCAAACTGTTCTCCTTCTTCAATTCTTCCAAACTATCTTCTAGATCTCTGTTCCTCTGTTCAACCTTCTAAAATAACTTAAATCCTGAGTCTAGTTCTACAAATTTCTTTTCAACATCCTCAAACAACTTTAACTCTGCTTCTAAGTCTTCATTTCTACTCCTTACATCTTTCAGTTCTTCTTCAAGGATCTCAAACTTGTCCACTTCTAGATCTTTCATCCTCTCCAATAATTCTGCATTACATTTCTTGAATTCACACAATTTTCTTTCCAAAATGTCATTTTCACACATAAGGGTTTCATTTTCTTTCTTCATCCTTTTTCCTATCTTCCCCATTTGAAATAAATTAAATAAGCAACTGAATTTGAAACTTACTGAATCTTTCCTGCCTTGATCTTCTTCAATGATGACATTTGTTACTTCCAGGGTTTCACCCAAATCTTTATCAGATTCGCCACCTTCAAACAGATTTGCAACCAACCCAGCAGATTCAAAACCAGCTCTGATACCACTTGATGCAGTCAAGGTAGGAGGGTCCGGTGAGGGACTGTCCAACCTTGCAGCCTTAACCAAACAACTAATAACATGATTAATCAGAGATGCAACAGAAGTAAGTAGATAACAACAGAAGGAAAAGATATTCATCAGCACATAACACAAGATGTATCCTAGGAAAACCCTTACAAGGAAAACCCCAGCCTCCAAAACTCATTCTTCTTATATTATACTTTCAAATCAAATTACACATGCCTCAATGGCTTTACAGATGCTAGGCCACAACCTAGGGATTACAAAATATTCATACAACAATGCTCTTTCATGATTTATTCCTTCGACATCTCAGTTCTCAGCTCTGCAACACATTCAGCTTCCTGCTCTGCCTTCTACTGCTCTATTTTGCTACTCAACCGGATCCAAAAATGAATTATATCTTCCTTCCAATCATCATGCCACCAATCACTGTCTAGAATCAATCCTTTACCTCTTATTTATAACATCTGCAAGCTTTCAATTTATCATCAAGTTGGCCTAATTGCAACGGCTAGTTTATGTAACGTGTTCATGGATAGGTCAGAATTAATCGGCTTACAATCCTTCTCGAATGAACAAAATGATGTGTGAACCTACTAGGAAGGTCAGCCATGACCCAAAGAACATTGTAGAATAAGTCATTAGGATGCACAAGTCAGCCACTGCTCTAAATCTTTCTCCTTCAGCTAATTAAACCTTACTGTACCTTGTCGGCTCTATTCTTCAAGAAACAGTCAATCTTTAGATAGCGATATCTTTTCGGTAAAGATGTGCGGACCTCTAAATTATTGATATGGTGTAACTGACTATGTCTAGATGCTAAATCCAAATCCACAGCTTCTCATATTCAAAATATGGCATCTCCCAATTCACTGCCTCAATACTCTATTTTCACTGTTAACTGTCTCAACTATCTTGAATTCTTCCAGATGCTCCTGCATCATTTTGAATAACATATTTGAGAAATCAATCTTCAAATCACAACAAACGAAAGTAGAGTACTTATTCAGAAATTTGGAGATGTCCTTGTTCTATTTATTATCTACTTTCCATTTTGATATTCATTTTTACTGCATATATTAATATATAACTACATCTATCCCAGATTAATACTCTTGTTTTATGTGAGTTATTTTTATGCCATACACATTCTGGTTGGTTGCTCAAGACCTTGCTTGTGACTATTTCTGTGCCTTTAGGGAGTCATTTATTTTTTGTTATTCTACACAAATTACTTAGAAATTTGATAAAAAAATAAGGAGATGAAATGATCCACCTCTTCCATGTAATGTGCAATGGTACTTAGCACTTATTTACTTTCTCACATATTGCATTTGGAATATCATTCTTGACAAAAGCTGGGATACTGCACAAAGAAATTACTTTCATAATTTGCAGATTAAATACATAAATTCTTCTAGGATTATTGTTTAGTATCCAATTTCTTGTTTCTGAGAGATACTTTAGGATTCATCTGTAACATTTAGACTAATAAACATTCCAAGACATCTCATTTTTAGTCTTGAATTAATTTAGTTAGCAATCCATCTTTGATTATGGGTTACATCAATGTGAATTATATCATGCATCATTTGTATGAATTGTTGTTGCATATTTTCTTCATGTGACTAAAAAGATCTAATGTAGAGTATCATGAACTTTGTACAGATTTAGACATGTATTTATAGTATAGGTAGTAAATGCTTGAAATTTTATGCATGTATGGACAAGACATATGTTATAGTTTTATGCACACAAATATTCACTCCTAACTTGATTAATTGGATAGGTGGAAAGAGTCTGTAGAGATCATCTTGATCCTTCTGTTGTGGAGAATGCTAAGATGGCATTAAGAGTAAGAATTGTGCATTCCATTCAATTCTTCGTAGTTTATTGGTTTGAGCTTTGCATTTGGGTAATTTATTCATATAGCATGCTCAAGGTTTCTAATGAGTTGTTTCTATAGCAGGGTTTAGGATTTTGTGCCTAGAACATGACTTTTTCCTCTTGATTTGTCTGTGTTTTGTTGCTTCAAAGGATCAAGACCAATCTCTTATGGAAGCAATTAAAAGACTAGAATCAGATGAAGGTTAGATCCAAATATATATTTACTTTGGAAGGAACTTCATGCTTGGTCATGTAGATCATGTTTTGGTATTATGATTCAATGGAGTTGATTTTTGTGCTGTGCAGAGGACTGTCAGATGCCTCATTCCTCCCATACGCATGCTAACCAAGAAAGATTGTGGAGAAAGAGGCAAGTAAATGGAAATGGAGGATATAACAAAGATGACATAAGTGGAGGTCGTAGGGCTGAAGGTCCAAATAGAAACCCCATGGTTGAAGGTGGTGGTATTTCCTTTGATGATCAGCAAGAGGATGAATATGGTGATGAAGATGATTAGGGTAAACATGAAATTGCTTTTTTTTCCAAGATTAGTAGGTTAAGTTTTCATTTAAGCTCATGCCTAATTTGAGACCAGCAGAAATTTGTTTGTTCATGTTGGGCAGTTTTCTTGAAGCTATTTCTAGAGTCTCGGGCATATAGATGCCATTCCTTGTTTTAGCCGGTTGGCTAGTGCAAGCACGCATTTTTTTATCCGGCTTTCCTAGAAAGCATGGATGTATATCTATGATGTTAATGCTTTGCTTCTTTATGTGTTTTTTTTCTAGAATAACTCAAAATTTTGGTGTTGCTCTCCTAAAGCATGGAATACAGATTAACTTGCCTTTTAGCTACAGCTTTTAGATGGATATTGAGAAATATTCCTGCTAATCCAACTAACTTGTAGTAGAGGAATCAGTACTACTATGCCTTTCTATCCAACTGGGTTTTAACATGGAAAAGGTCTTGATCACAAAATTTTTGTCTTCTGATTTATATTCTCTAGTCACATATGGGTGTGTCAATTTATTGGGTTGCTTTTGTATTATATCTTATCTCCTGGTGGTATGTTGTCTTTGTTTGCTGGGGGCATCCAGGAAGAAGGGCTATAATGGGCTGCTAATTAGTTAACAATATTATTTCAACCAATTTGTATGCAAGAATTTATAGGAATTATACAATCTATAACTACTGTTGTTTGAAGAGGATGCAAATTTAGATCCATACATTGTAGTGTTGCCTCCATTCTTCTTGCTCAATAAACTTGCAACTGAACCCCACTAAAGACTGGTATGTTATGTCTCTAGTGTCAAAAATAATTTTATTAATATTATTTAGTCTTGTGGCTATTTATGGATCGATGAAAAGATACTGCTATAGGCAGTAATACAATGTTACATTGTTTTATGAAAATGCTATTTTCACACCTTTGTTTGAATTTGGCTTGAAGATGAATAGAACAACCTGTAGGATTATCTTTGGAGTGTAATACTACATCCGTTGCACTTAGGAAAATAGGTTGTTGTTAAGAAAAGTAAGATTGTCTAGGAAATAGCAAGTTTTGTCTAGAGTTTTCCACAATAGAAAGTTAGGATTTATCTAGAGTTTTCCATAAAACTAATAGAACATTCTAGCTTTTCTAGAATTAAAATATAGAATAATCTAGAAAGATGGAAGCTTCTAGGCTTCAAGTTTTTTATAATTATATATGATTGAACAAAGCTATTGTACACGACATGTTGGATGAAATATAATTCAAGTTAGATAAATATTTTTCTGAGTTTATTAACTCTGTTTTGCCCTGTTTTCATTTGCTGTTATGTTTTGTTGTTTATTGGGCCTGTTCTTTCATGGTATCAGAGCCAGGTTCAGCTAGATTTTTTTCCAGATTCAGCTGCAGGGCATATAGATTGTTGGAAGTGATATTTGTTTGCAGGGCTGCATTATTGTTGGAGTGATATTTGTTTGAAGATTGATTTTGTTTTGGCTAACACGGGCTCAACAAGTGAAGTGTTGCCAATATTTGATGGAAGTGGTTTTGCAGATTGGAAGATTGTAGACAAGAATGCTCTGAGAGAAAAGGCTCTATGGAGGATAGTGAACAAAGAAATTGGAGAACCTCAAAGTGAAAAAGAAAAGGAGCTATGGAAATGCAAGTTGGAACAAGCTAGAGGTATTATTGGTAAAGCTTTAAGCCCCAATCTCAATAGAAGATTTGTTGATATTGATAATCCAATAGAGTTGTGGGAGAGTTTGGAAAAAGATTATAAAGATGCAGATATTGCTAGCATGTTTAGTATAGAAGAAAAATTGGTGAATTTAGCTCCTTCTGATTTTAAAAAAATGACTAATTATTTCAATGAAGTTACTTTTTTAAATGCCCAGCTAAAGAAAATAGATGCTGAATATGCAAAAAAAGATTTTCAATTGTTTGCAATGGTTGAAAGTAAGCTTCCCCAACCATACAAGGTATTTAAGGAATCAAGGAAAAGGGTTCTTCAACTAAATCCCAATACCCCCCAGCAAACTTTTGATCAATTTTGTAAGTCTGTTTTAGATGAAGAGGTTCAGCTTATCAAAGAAGGACATATTAAGAAGAATCATGCATATGCATCCAAGAGTAAATTTTCTAGATATGATGGAAAGAAGAATTGGAAAGGAAATTATAAATTTCAAAATAATGATGGTTCTAACCATTTTTCTAGAAATAATGGTATAGAAAAACAAGTTGCAAAAAAATTAATTATTTGCAGGTATTGTGGAGGTGAAAATCACATGGAAAAATTTTGTTTGAAGAAGAGGGACAATGAAAGGCAGCAATACAAGCCCAAGCAAGAAAGGTTCAAGGATGGCAAGAAGGATAGGCATAGCTTCGTAGCCATCTCTCTAAAAAGGCAAGAGAAATCAAATAAGGAGGTAATTGCTAGACCTGAAAGTAGTGTTAAAAGGGAATACTTTGCTTCAGATTCTAATAAAGAATGGATTTTAGATTCAAGGGCATCCTATCACATGATTGGGGATAGATCTTTGTTTATTGATTTTAATGAAAGGAAGAATTCAGATCAAGAAATTACCATTGGCAATAAAATGAGACTTCCAGTTTTAGGAACAGGGACTGTTAATGTAATAAATGGGTCTTTGAAAAATGTTTTGTTGGTTGAAGGATTAGGGGTGAATCTTATTTCAGTATATAAAATTGCCCAAGCTGGATATGAGTTTGTTGTCACTGCTGATCAAGTTATTGTTAGAGATAGAAAAGACACAAGCAATAGAATTGCTATTGGCAGAGTTGATCATAAAGAGAGTCTATTTAAATTTGTGGGGTTTGTTGATAATGAATACACACACTCTCATGCTTTTATTGCTCAGACTGATGATATGTCAAAACTTTGGCATGCTAGACTTGGACATTTAAATTATAGAAAATTACAAGACATGGTTAGAATGGATATGGTTAGAGGATTAAAAAAAATTCAGCTTTTGAAGGTGTGTGTGAAGGATGTGTGTTAGGCAAACATCATCGAGATCCTTTTGATTCAGGGAAAGCATGGAGAGCTAATTATCCATTGCAGCTCATTCATAGTGATCTATGTGAACCAAGGTATCCTTCACTTTTAGGTGCTAGGTATCTTCTCACTTTTATTGATGATTACAACAGGAGAGTGTGGGTTTATTTTTTGGAAAGAAAAAATGAAGTATTTGAAGTCTTTCAAAAGTTTAAGGCATTAGTTGAAAATCAAAATGGAAAAAGAATTAAGTGTTTAAGGACAGATAATGGGGGTGAATATTGCAATTATGCATTTGAGTCATTTTGTGAAAATTGTGGTATTAAGGTGCAAAGAACAGTTCCTTATACTCCTCAACAAAATGGGGTAGCTGAACGAATGAATAGAACTCTTTTAGAAATGGCTCGTTGTATGTTGCATTTTAAAAGTTTGCATAACAAATTTTGGGGTTTGGCTGTTTCTTGTGCTGCATATATTGTGAATAGAATTCCCACTAAATCTCTCACAAATATCACCCCTGAAGAAACATGGAGTGGTAGAAAGCCTCACATTGGGTATTTTAAAGTATTTGGGTGTACTGCTTGGGCACACATTCCTGATGAAAAAAGAGAAAAGTTAGAACCAAAGAGTCATAAGTGTTTGTTTGTGGGTTATAGTGAAGAATCAAAGGCTTACAGGTTATATGATTTGACAACAAAAAAGGTCTTTGTTAGTAGAGATGTAAAGTTTGATGAGTATTCACAACTTACAACTACTTCCTCTCAATCTACAACAATAAATACTTCTCATTTTTCTGATATTTTAGAAAGAAATGGAGCCAATATTGATGAGGATGAGGTGTGCACCACTATAAATAATGATAATACTATGGAAAATTAAACTACTGATGCTTGTAATCAGCCATTTTCTGTAGGTAGTGATGATGAAGAAGATGTTATTTCAGCTAGACAAAAGACAAGGAGTGTTGAAGAAATATATAGACAAGACTCAAAGATCTAAGGAAGGAATGGTAGTGCTCTCATGGCCAAAGTATTACAAGTAAATGACCCAATCTCATATGAGCAAGCTAGAGGAAAGAAGGAATGGGAGCAAGCCATGAAAGAGGAATATGATGCATTGTTAGATAATAAAACTTGGGAACTTGTGCCCCGGCCCAAAGGTAAGAATGTTATTGGTTGCAAATGGGTTTACAAAACTAAATTTAAATCAGATGGTGCTATAGAAAAATTTAAAGCTAGATTGGTTGCTAAGGGGTTCAATCAAAAAGAGGGTGTTGATTATGAAGAAACATTTGCTCCTGTCATTAAAATGAACACAGTTAGAATTATTCTTTCTTTGGCTGCAAGTCTTGGGTGGCATATCCATCAAATGGATGTTAAAAATGCTTTTTTAAATGGAGATTTATATGAAGAAATCTATATGGATCAACCACCAGGTTTTGTAGATCAGCAACATCCTAATCTTGTTTGCAGATTAAAGAAGTCACTTTATGGTCTTAAACAAGCGCCATGAGCATGGAATGAGAAGATTGATAGGTATTTTCAGCTTTATGGATTTAAGAAATGTAAGTCAGATCCAAATCTTTATGTGAAGAAAGTTCAAGATGAGATTCTTCTTGTTGCACTTTATGTAGATGATTTACTCATTGCTGGACCAAATATTGGGCTCATCAATGATTTAAAATCAGATCTTAAGAGGACATTTCATATGAGTGATTTGGGTGAACTAAACTATTTTATTGGATTACAAGTTTGTAGATTACATGATGGATTGTTCATCTCACAATCAAAATATGCTTTGGACCTTTTAGAAAAGTTTAACATGCTTGAATGCAAGCCAGCATCTACCCCATTTCAATCTGGAGTCAAGCTTACTAAAGAATGTACTTCTAAGAGTGTAGATGCCACTTTATATAGACAGCTTGTTGGTAGCTTGGTTTATCTAACTCATACTCGACCAGATATTTGTTTTGTAGTCAATCTTGTATCCAGATTTATGCAGGCACCTAAAGAAAGTCATTGGTTGGCTGCTAGGAGAATTTTATGATATATCCGTCGAACCATACACTTTGGCATCTTCTATGACTATAAATCTTCAATTTCTTTGGTTGGATTTACTGATTCAGATTGGGGTGGTGATATAGATGATAGGAAATCTACTGGTGGTTATGTTTTCAATCTTGGATCAGGACCTATTACATGGAGCAGCAAGAAACAAACAACTACATCATTATTTTCATGTGAAGCAGAATATAGAGTAGCAAAAGACGCAGGCAAGGAAGCAGTTTGGATTCAAAATCTTCTATTTGAGCTTGGTTTTCTACAAAGTTCAGCCAGCACTATGTATTGTGACAATCAAAGTACCATACAGGTTGCCAATAATCCAGTTTTTCATGCTAAAACAAAGCATATTGAAATTGATGTTCACTACATTCGAGATCTTGTTCAAGCATCTATTGTCAATCTTCAATTTTGTCCAAGTGAAGAACAAGTAGCTGATATCTTCACTAAGAGTATGACTGAAGCCAAATTCTTAAAATTACGAGGAATGCTTGGTCTATTAGAGGTGAACATTAAGGGGGGATAGTAATATAATGTTCCCCTCTCTTTGTATTTCCCCTCTCTTTTGTATTTTCTTTGTATTATTCTAGCCAATCTTAAGGGGGGATGTTAAGGAAAGTAAGATTGTCTAGGAAATAGCAAGTTTTGTCTAGATTTTTTCACAATAGAAAGTTAGGATTTATCTAGAGTTTTCCATAAAACTAATAGAACATTCCATCTTTTCTAGAATTAAAATATAGAATAATCTAGAAAGATGGAAGCTTCCAGGCTTCAAGTTTTTTGTAATTATATATGATTGAACAAAGCTATTGTACATGACATGTTGGATGAAATATAATTCAAGTTAGATAATTTTTTCTTGAGTTTATTAACTCTGTTTTGCCCTGTTTTCATTTGTTGTTATGTTTTGTTGTTTATTGGGCCTGTTCTTTCAACATTGTTTTATGAAAATGCTATTTTCACACCTTTGTTTGAATTTGGCTTGGAGATGAATAGAACAACCTGTAGGATTAGCTTTGGAGTGTATATCTACATCCGTTACACTTAGAAAAATAGGTTGCGAGCCTTGACTGTGCTATCACATTTGGCATGCATGTCTTTCTACCGCTGGTGCTTGTAATGGCTTGATTTATTCAAATCTATTTGTTTTAAATCTATTGCATTAGCTATATTTTCTTTTACATATATGTTGCTAGAGTTTTTCCAACTAAACTATCCAAATTAAACCCTCTTCCAGTATGCACAGTAGATGACTGTACTCTATTCCTAGGCCCCGTTATGGCGCTAAGTCTGATACAATATATACTGCCATTTATGGTGTTAGATATTTCTAAGTTTATAATTGCTATATGTAATGACATTGTGAGTCTTATTTATCTTGTTGTTGTGTTTTTGTTTCTAAGGTAAGGTTTAATGAAGGGCAGCCAGGAAGTGCTATTGTTTTGTCCTATTTTAAACTTTGTATGAGGATGTAACCTTAATAAACTATTTGTCTTTATATCTCTTTGCATTTGCATTTGGTTGTCTAATGGCAAACTTTTCTTGTAAAATGCCACTCAATTTCTATGTATGGTTCTAGGAATAATCTAATGCATCAGCACTATGAAAAACATTAATAGGTCTATCATCACAATTTCTTTGCTTGCATAAGAATGGTATGTTAGCTAAGGTTTATCACAAAGTGCCTATCTGGGAACGCTTAGAAAACATGCAGAGACCACTTCTAAAGATGAGCATAGAGAAAGGGAGGACTGAGATTGTAAAGGAAGCACCAAACAAAAATGAGCACAGACAGATAAATTCATAACACTAGGGTAAAGGGAAAAAAACAAAGAAAAACTTAAGAGATTTTAGTTACATAGACAAAATAGCCAACATATATTCAACAATTTTCCACCCAACTCAGAAAATTTATCCAACTGAATTTCATAAATATAATTTACACGAATTATGCCTCTTCAATTTTTTACATGAGGAATTACAATTAACTAATTCTAAATCACATATGATTTACTTATTTTTAAGGTTACCAGAGTACCTTTTTCTATATAAAAGACTTCGCCCTTGCAAAGTTCAAGGCATGTATATTATATGGTATTCATTTTTAACTAGATAAATGTGCCTTTGGTAAATAGGTCTTCTTTTTTCCATGTAAACCTGTTCAATCTCTAGCATTTTTTCATTTGCTGCTTCATTTGCCTACAAAGATAACTAAACATACCAGTAGTTTAAAATAATGCTTGTTAAAATCCAATTACTCGTTTAAGCTTAGATAAGAATGGTTGTTTAAGGATGCACACAAACCTAGCAGATATACTTGGCCCATAACTGAAAGAAATGATATTTGAAAAAATGAACAATAACATTATACAGATCTGTATTGGGTGCATCACTCAGCAATTAAACCCAGAAGTCTAATTTTTCTATCAATAAAATTAATAAAATTTTAAAACACTTCATAGAGAATAATCCAAGTGAAATCCAGTATTGTTTTTGAACATTATTTTTTAATACCTATACAGATCTATATTGGGTGCATCAGTCAGCAATTAAACCCAGAAGTCCAATTTTTCTATCAATAATATTAATAATATTCTAAAAAATTTCATAGAGAATAATCCAAGTGAAATCCCACATTATTTTTGAGCATTCTTTGTTAATACCTAGTAAATTTTAATCCAGCACTACACCCTTAAAAAAGTTAATAATTAAATCAATAAAAATTAGCCGTACTAGAATCGAGAATTTGCACCCGTCCATTGTAGGTTACTCCAATAATGGTTCTCTGCAACCAAAAGAATTTTTTATCAAGATCAATTTTACTATCCCTGGTTTAAAGGGCCAAGAAAAAAAATTTCCATGAGTGATGGAGGGAGGAAAAAGAAAAAAATCTCCCGCCAGATCCAGGGGAATGCTGTGTTTTCAGCCATAGCATACACGTAAGGAGAGAAAAAGTAGGTAAGAAATGTAACACTCCACAGCAAGGCCTCTAGCAAGAGCATAACTAATGAAGAAACAGAGTCAAAGTTTCCAGTGATAAAAGCTGAAGATTTCTCCCACTCATGTCAAGGGTGGCGCCAAACCCATCCCCTGCTAGCCCAAAAAGCCAAACATGGTTTAGAGTTGTTTCCTGCATACAAGAGGCAAATAGTTTTTAAAACTTGAATCTTCAAATCAAAGTAGAAAAATATCAAATTGTTTTCAAATCCAGTGACTTGTTACCAGGTCCTGTAAACATGTATGAGAATTGGAATTGAAGGTAAAGCTCTTCTTGGCCTCGTCCAGCGAAAAGAGCACCAAAGGCCTATGTAAATCTAAGGGTTGCATCTTATGATGAATACCCATCGCTACACAGTTTGGGGGTACCTAGAAAAGGAGAGCGAAACACTTCCAATGATGGCCTTGGCCTTTCTTCAGAAATCCCTCTGCTACGTGCCCTTACCAAAAAAAAAGTTCTGCCAGGTGGATTTTCAGTGCCATGCGCAAATGCTATGTGGAGGTGTTTTAAACAATGAAATGAAACTTTTGAAATAGATTAAATTTTCATCCACACGCCCAAGCCATGCAAAACTTTAGAAACCAAGCTAAATTTTTCCAGCCCATTTTTTATTAGTTCAAATTAATGCTCTCTCTCCTTGAATAAAATAACCCAGGTATATTCATGGGCCAATCAAATCAACTGCAGGCAAAAGAAAACACTATGTGATATCTGTTTAATTTTGCCAATCAAATCAACTGCAGGCAAAAGAAAACACTATGTGATATCTGTTTAATTTTGCCAATCAAATCAACTGCAGCCAAAAGAAAACACTATGTGATATCTGTTTAATTTTGGGGGGCCGGGGGGGGGGGCGCCACGAAAACCGAGATGAACTATTGAAAAAAAGAGAGGTGAAAATAAACACTGGACAACACTGATCCAAAACGGGCATGCCTCGGAAATAAATTATAGTATAACAGGTTTAAACCCAACAACAACATAAAGAAGGCTCAAAATTTAGGACATAATATTGGTTTTCCCAGCGCCCCATAACAAAATTTATTTTGCAAACAATAAAATTAAAATAAACGCTGACTTTCGAGATGCCATATTAAATTTGAAGAACTATCGTATTTTTTAGTTTAACTTGCTAGAAGCAATGAAGCCGTTAGAATTGCTCATTTTGTCAAAAGTAAATATTGATCTAATTATTATCTATTCATTTATTTTCAAAGAAATTCCATCTGATATAAGTGTGATTTCATTGCTCTGGTGGACATGTAAGTAAATGGAGGAAACATAAAAAAACTTGTCAGACACACTATTGACTAAGAGGAAACGGTCTCTAAGTCGCGGGCCTCTACTTAAAGAATAGCCTGCGAGTGACAGTTGCATATTACAAACTAAATTTGATAGAATTAGAATTATTTCACCTGGAACCATTTCACAGAGCTAGACAATGCAAATAACTTCACAACCACTAAACCAGAACCTTAAAAATTTGGCATAAAGGGATTAAAGGTAAACCAGAAACTAGCGAACCAGGCATAAGAGAAATAACACTTATTTTACGTAGAACCATTTGACAGAGCCAGTCAATGCAAATAACTTCACAACCACTCCACTGGAATGGTCAGTAATCCAAATGCAAATAAAATGTCATTAGTGTAAATGGCTACTCCTGAAGGCAATCTTGAGGTAGGTTTAAAACATGACACCAAATTTAATCCATTTTTTTTACAAGATTATGCTTTTTGCAAATTAACGGCCCAAATTAATTCAGCCATATGGTGCTATTTAAATTTTCATTCAAATGACAATAAAATTCCTTTAAATTGGAGTTAGAGTGTGCATTCAAAGTGGAAGGATGATTTACACTTAAAAACAAGCATTGAGCCCCTTTCATCTGACTAACAGTTTTGTAACTGCCCTGACAATTTTATATCTGCCCCTTATGCAAAAGGCGGTTTCGGACTCATCCCCTGGTGGAACTCCAATTCCAACTCATACCCTAATGGAACTAGCAATTTCAATTCGTCCAACGATGGTAGTACCGCAATCTCAAACCCTTGGTTCTGGAGTTTTTCTAAGCACACAGCTCCAAAAGCAATTCCTCCTGCTGTTGTGTTATCTTTTCCGTAATCTTTATGAATCAAAATCTGGGGGAAAAAAATTGAAACATCTATGAGAATATTCAATATGAATCAAAAGCTGGGGGAAAAAAATTGAAACATCTATGAGAATATTCAATATTCGGGTTAATCTCACATTGACGTGTTCCAAAAGCTTTGCTAGTGAGGAAAGATGCTAAACGGGGGAAAACCCAAAGCGGAGAATGTATGTAGGCATAGAAATGGCGAAAAAGAATAAAACCCAGGCGCAGAAAGAGGCACATAGACATCATTTTGCACTCCTGAAAGTCATTGAGGTGCACCCAAATGTTTAAAACATAAAGGTAATAAGAAGCAGGGCTTAAGCGAGCCATAAATTTCAGTGCTTAGTGCTTCAAATGCCAGCAAGATTTTTAACTGCTATGAACCCTATAAAAAATCCTCTAAAGCCAAGGTAACTCCGATGAAGAAAAATTGCTCGGTTTCAACGACGTTTTCCCCCGGTGCTAAATGCTAACTAGCCACTAATGAAAACGCAAAACACACTTAGATTTATACACTAACAACAAATACTGCGAAATGGCCAATTTCAAGCTGGACCCCCATCGACACCTATAATACCCTGAACATTCCACACTCACCACGTCTGGAGAAAAGAAAACCCTAAAAAATGTATGTCAGAAATGAGAGGGAAAAAAAAACTCTCGGCCCAACAATAGCAGCCACCTAAAATTCTTTTCTGGACCATTCTGCAAAAATAGTTTTTTTCCACCATTTCTCGGAAGACGCCCATTCACAAACTGCGAACAGCTGTTCTGAACACAGAGCTGCAAGGCAACACGTTTTTCCCACCAAAGTTTTTTTTTAGGCCACATGCCATTGCACTAGCCCTCCAAAAAAATGCGTCAATGAGAAAAGGACATCAATAATAGCAAAAAGAATAAAAATTTTTAAGACAAATGCAATGCATATTAAAATAGTAGAGGTTAAATAATGTCCTAATGAAAAAAAGGCATCATTCAGAGGGAAAATAATAAAATATCTGAGATTAAGAAAGAAAGAGCGCATATATACACTGGTACATCTCAACAAGCATATTTTTTACATTCATATTTTTTTGTTTTACATTGAAAACGCAACAAGCATTTTCTCGCATGAAGACAAGCACATTGAAGGAACATTTTAATGGTAATCACGAAGCAATGGTAGCCCTTCGATTGTCAAGCGAAAGTATTCAAACGAAAAGAAACGTTATAATTTGAATCTTTTACCAAAGTAGAGGAGACTTTAAAAAAATAAAATAAAGCCCAGTACCATTATAACATGTTAAATGTTCACTTCTTGCGTACTTAAACAAAGTCAAAGACCAGAGCCATTATAATGCATAGAAGCTGGTAAACCTCAGCGTCTCAAATACGGTACATCGGTAAACACAGCGCTTCGTATCAAAGAATACAAGAGAGCTGCTGATTTAACTATTCAGGCATAGTGCTATCTGTGAAGGTTATCAGCAGTTGCAGTCTTGGAGCTTCTATTGTGTGCTGTTGTTTCTTCATGTTTGTATCAACTTCTTGGATGTTTTGTTAGTTTGTTTGCAGTCTTTTTGACTGCACCTTCTCTTTCTCTTGTAACTTGCATTTATTCAATACAAACCAAAAAAAAGTGTCTATCGTTTATAGAGTATTCGCTTCTACATATGTGATGTGGCAAGAGTATTATTAGAGAAGGATATATAACACTTACATTTTTATGGATTCGAAAGTCTTTTCTTTAGGGATCATGTAAGGAGCGTAGATTTTAAAACAAGCAAGATAATTTTGAAGATTTAGTTATTCTTATCTATTCACCTAAGAATGCATTCAACTACACAACACTAAGAATTTGAGGCTTTAATCAAATTCCAAAGGTCCAAAAAAACCAAACCTACAATTTAATTATCCATTGTGTAATGTAAAAGTTAATTTGGATGCTTATATTAAAACATGTTAATAGATTTAATAATTAAATTGATCATAAATTTAGATATTGTAATAACTTTTAAAATCTAGAGAATAGTTTGGGCAAGTTATTAAGATAAGTAGTATTTGATTAATGTATTAATATATAATTTAATGTGTGTAATGTAACATTTTTATATGACTCTTCATGAGTAGTCATTCCAATGAGTAGAGTTTGTTCACAATGTCATTGATATTAAGGATGTTAACACATAAAATGTCAACACAAGAACTTTCATCCCAAATGCCCACCCATGCAAGTGTAATAGAGCCAAGAGCAAGGAGCTTAGAAGCTTGGAACATATCTAAACAATACTTTGAGTTAATGGTTCACCAAAGAATGTAAATATCAGCTTTCAACTTCTACATTACTAAACATCATGCACCGTTAATTTCTTCCTAAGCATGGTAAACTCATGTATCTTGAATAAAAATTTTGGGTTTTCAAGTAAGAAGATTATTGTAGCATTAAGAGAGTTACAATAATCTTAAGTTATTTAGACAAAAAATAAAATACAAAGAAGCTTAGATTATGGTCTAATGTGTCATGGCCTTGTGTTAAGTAAGGAACAATTCTAATTATTATGACTTGGTTTCACATTTCTCCACTAGTTATGTCACCACATCAAGGTTGGGTTGATTTTGACATAATAAAAAATCCTTTGACAACTTTTTTTTAAAAGTATTCCCAAGTTTGATATTTGACTATCCCACCTTTGGTGCATAATGCTTTATGTATGTGTAATCAAACAAATGATGGGCAAGTATATACAAACTAGTCTTGTGTGTCATGGCCTAGTGTTAGGCAAGTAACAACTTTGATTATTATGACTTGGTTTTGAATTTCCCTACTAGTTATGTGACCACATCAAGGCTGGGTTGATTTTGGCATAATAGAAACTCCTTTGGTAACTTCATTTTTTTGAAAGTATTCCCGAGTTTGATAGTAGACTATCCCACCTATGGAGTACAAATAAGGTTAGCTTATAGTTGTGTGTCATGGCCTAGTGTTAAGCAAGGAACAACTCTAATTATTATGACTTGTTTTGACATTTCCTCACTAGTTATGTGACCACATCAAGGCTTGCTAGGTTAATTTTGACATAATATAAATTCCTTTGGAAACTTCTTTTTTCTGAAAGTATTCCCAAGTTTGATAGTAGATTATCCCACCTACAATACATAGTGCTTTGTGTATGTGTTACCAAACAAATGATAGGCAAGTATATATAAACTAGTCTAATTAAAACAAAGAAAGAAGAGTTTAAATTACAAAGGCTAATCCCATAAAACCCTAATTATAGAAAGATTTTAATTTTTCCATATAGACATGCCTAAATCCTTGAACCTCAAAATTACATTACATGTTTCTACATGCATACAAAAAATCTTCCAAATACAATCTTGATTCCACATACTTTAAACCATAAGACCATTAATCAAACCAACCCTAGTACTACAAGTTCACATGTCCTAAACCTCACATTTTTACTAGACATTTTTATAACCACACATCACTAGAACAATTCCAACATAATTGCATTACATCAATCCCTATGGTTTAATTTTGGCATAATAAAACTCACGTAGCAAAGTATAGTTAGAGTTTAAAGTCAAATATTATGCTATGATTAGATCTATTCAAATAAATTATTATAGGAATGTAGTGATAAATATTCAATATTTTAGAGGCTAGGCATGCATATTACAACATTACCTATGTGAATGGAAGCAAATATATACTAGGTCAAAATTGTGAAGCTCCAATTGAAAAGCTTGTAAGTCTTGCAATACCTACTAGTTTTCAAGCAATGTATTACTACATATTATTGTACCCATACAATAATTTTGTATTGGGTCAAGTTTATTAATTAGAATCTTCATTTACCTATCCTTGATATGTTTTAGAATGTTATCAACTTTGCAATATCTTGTTGGATCTTTTCCAACCATTGCAAGATCATGAATTTGAGTACTTGGAGAAATGAATATGCCTTAATAAATAATGTAAGGTTTCTAAATTGGATTTTGGCACAAAGGCCCATATAGAATAGCATCATGCCAAAGTCAAAGGAAGATAGAATTTGACTTGGATACACAAATACAAAGGCATGTGAACCAGTGTTGAAAGTACAAAAAAAAGTACAAGAACACATCAGATGATTAGGATGTGCCTCTACAAAGAGTTAGCAAGAGACGTGTGCAATTTAGGCAAGGCATGCCATAGTAAAAAAATGTTTTTTAAAATTATTTGATAATGTTTAGACACGTGCTAGAAGCTTGGTATACGCCATAGTAAAGAGTAAATTTTAAAAAAGTTGTAGTGTATTGGCATGCACCAAGAAGCTTAGGTGTGCTAATACAAAAGATCAATGTTTTCTTTCATGAGCCTATGAGTGTGTCTGAGGAGATTGGTGCATATGAATGAAAGTGAACATGTTTTTGTGATGCATGAAAATGAAGAGTGGTGCATGAAAAGGAGAGGCACACTTTTGTAAAAAAAAAATGAAAATGTTGAAGAAAGTAAATCCAATGTTTTGGCATGCTAATATAAACAAGTCCCTGAGTTACATTTCCATTGTCTAGTGTTCAAGTGAACACCTAACCAACAACATGCACCAATACAAAGCAAGTGTCTTGAAAACATTAACAAAAATCTATAATTGTAAGTGTGTTTAGTCTAGTGTTCAAACATGCCAAGGTAAAGAGATATTGTCAATTTCCTACCCAAAGCATTAGCATGCAACAAGAAAAGACAAATTTTCCACACTGAAGAAATTGAGTGTAGGTGCATCTAGGAAAGGAAGCATGCACTTCTACAAAGAAAGCAGATTTAAAAAATCAAGTCTAGGGTATAGGCATGTGCCAATGCAAAGAAAATATGCTAAAATCATAGTCTAATGTTTAGGTGCACCTATAACTTGAGTTCAACAAAGAAATTAAGTTTTGAAAATGTTTTGATTTCAATGTTCAAGTGTATGCTTGCCAGCAAGGACATGCCTATACAAAGGAGGGATGTATGAGTAGATTTTGTAAAGTTTTTCAAAGAGTTAGCCATGATCAAAGGAAAATCTACATAATCATCAAATTCATCTAGATCCACCTATTTAGAAGTCTATTTTTAGCCTATGATAAACATGGCTCATCATCATTTTTAAAGAGAAGAGAATATTTTGGAATTTTCTATTTTTAGCTAAACCTATTTATAGTTTGTGCTATTTTTATTGGTCTCTATTTTTAATGTGAGGAGCCTATGCTATTTTTAGCCTTCTACTATTTTAAGTATTCACTGTTTATAGCCTAGAGTTAGCTATTTTTAGATCTCTTGAATGCCATAGATGTAGACATTAAGTCATAGTTTTTAATAAATTCAATCTACAACTTAAAATAGAGGCTGCATGGTTTTAGTTTTAGTATTAGAGCATAAGATTTTATAATAAAAATTGCATTTCATGGAATAAGTTATTCTTAGAGTAGAAATAACAATTAACTTAAGATTTATTTATTTTCATACAATTGTTTGTAAATAGTATAAATAAGTGCCTTTTTGCACCTAGCTTCATCAACAGTAATCCTCATGCCCGCATATTGCTAGAATTGCTATTCATTGAGTATTTCAATGTTATTGTGATCTAGAATTTGTTAATCACTCAATAACATGTATTATGCATATCTTGCTTATAAATGTTTATTGAAATGTCTTGTTATGTGTGCTAAGGGTTAAGTTACTTCAGAAAATTTGCAAGTTTTGTAGTGCAAGTGAACTTGAAGGTGTAGCTTGTGGCCTTGTGCCAAGTCCCACATTTAATTTAACCACAATGTTCATGTTTATGTGTTAGCTTATTCAACTTTGTGTGTACTTATCCTACTCAATCGATGTTTTTAATTGAATAGTGTTAACATGTATTAGAATTTATTTTAAGTTAAAAAGCATAAAATTATTTGCCTATTGTTGAAGCAATGCCTTAGCCTTATACCCTAGACAAAACTAAAAAGACATACATTTACATTTTATACGAGATGAACGTGACCCACCCCTAAAATCATTATAAAGATTGTAAATTGCAAGAACATATGGTTTATTTTTAATTTAGTTTTTAATTTATAGGGAGCTTCCCCTTCTAATTCAAAGAGCATTTTTACTGCACATCTATTTTAGTTTTTGTCGCACTGGAAGGTGTGAATTAAAATGCTAACACATATAAAAGTTTTAGTTAGGTCAGCCAGTCTAAAAAATGATACACCCTATGAGTAAGAGATTCTCACATCACAACTCTTATTCAACAATTAACTCTAGTGATAGTCATGACCTAACCCTAACCTTGTAATTGCTTAAGTACTAGTTATGAAATGAGCCAAGGGATTCAATTCTATTAAACTATTTGAAAACATAAAGGGAGTGCCCATAACAAGCTATCATTTAGGTAAGATAATAGAGTGAGGAAATGTTATTTTCATTAACATTACTTCTAATTTGAAGCCACAAAGATGGTCAGTCTCTTTTTTAGCATTTGCATTTTCTAAAAGGATTCAATCTTCTTGAGATAGTATCCACCCTGTTTTGACATCTTATTGAAGTTTATTCCTCCAATGCAATCTACAACTCTTTAAGAATGAAGTAAGTCGAGACAAGGATTAGTTTGATAAATGAAAAAGAAAAAGAAAAGGAAAAGCATGTTCAAGATCAACAACACACGATGATGGTGACATCACCATTGACAAAAAAAAACACACCCAAAACAACATTCTACATTTTGAAGGAAAATTGTCATGAAAGAAATATAACTTGCAAGTCATGAAACTTCCTAAGAGGCAATTGTTGAACACCTTACTTTGATACCGTGTGTTATTTTAAACCAAACACAAGGAGAAAAATGGTAACAAAAAGACCTAAAACTATAATAGGAGAATTATGTGGACTACATCATGAACTCAAAACTAGCCCTATAAATGACTTCTCAAATATAACCATAATTAGGACCACTCAAGCCCTATAAATGTTTGTATTAGGTGATTGAACCACTAAACAAGCCATATAACTCTTTAAGTAACACAATGACTTCTCAAATATAACCATAATTAGGACCACTCAAGCTCTATAAATGCCCGTATTAGGTAATTGAACCACTAAACAAGCCATATAACTCTTTAAACTTAGCACAATGACTTCTCAAATATAACTATAATTAGGACCACTCAAGCGCTATAAATATCTATATTAGGTGATTGAACCACTAAACAAGCCATATAACTCTTTAACACAATGACTCTCAAATATAACCATAATTAGGACTACTCAAGCCCTATAAATGTCTGTATTAGATAATTGAACCACTAAACAAGCCATGTAACTCTTTAAGTAACACAATGACTTCTCAAATATAGCCATAATGAAGACCACTCAAGCCCTATAAATGTGTCCCTATTAGATGATTGAACCACTAAACAATCCATATAACTCTTTAAGTAACACAATAACTTCTCAAATATAACAATATTTAGGACCAGTCAAGCCCTATAAATGCCCCCATTAGGTAATTGAACCACCAGATAAACCATATTACGAAGCTTCTCTTGGTGTTTGAACTGCTCCACCAACTATATAAACTTGAGGTCCTAGTTCCTATGTAGTACCTCCAAAGTACATATATATCTCATTGAACATTCATAATTTTGTTTTACATTGAAAACTCAGCAAGCATTTTCTCGCAGGAAGACAACCATATTGAAGGAGCCTCAATCTGCACTTCAATTCATTTTAATGGAAATCACGAAGCAATGGTAGCCCTTCGATTGTCAAACGAAGGTATTAAAACGAGTCCTAAAATTTAATGTTTGAGTGAAGCATAAGCAATGCCCTAAAGCATGTACGTAAGTGTTCTGCAAAATCTGCAGAAAAGAGATTCTAATTTGAACTTCTTTATCAAAAAAGGAAAAAAAGTCCGGTGCCATTATAACATGTTAAATGTTCATTTCTTGCATACTTAAACAAAGTCAAAGACCAGAGACATTATAATGCATCCGAAGCGAGTAAACCTCAGCGTCTCCAATCCTGTACAAAAGCATTTATTGTGTATAAAAGTAGACCCATATTTGAACACTAAAATTACAGAGACAAATAATATTCGCACACAAGTTCATAAATCTTTTCCTACATTCTTTATTGAAGATATGTTTATTTAAACACAAACAAGGTCGTAGAGTCATATTAGAAGTCTCCAAACTCCACTAACAAACTATCCTATAATTTTTCATGAACTTACACCTAACATACAGTTAACAGCAGATATATGTGAGCTGTCTACAGCAAAACAGTTAACTGTTACATTTATTTATGTTGGAGCGTATAACCCAACAAACACTAAACTGCTTCAGTCGTGGAGAGCAAGCCTGGACAAACGAGGGGCAGGGATGGTGAGGAGCGGCTGCACCTTCTGAAGCGTGGCTGTTTTTAAACATTATCTACTTCAACAGTCAAACGTCAATTTCGACCAATAAAAATAAGACAAATATTTATACCTGTTTTCTTGTAGATAAGGTGTAAAATTGCCATTGACTGTTTGACCATTGAAGTGGATGATGTTTAAGTAGAGCCCCTAAGCCTCCGCCATGTCCAGCTTCCTTGGCGTCTGACCCGATGGAAGCAACCAGTGGAAGGAGTGGATGAGCGTGGTGAGCATGAGCTGCACAATGTGTATGCCTATGCTCATACTGCGCAGAAGCGCCTGCACGCCCTCAACGGTATCACCTCAAAGTCCATGCCCCTCAAGTCCACGTCGCATAAAGCATTCCAGGTCAAACTCAAACAGCCTCTCCTACATGGCCTGGTCCTATCGTAAACAGCTGACATGTTGTGTGCAGACTTTTTTTCAATATTTTTGACCTCCCACCAATTTTAATCAACTGTTCTGCACATCGTGACTCTATTCTTTATCCATAGAATTGTTGAAAACCAATGATTATATTTCGACCAACAGACTATTTTACAATACTGCACCATAAAAGGCTACAGCATTTCCCAGAATGGGAGACTGATGGTGAACGCATGGGGCATCTAGCGCGACCCGGCTGTGTGGGAGAGGCCGCTGGAGTTCGACCCGGAACGTTTTATGGGCACGGACTTTGAGGTGATACCGTTGGACATGAGCATTGTGCAGCTCATGCTCGCCACGCTCAACTACTGCTTATGGCGGAGGCGTTTGGCCTTCAGAAGGCCCAGCCGCTCCTCGCCATCCCCGCCCCTCGTTTGCCCAGGCTCCCTCTCTACGACTGAAGCAGTTTAGTGTAGAAATATGTGTCTACTCTTATACCCAATAAACGCTTTTGTATTCTTTGAAACAAAGCACTGTGTGTTCCAGCATTCGGGACGCTGAAGTTTACCAGCTTCTGATGCATTGTTTCTGAGCCATTATTTGGATAAACTTAAATAAATAAACACAGTGGAGATATACACGCAATAACAAGTACCAGATTTCGTGCAAGACACAAAAGTCTAACCTAAAAGAAGAAATTGTCTAAAGATTTTAATTTGAAGAAAGAGTCTAAATAATTTAATTCGATGTTGTAATAACATCATGAAAAAGATGAATGTTTGCTAGCCTATCATAAAAAAGAACATGTAAATATTGCTTTTAATCAGACGCTACCACAATTTTTCCTAGCTAATAATGTTCTCCCACGAAAGCAGCATTTTTATATATTAATAGTTGGTGCCTCACTGCCTAGAACAAAACTTCTTACATTATAAATCATTCTTTTTCCCACTTGGTGATGACAGATGACCTACCAATTGATTAAAATAGAATACACATAGGAATTTGCATTGACCTGGGTATCTCCAAAAAAATGAAACTTTCTATTTATTCAAAGTGTACTTTGCCAACGTGAAATACATCTATCAACTAAACTAGGAATATGTTTGCTAATGTGAAATACATCTATCAACTAAACTAAGAATATGTTTGCGGTAGTTGATATTTAGTCGCATGCATAGCCAAGAATTTTATAACCTGAAAAAGAAGGAAATAGTACCAATCACTTCAGAAACATTGAATCTGATGCACTGAGAAGTCTTCCTAGGAGTTTACACCAAGAGGAATTCCTATTACTTATTTTCTTTAAAAATAATAGTGTTATTTAAAGATGAAAAAAGTTGGATGTAGTTGTATAAGTGCCACTATATTTTCTAGTGTTTGAACTTTGAAGCTAAGGAACCTAGCATTAGCATTATTTATAGTTATGATACAGTGAGCTAAGGTTTTAGTTAGTCCAAATGCTAGTGGTGTAATGGTACAAGGATGCATCGGTGTGATTGTTCCCATATTCAAAACCCCATACCTTACAACCCATTGGTGTGGTGTGATGTTCTAAACCTTTTTAGCTTCAAACAAAAACGAGATACTCAAATTTTTCTTTGCTTCAAGCCAGCCCATACAGACTTTAAAATCAAAAAAGAAATTTTGTATGAGGGAAGATCAAACCACACTAGAAATCTAGTATACAAATAAAGACAAGAGCAGAACACATGAAGATATTATACATATAACTTAATTGCAGGCAGAAACGATTAAAAAAAATAGTTAATAATAATTGAAACCAAGTAAACAGAAAGCAAATTAGAGCTTACTCCATTATTAATCACACAGTTTAAAGACATATATTAGTCTTCCACAGTTTCACTGTCGTTGCCACCATCAAGGTCTTCACCATTGTTAATATGTAACATATTTTTTTCTATTTTGTCTTCCAGCAATCTATTCTTTCCTTCCAACCCACATTTCCAAACATGTAGAAGCTAAATCCTCTGCAGCAATCTTCAATTGTAACTTGAACTTTGAACATATTTAGACATCAACCATGAGTTTTTCTGAATATCAATATGAAAACAAAAACATTATGCAGACAAATTAAATCTTTCTAAATTTTGCACACCAATGTCAATGACCTTTTTTATTTATTTAATACATAAAAAAGACAATGTCATTCAACAAGGAAAAAAAGAAGGAAAGAGGCAGAAATTCCAAGTTGTATGGGATCAGCACATACAAGTGGATAAACCCCCTTACCACCACCACTGCTGGAAGGTTGTTCACCAAAATAATGCTATTCTGGGTATAATCCTGGCAATTATCCAGACACCTGCAATTGACTAAATGAGATTCAGTCAATTATCCCGACACCTACAATTAACTAAATGAGATTAGTCCATGTATTAACAGTTATAAGAAAGCATAGCCATGGAAGAGTTAATTCCAAACGAATGATATGACCTTATATGGGAAAAGACAACCGATGTGGCAGTGCATATGCTACAAGTTAGATCTAGCAAAAAAGTGATAAATTTATATCATGTATTACTATTCTCAATGACATCTAATATATAGAATAACACATCACCATAGGAACCAATCCCACAATTCAAAAATTCACCCCAACTTTTCCCTCACCATGTATAAGTGCAACTATCATCTCCATTACAAGAACAACTAACATTCTAAAGCCAACATCCATCACAGCTTCTAATCTAACACAATGTAGAGTTCCTACAACAAAATACATCCCCTTCCAAGACACAAATTCACTCAACAGCTTCCCCTGCCTTGTCTAAGAACATAGAATAGCAGCATCGCCCTACAGCTACAACACAATAATGCCACATAGAAGGGCAATATATGGTGAAACATTACCAAAGTCCAACAGTAAAGATCCAAAATAAAGCCCACCTGAGTAAGAGTCAAATACCAACCACCCTAACAGCCAAGGCTATCAAAATACAGGATCAATAGTTCAAGCAGAGTTTAAACACCAACAATGAAAAAAAGTATTAATCCTAGCAGCACTTTTGATTGCTGTTATTTTAATACATGTTAGACTTAAATGTACTAATCACATGATCAACCATGTCACTAGGATCCAAGTCTATAACCACAGGTTCATATTTTTCCTTATTAGTAGACTTAATCTTATCAACTTTCTCAAGCATGCTGATGTTATGCTTTTCCATATACTCCCTTTGAATGTACGACTTTTTTTCATTGAGTTTACTTCTATCTTGCAGGAAAAAAAAAGGTTTCTTAAATTCTTTTCTATAAACCAAGGTGAGTCCTTCCTTCAGCAAGATCATAAACCTGTCTTTTAGTATTTCAAGAATCATAGAAACCTACATTAAGATAGTGAAAAATAATGAGCTCACAAAACAAATTAGTATGATGCCTTATGTTTCCCTGGAATACCTCATCATTCCTATCTTTTCAAATATCAGAATGCCCATCATCCACAAACAAGAGAATGGTCAGATACCTAACAATCTTGTTAGGACCCTCCATTACTAGTTTGAACCCACAAGCCAATTCAAAGGAGATTTATTCCACTCCAAAATAATAAACTTACTATTAAAAAAAATTACCCTAGAAGCTTCACAAAAAATTACAAGCCTACTCAAAAAAATCTAGAAAATTGTTTGGCCAATAGTTGATCATTGAAGAATAAGTCACTACAATGGTTGCGAAGGTAAAAACATGGTTTTAGGGATCCCCTTTATTGTTGTAGTTTTCATTTAGCATGGGATTAAAACTAGGGAGGAAAATATTTGACAATAATTTTTAAGGATAATTGATTTGTGATGAAATGGCACATAGTAGGTGTCAATTGGAGAGATGAAGAACTGAATAGACCCCATGTAATTCTACATTAGTTAATTAATTATTGGGTCAATAATATGGGGAGCATGAGTGGTGGTAGTGAAAGGTTGCACGATGAGAATGATTGAGAAGAAGTTGATGGTCTAATTTTGTAGGTAAATGGGAGATGCTAGGTGGGTGTGATGAAGTGATAATCAAAAAGGGGATTAGTTAAGTAGTGTTGGTTATAGTGGGGGAAATAAGATCCTATGGTAGGTGGAGAGATGGAGGATGCAAGGACCATATAAAGATTATAATGTGGGTGTTAGAAGTTGGCATGGGCATAGAAAGTTAAGTATGTGATAACTAAGAAGTGCCCTCTTTGAAAGGTTCAATGGTATCAAGGTGAAGAGGGGCACGATGATGTACTATATGCTCAAGTGCTTGGATGAAATCAAGGCCTTCAGGATGATTAACAAGAATGGTGTGCATAGTATCTATAATAGGATTATAATTAGAAAGGGCAACCTCATTAGCTGAAATAATGTGTTAAAATTCAAGAAAATGTTTATCAATGTGTTGAATCCTCTCATTGGTACCCACATTTAGGGCCCCTTAATGGTCAAACCCATCATTTCTAGTATGAGGGTCATCCTCAGGAGTAGGAGGAAGATGAGGGGGGGAGGTAGGCATACCATAGACATGGCTATAGAAAGTAGAATGACTAGAAGAACTCATTATAGGATTCAACACTAGGCTATGATGAACATGACAATAAGAGAATATGGACTAAGTGGTTAAACTCATTAAATGTCAAACTCTCACAAATAAAGTAATATAGAAAGTTCTAAAATTAAAGCATGGGTTTACCAAATGAAATAAGATGAAATTAATTTATTCTTTTATTCAAATTTCTTATTTATTTAGATAGGGACAAACCACATTTATGTAATCTATAGCAAATTAACAAGTAGAGTGTTATGATCTAAGTGTATCCTAATTAAAAGCTACATTCATTTCTTAGATGAAATACTATTATTTTTACTAATAGCCTAAGAAAACTTGGAATAATTGAAAATATAGTATGATACTCTAGAAAATGATGACTGGAATAGAAACCTAGGAAATTAGAAAATTTAGAGAAGGTTTTAGGATGTTGATGCAGTACAGATGCATGTGCAATTCATGGATGATAACACAACTATGCAAGCTTCTAAGTGCATTTTGGTCCTTCATACCTAGAATCCAACTATACAAACAACATTCAAGAAACTTGATCTAATAATAAAGAAATATACACTTAGGAGTACTAAAATATGGCAAGAAATATGTTAAACTACAACTACAATTATGTAAATATATATGTCAAATGAGAAAATTTATCTCAGATGAAATAATATAAGCTAGATAAAAGAGAGTTAGAGATACAAATTTTTTGTGTGGTTGATTTACCAATGGTACCTATAGTTGGACAAAAATAATGGGGGTTACTACTAAGGAGGTAAATGATCAAGCCCCTATTTGGCCTTTTATCCACCATGGGTAGTCCAATAGAAATATGAAGCAAAGTTGGATAATGTGTGTGAGTTACTAATCCTAAGTGTATCTAGAAATAGAAAAGAGTAATAATGCTTATAAAATGAACACTTAACAACTCAAGTCTACAAAGATGTTAAATTCCCTATGCGCATATGGAAGAAATGTGGAAAGTGGAGAATCCAAGAGTGCCAACAATGAGATTTATAGACTCTAAAGTAAAATGGATAGACCTATAAAAACACTAGTCTTTGAGATGATAGAGAATAATATAATAATCTTATGAAAATCCAAATGAGCTTAGAAATAGAAATCTAGAAAGAGAGTAGAGGGTTGAGTATTAACAACAACAATACCACTAGCTCAAAGAAATTAAGAAGACAAGTCTTCCTTGAATGATGAGGAGAAATTGATGTTGTCTTGAAACTATCTCCCTCAAGAAGTATCCAACCACAAAGAATAGATGGTTCCTTTAGAAACTTGCAATCTCATAAGAAAGAATACAAGAAACCATGGATAGCAATTCATGATACCAAACAATGCAAGATCAAAATGGTGGATGGACGTAGTAGCATTGTAGCTCTAAATTCACACAAGAAGTTGTAGTAAATCTTATAAATTTCAAAGAATTGTAAAAGATTCTCTCACACCAACCAATATATAATTGAATGTCCAAGAAGCTCTAGTAGTCCAATTCATGTAGGAATGAAGGAAGAAGGCTCTAAAGTGGTTATTTTTAGTTAAGAGGTCAACAAATGCTGGTTGAAAACTCAACAAAGGATGGTTGAATGGCCATTACAAATTTAATGAAGTTGAAATGTCACTGACCTAGCCAATATATTGAATTTATATGGTCATACTAGGTTTTAAGACTATAGTGCACTTGCATAGAAAAATCTACATAGCTACATTATCATCTAGGGAAAAAGTCTTAATTAACATTATAATATAGAAGGTATAGGCTAAATGATCATAGGAAACATGTTTAAGCACATATAACAAATCTAAACACACAAATACATAGAAACTATTGGCACTCAAATTGGGAAAAGGTTGAGAATAGGCTTAATGATCCCTAATAACATGCTACAATAATAAACACTAAAATGAAATCAACTGTTAATGGCAAAAGTGGGGGGTATGCAATTTTGGTCATTACAATTAGGTGTATTCATTCACTAATTTCAAATTAATAAAGGTAAGGAAAATATAATATAAGACAGAGTCATGAGCAATCACTATCTCCATTAGTTCAAATTTCTAATATTTCTTGACTTCTGCCTATTCCACTAGTTGTTATGAGCTAACTTGGTAGACATTTGTATGAGTAATTGCTATGTCTTGGTATTTAAAGGCATTTAATGTGCATTAATTCATAATTAATTCATCATTGAGAATCTTATGCATTACAAGGAGAATCATTCTAGGAACACTTTGCTTTGGAGTACTAAAAGGAATTTGATTCTACATCTAAACATTCTATGACTTTTGCATGACTAAAGAATGTTGTCTTCGATCATTCACGTGACAAAAAATGTTAGTCCAATCAAGGAGGTTGACCTAGGAGAACTTGGCCCTTGTGATCCAGTAATTTGCCCTAGGTGTTTTTAAATATTGTTATCCCTTAGCAATTAGTGAGGAGCGAAGATCACATCAAGTCTGATTGCAAAGGTCCATAGTCCGCAACTTCATTTCCATGGGTTATGGATCACTTTCACGTGCCAAATATAATCTTCACAGCATGCAAGATCGATCATCACAACAAAATTCACGCACTATTTTGATCCCAAGGTGAGGTATAAACAAAGAGTAGACATTTTGAGACTCGAGACAAGTGGATTTTAGTTTGATATCAAATTTATCTACCATCATCATTCCTAGAACTAAGTACTTTATCCTTTGCATTTAATTTACAAAATAAGCATTAAATTTACATACTTAATCATTCACAACTAATTTGTGATCAATTTAATCTAAGTTGATATATAATTAATTTCTTACATTTATTTAATTAGCCTCAATTAACTTAGGGAAAGAGAGTTTTTCCTTTACAAATACTTTGTCATGTTTTTTCTCTAATGGGAATAGCCATCCTTCACCATTTATATTTTATGATTGTAGAAATTTTATTTAAAAAATTTTCTATTTTTTTGAAAAAAAAAAAAAACTTTCTTTAGCAATCTAGGCTAATCTAATAAAGTGTATATACATAAGTACAATTAATTTAAATTAATTAATTAAGTATTGAGATATGAATATCAAGCTTAGTAATTAAAAAGTAGGAAATATAAATAGAAATAAATGTACTTAGCTCTATAATGGTTGAATGCATAAAGACTTGTGAAGACTTGAATCTGATATGTTAGCATTAAAAGTAGTGGATGATAGAATAACAATCACTTTGGAATCAAAATATTTCCTTGTGATTGTGTTGGAATGTATCTAATTATCAGTGACAACAAATTTGTCCCACACTGACCACAAATTTATCCCACACATGTGAGCTTGTCCCATATGATCTATAGACTTTTATCCTTCATTTCACCTAACTCTTCTTGATTTCTTCTACATACTAAAGGTCTAAAAACCTAACAATATTTAAAAATACCTTACAAGATTACCATTACATAACAAAAAGCTTTCACCTAATTCAATTCCCCAAAATCTTGAACAATAAAATTCAAATACACCAATTTTCAGTCATGCAATAGATACAACGCAAATATCTCTGCCTTCCTCACTTCTCACAATGATGTCTTGCCAGAAAAATGGCATGAAGAGGACTATGTCTACGCAAGAAAACCATGAGAAGCTTCCCACACTTCTGATGCTTAGATCAATGAAATAAATTATATTGTTTTTATTTTTCAACTGTAACAAGAACAATACATATAACACGTTTAACATAAAATCCAGCCGAGTATGTACATAAAACCAATCAGACCCAGTTTGACAGGTGCGGAAGGAAGAAAACGCTGATGAGGAAACTATGATTAAATCATCTTTATTGTTTTGCTTTAACTAATTTATTTATCTACCAAATATTCCTCACTGGCATGCCTCGCTGTTCGATTTGACTTGAGTTCAAGTCTTGTGTTTAACTGATTGCTGAGGTGTTTAATTGATTGATTTGACTTAACTCAGAGCAAACGTTAAGCTTAGCACTGCTATAAATATTTGATCATCTGTATTTGGGATAATTGCCTCTAGTTGTGAAAATGGATAAGCTCAGAATTCGTGGGGAAAAAGACGGATGAATATAGTGTGATGGTGGTGGGCATGAGCAGCAGTGATACAGTTTTAGTAGAAGCATATAACTCTACTACCAAGTCATGGAAAGTTGCAGGGACAATTCCTGATGTGGTTATAAGAAACGAAAACATGTTCTTCTGCAAGGGCTCTTTGTTCTGTGTGAGAACAGGGCACCAGCACAGTTATGGCCATGCCCACAGTGTTGGGCACGTGGACTGTTGAAGCCCAAATTGTAACGGCCAGTTCTTGTCTTCGCTTATTCCTTGAAACCGTTCTACTGCATACTGCCATTCTTGGCTTGTAACCGCTGCCGGTTCTGGGTCGTTGATTCCAGATGTAAGGTGTTTGGTAGGAGGTTGGAGATAGGAGTCTTTTAGGATGCAAGGTATTTTTGCTGCTGTTCTATAGTGATATTTATATGTATGAAAACACAGAGAGAGATGTATTATTATCAAGATAAATGAATGCCCTTCGGTGTGGATGTAGCCATGAAATGGTGAACCACGTTAAACTCCATGGTCTTCTGTATGTGTGTTGTTTTAATCTTTCTTTCTGAGTATTCATTTGATTTGTTGTTGCTCTACTTTGGTTCTGTTGCTTTGATTCTTGCATTTACAATTGGTATCAGAACTCTGTGTGTAGCTCGGTCCAGGAGATAGCCTGTGAGGATTTTTTTTTTTGGAACCTGTATAGCAATCAAAATGGATGATACAAAAAAATAGAAAATAGAGAAATTTACAGGCCAAAACTTTGGTTTTTGGAAAGTGCATATGGAGTCTTTTCTTATCAAACGGGACTTGTCACTCGCCTTACTGGGGAAAGCCAAAGGACAAGGTTCTATAAAAAATGAAGACTGAGAAAAGTTGGATATGAAAGCGAAGACAACTATATTTCTCTCATTGTCCAGCAATGTATTATTTAATGTCTCAAATGAGAGTACTACGAAAGAGCTTTGGAAAAAACTCTCCAGCATGTATGCGATTGCTTTGGCTTCGAATAAGGTATTTATTTTGAAGAAATTATATAACCTGAAAATGAAAGAAGGTGGGGTTATGTCCAATCATCTGAATGAATTTAACACCTTAGTTACTCAATTAACTTCGGTGGGTATAAAGTTAGATCCTGAGTTTAAAGCAAATTTGCTGTTGTGTTCCTTACCAAATATCTGGGAAGGTGTTGTCATAGCTGTGAGTACTTTTGTAGTAGCCAAGAGTACATTGGTTTTTTATGACGTTGCAGCTACTCTTCTCAGCAAAGACATGAGAAGAAAACATCAGGAACCCTCATCCGGCGATGCTCTAATAGCTGTAAGTACAAGCAATAGGGGAAGAAGCCAAGATAGAGGTAGATACAATAATCGGAGAAGATCACAATCTAGTCCGCAATCGAAGTCTAGGGGCAGAACCGGTGCGTGTTGGTTTTGTGGAAAACCCAGACACAATAAGAAGAACTACTGGAATTACAAGAAAGCTCAAGGCAAAGTGAGCACAAATAATCAAGCAAACACTGCATGTGATGGTGTTTTGGTCCTATCAGATTGGACATAAAATTAAATGCCTACTAACAGACAATGGTGGAGAATATTGCTCTTCGTAGTTTGATTCATTTTGTGTGGGCCATGGTATTCGACGGATAAAGACTGTTCCTTATACACCTCAGGAGAATGGTGCAGCTGAGAGGCTCAATCGCACGATACTTGAGTGAGCTAGATGTATGCTCTCTAATGCTGGATTGGGAAAAGAGTTTTGGGCAGAGGCATGTAATACTGCTATGTATCTCATCAATCAAGCTCCATCATCTAGCCTGGATTTTGACATCCCTGAGGAGACATGGCTTGGAAAATGAATTTCCTATCATCATTTGCGGGTGTTTGGTTGTGCAGCTTTTGTTCACATTCTGAAAGAATAGAGAACTAAGTTAGATTTCAAGTCAAAAAGGTGTGTTTTTCTCAGCTATGGTGAAGATCAATTTGGTTTTCATCTTTGGGATCCCATTGCAAAGACCATAATCCATAGCCGCGATGTGGTGTTTAATGAGAAGCACTTTCAAGGAAAATTCATCTCTGACAGAGTATGTTGATGTGGATTTGTTTGATAATGGTAAGATAAAGAAACCTACCATTGCATTTTCTCAGCCACTTGTTACATCTATACATTCTTACATCACAGGAGCTCCTATTTCTACAACTACTTTACCTTCGGTTGGATGCACATTTCCACCATAGCCTTCAATCTGTTGGATGCCTTCCATTGTTTCCACGCAGCCAGTGGATTGTTCAACGCTGCCAAACCAAATCAAACGCAGGAAATTGTGGTTTGCTCGCAACCTTTAAGTGGCTCCTTGAATCCCACGCAGCCATTCTCAAGTCATTCGCTGCCAGCTCCCAACAATTTCAACTCTGTCCCCATGCACATAGGAGCAAATGTCCAGCCATCCTTTTTGGATCATACGCTGCGTTCCAATACTCATCCATAGTATATATTTGAAACTTCACTGCCTTGTAAGGATTTACCTTTCTTACCTAAAACGCAGCCTTCTAAAGTCCATTCGCTACCTTCTAAAAGCCTTTCGCTGCCCTCACAAGGCACTACGCTGCCTTCACCAAACTCTACGCTGCTTTCACCAAGCATTACACAGCCTTCAATTGGTCATACGCTACCATTGCATACTCCAACATAGCCTTTAAACCTCTCATCACTGCCTTCACAGGATACTACACAGCCTTTAACAAATAAATAGTCTTCATTTAGTCAAACATAGATAGGACACATGTTGCAGGGCAGTGTGACTCAGCAAAGCACTATAGGTGCACAAAACAATATACAGAGACAGGGGAGTTTTCCTCAAGGTCCTCTACAATCAAAGGTTGATGATGTTCAACACTTACTCCAGAGACTAAATCTGGACTCTAATATACAGCCAGAGCAAGGTCTGAAATTGAGGAGGTCTACCCGTGAGAAGAGGAGACTTGCGAAATACGATGACTATGAGTTATTGCTCTTTGATTATGCAAAGCCGACAACATATAAACAAGCCTGCAAGCATTAAAATGCACACAATTGGATGGCAGCCATGAACGAAGAAATGGAGTCATTGAGAGTCAATAACACTTCAGATTTGGTGCATCTTCCGCCAAATCGAAAGCCTCTCAAGAACAAATGGGTTTATCATTTGAAAGACGAAGACGGAGGGAGTAAAAGATACAGGGCTAGATTAGTGGTCAAGGAGTTTGATCAGCAAAAAGGTATTGATTTTACTGAATTTTTTTCTCTAGTTGTCAAAATGGACACAATCCGTGTTGTGTTGGGTTTGGTTGCTGTTTGGGATTTAGAACTTGAGAAACTCGATGTGAAAACAACATTTCTACATGTAGACATTGATGAGGATTTATACATGGAGCAGCCTGAAGGCTTTGCTCAACCAGGTAAGGAGCATTTATTTTGCAAGTTGAAGTGGAGTTTGTATGGGCTGAAGCAAGCTCCAAGACAATGGTATTTAAAATTTGACCGCTTCATGACTGATAACAACTTTATCTGGTGCGAATCAGATCCTTGTGTTTACCACAAGAAGCTCAATACTGGTGAATTTGTCATCCTTTTGCTCTATGTTGACGATATGTTAGTTGCTGGTACTAGGGTTAAGATTATTGCTCAGCTGAAGCAACAGTTGGCTCTTCGTTTTGCCATGAAAGACCTAGGACCAGCCAAAAGAATACTTGGGATGTACATATTTAGAAACAGAAGTAAAAAAGAACTCAGGTTGTCCCAAGCAAACTACATTACCAAAGTGTTAGACAGATTTAATATGTTTTAGGCCAAACCGGTATCTACTCCTTTGGCTAATCATTTCTGCCTATCTTTAGCTATGTCTCTGAAAAATTAGGAAGAAGAACAAATGAGGTCTATTCCATATACATATGCAGTTGGCAGTATAATGTATGCAATGGTATGCACTCGTCCGGACATTGTACAAGCAGTTGTAGTTGTGAGCAGATTCATGAGTCATCCGGGCAAATTACACTAGAAGGCAGTTCAGTGGATTCTACGGTACTTGAAAGGTACTTCACATTTTTGTTTATGTTTTGAAGGTACTGACATTCAGCTCCGTGGTTATGTTGATTCAGATATGGCCAAAGATTTAGGCAAACGCCGGTCTACCACTGGTTATGCCTTTACTTTTGCCGGGGCAGCCATTAGCTGGGTTTCTTGGTTGCAAAAAGTTGTAGCTCTGTCATCCACAGAGGCTGAATACATTGCGCTCATGGAAGGAGCCAAAGAAATGATATGGCTTGAGTGTTTGTTGACCAAACTGGGCTGTCCGAAATCAGTATTTCCATTATATTGTGATAGCAATAGTGCTATTCACTTGGCTAGAAATTCAGCTTTCCACAGGACCAAACCAAGCATATTGACCTTAGATACCACTTTATCCGCCATGTTATTGATGAAGGCAAGTTGCAGGTCACAAAGATTGACACAAAGGTCAATCCGGCGGATGTATTAACCAAGGTTGTTCCTCGAGAGAAGTTTGAGTTATGTAGATCTTCTCTCAGTCTTGTTCCTCTGTGACACTAAATTTCATGAAGGGGATCTCTCTTAGAGCAGCTTCATTGCTGGTCCCATTGGTCTTCAAGTGGGAGATTGTTGGGCACATGGACTGTTGAAGCCCAAATTGTAATGGCCACTTCTTGTCTTTGCTTATTCCTTGAAACCATTCTACTGCATACTGCCATTATTGGCTTGTAACCACTGCCAGTTCTGGGTCATTGATTCCATATGTAAGGTGTTTGGTAGGAGGTTGGAGATAGGAGTCTTTTAGGATGCAAGGTATTTTTGCTGCTATTCTATAGTGATATTCATATGTATGAAAACAGAGAGAGAGATGTATTATTATCAAGATAAATGAATGCCCTTCGTTGTGGATGTAGCCATGAAATGGTGAACCACATTAAACTCCTTGGTCTTCTGTATGTGTGTTGTTTTAATCTTTCTTTATGAGTATTCATTTGATTTGTTGTTGCTCTGCTTTGGTTCTGTTGCTTTGATTATTGCATTTACACACAGCAGATGCCAACAATTTGCGGGTTGTAAGACTGGTGTGGTTGTGGTCGGGGCAATTGAAGAAAATCACAATTTGAAAGGTGTAATTATGTGGGAGTTAGTTTTTCACAAGATGGCGAAGGAGGATTATAAGTGGGAAGAGATTGGGAAAATGCCCAATTCTGTGTGTGAGGAATTTAGAAGAAGCTCGAATTCAAATTGGTTTGAATGTGTGGGAGTGGGAGATAAGATCTGTTTCAAAGCCAATGAGAGCATGGAGATTCTTGTGTATGATGTAAGCACAAGCTCTTGGAATTGGCTGCCCATGTTTCCTGCAAATTTGAGATATGTGAGTATGAGATGCCTTCCACTAGAAATTACGCCTAGTTCTAAATTCTCTTAAAGTTTGGCTATAATTGAATAGAATGAGCCCAAGAATATATGGGACTAAGTGCAGGAGGTTCCACATATAGTTGTCCACAGCTTTCTTTAATTGTTTATTTTTTAAAAATAAATAGCTGGTCTGCTCAGTCCACATGCCTGACAGGTAAAGATGGAGATTGAAGATTTGGGGATTGGTTTTTCATTTGCTCCACCATTCAACCCTCAATTGAAAAATAAATAAAATCTAACTACATGTATATTTTTGGTTTCAAGGCTGTTTAGTTATGGTGTCCTTTTTAATTAAAAGTAGTTTTTTAATTTTAAAATAAAGAAATTATTTACCATTTTTGTGTGTAAATGAAGTGATTGGTAGATTGGTAAGCTCTCTTGTTTGAGAGAAGTAAGTCTTATTTTTTATTTTCACCATTTTAACAATCAATAAATTTAAATGGGTTGATGTTTAAGTAGAGCCGATTATGTCAAGCCATACTTATTTTTATTTCCATATTTAATAGTTTTTAAAACAATTTTTTCATGTAAACATTTTTTTAATTGTAAATTGTTTTATTTTAGATTCAATTTTTTTAATCAATGGATCAAGGGTTCTATAAGGACCTCATTTTAATGAATATATGATTTTTTATGAATTTTCAAAGTGGACACATCCTAAAAAATGAAAATTTGTGTGTGCTCCCTTCGTAATTTTTTGAAAACTAATCGAAAATCCATTTTCTTTTCAATGAATTTTGATGAATAGGTAAAAATAACACCAGAAACACTATACATATCATTTCTACAAAAAAAGAAGACATTTGAAAAAGAAATTGAAGATCAAAACCTTGTTTTTATATTTAAAAAAATTACATAGCTAAAAATCTAATTAAAAACTTGAAGTCATCTTGGCATTTTTTAGATTAACATTGAAAAACATGTAAACCTAATGGAGAGCACACTCGAGATTTAGTTGATTTTATATGTTTTGTTGAAAACACATCTTTGGCATCCAAAAGGTAGATCCAACCCTTTGCGTTGGATGTCCAAGGCAAATCCAACCCTTAGGGTTAGAATTTATGAAAGTAGTAAAAAACACACTCGCGTTATAACACAAGCATGTTATAACATGATCGCATTTCATACAACCTAAAAAGGAGAGCAACGACCTACAAAAAGATATATCAAGTGATTTTGTACCCACATGCTATGTTCATTCCCCTATTATGTGCTCTATCTGGCATATAAACACACTTTTCATGCTTTTGAGGATCTACAATCATTAGTTGACAAAATTATGTCACTTTTGTACTTGTATCAACGTAGAAGATTCCAATTGCATGTTTTAAATTAATCTTCATATTGTAAATTATTGTTTTCATGTTTTGAGGATTTGGAATAATTCATTGACAAAACTAACTAATTTTTTGCCTTAGATTGACAAAAAACATTCTAATTGCATGTTTTGTATTTCAATATATAAATTATCAAGTATTGTTTGTGTTTATTTGACCAGTTGTGTTAGATTGATATAGAATTGAACATCATGCCAAGGAAATGACCAAAAACTAGAACACTAGAGGAGTGTGAAGCTAAGAATGTGAAGAAAAGGGAATGAATGAGACAACTTTTAGAAAACAAGAAATTGAACTCTATAAATGAAGATATACCATCTTGGCCAATTGAATTGGATCATGAAGCATCTAATAAAGAGAAGGATTTGGAGAAACAAAGGGAACAAATGCAAACACTTTGTGCAAGTAAGAAATTGAATGTGGGAGTTGAAGGTACGTCATCTTTCCCATCTCAATTTGATATTATAGAAAATGTTCAATCACCAATTGAAAATGCTATGCAATTTCAAATGTAAATGTAGATGTTACACCAATTGATCAATTGTTGAATTAGTAAAATATACCTAATAAATCAAGTTTTCCATTGAGAATGTTACCTTCTAGAATTTTGCATAAAAGACATGCTTTTTATTGAAATTGATGAGAATATTCTAAAACCAATGCCTGATAAGATTCCCGAGCATACATGTAAAAGAAATTTTGATAAAATATCAAAAATCCTTTTGAAAACTTGAGTGAAACTAGAAGATGTCAATCATTTGTTGAAATGATGAAAAATCTTAAGTTTAGACCAATCATGAAGATTCTTCGTATAAGAACATCAAATACCAATAGGAAAAATCTATTGTAAAAATTCTAGTCAATGCATATCAAAGCATTGGTTCCACCTCATGCATCAAAGATTATAATGCTACATGATGTGTCATTACATCAACTATAGTGAGCAATCAAATAAATAAATCTCACTTGTTAATAAAAACAAGTCAAGCACAAAAATAAGTAGAAAAACATTGATGAAAACCATTGGGGGGCCTAAAAGAGTTGAGGACCCAAATAGCAATGATCTATGGGTATTTCAAATATTTCAAACCTAAGGGGAAAATCCAAAAAAAAAAGACAAATTTTGCTATAACTCAACTTTTAGATTTTAGGGACAAATTCCAATAATGCTCCACCACAATAAATTTCCACAATTTAATAATAATAATAATACTATTAACAATTTCAACAATTTTATTTCACCAAAAGTTCATCAAAATACAAAAAGACGCATTAAGAATATGAAAATTCATGAAGTAAAAAGCCGTAGAATACAAAGATTTATTCCTCTAGATCTCTGTAAAGAATGATTAAGAGTTTCCACAAATTAATTTACACAAAACCCATAAGGAAAATTTCAAAACTTGTACAATTCATTCATATCATACGAAATTTGAGGATATTAACAATAATGTGCATTGGAATAAAATTGGCCTTCTTTATACAAAACCTAAACTAACAAAGATGTGAGGAAATGAATATAAACTACTCCTACTCTAACCATGATTTCAAAAAAGGAAAAGAGAGGGAGGAAGAGAAGGTCATAAAAATCCAAATGTGTGATCCCTATCCTTCACGCGCGATTCTTTGAATGGACAAATTTAATTCAAATCATTCCTTGCATGACCCATTGTTGCAATCACCACATAAGAAGGTGCAATATTTGAAGGAAAACTTGTGCGTATGAGATAAAAATCTATGAACTCCAACATAATAATGTGTTTCAAATCACCTCACAAAACATTTCACAATCAACCAAATGTCAGTAGCTCTAACACATATCAAATTCATCAAACATTCAATGAATTGAGAACATGAAAGGACCTGTACATGCTCAAAGTTTGAAAACTCAAACAAAAGGAACATGAACTTCAAATGAAATTAAAAGAAAAATTATATTACTAACAAAATTGAGTTTCCAACCCTTTACATTGTAGAGCATCAACATATTTATATATTTTAGTAGGGAGAAATACGAAAATCCACTCCCTACAAAATATAGAAAAAGATAGAATATCAAAAGACACTTTTGTCTTGTAGTATATTTTGTCCTTTTGCACTATTACATACAAGAAAAAAATTGATGTGCAAATGAACATCAACACTATACACTTTGTCTAATTGCTTTTAGAAACCTCATTTTTCAACTCTTGCAAGTAAGAAGCATAATTATCTAGCGCCATTTTCACCAATCTCAGATCAGGTCCATCTAAATGGGTGAACTTGACATCAATCTTCATGAAAATCTCCTAGAGTCTCTTTTGAGCATTCCAAAATTCTACCATTTTAGGCTCAAAATATACATAAGTACCCTTTATTTTCATCAAATTATTGATGGAGCTCATAGAAAAACTTGGGTCCTTAGGAGACTCCACCAGTTCCTAGAACTGATCTTTTAGAACCTTCAACGACTGAATATTCGAGTCCTTACCATATAAATAGCATCCTAATTTATTCATGAATTCATCTAGGCACTATACACACTTTGAACTAGGGACTACGCTTTCAACTTCCACTTTTGATGTACATGAGGTTCCTAATCACTAAGAATGCCTTCATCCACTAAATAGGGAAAATCCATATCCGCCATCTAAACTATTTGAGGGAATATATTTTTAATTGCCTCCAATTCATTTTTTCCCCTTGCCATCAAATTTTCCATAGCCTCCATCCCTTTAGATAATGTGCTAGTAACCTCAATTATTTCTTTCATTACCTTTAGGCCTAAGTTTACCAACTTTGCATTCCATGCATGAATGACTCTCATTACATTCCCCAATTTTCTAGCAACTAGTATCTCCTTCTTAATACTGAGAACATGTTGGGGAATTGTGTCCATTGAAGATGAACCTATAGGACCAACCAGATATTCAATGTAAGTCATATAAGATATGCAAATTTATCCTTCAATTCTTCCTTGGTATCTTTATCCTTGTCCATATTTTGAATGAGACAATCAATTGAAGATTTTGCAATTTATTTCCTTTCCTCCCTCAACTTTCCCAAAGCAATGATTGATGGGCTGAATTATTGACCTCTTTTTATGTTGTTTTATATGCTTTTAAGAACTTTTCTATATGATCCTCTAGACACTTTACCAACATCACCATCATTACATGTCTTTTTATATACTTTGCAAGACTTTGAACCTCTATTATTAATATGGAATATGGTGATGATGTTATCAATTGAATGATTTAAATATAAGTACGCATGCAATATAGATGGGATCCTATGGTTTAGTCATGAAGGTTATTTGTGTACATATGTTTTGTGAATTAACCCCGGTGCAGCAAGAATATGTCATCAAGGAAATGAGCATTTGTAGCAAAGCTGAAGACATGAGAATTAAAGGAAGTGAAGTTGGACGCCAAATGTGTAGGCAACTGAAGGACAAATGTGAAGCATCAGGGATAGAAATAAATACAGAAGAAGAAGAAGACTTGTTTCAAACACAGCTTATGTGTGTTCTTCATGAGATCTATTGCATAAGAATTCTTGTTTGGATAGGACACTACTTCCTCTATTCAGTTAGATTAATAAATTGATCTCAAGCCTATATCCTAGTATGTAGGAATGGATTGATGGTTGAAGCCAGTTAGTAGTTGCATAAAACTCTCCTATTTTTGTATAAATTAGAAGGGATGAGTTAGATGTCAAGTTAGTTACTTTATTTCCAATTACTCAGTTGTTACTCTATTTTCTATATTGGAAGATGCAGACATGTTTTATTAAGGAATGTCATTATTGAATACAATCTGAAAGAGATTTTGTTTTATGATATGTAGTGAATGAACAATGTGTTATGAAGATGCATAGAAATCTGAACTAGATTTGATTCTTAGTTAAGTGAGTTAGACCCCTGAGCCGGCCACTCAAGGTACTAATCCTCACTTCATTTATTTACTTGTTCCTTTATTCATTCATTGTTAAATCTACTTTTCATTTGCACATAGATACATCACGAGTCACTTAGATTTCTTTGGTTGTCGAATTACAAGTAGTATGGTTCATGAACAAGTGCATGCTTTATCAACTTTAAGTAATCTGGAGGTTAGCATTAGTTCTCTTATCATTTTGGATGTTTTGAGTTAATTCTGTAATTTCTTGTTGATAACAGTCATCTACAACTTATGTTGCAGGTACCCATAGCCACTAGATTATGTAGTTGTTTTTACTGTTCTTGAATTTTTGTGAATTCCAATAGAGTAGAATAGTCTGAATAGGTTTGGATAAGATAGTTTAGGAAGAATATGAGCCCTGAAGGCACATATAGTGCAGTGCCATCATAATCTTATGGTCCTTGGTTGATGTTTTAATGTAGGAATGCAATGATAGAGTGGACTATTCAGATAGGTTTACCCCTGAATTATGTTAAGTCTACAATGCATTAGTTTTCCTCTACATTTTTGGCGTCATTACCGAGGATGGTGCTACCTTCATAGGCTCATTTTTACATGCTTTCATAGTTTAAATTTTGATTCCAGTATTAGGATTAATAAATTCACTTTTTCAGGAAACAGCAGAAATTATACTAACATTGTGTAGGACCACTAGAATATAAATCCAAATTCACTGTATGCAGAGGCAGAGAGATAACTAAGGCAGATTCCTCCTTCAAATTTTTAGGATAGTGAAGAAACAACTAACTTTATCAATTATACAGTAGAAAGTGTTGAAGAAGAATTTCCTCTTACATCTTCATCAACACTTTAGATACATCTTCATCAGCTTCTTTCACAACTACAAAAGGCACCTTCAGAACCATGGTAGATGCTGTGGTGGAGGATCCACCAGAGCAAGTGACGTTTGAGTTTCCTATCACTGATCAGGAGAGGGCATAGTGCTAAAAAATATTCCACCATCAGCATTACCAGTCTTCTATGGCCTGGTGACAAAGGACCTAGATACGTTCCTATTTGAGTTTGATATCTTGTGTCAGAGCTATGACTACACCTTAGACGCTCACAAGCTAAAACTCTTTCCTACTACCCTCAAGGATGCAACTTTGAGATGGTTTATGGGAAAAGGTGTCACTCCAGACTGGAGAAATTCTTTCCTACTACCCTCATCTATGAAGGAGAAATTCTTGGAGAAATACCAAGATTATTGCCGAGGACATGATAGAAGGAGAGAGGACATCTTCAGGATGTCACAAAAGGAGGAGGAACCACTTGAAGATTATGTTGAAATATTCTAGTTTGCTCTGAATAAGAACCCCTAAAATAGATTATCTGAAGAATCATTAAGACTACTTTTCTTGAGAGAGGTTAAGGATGATTGCATGGATGCTTTGAATCTCATTGGGCAAGGTGATATTTCCTAGCTACCTTTTGAGTCAATTTGTAAAGTCTGCCAAAATTATTCAAGGACTTTCACTAGATGAAAGGACATCAATTACAAACAAGGCAACCAATGGAGTTTCAAGAGTGGAAATCAATAATTTGTTGTCCAACATGAAGGAGGACATAATCATCCATATGGCTACACAGCTAGACACTCTTCACATCAAGAAGAAACAAGAAGAAGGTGATGCAATGCTTTCTGAGTATTGTCCCAATTGTATGCAAAGGAAGGCTAGTTGTAAATGTAAAAGGGTGGCAAGCATCCAGCAAGAGAATGTAGAAAGGCCAGAATTTCACCCATTTGAAGGAGAGGATGGACAATTATTTTTCATAGCTCAAAGGAGACCTTGGTAATAAAGACAAGGTATGCCCTCTAATCAACAAAATTTTAGTTCACCCTTTCCTACTGCAAACCAAAATTTCTCTGCTTGGAACACTCAACCATGGCCTAGTAATCAAAATCTTTAGCAAAACCCACAATGGCCTACTCCACAACCTGGTTGGAACCAACATCAACCAAACCCATAGCCCCAACAAGTTTTTCAAGGTTCCAACTATAATCCCTAGTGGCCTACACAACAACCTCAATGGCAGCCTCAATGGAACAAGAACCAACAATGGCAGCAAAATGCAAATTACCAGCAACCTATGATTCCATCTCAACCACAGCAGCTAGCCATAATGCCTCCATCAACACCTCAAAATCCACCTCCTAGACCTACCCAAATCCCTTCCCAACCTGCACATAACACTAACAACAAGCCTGTTCAACAGGATTATACTAACGAGGTGATGCAATACCCCACCGATGGGGTAGAAGTGAGTAATGTTCATCTTAGATAAGGGAAGCAACTTGCAGGTACTTCATCTCCCGAAATTATAGAACTTGAAGATGAAGAACCCACAGAGGAAGCCTCAGATAAACCACCTTTGGAACCTAAATCAACTCAGGAACCTCTGACCATTTCACATCCTAAGCCTCCTTTCCCTGAACGCTTGGCTATCCAAAAACAACCAGCATAGTCTGAAAATGACCTCATAGGCTAGTTGCAAGATATAAGCATAAAGATTCCCTTAATCCAACCCATCAAAGATATTCCCATCTACACTAAGACTATCTGAGATCTCTGCATAAAGAAACCAGGAAGAAAGAGAATAGACCCAAAGACAGTTCATGTTTTGGGTAACCTAGCTAACATAATGTTGGGGAACATAACTGTTCCCAAATATACAGATCCAGGTAGTCCAGTGGTGGATGTTAAAATCAATGGGACTCTGATTAAGAATACTCTGATAGATTTAGGTACTGTAATTAATGTAATGACTAAGGAGACAATGCAGACACTCTAATTGAGCAACCTTAGGCCTACTCAGACAGTCTCAAGTGCAATTAGCTGATAGGTCTATAGTCAAACTTGAAGGAGTCAATGAGGATTTGGTCATTGCATTAGATTCTTGGGAATACCTTGTTGATTTCATAGTCCTACAGCCAAAGGTTAATCTTGCTAGTTATCCTCTTATACTAGGCAGACCATGGCTTGCCTCAACAGATGCATTCATAGGTTGCAAGTATGGTAACATGATCATATCCAATGGGACTATGACCAAGACCATACCATGAGCTTGAGCAGACTATTTGGCCTACCCTGGAAGATGAGGATAGTTATTCCTTGCAAACCTTGATGACTATTAAGCACATCCCCTTATTGGATATTCAAGATGAAGATAAGTTGATTGCTCACATTGTAAAAAATGACTATGGAAGGCATCGGCAGCAGCAATACTGTTTATCTTGCTTACAAGATCCCTTAGGAAGCATAATACCTACTAGTTCCTCAGATGAAGTATCTCAAATATTTCATACTTTGTTACCTCATCAATGCTTGCCACTAATACTTAGCCTTGATTTGTCCTCTGTGCAAGAAATGTCTAAGCCATTAGAAATCAAGCCAAGAAAAGTGTTGATTGTTAATAATGCATTGATTGATGAGCAGCAGCAATCCCTGCATGCAGTATTACAAACCCACTCAGCAGCATTTGCATGGGATTACAGTGACATGAGGGGCATAAATCCTTCTTTGTGTATGCATAAAATCTACATTGATGATGGTCACAGACCTATAAGACAACAACAAAGACACATGAATCCTTCTCTCAGAGAGATAGTGAAAGTAGAACTTCAAAATCTTTTAGATGCAGGGTTTATATATCCCATTTCAGATAGTGAATGGATTTCACCATTGGTCATAGTTCCTAAGAAAGGTGGAAAATGGAGAGTTTGTGTTGATTACAAAGAACTAAATGCTACCACCAAGAAAGATCACTTTCCATTTCCCTTCATTGATCAAGTTCTTGACTCTTTAGCAGGTAAGAAATATTTCTCATTTCTTGATGGTTTTAGTGGCTATAACCAAATCAAGATTGCACCAAAGGATCAAGATAAGACAACATTTACATGCCCTTGGGGGACCTATGCATATTTTGTCTTGTCTTTTGGTCTGTGCAATGCTCCAATCACTTTTCAAAGAGCAGTCCTTAGTATTTTCTCTAATTTTGCCCATGACAGTATGGAGATTTATATGGATGATTTCACCACCTATGGTGAAACATATGATGAAGCTTTAAAAAATTTGGAGAAAGTTTTGAAGAGATGCACATAGCACAACCTATCTTTGAGCAATGAAAAGTGTTTTATGATGATGACACAAGGGATAGTTTTGGGACACTTTATCTCCAGTGCAGGGATACAAGTTGACCCAAAGAAGATTGAAATTATCTCTACCTTGCCTATTCCATAGAGATAGAAGGATGTAAGGAGATTCCTGGGACATGCAGGTTATTACAGGAGGTTCATTTGGGACCGCCCAAATCCTGGTTGGAAGAATCTGCTGAGACATTCAACTGGAAAGATGTTGTAGAGGCTTCCCTAATGCCTGATCTGGAGTCTAAAAGGGAAAAAAGACTAGCGCACCATTACCCAAGTCTTGGATAGAGGAATATTCTGTAACTGTTGTCAGATCTCGAAACCTTGATCTTCACTCAGTCTTCCTATATTTTCATATCCTTCATATCTCTCTCCTGTAGCCTGCACATAAGAAGATAAGAAGGGGTTTGGGGGTTATGGTGTTTAGGGACTTGCCTTCGTTAAATCCTGGGATAGCATTCAAGATTCCCAACACCATTGACTGATAAAGAGTGTGTGCCCTCGTGGGGGAAGAGGCTACAAAAAATTATATCACCTATGTGATGATCCCTTAGAATAATGAAGATTCTTCAAGCCCTAAGGTGGATAGATGATAGCTCCATGTTTGCAACAAACATACAATAACAACACACAAATCTACTCTAGAATCACAATGAATGCTCTTGCTTGCTTTACTTCAATGTCACAAGTTGGCTATATCCATCTAGGTTACAAATGAACACAAAAACACACTTATATATGCTTTCCTACTCACAATCATGAAATTAAACCAAAAGAGCTAATAAAGAGAAACCTTTTGAAAGGTCCCAGGCTAACCAATACTTAATTTTGCCTTGACCAATTAGGAGAGACTTGGGCGGTGGCAACGAAGTCTTTGGGCTCCTTTTCGATCCAGAATAAGATAAAATATGGGCCCTTTGTTCCCAATTTACATTGGTGTCGGCAATTTTGCATCAGGATGAACATTTAGCATGAATAATGTAAGAATGGGGACCTAGGAGGTAAAAAGACAAGTGGACACTTTTTACTCCATAACATTTAGCCCCCACTTTAATGTGTGTATGATCTTACGATTAGTACATGCATTAAAGTATGGTCAAAGCACATCAAACACATCAAAGACTAGAGCGAAGACACACCCTAAGTTTGAAAGACCATCTCTAGCCCCCAAGCTTAGGAAAACATAAGAGAACACTTGATAGTTATGCAAAACACAAAGAAGAGAGTAAAGAAGCACGCAATACACAAAGAATACATGAATGCAGTCACACAATACACAAGGTATACATGGAGAGAAGACATGATTAACAATTATACTACCCTAACTTGGTGATGGGGGGAACTCATCGCTACGTGCCACCATCAAAAGCATGAAAAAAACACAACATAGGGGGAGCTCATCGCTACACACCTCCAAAAAACATGCAAGACACATGAAAAACATATGGAATACATGCGAAATACATGAGCGCCGTAGAGTGTATCATCGACACACTATATGTCTTATACAGGGCAAACATGGGTGACAGAGAGGAGCTCATCGCTACGCTCCGCCATCTAAAACATTCCAAACACACCTGACAGTTGAGCTATGCTACCACAACTACCAAAGACATGCTTAAGGGTGAATAACTCAAGATCCAACCCTACCTCCGTAGAGCACTTTTTCAAAGGGATGTGCAACCTACTCAAGCGTATACATCATCCCGCCTTTCGCAGAAGGGCTTTTTCTGAAAGGATGTGCAACCTACTCAAGGGTATATGTCATCCCGCCTTCCAAAGAAGGGCTTTTTCTAAAAGGATGCGTAACCTCCTCAAGGGTACATGTCATTTTGCCTTCCATAGAAGGGATTTCAAAAGTATACAACCCCACTTGCATCGTGGAGGTCCCCTATGGTGAAAAGGAAGTATACACAAACACGCAACAAATTACACAACCCCACCTGCATTGTGGATATGCCTTACGGTTAAAAGGAAGTGTATGCAAGCACAATTTATCACAATGTCTAAGATACCAAAGCATTTACCATAATATATGCCCCCACCTTAAAGTGGTTGCTCCTGCTTGTTGGTAGCAATCACATTTAACATAAGGTTGACAACACATAAGGGAACACTTGAGCTTTCGCAAAGCCCATGCCCCAAAGTGACATGTGCTTACAATCATCAAATTGTTCCCAACAATCATGATAGAAACACATTAATATCATTTGCTAACAACCATTGATCAACATTATGCATGTACAAAATATAATCAAAACAAGATTTTGGTTAGAAAATCTAAGCTAAGATAATAACCTAATCGTTTCATTAAACTGATACAGAAATAAGGTAACATGTTGCTCAAACAAACCAAGGCTATACTTACGAGTTCAGAACTGAGTATAGCCATGAGGCTATACTTTAGGTATATCAGAACCGAGTGTAGGTACAAGGTGAGATAAAAACAATTCAAAGTGCATAGAAGCATATTTAGAGTATTGCAAAGGCTTATTACAACAATTTCACAATACGATACATGCTCACATCACAACACAAAGTGATTCTACTAGTCAAATGTCAGTTAACAAATTACCTTTATCTTCATATATGGACTAGGTCCACTTTGATTTTCTTGCTAGGGATGCACGGTCCTTATCGAAAATGTATATTTGTTGTCATCATCCATCAACTAGTAGAGCCACAAGTACAACGGAAGAATGAAATCACAAAAAATGAGAGAGGAGACAAAAGTGACATACGGTCACAATGTGGGAAGATGCCCCCAAGACAACCTCCACAATGTTATGCCCCAAGGCACCACACACAACAATTACAACAAGAGAGGAGAGTAGAAGAAAATAGAAGAAATGTCACAACGAAGGCGGTCTCCTTGTATTCTTGACCTTACAAGAGTATTAAGGGTCATCCAAAGAGACCTAAACAAACATTTAACACTACATAGGGGAACACAACACAGCCTTAAGAGGACACCACCCATGAGAGAAACTCAAAGAGGTGCTACATCAAAGGTGGCTAAGTGAGAAATACTTACCTACTAGCGATTGTCCTTAATCTCATCATCTTCTTCCCAATCTTGATCTTCAATAGGTGGTACATAGGACACTATAGCCCAACTTGAAACTTCTTCCTTTAGCTCTTCTTTTAATTCTATTTCTATCAAAGGAATGTTCTCTTCCTACGGAGACACCTTTTGAGCTAAGGCTTGATGCTTTCTTCTTCTTTCCCTTGTGTTTCTATTTCTTCTAGTCTTGTTAGTTATATTTCCCAAAAGGAGTTTCTTTGTCTACCATCGATGATTCATGATTTTCAATGTTCTTGGTCATTTCAGAAGAGGAAGCTGGTACAAAATTGATTTTATGATTTTGTGATGAATAGCTTCGCTCTTGAAGGTTTTCTCCTGATCCTTGTAAGGATGGTAGAGGAGGAACCTCGACAAAAATTCCTTTTCATTTTAGTCAAGGTGAATCCTTCAACTTGGGCTACTTTTCACTCTCTATTTGTTGGATAGGAGGAATTGTAGCCTCAAAGGACTGAGAGGATCCAAGAGTATTCTTGTCATATGATAGTTCAACTATTTTCTTTGTTTTGTATTTGCAATATGTTAAAAAGAATTGATCTTGTCATGGTTGATTTTCTTCGATAGGTTGTGGCCAAAAATAATCTAGATTGAAATTTCCGTGAGTGGCTAATGGTTTCCATCCATTGTGATGAATTACATCCACTTGACCTTTATGGGGGAACTTTAAGCACTTGTGAATAGTAGAAGGGACTACTTTCATGGATTTTAGCCACTTGGATGTCCTAACTTCAAACAAAAGAGATCCAAACTGGGAATGATAATAAATGATGCTTCTAGGGCTTTTTCAACCACCTTAATTAAAAGTGTTATCTTTCCAATTGTTAGAAGAAAATAACCATTATGTGATTTTATCATTATATCCATTAGATTATAAGTATCTTGTGCTAGATCATTCATGTCAAAAAAATCTTCTGCGATCACATTTGCCATGCAATTAGGATCAATAAGAACTCCTCTCATAGGATTTCCACTTGTTGTTATGTAAAGAGGATCATCAATGTCTCTAATAGTGACCTCATGTGTGTTTAGGATATGATGGATTAGGGATCCTTCCTTTTCTTCTTGGATCACGAAGGAGCCATACCACCCTTGTTACGATTGGGTGTCATATATGTGAGACATTTACACACCAAGACACTTGTTTGAGGAAACTGGATTTTTCAAGCTTTTGCCAAGATAAAAAAAACACTAGTATCACTATAACCTAAGTGATCCCAATGTTAAAGTGCTACACAAAAAGGCAATATAGACCACTTTAAGATATCTTGCAAAATGTGAAAGAGATGTTATCTTCTTATGTTGAAATACACAATGTGTAATTGCAAAAGTATGGATTTTCAAATCTAGGGTACTAGGTACATGGAATGATGCAAGATTATTATACAAAATCAGATTTAATGATTGTTTAATGCAACTAATATGATCATTGCACAAGAGAATTTTCAAAACCCTAATGCAAGGTTTTACCAAAAAACAAGCTTTTAAGGCTTGAATATGCTCTTTTCCCCAAATTATGCAAGATTTTCAAATAAATATTGATAACTAAGCAATAAGTCAATGCAAGATCTAATTTGCATTGAAAATCAGAAAGATGCAAATGCTCGAAGCTATGGTTTCACCAAAATCTTTAGTATGAAAAAGGTGAATGATGACAACTAGGATGCACACTAGATCAAACCCTTTTCCATATAACATTCAAGGACAAGACAGAGCCAAATCACTACCAAATGGAGGACTTAGCTATAGATCTTGTACTTAGGTATGCTATAGAGGAATTAGATTTAATTCAACTTTTCTATCAAACCCTAGGATAACAATGCATGCCCTCTAGTTTAACAATGATTAGCTTATGACAGAGAAAGTACAACAACAATCCAGAAACTAATTGCATAGGGATGATCAGGAAGATGATAGAACCTCTCTCCCAAAAATAGAGATGTCAGAGGACTATTTCAGGACTGCCCAAGTCTTGGTTGGAAGAATTTGCTGAGACAGTCAACTCAAACTTAGATGTTGCAGAGGCTACCCTAATGCCAGATCTGGAGTCTAAAAGGGAAGAAAGACTAGGGCACCACCGCCCAGGTCTTGTATAAAGGAATATTATATAACTGTTGTCGGATCCTGAAACACTAATCTTCAGTCAGTCTTCATGTATCTTCATATTCTTCAGATCTCACTCGTGTAACCTACACACAAGAAGATAAGAAGGGGTTTGGGGGTTATGGTGTTTAGGGACTTGCCTCAGTCAAATCCTGGGATAGCATTCAAGCTTCCCAACACCATTTATTCAAGATAGAGAGTGTGTGCCCTCATGGGGATAGAGGTTGGGGGTAGAGGCTAAAACAATGATAATAATGATGAATCAAATGATGATAAACAACAATGATATCACCTATGTGATGATCCCTTCTAGAATAATGAAGATCCTGTTGATAACTGAGAGGGGGGGTGAATCAGTTATCCTAATTATTTCTTCTTTCTGAACTTTCTTATTAATTAATGCAACATTAATTCAAATAAGCAAACATTACCATAAAAAAGGAAAAACACATGACACAGTATTTTTGACGTGGAAACCCTGTTAAGGGAGAAAACCATGGGGTGATTAACCCAAGGATTATTCTCTGTTAGAAGAATAAGGAAATACAAAATGGCACTTGCCAATTAGGGCTCACGGCCCAAGCACATTGCTCACAAAGGAGGCACACTGCCTACAAGGAGACACACTGTCCACAAAAGAATGTTATACAATACTTGAACTGATTGGAAACATCCACATATGCTGGAGTTTAGTTCCGGTTAGGTTCAGTACACTAATCGGCTGCACTTCATCTTTCATCTTCTCTTGTGCTGCTTTCCTTTCACATACCGGACCTTCCTTACTGCCTTTGCTCTGCTCTACTATTTTTCACATACCACATATATCACCACAACACTTCTCACAACTAAATCCATCCTTTATATATATCTGCACAAGTGATTTCATTATCTTTCTAGTTGGCACCTGGAACAGTCAATCTTCTCACAAACTCTGTTCTGTCGGCTGAATCCTTACACATCAAGTAATGCGGATCAAGCATATACTTGTAGAACTCATTAATCATGTCAGCCAAACATGATTCATGCCTTCATAACCTTTAACACCATCAGTAACACATTCAGAAAGTAGTCTGATGTTCTGTCAGTCAGTTCTTCCTCTGTTCACACTGTCACTCAGGGATCCGGTACTCAACTATTCATATCTTTTCCCTTGTCTATCACCGGAGGCTAAATCCTTGGAATCTATTACTCAAGGTAGTCCTCTTGACTTTCCCAAATCTGCACTTCACCGAGATACTTCCTCTGAGAGATCCGGACCTGTCTGTCGGACCTTGCCACAAGCTCTATTCTTGTTTACCGGACCTCAACAATCTTCATTTTGACTTCCGGTAGAGACACACCATGTCCTGCAGATGTGTGGGATGAACTTTGTTGCCATCAATGACAATAATCATTTTTCCATATAGTGTCTCTTGCCAACAATCTCCCCCTTTGGCATTGATGGCAACACTTAGTGAGAAATGACTAAGTGTTTACACTATGCTCCCCCTTGGCTAATGCTCTATCTTTATATACATTTTCTGGAGTTCCCCCTTAGTTGGATTCCTCATTTTTCACTGCTCCTCACTCCCCCTTTGACATCAATGGCAAAGGATAGGGTCCGCACACCAAAATTTTCAAAAAATTTACTATACTTAGCCGCATAAGTATAAACATATGGTATACTTACATATACTTAAGTATGTCTGCAAAAGTTGTCTTCAACTGTACAACTTCTGTCACCCAACTCTGCTTCATCCTGTCCAAAATTGAGATATGCCCACTCAATAGGAATGCAAACGCATCTGCCCTTTTTAGATTTGTCAGATCATTTGTTTGGGCTGTGATTTGAGCTTCACTTATGGCCTCATGCATGGCCTCTAACTTAGGGACAATGATCCTCCTAAGTTCACCCATCCTGCTAATCATGTTCTTCCTTTCCTTCTCAAAATTCTTTACTGCATTTCTGATTGCAATAGTTTGACACTCTTGATTTACTATGGAGGAAGAGAGAGGATCAAAACTTTGAGACAAACTTAGTAGTTTATCATCTTGCTCTGTTATTTTCTTCTCAATCTCCACTGTTACTTTGAACTAGGAGATACAAAATTTGTATATTTCACCACCATCCTTAAGAGCATTTTCTAAGCTCTTTATCCCAATACTCATATTTCTCCTATCATTAGTGATTAATCCTTGTACCTCTAAGAATCTCTTATCCAAAAACTCCTTCCGGACCTTTTCTTCAGCTGATTTTTCTAGAGAATCAAAATGTGTACTAACACTACTGACTAAGGTTTTGAGATTACCAAAAGAGGAGGCTGTGTGATCCTTTCAAAAAGATGGTATGATCTTTTCCAGCACTCCGGATGCAGCTTCTATCAACTCACAATCTTCCATATGAGACTTTAGGAGTTTTTCATTAGCCTTAGCATTTGCAAATGAAGCTATCTTCATTGTCTGTACCAGAGAAAGAGAATCAAAATTGAATGGACCTTGTAGAAGCTCCGGTTCAACAATCTCCATTGTTTCTTTGCTCAGAAATTCTTGGACAGTTTGTGCAGTGTCTCTTGCTAGAGACAGATGTTTCTTCTTTTCTGTAGTCTTGGAGCTGTCCTTTGGAGTTTTCTCTCCTTCTACATTCCCACCACTAGTAGTTGTGGTTTTCTCTGCTGAAGTCTTCTATCCTTCTGCAACCTTTGCACTGTCACCTTCTTTTTCCTTCACCTCTGCTTCTTTCTCCTCTGATTTTTCTTCTCCTTTAGATCTAGAGACTGTAGGGGAAACCAGAGGGGAAATGTTGGTCTATTCGGGGCCCACCTCTTCTGACATTTTCTCAAGAGTTTCTTTTGCAACATTTGTAGGATCAGTACCCAAGTCCTCTATGATAGGAAGATTAAATCTTTTGAAGGTTTTCTGAAGAATCTCTTCATTGTCCTTGGCTACCCTGTCGGTCTCACCAAGCATAAGCTGATTCATCCTTGCTTTGCTTTTGAATTCATCCTTGCAGTCTTTGAATACCATGTTCATTGTCTTGGGATCAATTGAAGGATATAGCTGAATAGCTATCTGTTCCCAGATCTCAAGGTCTTTTGCCATGGCATTGGTCTTTCTCATTTCCAACTCCTTCTCTAGACTCTTAGGAATTAGAGAGATAATTTCAATAAAAGCTTTATTGTAAATGTTCAGATACCTGATTGCAGCTTCCTGTAGGATCTTTTGGTCGGCCTCATTGTAATCATCATAGAATTCGCCCATTGGTTGAAGGTTTCCATCCACAGTGACTGATTTGATTACACTTTCTAGGGACAAGGTGGGCTTTTCAACAAATTCCTCTGCTATTTCTTCCTTGTCTTGGTCTGAGGAGGGCTGACCAGATCCTTTCTTCTTCTGCTTCTTTATTTCCTTTACCCCCTCATCTGATTCGGTTTCTTCTTCATCTCTTTGACTTGCATAAGCCCTTGTGGCTTTTGTCTTTGACCTTTTCACTCCTTTGCCGGATGCTTGGACTTTCAGTTTTGAGCTTTTAGCTGGGACAGGTGCTGGTCTCTTTGAAGATCTGGTCCGGGTGGAAGTTTCTACCGGAGCACTTTTCTTGCTTCCCTTTTCTGCCTCTTTCTTCTCCTCATCAGCTTTTTGTCTCTTTTCCCGGTTGGCATCAAGTGCCTCCTTTGAGATCCCAAAGCCTTGTGCAATATGTTCTACTTCTTTTCTCACCTTCCTTTTCATCTCTGGTTCTTTGAGTTCCACATGGATCTTTACACTCAGCTCCTCAAAGGTTCCAAACCTTTCTGCCTTTGGATCTTTAGGCTGACTCAGCATGTGTTGAACATGCAGCTCCACAATCTGTTCATCAACTTCATACCCCATGGGCATGATCCAGACTGTCCTTGGTTCTACTGCCTCCATTAGGCACTGATCAGTCTCTACCATAAAGCAGACTGTGTCCTTGTATTTCTCAACAAGAGACTAGGGAATCCTTTCTCTTGATTGCATCATGTTCTGAAAGTTTTTGAAGTATCCCCACATGGCTGTATTTCTTGCTTTAGCATCCCCAAGCCCATGCAAATAGTCTATGATCTGAACTGCTACCGGTTTGTCATTCTGCCATTTGATCCGGGCAACTCATTCATAAAGTAGAAAAATAAACATACTATTTGTGCACCATATTTGAAAGAGTTTTTCTTATCCTTTTTGATCTTTTGTATGTTTTCCATTAACTAGCTCAAGAGAAGTTCACAGAGATCATATTCTGCATTTTTTCTCAGCATCTCATAGGTCGTGTATACTGCAGTTCCAGATATTGAATTCTCCCTACTGGAATGATATATCTTGTATCCTATTATCATAGATGCATACTTGATATCTGGGTCAGTAATATCTTCAATGGTCATTGCCCTCTTATCAAATTTTGATCCGGTGGCCTCAATTACAATGTTGTTTTTGACAGATTTGAGGACAGGTATTCCTCCGGAGGAGTGTAAACCAGTTACTACCCTAATTGCTTCCTTGGTGATTTTGCAAGGTCTGTTCAACCATAGAAAGTTGTCATGTACCCTACTCAATACATACTGGACCCATTCATTTTCTTCAAAGCAGGGGAAATGAATGAACTGATCAAAGTGTTTTTCCCAGATGCTCTTATACTGAGGTTTGATCTCAAAAGAATCATCTATTAACTGCTTGTGGTATAAGTCTCTTAGTTTGAATTCCCCAAACTCTTCAATGTGTGCATGTATATAAACCCTAATATCTTCAGTGTGCAAAATGCCATGTGGAACACTGGAAAATGCACCTAGGGGGTCTACCTCCAAGGATTTGTATGGATGTTTCTTAAATGTAGGGTGAGGTCTATCAGAAATCTTTACAATATTCAAAGTACCCATTATCAAGAGATTTGCAGTGAGATATTTGAAAACGGAAAATACCTTTTGCGCCTAGCGGTTTCACGGAGTAGGTTGAATTGATCTCTGGAAGTAATGACTTCTGCAAGTGATCTTCGATGAACTTGAGGAATTTCGTTGCAGAGCTCCGCTTTTTGTTTCTTCTTAAGTGCAGAATGAATGAGTGATTAATGAAAAACCCTTATATTGCTCCACAAGCCCTAATATCAGATTGCAATAAATGCTCGACCTACATTATTCTGGTTTGCCTAGTTTGCCTTGTTCAAGGAGGAAGAAACTCATCCGGATCATTATGATTCCCTTGTGATCGATGTTAGTGATGAATCATCATATCCACTTGTCCTTCTGATCATCTTATGTATCTGCAAATCAAGCTGTATCAATTTGGATTCATACCGGGCCAATCTTGTGAGAAACCTGTTTTATTGGAAGACTTGCTTAACCGGACCAATTCTAAAGGATTTGAACTTTTTAATTTTCTTGCGGATCTCTCAGATCTTTACCTGACCTTCCTTACATGTTTCTCTAGAAACCCTTTGATCCGCAACTTCTCATGTGCCAATTTCAGGCACCACTTAACTGGCTGGGGGAACAAGGTTTTCTTTGTGTCTTCCCCTAAGCCAGAGCTCACCTTTTAGTTTCTGAAAGGAATATCAGCACCAGAGTCTGGTACGGATCCACCCTCTACATTCTCTGAACTTTTCTTTACCCAAATCTTGTTCATCTCATTCCTAACTTCATCTGCATTCACCTTTTGTTTACCCTTATCTTGATTCTGATTATGATATACCGGACCTCTTTTCTCCTAATTCTTGCTTCTACAGAATTTTGCATTATGACCGGACCTATTACAGATTTGGCAAACAATATTTCTTTGCATATTTGACTAATATCCTCTTGATCTACATTGATTAGCCATATGACCTACTCTATTGCATGCAAAGCATCTACCATTGAATGATTTGTTCATTTGCATATTTCTGCATTCATGAGACTTGTGACCATACCTTTTGTAGTTAAAACACTGTCCGGAGAAGGATGAATTAGTCTGATTCATTCTCTTTCTGCATTGATTAGCTTTGTGACCAAAGTGATTGCAGCTGTGGCAGTATCCATTGAAGGATGGATATCTTTGAGCATTGGGCTGTCTTACCAGAGGTCTTCTAGGCCTGTTCCTTGGATTTTCTGATCCAAAATTCTTCTGACCGGATCCGGAGCTTTCTCCTTTCTCATATCCCAAACCACATTTGTCATCTACCTTCTTTTGACTTCTAAGAAGAACTTCAAGTTGAGCAAAACTTATCTTGAATTTCTCTTTATATACTCATTTGTTGTTTGAAGATCCCTTTTTAGAGAGACAATTTGATCTTCAAGTTTTTCTTCATTATCTTTAGCATCTTCAAGATCAGATTCAAGATGTCTGATAATTCTATCCATCTGGTGGCAATCTTCTGATTTCTCCTTGAGAGATTGTCTTAGATTATCTTCAGTTTTTCTTTCTCTTCAATTTCTTGGGTAAACTTTATAACTCCTGATTCCATTTCATGTCTTACCATAATTATTTCTTTTGATAACTTTTCAGATAACTTGGTTTTCTCAGTCAGTTCTTCATTTGCATTATTTTCTTCACCTTGTCTTGCCAATTGCTGAAGCAGCTTCTTTCTCTTTTTCATAGAGAGACTTAATTTGTCTTTTAGTTCTCTCATGAAATCATTAGTGTGTTTGAGTCTTTCCTTTAATTCATTGACTTCAGAGTTTGACTGTTTAAGATCCTCAAGGGCAGTCTTGAGTTGCTCCCTTAAACCATATGCATCCATTTGGACTCCCAGATCTTCCTCGAGCTGTTAGACTCTGTTAGGAGGAACTTGGCTCTGATACCAATTGTTGATAACTGAGAGGGGGGTGAATCAGTTATCCTAATTATTTCTTCTTTCTGAACTTTCTTTTTAATTAATGCAACATTAATTCAAATAAGCAAACATTACCATAAAAAGGAAAAACACATGACACAATATTTTTGATGTGGAAACCCTGTTAAGGGAGAAAACCACGGGGTGATTAACCCAAGGATTATTCTTTGTTAGAAGAATAAGGAAATACAAAATGGCACTTGCCAATTAGGGCTCACTGCCCAAGCACACTGCTCACAAAGGAGGCACACTGCCTACAAGGAGACACACTGTCTACAAAAGAATGTTATACAATACTTGAACTGATTGGAAGCATCCACATATGCTGGAGTTCAGTTCCGGTTAGGTTCAGTACACTAATCTACTGCACTTCATCTTTCCTCTTCTCTTATGCTGCTTTCCTTTCACATACCGGACCTTCCTTACTCCCTCTGCTCTGCTCTACTATTTTTTACATACCACATATATCACCACAACACTTCTCACAACTAAATCCATCCTTTATATATATCCACACAAGTGATTTCATTATCTTTCTAGTCGGCACCCGGAACAGTCAATCTTCTCACAAACTCTATTCTGTCGGCTGAATCCTTACACATCAAGTAATGCGGATCAAGCATATACTTGTAGAAATCATTAATCATGTCGGCCAAACATGATTCATGCCTTCATAACCTTTAACACCATCAGTAACACATCCGGAAAGTAGTCTGATGTTCTGTCAGTCAGTTCTTCCTTTATTCACACTATCACTCAGGAATCCGGTACTCAACTATTCATATATTTTCCCTTGTCCATCACCGGAGGCTAAATCCTTGGAATCTATTACTCGAGGTAGTCCTCTTGACTTTCCCAAATCCGTACTTCACCAAGATACTTCCTCTGAGAGATCCGGACCTGTCTGTCAGACCTTGCCACAAGCTCTGTTATTGTTTACTGGACCTCAACAATCTTCATTCTGACTTCCGGTAGAGACACACCATGTCCTGCGGATGTGTGGGATGAACTTTGTTGCCATCAATGACAACAATCATTTTTCCATATAGTGTCTCTTGCCAACAAATCCTTCAAGCCCTAAGGTGGGTAGATGACAGCTCCATGCCTGCAACAAACATACAATAACAACACACAAATATTCTCTAGAATCAGAATGAATGCGCTTGCTTGCTTTACTTCAATGTCACAAGTTGGCTATATCCATCTAAGTTACAAATGAACTCAAAAACACACTTGTATATGCTTTCTCGCCCACAAATCATGAAATTAAACCAAAAGAGCTAACAAAGAGAAACCTTTTGAAAGGTCCCAAGTTGACCAATACTTAATTTTTCCCCAACCAATAAGGAGAGACTTGGGAGGTAGCGCCCAAGTCTTTGGGTTCCTTTTAGGTCCAGGATAAGATAAAATATGGGCCCTTTGTTTCCAATTTACATGGGTGTCAAACAATTTTGCATCGGGATGAACATTTAACATGAATAATGTAAGAACGGGGACCTAGGAGCTAAACAAGGAGGTAAAAAGACAAGTGGACACTTTTTACTCCATAACAATTGGTTATCCATCTCATGGGGAAAACTACCATATTTATCACAAGCCATCTCAACCATATTAAGGTCTCTCATAGAATCCAAGTGGTGGTAGGAATTGAATCAATGATCCATCACTAGAAGGAAGATCTTTCAACAACATTGGAATCATAAACATTAATAACTCCAAATTAATGATTATCAATGTTGAAAAGATCCCATAATTCCCTATTAGTGGGGTCACATTTGTGGTCAACTAAATATAGTTGTCATTTAGGAGATAGAAAGGTGATGACCCCTCCACAACCTGCACCATTGTTATTACACAAGAAATGACTTGTTAGCCAAATAAATGGCAATATGTAGAAATAAAAAACTTGTAACCTTTGCTTCTTGCAAATAAAGAATGTCCAACCCTAGAAACTAAAATCGAGTATCTCACACAAATTTTTTTCTAGGGAGGTCCATAAGACCTCAAATTTTTCAGAAGAAAAAAAGCATTCACGAGAGTTGAGAGCCATGTCTTCACAATCCAACTCATCAATAGTTGCATAGCTATTTACAATAAATCCTCTCTAGAAAAATTAAATAAATCTAATTGAATAACTAAGGGGGCTATGTCTTGTTTATGTGGGGAAAATTATGCCTCTTCTAGATGCCTAGATCAACTATGATAATGGTGTTAAGCCACTAGGAGAGGAGAAGAGGGAAACTAAATAGAAGCATCTAGTTGAGAAAGAGAGCGTTGAAGCCGAAAGTGGTATTTTGGTGAACTTAGGACTATCTACCTCCTTGGAGGACTCACCATTATAGGGAGCCACCTCCTTCCCCTTATCTCGAGGGTTTTAAATAACAACATTAGGTTGCTTGGTAGGTTGACCACCATTGCCAATTGAATTCTTAGCTAGAGTACCACCAATACTAGGGTTCTGATTATTTTTATGACTCCCAACTACTGTCCAACCCTATTCCTTTTTAGGAAGATAAGCCTTAGTAGTTGGACGAGGGGTGGGCTTGTTGCAGAGGGTAACTAAGGGACAATCTTTGATCTTATGATCAAAAGATTAGCACCTAAAACAAGTATTTGGCAAATAAGGTAAAGGGCATGCCGAGTTTGATGCATTTGTCCAATTTGAATGTCAACAGTTTCCTTCAAGTCTTTGAAGAGATCAATTTCAACACAAACTTATCATTGTGGGAAAATCGAGAAGAATCTATTTGGCTTAATGGGGACAACTTTGCCAAGCAAGCTAGTTATTTTTGGGAGGAAGTTCCAGCATGACAAAGATAAACGTGGAAACTCCACCCACACAAGGACTCAAAGAGCTCTTTCTTTAGAGAGAATAAATTCTTGAGTCTAGGGTGTGAAAACTAGAGGGGCACATGAACAAACCAAAGAGCATGTCTAAGGATGGTTTTTGCATGGCTAGCTTGAGTAAAGTGAAAAAGGAAAAACCCCTTAGTGAGGTTTTGGATAGCATCAGAGAATACCCCATGTGGAACCTAAGCCTTATTAAACCAATCTCTTAGCATGCTTTTAGGGGGGCCTCTCCCAACAAAATATCATATCAAAGTAAAATTTTATAGGCACTATGAAACTCTAAAATGGGGAGAACCACATTCGAAGGTGATTCAAAATGCATACCTTGTGGAATACCTTAGGGATGAATTTCATGGATCACTTGTTTGGTGGAACCATCCTTATGCACGTTCTCAAACATTCAACACCAATAACAACTATCGAATTGATGAAGTTTGAAGTCATTAAAAAGACAAACAACAATCTTGCACGCATGGCAAGCTAAGAGCCCATACATTAAATGCAAAAAAAACAAACAAAGAAACTTCCTACTAGAAGAGACATAATGACATCAAAAAAATCTAGAATAATGTAACACGACTAAGACTGACGGTTGTTCTTAAATATCATCGACTTCAGCAATCAAAGGTCAATTTTGGCCAATAAAAATAAGACAAATATTTACCACTTTTTGTTATAAATGAGGTATAAAATTACTATTGAATATTTGACCATTGAAGTGGATGATATTTAAATAAAGTGAAAACTAACTTTACATGCAATTCTAAATATAGAGATTTCAACATCGACACTAATATCTTGTCATGGAATTTGGAGAAGACCGGGTCTAGAGAACCAAAGCAAGGGAAGCTTCACACACTATTTTTATCATTCATTTCAGCGAAAGCGGGGTCAATATATTTGGTTGTGAATTTCAACTAATGCTTAAATAAATTTGATAAATTATTTTATTTTTATTTTTTCCTAGGAAAAAGTACCATTTGCCATTTGCGGAAGGAAGAAAAGGGTGACGAGAGAAACTGTAAATTAATCCCCCGGCAGTGGGAAGAAGCAACTGAAACCACTTCAGGAACTGTTTAACTTTAATTAATTTATGGGAGCCATGTAAGCAGCCGGCGATGGCAGGCTGTCTGTATTGACTTAATTTTAAATCTAGCGTTTAATTGAATGACTCACTCAAAGCAAACGTTAAGCTTGGCACTGCTATAAATATTTGGCCATCTCTATTTGGGATAATTGCCTCTAGTTGTGAAAATGGGTAAGCTCAGAATTCGTAAGGAAACAATGTGGGCGGATTTGCCTCAACATTTGGTGGAGAGAATAATGGAATGCCTGCCAGTGGACTGCTTCTTCCGTTTCAGGGCTGTTTGCAAGAGTTGGAATAGTTTGCTCTCATCACAATATTTCAATTCTATAGCGAGAAATAGCCAACCATTTCTCATTCTCTGCCCCTCCAATACCCAACTTCCCTCGCTCATCTATTCCTTCTTCACCCACACTTGGCGAACCATTTCTTTATCTTTCCTACCTCATGATCACCCCATCAATTTCAGAGGATCGGCTTATGCCCAGTACTGAATTTTCTTGAAGTTTGGTTGTATTGAAAAGAATGAGGCCAAGAATATAGTTGTGAACGGCTTTATTTAACTGTCTACTTTTATCAGCTCAGTCCACATGACTGAGGTAAAGATGGAAATTGAAGATCTGGGAATTGGATTTTAATGGTCTGTGGGCCACGTTCAATTGAAGAATAGATAAAATTTTGTTATTATTATTTATTAGTATATTTTTGGTTTGAAGGTGTTTACTTATGTTGACCTTTGCTTAAAGGTGGTTTGTTTATTTTATTTTATTTTAATTTTAAAATAAAGTAATTATTTACCATTTTTGTGTGCCAATGAGGTGATTCGTGGAATAATAAGTTTTCTTCAGAGTAGTAAGTCTTATTTTTTAATTTTATTGTTTTGACAATCAATAGAATTAAATTGACTGATGTTAAAGAAAAGCTAATTATACGAGGTAACACTTATTTTTATTTCTATACTTAATAGTTTGAGGAGCTCCTTAAAGATTTTATGCCAAAGTCTTTGGAACAAATTTTTTTTTTGTAGGCATTTTTTTAAATTATAAAGTATTATTTTAGTTTCACTTTTTTTAATTGATGAGTTGAGGGTTCTATAAGGACCTCACTCAAAGAGAAAACTAGATTAAAAAAGGGTAAGTTTAATCAAATTAGATATCCAAGAAGGAAATACAAAATTAAAGACATCTAGTTGGGATGCAAACATCAAAGATTAGAAATGGTTAGAAGTTGGTAACAAAAACTCACTGAGAAGGGGAAATCTAGTAACCTAATGAGTCAACAAGAATGTGTTTTAAAAAATTTATTTCTTTCTCACCTTGGGCTTAGCAAACTATTATTCAATATGAAACTGTGATCATAGGAGTAGCGGTAAAACTACACCAACTGGTAGCCATAAATGCAAAGGAATCTAGATGTGTGTTGAAGACCACAATTCCACCAGTCAATCCAACTTGTTTTTAAGTAGGCCAAGGTTCAAGATTCCAAACACGTTGGATGTGGGCTAATGAGTCGACAAGAATGTGTTTTAAAAAAATTGTTTCTTTCTCTCCTTGGGCTTAGCAAACTATTATTCAATAAAAAAACCAAGGACCATGTTTGAGGATGGCTTCTACATGGCTAGCATTAGCAAAATGGAAAAGGAAAAACCCCTTAATGAGGTTGTGGACAACATCAAAGTAGACCCCATGTGGAACCCAAGCCTTATTAAACTAATCTCTTAGCATGCTTTCATGGGGGACTCTCCCAACAAAATATTCTATCAAAGTGAGATTTTCTAGCCATTTATAGGTAATATCAAACTCTAAAATGGGGAGAACAACATTAGAATGCATGTACCCAAGGAGAAAACTAGATTAAAAAAGGTAAGCTTAATCAAATTAGATACCCAAGAAAGAAACAAAAAAATAAAGACATCTAGTTGGGATACAAACATCAACACGCTTTCAAACTATGCAACCTACCTCAAATTATTGCAAGCCACGCCCCTATCCACCACCCTTAAAATCGTTGCCCCTTTACCCTTCCCACAAACATTAGCAAGAGGTTTAGGCTCCCAACCTTCTACATGTTGTTTCATGTGCTAACCATTCCAAATTGTCTACTCACTGAAACACCACTCCCAAGCTTCATCCTAGGCTCCAAAAATAGGCACATAAATGGGCTAGAGAATACACCCTCCACCCCCAATATGTTGTCCCTATAAACAACCCTCAAGAAATGCACATAGGTTGCCATAACTTTGTAGAAAGAGAACAATTCATCCTTTTGATAGGAAAGAGTATGAAGATACTTTAAAAGCATAGCCAAATCCTCATGCATCTTTCCAAACAAGCTATCCCTTAAGGTTGGGAGATCCTCTTCAACTAAACGTTCTTCCTAGATCAATGAGGTAGAAGAAGAAGTTACTTCAAGAGCCAATCCCTCACAAACACATTCTAGGTTTGCATCTACAATTTCTCTCCAAATTCTAACTCTATAGATGCACAAGAGTGAGCAACATCAATGTTTGTTAGCCCATCATGCCTAAGAATGGTGTTGATGAAATTCAAAGAGGGTAAGTCCAAAATGGTAAAAGTTTGATTCAATCTTTGGTTTGAGATGACTCCCCCATATTACAAGTCACACCTCAAGTAGTGTCATTGCTTGTGCCAACTTTGTATCATTTTGTATTTAGTACCAAGTGTAATTGTTCTAAAATTAGATGTGCTAAGAAAGGTGAAAGCATAGATTATGATATAATGCATCTAGAAGGTCAATATTTTGAGTAACATGTAAATATGGATTACATAAGATAAGTTTTATAGCTAGCTTGTGAGATTTATGCATAAATTTTAAGTATAGAAGGAAGCTAAGATAGATTAAAAGAAATCTAATTATAGTTTAGTTGACATTGGGAAGAAATTCTATATAAAAACCATGATTGTAATTTTGAGAACAATTAAATAATATAGCGAAGGTCTACTAGTTTTGGTATGTGAATTCTTTATTGTCTTATGTATGTGTGTTTATGAATACTTTGACAAGGTTTGACTAAAAGTGTGTAGGTTTGTGATGTTTTATCAGGATTCAATTGCATAGTTTTTGAGTCAATCTCATTGACCCATATTTTGTGAGTAGTGATTCACAAGAACTTGTCTCTCATTAGCATGAATATTCCACTTAGCAATCATTGCATCTAGGTGATTCTCATAGGAGTGAAGCATCAGGACTTCCTAGGAGGTCACTCATCCTAGTACTACTTTGATTCAAGCATTCATAAACATGGAACTTCCCCTAAGATCAAGGATACTTATCTTGCTACTCCATTTTAAAAACCTTTAGCAATTTTTATGAATTATGAACCATTTATCATAGAGGTCCTTATCCCATTCATTATCAAGTAGATGGAGAACACCATATGATTTGACACATTGTAAAAATTCCACCTACTTGACAATGTGTACTAGGACTCTCGCATGCCTTGTGTGAGTGGTCTTATCGCCCGATATGTTGGTTTGCAAGATTATTACTTGCACTAGCCCTTAAGTCAATGGCATATGTGAATATTCTGGTTAAAATTTTAGTTATGTTGATAGGATCCTCTTATGAATTGTGTATTGTTTATTAGATATGCTTTGGTAGGTCATATATATAGAAATAAACTAGTGATTTGGGAGGAAGATTGATGAGTTTATTCTAAAGGATGTGCATGCCTATAAATCATTTTGATGGTGGTGTGATATGGTGCTTTTTGATCCATTGTAAATTGTATTCTAAGTTATACATTTGTTGAACTTATTTGATTAATTCTCAACATGGGTTAGGCAATGCAAGACTAATTATCATGGTTTAATGGAATGGATGCCCAAAGATTTTGCACATCTACAGTAGTTAGGGACCCATCTAGGTGCACATAATTGATATCCTTTTTTAGGGCACAGTTGAAAGCTACATCTTGGAGTTCATTGTACATCCACTTATACTTCTACCAAAGAAGCATTGCACAAATTTCTCACTCCATACCATAAACAATTCATTAAACAACTTGTAATTTAGGTCAAAGTGCTACTTATTGAAAAGTGCATCAAGACCACTAACATGGGGTAGACTCTTACTACACATAAGGGTATGTGATGAATTAAATAGTAGGTTCAACACAAAATTTTAATAGTGCAGAATTATGGAAGCTAGTAGTTTTGGAGTAGAACAATGGGAGAGATGGAACTAGAGGTATGAAATCACATTCACTATAGGAGAATGGAATTATCCCAAGAAACACACGACACAACAAGGAATAGAACATCGTAGAGAAAGTGTTAATGCAAGACATCATGTGGTTGTGGAAGTCAATGGAGGATGGATTGTGCATGGTAGGATGAAGGAGCAGACATTTATTATCCACACCAAAACAAAATACTCTTTGACCAATAAAAGCTTGTGGAAAACACTCTTTATCAAACAGCTTCAATTCGTCAAAATAAATTACAAAGGAATCTATAGTGAATGTCGAGAAGTCTTAGTAAGACCAATAGATTTCCAAGGTTCGTGGAATGACATTTATTGTTGAACATAGCATAAATTGTAAAATATTTATCCTATTTTTATAGGTCAAAATAAACCTGTAACTGTTGAAGTGAATGATATTTATATATAGCCATGACTAGATGAGATACTTTAAATGTCCTTTAAAGATTAAATCCTGACAAATTCATAATAGTGTTGGTTTCAGTTTTCTAAGATAGAAAAATTTTAGTGTTATTGTCAAAAATCAATAAAATTAAGGTGTGCTTGCTTGCTTAGAAGTCTGTTTCTATTAATTTTCGGTCCTGAAATAAAATTTAGATTATGTGATTGTTTGGTTCTAAAATAAATTTCATATTATGATTCCACACGACACCTTTTGTTAAAATGGGTTGAGCTTTTTTTCTAGTTATAGTTTTTTGTTTGATTTGAAATGTGTGAATTTGTCTCTGTGATTCAGGTAGTTGCTGGGCTTTCTCTACAATTGCTGCAGTTGAAGGTATAAACATGATTGCTACAGGAAATCTTACATCTCTGTCAGAGCAGGAGCTGGTAGACTGTAATAAACCATCCAATCAGTGCTACAATGGATATTGCCTTCAAATTTATCATGAATAATGGTGGCATTGATACAGAAGTGTTGGAAAGTAATTTCTCCCACAATCATGATTAGTTAATTAAATGACAAAAAGACAAAAAGACAAAAGAAGAAAATAGAAAGTTCCTAAAGGAGTCCAGATAAGACAGAGGTTTCCAGAAAGAGGAGAGTTCTAGATAAGAAAGCTTCTAGAGGATAAGATTTCTAGATGAAGAATAGAAGAGCCTAGAAAGGCAAGGCATGAGCAAAGCCCTCTATAAAAGAGGCATGATGTAACAGAGTTGAGTGAAGCGATTAAGCCGGTAATGATCAAGTGATCATTAGAATGCAGCAGCATTCGTTATAAGCATTGTAATGATGTTCTGAGTTAATGAATATTGTGCAGCAGCACACATTTGAGTATGTTTGTGTATCTTGTGTATTTCATGTTTCTGTGTTTGAAATTTTGTCTTAATGTCTTGTGGATTTAATATCCACCACCAACAAGAAGAAGATTATCCTTACAGAGGTGAAGATGGACACTGCAATAAGACGAAGGTATAGTTGTCAGTTCCTAATACTTTTAAATTGAACTGTAATAAAGTGGTCCTATTGAAAAATGAAAATCTATTGCAGAAAATTGCCAAAGTTGTGTCAATTGACAACTACGAGGACATGCACGAAAACTACGAGAAGTACCTGATAAAAGCCCTTGCCCATCATCCTCTTATCGTGTAACCATTTGGAAAGTAAAAGCATGAAATTGTGTAACACTTTAGGACAAGTGTCACATTTCAACCAGAATAACATGGTGCCTTCATGGATAGTAGAGTTCTAGCTAGAATAGTTCAAAGATTTGAAGAGTCTTAAGGAGTGACCATTTTTTGTATTTTTGGCTAAAATTATTTGGTTTAAGCAGGACATTGAAATTATGTTTTTATACATGAAGGAGCTCAACATACAAAAACTAGAGTGGAAGTCCATCCTAATTTGGATAATAGATTAGAGGAGGCCTAACCACACATTGATGTCAAAGAGAAGGTCCAACCTAATTTTGATAATAGATTAGAGGAAACCTAACCACACATTGATGTCAGAGAGGAGGTCCAACCTCATATTCTTGTTGATGCCCAACCTCATAGATAATTCAATATTGGAGAGGGGTCTCAATCATTTCCCTTTTCAAATGGATATGTGAATTTAATTAAATAGGTTAAGGGAAAAATTTGTAAGAAGAATATAGATCATTTAATTGGGCTTGAAGTTTTTTTTATGTTGAATGACCTTAGGGTCAAGTTACTAAGAGGTCATTTAATAGAACTTCCAAGGAAATAATTAACAAGCACTTTAAACATTGTGATATAATTAGTAAGCCAAATTATTAGCAAGTATATACTTACTCATGATGAGATGGAGTCATTACAATTTTTGGGTGTAGATTTCATAACACATCTACAAAAATATGTTCAAAATGTGGAAAAACTTTGAGTTCCATTGATTAAAAAATCCCTCTTTGTTGATAAGAGAATTTTGAGGAGAGTGATGTTGAATTCTATTGTAAGTCTAAAAATATCTATAAATCATCAAATTTCTTCACTTTCAAATGAAATATGCTTAAGTAGAAAGATGATATCAAGATATGTGAAAAGCAATAAGATTTTGGATCATGGTGTTGTAGAAGGCAGTTAGGAATTGATGTGTAGGGATCCTTAGTCTAACAAGATTGAAGACAGTGTTAATAAGTTAATATTAAATTTCTAGCACAAGTATACTCATCCTTCATCAAATAGTATAGATGTTCTCAAACATAGGATTAGGTTGAATGATTATGAACAACATACAAAACATTGGTTAGACATAACACAACATTAGATGTATGTTACATTTTGTGATGTTAATCCTCACATTAAGATTGGGCAAACAATGTTTGAAATACTAAGGCATGTTACATGAAGCCAAACAAAGTCTTTGTAACTTTTTGTTATCATCACCATATTGAATTTGATCTTTATTATCAGGTGCTCCAAAGATCAAACAAGAAAGTGATAGTGTTGAAAATACACTTCCTAAATAGGTAAGTGAGTTCATAGCATCCATCATATGTAATAATCTAATGATGATGCAAATGTTCTACTAAAATACATAAAAGACTCTATCCTTCTATCATCATCCCCCCTTTTGAATGATGTCTTATCCTCAAGACATCTTGGCTCTATCCTATTGAAGTTGAGAAAATTTTTTACCACAAAATTTTAGAAGACTATCCTATTGAAGTTGAGAAATTTTTGTACCACAAAAATTTAGAAGACTTATGTACTACATGCTAGAACATGCTTATATATTCCTTATAGTTGAGTATATATATTCTCCCATTTGATGATCCCTTGTTGTAGCAACATTATTTGACCATTGATGTTAAGTTGGGTCCACTCTCCTTCTACTATCTCCAGTATCTATATTTGTGTTGTGATTTTGTTAGCTTCTTCTAGTAAAGTTGTTAGATAAGTGAGGTAGAGGATAGTAACTTATCTAAGTTGCTTCATTTAGGTCCTAAATCCTTTCCTTTGATCTTGAACTTGTTGGTACGGATTGTGTATGGTCTCAATGAATACTTGTTGGCTCTCATCTTGATATTTTTTAACATAATATGTGGATGTATACTACATTAGTTTGTTCTCAATCTATTCAAGTTGCATTTCAAAGCTTTTGTTGTAGTAGGCCATCCCAAATAAAATTGATATATAAAGAATTTTCACTTGACTATGTTGTTTGCATATTCCTTATTTCTACTTCTAACTTAGTGTGTGCAATAGCACACTTCTTCCACATTTCTTTAATATGTTTCTTCTTGATCTCATCCATCAATTTATTTCTCACTACATCTTCTTGGTTTTATACCCTATATACCATATTCTCTATGAATTGCTTGAGTTGTTGACCCAAAGTGGCTAAGGTATCCATGCTAAGTTGTGGCGATGTTGTCTGTAGTGTGCTCGATACATCTTCCACTATGTAACTATATCCACTTATTGTTTGAACAGTTCCTCCCTTGCTGTTGATTGCATCATGTCTCCTAATAAGAATATCTACAGAGGTGGGATTTGTGCTAGGTTTGTGATTGAAAGCTCTAGGATTGGAGGAGGTAGGAGAGGCTAATCTAATAAACTATATATACATATGTACAATTATTTAAATTAATTAATTAAGTATTGAGATTTGAATATCAAGTTTAGTAATTAAAAAGTAGGAAATATAAATAGAAATAAATGTACTTAGCTCTATAATCATTGAATGCATAAAGACTTGTGAAGGCTTGAATCTGGTATGTTGGCATTAAAAGTAGTGGATGATAGAATAACAATCACTCTGGAATCAAAATATTTCCTTGTGATTGTGTTGGAATGTATCTAACTGTCAGTGACCACAAATTTGTCATGCAAACGTGAGCTTGTCCTGTGTGATCTATAGACATTTGTCTTTCAATTCACCTAATTATTCTTGATATCTTCTACATATTTCCTAAATGTCTAAAAGCCTAACAATATTTAAAAATACCTTAAGAGATTACCATTAACAAAGAGTTTTCCTCTAAATCAATACCGGAAAATCAATGAGCTTTTGCCTAAATCAATTCCCAAAAATCGAGCAAAAAATTGAAATATACCAATTTTCAGTCATGTAATAAATACAACGCAAATATCTCTGCCTTCCTCACTTCCCACAATGATGTCTTGCCATGAAGATGGCATGAAGAGGACTATGTCCACGCAAGAAAACCATGAGAAGCTTCCCACACTTCTGATGCTTAGATCAATGAAATAAATTATATTGTTTTTGTTTTTCAACTGTAACATAAACAATACATATAACGCGTTTAACATAAAACCAATCAGACCCAGTTTGACAGGTGCGGAAGGAAGAAAACGCTGATGAGGAAACTATAATTAAATCATCTTTATTGTTTGGCTTTAACTAGTTTATTCATCTACAAAATATTCCTCACCGGCATGCCTCGCTGTTCGATTTGACTTAAGTTCAAGTCTTGTGTTTAATTGATTGATTTGACTTACTCAGACCAAACGTTAACCTTGGCACTAGTGCTACAAATATTTGACCATCTGTATTTGGGATAATTGCCTCTAGTTGTGAAAATGGGTAAGCTCAGAATTCGTAAGGAAACAATGTGGTGGGATTTGCCTCAACATTTGATAGAGAGAAAAATGGAATGCCTGCCAGTGGACTGCTTCTTCCGTTTCAAGGTTGTTTGCAAGAGCTGGAATACTTTGTTCTCATCACAATATTTCAATTCCATAGCAAGAAATAGCCAGCCATTTCTCATTCTTTGCCCCTCCAACACCCAACTGCCCTCGCTAATCTATTCCTTCATCACCCACACTTGGCGAACAATTTCTTTATCTTTCCTACCTCATGATTGCCCCATCAATTTCAGAGGATCAGCTTCTGGCCTGCTCTTGGCAGACATTAATGCCAATTTCTGGTTTGGCTATAATTCTCCAAACCTATATGTTTCCAATCCTCTTAGCCAAACGTGGTCGACGCTGCCAGAAATGGGTTCTGTGAGTAGAATTATGGCCAAGGCACTTTTACCAGTGGGGAAAAAGACGGATGAATATAGTGTCATGGTGGTGGGCATGAGCAGAACTGATACGGTTTTAGTAGAAGCATATAACTCTACTACCAAGTCATGGAAAGTTGCAGGGACAATTCCTGATGTGGTTATAAGAAACGAAACCATGTTCTTCTGCAAGGGCTCTTTGTTCTGTGTGACTGCCAGTGGCGGCATATGTTGGCGTAGCGACTATATCAACGATGAGATCCCTCTCCACCATAAGTGCGTGCTTTTGGTGTGATGGCAAAAATCTACATGGTATCAGAGCGCAGGTCATCGGCGAGTCCCACATGGTACGTGGTTGTATCCGGCTCCATCGTGTGGGGGGGTGTTGGCGTAGTGACTATATCAACGATGAGATCCCTCTCCACCATAAATGCATGCTTTTGGTGTGATGGCAAAAATCTACAGCATAATGGCCTACAATATTGAACAGGGCACCACCACAGTTATGGCCATGCCCACAGCAGATGCCAACAATTTGCGGGTTCGGCTTGTTTGTTGTAAGACTAGCGTGGTTGTGGTTGGGGCAATCGAAGAAAATCACAGATTGAAAGGCGTAATTATATGGGACTTAGTTTTTCACAAGATGGCGAAGGGTGGTGATTATAAGTGGGAAGAGATTGGGAAAATGCCCAATTCTGTGTGTGAGGAATTCAGAAGAAGCTCAAATTCAAATTGGTTTGAATGCATGGGAGTGGGAGACAAGATCTGTTTCAGAGCCAACGAGAGCATGGATATACTTGTGTATGATGTAAGCTCAAGCTCTTGGAATTGGCTGCCCAAGTTTCCTGCAGATTTCAGATATGTGAGTATGAAATGCCTTCCACTGGAAATTGTGCCCAGTTCTAAGTTCTCTTAAAGTCTGGTTGTAATTGAATAGAATGAGCCAGTATATGGGACTAAGTGCAGGAGGTTCCACATATAGTTGGGCACGGCTTTCTTTAATTGTTTATTTTTTAAAAATAAATAGCTGGTTTGCTCAGTCCACATGACTGAGGTAAAGATGGAAACTGAAGATGTGGGGATTGGATTCTAATGGTTTGTGCGCCATTAAACGCTCAATTGAAAATACATAAAATCTTATTATTATTACTAAGTATATTTTTGGTTTGAAGGCTGAGTAGATATGTTGACCTTTGCAAAAGGTAGTTTGTTTTTTTTTATTTTTTTATTTTCAAAATAGAGCAATTTTTTATCATTTTTGTGTGTCAATGAGGTGATTGGTGGAATGATAAGTTTTCTTTTCTTGAGAGTACCCAGTAAGTCTTCTTTTTTAATTCTATTGTTTTAACAATCAATAAATTTAAATTGACTGATGTTAAAAAAAAGCTAATCATATGAGGCTACACTTATTTTTATTTCTAAGTTTAATAGTTTCAAGAGCTCCTTAAAGGTTTTATGCCAAATCTTTAGAACAATTTTTTTTAGTTTCATTTTTTTAATTGATGAATCCGGTTCTGTAAGGACTTCACTTAAGGAGAAAACTAAATTTAAAAAAAAAAGTAAGCTTAATCAAATTAGATACCCAAGAAGGAAACAAAAAAATAAAGACACTTTCAAACTACTCTATAAGTTGGGATGCAAACATCAACACACTTTCAAACTATGCAACCTACCTTAAATTGTTGCAAGCCAAATACTTATCCACCACCCTTCAAATCGCTATCCCTTTACCCTTCCCACAAATATTAGAAAGAGGTTTAGGCTCCCAACCTTCTACATGTTATTTCATGTGCTAACCATTCCAAATTGTCTACTCACTGAAACACCACTCCCAATCTTCATCCTAGGCTCCAAAAATAGTTACATAAATGGGATAGCAAATACACCCACCACCCCCAAGATGTTGTCCCTATGAACAACCCTCAATAAATCCACATAGGTTACCATAAATTTGTAGAAAGAGAACAATTCATCCTTTTGATAGGAAAGAGTATGAAAATCCTTTAAAACCGTAGCCAATTCCTCGTGCATCTTTCCAAGCAAGCTATCCCTTAAAGTTGGGAGATCCTCTTCAACTAAATTTTCTTCCTAGTTCAACGAGGTTAAGGAAGAAGTTACTTCAAGAGTCAATCCCTCACAAACACATTCTATGCGTACATCTACAATTTATCTCCAAACTCTAATGCTATAGATGCCCAAGAGTAAGCAACATCCATGTCTGTTAGCCCATCATGTCTAATAATGGTCTTGATGAACTTCAAAGAGGGTAGGCCTAAAATGGCGAAAGTTTAATTCAATATTTGGTTTGAGATGACTCCCCCATAGGCTACGAGTCACACCTCAAGTAGTGTTTTTGCTAGTGCCACCTTTGTATAATTTTGTATTTAGAACCAAGTGTAATTGTTCTACAATTAGATGTGCCAAGAAAGGTTAAAGCATAATTAGGATAGAATGTATCTAGAAGGTCGATATTTTGAGTAACATGTAAATATCGATTGCATACGATCAGAGTTATAGCTAGCTTAAGAAAATTTTGAGCTTGTGAGCTTTATGCATACATTTTAAGTATAGAAGTAAGCTAAGATAGATTTAAAGCAATCCAATTATAGTTCAATTGAAAATGGGAAGAAGTTCTATATAAAACCCATGATTGTAATTTTGAGAATAATTAAATAATATAGCAAAGTTTTACTAGTTTTGGTATGTGAATGTTTTATTGTCTTATGTATGTGTATTTATGAATACTTTGACAAGGTTTAATTAAAAAGTGCAATGTAGGTTTGTGATGTTTTATTAGGATTCAATTGCATAGTTTTTGAGTCAATCTCATTGACCCATATTTTGTGAGTAGTGATTCAAAAGAACTTGTCTCTCATGAGAATGAATGTTCCACTTAACACTCATTGCATCTAGGTGATTCTCATAGGAGTGAAGCATTAGGAATCCCTAGGAGGTCTCTCATCCTAGTAGTACTTTGACTCAAGCATGCTTAAACATGGATCTTCTCCTAAGATTGAGGTCACTTATCTTGCTACTCCATCTTTAAAACCTTTAGCAAGTGTTATGTCTTATGAACCATCTATTACAAAGATTCTTAATCCATTCATTATCAAGTAGATGGAAGACATGACCAGAGTGTTGTTGGAAGCTTAATATATGTTATGGTATGTACAAAACCAGACATTGCACAAGCAATGAGAGTTATTTCTCATTATATGTCTAATCCTGGAAGAGTGCATTGGGATGCAGTTAAGAGGGTCTTCAAATATTTGTGGGGTACAACAGAGTACTCTATATGTTTTCATGGTACAGTAGATCAGCATTCCCTAAGTATTCATGGTTTTGTGGATTCAGATTGGGCCGGTGATGTCGATAGTAGAAGGTCCACCAGTGCATATGTGTTTACTCTTAATGGTGGTGCAATCAGTTGGATGAGCAAGCGATAGGCTGTGGTCGCTTTGTCCACTACAAAGGCAGAGGATATGGCATCTACTCATGCCTGTAAAGAGGCCATTTGGATGAAGCGTCTGTGTTCTGATATTAGATTGAAATAGGGTACAATTACCATTTATTGTGACAGTCAGAGTGCAATCTACCTTGCGAGGAACCCAACTTTTCATGCCAGGACCAAACACATTGATGTTCAATATCACTTGTGAGAGATATGGTCAAGGATGACAGAGTGAAGCTAGAAAAGGTAGAGAGAATGGCAAATGTTGCAGATGCATTAACTAAGCCCGTGAGTACGACAAAGTTTAGATGGTGTTCCGAGTTTATGGACCTTTCAGCCCTTACCAGTTGAACCATGATGGTATGTTTCCCCTAGCTCTTGCAAGGTATTCGACAAGTGGGGGAATGTTGGGAAATTAGGTGTCTCAACCTTGCATATTTCCCGTAGTACTTATTTTTCATTTAATATTTTCCTACAGCTATTACATATTGTCAGTGCTTTGAAGATTGGTTTATTAGGTGTCAAAAGATGCCCAATTAGTGGTATGTTGTGGAAGGCCTATTTTTAGGCACATTATGATAGATTTCATGATATCTATAAGGGTCAAAATAGGGGAGAATACTTTGGACTTGAGAGCCTAATTTTGGACTAGAATCTTGCTTTCTTAGGCACTACACCTCATGAAAGGTTTCGTACTGTATGGTTTTAAAAACCACGTAATGGTTTCTTGATTGTGAGAGGTCTATAAATTGAAGACTTGAAGAGAAGTTTGTGTTGAGTTTGTAGGTATTGTTATGCTGTTGGAATGCTATTGAAATTCTTCTAGAATTGTTTACTGGTGATGCTCTTGTAATAAACTTGCTCTGTAAGTGTATGTAATCTTGTTGTTAGATTTGTAATACATTGAGCGGGCTTTTGGAGTGGGGTTTTGTACTCGAAAGGGATTTCCCCACGTATATTTGGTGTTATGTGTTTCATTGTTTATTTTCTATTTTTGAATATGTTTCTAGAATTTCTATAACTATTAGATCAATTTTTAAAAGTTTTGCATAATATCTCTCCTCAAGATTGACGTAGGAAGTTGTTTCGGCTACTTTAACTTCCTACCTTCCTCACTTCCCACAATGATGTCTTGGCATGAAGAGGACTATGTCTACGCAAGAAAACCATGAGAAGCTTCCCACACTTGTGATGCTTAGATCAATGAAATAAATTATATTATTTTTGTTTTTCAACTGTAACGTTGAACAATACATGTGACACGTTTAACATAAAATCCACCCGACTATTTACATAAAACCAATCAGACCCAGTTTGACATGTGGGGAAGGAAGAAAACGCTGACGAGGAAACTATAATTAAATCATCTTTATTGTTTGGCTTTAATTAATTTGTTTATCTACCAAATATTCCTCTTTGACTTAAGTTCAAGTCTTGTGTTTAATTGATTGCTGAGGTTATTAGCACTTAAAAACATTCCTTCTCCTCGCTTAGTACCTAATTCTAACAGAAACTAAAGGGAGACGGAAGACGAAAAGGGGCCCACACGTTAGAATGTGTTGTTTAAGCCAGCTGGCTGACTTACTCAGAGCAAATGTCAAGCTATAAATATTTGGCCATCTCTATTTGGGATAATTGCCTCTAGTTCTGAAAATGGGTAAGCTCAGAATTCGTAAGGAAACAATGTGGTCGGATTTGCCTCAACATTTGATGGAGGGAATAATGGAATGCCTTCCTGTGGAATGTTTCTTCCGTTTCAGGGTTGTTTGCAAGAGCTGGAATACTTTGTTCTCATCACAATATTTCAATTCCATAGTGAGAAATAGCCAGCCATTTCTCATTCTTTGCCCCTCCAACACCCAACTGCCCTCTCTAATCTATTCCTTCATCACCCACACTTGGCGAACAATTTCTTTATCTTTCCTACCTCATGATTGCCCCATCAATTTCAGAGGATCGGCTTCTCGGCTGCTCTTGGCAGACATTAATGCCAATTTCTGGATTGGCTATAATTCCCCAAAGTTATATGTTTGCAATCCTCTTAGCCAAACGTGCTCGACGCTGCCAGAAATTGCTTCTGTGAGTAGAATTATGGCCAAGGCAATTTTACCAGTGGGGAAAAAGACGGATGAATATAGTGTCATGGTGGTGGGCATTAGCAGCACTGATACTGTTTTAGCGAAGCATATAACTCTACTACCAAGTCATGGAAAATTGCAGAGACAATTCCTCATGATGTGGTTATAAGAAACGATAACATGTTCTTCTGCAAGGGTTCTTTGTTCTGTGTGACTGCCAGTGGCGGCATAATGGCCTACAATATTGAACATGGAACCACCACAGTTATGGCCATGCCCACAGCAGATGCCAACTATTTGCGGGTTCGGCTTGTTTGTTGTAAGACTGGTGTGGTTGTGGTTGGGGCAATCGAAGAAAATCACAGTTTGAAAGGCGTAATTATGTGGGAGTTAGTTTTTCACAAGATGGCGAAGGGTGATTATAAGTGGGAAGAGATTGGGAAAATGCCCAATTCTGTGTGTGAGGAATTTAGAAGAAGCTCGAATTCAAATTGGTTTGAATGCGTGGGAGTGGGAGAGAAGATCTGTTTCAGAGCCAACGAGAGCATGGAGATACTTGTGTATGATGTAAGCACAAGCTCTTGGAATTGGCTGCCCGAGTTTCCTGGAGATTTGAGATATGTGAGTATGAGATGCCTTCCACTGGAAATTGTTTCCAGTTCTAAATTCTCTTAAAATTTGGTTGTAATTGAATAGAATGAGCCCAAGAATATGGGACTAAGTGCAGGAGGTTCCATATATAGTTGTGCACGGCTTTCTTTAATTGTTTACTTTTTAAAAATAAAAATAAATAGCTGGTCTGCTCAGTCCACATGACTGACAGGTAAAGATGGATATTGAAGATCTGGGGATTGGTTTTTCATTTGGTCCGGGGGCTGTGAGCCATTAAACCCTCTATTCAAAAAATAAATAAAATTTAGCTACTTGTATATTTTTGGTTTCAAGGCTGTTTAATTATGGTGTTCTTTTTAAGTAAAAGTAATTTTTTAATTTTAAAATAAAGTAATTTTTTATCATTATTGTGTGTAAATGAAGTGATTGATAGATTGGTAAGCTCTCTTGTTTGAAAGAAGTAAGTAGTGTTTTTTATTTTCACTATTTTGACAATCAATAAATTTAAATGGGTTGATGTTTAGGTAGAGCTAATTAATAAGGATCTTATTTTAGGAGAAAACTAGATTAAAAAGAATAAGTTGAATTTAATTAGATACCCAAGAAGAACACAAAAATTTGCAATTTTTATATTGTAGGTGAACTCAAAGGTGTATCTCGTGGCCTTGTACCAAGTCCAACATTTAGTTTAACCATAGTGTTCATGTTTATGGCTTAACCTATTCAACTATGTGTGTACTTATCATGCACTCTACTTAAATATCATCCACCTCAATGGTCAAACAGTCAATAGTAATTTTACACCTTATTCACAATAAAAAGTGGTAAATATTTGTCCTACTTTTATTGGTCAAAATTGACCTTTGACTATTGAAGTGGATGACATTTAAGAATAGCTCTTATCCTGCTTAGTCTATGTTTTAATTGAATGGTATTAGCATGTAGTAGAATTTTTTTAAGTCAAAAAGTAAATATCTTAGCCTTTTACCCTAGAAAAAAACAAAAAGATATACATTTACATTTTATATGGCATGAACGTGAACCACCCCTAAAATCATTGTAAAGATTGTAAATTGCAAGTATATATTGTTCAATTTTAAGTTAGTTTTTAATTTACAGGAAGCTTCCCCTTCTAATTCAAATAGAGGTTTTACCCCACATCTATTTCATTTTGTGTCACACTCAAAGCGCAAATTCAAAATGCTAACACATAAAAGTTTCTCAAGAACTAGTCGTGAAATAAGCCAAGAGATTCAATTGTTTATTAAACTCTTTGAAAACATAAAGGGAGTGCCCATAACAAGCTATCATTCAAGTAAGATCAATAGAGGGAGGAAATGTTATTTTGATTAACAGTACTTCTATTTTAAAGCCACAAAGATGGTCAGTCTCTTTTTAGCATCTATGTTTTCCAAAAGGATTCAGTATTCTTCAAGTAGTATCCACCATCTTTTGACATCTAATTGAAGTTTATTCCTCCAATGCAATCTACAACTCTTCAAGAATGAATCAAATCAAGACAAAGATTGGCTTACTAAATAAAAAAGAAAAGGAAAAATGATAGTAACATCATTGTTGACATAAACAAACAAAAACAAACAAGAGCTGCATAGCAGTAGCAGTCCCTACTAAAAGCTATCAGCACAAAGCAAGAAATGATATGGGAAATAGTTGGAAAATTGAGATGTTGCAAAGTTGAGAAGCACTATTTGGAGAAATTGCAAATGCTTTTGTGTTTGATTATTCTCAGTTATAGAAGTCACAGTTGGTGTTTGTATTAAAGAAGTCACAATTGGTGTTTGTTTTTAATTGGATGTAGTATACATGTTATGCAACGCTGTGTGTTTGTTTGGACACACACATGCGTGCATTGCAATATATGTTTGGAGAAATAAACATGCATGCATTGCAATATATGTCTCTTAAATTCTAAAAAATATATTTGAAGTCTCCTTAACATATAGCACAATTAAAACATAATTGAATAGTTCAAAAGACTTTGTGATGCAATCAAGGTAGGAGGGTCCAGTGAGGGACTGTCCAACCTTGCAGTCTTAACCAAACAACTAATAACATGATTAATTAGAGATGCAACGAAAGTAAGTAGATAACAACAGAAAGAAAAGATATTCATCAACACATAACACAAGATGTATCCTGGGAAAACCCTAACAGGGAAAAACCCAGCCTCCAAAGCTCATTCTTCTTATATTATACTTTCAAATTGGATTACACATGCCTCAGGGGCTTTACAGATGCTAGGCCGCAGCCCAGGGATTACAAAATATTCATACAACAACGCTCTTTCATGATTTCTTCCTTTGACATCTTAGTTCTCAGCGCTGCAACACATTCAGCTTCATGCTCTGCCTTCTACTACTCTATTCTACTACTCAACCGGATCCAAAAATGAATTATATCTTCCTTCCAATCATCATGCCATCAATCACTGTCTAGAATTAATCATTTACCTCTTATTTATATCATCCGCAAGCTTTCAATTCATCATTAGGTCAGCCTAATTGCAACTGCTAGTTTATGTAACGTGTTCATGGATAGGTCAGACTTAATCAGCTTACAATCCTTCTCGAATGAACCAAATGATGTGCGGACCTATTAGGAAGGTCAGCCATGACCTAAAGAACATTGTAGAATAAGTCATTAGGATCCGCAAGTCACCCACTACTCTAAATCTTTCTTCTTCAGCTGATTAAACCCTACTATACCTTGTCAGCTCTGTTCTTCAAGAAACAGTCAATCTTTAGATAGTGATATCTTTCCAATAAAGATGCACGGACCTCTGAATTCTTGATATGATGTAACTAACTATGTCTAGATGCTAAATCAAAATCCACATCTTCTCATATTCAAAATATGGCACCTCCTAATTCACTGCCTCAATACTCTGTTTTCACTGTCAATTGTCTTGAATTCTTCCGGATGCTCCTGCATCAGACTCTTGGGGTTATTTGGAAAGTGAGTCCCATCATTTAGGTCTATATTAAGTTAGATTCAAGGTTTGGCGATCTATCTTCAGGTACTTGCAATTGCCTCAAGGTCGGTGGTCTGTTCAAGTCCACCCTGCAAAAATTGCCTCAAATTCATCATCTTGTCATGTTCAAGGTTCGACAGTCTACCTGCAAGCCTTGCACCGCCTCAATGATCAACGATCTGAACAAGTCTTCTCCGCAAGTTGCCTCCAGATCAATGTCTGTTTCAATTAAATGCATCCTCCAGAACAATCAAGTCCATTCACTTTCTTAGTTTCTCTGTAACACTGTCTACTCTCTGGTCTTTAACACAATTTCCTCCGCACTCATCAAGATCTTACAATTGTTTCTCTGTATACAATGCATCTGTACTTACTTTGTTTTCTTTACCACAATCACTTCAATCCGGTACACAATCCTTCTCATCCGATCTGAACTCTTTCCTCTGCTATGGTTTACTTTGCATTGCTTTCTTAGATAATTCTACATAAACTTTCTCTTGTACTGCTTTTTCAATTCTATAACACAAATCTCCTTAAGATCAATGCTTCTCCTTCTTCCGATTTCTCTATTATACTCAATGATTCAAGAAGTTCTTCTCCCTCTTCTACATAAACTATCTCTGCATCATTTTCTTCTAGTTCCTTTGTCAAACTTAGTGATTCAATCAGCTCTTCTTCTTCTGTACAAATCATCTCTGTATCAATAGGCTTTTCATTTTTTGAATTACTTATTGCTTTACCCTTATCAATTTCTTTTGTAACCTTTTCCTTGCTCGATTCTTTTCTCCTCTAGACTTGGAAACGGGTTCTTCTTCTAGAAAATCCACTTTCATTCCTCCGGTATCCCTTAGTGTGTGTTGGTTAACAGATTTGCCCTTATTCTGAAAATTACTTATTCTGACTCTATACCCTTCTTTCAAGAACAAATGAGTTAAACAACAAATGGGTGAACCCTTTTTGTATTAGTTCCCCTCTGAATTTAGGTACAGCTCCCTTTATGATTTTCAATGAATTTTAGCTTATTCAGCTAACTGAATGCATTTTTAACCAGAAAACGCCTAAGGCTAACTAACATCCATACATAGCCATGTCATGAATGCGATAAATTCATACAACAGCAGGATAGAATGCATGGATTCTATTTTAGTACATTCGAATACATGAATATATTTATACAAACTTGCTGAACTAGTAAGGAAAATAACACATATGATGGGTTGTTCAAACAAAGAGCAATTACCAGGTAAAAGAAGATTTCTCACAGAAAATCAAATTTCACACATTTAGACGCACAGATCCAAATAAGCAGCAATCGTTCCTCTTCTCATTCATAGATGAAAATTTACTCAAACAATCATCATATAATGTAAAAAAAAATAAACACAGTTTTTCTGCAAATCCCTTCCTCCTTTCTTTCTCTAACTTCTATCTATATCTTTAAAAATTCTGAAAAACATATATATATCAAAGCCTTAACCATGTCCTCGAGCAAATTAAACCCAGAGTTAACATCACTCTGACCCATACGGGATTTAGTTTTAACAACTGATTATAAAAGATCAAAGTTGCCAGAAATAACATAAATTAAGGGACTGAAAAAGAAAGAGCTGATGAGGTTATGACTGGGGCGATGAATCAGCATCCCCTGATTTGCTGTCGAGAGCCTGGGAAGCATGCTGGGTTCTCCACTCCTGAAAGGCAGCCACGAACTCCTGAATTTTAGGAAAGTTTGGTATGCCTATATGCTTCATCCTCAATTTCCAGACCTCCTTTTCCCTTCGCATTTTCCTGAATTTTTCCTTGTGTTCAGGGAGTGCGTCGATGCAGAGGTAGAGCAGGGATTTGACTTTAGAAACTCTGGAGAAATCCTCAATCAGAATATTATCATTTTCTTTAACAAAACAGATTTTATCTCTGAAGGATTGGACTACTGCTTCAACATCTTCTACAGGCTTTCCATCATCCTTCAAGTATTTTACATCGATACATTGTAAATCATGTTGCAATGACTGAGTGAAGTCCGTTATCTCCTTAATTAGCTTTGAGACTTCAAAGCATCCTTGTCGAGATATGGAGTTCCTCCATTCAATATTCTTTTTGTTTACATACAATAAATCCTCATCCACACGAGTCAGTTTCATCTCTGCAAAAAACTTCTCCAGCCCATATTTTCAAACTTCCTCTATTTGGTTCATCACACTGGTCCACTTGCCTTCGTCCTTAGCCCAGACAGCAACCTGTGCTTTAAGATCTTCAATGGTAGTAGCAGTCAGGTCATATATGCCTTTGAGTTCATGAATATACTCAGTTCCTTTTTGCTCAATGCTGTCTAACCAGCTATCAAATGTTTTTGAGACCATTTTGCTCCTATGAACTTGATCTAACATTTTTTGGTTGACGGGTGACTTTGGGTCGAAAGACAAGGGAACTTGTGAGATTGGCTGTGGGTTAGGATTGTTAATGGCTTCAATATATTCTGCCATTGCACGCAGAGCTTGTTTTAACTCTCTTTTGTCCTTTTCATCTTTCATCGTTCGATTGACCATTCTTTTAGTGGAAGCTTCGAGATGGTGTACATCTGCAGCTCTGGAGGCAGTACCGAGATCTATCTTCTCCACAGTGAAGTCATGCACTGTAGGATCTTGAACCTCTCCCTCGGTCACTGGCTTGGCTATTTCTGCACTCCAGTTACCAGTGCTTGGGTCAACATCTATCCTGGACACTGTTTTAAGTCTCTTGGACTTAGGGGTCTTCCCCAGACATTTACTTACCATGTCTTCCAGAGGGAGAACAAAAGGAATCACCTTCTTTTTGTCAGATATAGAGCTTTCCAGCCATTTCAGTGTAGGGTCTGAGACTGTCTTCTTGGGCTTCTCTCCGTCAGAAGGTTCATTTGAAATCATCAACACCTCAGGGACGTCTAGAAAGGTCTCTGACTGTGAACCGGTGTCAGCTGTTTCTGTTCTGTTCGGGCTTGGCTCCTTGTCTCCCATAGGGTCCTCTGCTTCTTCCTCTAAATTTAAGTCGACAATTATTGTCTCAGAAACTAGCTTCTTCCTTTTCCCTTTGGTTCTCAGCCTGGTGACACGAGAAGGCAGAATATCTATGAGGACCCTTCTGGATTTCTTGATGACAGGGCTCTTCTCAGGTGATGGCTCAGAAGCACCTGCACCACAGATAGCAAGAGGTTGATTAGAAGGATCCAAGGGAAGTGGTGATGCAACCACTAAAGATAATTGTTGAACATTTTTATTTTGAGACCCCTGTTGCCTCTTTTCTCTCAACCATTTTTCAGTCCTCCTTATCACTGGGAGGGTCTTAATTTCAATCCTGTCCTCCTCCCTCTTGCTCCAGTCCACCTCTGGAATGGGTAAGTGCTCCACCTTCTCAAATTGTGGATCAACCACTTCTTCATCATCAACAAGAATTCCAGAAATGTCCATGTCTAAATTAAAGGTAATTATTTGCCTTAAAGAAAATCTACACCATAACCTTCTCCTAACTTCAAATTCATCTGGACAATCCATCCAATAATCCTCCAGCTTAGGAAGGTGTGAGTGCCCTGTTCCAAAATCTAAGTTATCTTTAACAAAACTTTTACTGTCGAATTTGGCCCTAGCAGTGAAGAATTGAAAATTGAACCTCTTGAGGTTCACCTCCAGATTTAAAGCATCAGAAGTTGATAGGCATGAATAATGCCCAAGTTCAACAGGAAAAGAAATACCACAACCCCTTTTTGATGGGAATTTTTTATCAACATGTGCCAATTGCCGACATACCTCCATTAGTACAAAACGATCAAATACATATCTGGGCAACTTCATTGGTTCACCATCGAATCCCCCAACTCTAATATAAGTGAACTCAGAGAATTGGATGAAAAAGCTACCGTAGATACTGATTAGCTGCATTGCTTCACTGGTCATTCTCTTACCTGGGTTGCCTGTCAATTCATAGGTCATCTTCCCAGTGAAGACATCATTGATCCTCTTGTAATTTTCATAACAATTTTTTCTTTGCAACTGTGAGTAATATTGATAAATTTTGCTGCTCTCATCTAAAGGCTCATGAGGCAGGTCAAACCAATCTCTTGTGGATGCTAAACAGTAAAATAGATAAGAAGACATAAAGAAATCCCTGTTGCCCAGATGATTATTTAAACTCTGATGCAGACAGTCAGCTATTATCTCAGCCCAATCCAAGTATTGTTCACCCTGAAGGACGACTTGTATAAAAAAATACATCCAGTCTTCCCAGTAATAGGCATGTTGATTGCCTCTCAATCTGTTCAATAACACCACAATATCCCTTACTTCTTGTATTAAATGATCTCTAGTAAGGGGTCTGGGCAGCCTTGAACTGCCTTTTTGAAATTTTAGCAGCCAATTTCTTGCTATCACACTTCTGTACGTTGGTCTCTTTTCTGAGAAATACCCATTGGAGGAAGTAATGTCAAGATTAGAATACGCCTCCTTAGGCGGTATCTTCATCACAGACATGAGGGTTTGTCTGTCAACGTGAAATAACACATCCCCGTTTGCTTTTCTGACACACCTGTGTTGGGGATCATATCTGTTTATACACTCTTGAACCAATTTGGGGCAGAATATAGCTTGAGGAAAGGCTGTGGCTTCAACTAAACCACTGTCCACAATTTTCTTCATGGAGGGGGTTTGGACAGGATTTCTAGTTCTTCCTATGAATTCCTCTAAGTCATATTGAACCAAAGCAATATCTCCAAACTCTGAGTGGGAATAAATAAGACTGGGGCCGTGTTCATCCCCCAAACATGTAGACTTCAAAGACATATTTGGAAGACTATGATATAGCAATTCGAAATTCGAAAATAACAGAAATTCCAGGGGCTCTTCTTTCCAGTATAAGAACTCGGAATAGTACAGGGGAAACAGAACTCACCTTCAGGAAATTTGAATTCACTGCGAAAACTTGAAAAATGAGAGCCTTACACTTCCAGCGCTATTCTTCTCCGCATCGCACAGTATGATTACTTGCTAAAATTGGTTTGTTCTTGGTTAATAATGGCACTTACCAGAATGAATGATTGTTGCTCAGAACAATACGTGCCAAAAATATTTGAAGAGACGTGAACTCTGATTTGTTCATTAATAGCAAGTAATGTTCACGCGCCATCATGAGGTACAATAATTATCCGTAGCCTCTGTTAAATTAGAGCTCTCGCTTTTATGATGAGTTTCCGACAAAATCTCCTCCAACTTTCCCGCTAAATTTGGCTTGGAAAACCGCGGGAGCAAATGGGACCAAATTTATCAAATCCTCGAACCATTGAACCATTGAACCATTGAACCTTTGGGACATGGTTCAACGCGGTGGTTCAATATGAAGGTTCAAAACATGCCAACTGGACCTTATGGATTGGGTCGAAAAACTATCTTACGAAAACAAGGACTTGACTCATGAACCGTTGAACTTGGGAAGACATGGTTCAATATGAAGGTTCAACGACACAAGGGTTATATAGACCAACAGAAAGTTACGCGGCTTCTAGTATAAGGCCCCGAATTATGAAACAGTGAACTCTTTGAACTTTGAACTATTGAACCCCGCGGAAGAGTTCAAGCGGAAGGTTCAACGACACATGATATAAGGCAACTGCGCGACCCAACGGATGAAAAGGCTATGAATATTGAACCTTGAACTTTGAACCTTGAACCTCGCCGAAGAGTTCATGCGAAAGGTTCGAGTTCAACCCGAAAGTTCCAAGACGCTTGAGGCAAACACAAGACAACTTGCTTTATATGACACTTCAGACACATTGAACCATTGAACCTTGGACTTTGAGAATGGTTCGGGTTCAAAGGTTCAAACCTTAAGTAACTTTGTTTACAAAGGCGACGCACGGGTAAAAATTGAAGGACCAAGAGCCGATTTACGGAACAAGGGTATGACCGGAAATATAGCACGATAAACCGGCTTTTGTTCAAGAAATATTACCGATACATAAATAAACAAGGGCGACTCAAAAGGTAACACTGTGATAAGAATTATGACTCCTGTCACTTCTCCCTCTGTAGTTTGAATTACTGTCCTCACAAGGTCTTCTTTCTTTGCATCCTAATTCAACACATGAATACTTCAGTCTATACCTTTCTCTGAACATACAAGTAACATGTTTCCATTCCTGTCCATCAATCCATGCATAGTTCTTCTGTATACAACCTGTCATAGACTTTCTTCTTCTCACTTTATTCCAACACGTCTTTTCAGAATGGTTCCTCAATCCACATAACTTACAAGGGTGTATATCCCAACAAGATTCCTCTTCATGTCCATGCCTATTACAATGTGAACAAAACATACCTTTTCTGCTTTGATTTGATTTAAAGTTTGCCATAACCACCTTAGCTCTGTCATATCCAATCCTTTCACTTCTTGATCTAATCACTGGCTCAATAGGTTCTATAAATCCTTGATGCTGCTTTCCCAATCCTTGTCCTTCATATCCCATTCTTTGCATGAGTTTGAAACCAATACCATCACCCACAACTCCAGGTTCTGCCACACTGTCATCTTTAATTATACTATCTAAAGAAACTTCTACTACATCACACAAGTCATTAGTCTCACAAGAAACATCACACAATACACGCTTAGATCTCAAATTTTCATTCTCTTTTCTACATGCTACAAGTGACTTCTCTAACTGATTAACTTGTTCCCTCAAATCTGATATTTCATTTTTTTACAAACTGTTCTCCTTCTTCAATTCTTCCAAACTGTCTTCTAGATCTCTGTTCCTCTGTTCAACCTTCTAAAATAACTTAAATCCTGAGTCTAGTTCTACAAATTTCTTTTCAACATCCTCAAACAACTTTAACTCTGCTTCTAGGTCTTCATTTCTACTCCTTACATCTTTCAGTTCTTCTTCAAGGATCTCAAACTTGTCCACTTCTAGATCTTTCATCCTCTCCAATAATTCTGCATTACATTTCTTGAATTCACACAATTTTCTTTCCAAAATGTCATTTTCGCACATAAGGGTTTCATTTTCTTTCTTCATCCTTTTTCCTATCTTCCCCATTTGAAATAAATTAAATAAGCAACTGAATTTGAAACTTACTGAATCTTTCCTGCCTTGATCTTCTTCAATGATGACATTTGTTACTTCCAGGGTTTCGCCCAAATCTTTATCAGATTCGCCACCTTCAAACAGATTTGCAACCAGCCCAGCAGATTCAAAACCAGCTCTGATACCACTTGATGCAGTCAAGGTAGGAGGGTCCGGTGAGGGACTGTCCAACCTTGCAGCCTTAACCAAACAACTAATAACATGATTAATCAGAGATGCAACAAAAGTAAGTAGATAACAACAGAAGGAAAAGATATTCATCAGCACATAACACAAGATGTATCCTAGGAAAACCCTTACAAGGAAAACCCCAGCCTCCAAAACTCATTCTTCTTATATTATACTTTCAAATCAGATTACACATGCCTCAATGGCTTTACAGATGCTAGGCCGCAACCTAGGGATTACAAAATATTCATACAACAATGCTCTTTCATGATTTATTCCTTCGACATCTCAGTTCTCAGCTCTGCAACACATTCAGCTTCCTGCTCTGCCTTCTACTGCTCTATTCTGCTACTCAACCGGATCCAAAAATGAATTATATCTTCCTTCCAATCATCATGCCACCAATCACTGTCTAGAATCAATCCTTTACCTCTTATTTATAACATCTGCAAGCTTTCAATTTATCATCAAGTTGGCCTAATTGCAACGGCTAGTTTATGTAACGTGTTCATGGATAGGTCAGAATTAATCGGCTTACAATCCTTCTCGAATGAACAAAATGATGTGTGAACCTACTAGGAAGGTCGGCCATGACCCAAAGAATATTGTAGAATAAGTCATTAGGATGCACAAGTCGGCCACTGCTCTAAATCTTTCTCCTTCAGCTAATTAAACCTTACTGTACCTTGTCGGCTCTATTCTTCAAGAAACAGTCAATCTTTAGATAGCGATATCTTTTCGGTAAAGATGCACGGACCTCTAAATTCTTGATATGATGTAACTGACTATGTCTAGATGCTAAATCCAAATCCACAGCTTCTTATATTCAAAATATGGCATCTCCCAATTCACTGCCTCAATACTCTATTTTCACTGTTAACTGTCTCAACTATCTTGAATTCTTCCAGATGCTCCTGCATCATTTTGAATAACATATTTGAGAAATCAATCTTCAAATCACAACAAACGAAAGTAGAGTACTTATTCATAAATTTGGAGATGTCCTTGTTCTATTTATTATCTACTTTCCATTTTGATATTCATTTTTACTGCATATATTAATATATAACTACATCTATCCCAGATTAATACTCTTGTTTTATGTGAGTTATTTTTATGCCATACACATTCTGGTTGGTTGCTCAAGACCTTGCTTGTGACTATTTCTGTGCCTTTAGGGAGTCATTTATTTTTTGTTATTCTACACAAATTACTTAGAAATTTGATAAAAAATAAGGAGATGAAATGATCCACCTCTTCCATGTAATGTGCAATGGTACTTAGCACTTATTTACTTTCTCACATATTGCATTTGGAATCTCATTCTTGACAAAAGCTGGGATACTGCACAAAGAAATTACTTTCATAATTTGCAGATTAAATACATAAATTCTTCTAGGATTATTGTTTAGTATCCAATTTCTTGTTTCTGAGAGATACTTTAGGATTCATCTGTAACATTTAGACTAATAAACATTCCAAGACATCTCATTTTTAGTCTTGAATTAATTTAGTTAGCAATCCATCTTTGATTATGGGTTACATCAATGTGAATTATATCATGCATCATTTGTATGAATTGTTGTTGCATATTTTCTTCATGTGACTAAAAAGATCTAATGTAGAGTATCATGAACTTTGTACAGATTTAGACATGTATTTATAGTATAGGTAGTAAATGCTTGAAATTTTATGCATGTATGGACAAGACATATGTTATAGTTTTATGCACACAAATATTCACTCCTAACTTGATTAATTGGATAGGTGGAAATAGTCTATAGAGATCATCCTGATCCTTCTGTTGTGGAGAATGCTAAGATGGCACTAAGAGTAAGAATTGTGCATTCCATTCAATTCTTCGTAGTTTATTGGTTTGAGCTTTGCATTTGGGTAATTTGTTCATATAGCATGCTCAAGGTTTCTAATGAGTTGTTTGTATAGCAGGGTTTAGGATTTTGTGCCTAGAACATGACTTTTTCTTCTTGATTTGTCTGTGTTTTGTTGCTTCAAAGGATCAAGACCAATCTCTTATGGAAGCAATTAAAAGACTGGAATCAGATGAAGGTTAGATCCAAATATATATTTACTTTGGAAGGAACTTCATGCTTGGTCATGTAGATCATGTTTTGGTATTATGATTCAATGGAGTTGATTTTTGTGCTGTGCAGAGGACTGTCAGATGCCTCATTCCTCCCATACGCATGCTAACCAAGAAAGAATGTGGAGAAATAGGCAAGTAAATGGAAATGGAGGATATAACAAAGATGACATAAGTGGAGGTCGTAGGGCTGAAGGTCCAAACAGAAACCCCATGGTTGAAGGTGGTGGTATTTCCTTTGATGATCAGCAAGAGCATGAATATGGTGATGAAGATGATTAGGGCAAACATGAAATTGCTTTTTTTTCCCAGATTAGTAGGTTAAGTTTTCATTTAAGCTCATGCCTAATTTGAGACCAGCAGAAATTTGTTTGTTCATGTTGGGCAGTTTTCTTGAAGCTATTTCTAGAGTCTCGGGCATATAGATGCCATTCCTTGTTTTAGCCAGTTGGCTAGTGCAAGCACTGCATTTTTTTATCCGGCTTTCCTAGAAAGCATGGATGTATATCTATGATGTTAATGCTTTGCTTCTTTATGTGTTTTTTTTCTAGAATAACTCAAAATTTTGGTGTTGCTCTCTCAAAGCATGGAATACAGATTAACTTGCCTTTTAGCTACAGCTTTTAGATGGATATTGAGAAATATTCCTACTAATCCAACTAACTTGTAGTAGAGGAATCAGTACTACTATGCCTTTCTATCCAACTGGGTTTTAACATGGAAAAGGTCTTGATCACAAAATTTTTGTCTTCTGATTTATATTCTCTAGTCACATATGGGTGTGTCAATTTATTGGGTTACTTTTGTATTATATCTTATCTCCTGGTGGTATGTTGTCTTTGTTTGCTGGGGGCATCCAGGAAGAAGGGCTATAATGGGCTGCTAATTAGTTAACAATATTATTTCAACCAATTTGTATGCAAGAATTTATAGGAATTATACAATCTATAACTACTGTTGTTTGAAGAGGATGCAAATTTAGATCCATGCATTGTAGTGTTGCCTCCATTCTTCTTGCTCAATAAACTTGCAACTGAACCCCACTAAAGACTGGTATGTTATGTCTCTAGTGTCAAAAATAATTTTATTAATATTATTTAGTCTTGTGGCTATTTATGGATCGATGAAAAGATACTGCTATAGGCAGTAATACAATGTTACATTGTTTTATGAAAATGCTATTTTCACACCTTTGTTTGAATTTGGCTTGGAGATGAATAGAACAACCTGTAGGATTATCTTTGGAGTGTAATACTACATCCGTTGCACTTAGGAAAATAGGTTGTTGTTAAGAAAAGTAAGATTGTCTAGGAAATAGCAAGTTTTGTCTAGAGTTTTCCACAATAGAAAGTTAGGATTTATCTAGAGTTTTCCATAAAACTAATAGAACATTCTAGCTTTTCTAGAATTAAAATATAGAATAATCTAGAAAGATGGAAGCTTCCAGACTTCAAGTTTTTTATAATTATATATGATTGAACAAAGCTATTGTACACGACATGTTGGATGAAATATAATTCAAGTTAGATAAATATTTTTCTAAGTTTATTAACTTTGTTTTGTCCTGTTTTCATTTGCGATTATGTTTTGTTGTTTATTGGGCCTGTTCTTTCATGGTATCAGAGCCAGGTTCAGCTAGATTTTTTTCCAGATTCAGCTGTAGGGCATATAGATTGTTGGAAGTGATATTTGTTTGCAGGGCTGCATTATTGCTGGAGTGATATTTGTTTGAAGATTGATTTTGTTTTGGCTAACACGGGCTCAACAAGTGAAGTGTTGCCAATATTTGATGGAAGTGGTTTTGCAGATTGGAAGATTGTAGACAAGAATGCTCTGAGAGAAAAGGCTCTATGGAGGATAGTGAACAAAGAAATTGGAGAACCTCAAAGTGAAAAAGAAAAGGAGCTATGGAAATGCAAGTTGGAACAAGCTAGAGGTATTATTGGTAAAGCTTTAAGCCCCAATCTCAATAGAAGATTTGTTGATATTGATAATCCAATAGAGTTGTGGGAGAGTTTGGAAAAAGATTATAAAGATGCAGATATTGCTAGCATGTTTAGTATAGAAGAAAAATTGGTGAATTTAGCTCCTTCTGATTTTGAAAAAATGACTGATTATTTCAATGAAGTTACTTTTTTAAATGCCCAGCTAAAGAAAATAGATGCTGAATATGCAAAAAAAGATTTTTAATTGTTTGCAATGGTTGAAAGTAAGCTTTCCCAACCATACAAGGTATTTAAGGAATCAAGGAAAAGGGTTCTTCAACTAAATCCCAATACCCCCCAGCAAACTTTTGATCAATTTTGTAAGTCTGTTTTAGATGAAGAGGTTCAGCTTATCAAAGAAGGACATATTAAGAAGAATCATGCATATGCAGCCAAGAGTAAATTTTCTAGATATGATGGAAAGAAGAATTGGAAAGGAAATTATAAATTTCAAAATAATGATGGTTCTAACCATTTTTCTAGAAATGATGGTATAGAAAAACAAGTTGCAAAAAAATTGATTATTTGCAGGTATTGTGGAGGTGAAAATCACATGGAAAAATTTTGTTTGAAGAAGAGGGACAATGAAAGGCAGCAATACAAGCCCAAGCAAGAAAGGTTCAAAGATGGCAAGAAGGATAGGCATAGCTTCGTAGCCATCTCTCTAAAAAGGCAAGAGAAATCAAATAAGGAGGTAATTGCTAGACCTGAAAGTAGTGTTAAAAGGGGATACTTTGCTTCAAATTCTAATAAAGAATGGATTTTAGATTCAAGGGCATCCTATCACATGATGGGGGATAGATCTTTGTTTATTGATTTTAATGAAAGGAAGAATTCAGATCAAGAAATTACCATTGGCAATAAAATGAGACTTCCAGTTTTAGGAACAGGGACTGTTAATGTAACAAATGGGTCTTTGAAAAATGTTTTGTTGGTTGAAGGATTAGGGGTGAATCTTATTTCAGTATATAAAATTGCCCAAGCTGGATATGAGTTTGTTGTCACTGCTAATCAAGTTATTGTTAGAGATAGAAAAGACACAAGCAATATAATTGCTATTGGCAGAGTTGATCATAAAGAGAGTCTATTTAAATTTGTGGGGTTTGTTGATAATGAATACACACACTCTCATGCTTTTATTGCTCAGACTGATGATATGTCAAAACTTTGGCATGCTAGACTTGGACATTTAAATTATAGAAAATTACAAGACATGGTTAGAATGGATATGGTTAGAGGATTAAAAAAAAATTCAGCTTTTGAAGGTGTGTGTGAAGGATGTGTGTTAGGCAAACATCATCGAGATCCTTTTGATTCAGGGAAAGCATGGAGAGCTAATTATCTATTGCAGCTCATTCATAGTGATCTATGTGAACCAAGGTATCCTTCACTTTCAAGTGCTAGGTATCTTCTCACTTTTATTGATGATTACAACATGAGAGTGTGGGTTTATTTTTTGGAAAGAAAAAATGAAGTATTTGAAGTCTTTCAAAAGTTTAAGGCATTAGTTGAAAATCAAAGTGGAAAAAGAATTAAGTGTTTAAGGATAGATAATGGGGGTGAATATTGCAATTATGCATTTGAGTCATTTTGTGAAAATTGTGGTATTAAGGTGCAAAGAACAGTTCCTTATACTCCTCAACAAAATGGAGTAGCTGAACGAATGAATAGAACTCTTTTAGAAATGGCTCGTTGTATGTTGCATTTTAAAAGTTTGCATAACAAATTTTGGGATTTGGCTGTTTCTTGTGCTGCATATATTGTGAATAGAATTCCCACTAAAGCTCTCACAAATATCACCCCTGAAGAAACATGGAGTGGTAGAAAGCCTCACATTGGGTATTTTAAAGTATTTGGGTGTACTGCTTGGGCACACATTCCTGATGAAAAGAGAGAAAAGTTAGAACCAAAGAGTCATAAGTGTTTGTTTGTGGGTTATAGTGAAGAATCAAAGGCTTACAGGTTATATGATTTGACAACAAAAAAGGTCTTTGTTAGTAGAGATGTAAAGTTTGATGAGTATTCACAACTTACAACTACTTCCTCTCAATCTACAACAATAAATACTTCTCATTTTTCTGATATTTTAGAAAGAAATGGAGCCAATATTGATGAGGATGAGGTGTGCACCACTATAAATAATGATAATACTATTGAAAATTAAACTATTGATGCTTGTAATTAGCCATTTTCTGTAGGTAGTGATGATGAAGAAGATGTCATTTCAGCTAGACAAAAGACAAGGAGTGTTGAAGAAATATATAGACAAGACTCAAAGATCCAAGGAAGGAATGGTAGTGCTCTCATGGCCAAAGTATTACAAGTAAATGACCCAATCTCATATGAGCAAGCTAGAGGAAAGAAGGAATGGGAGCAAGCCATGAAAGAGGAATATGATGCATTGTTAGATAATAAAGCTTGGGAACTTGTGCCCCGGCCCAAAGGTAAGAATGTTATTGGTTGCAAATGGGTTTACAAAACTAAATTTAAATCAGATGGTGCTATAGAAAAATGTAAAGCTAGATTGGTTGCTAAGGGGTTCAATCAAAAAGAGGGTGTTGATTATGAAGAAACATTTGCTCCTGTCATTAAAATGAACACAGTTAGAATTATTCTTTCTTTGGCTGCAAGTCTTGGGTGGCATATCCATCAAATGGATGTTAAAAATGCTTTCTTAAATGGAGATTTATATGAAGAAATCTATATGGATCAACCACCAAGTTTTGTAGATCAGCAACATCCTAATCTTGTTTGCAGATTAAAGAAGTCACTTTATGGTCTTAAACAAGCACCACGAGCATGGAATGAGAAGATTGATAGGTATTTTCAGCTTCGTGGATTTAAGAAATGTAAGTCAGATCCAAATCTTTATGTGAAGAAAGTTCAAGATGAGATTCTTCTTGTTGCACTTTATGTAGATGATTTACTCATTGCTGGACCAAATATTGGGCTCATCAATGATTTAAAATCAGATCTTAAGAGGACATTTCATATGAGTGATTTGGGTGAACTAAACTATTTTATTAGATTACAAGTTTGTAGATTACATGATGGATTGTTCATCTCACAATCAAAATATGCTTTGGACCTTTTAGAAAAGTTTAACATGCTTGAATGCAAGCCAGCATCTACCCCATTTCAATCTAGAGTCAAGCTTACTAAAGAATGTACTTCTAAGAGTGTAGATGCCACTTTATATAGACAGCTTGTTAGTAGCTTGGTTTATCTAACTCATACTCGACTAGATATTTGTTTTGCAGTCAATCTTGTATCCAGATTTATGCAGGCACCTAAAGAAAGTCATTGGTTGGCTGCTAGGAGAATTTTATGATATATCCGTCGAACCATACACTTTGGCATCTTCTATGACTATAAATCTTCAATTTCTTTGGTTGGATTTATTGATTCAGATTGGGGTGGTGATATAGATGATAGGAAATCTACTGGTGGTTATGTTTTCAATCTTGGATCAGGACCTATTACATGGAGCAGTAAGAAACAAACAACTACATCATTATTTTCATGTGAAGCAGAATATAGAGCAGCAAAAGACGCAGGCAAGGAAGTAGTTTGGATTCAAAATCTTCTATTTGAGCTTGGTTTTCTACAAAGTTCAGCCAGCACTATGTATTGTGACAATCAAAGTACCATACAGGTTGCCAATAATCCAGTTTTTCATGCTAAAACAAAGCATATTGAAATTGATGTTCACTACATTCGAGATCTTGTTCAAGCATCTATTGTCAATCTTCAATTTTGTCCAAGTGAAGAACAAGTAGCTGATATCTTCACTAAGAGTATGACTGAAGCCAAATTCTTAAAATTACGAGGAATGCTTGGTCTATTAGAGGTGAACATTAAGGGGGGATAGTAATATAATGTTCCCCTCTCTTTGTATTTCCCCTCTCTTTTATATTTTCTTTGTATTATTCTAGCCAATCTTAAGGGGGGATGTTAAGGAAAGTAAGATTGTCTAGGAAATAGCAAGTTTTGTCTAGAGTTTTTCACAATAGAAAGTTAGGATTTATCTAGAGTTTTCCATAAAACTAATAGAACATTCCATCTTTTCTAGAATTAAAATATAGAATAATCTAGAAAGATGGAAGCTTCCAGGCTTCAAGTTTTTTGTAATTATATATGATTGAACAAAGCTATTGTACATGACATGTTGGATGAAATATAATTCAAGTTAGATAAATGTTTTTCTGAGTTTATTAACTCTGTTTTGCCCTGTTTTCATTTGTTGTTATGTTTTGTTGTTTATTGGGCCTATTCTTTCAACATTGTTTTATGAAAATGCTATTTTCACACCTTTGTTTGAATTTGGCTTGGAGATGAATAGAACAACCTGTAGGATTAGCTTTGGAGTGTATATCTACATCCGTTACACTTAGGAAAATAGGTTGCGAGCCTTGACTGTGCTATCACATTTGGCATGCATGTCTTTCTACCGCTGGCGCTTGTAATGGCTTGATTTATTCAAATCTATTTGTTTTAAATCTATTGCATTAGCTATATTTTCTTTTACATATATGTTGCCAGAGTTTTTCCAACTAAACTATCCAAATTAAACCCTCTTCCAGTATGCACAGTAGATGACTGTACTCTATTCCTAGCCCCGTTATGGCGCTAAGTCTGATACAATATATACTGCCATTTATTGTGTTAGATATTTCTAAGTTTATAATTGCTATATGTAATGACATTGTGAGTCTTCTTTATCTTGTTGTTGTGTTTTTGTTTCTAAGGTAAGGTTTAATGAAGGGCAGCCAAGAAGTGCTATTGTTTTGTCCTATTTTAAACTTTGTATGAGGATGTAACCTTAATAAACTATTTGTCTTTATATCTCTTTGCATTTGCATATGGTTGTCTAATGGCAAACTTTTCTTGTAAAATGCCACTCAATTTCTATGTATGGTTCTAGGAATAATCTAATGCATCGGCACTATGAAAAACATTAATAGGTCTATCATCACAATTTCTTTGCTTGCATAAGAATGGTATGTTAGCTAAGGTTTATCACAAAGTGCCTATCTGGGAACGCTTAGAAAACATGCAGAGACCACTTCTAAAGATGAGCATAGAGAAAGGGAGGACTAAGATTGTAAAGGAAGCACCAAACAAAAATGAGCACAGACAGATAAATTCATAACACCAGGGTAAAGGGAAAAAAACAAAGAAAAACTTAAGAGATTTTAGTTACATAGACAAAATAGCCAACATATATTCAACAATTTTCCACCCAACTCAGAAAATTTATCCAACTGAATTTCATAAATATAATTTACACGAATTATGCCTCTTCAATTTTTTACATGAGGAATTACAATTAACTAATTCTAAATCACATATGATTTACTTATTTTTAAGGTTACCAGAGTACCTTTTTCTATATAAAAGACTTCGCCCTTGCAAAGTTCAAGGCATGTATATTATATGGTATTCATTTTTAACTAGATAAATGTGCCTTTGGTAAATAGGTCTTCTTTTTTCCATGTAAACCTGTTCAATCTCTAGCATTTTTTCATTTGCTGCTTCATTTGCCTACAAAGATAACTAAACATACCAGTAGTTTAAAATAATGCTTGTTAAAATCCAATTACTTGTTTAAGCTTAGATAAGAATGGTTGTTTAAAGATGCACACAAACCTAGCAGATATACTTGGCCCATAACTGAAAGAAATGATATTTGAAAAAATGAACAATAACATTATACAGATCTATATTGGGTGCATCACTCAGCAATTAAACCCAGAAGTCTAATTTTTCTATCAATAAAATTAATAAAATTTTAAAACACTTCATAGAGAATAATCCAAGTGAAATCCAGTATTGTTTTTGAACATTATTTTTTAATACCTATACAGATCTATATTGGGTGCATCAGTCAGCAATTAAACCCAGAAGTCCAATTTTTCTATCAATAATATTAATAATATTCTAAAAAATTTCATAGAGAATAATCCAAGTGAAATCCCACATTATTTTTGAGCATTCTTTGTTAATACCTAGTAAATTTTAATCCAGCACTACACCCTTAAAAAAGTTAATAATTAAATCAATAAAAATTAGCCGTACTAGAATCGAGAATTTGCACCCGTCCATTGTAGGTTACTCCAATAATGGTTCTCTGCAACCAAAAGAATTTTTTATGCAAGATCAATTTTACTATCCCTGGTTTAAAGGGCCAAGAAAAAAAATTTCCATGAGTTATGGAGGGAGGAAAAAGAAAAAAATCTCCCGCCAGATCCAGGGGAATGCTGTGTTTTCAGCCATAGCATACACGTAAGGAGAGAAAAAGTAGGTAAGAAATGTAACACTCCACAGCAAGGCCTCTAGCAAGAGCAGAACTAATGAAGAAACAGAGTCAAAGTTTCCAGTGATAAAAGCTGAGGATTTCTCCCACTCATGTCAAGGGTGGCACCAAACCCATCCCCTGCTAGCCCAAAAAGCCAAACATGGTTTAGAGTTGTTTCCTGCATACAAGAGGCAAATAGTTTTTAAAACTTGAATCTTCAAATCAAAGTAGAAAAATATCAAATTGTTTTCAAATCCAGTGACTTGTTACCAGGTCCTGTAAACATGTATGAGAATTGGAATTGAAGGTAAAGCTCTTCTTGGCCTCGTCCAGCGAAAAGAGCACCAAAGGCCTATGTAAATCTAAGGGTTGCATCTTATGATGAATACCCATCGCTACACAGTTTGGGGGTACCTAGAAAAGGAGAGCGAAACACTTCCAATGATGGCCTTGGCCTTTGTTCAGAAATCCCTCTGCTACGTGCCCTTACCAAAAAAAAAGTTCTGCCAGGTGGATTTTCAGTGCCATGCGCAAATGCTATGTGGAGGTGTTTTAAACAATGAAATGAAACTTTTGAAATAGATTAAATTTTCATCCACACGCCCAAGCCATGCAAAACTTTAGAAACCAAGCTAAATTTTTTCCAGCCCATTTTTTATTAGTTCAAATTAATGCTCTCTCTCCTTGAATAAAATAACCCAGGTATATTCATGGGCCAATCAAATCAACTGCAGGCAAAAGAAAACACTATGTGATATCTGTGTTTAAACCCAACAACAACATAAAGAAGGCTCAAAATTTAGGACATAATATTGGTTTTCCCAGCGCCCCATAACAAAATTTATTTTGCAAACAATAAAATTAAAATAAACGCTGACTTTCGAGATGCCATATTAAATTTGAAGAACTATCGTATTTTTTAGTTTAACTTGCTAGAAGCAATGAAGCCGTTAGAATTGCTCATTTTGTCAAAAGTAAATATTGATCTAATTATTATCTATTCATTTATTTTCAAAGAAATTCCATCTGATATAAGTGTGATTTCATTGCTCTGGTGGACATGTAAGTAAATGGAGGAAACATAAAAAAACTTGTCAGACACACTATTGACTAAGAGGAAACGGTCTCTAAGTCGTGGGCCTCTACTTAAAGAATAGCCTGCGAGTGACAGTTGCATATTACAAACTAAATTTGATAGAATTAGAATTATTTCACCTGGAACCATTTCACAGAGCTAGACAATGCAAATAACTTCACAACCACTAAACCAGAACCTTAAAAATTTGGCATAAAGGGATTAAAGGTAAACCAGAAACTAGCGAACCAGGCATAAGAGAAATAACACTTATTTTACGTAGAACCATTTGACAGAGCCAGTCAATGCAAATAACTTCACAACCACTCCACTGGAATGGTCAGTAATCCAAATGCAAATAAAATGTCATTAGTGTAAATGGCTACTCCTGAAGGCAATCTTGAGGTAGGTTTAAAACATGACACCAAATTTAATCCATTTTTTTTACAAGATTATGCTTTTTGCAAATTAACGGCCCAAATTAATTCACCCATATGGTGCTATTTAAATTTTCATTCAAATGACAATAAAATTCCTTTAAATTGGAGTTAGAGTGTGCATTCAAAGTGGAAGGATGATTTACACTTAAAAACAAGCATTGAGCCCCTTTCATCTGACTAACGCAACAAGCATTTTCTCGCATGAAGACAAGCACATTGAAGGAACATTTTAATGGTAATCACGAAGCAATGGTAGCCCTTCGATTGTCAAGCGAAAGTATTCAAACGAAAAGAAACGTTATAATTTGAATCTTTTACCAAAGTAGAGGAGACTTTAAAAAAATAAAATAAAGTCCAGTACCATTATAACATGTTAAATGTTCACTTCTTGCGTACTTAAACAAAGTCAAAGACCAGAGCCATTATAATGCATAGAAGCTGGTAAACCTCAGCGTCTCAAATACGGTACATCGGTAAACACAGCGCTTCGTATCAAAGAATACAAGAGAGCTGCTGATTTAACTATTCAGGCATAGTGCTATCTGTGAAGGTTATCAGCAGTTGCAGTCTTGGAGCTTCTATTGTGTGCTGTTGTTTCTTCATGTTTGTATCAACTTCTTGGATGTTTTGTTAGTTTGTTTGCAGTCTTTTTGACTGCACCTTCTCTTTCTCTTGTAACTTGCATTTATTCAATACAAACCAAAAAAAAGTGTCTATCGTTTATAGAGTATTCGCTTCTACATATGTGATGTGGCAAGAGTATTATTAGAGAAGGATATATAACACTTACATTTTTATGGATTCGAAAGTCTTTTCTTTAGGGATCATGTAAGGAGCGTAGATTTTAAAACAAGCAAGATAATTTTGAAGATTTAGTTATTCTTATCTATTCACCTAAGAATGCATTCAACTACACAACACTAAGAATTTGAGGCTTTAATCAAATTCCAAAGGTCCAAAAAAACCAAACCTACAACTTAATTATCCATTGTGTAATGTAAAAGTTAATTTGGATGCTTATATTAAAACATGTTAATAGATTTAATAATTAAATTGATCATAAATTTAGATATTGTAATAACTTTTAAAATCTAGAGAATAGTTTGGGCAAGTTATTAAGATAAGTAGTATTTGATTAATGTATTAATATATAATTTAATGTGTGTAATGTAACATTTCTATATGACTCTTCATGAGTAGCCATTCCAATGAGTAGAGTTTGTTCACAATGTCATTGATATTAAGGATGTTAACACATAAAATGTCAATACAAGAACTTTCATCCCAAATGCCCACCCATGCAAGTGTAATAGAGCCAAGAGCAAGGAGCTTAGAAGCTTGGAACATATCTAAACAATACTTTGAGTTCATGGTTCACCAAAGAATGTAAATATCAGCTTTCAAGTTCTACATTACTAAACATCATGCACCGTTAATTTCTTCCTAAGCATGGTAAACTCATGTATCTTGAATAAAAATTTTGGGTTTTCAAGTAAGAAGATTATTGTAGCATTAAGAGAGTTACAATAATCTTAAGTTATTTAGACAAAAAATAAAATACAAAGAAGCTTAGATTATGGTCTAATGTGTCATGGCCTTGTGTTAAGTAAGGAACAATTCTAATTATTATGACTTGGTTTCACATTTCTCCACTAGTTATGTCACCACATCAAGGTTGGGTTGATTTTGACATAATAAAAAATCCTTTGACAACTTTTTTTTTTAAAGTATTCCCAAGTTTGATATTTGACTATCCCACCTTTGGTGCATAATGCTTTATGTATGTGTAATCAAACAAATGATGGGCAAGTATATACAAACTAGTCTTGTGTGTCATGGCCTAGTGTTAGGCAAGTAACAACTTTGATTATTATGACTTGGTTTTGAATTTCCCTACTAGTTATGTGACCACATCAAGGCTGGGTTGATTTTGGCATAATAGAAACTCCTTTGGTAACTTCATTTTTTTGAAAGTATTCCCGAGTTTGATAGTAGACTATCCCACCTATGGAGTACAAATAAGGTTAGCTTATAGTTGTGTGTCATGGCCTAGTGTTAAGCAAGGAACAACTCTAATTATTATGACTTGTTTTGACATTTCCTCACTAGTTATGTGACCACATCAAGGCTTGCTAGGTTAATTTTGACATAATATAAATTCCTTTGGAAACTTCTTTTTTCTGAAAGTATTCCCAAGTTTGTTAGTAGATTATCCCACCTACAATACATAGTGCTTTGTGTATGTGTTACCAAACAAATGATAGGCAAGTATATATAAACTAGTCTAATTAAAACAAAGAAAGAAGAGTTTAAATTACAAAGGCTAATCCCATAAAACCCTAATTATAGAAAGATTTTAATTTTTCCATATAGACATGCCTAAATCCTTGAACCTCAAAAATACATTACATGTTTCTACATGCATACAAAAAATCTTCCAAATACAATCTTGATTCCACATACTTTAAACCTTAAGACCATTAATCAAACCAACCCTAGTACTACAAGTTCACATGTCCTAAACCTCACATTTTTACTAGACATTTTTATAACCACACATCACTAGAACAATTCCAACATAATTGGATTACATCAATCCCTATGGTTTAATTTTGGCATAATAAAACTCACGTAGCAAAGTATAGTTAGAGTTTAAAGTCAAATATTATACTATGATTAGATCTATTCAACTAAATTATTATAGGAATGTAGTGATAAATATTCAATATTTTAGAGGCTAGGCATGCATATTACAACATTACCTATGTGAATGGAAGCAAATATATACTAGGTCAAAATTGTGAAGCTCCAATTGAAAAGCTTGTAAGTCTTGCAATACCTACTAGTTTTCAAGCAATGTATTACTACATATTATTGTACCCATACAATAATTTTGTATTGGGTCAAGTTTATTAATTAGAATCTTCATTTACCTATCCTTGATATGTTTTAGGATGTTATCAACTTTGCGATATCTTGTTGGATCTTTTCCAACCATTGCAAGATCATGAATTTGAGTACTTGGAGAAATGAATATGCCTTAATAAATAATGTAAGGTTTCTAAATTGGATTTTGGCACAAAGGCCCATATAGAATAGCATCATGCCAAAGTCAAAGGAAGATAGAATTTGACTTGGATACACAAATACAAAGGCATGTGAACCAGTGTTGAAAGTACAAAAAAAAGTACAAGAACACATTAGATGATTAGGATGTGCCTCTACAAAGAGTTAGCAAGAGACGTGTGCAATTTAGGCAAGGCATGCCATAGTAAAAAAATGTTTTTTAAAATTATTTGATAATGTTTAGACACGTGCTAGAAGCTTGGTATACGCCATAGTAAAGAGTAAATTTTAAAAAAGTTGTAGTGTATTGGCATGCACCAAGAAGCTTAGGTGTGCCAATACAAAAGATCAATGTTTTCTTTCATGAGCCTATGAGTGTGTCTGAGGAGATTGGTGCATATGAATGAAAGTGAACATGTTTTTGTGATGCATGAAAATGAAGAGTGGTGCATGAAAAGGAGAGGCACACTTTTGTAAAAAAAAAATGAAAATGTTGAAGAAAGTAAATCCAATGTTTTGGCATGCTAATATAAACAAGTCCCTGAGTTACATTTCCATTGTCTAGTGTTCAAGTGAACACCTAACCAACAACACGCACCAATACAAAGCAAGTGTCTTGAAAACATTAACAAAAATCTATAATTGTAAGTGTGTTTAGTCTAGTGTTCAAACATGCCAAGGTAAAGAGATATTGTCAATTTCCTACCCAAAGCATTAGCATGCAACAAGAAAAGACAAATTTTCCACACTGAAGAAATTGAGTGTAGGTGCATCTAGGAAAGGAAGCATGCACTTCTACAAAGAAGGCAGATTTAAAAAATCAAGTCTAGGGTATAGGCATGTGCCAATGCAAAGAAAATATGCTAAAATCATAGTCTAATGTTTAGGTGCACCTATAACTTGAGTTCAACAAAGAAATTAAGTTTTGAAAATGTTTTGATTTCAATGTTCAAGTGTATGCTTGCCAGCAAGGACATGCCTATACAAAGGAGGGATGTATGAGTAGATTTTGTAAAGTTTTTCAAAGAGTTAGCCATGATCAAAGGAAAATCTACATAATCATCAAATTCATCTAGATCCACCTATTTAGAAGTCTATTTTTAGCCTATGATAAACATGGCTCATCATCATTTTTAAAGAGAAGAGAATATTTTGGAATTTTCTATTTTTAGCTAAACCTATTTATAGTTTGTGCTATTTTTATTGGTCTCTATTTTTAATGTGAGGAGCCTATGCTATTTTTAGCCTTCTACTATTTTAAGTATTCACTGTTTATAGCCTAGAGTTAGCTATTTTTAGATCTCTTGAATGCCATAGATGTAGACATTAAGTCATAGTTTGTAATAAATTCAATCTACAACTTAAACTAGAGGCTGCATGGTTTTAGTTTTAGTATTAGAGCATAAGATTTTATAATAAAAATTGCATTTCATGGAATAAGTTATTCTTAGAGTAGAAATAACAATTAACTTAAGATTTATTTATTTTCATACAATTGTTTGTAAATAGTATAAATAAGTGCCTTTTTGCACCTAGCTTCATCAACAGTAATCTTCATGCCCGCATATTGCTAGAATTGCTATTCATTGAGTATTTCAATGTTATTGTGATCTAGAATTTGTTAATCACTCAATAACATGTATTATGCATATCTTGCTTATAAATGTTTATTGAAATGTCTTGTTATGTGTGCTAAGGGTTAAGTTACTTCAGAAAATTTGCAAGTTTTGTAGTGCAAGTGAACTTGAAGGTGTAGCTTGTGGCCTTGTGCCAAGTCCCACATTTAATTTAACCACAATGTTCATGTTTATGTGTTAGCTTATTCAACTTTGTGTGTACTTATCCTACTCAATCGATGTTTTTAATTGAATAGTGTTAACATGTAGTAGAATTTATTTTAAGTTAAAAAGCATAAAATTATTTGCCTATTGTTGAAGCAATGCCTTAGCCTTATACCCTAGACAAAACTAAAAAGACATACATTTACATTTTATATGAGATGAACGTGACCCACCCCTAAAATCATTGTAAAGATTGTAAATTGCAAGAACATATGGTTTATTTTTAATTTAGTTTTTAATTTATAGGGAGCTTCCCCTTCTAATTCAAAGAGCATTTTTACTGCACATCTATTTTAGTTTTTGTCGCACTGGAAGGTGTGAATTAAAATGCTAACACATATAAAAGTTTTAGTTAGGTCAGCCAGTCTAAAAAATGATACACCCTATGAGTAAGAGATTCTCACATCACAACTCTTATTCAACAATTAACTTTAGTGATAGTCATGACCTAACCCTAACCTTGTAATTGCTTAAGTACTAGTTATGAAATGAGCCAAGGGATTCAATTCTATTAAACTATTTGAAAACATAAAGGGAGTGCCCATAACAAGCTATCATTTAGGTAAGATAATAGAGTGAGGAAATGTTATTTTCATTAACATTACTTCTAATTTGAAGCCACAAAGATGGTCAGTCTCTTTTTTAGCATTTGCATTTTCTAAAAGGATTCAATCTTCTTGAGATAGTATCCACCCTGTTTTGACATCTTATTGAAGTTTATTCCTCCAATGCAATCTACAACTCTTTAAGAATGAAGTAAGTCGAGACAAGGATTAGTTTGATAAATGAAAAAGAAAAAGAAAAGGAAAAGCATGTTCAAGATCAACAACACACGATGATGGTGACACCATTGACAAAAAAAAACACACCCAAAACAACATTCTACATTTTGAAGGAAAATTGTCATGAAAGAAATATAACTTGCAAGTCATGAAACTTCCTAAGAGGCAATTGTTGAACACCTTACTTTGATACCGTGTGTTATTTTAAACCAAACACAAGGAGAAAAATGGTAACAAAAAGACCCAAAACTATAATAGGAGAATTATGTGGACTACATCATGAACTCAAAACTAGCCCTATAAATGACTTCTCAAATATAACCATAATTAGGACCACTCAAGCCCTATAAATGTTTGTATTAGGTGATTGAACCACTAAACAAGCCATATAACTCTTTAAGTAACACAATGACTTCTCAAATATAACCATAATTAGGACCACTCAAGCTCTATAAATGCTCGTATTAGGTAATTGAACCACTAAACAAGCCATATAACTCTTTAAACTTAGCACAATGACTTCTCAAATATAACTATAATTAGGACCACTCAAGCGCTATAAATATCTATATTAGGTGATTGAACCACTAAACAAGCCATATAACTCTTTAAGTAACACAATGACTCTCAAATATAACCATAATTAGGACTACTCAAGCCCTATAAATGTCTGTATTAGATAATTGAACCACTAAACAAGCCATGTAACTCTTTAAGTAACACAATGACTTCTCAAATATAGCCATAATGAAGACCACTCAAGCCCTATAAATGTGTCCCTATTAGATGATTGAACCACTAAACAATCCATATAACTCTTTAAGTAACACAATAACTTCTCAAATATAACAATATTTAGGACCAGTCAAGCCCTATAAATGCCCCCATTAGGTAATTGAGCCACCAGATAAACCATATTACGAAGCTTCTCTTGGTGTTTGAACTGCTCCACCAACTATATAAACTTGAGGTCCTAGTTCCTATGTAGTACCTCCAAAGTACATATATATCTCATTGAACATTCATAATTTTGTTTTACATTGAAAACTCAGCAAGCATTTTCTCGCAGGAAGACAACCATATTGAAGGAGCCTCAATCTGCACTTCAATTCATTTTAATGGAAATCACGAAGCAATGGTAGCCCTTCGATTGTCAAACGAAGGTATTAAAACGAGTCCTAAAATTTAATGTTTGAGTGAAGGATAAGCAATGCCCTAAAGCATGTACGTAAGTGTTCTGCAAAATCTGCAGAAAAGAGATTCTAATTTGAACTTCTTTATCAAAAAAGGAAAAAAAGTCCGGTGCCATTATAACATGTTAAATGTTCATTTCTTGCATACTTAAACAAAGTCAAAGACCAGAGACATTATAATGCATCCGAAGCGAGTAAACCTCAGCGTCTCCAATCCTGTACAAAAGCATTTATTGTGTATAAAAGTAGACCCATATTTGAACACTAAAATTACAGAGACAAATAATATTCGCACACAAGTTCATAAATCTTTTCCTACATTCTTTATTGAAGATATGTTTATTTAAACACAAACAAGGTTGTAGAGTCATATTAGAAGTCTCCAAACTCCACTAACAAACTATCCTATAATTTTTCATGAACTTACACCTAACATACAGTTAACAGCAGATATATGTGAGCTGTCTACAGCAAAACAGTTAACTGTTACATTTATTTATGTTGGAGCGTATAACCCAACAAACACTAAACTGCTTCAGTCGTGGAGAGCAAGCCTGGACAAACGAGGGGCAGGGATGGTGAGGAGCGGCTGCACCTTCTGAAGCGTGGCTGTTTTTAAACATTATCTACTTCAACAGTCAAACGTCAATTTCGGCCAATAAAAATAAGACAAATATTTATACCTGTTTTCTTGTAGATAAGGTGTAAAATTGCCATTGACTGTTTGACCATTGAAGTGGATGATGTTTAAGTAGAGCCCCTAAGCCTCCGCCATGTCCAGCTTCCTTGGCGTCTGACCCGATGGAAGCGACCAGTGGAAGGAGTGGATGAGCGTGGTGAGCATGAGCTGCACAATGTGTATGCCTATGCTCATACTGCGCAGAAGCGCCTGCACGCCCTCAACGGTATCACCTCAAAGTCCATGCCCCTCAAGTCCACGTCGCATAAAGCATTCCAGGTCAAACTCAAACAGCCTCTCCTACATGGCCTGGTCCTATCGTAAACAGCTGACATGTTGTGTGCAGACTTTTTTTCAATATTTTTGACCTCCCACCAATTTTAATCAACTGTTCTGCACATCGTGACTCTATTCTTTATCCATAGAATTGTTGAAAACCAATGATTATATTTCGACCAACAGACTATTTTACAATACTGCACCATAAAAGGCTACAGCATTTCCCAGAATGGGAGACTGATGGTGAACGCATGGGGCATCTAGCGCGACCCGGCTGTGTGGGAGAGGCCGCTGGAGTTCGACCCGGAACGTTTTATGGGCACGGACTTTGAGGTGATACCGTTGGACATGAGCATTGTGCAGCTCATGCTCGCCACGCTCAACTACTGCTTATGGCGGAGGCGTTTGGCCTTCAGAAGACCCAGCCGCTCCTCGCCATCCCCGCCCCTCGTTTGCCCAGGCTCCCTCTCTACGACTGAAGCAGTTTAGTGTAGAAATATGTGTCTACTCTTATACCCAATAAACGCTTTTGTATTCTTTGAAACAAAGCACTGTGTGTTCCAGCATTCGGGACGCTGAAGTTTACCAGCTTCTGATGCATTGTTTCTGAGCCATTATTTGGATAAACTTAAATAAATAAACACAGTGGAGATATACACGCAATAACAAGTACCAGATTTCGTGCAAGACACAAAAGTCTAACCTAAAAGAAGAAATTGTCTAAAGATTTTAATTTGAAGAAAGAGTCTAAATAATTTAATTCGATGTTGTAATAACATCATGAAAAAGATGAATGTTTGCTAGCCTATCATAAAAAAGAACATGTAAATATTGCTTTTAATCAGACGCTACCACAATTTTTCCTAGCTAATAATGTTCTCCCACGAAAGCAGCATTTTTATATATTAATAGTTGGTGCCTCACTGCCTAGAACAAAACTTCTTACATTATAAATCATTCTTTTTCCCACTTGGTGATGACAGATGACCTACCAATTGATTAAAATAGAATACACATAGGAATTTGCATTGACCTGGGTATCTCCAAAAAAATGAAACTTTCTATTTATTCAAAGTGTACTTTGCCAACGTGAAATACATCTATCAACTAAACTAGGAATATGTTTGCTAATGTGAAATACATCTATCAACTAAACTAAGAATATGTTTGCGGTAGTTGATATTTAGTCGCATGCATAGCCAAGAATTTTATAACCTGAAAAAGAAGGAAATAGTACCAATCACTTCAGAAACATTGAATCTGATGCACTGAGAAGTCTTCCTAGGAGTTTACACCAAGAGGAATTCCTATTACTTATTTTCTTTAAAAATAATAGTGTTATTTAAAGATGAAAAAAGTTGGATGTAGTTGTATAAGTGCCACTATATTTTCTAGTGTTTGAACTTTGAAGCTAAGGAACCTAGCATTAGCATTATTTATAGTTATGATACAGTGAGCTAAGGTTTTAGTTAGTCCAAATGCTAGTGGTGTAATGGTACAAGGATGCATCGGTGTGATTGTTCCCATATTCAAAACCCCATACCTTACAACCCATTGGTGTGGTGTGATGTTCTAAACCTTTTTAGCTTCAAACAAAAACGAGATACTCAAATTTTTCTTTGCTTCAAGCCAGCCCATAGAGACTTTAAAATCAAAAAAGAAATTTTGTATGAGGGAAGATCAAACCACACTAGAAATCTAGTATACAAATAAAGACAAGAGCAGAACACATGAAGATGTTATACATATAACTTAATTGCAGGCAGAAACGATTAAAAAAAATAGTTAATAATAATTGAAACCAAGTAAACAGAAAGCAAATTAGAGCTTACTCCATTATTAATCACACAGTTTAAAGACATATATTAGTCTTCCACAGTTTCACTGTCGTTGCCACCATCAAGGTCTTCACCATTGTTAATATGCAACATATTTTTTTCTATTTTGTCTTCCAGCAATCTATTCTTTCCTTCCAACCAACATTTCCAAACATGTAGAAGCTAAATCCTCTGCAGCAATCTTCAATTGTAACTTGAACTTTGAACATATTTAGACATCAACCATGAGTTTTTCTGAATATCAATATGAAAACAAAAACATTATGCAGACAAATTAAATCTTTCTAAATTTTGCACACCAATGTCAATGACCTTTTTTATTTATTTAATACATAAAAAAGACAATGTCATTCAACAAGGAAAAAAAGAAGGAAAAAGGCAGAAATTCCAAGTTGTATGGGATCAGCACATACAAGTGGATAAACCCCCTTACCACCACCGCTGCTGGAAGGTTGTTCACCAAAATAATGCTATTCTGGGTATAATCCTGGCAATTATCCAGACACCTGCAATTGACTAAATGAGATTCAGTCAATTATCCCGACACCTACAATTGACTAAATGAGATTAGTCCATGTATTAACAGTTATAAGAAAGCATAGCCATGGAAGAGTTAATTCCAAACGAATGATATGACCTTATATGGGAAAAGACAACCGATGTGGCAGTGCATATGCTACAAGTTAGATCTAGCAAAAAAGTGATAAATTTATATCATGTATTACTATTCTCAATGACATCTAATATATAGAATAACACATCACCATAGGAACCAATCCCACAATTCAAAAATTCACCCCAACTTTTCCCTCACCATGTATAAGTGCAACTATCATCTCCATTACAAGAACAACTAACATTCTAAAGCCAACATCCATCACAGCTTCTAATCTAACACAATGTAGAGTTCCTACAACAAAATACATCCCCTTCCAAGACACAAATTCACTCAACAGCTTCCCCTGCCTTGTCTAAGAACATAGAATAGCAGCATCACCCTACAGCTACAACACAATAATGCCACATAGAAGGGCAATATATGGTGAAACATTACCAAAGTCCAACAGTAAAGATCCAAAATAAAGCCCACCTGAGTAAGAGTCAAATACCAACCACCCTAACAGCAAAGGCTATCAAAATATAGGATCAATAGTTCAAGCAGGGTTTAAACACCAACAATGAAAAAAAGTATTAATCCTAGCAGCACTTTTGATTGCTGTTATTTTAATACATGTTAGACTTAAATGTACTAATCACATGATCAACCATGTCACTAGGATCCAAGTCTATAACCACAGGTTCATATTTTTCCTTATTAGTAGATTTAATCTTATCAACTTTCTCAAGCATGCGGATGTTATGCTTTTCCATATACTCCCTTTGAATGTAGGACTTTTTTTCATTGAGTTTACTTCTATCTTGCAAGGAAAAAAAAAAAGGTTTCTTAAATTCTTTTCTATAAACCAAGATGAGTCCTTCCTCCAGCAAGATCATAAACCTGTCTTTTAGTATTTCAAGAATCATAGAAACCTACATTAAGATAGTGAAAAATAATGAGCTCACAAAACAAATTAGTATGATGCCTTATGTTTCCCTGGAATACCTCATCATTCCTATCTTTTCAAATATCAGAATGCCCATCATCCACAAACAAGAGAATGGTCAGATACCTAACAATCTTGTTAGGACCCTCCATTACTAGTTTGAACCCACAAGCCAATTCAAAGGAGATTTATTCCACTCCAAAATAATAAACTTACTATTAAAAAAAATTACCCTAGAAGCTTCACAAAAAATTACAAGCCTACTCAAAAAAATCTAGAAAATTGTTTGGCCAATAGTTGATCATTGAAGAATAAGTCACTACAATGGTTGCGAAGGTAAAAACATGGTTTTAGGGATCCCCTTTATTGTTGTAGTTTTCATTTAGCATGGGATTAAAACTAGGGAGGAAAATATTTGACAATAATTTTTAAGGATAATTGATTTGTGATGAAATGGTACATAGTAGGTGTCAATTGGAGAGATGAAGAACTGAATAGACCCCATGTAATTCTACATTAGTTAATTAATTATTGGGTCAATAATATGGGGAGCATGAGTGGTGGTAGTGAAAGGTTGCACAATGAGAATGATTGAGAAGAAGTTGATGGTCTAATTTTGTAGGTAAATGGGAGATGCTAGGTGGGTGTGATGAAGTGATAATAAAAAAGGGGATTAGTTAAGTAGTGTTGGTTATAGTGGGGGAAATAAGATCCTATGGTAGGTGGAGAGATGGAGGATGCAAGGACCATATAAAGATTATAATGTGGGTGTTAGAAGTTGGCATGGGCATAGAAAGTTAAGTATGTGATAACTAAGAAGTGGCCTCTTTGAAAGGTTCAATGGTATCAAGGTGAAGAGGGGCACGATGATGTACTATATGCTCAAGTGCTTGGATGAAATCAAGGCTTCAGGATGATTAACAAGAATGGTGTGCATAGTATCTATAATAGGATTATTATTAGAAAGGGCAACCTCATTAGCTGAAATAATGTGTTAAAATTCAAGAAAATGTTTATCAATGTGTTGAATCCTCTCATAGGTACCCACATTTAGGGCCCCTTAATGGTCAAACCCATCATTTCTAGTATGAGGGTCATCCTCAGGAGTAGGAGGAAGATGAGGGAGGGAGGTAGGCATACCATACACGTGGCTATAGAAAGTAGAATGACTAGAAGAACTCATTATAGGATTCAACACTAGGCTATGATGAACATGACAATAAGAGAATATGGACTAAGTGGTTAAACTCATTAAATGTCAAACTCTCACAAATAAAGTAATATAGAAAGTTCTAAAATTAAATCATGGGTTCACCAAATGAAATAAGATGAAATTAATTTATTCTTTTATTCAAATTTCTTATTTATTTAGATAGGGACAAACCACATTTATGTAATCTATAGCAAATTAACAAGTAGAGTGTTATGATCTAAGTATATCCTAATTAAAAGCTACATTCATTTCTTAGATGAAATACTATTATTTTTACTAATAGCCTAAGAAAACTTGGAATAATTGAAAATATAGTATGATACTCTAGAAAATGATGACTGGAATAGAAACCTAGGAAATTAGAAAATTTAGAGAAGGTTTTAGGATGTTGATGCAGTACAGATGCATGTCCAATTCATGGATGATAACACAACTATGCAAGCCTCTAAGTGCATTTTGGTCCTTCATACCTAGAATCCAACTATACAAACAACACTCAAGAAACTTGATCTAATAATAAAGAAATATACACTTAGGAGTACTAAAATATGGCAAGAAATATGTTAAACTACAACTACAATTATGTAAATATATATGTCAAATGAGAAAATTTATCTCAGATGAAATAATAGAAGCTAGATAAAAGAGAGTTAGAGATACAAATTTTTTGTGTGGTTGATTTACCAATGGTACCTATAGTTGGACAAAAATAATGGGGGTTACTACTAAGGAGGTAAATGATCAAGCCCCTATTTGGCCTTTTATCCACCATGGGTAGTCCAATAGAAATATGAAGCAAAGTTGGATAATGTGTGTGAGTTACTAATCCTAAGTGTATCTAGAAATAGAAAAGAGTAATAATGCTTATAAAATGAACACTTAACAACTCAAGTCTACAAAGATGTTAAATTCCCTATGCGCATATGGAAGAAATGTGGAAAGTGGAGAATCCAAGAGTGCCAACAATGAGATTTATAGACTCTAAAGTAAAATGGATAGACCTATAAAAACACTAGTCTTTGAGATGATAGAGAATAATATAATAATCTTATGAAAATCCAAATGAGCTTAGAAATAGAAATCTAGAAAGAGAGTAGAGGGTTGAGTATTAACAACAACAATACCACTAGCTCAAAGAAATTAAGAAGACAAGTCTTCCTTGAATGATGAGGAGAAATTGATGTTGTCTTGAAACTATCTCCCTCAAGAAGTATCCAACCACAAAGAATACATGGTTCCTTTAGAAACTTGCAATCTCATAAGAAAGAATACAAGAAACCATGGATAGCAATTCATGATACCAAACAATGCAAGATCAAAATGGTGGATCGACGTAGTAGCATTGTAGCTCTAAATTCACACAAGATGTTGTAGTAAATCTTATAAATTTTAAAGAATTGTAAAAGATTCTCTCACACCAACCAATATATAATTGAATGTCCAAGAAGCTCTAGTAGTCCAATGCATGTAGGAATGAAGGAAGAAGGCTCTAAAGTGGTTATTTTTAGTTAAGAGGTCAACAAATGCTGGTTGAAAACTCAACAAAGGATGGTTGAATGGCCATTACAAATTTAATGAAGTTGAAATGTCACTGACCTAGCCAATATATTGAATTTATATGGTCATACTAGGATTTAAGACTATAGTGCACTTGCATAGAAAAATCTACATAGCTACATTATCATCTAGGGAAAAAGTCTTAATTAACATTATAATATAGAAGGTATAGGCTAAATGATCATAGGAAACATGTTTAAGCACATATAACAAATCTAAACACACAAATACATAGAAACTATTGGAAATCAAATTGGGAAAAGGTTGAGAATAGGCTTAATGATCCCTAATAACATGCTACAATAATAAACACTAAAATGAAGTCAACTTTTAATGGCAAAAGTGGGGGGTATGCAATTTTGGTCATTACAATTAGGTGTATTCATTCACTAATTTCAAATTAATAAAGGTAAGGAAAATATAATATAAGACAGAGTCATGAGCAATCACTATCTCCATTAGTTCAAATTTCTAATATTTCTTGACTTCTGCCTATTCCACTAGTTGTTATGAGCTAACTTGGTAGACATTTGTATGAGTAATTGCTATGTCTTGGTATTTAAAGGCATTTAATGTGCATTAATTCATAATTAATTCATCATTGAGAATCTTATGCATTACAAGGAGAATCATTCTAGGAACACTTTGCTTTGGAGTACTAAAAGGAATTTGATTCTACATCTAAACATTCTATGACATTTGCATGACTAAAGAATGTTGTCTTCGATCATTCACGTGACAAAAAATGTTAGTCCAATCAAGGAGGTTGACCTAGGAGAACTTGGCCCTTGTGATCCAGTAATTTGCCCTAGGTGTTTTTAAATATTGTTATCCCTTAGCAATTAGTGAGGAGCGAAGATCACATCAAGTCTGATTGCAAAGGTCCATAGTCCGCAACTTCATTTCCATGGGTTATGGATCACTTTCACGTGCCAAATATAATCTTCACAGCATGCAAGATCGATCATCACAACAAAATTCACGCACTATTTTGATCCCAAGGTGAGGTATAAACAAAGAGTAGACATTTTGAGACTCAAGACAAGTGGATTTTAGTTTGATATCAAATTTATCTACCATCATCATTCCTAGAACTAAGTACTTTATCCTTTGCATTTAATTTACAAAATAAGCATTAAATTTACATACTTAATCATTCACAACTAATTTGTGATCAATTTAATCTAAGTTGATATATAATTAATTTCTTACATTTATTTAATTAGCCTCGATTAACTTAGGGAAAGAGAGTTTTTCCTTTACAAATACTTTGTCATGTTTTTTGTCATGTTTTTTCTCTAATGGGAATAGCCATCCTTCACCATTTATATTTTATGATTGTAGAAATTTTATTTAAAAAATTTTCTATTTTTTTGAAAAAAAAAAAAAACTTTCTTTAGCAATCTAGGCTAATCTAATAAAGTGTATATACATAAGTACAATTAATTTAAATTAATTAATTAAGTATTGAGATATGAATATCAAGCTTAGTAATTAAAAAGTAGGAAATATAAATAGAAATAAATGTACTTAGCTCTATAATGGTTGAATGCATAAAGACTTGTGAAGACTTGAATCTGATATGTTGGCATTAAAAGTAGTGGATGATAGAATAACAATCACTTTGGAATCAAAATATTTCCTTGTGATTGTGTTGGAATGTATCTAATTATCAGTGACAACAAATTTGTCCCACACTGACCACAAATTTATCCCACACATGTGAGCTTGTCCCATATGATCTATAGACTTTTATCCTTCATTTCACATAACTCTTTTTGATTTCTTCTACATACTAAAGGTCTAAAAACCTAACAATATTTAAAAATACCTTACAAGATTACCATTACATAACAAAAAGCTTTCACCTAATTCAATTCCCCAAAATCTTGAACAATAAAATTCAAATACACCAATTTTCAGTCATGCAATAGATACAACGCAAATATCTCTGCCTTCCTCACTTCTGACAATGATGTCTTGCCAGGAAAATGGCATGAAGAGGACTATGTCTACGCAAGAAAACCATGAGAAGCTTCCCACACTTCTGATGCTTAGATCAATGAAATAAATTATATTGTTTTTATTTTTCAACTGTAAATGTAACAAAAACAATACATATAACACGTTTAACATAAAATCCAGCCGAGTATGTACATAAAACCAATCAGACCCAGTTTGACAGGTGCGGAAGGAAGAAAACGCTGATGAGGAAACTATGATTAAATCTTCTTTATTGTTTGGCTTTAACTAATTTATTTATCTACCAAATATTCCTCACTGGCATGCCTCGCTGTTCGATTTGACTTAAGTTCAAGTCTTGTGTTTAACTGATTGCTGAGGTGTTTAATTGATTGATTTGACTTACTCAGAGCAAACGTTAAGCTTGGCACTGCTATAAATATTTGATCATCTGTATTAGGGATAATTGCCTCTAGTTGTGAAAATGGATAAGCTCAGAATTCGTGGGGAAAAAGACGGATGAATATAGTGTGATGCTGGTGGGCATGAGCAGCAGTGATACAGTTTTAGTAGAAGCATATAACTCTACTACCAAATCATGGAAAGTTGCAGGGACAATTCCTGATGTGGTTATAAGAAACGAAAACATGTTCTTCTGCAAGGGCTCTTTGTTCTGTGTGACTGCCAGTGGCGGCATAATGGCCTACAATATTGAACAGGGCACCAGCACAGTTATGGCCATGCCCACAGTGTTGGGCACGTGGACTGTTGAAGCCCAAATTGTAACGGCCACTTCTTGTCTTCGCTTATTCCTTGAAACCGTTCTACTGCATACTGCCATTCTTGGCTTGTAACCGCTGCCGGTTCTGGGTCGTTGATTCCAGATGTAAGGTGTTTGGTAGGAGGTTGGAGATAGGAGTCTTTTAGGATGCAAGTTATTTTTGCTGCTGTTCTATAGTGATATTTATATGTATGAAAACACATAGAGAGATGTATTATTATCAAGATAAATGAATGCCCTTCGTTGTGGATGTAGCCATGAAATGGTGAACCACGTTAAACTCCGTGGTCTTCTGTATGTGTGTTGTTTTAATCTTTCTTTCTGAGTATTCATTTGATTTGTTGTTGCTCTACTTTGGTTCTGTTGCTTTGATTCTTGCATTTACAATTGGTATCAGAACTCTGTGCGTAGCTTGGTCCAGGAGATAGCCTGTAAGGATTTTTTTTTTGGAACCTGTATAGCAATCAAAATGGATGATACAAAAAAATGGAAAATAGAGAAATTTACAGGCCAAAACTTTGGTTTTTGGAAAGTGCATATGGAGTCTCTTCTTATCAAACGGGACTTGTCACTCGCCTTACTGGGGAAAGCCAAAGGACAAGGTTCTATGAAAGATGAAGACTGAGAAAAGTTGGATATGAAAGCGAAGACAACTATATTTCTCTCATTGTCCAGCAATGTATTATTTAATGTCTCAAATGAGAGTACTACGAATAAGGTATTTATTATGAAGAAATTATATAACCTAAAAATGAAAGAAGGTGGGGTTATGTCCAATCATCTGAATGAATTTAACACCTTAGTTACTCAATTAACTTTGGTGGGTATAAAGTTAGATCCTGAGTTTAAAGCAAATTTGATGTTGTGTTCCTTACCAAATATCTGGGAAGGTGTTGTCATGGCTGTGAGTACTTTTGTAGTAGCCAAGAGTACATTGGTTTTTTATGACGTTGCAGCTACTCTTCTCAGCAAAGACATGAGAAGAAAACATCAAGAACCCTCATCCGGCGATGCTCTAATAGCTGTAAGTACAAGCAATAGGGGAAGAAGCCAAGATAGAGGTAGATACAACAACCGGAGAAGATCACAATCTAGTCCACAATCGAAGTCTAGGGGCAGAACCGGTGCGTGTTGGTTTTGTGGAAAACCCAGACACAATAAAAAGAACTGCTGGAATTACAAGAAAGCTCAAGGCAAAGTGAGCACAAATAATCAAGCAAACACTGCATGTGATGGTGTTTTGGTCCTATCAGCTAGTGACACAAATGCAGATTCGTGGGTCCTCGATTCCGATGCCTCACTTCATGCCGTCAAGCTTTCACAAATTTTCATGAAGGCACATTCGGTAAGGTGTTTCTTGGTGACAATAAAGAATGTGACATCTTAGTAAAAGGTAATATAATATTGAATCTGAAAAATGGAGACAAATTAACTTTGACGGATGTTAGATATGTACCCATGTTAAAAAGGAATTTAATTTCTGTTAGTCAGCTTATAGGCAATAGATGCAATGTTAAATTTTCTCTTGATTCATGGAAAATTACAAAAGGGCTTTTAGTAATGGCAAGAGGAAAGAAGCAAGGTAATCTCTATATTCTGGACTGTTTTGGTGAAGTGGGAGCTGCCTTGCTAGCTATGGACAGTGAGACTGAAATATGGCACAAAAGACTCGGTCATATGAGCCAAAAAGGTCTTCAAGTTCTGCTTCAGTGCAATTAGCTTCTAGGCCTCACCTCCATTGATTTAGAATTATGTGAACATTGCCTTTATGGAAAACAGTGCCGGGCCAGTTTTTTGAGAACGGGGCATGACAAGAAAACTACTCCGTTAGAACTTGTTCATTCCGACATATTCGGTCTGACTTAGGTAACTTCTTTTGGTGGAGAAAATTATTTTGTAACCTTTCTTGATGACTGTACTCAAAAAATTTGGATTTATATGTTGAATCAAAAATCTGAGGTATTTTCAGACTTTAAGATTTTTAAGGCTGCTGTTGAAAATCAGATTGGACATAAAATTAAATGCCTACTAACAAACAATGGTGGAGAATATTGCTCTTTGTAGTTTGATTCATTTTGTGTGGGCCATGGTATTCGACGGATAAAGACTGTTCCTTATACACCTCAGGAGAATGGTGCAGCTGAGAGGCTCAATCGCACGATACTTGAGCGAGCTAGATGTATGCTCTCTAATGCTGGATTGGGAAAAGAGTTTTGGGCAGAGGCATGTAATACTGCTGTGTATCTCATCAATCAAGCTCCATCATCTAGCCTAGATTTTGACATCCCTGAGGAGACATGGCTTGGAAAATGAATTTCCTATCATCATTTGTGGTTGTTTGGTTGTGCAGCTTTTGTTCACATTCTGAAAGAATAGAGAACTAAGTTAGATTTCAAGTCAAAAAGGTGTGTTTTTCTCAGCTATGGTGAAGATCAATTTGGTTTTCATCTTTGGGATCCCGTTGCAAAGACCATAATCCATTGCCGCGATGTGGTGTTTAATGAGAAGCACTTTCAAGGAAAATTCATCTCTGACAGAGTATGTTGATGTGGATTTGTTTGATAATGGTAAGATAAAGCAACCTACCATTATATTTTCTCAGCCACTTGTTACATCTATACATTCTTACATCACAGGAGCTCCTATTTCTACAACTACTTTACCTTCAGTTGGATGTACATTTCCACCATAGCCTTCAATCGGTTGGATGCCTTCCATTGTTTCCACACAGCCAGTGGATTGTTCAACACTGCCAAACCAAATCAAACGCAGGAAATTGTGGTTTGTTCGCAGCCTTTAAGTGGCTCCTTGAATCCCACGCAGCCATTCTCAAGTCATTCGCTGCCAGCTCCCAACAATTTCAACTCTGTCCCCACGCACATAGGAGCAAATGTCCAACCATCCTTTTTGGATCATACGCTGCCTTCCAATAGTCATCCATAGTATATATTTGAAACTTCACTGCCTTGTAAGGATTTACCTTTCTTACCTAAAACACAGCCTTCTAAAGTCCATTCGCTGCCTTCTAAAAGCCTTTCGCTGCCCTCACAAGGCACTACGCTGCCTTCACCAAACTCTACGCTGCTTTCACCAAGCATTATGCAGCCTTCAATTGGTCATACGCTACCATTGCATACTCCAACACAGCCTTTAAACCTCTCATCACTGCCTTCACAGGATACTACGCAACCTTTAACAAATAAATAGTCTTCATTTAGTCAAACATAGATAGGACACATGTTGCAGGGCAGTGTGACTCAGCAAAGCACTATAGGTGCACAAAACAATATACAGAGACAAGGGAGTTTTCCTCAAGGTCCTCTACAATCAACGGTTGATGATGTTCAACACTTACTCCAGAGACTAAATCTGGACTCTAATATACAGCCAGAGCAAGGTTTGAAATTGACAAGGTCTACCCGTGAGAAGAGGAGACTTGCGAAATACGATGACTATGAGTTATTGCTCTTTGATTATGCAAAGCCGACAACATATAAACAAGCCTGCAAGCATTAAAATGCACACAATTGGATGGCAGCCATGAACGAAGAAATGGAGTCATTGAGAGTCAATAACACTTCGGATTTGGTGCATCTTCCGCCAAATTGAAAGCCTCTCAAGAACAAATGGGTTTATCATTTGAAAGACAAAGACAGAGGGAGTAAAAGATATAGGGCTAGATTAGTGGTCAAGGGGTTTGATCAGCAAAAAGGTATTGATTTTACTGAATTTTTTCCTCTAGTTGTCAAAATGGACACAATCCGTGTTGTGTTGGGTTTGGTTGCTGTTTGGGATTTAGAACTTGAGAAACTCGATGTGAAAACAACGTTTCTACATGTAGACATTGATGAGGATTTATACATGGAGCAGCCTGAAGGCTTTGCTCAACCAGGTAAGGAGCATTTATTTTGCAAGTTGAAGTGGAGTTTGTATGGGCTGAAGCAAGCTCCAAGACAATGGTATTTAAAATTTGACCGCTTCATGACTGATAACAACTTTATTCGGTGCGAATCAGATCCTTGTGTTTACCACAAGAAGCTCAATACTGGTGAGTTTGTCATCCTTTTGCTCTATGTTGATGATATGTTAGTTGCTGGTACTAGGGTTAAGATTATTGCTCAGCTAAAGCAACAGTTGGCTCTTCGTTTTGCCATGAAAGACCTAGGACCAGCCAAAAGAATACTTGGGATGTACATATTTAGAAACAGAAGTAAAAAAGAACTCAGGTTGTCCCAAGCAAACTACATTGCCAAAGTGTTAGACAGATTTAATATGTTTTAGGCCAAACCAGTATCTACTCCTTTGGCTAATCATTTCCGCCTATCTTTAGCTATGTCTCTGAAAAATTAGGAAGAAGAACAAATGAGGTCTATTCCATATACATATGCAGTTGGCAGTATAATATATGCAATGGTATGCACTTGTCCAGACATTGTACAAGCAGTTGTAGTTGTGAGCAGATTCATGAGTCATCCGGGCAAATTACACTAGAAGGCAGTTCAGTGGATTCTACGGTACTTGAAAGGTACTTCACATTTTTGTTTATGTTTTGAAGGTACTGACATTCAGCTCCGTGGTTATGTTGATTCAGATATGGCCAGAGATTTAGGCAAACGCTGGTCTACCACTGGTTATGCCTTTACTTTTGCCGGGGCAGCCATTAGCTGGGTTTCTTGGTTGCAAAAAGTTGTAGCTCTGTCATCCACAGAGGCTGAATACATTGCGCTCATGGAAGGAGCCAAAGAAATGATATGGCTTGAGTGTTTGTTGACCGAACTGGGCTGTCCAAAATCAGTATTTCCATTATATTGTGATAGCAATAGTGCTATTCACTTGGCCAGAAATTCAGCTTTCCACAGTCGAACCAAGCATATTGACCTTAGATACCACTTTATCCACCATGTTATTGACGAAGGCAAGTTGCAGGTCACAAAGATTGACACAAAGGTCAATCCGGCACAAAGGTCAATCCGGCGGATGTATTAACCAAGGTTGTTCCTTGAGAGAAGTTTGAGTTATGTAGATCTTCTCTCGGTCTTGTTCCTCTGTGACACTGAATTTCATGAAGGGGATCTCTCTTAGAGCAGCTTCATTGCCGGTCCCATTGGTCTTCAAGTGGGAGATTGTTGGGAACATGGACTATTGAAGCCCAAATTGTAATGGCCACTTCTTGTCTTCGTTTATTCCTTGAAACCATTCTACTGCATACTGCCATTGTTGGCTTGTAACCACTGCCAGTTCTGGGTCGTTGATTCCATATGTAAGGTGTTTGGTAGGAAGTTGGAGATAGGAGTCTTTTAGGATGCAAGGTATTTTTGCTGCTATTCTATAGTGATATTCATATGTATGAAAACAGAGAGAGAGATGTATTATTATCAAGATAAATGAATGCCATTCATTGTGGATGTAGCCATGAAATGGTGAACCACATTAAACTCCTTGGTCTTTTGTATGTGTGTTGTTTTAATCTTTCTTTATGAGTATTCATTTGATTTGTTGTTGCTCTGCTTTGGTTCTGTTGCTTTGATTGTTGCATTTACACACAGCAGATGCCAACAATTTGTGGGTTGTAAGACTAGTGTGGTTGTGGTCGGGGCAATTGAAGAAAATCACAGTTTGAAAGGTGTAATTATGTGGGAGTTAGTTTTTCACAAGATGGCGAAGGAGGATTATAAGTGGGAAGAGATTGGGAAAATGCCCAATTCTGTGTGTGAGGAATTTAGAAGAAGCTCGAATTCAAATTGGTTTGAATGTGTGGGAGTGGGAGATAAGATCTGTTTCAAAGCTAATGAGAGCATGGAGATTCTTGTGTATGATGTAAGCACAAGCTCTTGGAATTGGCTGCTCATGTTTCCTACAGATTTGAGATATGTGAGTATGAGATGCCTTCCACTAGAAATTATGCCTAGTTCTAAATTCTCTTAAAATTTGGCTGTAATTGAATAGAATGAGCCCAAGAATATATGGGACTAAGTGCAGGAGGTTCCACATATAGTTGTGCACAACTTTCTTTAATTGTTTTTTTTTTTAAAATAAATAGCTGGCCTACTCAGTCCACATGCCTAACAGGTAAAGATGGAGATTGAAGATCTGGGGATTGGTTTTTCATTTGCTCCACCATTCAACCCTCAATTGAAAAATAAATAAAATTTAACTATGTGTATATTTTTGGTTTCAAGGCTGTTTAGTTATGGTGTCCTTTTTAATTAAAAGTAGTTTTTTAATTTTAAAATAAAGAAATTATTTACCATTTTTGTGTGTAAATGAAGTGATTGGTAGATTGGTAAGCTCTCTTGTTTGAGAGAAGTAAGTCTTATTTTTTATTTTCACCATTTTAACAATCAATAAATTTAAATGGGTTGATGTTTAAGTAGAGCCAATTATGTCAAGCCATACTTATTTTTATTTCCATATTTAATAGTTTTTAAAACAATTTTTTCATGTAAACATTTTTTTAATTGTAAATTGTTTTATTTTAGATTCAATTTTTTTAATCAATGGATCAAGGGTTCTATAAGGACCTCATTTTAATGAATATATGATTTTTTATGAATTTTCAAAGTGGACACATCCTAAAAAATGAAAATTTGTGTGTGCTCCCTTCGTAATTTTTTGAAAACTAATCGAAAATCCATTTTCTTTTCAATGAATTTTGATGAATAGGTAAAAATAACACCAGAAACACTATACATATCATTTCTACAAGAAAAGAAGACATTTGAAAAAGAACTTGAAGATCAAAACCTTGTTTTTATATTTAAAAAAAATACATAGCTAAAAATCTAATTAAAAACTTGAAGTCATCTTGGCATTTTTTAGATTAACATTGAAAAACATGTAAACCTAATGGAGAGCACACTCGAGATTTAGTTGATTTTATATGTTTTGTTGAAAACACATCTTTGGCATCCAAAAGGTAGATCCAACCCTTCGCGTTGGATGTCCAAGGCAAATCCAACCCTTAGGGTTAGAATTTATGAAAGTAGTAAAAAACACACTCGCGTTATAACACAAGCATGTTATAACATGATTGCATTTCATACCACCTAAAAAGGTGAGCAACGACCTACAAAAAGATATATCAAGTGATTTTGGACCCACATGCTATGTTCATTCCCCTATTATGTGCTCTATCTGGCATATAAACACACTTTTCATGCTTTTGAGGATCTACAATCATTAGTTGACAAAATTATGTCACTTTTATACTTGTATCAACGTAGAAGATTCCAATTGCATGTTTTAAATTAATCTTCATATTGTAAATTATTGTTTTCATGTTTTGAGGATTTGGAATAATTCATTGACAAAACTAACTAATTTTTTGCCTTAGATTGACAAAAAACATTCTAATTGCATGTTTTGTATTTCAATATATAAATTATCAAGTATTGTTTGTGTTTATTTGACCAGTTGTGTTAGATTGATATAGAATTGAACATCATGCCAAGGAAATGACCAAAAACTAGAACACTAGAGGAGTGTGAAGCTAAGAATGTGAAGAAAAGGGAATGAATGAGACAACTTTGAGAAAACAAGAAATTGAACTCTATAAATGAAGATATACCATCTTGGCCAACTGAATTGGATCATGAAGCATCTAATAAAGAGAAGGATTTGGAGAAACAAAGGGAACAAATGCAAACACTTTGTGCAAGTAAGAAATTGAATGTGGGAGTTGAAGGTACGTCATCTTTCCCATCTCAATTTGATATTATAGAAAATGTTCAATCACCAATTGAAAATGCTATGCAATTTCAAATGTAAATGTAGATGTTACACCAATTGATCAATTGTTGAATTAGTAAAATATACCTAATAAATCAAGTTTTCCATTGAGAATGTTACCTTCTAGAATTTTGCATAAAAGACATGCTTTTTATTGAAATTGATGAGAATATTCTAAAACCAATGCCTGATAAGATTCCCGAGCATACATGTAAAAGAAATTTTGATAAAATATCAAAAATCCTTTTGAAAACTTGAGTGAAACTAGAAGATGTCAATCATTTGTTGAAATGATGAAAAATCTTAAGTTTAGACCAATCATGAAGATTCTTCATATAAGAACATCAAATACCAATAGGAAAAATCTATTGTAAAAAATCTAGTCAATGCATATCAAAGCATTGGTTCCACCTCACGCATCAAAGATTATAATGCTACATGATGTGTCATTACATCAACTATAGTGAGCAATCAAATAAATAAATCTCACTTGTTAATAAAAACAAGTCAAGCACAAAAATAAGTAGAAAAACATTGATGAAAACCATTGGGGGCCCTAAAAGAGTTGAGGACCCAAATAGCAATGATCTATGGGTATTTCAAATATTTCAAACCTAAGGGGAAAATCCAAAAAAAAAAAAGACAAATTTTGCTATAACTCAACTTTTAGATTTTAGGGACAAATTCCAATAATGCTCCACCACAATAAATTTCCACAATTTAATAATAATAATAATACTATTAACAATTTCAACAATTTTATTTCACCAAAAGTTCATCAAAATACAAAAAGACGCATTAAGAATATGAAAATTCATGAAGTAAAAAGCCATAGAATACAAAGATTTATTCCTCTAGATCTCTGTAAAGAATGATTAAGAGTTTCCACAAATTAATTTACACAAAACCCATAAGGAAAATTTCAAAACTTGTACAATTCATTCATATCATACGAAATTTGAGGATATTAACAATAATGTGCATTGGAATAAAATTGGCCTTCTTTATACAAAACCTAAACTAACAAAGATGTGAGGAAATGAATATAAACTACTCCTACTCTAACCATGATTTCAAAAAAGGAAAAGAGAGGGAGGAAGAGAAGGTCAGAAAAATCCAAGTGTGTGATCCCTATCCTTCACGCGCGATTCTTTGAATGGACAAATCTAATTCAAATCATTCCTTGCATGACCCATTGTTGCAATCACCACATAAGAAGGTGCAATATTTGAAGGAAAACTTGTGCGTATGAGATAAAAATCTATGAACTCCAACATAATAATGTGTTTCAAATCACCTCACAAAACATTTCACAATCAGCCAAATGTCAGTAGCTCTAACACATCAAATTCATCAAACATTCAATGAATTGAGAACATGAAAGGACCTGTACATGCTCAAAGTTTGAAAACTCAAACAAAAGGAACATGAACTTCAAATGAAATTAAAAGAAAAATTATATTACTAACAAAATTGAGTTTCCAACCCTTTACATTGTAGAGCATCAACATATTTATATACTTTAGTAGGGAGAAATACGAAAATCCATTCCCTCCAAAATATAGAAAAAGATAGAATATCAAAAGACACTTTTGTCTTGTAGTATATTTTGTCCTTTTGCACTATTACATACAAGAAAAAATTTAATGTGCAAATGAATGTCAACACTATACACTTTGGCCAATTGCTTTTAGCAACCTCAATTTTCAATTCTTGCAAGTAAGAAGCATAATTATCTAGCTCCACTTTCACCAATCTTAGATCAGGTCCATCTAAATGGGTGAACTAGACATCAATATTCATGAAAATCTCCTAGAGTCTCTTTTGAGCATTCCAAAATTCTACCATTTTAGGCTCAAAATATTCATAAGTACCCTTTATTTTCATCAAATTATTGATGGAGCTCACAGCAAAACTTGGGTCCTTAGGAGACTCCACCAATTCCTAGAACTGATCTTTTAGAACCTTCAACGACTGAATATTCTAGTCCTTACCATATAAATAGCATCCTAATTTATTCATGAATTCATCTAGGCACTATACACACTTTGAACTAGGGACTACGCTTTCAACTTCCACTTTTGATGTACATGAGGTTCCTAATCACTAAGAATGCCTTCATCCACTAAATAGGGAAAATCCATATCCGCCATCTAAACTATTTGAGGGAATATATTTTTAATTGCCTCCAATTCATTTTTTCCCCTTGCCATCAAATTTTCCATAGCCTCCATCCCTTTAGATAATGTGCTAGTAACCTCAATTATTTCTTTCATTACCTTGTGGCCTAAGTTTACCAACTTTGCATTCCACGCATGAATGACTCTCATTACATTCCCCAATTTTCTAGCAGCTAGTATCTCCTTAATACTGAGAACATGTTGGGGAATTGTGTCCATTGAAGATGAACCTATAGGACCAACCAGATATTTAATGTAAGTCATATAAGATATGCAAATTTATCCTTCAATTCTTCCTTGGTATCTTTATCCTTGTCCTTATTTTGAATGAGACAATCAATTGAAGATTTTGCAATTTATTTCCTTTCCTCCCTCAACTTTCCCAAAGCAATGATTGATGGGCTGAATTATTGACCTCTTTTTATGTTGTTTTATATTCTTTTAAGAACTTTTCTATATGATCCTCCAGACACTTTACCAACATCACCATCATTACATGTCTTTTTATATACTTTGCAAGACTTTGAACCTCTATTATTAATATGGAATATGGTGATGATGTTATCAATTGAATGATTTAAATATAAGTACGCATGCAATATAGATGGGATCCTATGGTTTAGTCATGAAGGTTATTTGTGTACATATGTTTTGTGAATTAACCCCGGTGCAGTAAGAATATGTCATCAAGGAAATGAGCATTTGTAGCAAAGCTGAAGACAGGAGAATTAAAGGAAGTGAAGTTGGACGCCAAATGTGCAGGCAACTAAAGGACAAATGTGAAGCATCAGGGATAGAAATAAATACAGAAGAAGAAGAAGACTTGTTTCAAACACAGCTTATGTGTGTTCTTCATGAGATCTATTGCATAAGAATTCTTGTTTGGATAGGACACTACTTCCTCTATTCAGTTAGATTAATAAATTGATCTCAAGCCTATATCCTAGTATCTAGGAATGGATTGATGGTTGAAGCCAGTTAGTAGTTGCATAAAACTCTCCTATTTTTGTATAAATTAGAAGGGATGAGTTAGATGTCAAGTTATTTACTTTATTTCCAATTACTCAGTTGTTACTCTATTTTCTATATTGGAAGATGCAGACATGTTTTATTAAGGAATGTCATTATTGAATACAATCTGAAAGAGATTTTGTTTTATGATATGTAGTGAATGAACAATGTGTTATGAAGATGCGTAGAAATCTGAACTAGATTTGATTCTTAGTTAAGTGAGTTAGACCCCTGAGCCGGCCACTCAAGGTACTGATCCTCACTTCATTTATTTACTTGTTCCTTTATTCATTCATTGTTAAATCTACTTTTCATTTACACATAGATACATCACAAGTCCCTTAGATTTCTTTGGTTGTCGAATTACAAGTAGTATGGTTCATGAACAAGTGCATTCTTTATCAACTTTAAGTCCTCTGGAGGTTAGCATTAGTTCTCTTATCATTTTGGATGTTTTGAGTTAATTCTGTAATTTCTTGTTGATAACAGTCATCTACAGCGTATGTTGTAGGTACCCATAGCCACTAGATTATGTAGTTGTTTTTACTGTTCTTGCATTTTTGTGAATTCCAACAGAGTAGAATAGTCTGAATAGGTTTGGATAAGATAGTTTAGGAAGAATATGAGCCCTTAAGGCACATATAGTGCAGTGCCATCATAATCTTATGGTCCTTGTTTGATGTTTTAATGTAGGAATGCAATGATAGAGTGGACTATTCAGATAGGTTTACCCCTGAATTATGTTAAGTCTACAATGCATTAGTTTTCCTCTACATTTTTGGCGTCATTGCCAAGGATGGTGCTACCTTCATAGGCTCATTTTTACATGCTTTCATAATTTAAATTTTGATTCCAGTATTAGGATTAATAAATTCACTTTTTCAGGAAACACCAGAAATTATACTAACATTGTGTAGGACCACTGGAATATAAATCCAAATTCACTGTATGAAGAGGCAGAGAGATAACTAAGGCAGATTCCTCCCTTCAAATTTTTAGGATCGTGAAGAAACAACTAACTTTATCAATTATACAATAGAAAGTGTTGAAGAAGAATTTCCTCTTACATCTTCATCAACACTTTAGATACATCTTCATCAGCTTCTTTCACAACTACAAAAGGCACCTTCAGAACCATGGTAGATGCTGCAGTGGAGGATCCACCAGAGCAAGTGACGTTTGAGTTTCCTATCACTGATCAGGAGAGGGCATAGTGCTAAAAAATATTCCACCATCAGCATTACCAGTCTTCTATGGCCTGGTGACAGAAGACCCAGATACGTTCCTATTTGAGTTTGATATCTTGTGTCAGAGCTATGACTACACCTTAGATGCTCACAAGCTAAAACTCTTTCCTACTACCCTCAAGGATGCAACTTTGAGATGGTTTATGGGAAAAGGTGTCATTCCAGACTGGGATACTATGAAGGAGAAATTCTTGGAGAAATACCAAGATTATTGCCGAGGACATGATAGGAGGAGAGAGGACATCTTCAGGATGTCACAAAAGGAGGAGGAACCACTTGAAGATTATGTTGGAATATTCTAGTTTGCTCTGAATAAGAACCCCTAAAATAGATTATCTGAAGAATCATTAAAACTACTTTTCTTGAGAGAGGTTAAGGATGATTGCATGGATGCTTTGAATCTCATTGGGCAAGGTGATATTTCCTAGCTACCTTTTGAGTCAATTTGTAAAGTCTACCAAAATTATTCAAGGACTTTCACTAGATGACCAAGGGGAGAAAGGACATCAATTACAAACAAGGCAACCAATGGAGTTTCAAGAGTGGAAATCAATAATTTGTTGTCCAACATGAAGGAGGACATAATCATCCATATGGCTACACAGCTAGACACTCTTCACATCAAGAAGAAACAAGAAGAAGGTGATGCAATGCTTTCTGAGTATTGTCCCAATTGTATGCAAAGGAAGGCTAGTTGTAAATGTAAAAGGGTGGCAAGCATCCAGCAAGAGAATGTAGAAAGGCTAGAATTTCACCCATTTGAAGGAGAGGATGGACAATTATTTTTCATAGCTCAAAGGAGACCTTGGTAGTAAAGACAAGGTATGCCCTCTAATCAAAAAAATTTTAGTTCACCCTTTCCTACTGCAAACCAAAATTTCTCTGCTTGGAACACTCAACCATGGCCCAGTAATCAAAATCTTTAGCAAAACCCACAATGGCCTACTCCACAACCTGGTTGGAACCAACATCAACCAAACCCATAGCCCCAACAAGTTTTTCAAGGTTCCAACTATAATCCCTAGTGGCCTACACAACAACCTCAATGGCAGCCTCAATGGAACAAGAACCAACAATGGCAGCAAAATGCAAATTACCAGCAACCTATGATTCCATCTCAACCACAGCAGCCAGCCATAATGCCTCCATCAACACCTCAAAATCCACCTCCTAGACCTACCCAAATCCCTGCCCAACCTGCACATAACACTAACAACAAGCCTGTTCAACAGGATTATACTAACGAGGTGATGCAATACCCCACCTATGGGGTAGAAGTGAGTAATGTTCATCTTAGATAAGGGAAGCAACTTGTAGGTACTTCATCTCCCAAAATTATAGAACTTGAAGATGAAGAACCCATAGAGGAAGCCTCAGATAAACCACCTTTGGAACCTAAATCAACTCAGGAACCTCAGACCATTTCACATCCTAAGCCTCCTTTCCCTAAATGCTTGGCTGTCCAAAAACAACCAGCATAGTCTGAAAATGACCTCATAGGCTAGTTGCAAGATATAAGCATAAAGATTCCCTTAATCCAACCCATCAAAGATATTCCCATCTACACTAAGACTATCTGAGATCTCTGCATAAAGAAACTAGGAAGAAAGAGAATAGACCCAAAGACAGTTCATGTTTTGGGTAACCTAGCTGACATAATGTTGGGGAACATAACTATTCCCAAATATACAGATCCAGGTAGTCTAGTGGTGGATGTTAAAATCAATGGGACTCTGATTAAGAATACTCTGATAGATTTAGGTGCTGTAATTAATGTAATGACTAAGGAGACAATGCAAACACTCTAATTGAGCAACCTTAGGCCTACTCAGACAGTCTTGCAATTAGCTGATAGGTCTATAGTCAAACTTGAAGGAGTCAATGAGGATTTGGTCATTGCATTAGATTCTTGGGAATACCTTGTTGATTTCATAGTCCTACAGCCAAAGGTTAATCTTGCTAGTTATCCTCTTATACTAGGCAGACCATGGCTTGCCTCAAAAGATGCATTCATAGGTTGCAGGTATGGTAACATGATCATATCCAATGGGACTATGACCAAGACCATACCATGAGCTTGAGAAGACTATTTGGCCTACCCTGGAAGATGAGGATAGTTATTCCTTGCAAACCTTGATGACTATTAAGCGCATCCCCTTACTGGATATTCAAGATGAAGATGAGTTGATTGCTCACATTGTAAAAAATGACTATGGAAGGCATCGGCAGCAGCAATACTGTTTATCTTGCTTACAAGATCCCTTAGGAAGCATAATACCTACTAGTTCCTCAGATGAAGTATCTCAAATATTTCATACTTTGTTACCTCATCAATGCTTGCCACTAATACCTAGCCTTGATTTGTCCTCTGTGCAAGAAATGTCTAAGCCATTAGAAATCAAGCCAAGAAAAGTGTTGATTGTTAATAATGCATTGATTGATGAGCAGTAGCAATCCCTGCATGCAGTATTACAAACCCACTCAGCAGCATTTGCATGGGATTACAGTGACATGAGGGGCATAAATCCTTCTTTGTGTATGCATAAAATCTACATTGATGATGGTCACAGACCTATAAGACAACAACAAAGACACATGAATCCTGCTCTCGGAGAGATAGTGAAAGTAGAACTTCAAAATCTTTTAGATGCAGGGTTTATATATCCCATTTCAGATAGTGAATGGGTTTCACCATTGGTCATAGTTCCTAAGAAAGGTGGAAAATGGAGAGTTTGTGTTGATTACAAAGAACTAAATGCTACCACCAAGAAATATCACTTTCCATTTCCCTTCATTGATCAAGTTCTTGACTCTTTAGCAGGTAAGAAATATTTCTCATTTCTTGATGGTTTTAGTGGCTATAACCAAATCAAGATTGCACCAGAGGATCAAGATAAGACAACATTTACATGCCCTTGGGGGACCTATGCATATTTTGTCTTGTCTTTTGGTCTGTGTAATGCTCCAGTCACTTTTCAAAGAGCAGTCCTTAGTATTTTCTCTAATTTTGCCCATGACAGTATGGAGATTTATATGGATGATTTCACCACCTATGGTGAAACATATGATGAAGCTTTATAAAATTTGGAGAAAGTTTTGAAGAGATGCACATAGCACAACCTATCTTTGAGCAATGAAAAGTGTTTTATGATGATGACACAAGGGATAGTTTTGGGACACTTTATCTCAAGTGCAGGGATAGAAGTTGACCCAAAGAAGATTGAAATTATCTCTACCTTGCCTATTCCATAGAGATAGAAGGATGTAAGGAGATTCCTGGGACATGCAGGTTATTACAGGAGGTTCATTTGGGACCGCCCAAGTCCTGGTTGGAAGAATCTGCTGAGACATTCAACTGGAAAGATGTTGCAGAGGCTTCCCTAATGCCTGATCTGGAGTCTAAAAGGGCAAAAAGACTAGGGCACCATTACCCAAGTCTTGGATAGAGGAATATTCTGTAACTGTTGTCAGATCTCGAAACCTTGATCTTCACTCAGTTTTCCTATATTTTCATATCCTTCATATCTCGCTCCTATAACATCCACATAAGAAGATAAGAAGGGGTTTGGGGGTTATGGTGTTTAGGGACTTGCCTTCGTTAAATCCTGGGATAGCATTCAAGATTCCCAACACCATTGACTGATAAAGAGTGTGTGCCCTCATGGGGGAAGAGGCTACAAAAAATGATATCACCTATGTGATGATCCCTTAGAATAATGAAGATTCTTCAAGCCCTAAGGTGGATAGATGATAGCTCCATGCTTGCAACAAACATACAATAACAACACACAAATCTACTCTAGAATCACAATGAATGCTCTTGCTTGCTTTACTTCAATGTCACAAGTTGGCTATATCCATCTAGGTTACAAATGAACACAAAAACACAATTATATATGCTTTCCTACTCACAATCATGAAATTAAACCAAAAGAGCTAATAAAGAGAAACCTTTTGAAAGGTCCCAGGCTAACCAATACTTAATTTTGCCTTGACCAATTAGGAGAGACTTGGGCGGTGGAAATGAAGTCTTTGGGCTCCTTTTTGATCCAGAATAAGATAAAATATGGGCCCTTTGTTCCCAATTTACATTGGTGTCAGGCAATTTTACATCAGGATGAACATTTAGCATGAATAATGTAAGAATGGGGACCTAGGAGGTAAAAAAGGAGGTAAAAAGACAAGTGGACACTTTTTACTCCATAACATTTAGCCCCCACTTTAATGTGTATATGATCTTACGATTAGTACATGCATTAAAGTATGGTCAAAGCACATCAAACACATCAAAGACTAGAGCGAAGACACACCCTAAGTTTGAAAGACCATCTCTAGCCCCCAAGCTTAGGAAAACATAAGAGAACACTTGATAGTTATGCAAAACACAAAGAAGAGAGTAAAGAAGCACGCAATACACAAAGAATACATGAATGCAGTCACACAATACACAAGGTATACATGGAGAGAAGACATGATTAACAATTATACTACCCTAACTGGGTGATGGGGGGAGCTCATCGCTACGTGCCACCATCAAAAGCATGAAAAAAACACAACATAGGGGGAGCTCATGGCTACACACCTCCAAAAAACATGCAAGACACATGAAAAACACATGGAATACATGCGAAATACATGAGCGCCGTAAAGTGTATCATCGACACACTATATGTCTTATATAGGGCAAACATGGGCAACAGAGAGGAGCTCATCGCTATGCTCCGCCATCTAAAACATTCCAAACACACCTGACAGTTGAGCTATGCTACCACAACTACCAAAGACATGCTTAAGGGTGAATAACTCAAGATCCAACCCTGCCTCCGTAGAGCACTTTTTCAAAGGGATGTGCAACCTACTCAAGGGTATACATCATCCCGCCTTTCGCAGAAGGGCTTTTTCTGAAAGGATGCGCAACCTACTCAAGGGTATATGTCATCCCGCCTTCCAAAGAAGGGCTTTTTCTAAAAGGATGCGCAACCTCCTCAAGGGTACATGTCATTTCGCCTTCCATAGAAGGGATTTCAAAAGTATACAACCCCACTTGCATCGTGGAGGTGCCCTACGGTGAAAAGGAAGTATACACAAACACGCAACAAATTACACAACCCCACCTGCATTGTGGATATGCCTTACGGTTAAAAGGAAGTGTATGCAAGCACAATTTATCACAATGTCTAAGATACCAAAGCATTTACCATAATATATGCCCCCACCTTAAAGTGGTTGCTCTTGCTTGTTGGTAGCAATCACATTTAACATAAGGTTGACAACACACAAGGGAACACTTGAGCTTTCGCAAAGCCCATGCCCCAAAGTGACATGTGCTTACAATCATCAAATTGTTCCCAACAATCATGATAGAAACACATTAATATCATTTGCTAACAACCATTGATCAACATTATGCATATACAAAATATAATCAAAACAAGATTTTGGTTAGAAAATCTAAGCTAAGATAATAACCTAATCGTTTCATTAAACTGATACAGAAATAAGGTAACATGTTGCTCAAACAAACCAAGGCTATACTTACGAGTTCAGAACTGAGTATAGCCGTGAGGTTATACTTTAGGTATATCAGAACCCAGTGTAGGTACAAGGTGAGATAAAAGCAATTCAAAGTGCATAGAAGCATATTTAGAGTATTGCAAAGGCTTATTACAACAATTTCACAATACGATACATGCTCACATCACAACACAAAGTGATTCTACTAGTCAAATGTCAGTTAACAAATTACCTCTATCTTCATATATGGACTAGGTCCACTTTGATTTTCTTGCTAGGGATGCACGGTCCTTATCGAAAATGTATATTTGTTGTCATCATCCATCAACTAGTAGAGCCACAAGTACAACAGAAGAATGAAATCACAAAAAATGAGAGAGGAGACAAAAGTGACATACAGTCACAATGTGGGAAGATGCCCCCAAGACAACCTCCACAATGTTATGCCCCAAGGCACCACACACAACAATTACAACAAGAGAGGAGAGTAGAAGAAAATAGAAGAAATGTCACAACGAAGGCGGTCTCCTTGTATTCTTGACCTTACAAGAGTATTAAGGGTCATCCAAAGAGACCTAAACAAACATTTAACACTACATAGGGGAACACAACACAGCCTTAAGAGGACGCCACCCATGAGAGAAACTCAAAGAGGTGCTACATCAAAGGTGGCTGAGTGAGAAATACTTACCTACTAGCGATTGTCCTTAATCTCATCATCTTCTTCCCAATCTTGATCTTCAATAGGTGGTACATAGGACACTATAGCCCAACTTGAAACTTCTTCCTTTAGCTCTTCTTTTAATTCTATTTCTATCAAAGGAATGTTCTCTTCCTACGGAGACACCTTTTGAGCTAAGGCTTGATGCTTTCTTCTTCTTTCCCTTGTGTTTCTATTTCTTCTAGTCTTGTTAGTTATATTTCCCAAAAGGAGTTTCTTTGTCTACCATCGATGATTCATGATTTTCTATGTTCTTGGTCATTTCAGAAGAGGAAGCTGGTACAAAATTGATTTTATGATTTTGTGATGAATAGCTTCGCTCTTGAAGGTTTTCTCCTGATCCTTGTAAGGATGGCAGAGGAGGAACCTCGACAAAAATTCCTTTTCATTTTAGTCAAGGTGAATCCTTCAACTTGGGCTACTTTTCACTCTCTATTTGTTGGATAGGAGGAATTGTAGCCTCAAAGGACTAAGAGGATCCAAGAGTATTCTTGTCATATGATAGTTCAACTATTTTCTTTGTTTTGTATTTGCGATATGTTAAAAAGAATTGATCTTGTCATGGTTGATTTGCTTCGATAGGTTGTGGCCAAAAATAATCTAGATTGAAATTTCCATGAGTGGCTAATGGTTTCCATCCATTGTGATGAATTACATCCACTTGACCTTTATGGGGGAACTTTAAGCACTTGTGAATAGTAGAAGGGACTACTTTCATGGATTTTAGCCACTTGGATGTCCTAACTTCAAACAAAAGAGATCCAAACTGGGAATGATAACAAATGATGCTTCTAGGGCTTTTTCAACCACCTTAATTAAAAGTGTTATCTTTCCAATTGTTAGAAGAAAATAACCATTATGTGATTTTATCATTAGATTATAAGTATCTTGTGCTAGATCATTCATGTAAAAAAAATCTTCTGTGATCACATTTGCCATGCAATTAGGATCAATAAGAACTCCTCTCATAGGATTTCCACTTGTTGTTATGTAAAGAGGATCATCAATGTCTCTAATAGTGACCTCATGTGTGTTTAGGATATGATGGATTAGGGATCCTTCCTTTTCTTCTTGGATCACGAAGGAGCCATACCACCCTTGTTACGATTGGGTGTCATATATGTGAGACATTTACACACCAAGACACTAGTTTGAGGAAACTGGATTTTTCAAGCTTTTGCCAAGATTAAAAAAACACTAGTATCACTACAACCTAAGTGATCCCAATGTTAAAGTGCTACACAAAAAGGCAATATAGACCACTTTAAGATATCTTGCAAAATGTGAAAGAGATGTTATCTTCTTATGTTGAAATACACAATGTGTAATTGCAAAAGTATGGATTTTCAAATCTAGGGTACTAGGTACATGGAATGATGCAAGAGTATTATGCAAAATCAGATTTAATGATTGTTTAATGCAACTAATATGATCATTGCACAAGAGAATTTTCAAAACCCTAATGCAAAGTTTTACCAAAAAACAAGCTTTTAAGGCCTGAATATGCTCTTTTCCCCAAATTATGCAAGATTTTCAAATGAATATTGATAACTAAGCAATAAGTCAATGCAAGATCTAATTTGCATTGAAAATTAGAAAGATGCAAATGCTCGAAGCTATGGTTTCACCAAAATCTTTAGTATGAAAAAGGTGAATGATGACAACTAGGATGCACACTAGATCAAACCCTTTTCCATATAACATTCAAGGACAAGACAGAGCCAAATCACTACCAAATGGAGGACTTAGCTATAGATCTTGTACTTAAGTATGCTATAGAGGAATCAGATTTAATTCAACCTTTCTATCAAACCCTAGGATAAAAATGCATGCCCTCTAGTTTAACAATGATTAGCTTATGACAGAGAAAGTACAACAACAATCCAGAAACTAATTGCATAGGGATGATCAGGAAGATGATAGAACCTCTCTCCCAAAAATAGAGATGTCAGAGGACTGTTTCAGGACTGCCCAAGTCCTGGTTGGAAGAATTTGCTAAGACAGTCAACTCGAACTTAGATGTTGCAGAGGCTACCCTAATGCCAGATCTGGAGTCTGAAAGGGAAGAAAGACTAGGGCACCACCGCCCAGGTCTTGTATAGAGGAATATTATATAACTGTTGTCGGATCCTAAAACACTAATCTTCAGTCAGTCTTCATGTATCTTCATATTCTTCAGATCTCACTCGTGTAACCTACACACAAGAAGATAAGAAGGGGTTTGGGGGTTATGGTGTTTAGGGACTTGCCTCAGTCAAATTCTGGGATAGCATTCAAGCTTCCCAACACCATTTATTCAAGATAGAGAGTGTGTGCCCTCATGGGGATAGAGGTTGGGGGTAGAGGCTAAAACAATGATAATAATGATGAATCAAATGATGATAAACAACAATGATATCACCTATATGATGATCCCTTCTAGAATAATGAAGATCATGTTGATAACTGAGAGGGGGGGTGAATCAGTTATCCTAATTATTTCTTCTTTCTGAACTTTCTTATTAATTAATGCAACATTAATTCAAATAAGCAAACATTACCATAAAAAGGAAAAACACATGACACAGTATTTTTGACGTGGAAACCCTGTTAAGGGAGAAAACCACGGGGTGATTAACCCAAGGATTATTCTCTGTTAGAAGAATAAGGAAATACAAAATGGCACTTGCCAATTAGGGCTCACTGCCCAAGTACATTGCTCACAAAGGAGGCACACTGCCTACAAGGAGACACACTGTCTACAAAAGAATGTTATACAATACTTGAACTGATTGGAAACATCCACATATGCTAGAGTTTAGTTCCGATTAGGCTTAGTACACTGATCTGCTGCACTTCATTTTTCCTCTTCTCTTATGCTGCTTTCCTTTCACATACCGGACCTTCCTTACTGCCTTTGCTCTGCTCTACTATTTTTTTGCATACCACATATATCACCACAACACTTCTCACAACTAAATCCATCCTTTATATATATCTGCACAAGTGATTTCATTATCTTTCTAGTCGGCACCCGGAACAGTCAATCTTCTCACAAACTCTGTTCTGTCGGCTGAATCCTTACACATCAAGTAATGCGGATCAAGCATATACTTGTAGAAATCATTAATCATGTCGGCCAAACATGATTCATGCCTTCATAACCTTTAACACCATCAGTAACACATTCAGAAAGTAGTCTGATATTCTGTCAGTCAGTTCTTCCTCTGTTCACACTGTCACTCAGGGATCCGGTACTCAACTATTCATATCTTTTCCCTTGTCCATCACCGGAGGCTAAATCCTTGGAATGTATTACTCAAGGTAGTCCTCTTGACTTTCCCAAATCTGCACTTCACCAAGATACTTCCTCTGAGAGATCCGGACCTGTCTGTCGGACCTTGCCACAAGCTCTGTTCTTGTTTACCAGACCTCAACAATCTTCATTTTGACTTCCGGTAGAGACACACCATGTCCTGCGGATGTGTGGGATGAACTTTGTTGCCATCAATGACAACAATCATTTTTCCATATAGTGTCTCCTGCCAACAATCTCCCCCTTTGGCATTGATGGCAACACTTAGTGAGAAATGACTAAGTGTTTACACTATGCTCCCCCTTGGCTGATGCTCTGTCTTTATATACATTTTCTGGAGCTCCCCCTTAGTTGGATTCCTCATTTTTCACTGCTGCCCACTCCCCCTTTGACATCAATGGCAAAGGATAGGGTCCGCACACCAAAATTTTCAAAAAATTTACTATACTTAGCCGCATAAGTATATACATATGGTATACTTACATATACTTAAGTATGTCTACAAAAGTTGTCTTCAACTGTACAACTTCTGTCGCCCAACTCTGCTTCATCCTGTCCAAAATTGAGATATGCCCACTCAATAGGAATGCAAACGCATCTGCCCTTTTTAGATCTATCGGATCATTTGTCTGGGCTGTGATTTGAGCTTCACTTATGGCCTCATGCATGGCCTCTAACTTAGGGACAATGATCCTCCTAAGTTCACCCATTCGGCTAATCATGTTCTTCCTTTCCTTCTCAAAATTCTTTATTGCATTTCTGATTGCAATAGTTTGACACTCTTGATTTACTATGGAGGAAGAGAGAGGATCAAAACTTTGAGACAAACTTAGTAGTTTATCCTCTTGCTCTGTTATTTTCTTCTCAATCTCCACTGTTACTCTGAACTAGGAGATACAAAATTTGTATATTTCACCACCATCCTTAAGAGCATTTTCTAAGCTCTTTATCCCAATACTCATATTTCTCCTATCATTAGTGATTAATCCTTGTACCTCTGAGAATCTCTTATCCAAAAACTCCTTCCGGACCTTTTCTTCAGCTGATTTTTCTAGAGAATCAAAATGTGTACTAACACTGCTGACTAAGGTTTTGAGATTACCAAAAGAGGAGGCTGTGGGATCCTTTCAAAAAGATGGTATGATCTTTTCCAGCACTCCGGATGCAGCTTCTATCAACTCACAATCTTCCATATGAGACTTTAGGAGTTTTTCATTAGCCTTAGCATTTGCAAATGAAGCTATCTTCATTGTCTGTACCGGAGAAAGAGAATCAAAATTGAATGGACCTTGTAGAAGCTCCGGTTCAACAATCTCCATTGTTTCTTTGCTCAGAAATTCTTGGACAGTTTGTGCAGTGTCTCTTGCTGGAGACAGATGTTTCTTCTTTTCTGTAGTCTTGGAGCTGTCCTTTGGAGTTTTCTCTCCTTCTACATTCCCACCACTAGCAGTTGTGGTTTTCTCTGCTGAAGTCTTCTGTCCTTCTGCAACCTTTGCACTGTCACCTTCTTTTTCCTTCACCTCTGCTTCTTTCTCCTATGATTTTTCTTCTCCTTTAGATCTGGAGACTGTAGGGGAAACCAGAGGGGAAATGTTGGTCTGTTCGGGGCCCACCTCTTCTGACATTTTCTCAGGAGTTTCTTTTGCAACATTTGTAGGATCAGTACCCAAGTCCTCTATGATAGGAAGATTAAATCTTTTGAAGGTTTTCCGGAGAATCTCTTCAGTGTCCTTGGCTACCCTGTCAGTCTCACCAAGCATAAGCTAATTCATCCTTGCTTTGCTCCTGAATTCATCCTTGCAGTCTTTGAATACCATGTTCATTGTCTTGGGATCAATTGAAGGATATAGCTGAATAGCTATCTGTTCCTGGATCTCAAGGTCTTTTGCCATGGCATTGGTCTTTCTCATTTCCAACTCCTTCTCTAGACTCTTAGGAATTAGAGAGATAATTTCAATAAAAGCTTTATTGTAAATGTTCAGATACCTGATTGTAGCTTCCTGCAAGATCTTTTGGTCGGCCTCATTGTAATCATCATAGAATTCGGCCATTGGTTGAAGGTTCCAATCCACAGTGACTGATTTGATTACACTTTCTAGGGATAGGGTGGGCTTTTCAAAAAATTCCTCTGCTATTTCTTCCTTGTCTTGGTCTGAGGAGGGCTGACTAGATCCTTTCTTCTTCTGCTTCTTTATTTCCTTTACCCCCTCATCTGATTTGGTTTCTTCTTCATCTCTTTGACTTGCATAAGCCCTTGTGGCTTTTGTCTTTGACCTTTTCACTCCTTTGCCAGATGCTTGGACTTTCGGTTTTGAGCTTTTAGCTGGGACAGGTGCTGGGCTCTTTGAAGATCTAGTCTGGGTGGAAGTTTCTACCGAAGCACTTTTCTTGCTTCCCTTTTCTGCCTCTTTCTTCTCCTCATCAGCTTTTTGTCTCTTTTCCCGGTTGGCATCAAGTGCCTCCTTTGAGATCCCAAGGCCTTGTGCAATATGTTCTACTTCTTTTCTCACCTTCCTTTTCATCTCTGGTTCTCTGAGTTCCACATGGATCTTTACACTCAGCTCCTCAAAGGTTCCAAACCTTTCTGCCTTTGGATCTTTAGGCTGACTCAGCATGTGTTGAACATGCAGCTCCACAATCTGTTCATCAGCTTCATACCCCATGGGCATGATCCAGACTGTCCTTGGTTTTACTGCCTCCATTAGGCACTGATCAGTCTCTACCATAAAGCAGACTGTGTCCTTGTATTTCTCAACAAGAGACTGGGGAATCCTTTCTCTTGATTGCATCATGTTCTGAAAGTTTTTGAAGTATCCCCACATGGCTGTATTTCTTGCTTTAGCATCCCCAAGCCCATGCAAATAGTCTCTGATCTGAACTGCTACCGGTTTGTCATTCTGCCATTTGATCCGGGCAACTCATTCATAAAGTAGAAAAATAAACATACTATTAGTGCACCATATTTGAAAGAGTTTTTCTTCTCCTTTTTGATCTTTTGTATGTTTTCCATTAACTGGCTCAAGAGAAGTTCACAGAGATCATATTCTACATTTTTTCTCAGCATCTCATAGGCCGTGTATACTATAGTTCCAGATACTAAATTCTCCCTACTGGAATGATATATCTTGTATCCTATTATCATAGATGCATACTTGATATCCGGGTCAGTAATATCTTCAATGGTCATTGCCCTCTTATCAAATTTTGATCCGGTGGCCTCAATTACAATGTTGTTTTTGACAGATTTGAGGACAGGTATTCCTTCAGAGGAGTGTAAACCAGTTACTACCCTAATTGCTTCCTTGGTGATTTTGCAAGGTCTGTTCAGCCATAGAAAGTTGTCATGTACCCTGCTCAATACATACTGGACCCATTCATTTTCTTCAAAGCAGGGGAAATGAATGAACTGATCAAAGTGTTTTTCCTAGATGCTCTTATACTGAGGTTTGATCTCAAAAGAATCATCTATTAACTACTTGTGGTATAAGTCTCTTAGTTTGAATTCCCCAAACTCTTCAATGTGTGCATGTATATAAACCCTAATATCTTCAGTGTGCAAAATGCCATGCGAAACACTGGAAAATGCACCTAGGGGGTCTACCTCCAAGGATTTGTATGGATGTTTCTTAAATGTAGGGTGAGGTCTATCAAAAATCTTTACAATATTTAGAGTACCCATTATCAAGAGATTTGCAGTGAGATATTTGAAAATGGAAAATACCTTTTGCGCCTATCAGTTTCACGGAATAGGTTGAATTGATCTCTGGAAGTAATGACTTCTGCAAGTGATCTTTGATGAACTTGAGGAATTTCATTGCAGAGCTCCGCTTTTTGTTTCTTCTTGAGTGCAGAATGAACGAGTGATTAATGAAAAACCCTTATATTGCTCCGCAAGCCCTAATATCAGATTGCAATAAATGCTCGACCTACATTATTCTGGTTTGCCTAGTTTTCCTTGTTCAAGGAGGAAGAAACTCATCCAGATCATTATGATTCCCTTGTGATCGATGTTAGTGATGAATCATCATATCCATTTGTCCTTCTGATCATCTTATGTATCCGCAAATCAAGCTATATCAATTTGGATTCATACCGGGCCAATCTTGTGAGAAACCTGTTTTATTGGAAGACTTGCTTAACCGGACCAATTCTGAAGGATTTGAACTTTTTTAATTTTCTTGCAGATCTCTCAGATCTTTACCTGACCTTCCTTACATGTTTCTCTAGAAACCCTTTGATCCGCAACTTCTCATGTGCCAATTTCAAGCACCACTTAACTAGCTGGGGGAACAAGGTTTTCTTTGTGTCTTCCCCTGAGCCAGAGCTCACCTTTTAGTTTCTGAAAGGAATATCAGCACCAAAGTCTGGTACGGATCCAACCTCTACATTCTCTAAACTTTTCTTTACCCAAATCTTGTTCATCTCATTCCTAACTTCATCCGCATTCACCTTTTGTTTACCCTTATCTTGATTCTGATTATGATATACCGGACCTCTTTTCTCCTAATTCTTGCTTCTACAGAATTTTGCATTATGATCAGACCTATTACAGATTTGGCAAACAATATTTCTTTGCATATTTGACTGATATCCTCTTGATCTACATTGATTAGCCATATGACCTACTCTATTGCATGCAAAGCATCTACCATTGAATGATTTGGTCATTTACATATTTCTGCATTCATTAGACTTGTGACCATACCTTTTGTAGTTAAAACATTGTCTGGAGAAGGATGAATTAGTCTGATTCATTCTCTTTCTGCACTGATTAGCTTTGTGACCAAAGTGATTGCAGCTGTGGCAGTATCCATTGAAGGATGGATATCTTTGAGCATTGGGCTGTCTTACCAGAGGTCTTCTAGGCCTGTTCCTTGGATTTTCTAATCCAAAATTCTTCTGACCGAATCCGGAGCTTTCTCCTTTCTCATATCCCAAACCACATTTGTCATCTACCTTCTTTTGACTTCCAAGAAGAACTTCAAGTTGAGCAAAACTTATCTTGAATTTCTCTTTATATACTCATTTGCTGTTTGAAGATCCCTTTTTAGAGAGACAATTTGATCTTCAAGTTTTTCTTCATTATCTTTAGCATCTTCAAGATCAGATTCAAGATGTCTGATAATTTTATCCATCTAGTGGCAATCTTCTGATTTCTCCTTGAGAGATTGTCTTAGATTATCTTCAGTTTTTCTTTTCTCTTCAATTTCTTGGGTAAACTTTATAACTCTTGATTCCATTTCATGTCTTACCATAATTATTTCTTTTGATAACTTTTCACATAACTTGGTTTTCTCAATCAGTTCTTCATTTGCATTATTTTCTTAACCTTGTCTTGCCAATTGCTAAAGCAGCTCCTTTCTCTTTTTCATAGAGAGACTTAATTTGTCTTTTAGTTCTCTCATGAAATCATTAGCTTGTTTGAGTCTTTCCTTTAATTCATTGACTTCAGAGTTTGACTGTTCAAGATCCTCAAGGGTAGTCTTGAGTTGCTCCCTTAAACCATATGCATCCATTTGGAATCCCAGATCTTCCTCGAGCTGTTAGACTCTGTTAGGAGGAACTTGGCTCTGATACCAATTGTTGATAACTGAGAGGGGGGGTGAATCAGATATCCTAATTATTTCTTCTTTCTGAACTTTCTTTTTAATTAATGCAACATTAATTCAAATAAGCAAACATTACCATAAAAAGGAAAAACACATGACACAATATTTTTGATGTGGAAACCCTGTTAAGGGAGAAAACCATGGGGTGATTAACCCAAGGATTATTCTCTGTTAGAAGAATAAGGAAATACAAAATGGCACTTGCCAATTAGGGCTCACTGCCCAAGCACACTGCTCACAAAGGAGGCACACTGCCTACAAGGAGACACACTGTCTACAAAAGAATGTTATACAATACTTGAACTGATTGGAAGCTTCCACATATGCTAGAGTTCAGTTCCGGTTAGGTTCAGTACACTGATCTGCTGCACTTCATCTTTCCTCTTCTCTTATGCTGCTTTCCTTTCACATACCGGACCTTCCTTACTCCCTCTGCTCTACTCTACTATTTTTTGCATACCACATATATCACCACAACACTTCTCACAACTAAATCCATCCTTTATATATATCCGCACAAGTGATTTCATTATCTTTCTAGTCAGCACCCGGAACAGTCAATCTTCTCACAAACTCTGTTCTGTCGGCTAAATCCTTACACATCAAGTAATGCAGATCAAGCATATACTTGTAGAAATCATTAATCATGTCGGCCAAACATGATTCATGCCTTCATAACCTTTAACACCATCAGTAACACATCCGGAAAGTAGTCTGATGTTCTGTCAGTCAGTTCTTCCTCTATTCACACTATCACTCAGGAATCCGGTACTCAACTATTCATATCTTTCCCCTTGTCCATTACCGGAGGCTAAATCCTTGGAATCTATTACTCAAGGTAGTCCTCTTGACTTTCCCAAATCTGTACTTCACCAAGATACTTCCTCTGAGAGATCCAGACCTGTCTGTCGGACCTTGCCACAAGCTCTATTATTGTTTATCGGACCTCAACAATCTTCATTCTGACTTTCGGTAGAGACACACCATGTCCTGCGGATGTGTGGGATGAACTTTGTTGCCATCAATGACAACAATCATTTTTCCATATAGTGTCTCTTGCCAACAGATCCTTCAAGCCCTAAGGTGGGTAGATGATAGCTCCATGCCTGCAACAAACATACAATAACAACACACAAATATTCTCTAGAATCAGAATGAATGCGCTTGCTTGCTTTACTTCAATGTCACAAGTTGGCTATATCCATCTAAGTTACAAATGAACTCAAAAACACACTTGTATATGCTATCCCGCCCACAAATCATGAAATTAAACCAAAAGAGCTAACAAAGAGAAACCTTTTGAAAGGTCCCAAGCCGACCAATACTTGATTTTTCCCCAACCAATAAGGAGAGACTTGGGAGGTAGCGCCCAAGTCTTTGGGCTCCTTTTAGGTCCAAGGTAAGATAAAATATGGGCCCTTTGTTCCCAATTTACATGGGTGTCAGACAATTTTGCATCGGGATAAACATTTAACATGAATAATGTAAGAACGGGGACCTAGGAGCTAAACAAGGAGGTAAAAAGACAAGTGGACACTTTTTACTCCATAACAATTGGTTATCCATCTCATGGGGAAAACTACCATATTTATCACAAGCCATCTCAACCATATTAAGGTCTCTCATAGAATCCAAGTGGTGGTAGGAAATGAATCAACGATCCATCACTAGAAGGAAGATCTTTCAACAACATTGGAATCATAATCATTAATAACTCCAAAGTAATGATTATCAATGTTGAAAAGATCCCATAATTCCCTATTAGTGGGGTCACATTTGTGGTCAACTAAATATAGTTGTCATTTAGGAGATAGAAAGGTGATGACCCCTCCACAACCTGCACCATTGTTATTACACAAGAAATGACTTGTTAGCCAAATAAATGGCAATATGTAGAAATAAAAAACTTGTAACCTTCGCTTCTTGCAAACAAAGAATGTCCAACCCTAGAAACTAAAGTTGAGTATCTCACACAAATTTTTTTCTAGGGAGGTCCATAAGACCTCAAATTTTTCAGAAGAAAAAAAGCATTCACGATAGTTGAGAGCCATGTCTTCACAATCCAACTCATCAATAGTTGCATAGCTATTTACAATAAATCCTCTCTAGAAAAATTAAATAAATCTAATTGAATAACTAGGGGGGCTATGTCTTGTTTATGTGGGGAAAATTATGCCTCTTCTAGATGCCTAGATCAACTATGATAATGGTGTTAAGTCACTAGGAGAGGAGAGGAGGGAAACTAAATAGAAGCATCTAGTTGAGAAAGAGAGTGTTGAAGCCGAAAGTGGTATTTTGGTGAACTTAGGACTATCTACCTCCTTGGAGGACTCACCATTATAGGGAGCCACCTCCTTCCCCTTATCTTGAGGGTTTTAAATAACAACATTAGGTTGCTTGGTAGGTTGACCACCATTGCCAATTGAATTCTTAGCTAGAGTACCACCAATACTAGGGTTCTGATTATTTTTATGACTCCCAACTACTGTCCAACCCTATTCCTTTTTAGGAAGATAAGCCTTAGTAGTTGGACGAGGGGTGGGCTTGTTGCAAGGGGTAACTAAGGGACAATCTTTGATCTTATGATCAAAAGATTAGCACCTAAAACAAGTATTTGGCAAATAAGGTAAAGGGCATGCCGAGTTTGATGCATTTGTCCAATTTGAATGTCAATAGTTTCCTTCAAGTCTTTGAAGAGATCAATTTCAACACAAACTTATCATTGTGGGAAAATCGAGAAGAATCTATTTGGCTTAATGGGGACAACTTTGCCAAGCAAGCTAGTTATTTTTGGGAGTAAGTTCCAGCATGACAAAGATAAACGTGGAAACTCCACCCACACAAGGACTCAAAGAGCTCTTTCTTTAGAGAGAATAAATTCTTGAGTCTAGGGTGTGAAAACTAGAGGGGCACATGAACAAACCAAGGAGCATGTTTGAGGATGGTTTTTGCATGGCTAGCTTGAGTAAAGTGAAAAAGGAAAAACCCCTTAGTGAGGTTTTGGATAGCATCAGAGAATACCCCATGTGGAACCTAAGCCTTATTAAACCAATCTCTTAGCATGCTTTTAGGGGGGGCTCTCCCAACAAAATATCATATCAAAGTAAAATTTTATAGGCACTATGAAACTCTAAAATGGGGAGAACCACATTCGAAGGTGATTCAAAATGCATACCTTGTGGAATACCTTAGGGATGAATTTCATGGATCACTTGTTTGGTGGAACCATCCTTATGCGCGTTGTCAAACATTCAACACCAATAACAACTATCGAATTGATGAAGTTTGAAGTCATTAAAAAGACAAACAAAAATCTTGCATGCATTGCAAGCTAAGAGCCCATACATTAAATGCAAAAAAAACAAACAAAGAAACTTCCTACTAGAAGAGACATAATGACATCAGAAAAATCTAGAATAATGTAACACGACTAAGACTGACGGTTGTTCTTAAATATCATCGACTTCAGCAATCAAAGGTCACTTTGGCCAATAAAAATAAGACAAATATTTACCACTTTTTGTTATAAATGAGGTATAAAATTACTATTGAATATTTGACCATTGAAGTGGATGATATTTAAGTAAAGTGAAAACTAACTTTACATGCAATTCTAAATATAGAGATTTCAACATCGACACTAATATCTTGTCATGGAATTTGGAGAAGACCGGATCTAGAGAACGAAAGCAAGGGAAGCTTCACACACTATTTTTATCATTCATTTCAGCGAAAGCGGGGTCAATATATTTGGTTGTGAATTTCAACTAATGCTTAAATAAATTTGATAAATTATTTTATTTTTATTTTTTCCTAGGAAAAAGTACCATTTGCCATTTGCGGAAGGAAGAAAAGGGTGACGAGAGAAACTGTAAATTAATCCCCCGGCAGTGGGAAGAAGCAACTGAAACCACTTCAGGAACTGTTTAACTTTAATTAATTTATGGGAGCCATGTAAGCAGCCGGCGATGGCAGGCTGTCTGTGTTGACTTAATTTTAAATCTAGCGTTTAATTGAATGACTCACTCAAAGCAAACGTTAAGCTTGGCACTGCTATAAATATTTGGCCATCTCTACTTGGGATAATTGCCTCTAGTTCTGAAAATGGGTCGGATTTGCCTCTAGTTGTGCACGGCTTTATTTAACTGTTTACTTTTATCAGCTCAGTCCACATGACTGAGGTAAAGATGGAAATTGAAGATCTGAGAATTGGATTTTAATGGTCTGTGGGCCACGCTCAATTGAAGAATAGATAAAATTTTGTTATTATTATTTATTAGTATATTTTTGGTTTGAAGGTGTTTACTTATGTTGACCTTTGCTTAAAGGTGGTTTGTTTATTTTATTTTATTTTAATTTTAAATTAAAGCAATTATTTACCATTTTTGTGTGCCAATGAGGTGATTCGTGGAATAATAAGTTTTCTTTTCTTCAGAGTAGTAAGTCTTATTTTTTAATTTTATTGTTTTGACAATCAATAGAATTAAATTGACTGAGCTTAAAGAAAAGCTAATTATAAGAGGTAACACTTATTTTTATTTCTATACTTAATAGTTTGAGGAGCTCCTTAAAGATTTTATGCCAAAGTCTTTGGAACAATTTTTTTTTTTTTGTGTAGGCATTTTTTTAAATTATAAATTGTATTATTTTAGTTTCACTTTTTTTAATTGATGAGTTGAGGGTTCTATAAGGACCTCACTCAAAGAGAAAACTAGATTAAAAAAGGGTAAGCTTAATCAAATTAGATATTCAAGAAGGAAATACAAAATTAAAGACATTTAGTTGGGATGCAAACATCAAAGATTAGAAATGGTTAGAAGTTGGTAACAAAAACTCATTGAGAAGGGGGAATCTAGTAACCTAATGAGTCAACAAGAATGTGTTTTAAAAAATTTATTTCTTTCTCACCTTGGGCTTAGCAAACTATTATTCAATATGAAACTGTGATCATAGGAGTAGCGGTAAAACTATGCCAACTGGTAGCCATAAATGCAAAGGAATCTAGATGTGTGTTGAAGGCCACAATTCCACCAGTCAATCCAACTTGTTTTTTAAGTAGGCCAAGGTTCAAGATTCCAAACACGTTTGATGTGGGCTAATGAGTCAACAAGAATGTGTTTTAAAAAATTTGTTTCTTTCTCTCCTTGGGCTTAGCAAACTATTATTCAATAAAAAAACCAAGGACCATGTTTGAGGATGGCTTCTACATGGTTAGCATTAGAAAAATGGAAAAGGAAAAACCCCTTAATGAGGTTGTGGACAACATCAAAGCAGACCCTATGTGGAACCCAAGCCTTATTAAACTAATCTCTTAGCATGCTTTCATGGGGGACTCTCCCAACAAAATATTCTATCAGAGTGAGATTTTCTAGCCATTTATAGGTAATATCAAACTCTAAAATGGGGAGAACAACATTAGAATGCATGTACCCAAGGAGAAAACTAGATTAAAAAAGGTAAGCTTAATCAAATTAGATACCCAAGAAAGAAACAAAAAAATAAAGACATCTAGTTGGGATACAAACATCAACACGCTTTCAAACTATGCAACCTACCTCAAATTATTGCAAGCCACGCCACTATCCACCACCCTTCAAATCGTTGCCCCTTTACCCTTCCCACAAACATTAGCAAGAGGTTTAGGCTCCCAACCTTCTACATGTTGTTTCATGTGCTAACCATTCCAAATTGTCTACTCACTGAAACACCACTCCCAAGCTTCATCCTAGGCTCCAAAAATAGGCACATAAATGGGATAGAGAATACACCCTCCACCCCCAATATGTTGTCCCTGTAAACAACCCTCAAGAAATGCACATAGGTTGCCATAACTTTGTAGAAAGAGAACAATTTATCCTTTTGATAGGAAAGAGAATGAAGATACTTTAAAAGCATAGCCAAATCCTCATGCATCTTTCCTAACAAGCTATCCCTTAAGGTTGGGAGATCCTCTTCAACTAAACGTTCTTCCTAGCTCAATGAGGTAGAAGAAGAAGTTACTTCAAGAGCCAATCCCTCACAAACACATTCTAGGTTTGCATCTACAATTTCTCTCCAAATTCTAACTCTATAGATGCACAAGAGTGAGCAACATCAATGTTTGTTAGCCCATCATGCCTAAGAATGGTGTTGATGAACTTCAAAGAGGGTAAGTCCAAAATGGTGAAAGTTTGATTCAATCTTTGGTTTGAGATGACTCCCCCATATTACAAGTCACACCTCAAGTAGTGTCGTTGCTTGTGCCAACTTTGTATCATTTTGTATTTAGTACCAAGTGTAATTGTTCTACAATTAGATGTGCTAAGAAAGGTGAAAGCATAGATTATGATATAATGCATCTAGAAGGTCAATATTTTGAGTAACATGTAAATATGGATTACATAAGATAAGTTTTATAGCTAGCTTGTGAGATTTATGCATAAATTTTAAGTATAGAAGGAAGCTGAGATAGATTAAAAGAAATCTAATTATAGTTTAGTTGACATTGGGAAGAAATTCTATATAAAAACCATGATTGTAATTTTCAGAACGATTAAATAATATAGCGAAGATCTACTAGTTTTGGTATGTGAATTCTTTATTGTCTTATGTATGTGTGTTTATGAATACTTTGACAAGGTTTGATTAAAAGTGTGTAGGTTTGTGATGTTTTATCAGGATTCAATTGCATAGTTTTTGAGTCAATCTCATTGACCCATATTTTGTGAGTAGTGATTCACAAGAACTTGTCTCTCAGTAGCATGAATATTCCACTTAGCAATCATTGCATCTAGGTGATTCTCATAGGAGTGAAGCATCAGGACTTCCTAGGAGGTCACTCATCCTAGTACTACTTTGACTCAAGCATTCATAAACATGGAACTTCCCCTAAGATCAAGGATACTTATCTTGCTACTCCATTTTAAAAACCTTTAGCAATTTTTATGCATTATGAACCATTTATCATAGAGGTCCTTATCCCATTCATTATCAAGTAGATGGAGAACACCATATGATTTGACACATTGTAAAAATTCCACCTACTTGACAATGTCTACTAGGACTCTCGCATGCCTTGTGTGAGTGGTCTTATGGCCCGATATGTTGGTTTGCAAGATTATTACTTGCACTAGCCCTTAAGTCAATAGCATATGTGAATATTCTGGTTAAAATTTTAGTTATGTTGCTAGGATCCTCTCATGAATTGTGTATTGTTTATTAGATATGCTTTGGTAGGTCATATATATAGAAATAAACTAGTGATTTGGGAGGAAGATTGATGAGTTTATACTAAAGGATGTGCATGCCTATAAATCATTTTGATGGTGGTGTGATATGGTGCCTTTTGATCCATTGTAAATTGTATTCTAAGTTATAGAGTTGTTGAACTTATTTGATTAATTCTCAACATGGGTTAGGCAATGCAAGACTAATTATCAGGGTGTAGTGGAATGGATGCCAAAAGATTTTGCACATCTACAGTAGTTAGGGACCCATCTAGGTGCACATAATTGATATCCTTTTTTAGGGCACAGTTGAAAGCTACATCTTGGAGTTCATTGTACATCCACTTATACTTCTACCAAAGAAGCATTGCACAAATTTCTCACTCCATACCATAAACAATTCATTAAACAACTTGTAATTTAGGTCAAAGTGCTACTTATTGAAAAGTGCATCAAGACCACTAACATGGGGTAGACTCTTACTGCACATAAGGGTATGTGATGAATTAAATAGTAGGTTCAACACAAAATTTTAATACTACAGAATTATGGAAGCTAGTAGTTTTGGAGTAGAACAATGCGAGAGATGGAACTAGAGGTATGAAATCACATTCACTATAGGAGAATGGAATTATCCCAACAAACACACGACACAACAAGGAATAGAACATGGTAGAGAAAGTGTTAATGCAAGATGTCATGTGGTTGTGAAAGTCAATAGAGGATGGATTGTGCATGGTAGGATGAAGGAGCATACATTTATTATCCACACCAAAACAAAATACTCTTTGACCAATAAAAGCTTGTGGAAAACACTCTTTATCAAACAGCTTCAATTCATCAAAATTATTTACAAAGGAATCTATAGTGAATGTCGAGAAGTCTTAATAAGACCAATAGATTTCGAAGGTTCGTGGAATGACATTTATTGTTGAACATAGCATAAAGTGGTAAATATTTATACTATTTTTATTGGTCAAAATAAACCCGTAACTGTTGAAGTGAATGATATTTATATATAGCCATGACTAGATGAGATACTTTAAATGTCCTTTAAAGATGAAATCCTAATAGTGTGCCTAACAAATTCATAATAGTGTTGGTTTCAGTTTTCTAAGATAGAAAAATTTCAGTGTTATTGTCAAAAATCAATAAAATTAAGGTGTGCTTGCTTGCTTAGAAATCTGTTTCTATTAATTTTCGGTCCTGAAATAAAATTTAGATTATGTGATTGTTTGGTTCTAAAATAAATTTCATATTATGATTCCACGCGACACCTTTTGTTAAAATGGGTTGAACTTTTTTTCTAGTTATAGTTTTTTGTTTGATTTGAAATGTGTGAATTTGTCTCCGTGATTCAGGTAGCTGCTGGGCTTTCTCTACAATTGCTGCAGTTGAAGGTATAAACATGATTGCTACAGGAAATCTTACATCTCTGTCAGAGCAGGAGCTGGTAGACTGTAATAAGCCATCCAATCAGTGCTGCAATGGATATTGCCTTCAAATTTATCATCAATAATGGTGGCATCGATACAGAAGAAGATTATCCTTACAGAGGTCAAGATGGACACTGCAATAAGACGAAGGTATAGTTGTCAGTTCCTAATACTTTTAAATTGAACTGTAATAAAGTGGTCCTATTGAAAAATGAAAATCTATTGCAGAAAATTGCCAAAGTTGTGTCAATTGACAACTACGAGGACGTGCACGAAAACTCCGAGAAGTACCTGATAAAAGCCCTTGCTCATCATCCTCTTATCGTGTAACCGTTTGGAAAGTAAAAGCATGAAATTGTGTAACACTTTAGGACAAGTGTCACATTTCAACCAGAATAACATGGTGCCTTCATGGATAGAGTTCTAGCTAGAATAGTTCAAAGATTTGAAGAGTCTTAAGGAGTGACCATTTTTTGTATTTTTGGCTAAAATTATTTGGTCTAAGTGGGACATTGAAATCATGTTTTTATACATGAAGGAGCTCAACATACAAAAACTAGAGTGGAAGTCCAACCTAATTTGGATAATAGATTAGAGGAGGCCTAACCACACATTGATGTCAAAGAGGAGGTCCAACCTAATTTGGATAATAGATTAGAGGAAACCTAACCACACATTGATGTCAGAGAGGAGGTCCAACCTCATATTCTTGTTGATGCCCAACCTCATAGATAATTCAATATTGGAGAGGGGTCTCAATCATTTCCCTTTTCAAATGGATATGTGAATTTAATTAAATAGGTTAAGGGAAAAATTTGTAAGAAGAATATAGATCATTTAATTGGGCTTGAAGTTTTTTTTATGTTGAATGACCTTAGGGTCAAGTTACTAAGAGGTCATTGAATAGAACTTCCAAGGAAATAATTAACAAGCACTTTAAACATTGTGATATAATTAGTAAGCCAAATTATTAGAAAGTATTTACTTACTCATGATGAGATGGAGTCATTACAATTTTCGGGTGTAGATTTCATAGAAAAGAGGAAAACACATCTACAAAAATATATTCAAAATGTGGAAAACCTTTGAGTTCCATTGATAAAAAAATCCCTCTTTGTTGATAAGAGAACTTTGAGGAGAGTGATGTTGAATTCTATTGTAAGTCTAAAAATATCTATCAATCATCAAATTTGTTCACTTTCAAATGAAATATGCTTAAGTAGAAAGATGATATCAAGATATATGAAAAGGGATAAGATTTTGGATGACAGTGTTGTAGAAGGCAGTTAGGAATTGATGTGTAGGGATCCTTAGTCTGACAAGATTGAAGACGGTGTTAATAAGTTAATATTAAATTTCTAGCACAAGCATACTCATCCTTCATCAAATAGTATAGATGTTCTCAAACATAGGATTAGGTTGAATGATTATGAACAACATACAAAACATTGGTTAGATATAACACAACATTAGATGTATGTGATGCAGAGGTATAGGTAGTAGTTAATAAAATTCACACAATGAACTTAGACTCCAATGTTTCCTCCAAAAGGATTTCAAAGGTTATGTGACACAAGCCTACACAAGGCTATACAAGAGGCTGACCTAGTCTAGGACCACACCCTGGTGTCCACCATAAGACTACTCAACCCTCTTTTGGGGAGTCTCTACTCAACCCAATCCACAACACAGACACCTTCTAGGACAGCAATCAACCTACTAATACCTCTACCACAGGATCTTCACACTATACCCAGCATATACTTATCAAGGACATGACCAACATGAGGTCTCTAACCCAATAACTAAATTTTGTACTCTACAAGACAGTGGACAGCAAGTTACCATATGACTGTCCTATGACAGTGCCTAAAGGAGACTATTTCCTTGTAGCCCTAGAGAGTGACTATCACAAGGATAACTATTGAAATCCACAAAAGACTATCTAAACTCATTTCACATTCAAATACCCAATATGAACATGTGATCATTCACCCACATGCAGGTTTGTACTGTACTAGGGCGTTCAAAGATAGCAGACTATCTTTTTCTAGGGAGAGGCCTAATTTGGAGGCAATATGAAGGAAGTGCATCAAATTTGCATGCTCAGGATTAACTAAACACCTGCACTAGTCAGTTTTCACCTACAAACACAAATTCCACCATGCATTTGGTAAAACACTTGACTGTCTTTGCATTCATGCTGCTGTCCACCATTAATATCTCAACTAGTCACTATGAAGACTAGCTAGATTCATGCCAAGAGGCTTGGAGAATGTAGCTAGATTCATGCCAAGAGGCTTGGAGAATGGAATGCAAACCTAATGAACAACAAAAACCTGAAATAAAAGCTTTCTCCTTCCATCCTACTGAAGAATGATGGTGCCTTTCAGAGGACAGAGGAGAAACTATGCATTTTTTCCCAAACCCCTAGTTTTAGGAGGGTTTAGAACAGTTTTTACAAATCATTTTGATTCTCCCTCCACAAAAGGTGTCAAGAAGGCTAACTAGACTCAAAAGGAAGGGACTTCAATGCATTAACAATTTCCACAACTTTCAGACCCTGCTCTGTCCGTACCATGCCATACAGAATGACTGTCTTCAGCAAAAAGCAGAAAATCACTATTTTTTCATTCCAAAAAGTCCTCTTTTTCATTTCTCTCGGCATGTTTATACAATGTTTTGTTTATAGAAGGTTTTAGCAACCTTTCCTCTTCTCTTCCAACTGTACAACTACCCACCAAGGGCAGTGAAACATTCGAAGTTTCCTTTGCATAAGAAACTCTATGTTTCAAAAGGGAAAAACCTTGAAAATAGGCCTTATTACCACTATAGTGGACTAGTCAGCCAAAATGAACTAAGTCCCTATCAGAAAACATGAGAATGGCTTTCAAAGCCTTAGAGGAAATAGAATAACATGATGACAAACTAGGAAATAGCCAAAAAAATGACTAAACTGGGAGCTCCTGCACCATACTCCCCCTGTAGGAAGAACTCAAGTCCCTTGAGTTGCCAAATGTTGAAGTGTCATGCCATGCTTCAAGATATCTGCTTCAGTCATCCAAGTGGCCTCTGAATCACTAAGATCCTTCCATTTCACCAAGTAGTCTTTATAGACACCTCTCCTAGTCTTCTTGACAACTTTGGAATCCAAAATGCACTCCAACTATAAAGGTTTGCTTGGAGGCAAATCCTTGATCCAATCAGCATCTTCAATCACCACATCTGATCCACTTTCACCAGGAAATGGAGGTCTGAAAGGAAAAAGATCACAAACATTGAAAATTGGAGAGATACCAAGGCCAGATGGTAACTCAATCTCATATGCATTTGGACCGAACTTGTGCACAATTTTGCATGGCCCAATCTTCTTCATCAGGAGTTTAGTTGGCTGACCCTTTGGCAACCTTTCTTTCCTTAGATATGCCATAACTAAGTCTCCAACTTTGAATTGCACTTCTCTTTTCTTCAAATCTGTCTTTTCCTTGTACTTTGTGACTATTTTTTCTAATTACAACTTGACTTGATCATGGACTGTTTTCATGGAGGCAGCAAACTCTTCACCAAGTGCACTCCTTCTATCCCATCCTTGGAGATCCTTTAGTTCAATTGGTCCCCTTGGGTGAAAACCATAAACTACCTCGAAAGGACTTTTACCAGTGCTTTTATTCCTTGAATCATTGTAGGCATATTCAGCCTGATTGATAACCAAGTCCCATGCCAAACCATGCTGCTTTGTAAGGCATCTTAGAAGGTTTCCAAGTGATCTATTAACCACCTCAATCTGACCATCAGTTTGTGGATGGTAGGCTGATGAAAAGGATAACTGTGTGCCCAACTTTCTCCACAAGGTCCTCCAGAAGTGACCTACAAACTTAGAATCTCTGTCGGTTACAATGGACAATGGAAAACCATGAATTCTTACTACCTCTCTGAAAAATAGAGCTACAACATGAGATGCATCATTTGTGCATTTACATGGCACAAAATGAGCCATCTTGCTAAACCTATCAACAATAACAAACACACTATCCACCCCTCTGGCTGTCCTGGGTAACCCAAGCACAAAATCCATGCTGATACTTTCCCAAGGTCTGTTGAGAATAGAAAGGGGCTGGTATAGACCTACATTTGAAGACACGCCCTTGGCCCTTTGACAGATTGCACAACTAGCTACATACTTCCTCACATCTGATTGCACCTTTGGCCAAAAATAGAACATTGTGACTTGTTCTAGTGTCTTGTCTAAGCCAAAATGTCCTCCTAAAGAACCATTATGCTTCTCCTTGATGATGTTGATCCTCATGGAACACTTAGGTATACACAACAAATTGCCCTTAAACAAGAGGCCTTCCTGCAAAACAAAATCTGCATACTCGCCATGAAATGTGTTAGCCAAGTTCACACAAACATCATAATTCTCTTTGAAATCTAAATATTCTTTATACAACTCCTTTAAACAGTCAATGCCCATGTTTTCTAACTGAATTTCATGAACAATAAGCAGCCTCCTACTTAATGCATCAGCCACCTTGTTAGAAACACCTCTTTTGTGCTTAATTGTGAAGGTATAAACTTGCAGTTGTTCCATCCATTTAACATGTCTATTGTTCAATTTTTCTTAACTGTTTAGAAAGATTAAAGCATGATTATCAGTAAACACAATAAATTCTTTGGGCAGCAAATAATGTCTCCATTTCTTAAGAGCTTGCACCATTGCATAGAGTTCTAAGTCATAGGTAGAATACCTTTGCTTGGCTTCATTCAACTTTTCTGAAAAGAATGCCACCGGATGTCCTTCTTGGCTGAGAACAGCACCAATAGCTTGCTGACTTGCATCACACTCAACAACAAACACCTTATCAAAATCAGGGAGTACTAAGGTAGGCAACTCAGCCACCTTTGTTTTCAACAACTCAAAACTATCATCAGTTGCCTTTGTCCATTGGAATCTACATTTGACTCCACCCTTGATGGTGTTGAGGATGGGAGCACTAACGTGACTGAAACCTCTGATAAACTTCCTATAGAAAGTCGCCAATCCATGGAAACTTCTCACATCTCCCACTGTTTTTGGGGTAGGCCAACTGAGAATAGCCTCAACCTTAGAGGGATCCATCTTCAAACAGCCATTTGAAATGACAAATCCAAGGTATACAAGTATAGTTTTCATGAACTCACATTTGTCTAAGTTGATCATCAACTTGTGCTCATGTAGCTTCTCCAACACCTGACCCACATGCTTCACATGGTCTTCTCTTGTCCTGCTGAAGATTAGTATGTCATCAAGATAAACAATAACAAATTTACCAATGAATTCAACTAATACCTCATTCATCAAGTGCATAAATGTACTTGGAGCATTGCTAAGACCAAATGGCATAACAAGCCATTCATAAAGACCCTCATTAGTCTTGAAAGCAATCTTCCATTCATCTCCCTGTCTAATCCGGATTTGATGATAACCAAATTTCAAATCAATCTTTGAGTAATAGCATGATCCTCCAAGATAATCCAGAAGATCTTCAATCCTTGGCATTGGGAATCTATATCTTATGGTGATCTTGTTGATGGCCCTGGAATCCGTGCATAGCCTCCACTTTCCATCCTTCTTAGGAGCAAGTACACTTGGGACTGCACAAGGACTTAGACTGTTCCTAATCAGCCCTTTCTCCAAGAGATCTTGAATTTGCCTTGCCACTTCTTCATTTTGTTGTGGTGTCAGCTTATAGGCAGCCTTATTAGGCAATGTAGCACCAGGTATTAAGTCAATCTGATGACTATGTCCCTCATGGGTGGTAAGGAGTTACGAACTTCCTCTACCACAAGATCTTGATACTTGTCTAGAAGTTGCTGCACTTCCAACGGAATCTCCTTCTATTTTTGTTCTTGCTGATCTGATCCACTCTTGGGCTTCATGACCAAGGCATACCCCTGGGTATCCTTCTCCTTCAAGAGGTTTAAAAACTTTTTGCCATTCACCACCATGACACTGCTATCATTTTTCTTCCCCCCGGGCTGCTCCATCATAGGATCCATCTTGAATGGTCTTCCATTCTTGGTGATGACATAAGTGTTCTTCTCACCATCATGCTGAGCTTTAACATCATATTGCCATGGGCAGCCAAGAAGCAGATGACATGCATCCATAGGGATGATTTCACATAGCACTTTGTCCTTGTAGTCACCAATTGCAAATTCAACCCAAGTTTGTTCTTCCACCATGAAACTTTGGTTCTTGTTCAACCAAGAGATCTTGTGAGGACCGATATGAGGCAGCCTCTTCAACTTGCACTTCTCAACCATCTCAGTGGATACCACATTCTCAGTAGATCTTGAATCTACTCTGATTTTGCAAAGCTTCCCATAGGCTATGCCTTGGGTTCTAAAAAGATTCTTTCTCTAAGGGGGCTCTTGTTTTAATGGTATCTTCAACATAGACCTCTTAATCATCATACTTTCTCCTTCTAGAATAGGTGCAGCACTTCCCATTGGTGAATTTACACTCTCACAATCATCATCTTTTACCAACTGATTTCTCTTTCCAATGTCATGAGAGCTGCTGGCTTTCCCTGGGCATTTGTTCATTGTATGGCCAACTTGGTTGCAGCCATAACACCTTCCAGTGAAGACTCCTGGTCCTCTACCTCCTTCACCATTTGTGCCCTTGCCATTAGGACTTCTCCAACCTCTGAAGCCTCCTCTATGCTCTGTTTCTGATTGTGTTTCTTGCTGACTGTTGTTTTCAGTTTTGTGGAACTATCCACGGCCAAAACTACCTCTTCCTCTTTGGTTTCTGCCACCTCTTCCTCTGGCACTTTGTTCACCCTTCCTTCTTAGCTTTTCCTCTGCTCTGGAGGCCAATAAGAAGCATTCATCCACTATTTTTGGTATCACTAAACTAATCTCATCTTGTAGATTGTATTTCAAACCATTTAGGTACCTAGCCACCATCCCTTTTTCATCTTCATTATGATTTGCCCTCATACTTAGTCTATGAAATTCTTCTATGTAGGCAGCCACATCCATGTCTTTTTGTCTCAAATTCTGGAATCTCCTAATGATTGAATCTCATAGTCAGGTGGCATGAACTTGCTTTTGAGCATAGCCACCATTCTACTCCATTTAGTGATGGGACTCTTACCAATCTTCTCCCTCTCACTTTGTATGTAGTTCCACCACACAAGTACAGAACCTCTTAGCCTTGTCTTGGCAAACTTAACCTTTTTGTTGTCATTGAACTCCTTGTAATCAAAGAAGTTACACATAGCTTCTATCCAATCGGTGAGAGCATCTCCATCCAAGTTGCCATGAAAGGTAGGCACATCCATCTTGGGATCACCACTGTCTCCATGAGCACCCCTAAGTGCATTCAAGAAAGCTTTCTAATCTACAGACATGTCCTGCTCCTGAGAACTCTCTTCTGCCTCTACTTCTTCATTTGTGCCAGAAGAACTTCCCTCTTCTTTGGTCTTGCCCTTAGACTTCTTTTCTTCTTATAATCTTGCTTCTTGCAATCTTGCTTCAACCATCTTTTCCACCAACTTCTTGATGGCTTCTTGACTCATTGTCTTGGGAGGCATTGTACTAGCCTCTGTTTCAATCTCCTTGTCTAACATACACTGCTTCCAATCAAATATTGGCTCTAATACCAATATGATGCAGAGGTATAGGTAGTAGTTAATAAAGTTCACACAATGAACTTAGACTCCAATGTTTCCTCCAAAAGGATTTCAAAGGTTATGTGACACAAGCCTACACAAGGCTATACAAGAGGTTGACCTAGTCTAGGACCACACCCTGGTGTCCACCATAAGACTACTCAACCCTCTTTTGGGGAGTCTCTACTCAACCCAATCCACAACACAAACACCTTCTAGGACAGCAATCAACCTACTAATACCTCTACCATAGGATCTTCACACTATACCCAGCATATACTTATCAAGGACATGACCAACATGAGGTCTCTGACCCAATAACTAAATTATGTACTCTACAAGACAGTGGACAGCAAGTTACCATATGACTGTCCTATGACAGTGCCTAAAGGAGACTATTTCCTTGTAGCCCTAGAGAGTGACTATCACAAGGATAACTACAAGGATAACTATTGAAATCCACAAAAGACTATCTAAACTCATTTCACATTCAAATACACAATATGAACATGTGATCATTCACCCACATATAGGTCCGTACTGTACCAAGGCGTTCAAAGACAGCAGACTGTCTTTTTCTAGGGAGAGGCCTAATTTGGAGGCAATATGAAGGAAGTGCATCAAATTTGCATGCTCAGGATCAACTAAACACCTGCACTGGTTAGTTTTCACCTGCAAACACAAACTCCACCATGCATTTGGTAAAACACTTGACTGTCTTTGCATTCATGCTACTATCCACCATTAATATCTCAACTAGTCACTATGAAGACTAGCTAGATTCATGCCAAGAGGCTTGGAGAATGGAATGAAAACCTAATGAACAACCAAAACCTGAAATAAAAGCTTTCTCCTTCCATCCTACTGAAGAATGATGGTGCCTTTCAAAGGACAGAGGAGAAACTATGCATTTTTCCCCAAAACCCTTGTTTTAGGAGGGTTTAGAATAGTTTTTACAAATCGTTTTGATTCTCCCTCCACAAAAGGTGTCAAGAAGGCTAACTATACTCAAAAGGAAGGGACTTCAATGCATTAACAATTTCCACAACTTTCAGACCCTGCTCTGTCTGTACCACGCCGTACAGAATGACTATCTTCAGCAAAAAGTAGAAAATCACTATTTTTTCATTCCAAAAACTCCTCTTTTTCATTTCTCTCGGCATGTTTATACAATATTTTGTTTATAGAAGGTTTTAGCAACCTTTCCTCTTCTCTTCCAACCGTACAACTACCCACCAAGGGCAGTGAAACGTTGGAAGTTGCCTTTTCATAAGAAACTCTATGTTTCAAAAGGGAAAAACCTTGAAAATAGGCCTTATTACCACTATAGTGGACTAGTCAACCAAAATGAACTAAGTCCTTATTACAAAACATGAGAATGGATTTCAAAGCCTTAGAGGAAATAGAATAACATGATGACAAACTAGGAAATAGCCAAAAAAATGACTAAACTGGGAGCTCCTGCACCAGTATGTCACATTTTGTGATGTTAATCCTCACATTAAGATTGGGCAAACAATGTTTGAAATGCAACGGCATGGTACATGAAGCCAGACAAAATCTTTGTAACTTTTTGTTATCATCACCATATTGAATTTGATCTTTATTATCAGGTGCTCCAAAGATCAAACAAGAAAGTGATAGTGTTGAAAATACACTTCCTAAATAGGTATGTGAGTTCATAGCATCCATCATATGTAATAAATCTAATGATGATGCAAATGTTCTACTAAAATCCATAAAAGACTCTATCCTTCTATCATCATCCCCCCTTTTGAATGATGTCTTGTCCTCAAGACATCTTGGCTCTATCCTATTGAAGTTGAGAAAATTTTGTACAACAAAATTTTAGAAGACTATCCTATTAAAGTTGAGAAATTTTTGTACCACAAAAATTTAGAAGACTTATGTACTACATGCTAGAACATGCTTATATATTCCTTATAGTTGAGTATATATATTCTCTCATTTGATGATCCCTTGTTGTAGCAACATTATTTGACCATTGATGTTAAGTCGGGTCCACTCTCCTTCTACTATCTCCAGTATCTATATTTGTGTTGTGATTTTGTTAGCTTCTTCTAGTAAAGTTGTTAGATGAGTGAGGTAAAGGATAGTAACTTATCTAAGTTGCTTTATTTGGGTCCTAAATCTTTTCCTTTGATCTTGAACTTGTTGGTACTGATTGTGTATGGTCTCAATGAATACTTGTTGGCTCTCATCTTGATATTTTTGAACATAATATGTGGATGCATACTGCATGAGTTTGTTCTCAATCTATTCAAGTTGCATTTCAAAGCTTTTATTGTAGTACGCCATCCCAAATAAAATTGATATATAAAGAATTTTCACTTGACTATGTTGTTTGCATATTCCTTATTTCTACTTCTAACTTAGTGTGTGCAATAGCATACTTCTTCCACATTTCTTTAATATGTTTCTTCTTGATCTCATCCATCAATTTATTTCTCACTACATCTTCTTGGTTTTATACCCTCTATACCATATTCTCTATGAATTGCTTGAGTTGCTGACCCAAAGTGGCTAAGGTATCCATGCTAAGTTGTGGCGATGTTGTCTGTAGTATGCTCGGTACATCTTCCACTATGTCAACTATATCCACTTGTTGTTTGAACAGTTCCTCCCTTACTGTTGATTGCATCATGTCTCCTAATTAGAATATCTACAAAGGTGGGATTTGTGCTAGGTTTGTGATTGAAAGCTCTAGGATTGGAGGAGGTAGGAGAGGCTAATCTAATAAACTGTATATACATATGTACAATTATTTAAATTAATTAATTAAGTATTGAGATTTGAATATCAAGTTTAGTAATTAAAAAGTAGGAAATATAAATAGAAATAAATGTACTTAGCTCTATAATCGTTGAATGCATAAAGACTTGTGAAGGCTTGAATCTGGTATGTTGGCATTAAAAGTAGTGGATGATAGAATAACAATCACTTTGGAATCAAAATATTTCCTTGTGATTGTGTTGGAATGTATCTAACTATCAGTGACCACAAATTTGTCATGCAAGCGTGAGCTTGTCCTATGTGATCTATAGACGTTTGCGGTTCTTGATATCTTCTACATATTTCCTAAATGTCTAAAAGCCTAACAATATTTAAAAATACCTTAAGAGATTACCATTAACAAAGAGTTTTCCTCTAAATCAATACCGAAGAATCAATGAGCTTTTGCCTAAATCAATTCCCAAAAATCGAACAAAAAATTGAAATATACCAATTTTCAGTCATGTAATAAATACAACGCAGATATCTCTGCCTTCCTCACTTCCCACAATGATGTCTTGCCATGAAGATGGCATGAAGAGGACTATGTCCACGCAAGAAAACCATGAGAAGCTTCCCACACTTCTGATGCTTAGATCAATGAAATAAATTATATTGTTTTTGTTTTTCAACTGTAACATAAACAATACATATAACGCGTTTAACATAAAACCAATCAGACCCAGTTTGACAGGTGCGGAAGGAAGAAAACGCTGATGAAGAAACTATAATTAAATCATCTTTATTGTTTGTCTTTAACTAATTTATTCATCTACCAAATATTCCTCACCGGCATGCCTCGCTGTTCGATTTGACTTAAGTTCAAGTCTTGTGTTTAATTGATTGATTGGACTTACTCAGAGCAAACGTTAAGCTTGGCACTAGTGCTATAAATATTTGACCATCTGTATTTGGGATAATTGCCTCTAGTTGTGAAAATGGGTAAGCTCAGAATTCGTAAGGAAACAATGTGGTCGGATTTGCCTGAACATTTGATGGAGAGAATAATGGAATGCCTGCCAGTGGACTGCTTCTTCCGTTTCAAGGTTGTTTGCAAGAGCTGGAATACTTTGTTCTCATCACAATATTTCAATTCCATAGCAAGAAATAGCCAGCCATTTCTCATTCTTTGCCCCTCCAACATCCAACTGCCCTCGCTGCTCTATTCCTTCATCACCCACACTTGGCGAACAATTTCTTTATCTTTCCTACCTCATGATTGCCCCATCAATTTCAGAGGATCAGCTTCTGGCCTGCTCTTGGCAGACATTGATGCCAATTTCTGGTTTGGCTATAATTCTCCAAACCTATATGTTTGCAATCCTCTTAGCCAAACGTGGTCGACGCTGCCAGAAATGGGTTCTGTGAGTAGAATTATGGCCAAGGCACTTTCACCAGTGGGGAAAAAGACGGATGAATATAGTGTCATGGTGGTGGGCATGAGCAGAACTGATACGGTTTTAGTAGAAGCATATAACTCTACTACCAAGTCATGGAAAGTTGCAGGGACAATTCCTGATGTGGTTATAAGAAACGAAACCATGTTCTTCTGCAAGGGCTCTTTGTTCTGTGTGACTGCCAGTGGCGGCATAATGGCCTACAATATTGAACAGGGCACCACCACAGTTATGGCCATGCCCACAGCAGATGCCAACAATTTGCGGGTTCGGCTTGTTTGTTGTAAGACTGGCGTGGTTGTGGTTGGGGCAATCGAAGAAAATCACAGATTGAAAGGCGTAATTATGTGGGAGTTAGTTTTTCACAAGATGGCGAAGGGTGGTGATTATAAGTGGGAAGAGATTGGGAAAATGCCCAATTCTGTGTGTGAGGAATTCAGAAGAAGCTCAAATTCAAATTGGTTTGAATGCGTGGGAGTGGGAGACAAGATCTGTTTCAGAGCCAACGAGAGCATGGATATACTTGTGTATGGTGTAAACTCAAGCTCTTGGAATTGGCTGCCCAAGTTTCCTGCAGATTTCAGATATGTGAGTATGAAATGCCTTCCACTGGAAATTGTGCCCAGTTCTAAGTTCTCTTAAAGTTTGGTTGTAATTGAATAGAATGAGCCACTATATGGGACTAAGTGCAGGAGGTTCCACATATAGTTGGGCACGGCTTTCTTTAATTGTTTATTTTTTAAAAATAAATAGCTGGTTTGCTCAGTCCACATGACTGAGGTAAAGATGGAAACTGAAGATGTGGGGATTGGATTCTAATGGTTTGTGCGCCATTAAACGCTCAATTGAAAATACCTAAAATCTTATTATTATTACTAAGTATATTTTTGGTTTGAAGGCTGAGTAGATATGTTGACCTTTGCAAAAGGTAGTTTGTTTATTTTTATTTTTTTATTTTCAAAATAGAGCAATTTTTTTTATCATTTTTGTGTGTCAATGAGGTGATTGGTGGAATGATAAGTTTTCTTTTCTTGAGAGTACCTATTAAGTCTTCTTTTTTAATTCTATTGTTTTAACAATCAATAAATTTAAATTGACTGATGTTAAAGAAAAGCTAATTATATGAGGCTACACTTATTTTTATTTCTAAGTTTAATAGTTTCAAGAGCTCCTTAAAGGTTTTATGCCAAATCTTTGGAACAATTTTTTTTAGTTTCGTTTTTTTAATTGATGAATCCACGGTTCTCTAAGGACTTCACTTAAGGATAAAACTAAATTAAAAAAAAAAATAAGCTTAATCAAATTAGATACCTAAGAAGGAAACAAAAAAATAAAGACACTTTCAAACTACTCTATAAGTTGGGATGCAAACATCAACACACTTTCAAACTATGCAACCTACCTCAAATTGTTGCAAGCCAAACACTTATCCACCACCCTTCAAATCGCTATCCCTTTACCCTTCCCACAAATATTAGAAAGAGGTTTAGGCTCCCAACCTTCTACATGTTGTTTCATGTGCTAGCCATTCCAAATTGTCTACTCACTGAAACACCACTCCCAATCTTCATCCTAGGTTCCAAAAATAGTTACATAAATGGGATAGCAAATACACCCACCACCCCCAAGATGTTGTCCCTATGAACAACCCTCAATAAATCCACATAGGTTACCATAAATTTGTAGAAAGAGAACAATTCATCCTTTTGATAGGAAAGAGTATGAAAATCCTTTAAAAGCGTAGCCAATTCCTTATGCATCTTTCCAAGCAAGCTATCCCTTAAAGTTGGGAGCTCCTCTTCAACTAAATTTTCTTCCTAGTTCAACGAGGTTAAGGAAGAAGTTACTTCAAGAGTCAATCCCTCACAAACACATTCTACATCTACAATTTATCTCCAAACTCTAATGCTATAGATGCACAAGAGTGAGCAACATCCATGTTTGTTAGCCCATCATGTCTAATAATGGTCTTGATGAACTTCAAAGAGGGTAGGCCTAAAATGGCGAAAGTTTAATTCAATATTTGGTTTGAGATGACTCCCCCATAGGCTACGAGTCACACCTCAAGTAGTGTTTTTGCTAGTGCCACCTTTGTATAATTTTGTAGTTAGAACCAAGTGTAATTGTTCTACAATTAGATGTGCCAAGAAAGGTTAAAGCATAATTAGGATAGAATGTATCTAGAAGGTTGATATTTTGAGTAACATGTAAATATCGATTGCATACGATCAGAGTTATTGCTAGCTTAAGAAAATTTTGAGCTTGTGAGCTTTATGCATACATTTTAAGTATAGAAGTAAGCTAAGATAGATTTAAAGGAATCCAATTATAGTTCAGTTAAAAATGGAAAGAAGTTCTATATAAAACCCATGATTGTAATTTTGAGAATAATTAAATAATATAGCAAAGTTTTACTAGTTTTGGTATGTGAATGCTTTATTGTCTTATGTATGTGTATTTATGAATACTTTGACAAGGTTTAATTAAAAAGTGCAATGTAGGTTTGTGATGTTTTATTAGGATTCAATTGCATAGTTTTTGAGTCAATCTCATGACCCATATTTTGTGAGTAGTGATTCAAAAGAACTTGTCTCTCATGAGAATGAATGTTCCACTTAACACTCATTGCATCTAGGCAATTCTCATAGGAGTGAAGCATTAGGAATCCGTAGGAGGTCTCTCATCCTAGTAGTACTTTGACTCAAGCATGATTAAACATGGATCTTCTCCTAAGATTGAGGTCACTTATCTTGCTACTCCATCTTTAAAACCTTTAGCAAGTGTTATTTCTTATGAACTATTTATTACAGAGATTCTTAATCCATTCATTATCAAGTAGATAGAAGACATGAGCAGAGTGCCTTACCAGAGTGTTGTTGGAAGCTTAATATATGCTATAGTATGTACAAGACCAGACGTTGCCCAAGCAGTGGGAGTTCTTTCTCATTTTATGTCTAATCCTGGAAAAGTGCATTGGGTTGTAGTTAAGAGGGTCTTTAGATATTTGTGGGGTACAATAGAGTACTCTATATGTTTTTATGGTAGAATAGATCAGTATTCCTTGAGTATTCATGGTTTTATGGATTCAGATTGGGCCAGTGATGTCGATAGTAGAAGGTCCACCAATGCATATGTGTTTACTCTTAATGGTGGTGCAATTAGTTTTATGAGCAAGCGACAGGCTGTGGTCACTTTGTCCACTACAAAGGCAGAGTATATGGCAGCTACTCATGCCTGTAAAGAGGCCATTTGGATGAAGTGTCTGTGTTCTAATATTGGATTGAAATAGGTGCAGTTACCGTTTATTGTGACAGTCATAGTGCAATCTACCTTGCGAGGAACCCAACTTTTCATGCCAGGACCAAACACATTGATGTTCAATATCACTTGTAAGAGATATGGTCAAGGATGGCAGAGTGAATCTAGAAAAGGTAGAGACAATGGCGAATGTTGTAGATGCATTAACTAAGCCCGTGAGCACGACAAAGTTCATATGGTGTTTCGAGTTTATGGGCCTTTCGGCCCTTAGCAGTTGATCCATGATGGTATGTTTCCCCTAGCTCTTGCAAGGTATTCGACAAGTGAGAGAATGTTGGGAAATTAGACGTCTCAACCTTGCATATTTCCCGTAGTATTTATTTTTCATTTAATATTTTCCCACATCTGTTACATATTGTCGGTGCTTTGAAAATTGGTTTATTAGGTGTCAAAAGATGCCCACTTAGTGGTATGTTGTGGAAGGCCTATTTTTAGGCACATTATGACATATTTCATTATATCTATAAGAGTCAAAAATAGGGGAGAATAGTTTGGACGTGAGAGCCTAATTTTGGACTAGAATCTTGCTTTCTTAGGCACTACACCTCATGAGAGGTTTCACACATGGTTTTAAAAACCACATAATAGTTTCTTAATTATGAGAGGTCTATAAATTGAAGGCTTGAAAAGAAGTTTGTGTTGAGTTTGCAGGTATTGTTATGCTGTTGGAATGCTATCGAAATTCTTCTAGAATTGTTTACTGGTGATACTCTTGTAATAAACTTGTTCTGCAAGTGTATGTAATCTTGTTGTTGGATTTGTAATACATTGAGCAGGCTTTTGGAGTGGGGTTTTTTACTCAAAAAATATTTCCGCACGTATATCTGGTGTTATGTGTTTTATTGTTTATATTCTATTTTTGAATATGTTTCTAGAATTTGTATAACTGTTAGATCAATTTTTAAAAGTTTTGCATAATATCTCTCTTCAAGATTGACGTAGAAAGTTGTTTAGACTATTTAACTTCCCTACAAAATCCAACCAAAAAATTTGAAATATATACCAATTTTCAGTCGAGCAATAGATACAACGTAAATATCTGTGCCTTCCTCACTTCCCACAATGATGTCTTGGCATGAGGAGGACTATGTCTACGCAAGAAAACCATGAGAAGCTTCCCACACTTGTGATGCTTAGATCAATGAAATAAGTTATATTATTTTTGTTTTTCAACTGTAACATGAACAATACATGTCACATGTTTAACATAAAATCCAGCCGACTATTTACATAAAACCAATCAGACCCAGTTTGACAGGTGGGGAAGGAAAAAGACGCTGACGAGGAAACTATAATTAAATCATCTTTATTGTTTGGCTTTAATTAATTTATACATTTACCAAATATTCCTCTTTGACTTAAGTTCAAGTCTTGTGTTTAATTGATTGCTGAGGTTGTCAGCGCTTAAAAAACATTCCTCCTCCTCACTAAGTACCTAATTCTAACAGAAAATAAAGGGAGACGGAAGACGAAAAGGGGCCCACACGTTAAAATGTGTTGTTTAAGCCAGCTGGCTGACTTACTCAGAGCAAATGTTAAGCTATAAATACTTGGCCATCTCTATTTGGGATAATTGCCTCTAGTTCTGAAAATGGGTAAGCTCAGAATTCGTAAGGAAACAATGTGGTCGGATTTGCCTGAACATTTGATGGAGAGAATAATGGAATGCCTTCCTGTGGAATGTTTCTTCCGTTTCAGGGTTGTTTACAAGAGCTGGAATACTTTGTTCTCATCACAATATTTCAATTCCATAGTGAGAAATAGCCAGCCATTTCTCATTCTTTGCCCCTCCAACACCCAACTGCCCTCTCTAATCTATTCCTTCATCACCCACACTTGGCGAACAATTTCTTTATCTTTCCTACCTCATCATTGCCCCATCAATTTCAGAGGATCGGCTTCTGGGCTGCTCTTGGCAGACATTAATGCCAATTTCTGGTTTGGCTATAATTCCCCAAAGTTATATGTTTGCAATCCTCTTAGCCAAACGTGCTCGACGCTGCCAGAAATTGCTTCTGTGAGTAGAATTATGGCCAAGGCAATTTTACAAGTGGGGAAAAAGACGGATGAATATAGTGTCATGGTGGTGGGCAATAGCAGCACTGATACGGTTTTAGTGGAAGCATATAACTCTACTACCAAGTCATGGAAAATTGCAGGGACAATTCCTCATGATGTGGTTATAAGAAACGAAAACATGTTCTTCTGCAATGGCTCTTTGTTCTGTGTGACTGCCAGTGGCGGCATAATGGCCTACAATATTGAACATGGAAGCAGCACAGTTATGGCCATGCCCACAGCAGATGCCAACAATTTGCGGGTTCGGTTTGTTTGTTGTAAGACTGGTGTGGTTGTGGTTGGGGCAATCGAAGAAAATCACAGTTTGAAAGGCGTAGTTATGTGGGAGTTAGTTTTTCACAAGATGGCGAAGGGTGATTATAAGTGGGAAGAGATTGGGAAAATGCCCAATTCTGTGTGTGAGGAATTTAGAAGAAGCTCGAATTCAAATTGGTTTGAATGCGTGGAAGTGGGAGAGAAGATCTGTTTCAGAGCCAACGAGAGCATGGAGATACTTGTGTATGATATAAGCACAAGCTCTTGGAATTGGCTGCCCAAGTTTCCTGCAGATTTGAGATATGTGAGTATGAGATGCCTTCCAGTGGAAATTGTACCGAGTTCTAAATTCTCTTAAAGTTTGGTTGTAATTGAAAAGAATGAGCCAAAGAATATATGGGACTAAGTGCAGGAGGTGCCACGTATGGTTGTCCATGGCTTTCTTTAATTGTTTAATTTTTAAAAATAAATAGCTGGTCTGCTCAGTCCACGAGACTGACAGGTAAAGATGGAGATTGAAGATCTGGCGATTGGTTTTTCATTTGCTCCGCCATTCTCAATTGAAAAATAAATAAAATTTAGCTACGTGTATATTTTTTTGGTTTCAAGGCTGTTTAGTTATGGTGTCCTTTTTAAGTAAAACTAATTTTTTATTTTTAAAATGAAGTAATTATTTGTCATTTTTGTGTGTAAATGAAGTGATTGGTAGATTGGTAAGCTCTCTTGTTTGAGAGAAGTAAGTCTTGTTTTTTATTTTTACCATTTTGACAATCAATAAATTTAAATGGGTTGATGTTTAAGTAGAGCCAATTATGTCAAGCCATACTTATTTTTATTTCCATATTTAATAGTTTCAAATAGCTTCTTAAAGGTTTGATGTGAGGTCATTGGAACAATTTTTTCATGTAAACATTTTTTAAATTGTAAATTGTATTATTTTAGTTTCACTTTTTTTAATGGATGAATCAAGGGTTCTATAAGGACCTCATTTTAATCAATATATGAATTTTTATGAATTTTCGAAGTGGACACATCCTTAAAAATGAAAATTTGAGTGTGCTCCCTCCATAATTTTTTGAAAACTAATCCAAAATCCATTTTCTTTTCAATGTGTATAAACTAGAGTCTAAAATCTAAAAATGTAATTTGTTTCAAATTTTGATGAACAAGTAAAAATGACACCAGAAATACTATACATAACATTTCTCCAAAAAAAAGAAGACATTTGAAAAGGAAATTGAAGATGAAAACCTTGTTTTTATATTTAAAAAAATTACATGGTTAGAAATCTAATTAAAAACTTGAAGTCATATTGGCATTTTTTTAGATTAACATTGAAAAACATGTAAACCTAATGGAGAGCATGCTTGAGATTTAGTTGATTTTATATGTTTTGTTGAAAACACATCTTTGGCATCCAAAAGGTAGATCCAACCTTTTAGGTTGAATGTCCAAGGCAAATCCAACCCTTAGGGTTGGAATTTCTGAAAGCAGCAAAAAACACACTCACGTTATAACACAAGTGTGTTATAACATGCTCGCATTTCATATCACATAAAAAGGTGAGCAACGACCTGCAAAAACGTATATCATGTGATTTTAGACCCACATGCTATGTTCATTCCCCTATTCTGTGCTCTATTCGGCATATAAACACATTTTTCATGCTTTTGAGGATCTACAATCATTAGTTGACAAAATTATGTCACTTTTGTTCTTGTATTGACGTAGAAGATTCCAATTGCATGTTTAAAATTAATCTTGATATTGTAAATTATTGTTTTCATGTTTTGAGGATTTAGAATAATTCATTGACAAAACTAACTAATTTTTTGTCTTAGATTGACAAAAAACATTCTAATTGCATGTTTTGTATTTCAATTTGATAAATTATCAATTTTTTTTGTGTTTATTTGACCAGTTGTGTTAGATTGATATAGAATTGAACATCATGCCAAGGAAACGACCAAAAACTAGAACACTAGAGGAGCGTGAAGCTAAGAATGTGAAGAAAAGGGAATGAATGAGACAACTTAGAGAAAAAAAAAATTGAACTCTATAAATGAAGATATACCGTCTTGGCCAATTGAATTGAATCATGAAGCATCCAAGAAAGAGAAGGATTTGGAGAAACAAAGGGAACGAATGCAAAAACAATGTGCAAGTAAGAATTGAATGTGGGAGTTGAAGGTACGTCATCTTTCCCATCTCAATTTGATATTGTAGAAAATTCTCAATCACCAATATGCAATTTCAAATGTAAATGTATATGTTACACCAATTGATCAATTGTTGAATTAATAAAATGTACCTACTAAATCAAGTTTTCCATTGAGAAAACCTTCTAGAATTTTGCATAAAAGACATGTTTTTTATTGAAATTGATGAGAATGTTCTAAAACCAATGCCTAATAAGATTCCCGAGCATATATGTAAAAGAAATGTTGATAAAATATGGAAAATCCTTTTGAAAACTTGAGTGAAAATAGAACATGTCAATCGTTTCTTGAAATGATGAAAAATCTTAAGTTTAGACCAATCATGAAGATTCTTCGCCTAAGAACATCAAATACCAATAGGAAAAATCTATTGTAAAAAATCTAGTCAATGCATATCAAAGCATTGGTTCCACCTCACGCGTCAAAGATCATAATGCTACATGATGTGTCATTACATCAACTATAGTGAGCAATCAAACAAATAAATCTCGCTTGTTAAGAAAAACAAGTCAAGCACAAAAATAAGTAGAAAAACATTGATGAAAGCCATTGAGGGGCCTAAAAGAGTTGAGGAACCAAATAACAATGAATTATGGGTATTTTCTGGTAGACTCCCACAGAAAGATAAATTCATAGTTCAAGCCTTAGAATCTCTAATTGAAGAATTTTGGAGAAATAACACAAGAGTATCTCCTAGTCAAAGAGATGTAAAAAAGAGAATTGGATAAAACTATGAGCCACATACAAAGTATTTTTGGATATGACTCAAACATAATTTTCTCCAAATTTGTAGAGAGTCATCCTCAAATAAAAATTATTCAAAGGTATTTTGAAATAACAAAACTTTTTAATATCAAAATAAATCACACACGCACAACTTATTGTTGTAGAGTTTATATCCACACAATATCCTTTAAGGTAGTACTTACAAATTTAGCAATATTGTTAGAAGTTTCCCTTGTAATTGGTACTTGTTTGGTAGTTTGCCCAACCCTACAAAATGGTGCATCAGTATCTCATATCCCCACGCTAAGACACATAATTCCCCACTTGCATTGAATAATAAAAATTAGTAGTATCATCCACATTTGTCATTAAGTGCCAACTATTAAATTTTAGACTTATGAATGATTACTCTAAGAGATATCGATTATCAACGGGCATGCATATCATTTTATGTAGCTTTATATATTCTATAATGTACATAGTTATTTCTTTAGTTTTTTTACAAAAATGTTCATTTCCTCCAACATGGGAAGAATACTAGATAAATTTAGAAAGTGTCTCTATGTCACTTAACCTAAATAAGAGGTCAAGAGCTTTGTTTACTATGAGGTGATGTCCATACACTACTCCAATCAAGGATTGATATTCTACAAAATCTCTTTGCACTAGCCCATGCAAGGAGATCCATTTGGTATCAACATCCTTAAGAACCTTATTTTTTGTAGTTATTCACTCAACACATTGTTGAAATTCTAAAAATTATTTGGGATTTTGAAAAAAATATGAGTGGAGCTCACAGACTCAATCTTCAACTTTTGATAATATAGAAAATTTCTCACAATTTTGAATGTTAAATTCATTTTGTGGTCCATGCAATGAATAGCAATCATGTATGGTTAATAAGAAGTTTGTAGCTTCACACAAAGATTATTCCTATGACCTTACATTAATGAAGCGTCATTTGTCCCTACACACACCAACTTTTTGGCAATTGTGTACTCATCCATACCTCTAATTTATTTCAAAGTTTTATTAACCATTTCAAATAGATTCTAACATGCTGCATTCTCCTTCATTTTATGAATAGAGAGTAGATGAGGCTGTCAAACATGATTTTCTATAGTATTTACACATGCATGTACATACCTAAGAAGTGTTATCTACTAATGTAACTTCATCTAGGGTAAGTGCAAAATGATGGGGGCCCAAAAAGTGGCCAAATAGTTTTTTAAAAAAAATAATACATAACGCGAGCGCGTTATAACGCGCTCGCATTATGGGTTGGTAATGACGAGCCTAAGGTTCATCATTACCAAACCATAACGCACTCGCGTTATAACGTGAGAGTGTTATGAACCACTATAAATTAAAAAAAAGGGCTATCATTTCATTTCATTTCTATTTTTCTCCTCTATCCCCGTGGCTTGCAAACCATAGAAAGTGCGCTCACGTTTTGGAAAAGCCAATTCAACAACAAAATCTCACTGATTCATCGCCAAAATGCTGCCATGACGTCGAGCATGCCAAAGGAGTGAGTTTTATTTTTTTTTGTTTGAATTTGCTTCTAAATAGGTAGGTTTGAGTTGTTTTTTGATGTATATTTCGTTAATTGTCAAGAAATGTTAATGCACCTCCTCCTCCTCAAAATCCACAAAATCCACAAAATCCTGAGGAGGAAATACCTGTAGAACAACAACCTCCTCCATCCATTCCTCGACATGCCCCTGGAACACAAGAAAATATAATGGGACGAATTGAAAACAACAAAAAAGAAATTAAAGATATAATTAAGGTTGAAAGATCCTTCCACTTCAACCTTGCATAGGTCCATGCTTGTTGAATCTCTTGAATCTATGGTATCAAATGTAGATTCAATTAGCAAGCAAATAACTAGTTGGACGGATAAGAGGAGAGAGTTTAGAGACTATTATGTAGACAAGCTGTCATACCATGATGTGAAAAAATTATAAATTACAAAATTAGACTTGTGTTCAATTTTCACAAACCCATAAACAAATCAACCTCCACCCATTACATGCAAGAGGTTCCCTATCCATTGGTGCAACAACCAAGTGATAAGGGACAATTTTGGGCAAAGGTGGTGGATGGTTTTTGACCATCCTCCATGCAATAATAATGAGGTCCTGCAATACTTTTCAAGGAAACTCTACTGCGAGTTTGTCCTCAATAAAGTGCCAAACTATTTTGATATGCGGGACTTCCAAGGTAGAGGTGGGGGATCAGAACAAGATAGACCAGGGGCACGTGTTGACCCACAGCGGGTAATGAGATGAGTAATCAGCAGACCAACCCATGAGCATGTTTCTATCCCTTCCATTGTGAAGGAGAGTGTTGAGGTTGATACACTTTAGTCCATTAGTGCCTTGACCTAGAGCATCATAGCGCATGCCAGTCCTGCAGCACAGAGTGGGTTGGGAGATAGTGCGAGGAGTAGGGTCCCACCTCATACTTGTTAGACTTGTGGGTCAGCCTGTGGTTATGACCCCATGGATAGTCAGGACGCAGGTGCATAGGCTACATCTGCAAGTGCACAGGCTACATCTGCAGCTGAGAAGATGGTGATGATAGATACCCTCCTGAGAGAGACTTTTGGCCTTGATACTCAGGTAAATATTAGCAAGTTTATTGAATTTAATTTATTAAATTTCATTTTTTAAATGCAAGATTAACTAATATAAATTGATGATTTTAATGAAATTTTAGGGTTATAGCATCGATGCAGTTTTTAGTGGTTCGCCACCTGCATTTTACACTAGATCATCTACTGGCGGGGTATCTAACTAGTAAACAATTATAAATATTACATGTGAATAGCATCGTTATATGAATGGTATTCTAATATCTAATTTTGGATGTTGAATAGGTTAATATTGTAGATTTCACGGCAACACCTGCCAAAGGTGGTGGACTTCAAAGTTTTATGGAGGTAATAAAATAAATAGTTTAATGAATGAATTGTACTTACTAGATTTTTGTATGTGACTTGTGTGCTTTATTGTGTGTACTTCCATGTTTAGATGAACGTGTGTGTATGTTAGGAGCCATGATTTGCATCACTATTATAGTTTTCGTAATTAAATAATGTTGTTTTATTTGCAGATGATGCAGGTTGCAGAGACACCTCCCCATGTTCAGAGGGCAATGGAGCATGGTGTGGCCTCTGCAATTCATAGCTCCATGGCATTGACAGGGGTATGAGGCAGATTAGTAAATTTCAATTTACATTCATTGTTATAGTTGTCTATTTTTAAAAAATCAAAAGATTATTGATTTGAAGTTTAATTTCTATCTGGATGGTTTCTATAGGACTTGACATCACCAGGGCCTATTCCTGCTACTGAGGCAAGCAAGAAGATAGATTATATGTTAGCGGTAAGTGATTTTTTTTAAATGTTTCATTTTTTATAACATGTAATTTCTATATATTAATGTCTATACTTTTTATTGTAATAGCTAAAGATGCAGGAAGAACTAAATAGGAGGAGTAGCCCTTGGGTTCATAGTAGAACACCCACATGCACGTCTCCATCCCCTAGAAGATCAAAGGCTGCCCGTGATTTATTCTCTTCACCAGCCAGAGGGGAATGACTTTTTATTGTGTTCCTTTGTTGTATGCCTATATGGCATTTGTGGACATATATTTTGTATTGTACATAGTTGACATTGTATGCCTATATGAAATTCTTGTAAGCCTATATGGCTATTTTGTATATATGTTATACTTATATCGACAGATATTGATGTATGCTTATATGGATATTTGGTTAATACAAATCTTCTTTATTGATGGCGTCCATACTTGCATTATAAATCCACGTTTGAATGGATATTTGTAGATGGCTACTTCAAATATTTAAAGTCCAATTGTATTACATAGGATGTTTGTTGATCCAATAAGCTAGCTATTGTTATGCAAGTATCACCTAAACCTCATTTTGGAACTAAAAGATAAAAGTTGTATTTAAAAAAAAAATGAATCATCATGTTGAACAGAAAATATTAATATTCTTTATGAGTAGCATAGAATGTCAACTATATGCAATACAAAAAAAATGAATCATCATGTTATTCTTTATGTTTGAGATCCTGAAAATGACTAAGTCTGGCAGCCTGATATCCTGAAACACTAGGATGAATATCCAAGTCATTAGGATGATTGTGCCTTGAGAAAAAGTCATTAAGATGAGCGCCTAAAGGAGACTTTCTTAAACATTCAAACATTGAGCAACAAGCATGAAAGGTTAAGGCACAATTTGCAACTCATAAAGCCTCAAAAGGGCGCCCAACTTAGAGAGAGCATTCATTTAAGACAAGGTGCCCATTGACACCTGTTCCACCATGAAAGTGCGCCTAAGGTGGAAGGAGAACAAGCCTCTAGTAAGTGAAGTGCACCTATTGTTTAAACCACTTCATTATGGCACCCTAGCATTAGGAGGAGTATATAAGTCAATAGGAAATGGTGCCTAGAATGCAAATGAAGGACTAAGTGGCATTTTCAATAAGCATCAATTCACCTTGAGCTTTCAATAAATACATCAAATTGAGCCCCATAAGCCTAGGCGCCCTTTGCTTTCAAAAGAACCTTGTATCAACATCAAGAGTTGGATTGTTAATGACTTCCCAAGCTAGAGATAATAGTGAAAACAATCCTTCCACCATCAGGATATTAAAAAATAATCATAATGTAATGATATATGGGATAACTGACATACCCCTTGTGAAAAGTGATGATCATAACAAGAATGGTCACCTCAACTTAATGCCCAATAATTTTAATACTATCAAGCATCCACATAATAGTAGATAATCTTATCAAAAGTCATAGAGAAATTTCTAAGGACCATAGTGTTATCCCTATGACTTGACACATACTACTTGTTTCATAAAGCAAAGGGACATGATATAAATATTGTTGTTATATAGAGCCTAATCAGACTCGGAGGTTAAATTTACCCAACTTTTATCAGCGTGGTTTCCCCCCAAATATTTTCCTACTAGTTTTGGCGCCTTAAATTCTAAGTGCATGAAAATCATGAGGATGGGCGCTGAGGGATGAGATAGTCTTCATAAGAGTTTAAATAAGAACATCATCAAAATGCGCCTTGGTAGAGAGACTTGAGACCATAATCAAATAAGCCAAAATATCTATCTCCAATGACTTGACATGGATCCCAAAACCACCTATTGGACCAATAGGATCTTAGGCGCTCACTTCATGCATTATGATTTCTAGGCGCCAGTTTGATGCTCCATCACAAGGAAAGTGCACCCACACTTACAAGTATTTTTTTTCAGGATCTAGGTGCCAGTTGAAGGTTGTAGTTGCTAAGAAGAGCGCCTAGCAAGAGGAAGTCTTTTGGAGTCTTCAAAACACATCAAACACTTGACTAACAACAATATAACTTTTTCCCAAGTTAGGCGCTTCAAGAGGGAAGTTAAAACATGAATAAGCGCCAACTTATTTAGGCGCAAACTCAAGCTTGTTGAGGATACACATGGTGCCCAACATTCCTTGGTGATTTCATGAACTTCAAACGCTCAGAACTATTCAAGGAATGCCCAATGCCCCTTCTTGATGATAGGCCACCAAAGTGAGGGTGGAATTGCGCCTTGATAGCATTAGGTGCTATCTAGAGTATGCCACTCCATGGAAATGCGCCTTCTTGCTTAGAGTCCTAATGAAAAGTCCCAGAGGTTAATATGCACCTTGTCTTAATGAGGTGCAACTCTTGGGTAAGAAAGCTTGTAAAGTGCACCTAATTTAGTGAAGAGGTTGATAACTTTAAACCCTTCCTAGAACTTAGATTGCTTCAACTGAAGATCATCTTGCACCAATACATCACCAAACTTTCAATCACAAGATCAATTCAAACTTAGGCGCTCATTAAGAGTCTTTCCAATGTTGGCGCATCTGAGAGGTTGAACTGGCAAGAGATGGCACCTAGCTTCCTAGACCTTGTTTCAATATGTTTGAGTTTGAAAGTTGACTCAATGGTATCAAGATGGCGCCATAGAGTCTTTGGACTAGTTCCTTAGAGTTTCAAAAACATTCTGGCTCCTTGAAAATTCCTCCTACATGCTTGGGCGCCATTTCAAGGTCTAGGAACCATGATGTAGTGCCTTATTGCTCTAGGCGCCCATTCATGATTGTACAACTTGAGATTGCTGCCTAGAGTGAATAGGCTTTCATCCTGACTTAAATTCACTAAGGCAACCTCATCTTGAAGGCCAAACAACTTTTCCTGCCAGAGTGCCTTGATTGAAGACTCCACATCCTTGGGCGCTCATTTGGACAATTTGATGTGAAATTGGCACCTAGACTCCAAGAGTCAACTTTCTGCTTTCCAGACTTAGCCAAATTTTGAGTTTCTGACTTTGTTCCTGCAAAACAATGAGATTGATTTAGTCAAAAACCAATTCATTCCCTCATAATTCTGAATTAGCCTCCAGGAATGAGCAATAGGCTAATCCATTCTTCACTTGATGATCAAGCTAGAAACGGGGACATGACAGGGTAAGTTGTATCTAATGACATCACCTAATTGAGCGCCTAGGAGGTATAAAGCTTAACGTTGACATGAGGACAAGCGCTTAGTAAAGGAGAGTTTCTCAAACATTTAAACATGTGAATGAAGTCATAGAAATGCACTAAGTCATCTAGGTGCCATTTTCCCCTTGTGTACCCTTACATTTGCACCTAAGAAGAAGTTGCAACTTTACACTGCCTCCTAATAATTTTTGGGGCAACAGAAAACCTTTCACCATGAGCAAATGTCTCAGAGATATAAAAACTGAGAGAGGTTATTGTAGAGGCACTCTACATGATCACGTTGCCTCAGACGAAATGTTTCTAAGTGACATGGTTTTCGAGTAACATCTCATCAAAGATTGCTACCTTTTTGCACTTTGGACTCTTCAGGGATATCATCGGTACAATGTAGCTCAGACTATTTCGACATGTTTGGGTGAAAAATAGGACCATGCCTAGCATAAATGTACTCATCCTGACGTGTTGGAATAGTCAGTTTGGTCACATCAGGAGCAGGACGAAAGTTACACCCCTTTGCAACTTTACACTGCCTCCTTCCGACAATTTTTGGGGTAGTAGAAAACCTTTCACCACGGGAAAATGCCTTAGAGATATAAAAAATTGAGAGAGGTTATTGTAGAAAAACTCTATGTGATCGCGTTGCCTTAGACGAAATGTTTCTAAGTGACATGGTTTTTGAGTAACATCTCATCAAAGATTGTTGCCTTTTTGCACTTTAGACTCTTCAGGGATATCATCGGTACAATGTAGCTCGGACTGTTTCGACATGTTTGGGTGAAAAAAAGGACCATGCCTAATGTAAATGTATCCATCCAGATGTGTTGGAGCAGTCAGTTTGGTCGCATCAGGAGTAGGACGAAAGTTACACCCCTTTGCAACTTTACACTGCCTCCTTCTGACAATTTTTGGGGCAGTAGAAAACCTTTCACCATAGGCAAATGCCTCAGAGATATAAAAAATTGAGAGAGGTTATTATAGAAGCACTCTATGTGATCGTGTTGCCGCAGATGGAATGTTTCTAAGTGACACAGTTTTTGAGTAACATCTTGTCAAAGATTGTTGCCTTTTTGCACTTTGGACTCTTCAGGGATATCATCGGTACAATGTAGCTCGGACTATTTTGACATGTTTGGGTGAAAAATAGGACCATGCCTAATGTAAATGTACTTATTCAGATGCGTTGGAACAGTCAGTTTGATCACATCAGGAGAAAGATGAAAGTTACACCCCTTTGCAACTTTACACTGCCTCCTGACAATTTTTGGGGCAGCAGAAAACCTTTCACCACGGGCAAATGCCTCAGAGATATAAAAAAGCACTCTATGTGATTGCGTTACCTCAGACAGAATGTTTCTAAATGACATAGTTTTTGAGTACCATCTCGTCAAAGATTGCTACCTTTTTGCACTTTGAACTCTTCAGGGATATCATCGGTACAATGTAGCTCGGACTGTTTCGACATGTTTGGGTGAAAAATAGGGCCATGCCTAACGTAAATGTACCCATCCGGACGTGTTGGAACAGTCAGTTTGGTCGCATCAGGAGCAAAACGAAAGTTACACCCCTTTGCAACTTTACACTGCCTCCTTCTGACGATTTTTAGGGCAGTAGAAAACCTTTCACCACGGGCAAATGCCTCAGAGATATAAAAAATTGAGAGAGGTTATTGTAGAAGCACTCTACATGATCACGTTACCTTAGACAGAATGTTTCTAAGTGACACAGTTTTTGAGTAACATCTCATCAAAGATTGCTACCTTTTTGCACTTTAGACTCTTTAGGGATATCGTCGGTACAATGTAGCTCAGACTGTTTCGACATGTTTTGGTGAAAATAGGACCATTCCTAGCATAAATGTACCCATCCAGACACATTGGAATAGTCAGTTTGGTCGCATCAGGAGCAAGACGAAAGTTACACCCCTTTGCAACTTTACACTGCCTCCTTCTGACAGTTTTTGGGGCAGCAGAAAACCTTTCACCACGGGCAAATACCTTAGAGATATAAAAAACTGAGAGAGGTTATTGTAGAAGCACTTTATGTGATCACGTTGCCTTAGACAGAATGTTTCTAAGTGACACAGTTTTCAAGTAACATCTCATCAAAGATTGCTGCCTTTTTGCACTTTGGACTCTTCAAGGATATCATCGATGCAATGTAGCTCGGACTGTTTCGACATGTTTGGGTGAAAAATAGGACCATGTGTAGTGTAAATGTACCCATCTTGACACGTTGGAATAGTCAGTTTGGTCGCATCAAGAGCAAGACACCAAAATTGCATAACATGATGATGTAAAAATGTGTATATGTGTAAAAATGCAAGAGGAAATAAAAAAAAGACAAACCTTACAAATTAATGTGCATACTTACAACTCAATGTAACATGACTTTACAAAATCAATGTGAATACTTACAAATTAATCCAATGAACCATCCGGGTCTGCTCTACTCTTTATTGTGTCAAGTATTGCTTCATGGTCAAACTCACGCACCTTCCACAAGATTTTGTTCAAAGGTCTACCCCGATACTTTAGCAAATGAACATTGGATGCCATGACAATGTTCGAGTAATGAAGAATCTTTCGATGCATGTCAAAGTCCTGAAACAGACAAACATTAACACTCTTATGTGGGTACCTTATAAGCCATGTTCTAGTAATAACCACTGACCCTGTAGGGTATTCGATGTTTTCTCCATCTGTAACAAGGGCCTCCAATTTCTTTTTGGCCTCAACACAATGACATAAGTAATAATCTATTCCCTCTTCATTATATTCATCTACAATAACTGCATATACGTGCCCTACATTGATATGTGTAGCAAATTAGATGAAATTAGTCAACATTACAAAAACACTACAAAGTAAGATGACATTACATGGTTGAACTAGATGAAATTAGATACATATACGTGCCCTATATTACCTGGTTGAACTAAATCTGATATGTGGTCAAAGTCAACTGATGATTCCATCTGTGTTAGTTCTAGTGCTGTCGGGGGTCGATACGTGTCAAGTGGGCTAAGATAACTTAACTGCCATTCGTCAACCCACTCCTTTGACTCGCACTCATCCCAGACTTGAATTGTACAGGAAGAACAAAAGCATAACATATTTCACATATGGATACTTCATGAACCTGCAATTGAGCTTCTAAAAGAGTGCATCTCATTTGATCCTGTCAGTGTACAACAGTCCTCATATGGTGCAATGTTAGTATCATCTATCAACCAAAAAAATCTACGAACTGAAGACTTACCTTCATTACCTGGACCCATGGAAGCATTACACCACTTGACAATCGATTTTGCATCTGTCAACTTTGCATTGTCTTTATACTTTAACTCTTCTCGTGCTATGGCTCTTTTGATACATGCTCCTGCACCATCATGCTCCCCCTTTCCATGCCCGGCCTCACAAAAGTTCCACATATGCTAAATACCTGTAAAATTATGCCTTCTACTCAGCCAATAGAAATTCTGTGAATTCTTGAATTGTGATGCACAATTATCCGACCAAATGATATGCTGATTGAACGATATGCCCCTTTAGCCAAATCATTGTAGAACACCTAAAAGCAACCTTGCATGAACTCTGTAGAATGTGTGTGATCATCACTAATATAGAAATTATACTCCCTTATGATCTTTCTGTCATCCTCTGTACTATAATTCACATGGATGAATGTGATGTGCACAAATATAGAAACCTGTGTGGAGTTGTAATATTGTGATTGCACCTCACGCTGTGGCTGTAGACTGTAGTTCTCTACAAAATTGACGACTGAAACAATGCTACCAATGGGAAATGTGTCCTTGCATAACTTGAATTGCAAGTCCAACCATCGAGCTCTATGGGCATGTCTTGCATACTCATACACTATGCTATCACAAAATATAGGCATAAACTGATACACTGGAATCTTTTCAATAACCAATTCACACATCTTTGCTTCTTTACCATCTTTTGTATTGTATGCCACTATTTTATACTTGCCAAACTCTACTAGTTCATTTCCAACTACATGTGTTCTTTCCATATGTTCACATATTGGCAAATGTTGCAAGCCACCGCAACGATGACATGTGCCATCCAAGCATAATTTCTTGTAGAATATTTGACCTTCCTCTCTTTCACATAAAATTCTTGATATGAAGTCTCTTGAAGATGTTGGTGGGGCATGTATGGCACAACCCTACAAAACATTGTTAGTATGTATATCTAAACATATAGACCTATAAACATCAAAATGGTTAGAAAATTCAATATGTAATCTACAACAAGTAGTGCGTGTGTGATTTATCTTGACATAGAATGGTTTTAGCATTTCAAAATATCTTTGACAAATTTTAATTTGAGGATACTTCTCTAGAAATTTACCATAAAACTGTGTTTGAGTCTCATCCAAAAAATACTTTGGATGTGGCTCACAGTTCTGACTACCGATTCTCCTTCTTACCACATCCCTTTGATTCGGCGATACCCTTGTGTAATTCTTCCAAAAGTCCTCAATTAGTGATCTCAATGCTTTAACAATTGGTTTATCTTTTCATGGTAGTCTCCTTGAGAACGCCCATAATTCATTGGCATTAGTGTCCTCAATTCTTTGGCATCTTCCAACGGCTCTTGATAAAGTTTTCCTATTAATTCTCAATTCTTGACTTGTCTTTCTAATGAGATGAGCTTTCCTCATTTGACTACTTACTATAGTTGATGTAATCACACGCCGTGTTGCATTACTATCTTTTCTGTGTGAGGTGTTAGCCACACTCTCATACGCACTCATTAGATTCTTGACAATAGATTTTTCACTTGAAGCCTCTAATGTTATCAACCCAAGAATCTTCATGATGGACCTATACTTTATACTTTGCATCATTTCAAGGAATAGTTGACATCTTGCAGTCTCATTTAACTTTTCAAAGAACAATCTCCAAATCTTATGAGCATATCCCTAATCCTTATACCCTCGACACTCTACTTTAACCCTAATCCCTCAACCCTCAACCCTATCCCTAAACCCTCGACCCTCAAACCTCAACGCTCAACACTCAACGTAAACCCCTAATCCCTCAACCCTTAACTCTAATCCCTCGACCCTCAACCCTATCCCTAAACCCTAAACCCTAAAGCCTCAACCCTCAACCCTCAACCCTCAATGTCAAATCCTAATCCCTCAACCCTTCACTCTAATCCCTCAACCCTAAACCCTATCCCTAAACCCTCAACACTATACCTTAAACCCTAATCCCTCAACCCTCAACCCTCAACCCTAATCTATCATCCCTCAACTCTAATCCCTCATCCCTAAACCCTAAATGCTATCCCTATTCCTAAACCCTCAACGGGCTCGATACTATACTTTAAACCCTAATCCCTTATCCCTAAACCCTCCAACCCTATCCCTAATCCTTATACCCTCCACACTCTACTTTAACCCTAATCCCTCGACCCTCAACCCTATCCCAAAACCCTCAACCCTCAACCCTCAAACCTTAATGTACTCAACCCTCAACGTCAAACCCTAATCCCTCAACCCTATCCCTAAACCATAAACCCTAAAGCCTCAACCCTCAACCCTCAACGTCAAATCCTAATCCCTCAACCCTTCACTCTAATCCCTCAACCCTAAACCCTATCCCTAAACCCTCAACACTATACCTTAAACCCTAATCCCTCAACCCTAAACCTTATCCCTCAACCCTAATCCCTCAACCCTCAACCCTGATCCGTCATTCCTCAACTCTAATGCCTCATCCCTAAACCCTAAACGCTATCCCTATTCCTAAACCCTTAATGGGCTCGATACTATACCTTAAACCCTAATCCCTTATCCATAATCCTTATACCCTCGACACTCTACTTTAACCCTAATCCCTCGACCCTCAACCCTTAAACCTCAATGTACTCAACCCTCAACGTCAAACCCTAATCCCTCAACCCTTAACTCTAATCCCTCGACCCTCAACCGTATCGCTAAACCCTCAGCCCTCAACTTCAAATCCTAATCCCTCAACCCTTCACTCTAATCCCTCAACTCTAAACCCTATCCCTAAACCCTCAACACTATTTAAACCCTAATCCCTCAACCCTCAACCCTAAACCTTATCCCTAAACCCTAATCCATCAACCCTCAACCCTAATCCGTCATCCCTCAACTCTAATCCCTCATCCCTAAACCCTAAATGCTATCCCTATTCCTAAACCCTCAACGGGCTCGATACTATACCTTAAACCCTAATCCCTTATCCCTAAACCCTCCAACCCTATCCCTAATTCTTATACCCTCGACACTCTACTTTAACCCTAATCCCTCGACCCTCAACCCTATCCCTCAACCCTCAACCCTCAACCCTCAAACCTTAATGTACTCAACCCTCAACGTCATCCCTCAACCCTTAACTCTAATCCCTCAACCCTCAACCCTATCCCTAACCCCTAAAGCCTCAACCCTCAATCCTCAATGTCAAATCCTAATCCCTCAACCCTTCACTCTAATCCCTCAACCCTCAACCCTATCCCTAAACCCTCAACACTATACCTTAAACCCTAATCCCTCAACCCTAAACCTTATCCCTAAACCCTAATCCCTCAACCCTCAACCCTAATTCATCATCCCTCAACTCTAATCCCTCATCCCTAAACCCTAAATGCTATCCCTATTCCTAAACCCTCAACGGGCTCGATACTATACCTTAAACCCTAATCCCTTACCCCTAAACCCTCCAACCCTATCCCTAATCCTTATACCCTCGACACTCTACTTTAACCCTAATCCCTCAACCCTCAACCCTATCCTGAAACCCTCAACCCTCAAACCTCAATGTACTCAACCCTCAACGTCAAACCCTAATCCCTCAACCCTTAACTGTAATCCCTCAACCCTTAACCCTTAAAACTAGAATCCTAAAACCTATCCCTAAACGCTCGACACTCGACACTATATCTTAAACCCTAATCCCTTAACCCTCATCCCTAAAGCCTCAACCCTAAATCCTTAAACCTTCAACCCTAAACCCTATCCCTAATCCCTCTACCCTCGACACTCTTCTTTAACCCTAATCCCTTGACCATCAACCCTATCCCTAAACCCTCAACCCTCAACTCTCAACATTAAACCCTAATTCATCAACCCTAAACCCTAATCCCTTAAACCTAAACCCTATCCCTAAACCATCACCCCTCAACACTATACCTTAAACCCTAATCCCTATCCCTCAACCCTTAACCCTTAAAACTTAAACCCTATCCCTACAGCCTTAACACTTGACACTATATCTTAAGCCTTAAACCTTCATCCCTAAAGCCTCAATGCTCAATCCTTAAACCTTCAACCCTAAATCCTATCCCTAATCCCTCTACCCTCAACACTCTAACCCTAACCTTGACATTAAATGCTAATCCGTCAACCCTAAACCCTAATCCGTCAACCCTAAACCCTATCCCTAAACCCTCAACCATCAACACTATACCTTAAACCCTAATCCATCAACCCTAAAACCTAATCCCTCAACCCTCAACCCTAAACACTATCAATAAACCATCAACCCTCGACACTATACCTTAAACTCTAATCCCTCAACCCTAATCCCTCATCCCTAAGCCCTAAATGCTATCCCTATTCCTAAACCCTCAACCCTCGACACTATACCTTAAACTCTAATCCCTTATCCCTAAACCCTAAACCCTATCCCTCAACCCTTAACCCTTAAAAATTAAACCCTAAAACCTATCCATCAACCCTCGATGCTCAACACTATATTTTAAACCCCAATCCCTTAACCCTTAGCCCTAAAGTATGCCTCCTACTCAGCCAATAAAAATTTCATGAGTTCTTGAATTGTGATGCACAGTTATCTGACCATATGATATGCTGACTGAATGATATACTCCTTCTAGCCAAATCATTGTAGAACACCTGAAAGCAACCTTGCACGAACTCCGTAGAATGCGTGCGATCATCACTGATATAGAAATGATACTCCCTTATGATCTTTCTGTCATCCTCTGTACTATCATTCGCATGAATGAATGCAATGTGTACAAATATAGAAACCTGTGTGGAGTTGTAATATTATGATTGCACCTCACGCTGTGGCTGTAGACTGTAGTTCTCAGCAAAGTTGACGACTGGAACAATGCTACCAACCAGAAATGTGTCCTTGCATAACTTGAATTGCAAGTCCAACCATCGAGCTCTATGGGCATGTCTTACATACTCATGCACTATGCTGTCACAAAATATAGGCATAAATTGATACACTAGAATCTTTTCAATAACTAATTCACACCTCTTTGCCTCTTTGCCTCTTTACCATCTTTTGTATTGTATGCCACTATTTTATACTTGCCAAACTCTACTAGTTCGTTTCCAACCACATGTGTTCTTTCCATATGTTCACATATTGGCAAATGTTGCAAGCCACTGCAACGATGACATGTGACATCCAAGCATAATTTCTTGTAGAACATTTGACCTTCCTCTCTTTCACATAAAATTCTTGATATGAAGTCTCTTGAAGATGTTAGTGGGGCACGTATGGCACAACCCTGCAAAACATTGTTAGTATGCATATCTAAACATATAGACCTATAAACATCAAAATGGTTAGAAAATTCAATATGTAATCTACAACAACAAGTAGTGCATGTGTGATTTATCTTGACATAGAAAGGTTTTAGCATTTTAAATATCTTTGACAAATTTTAATTTGAGGATACTTCTCTAGAAATTTACCATAAAACTATGTTTGAGTCTCATCCAAAAAATGCTTTGGATGTGGCTCACGGTTCTAACTACCGATTCTCCTTCTTACCACATCCCTTTAATTTGGAGATACCCTTGTGTAATTCTTCCAAAAGTCTTCAATTAGTGATCTCAATGCTTCAACAATTGGTTTATCTTTTCGTGGTAGTCTCCCTGAGAACGCCCATAATTCATTGGCATTACTGTCCTCAATTCTTTGGCATCTTCCAATGGCTCTTGATAAAGTTTTCCTATTAATTCTCAATTCTTGACTCGTCTTTCTAATGAGACGAGCTTTCCTCATTTGACTACTTACTATAGTTGATGTAATCACACGTCGTGTTGCATTACTATATTTTGTGTGTGAGGTGTTACCCACACTCTCATACGCACTCATTAGATTCTTGACAATAGATTTTTCACTTGAAGCCTCTGATGTTCTCAACCCAAGAATCTTCATGATGGACCTATACTTTATACTTTGCATCATTTCAATGAAAAGTTGACATCTTGCAGTCTCATTTCACTTTTCAAAGAACACTCTGCAAATCTTATGAGCATATCTTCTACAAGTGCATTTTAGAATCTTACCTTCCATTGGTTGTAAAATATTCTCATCAATTTCAATCAAATACTTTAGCTTTCTATGCAAATTTCTAGGTGGTGTTAAGTTAGGTAAATTCATCTCAACATTAGGAATTTCATCAATATTTAAATGAGATGGGCTAGATGGCATACCTTCGATCGAAGATGGAATAGATGACATACCTTGAGGTTGAGGTGGGAATGATGGTGTACCTCCTTCATCACATGTGAGTGATGAGGTACTCTCAACTTGAGATGTGGTAGATGGTGTCCATACATGTTGACTTGCGGTAGAGGATGTGTCTCCAACTATGGTATTCAAATCTCTCGTAGCATGAAGTTTTTGCATTCGTTCTCTTTGTGCCGCCAATACCATATCTCTTTGTGATGGTTGTGGTTCCTCTTCAATTGATATGTCTTCATTTATCGTGTCCAATTTCCTCTTCTCACGAAGTTCCCTCATAGCCACTGCTTTCTTTGCATTCTTAACTTCTATCTCTTCCTGTGTTGGTTTAATTCTTGATCGTTTCCTCGGCATGATGGAGAATTTGTCTGTAGAATGATAAATGGACCAATATTACTTCCTAAGAGATAATAGTGGGATTGTATTTTTTTTATGTTGTAAGGATTTATTCTTGTATAGTTTGACATCATGGTACGTTAAGGTCTGTTTATTACAAATAATTATTAAAGAGCCAAAGTGTAGACAATAGACATGGCATCATGTGAGATTGTAGGCTACTTTCTTGATTGGGAATGTGTCTATTTTAAACATGTATGATAAAGCATGATAAAGTAATTCAATCCGAATTAAGGAAAATGTAAAGAACATGCATATAAAGGCTTGACATACCTAAAAAATGAAGATTCGAATGGAGAGAGTAGCCAATTATGTAGTGTTTTTTCCTTCTTGCATCAAACTCCTCAACAATTTGAGTTTTTCACCACTTACTTCATTTTCAATGTTAAATTGAATAACACTTAAATATAATTACTAACAACAATACTATTAACCAATCTATAATGTTAAATTCCTAAAATTGAATCACAATTAACACTGCAACACTACAAAAATTGAAACTTGAATAGATATATATCAAACTTGGTGTGAAAACTATGCTATTTCCTCCTTCTCAAGTTGGCAACGCAGAAAAGGTGGTGGAAAGATCATGCAAAGGTGGTACAATGTGTCAAATGTGCATGTGAACTTCCCAACAGCATGAAAGCACTTCTTTTTTATCGGAGCACGCATAGAATCAGTATGAAAACAGAGCATGTGGGCCTAGATCACGGGGGTCAACACTTTTTTACCATTTCTATAGCAAGACAAAATACAAGCGCGTTATAACGCGCTCGCGTTTTGTCCTACTATAAATTGATCACATCTTGTGCATTTCTCTTTCCAATCCTTCCCCTTCAAACTTGAATGACCATAAGGTTTTTGAGGGAGAGCTTTTCCTGTTTCCTGCAAGAGCTTGCCAAATGCTCCACCATATGATAGGCATAACAATGAGGGGGCAAGCCCTCATAATCAAGTTCTTGACAGAAAATGCCCATCGAGGAAGAAAGATAGATCTTCTTTGGAAGTAGAAGTTCTAGTTTGTAACAAATCCTTATCCAAGCATAAATAGTAGGGGTTCTGTCAAGCGATTGTCAATCCACTTCTATAAAGTCTTTTGAAGACTTCCTGATTGATTCCAAAACATCCACACCCAAAAATTAGAGAGGCAATCAATATAATTGAACCCATAAATCTACATTGACGATAGAAACCCTCAACACTATACCTTAAACCCTAATCCCTCAACCCTCAACCCTAATTTGTCATCCCTCAACTCTAATCCCTCATCCCTAAACTCTAAATTCTATCCCTATTCCTAAACCCTCAACCGACTCGATACTATACCTTAAACCCTAATCCCTTATCCCTAAACCCTCCAACCCTATCCCGAATCCTTATACCCTCCACACTCTACGTTAACCCTAATCCCTCAACCCTCAACCCTATCTCTAAACCCTTGACCCTCGAACTTCAACCCTCAACCCTCAACATCAAACCCTAATCCCTCAACCCTTAACTCTAATCCCTCGACTCTCAACCCTATCTCTAAACCTTAAAGCCTCAACCCTCAACCCCCAACGTCAAATCGTAATCCCTCAACCCTTCACTCTGATCCCTCAACCCTAAACCATATCCCTAAACCCTCAACACTATACCTTAAACCCTAATGCCTCAACCCTCAACCCTAAACCTTACCCTAAACCCTAATCCCTCAACCATCAACCCTAATCCATCATCCCTCAACTCTAATCCCTCATCCCTAAACCCTAAATGCTATCCCTATTCCTAAACCCTCAACCAACTTGATACTATACCTTAAACCCTAATCCCTTATCCCTAAACCCTCCAACCCTATCCCTAATCCTTATACCCTCCACACTCTACTTTAACCCTAATCTCTCAACCCTTAACCCTATCCCTAAACCCTTGACCCTCGAACCTCGAACCTCAACCCTCAACGTCAAACCCTAATCCCTCAACCCTTAACTTTGATCCCTCAACCCTCAACCCTATCCCTAAACCCTAAAGCCTCAACCCTCAACCCTCAACATCAAATCCTAATCCCTCAACCCTTCACTCTAATCCCTCAACCCCAAACCATATCCCTAAACCCTCAACACTATACCTTAAACCTTAATCCCTCAACCCTCAACCCTAAACCTTATCTCTAAACCCTAATCCCTCAACCCTCAACCCTAATCCGTCATCCCTCAACTCTAATCCCTCATCCCTAAACCCTAAATGCTATCCCTATTCCTAAGCCCTCAACCGACTTGATACTATACCTTAAACCCTAATCCCTTATCCCTAATCCTTATACCCTCCACACTCTTCTTTAACCCTAATCCCTCGACCCTTAACCCTATCCCTAAACCCTTCACCCTCGAACCTCAACCCTCAACCCTCAACGTCAAACCCTAATCCCTCAACCCTCAACCCTATCCCTAAACCCTAAAGCCTCAACCCTCAGCCCTTAACGTCAAATCCTAATCCCTCAACCCTTCACTCTAATCCCTCAACCCTAAACCATATCTCTAAACCCTCAACACTATACCTTAAACCCTAATCCCTCAACCCTCAACCCTAAACCTTATCCCTAAACCCTAATCCCTCAACCCTCAACCCTAATGCGTCATCCCTCGACTCTAATCCCTCATCCCTAAACCCTAAAGGCTATCCCTATTCCTAAACCCTCAACCAACTCGATACTATACCTTAAACCCTAATCCCTTATCCCTAAACCCTCCAACCCTATCCCTAATCCTTATACCCTCCACACTATACTTTAACCCTAATCCCTCGACCCTCAACCCTATCCCTAAACCCTTCACCCTTGAACCTCAACCCTCAACCCTTAACTCTAATCCCTCAACCCTCAACCCTATCCCTAAACCCTAAAGCCTCAACCCTCAACCCTCAACGTCAAATCCTAATCCCTCAACCCTTCACTCTAATCCCTCAACCCTAAACCATATCCCTAAACCCTCAACACTATACCTTAAACCCTAATCCCTCAACCCTCAACCCTAAACCTTATCCCTAAACCCTAATCCCTCAACCCTCAACCCTAATCTGTCATCCCTCGACTCTAATCCCTCATCCCTAAACCCTAAATTCTATCCCTATTCCTAAACCCTCAACCGACTCGATACTATACCTTAAACCCTAATCCCTTATCCCTAAACCCTCCAACCCTATCCCTAATCCTTATACCCTCCACACTCTACTTTAACCCTAATCCCTCGACCCTCAACCCTATCCCTAAACCCTAAAACCTCAACCCTCAACGTCAAATCCTAATCCCTCAACCCTTCACTCTAATCCCTCAACCCTAAACCATATCCCTAAACCCTCAACACTGTACCTTAAACCCTAATCCCTCAATCCTCAACCCTAAACCTTATCCCTAAACCCTAATCCCTCAACCCTCAACCCTAATCCGTCATCCCTCAACTCTAATCCCTCATCCCTAAACCCTAAATTCTATTCCTATTCCTAAACCCTCAACTGACTCGATACTATACCTTAAACCCTAATCCCGTATCCCTAAACCCTCCAACCCTATCCCTAATCCTTATACCCTCCACACTCTACTTTAACCCTAATCCCTCAACCCTCAACCCTATCCCTAAACCCTTCACCCTCGAACCTCAACCCTCAACCCTCAATGTCAAACCCTAATCCCTCAACCCTTAACTCTGATCCCTCGACCCTCAACCCTATCCCTAAAGCATCAACCCTCAACGTCAAATCCTAATCCCTCAACCCTTCACTCTAATCCCTCAACCCTCAACCCTAAACCTTATCCCTAAACCCTAATCCCTCAACCCTCAACCCTAATCCGTCATCCCTCAACTCTAATCCCTCATCCCTAAACCCTAAATGCTATCCCTATTCCTAAACCCTAAACTCTATCCCTATTCCTAAACCCTCAACGGGCTCGATACTATACCTTAAACCCTAATCCCTTATCCCTAAACCCTCCAACCCTATCCCTTAACCCTCAACCCTATCTCGAAACCCTTAACCCTCACATTAAATGCAAAAAAAACAAACAAAGAAACTTCCTACTAGAAGAGACATAATGACATCAGAAAAATCTAGAATAATGTAACACGACTAAGACTGACGGTTGTTCTTAAATATCATCGACTTCAGCAATCAAAGGTCAATTTTGGCCAATAAAAATAAGACAAATATTTACCACTTTTTGTTATAAATGAGGTATAAAATTACTATTGAATATTTGACCATTGAAGTGGATGATATTTAAGTAAAGTGAAAACTAACTTTAAATATAGAGATTTCAACATCGACACTAATATCTTGTCATGGAATTTGGAGAAGACCGGGTCTAGAGAACGAAAGCAAGGGAAGCTTCACACACTATTTTTATCATTCATTTCAGCGAAAGCGGGGTCAATATATTTGGTTGTGAATTTCAACTAATGCTTAAATAAATTTGATAAATTATTTTATTTTTATTTTTTCCGAGGAAAAGTTACCATTTGCCATTTGCGGAAGGAAGAAAAGGGTGACGAGAGAAACTGTAAATTAATCCCCCGGCAGTGGGAAGAAGCAACTGAAACCACTTCAGGAACTGTTTAACTTTAATTAATTTATGGGAGCCATGTAAGCAGCCGGCGATGGCAGGCTGTCTGTATTGACTTAATTTTAAATCTAGCGTTTAATTGAATGACTCACTCAAAGCAAACGTTAATCTTGGCACTGCTATAAATATTTGGCCATCTCTATTTGGGATAATTGCCTCTAGTTGTGAAAATGGGTAAGCTCAGAATTCGTAAGGAAACAATGTGGGCGGATTTGCCTCAACATTTGGTGGAGAGAATAATGGAATGCCTGCCAGTGGACTGCTTCTTCCGTTTCAGGGCTGTTTGCAAGAGTTGGAATAGTTTGCTCTCATCACAATATTTCAATTCTATAGCGAGAAATAGCCAACCATTTCTCATTCTCTGCCCCTCCAATACCCAACTTCCCTCGCTCATCTATTCCTTCTTCACCCACACTTGGCGAACCATTTCTTTATCTTTCCTACCTCATGATCACCCCATTAATTTCAGAGGATCGGCTTATGTCCAGCACTGAATTTTCTTGAAGTTTGGTTGTATTGAAAAGAATGAGGCCAAGAATATAGTTGTGAACGGCTTTATTTAACTGTCTACTTTTATCAGCTCAGTCCACATGACTGAGGTAAAGATGGAAATTGAAGATCTGGGAATTGGATTTTAATGGTCTGTGGGCCACGTTCAATTGAAGAATAAATAAAATTTTGTTATTATTATTTATTAGTATATTTTTGGTTTGAAGGTGTTTACTTATGTTGACCTTTGCTTAAAGGTGGTTTGTTTATTTTATTTTATTTTAATTTTAAAATAAAGTAATTATTTACCATTTTTGTGTGCCAATGAGGTGATTCGTGGAATAATAAGTTTTCTTCAGAGTAGTAAGTCTTATTTTTTAATTTTATTGTTTTGACAATCAATAGAATTAAATTGACTGATGTTAAAGAAAAGCTAATTATACGAGGTAACACTTATTTTTATTTCTATACTTAATAGTTTGAGGAGCTCCTTAAAGATTTTATGCCAAAGTCTTTGGAACAAATTTTTTTTTTGTAGGCATTTTTTTAAATTATAAAGTATTATTTTAGTTTCACTTTTTTTAATTGATGAGTTGAGGGTTCTATAAGGACCTCACTCAAAGAGAAAACTAGATTAAAAAAGGGTAAGTTTAATCAAATTAGATATCCAAGAAGAAAATACAAAATTAAAGACATCTAGTTGGGATGCAAACATCAAAGATTAGAAATGGTTAGAAGTTGGTAACAAAAACTCACTGAGAAGGGGAAATCTAGTAACCTAATGAGTCAACAAGAATGTGTTTGAAAAAATTTATTTCTTTCTCACCTTGGGCTTAGCAAACTATTATTCAATATGAAACTGTGATCATAGGAGTAGCGGTAAAACTACACCAACTGGTAGCCATAAATGCAAAGGAATCTAGATGTGTGTTGAAGACCACAATTCCACCAGTCAATCCAACTTGTTTTTAAGTAGGCCAAGGTTCAAGATTCCAAACACGTTGGATGTGGGCTAATGAGTCGACAAGAATGTGTTTTAAAAAAATTGTTTCTTTCTCTCCTTGGGCTTAGCAAACTATTATTCAATAAAAAAACCAAGGACCATGTTTGAGGATGGCTTCTACATGGCTAGCATTAGCAAAATGGAAAAGGAAAAACCCCTTAATGAGGTTGTGGACAACATCAAAGTAGACCCCATGTGGAACCCAAGCCTTATTAAACTAATCTCTTAGCATGCTTTCATGGGGGACTCTCCCAACAAAATATTCTATCAAAGTGAGATTTTCTAGCCATTTATAGGTAATATCAAACTCTAAAATGGGGAGAACAACATTAGAATGCATGTACCCAAGGAGAAAACTAGATTAAAAAAGGTAAGCTTAATCAAATTAGATACCCAAGAAAGAAACAAAAAAATAAAGACATCTAGTTGGGATACAAACATCAACATGCTTTCAAACTATGCAACCTACCTCAAATTATTGCAATCCACGCCCCTATCCACCACCCTTCAAATCGTTGCCCCTTTACCCTTCCCACAAACATTAGCAAGAGGTTTCGGCTCCCAACCTTCTACATGTTGTTTGATGTGCTAACCATTCCAAATTGTCTACTCACTGAAACACCACTCCCAAGCTTCATCCTAGGCTCCAAAAATAGGCACATAAATGGGCTAGAGAATACACCCTCCACCCCCAATATGTTGTCCCTATAAACAACCCTCAAGAAATGCACATAGGTTGCCATAACTTTGTAGAAAGAGAAAAATTCATCCTTTTGATAGGAAAGAGTATGAAGATACTTTAAAAGCATAGCCAAATCCTCATACATCTTTCCAAACAAGCTATCCCTTAAGGTTGGGAGATCCTCTTCAACTAAACGTTCTTCCTAGATCAATGAGGTAGAAGAAGAAGTTACTTCAAGAGCCAATCCCTCACAAACACATTCTAGGTTTGCATCTACAATTTCTCTCCAAATTCTAACTCTATAGATGCACAAGAGTGAGCAACATCAATGTTTGTTAGCCCATCATGCCTAAGAATGGTGTTGATGAAATTCAAAGAGGGTAAGTCCAAAATGGTAAAAGTTTGATTCAATCTTTGGTTTGAGATGACTCCCCCATATTACAAGTCACACCTCAAGTAGTGTCATTGCTTGTCCCAACTTTGTATCATTTTGTATTTAGTACCAAGTGTAATTGTTCTAAAATTAGATGTGCTAAGAAAGGTGAAAGCATAGATTATGATATAATGCATCTAGAAGGTCAATATTTTGAGTAACATGTAAATATGGATTACATAAGATAAGTTTTATAGCTAGCTTGTGAGATTTATGCATAAATTTTAAGTATAGAAGGAAGCTAAGATAGATTAAAAGAAATCTAATTATAGTTTAGTTGACATTGGGAAGAAATTCTATATAAAAACCATGATTGTTTTTGCACCTAGCTTCATCAACAGTAATCCTCATGCCCGCATATTGCTAGAATTGCTATTCATTGAGTATTTCAATGTTATTGTGATCTAGAATTTGTTAATCACTCAATAACATGTATTATGCATATCTTGCTTATAAATGTTTATTGAAATGTCTTGTTATGTGTGCTAAGGGTTAAGTTACTTCAGAAAATTTGCAAGTTTTGTAGTGCAAGTGAACTTGAAGGTGTAGCTTGTGGCCTTGTGCCAAGTCCCACATTTAATTTAACCACAATGTTCATGTTTATGTGTTAGCTTATTCAACTTTGTGTGTACTTATCCTACTCAATCGATGTTTTTAATTGAATAGTGTTAACATGTAGTAGAATTTATTTTAAGTTAAAAAGCATAAAATTATTTGCCTATTGTTGAAGCAATGCCTTAGCCTTATACCCTAGACAAAACTAAAAAGACATACATTTACATTTTATACGAGATGAACGTGACCCACCCCTAAAATCATTGTAAAGATTGTAAATTGCAAGAACATATGGTTTATTTTTAATTTAGTTTTTAATTTATAGGGAGCTTCCCCTTCTAATTCAAAGAGCATTTTTATTGCACATCTATTTTAGTTTTTGTTGCACTGGAAGGTGTGAATTAAAATGCTAACACATATAAAAGTTTTAGTTAGGTCAGCCAGTCTAAAAAATGATACACCCTATGAGTAAGAGATTCTCACATCACAACTCTTATTCAACAATCAACTCTAGTGATAGTCATGACCTAACCCTAACCTTGTAATTGCTTAAGTACTAGTTATGAAATGAGCCAAGGGATTCAATTCTATTAAACTATTTGAAAACATAAAGGGAGTGCCCATAACAAGCTATCATTTAGGTAAGATAATAGAGTGAGGAAATGTTATTTTCATTAACATTACTTCTAATTTGAAGCCACAAAGATGGTCAGTCTCTTTTTTAGCATTTGCATTTTCTAAAAGGATTCAATCTTCTTGAGATAGTATCCACCCTGTTTTGACATCTTATTGAAGTTTATTCCTCCAATGCAATCTACAACTCTTTAAGAATGAAGTAAGTCGAGACAAGGATTAGTTTGATAAATGAAAAAGAAAAAGAAAAGGAAAAGCATGTTCAAGATCAACAACACACGATGATGGTGACATCACCATTGACAAAAAAAAACACACCCAAAACAACATTCTACATTTTGAAGGAAAATTGTCATGAAAGAAATATAACTTGCAAGTCATGAAACTTCCTAAGAGGCAATTGTTGAACACCTTACTTTGATACCGTGTGTTATTTTAAACCAAACACAAGGAGAAAAATGGTAACAAAAAGACCCAAAACTATAATAGGAGAATTATGTGGACTACATCATGAACTCAAAACTAGCCCTATAAATGACTTCTCAAATATAACCATAATTAGGACCACTCAAGCCCTATAAATGTTTGTATTAGGTGATTGAACCACTAAACAAGCCATATAACTCTTTAAGTAACACAATGACTTCTCAAATATAACCATAATTAGGACCACTCAAGCTCTATAAATGCCCGTATTAGGTAATTGAACCACTAAACAAGCCATATAACTCTTTAAACTTAGCACAATGACTTCTCAAATATAACTATAATTAGGACCACTCAAGCGCTATAAATATCTATATTAGGTGATTGAACCACTAAACAAGCCATATAACTCTTTAAGTAACACAATGACTCTCAAATATAACCATAATTAGGACTACTCAAGCCCTATAAATGTCTGTATTAGATAATTGAACCACTAAACAAGCCATGTAACTCTTTAAGTAACACAATGACTTCTCAAATATAGCCATAATTAAGACCACTCAAGCCCTATAAATGTGTCCCTATTAGATGATTGAACCACTAAACAATCCATATAACTCTTTAAGTAACACAATAACTTCTCAAATATAACAATATTTAGGACCAGTCAAGCCCTATAAATGCCCCCATTAGGTAATTGAACCACCAGATAAACCATATAACGAAGCTTCTCTTGGTGTTTGAACTGCTCCACCAACTATATAAACTTGAGGTCCTAGTTCCTATGTAGTACCTCCAAAGTACATATATATCTCATTGAACATTCATAATTTTGTTTTACATTGAAAACTCAGAAAGCATTTTCTCGCAGGAAGACAACCATATTGAAGGAGCCTCAATCTGCACTTCAATTCATTTTAATGGAAATCACGAAACAATGGTAGCCCTTCGATTGTCAAACGAAGGTATTAAAACGAGTCCTAAAATTTAATGTTTGAGTGAAGGATAAGCAATGCCCTAAAGCATGTACGTAAGTGTTCTGCAAAATCTGCAGAAAAGAGATTCTAATTTGAACTTCTTTATCAAAAAAGGAAAAAAAGTCTGGTGCCATTATAACATGTTAAATGTTCATTTCTTGTATACTTAAACAAAGTCAAAGACCAGAGACATTATAATGCATCCGAAGCGAGTAAACCTCCGCGTCTCCAATCCTGTACAAAAGCATTTATTGTGTATAAAAGTAGACCCATATTTGAACACTAAAATTACAGAGACAAATAATATTCGCACACAAGTTCATAAATCTTTTCCTACATTCTTTATTGAAGATATGTTTATTTAAACACAAACAAGGTTGTAGAGTCATATTAGAAGTCTCCAAACTCCACTAACAAACTATCCTATAATTTTTCATGAACTTACACTTAACATACAGTTAACAGCAGATATATGTGAGCTGTCTACAGCAGAACAGTTAACTGTTACATTTATTTATGTTGGAGCGTATAACCCAACAAACACTAAACTGCTTCAGTCGTGGAGAGCAAGCCTGGACAAACAAGGGGCAGGGATGGTGAGGAGTGGCTGCACCTTCTGAAGCGTGGCTGTTTTTAAACATTATCTACTTCAACAGTCAAACGTCAATTTCGGCCAATAAAAATAAGACAAATATTTATACCTGTTTTCTTGTAGATAAGGTGTAAAATTGCCATTGACTGTTTGACCATTGAAGTGGATGATGTTTAAGTAGAGCCCCTAAGCCTCCGCCATGTCCAGCTTCCTTGGCGTCTGACCCGATGGAAGCGACCAGTGGAAGGAGTGGATGAGCGTGGTGAGCATGAGCTGCACAATGTGTATGCCTATGCTCATACTGCGCAGAAGCGCCTGCACGCCCTCAACGGTATCACCTCAAAGTCCATGCCCCTCAAGTCCACGTCGCATAAAGCATTCCAGGTCAAACTCAAACAGCCTCTCCTACATGGCCTGGTCCTATCGTAAACAGCTGACATGTTGTGTGCAGACTTTTTTTCAATATTTTTGACCTCCCACCAATTTTAATCAACTGTTCTGCACATCGTGACTCTATTCTTTATCCATAGAATTGTTGAAAACCAATGATTATATTTCGACCAACAGACTATTTTACAATACTGCACCATAAAAGGCTACAGCATTTCCCAGAATGGGAGACTGATGGTGAACGCATGGGGCATCTAGCGCGACCCGGCTGTGTGGGAGAGGCCGCTGGAGTTCGACCCGGAACGTTTTATGGGCACGGACTTTGAGGTGATACCGTTGGACATGAGCATTGTGCAGCTCATGCTCGCCACGCTCAACTACTGCTTATGGCGGAGGCGTTTGGCCTTCAGAAGGCCCAGCCACTCCTCGCCATCCCCGCCCCTCGTTTGCCCAGGCTCCCTCTCTACGACTGAAGCACTGTAGAAATATGTGTCTACTCTTATACCCAATAAACGCTTTTGTATTCTTTGAAACAAAGCACTGTGTGTTCCAGCATTCGGGACGCTGAAGTTTACCAGCTTCTGATGCATTGTTTCTGAGCCATTATTTGGATAAACTTAAATAAATAAACACAGTGGAGATATACACGCAATAACAAGTACCAGATTTCGTGCAAGACACAAAAGTCTAACCTAAAAGAAGAAATTGTCTAAAGATTTTAATTTGAAGAAAGAGTCTAAATAATTTAATTCGATGTTGTAATAACATCATGAAAAAGATGAATGTTTGCTAGCCTATCATAAAAAAGAACATGTAAATATTGCTTTTAATCAGACGCTACCACAATTTTTCCTAGCTAATAATGTTCTCCCACGAAAGCAGCATTTTTATATATTAATAGTTGGTGCCTCACTGCCTAGAACAAAACTTCTTACATTATAAATCATTCTTTTTCCCACTTGGTGATGACAGATGACCTACCAATTGATTAAAATAGAATACACATAGGAATTTGCATTGACCTGGGTATCTCCAAAAAAATGAAACTTTCTATTTATTCAAAGTGTACTTTGCCAACGTGAAATACATCTATCAACTAAACTAGGAATATGTTTGCTAATGTGAAATACATCTATCAACTAAACTAAGAATATGTTTGCGGTAGTTGATATTTAGTCGCATGCATAGCCAAGAATTTTATAACCTGAAAAAGAAGGAAATAGTACCAATCACTTCAGAAACATTGAATCTGATGCACTGAGAAGTCTTCCTAGGAGTTTACACCAAGAGGAATTCCTATTACTTATTTTCTTTAAAAATAATAGTGTTATTTAAAGATGAAAAAAGTTGGATGTAGTTGTATAAGTGCCACTATATTTTCTAGTGTTTGAACTTTGAAGCTAAGGAACCTAGCATTAGCATTATTTATAGTTATGATACAGTGAGCTAAGGTTTTAGTTAGTCCAAATGCTAGTGGTGTAATGGTACAAGGATGCATCGGTGTGATTGTTCCCATATTCAAAACCCCATACCTTACAACCCATTGGTGTGGTGTGATGTTCTAAACCTTTTTAGCTTCAAACAAAAACGAGATACTCAAATTTTTCTTTGCTTCAAGCCAGCCCATACAGACTTTAAAATCAAAAAAGAAATTTTGTATGAAGGAAGATCAAACCACACTAGAAATCTAGTATACAAATAAAGACAAGAGCAGAACACATGAAGATGTTATACATATAACTTAATTGCAGGCAGAAACGATTAAAAAAAATAGTTAATAATAATTGAAACCAAGTAAACAGAAAGCAAATTAGAGCTTACTCCATTATTAATCACACAGTTTAAAGACATATATTAGTCTTCCACAGTTTCACTGTCGTTGCCACTATCAAGGTCTTCACCATTGTTAATATGCAACATATTTTTTTCTATTTTGTCTTCCAGCAATCTATTCTTTCCTTCCAACCAACATTTCCAAACATGTAGAAGCTAAATCCTCTGCAGCAATCTTCAATTGTAACTTGAACTTTGAACATATTTAGACATCAACCATGAGTTTTTCTGAATATCAATATGAAAACAAAAACATTATGCAGACAAATTAAATCTTTCTAAATTTTGCACACCAATGTCAATGACCTTTTTTATTTATTTAATACATAAAAAAGACAATGTCATTCAACAAGGAAAAAAAGAAGGAAAAAGGCAGAAATTCCAAGTTGTATGGGATCAGCACATACAAGTGGATAAACCCCCTTACCACCACCACTGCTGGAAGGTTGTTCACCAAAATAATGCTATTCTGGGTATAATCCTGGCAATTATCCAGACACCTGCAATTGACTAAATGAGATTCAGTCAATTATCCCGACACCTACAATTGACTAAATGAGATTAGTCCATGTATTAACAGTTATAAGAAAGCATAGCCATGGAAGAGTTAATTCCAAACGAATGATATGACCTTATATGGGAAAAGACAACCGATGTGGCAGTGCATATGCTACAAGTTAGATCTAGCAAAAAAGTGATAAATTTATATCATGTATTACTATTCTCAATGACATCTAATATATAGAATAACACATCACCATAGGAACCAATCCCACAATTCAAAAATTCACCCCAACTTTTCCCTCACCATGTATAAGTGCAACTATCATCTCCATTACAAGAACAACTAACATTCTAAAGCCAACATCCATCACAGCTTCTAATCTAACACAATGTAGAGTTCCTACAACAAAATACATCCCCTTCCAAGACACAAATTCACTCAACAGCTTCCCCTGCCTTGTCTAAGAACATAGAATAGCAGCATCACCCTACAGCTACAACACAATAATGCCACATAGAAGGGCAATATATGGTGAAACATTACCAAAGTCCAACAGTAAAGATCCAAAATAAAGCCAACCTGAGTAAGAGTCAAATACCAACCACCCTAACAGCCAAGGCTATCAAAATACAGGATCAATAGTTCAAGCAGAGTTTAAACACCAACAATGAAAAAAAGTATTAATCCTAGCGGCACTTTTGATTGCTGTTATTTTAATACATGTTAGACTTAAATGTACTAATCACATGATCAACCATGTCACTAGGATCCAAGTCTATAACCACAGGTTCATATTTTTCCTTATTAGTAGACTTAATCTTATCAACTTTCTCAAGCATGCTGATGTTATGCTTTTCCATATACTCCCTTTGAATGTACGACTTTGTTTCATTGAGTTTACTTCTATCTTGCAGGAAAAAAAAAAGGTTTCTTAAATTCTTTTCTATAAACCAAGGTGAGTCCTTCCTCCAGCAAGATCATAAACCTGTCTTTTAGTATTTCAAGAATCATAGAAACCTACATTAAGATAGTGAAAAATAATGAGCTCACAAAACAAATTAGTATGATGCCTTATGTTTCCTTGGAATACCTCATCATTCCTATCTTTTCAAATATCAGAATGCCCATCATCCACAAACAAGAGAATGGTCAGATACCTAACAATCTTGTTAGGACCCTCCATTACTAGTTTGAACCCACAAGCCAATTCAAAGGAGATTTATTCCACTCCAAAATAATAAACTTACTATTAAAAAAAATTACCCTAGAAGCTTCACAAAAAATTACAAGCCTACTCAAAAAAATCTAGAAAATTTTTTGGCCAATAGTTGATCATTGAAGAATAAGTCACTACAATGGTTGCGAAGGTAAAAACATGGTTTTAGGGATCCCCTTTATTGTTGTAGTTTTCATTTAGCATGGGAATAAAACTAGGGAGGAAAATATTTGACAATAATTTTTAAGGATAATTGATTTGTGATGAAATAGTACATAGTAGGTGTCAATTGGAGAGATGAAGAACTGAATAGACCCCATGTAATTCTACATTAGTTAATTAATTATTGGGTCAATAATATGGGGAGCATGAGTGGTGGTAGTGAAAGGTTGCAAGATGAGAATGATTGAGAAGAAGTTGATGGTCTAATTTTGTAGGTAAATGGGAGATGCTAGGTGGGTGTGATGAAGTGATAATCAAAAAGGGGATTAGTTAAGTAGTGTTGGTTATAGTGGGGGAAATAAGATCCTATGGTAGGTGGAGAGATGGAGGATGCAAGGACCATATAAAGATTATAATGTGGGTGTTAGAAGTTGGCATGGGCATAGAAAGTTAAGTATGTGATAACTAAGAAGTGGCCTCTTTGAAAGGTTCAATGGTATCAAGGTGAAGAGGGGCACGATGATGTACTATATGCTCAAGTGCTTGGATGAAATCAAGGCCTTTAGGATGATTAACAAGAATGGTGTGCATAGTATCTATAATAGGATTATTATTAGAAAGAGCAACCTCATTAGCTGAAATAATGTGTTAAAATTCAAGAAAATGTTTATCAATGTGTTGAATCCTCTCATAGGTACCCACATTTAGGGCCCCTTAATGGTCAAACCCATCATTTCTAGTATGAGGGTCATCCTCAGGAGTAGGAGGAAGATGAGGGAGGGAGGTAGGCATACCATAGACATGGCTATAGAAAGTAGAATGACTAGAAGAACTCATTATAGGATTCAACACTAGGCTATGATGAACATGACAATAAGAGAATATGGACTAAGTGGTTAAACTCATTAAATGTCAAACTCTCACAAATAAAGTAATATAGAAAGTTCTAAAATTAAAGCATGGGTTCACCAAATGAAATAAGATGAAATTAATTTATTCTTTTATTCAAATTTCTTATTTATTTAGATAGGGACAAACCACATTTATGTAATCTATAGCAAATTAACAAGTAGAGTGTTATGATCTAAGTGTATCCTAATTAAAAGCTACATTCATTTCTTAGATGAAATACTATTATTTTTACTAATAGCCTAAGAAAACTTGGAATAATTGAAAATATAGTATGATACTCTAGAAAATGATGACTGGAATAGAAACCTAGGAAATTAGAAAATTTAGAGAAGGTTTTAGGATGTTGATGCAGTACAGATGCATGTGCAATTCATGGATGATAACACAACTATGCAAGCCTCTAAGTGCATTTTGGTCCTTCATACCTAGAATCCAACTATACAAACAACACTCAAGAAACTTGATCTAATAATAAAGAAATATACAATTAGGAGTACTAAAATATGGCAAGAAATATGTTAAACTACAACTACAATTATGTAAATATATATGTCAAATGAGAAAATTTATCTCAGATGAAATAATAGAAGCTAGATAAAAGAGAGTTAGAGATACAAATTTTTTGTGTGGTTGATTTACCAATGGTACCTATAGTTGGACAAAAATAATGGGGGTTACTACTAAGGAGGTAAATGATCAAACCCCTATTTGGCCTTTTATCCACCATGGGTAGTCCAATAGAAATATGAAGCAAAGTTGGATAATGTGTGTGAGTTACTAATCCTAAGTGTATCTAGAAATAGAAAAGAGTAATAATGCTTATAAAATGAACACTTAACAACTCAAGTCTACAAAGATGTTAAATTCCCTATGCGCATATGGAAGAAATGTGGAAAGTGGAGAATCCAAGAGTGCCAACAATGAGATTTATAGACTCTAAAGTAAAATGGATAGACCTATAAAAACACTAGTCTTTGAGATGATAGAGAATAATATAATAATCTTATGAAAATCCAAATGAGCTTAGAAATAGAAATCTAGAAAGAGAGTAGAGGGTTGAGTATTAACAACAACAATACCACTAGCTCAAAGAAATTAAGAAGACAAGTCTTCCTTGAATGATGAGGAGAAATTGATGTTGTCTTGAAACTATCTCCCTCAAGAAGTATCCAACCACAAAGAATAGATGGTTCCTTTAGAAAATTGCAATCTCATAAGAAAGAATACAAGAAACCATGGATAGCAATTCATGATACCAAACAATGCAAGATCAAAATGGTGGATGGACGTAGTAGCATTGTAGCTCTAAATTCACACAAGATGTTGTAGTAAATCTTATAAATTTCAAAGAATTGTAAAAGATTCTCTCACACCAACCAATATATAATTGAGTGTCCAAGAAGCTCTAGTAGTCCAATGCATGTAGGAATGAAGGAAGAAGGCTCTAAAGTGGTTATTTTTAGTTAAGAGGTCAACAAATGCTGGCTGAAAACTCAACGAAGGATGGTTGAATGGCCATTACAAATTTAATGAAGTTGAAATGTCACTGACCTAGCCAATATATTGAATTTATATGGTCATACTAGGTTTTAAGACTATAGTGCACTTGCATAGAAAAATCTACATAGTTACATTATCATCTAGGGAAAAAGTCTTAATTAACATTATAATATAGAAGGTATAGGCTAAATGATCATAGGAAACATGTTTAAGCACATATAACAAATCTAAACACACAAATACATAGAAACTATTGGCACTCAAATTGGGAAAAGGTTGAGAATAGGCTTAATGATCCCTAATAACATGCTACAATAATAAACACTAAAATGAAGTCAACTTTTAATGGCAAAAGTGGGGGGTATGCAATTTTGGTCATTACAATTAGGTGTATTCATTCACTAATTTCAAATTAATAAAGGTAAGGAAAATATAATATAAGACAGAGTCATGAGCAATCACTATCTCCATTAGTTCAAATTTCTATATTTCTTGACTTCTGCCTATTCCACTAGTTGTTATGAGCTAACTTGGTAGACATTTGTATGAGTAATTGCTATGTCTTGGTATTTAAAGGCATTTAATATGCATTAATTCATAATTAATTCATCATTGAGAATCTTATGCATTACAAGGAGAATCGTTCTAGGCACGCTTTGCTTTGGAGTACTAAAAGGAATTTGATTCTACATCTAAACATTCTATGACATTTGCATGACTAAAGAATGTTGTCTTCGATCATTCACGTGACAAAAAATGTTAGTCCAATCAAGAAGGTTGATCTAGGAGAACTTGGCCCTTGTGATCCAGTAATTTGCCCTAGGTGTTTTTAAATATTGTTATCCCTTAGCAATTAGTGAGGAGCGAAGATCACATCAAGTCTGATTGCAAAGGTCCATAGTCCGCAACTTCATTTCCGTGGGTTATGGATCACTTTCGTGTGCCAAATATAATCTTCACAGCATGCAAGATCGATCATCACAACAAAATTCACGCACTATTTTGATCCCAAGGTGAGGTATAAACAAAGAGTAGACATTTTGAGACTCGAGACAAGTGGATTTTAGTTTGATATCAAATTTATCTACCATCATCATTCCTAGAACTAAGCACTTTATCCTTTGCATTTAATTTACAAAATAAGCATTAAATTTACATACTTAATCATTCACAACTAATTTGTGATCGATTTAATCTAAGTTGATATATAATTAATTTCTTACATTTATTTAATTAGCCTCAATTAACTTAGGGAATGAGAGTTTTCCCTTTACAAATACTTTGTCATGTTTTTTCTCTAATGGGAATAGCCATCCTTCACCATTTATATTTTATGATTGTAGAAATTTTATTTAAACAATTTTCTATTTTTTTGAAAAAAAAAAAAACTTTCTTTAGCAATCTAGGCTAATCTAATAAAGTGTATATACATAAGTACAATTAATTTAAATTAATTAATTAAGTATTGAGATATGAATATCAAGCTTAGTAATTAAAAAGTAGGAAATATAAATAGAAATAAATGTACTTAGCTCTATAATGGTTGAATGCATAAAGACTTGTGAAGACTTGAATCTGATATGTTGGCATTAAAAGTAGTGGATGATAGAATAACAATCAATTTGGAATCAAAATATTTCCTTGTGATTGTGTTGGAATGTATCTAATTATCAGTGACAACAAATTTGTCCCACACTGACCACAAATTTATCCCACACATGTGAGCTTGTCCCATATGATCTATAGACTTTTATCCTTCATTTCACCTAACTCTTCTTGATTTCTTCTACATACTAAAGGTCTAAAAACCTAACAATATTTAAAAATACCTTACAAGATTACCATTACATTACAAAAAGCTTTCACCTAATTCAGTTCCCCAAAATCTTGAACAATAAAATTCAAATACACCAATTTTCAGTCATGCAATAGATACAACGCAAATATCTCTGCCTTCCTCACTTCTCACAATGATGTCTTGCCAGGAAAATGGCATGAAGAGGACTATGTCTACGCAAGAAAACCATGAGAAGCTTCCCACACTTCTGATGCTTAGATCAATGAAATAAATTATATTGTTTTTATTTTTCAACTGTAACAAGAACAATACATATAACACGTTTAACATAAAATCCAGCCGAGTATGTACATAAAACCAATCAGACCCAGTTTGACAGGTGCGGAAGGAAGAAAACGCTGATGAGGAAACTATGATTAAATCTTCTTTATTGTTTGGCTTTAACTAATTTATTTATCTACCAAATATTCCTCACTGGCATGCCTCGCTGTTCGATTTGACTTAAGTTCAAGTCTTGTGTTTAACTGATTGCTGAGGTGTTTAATTGATTGATTTGACTTACTCAGAGCAAACGTTAAGCTTGGCACTGCTATAAATATTTGATCATCTGTATTTGGGATAATTGCCTCTAGTTGTGAAAATGGATAAGCTCAGAATTCGTGGGGAAAAAGACGGATGAATATAGTGTGATGGTGGTGGGCATGAGCAGCAGTGATACAGTTTTAGTAGAAGCATATAACTCTACTACCAAATCATGGAAAGTTGCAGGGACAATTCCTGATGTGGTTATAAGAAACGAAAACATGTTCTTCTGCAAGGGCTCTTTGTTCTGTGTGACTGCCAGTGGCGGCATAATGGCCTACAATATTGAACAGGGCACCAGCACAGTTATGGCCATGCCCACAGTGTTGGGCACGTGGACTGTTGAAGCCCAAATTGTAACGGCCACTTCTTGTCTTCACTTATTCCTTGAAACCGTTCTACTGCATACTGCCATTCTTGGCTTGTAACCGCTGCCGGTTCTGGGTCGTTGATTCCAGATGTAAGGTGTTTGGTAGGAGGTTGGAGATAGGAGTCTTTTAGGATGCAAGGTATTTTTGCTGCTGTTCTATAGTGATATTTATATGTATGAAAACACAGAGAGAGATGTATTATTATCAAGATAAATGAATGCCCTTCGTTGTGGATGTAGCCATGAAATGGTGAACCACGTTAAACTCCGTGGTCTTCTGTATGTGTGTTGTTTTAATCTTTCTTTCTGAGTATTCATTTGATTTGTTGTTGCTCTACTTTGGTTCTGTTGCTTTGATTCTTGCATTTACAATTGGTATCAGAACTCTGTGTGTAGCTTGGTCCAGGGGATAGCCTGTGAGGATTTTTTTTTTGGAACCTGTATAGCAATCAAAATGGATGATACAAAAAAATGGAAAATAGAGAAATTTACAGGCCAAAACTTTGGTTTTTGGAAAGTGCATATGGAGTCTCTTCTTATCAAACGGGACTTGTCACTCGCCTTACTGGGGAAAGCCAAAGGACAAGGTTCTATGAAAGATGAAGACTGAGAAAAGTTGGATATGAAAGCGAAGACAACTATATTTCTCTCATTGTCCAGCAATGTATTATTTAATGTCTCAAATGAGAGTACTACGAAAGAGCTTTGGGAAAAACTCTCCAGCATGTATGCAATTGCTTTGGCTTCGAATAAGGTATTTATTATGAAGAAATTATATAACCTGAAAATGAAAGAAGGTGGGGTTATGTCCAATCATCTGAATGAATTTAACACCTTAGTTACTCAATTAACTTTGGTGGGTATAAAGTTAGATCCTGAGTTTAAAGCAAATTTGCTGTTGTGTTCCTTACCAAATATCTGGAAAGGTGTTGTCATGGCTGTGAGTACTTTTGTAGTAGCCAAGAGTACATTAGTTTTTTATGACGTTGCAGCTACTCTTCTCAGCAAAGACATGAGAAGAAAACATCAGGAACCCTCATCCGGCGATGCTCTAATAGCTGTAAGTACAAGCAATAGGGGAAGAAGCCAAGATAGAGGTAGATACAACAACCGGAGAAGATCACAATCTAGTCCGCAATCGAAGTCTAGGGGTAGAACCGGTGCGTGTTGGTTTTGTGGAAAACCCAGACACAATAAGAAGAACTGCTGGAATTACAAGAAAGCTCAAGGCAAAGTGAGCACAAATAATCAAGCAAACACTGCATGTGATGGTGTTTTGGTCCTATCAGCTAGTGACACAAATGCAGATTCATGGGTCCTCGATTCCGGTGCCTCACTTCATGCCATCAAGCTTTCACAAATTTTCATGAAGGCACATTCGGTAAGGTGTTTCTTGGTGACAATAAAGAATGTGACATCTTATTAAAAGGTAATATAATATTGAATCTGAAAAATAGAGACAAATTAACTTTGACGGATGTTAGATATGTACCCATGTTAAAAAGGAATTTAATTTCTGTTAGTCAGCTTATAGGCAATAGATGCAATGTTAAATTTTCTCTTGATTCATGGAAAATTACAAAGGGGCTTTTAGTAATGGCAAGAGGAAAGAAGCAAGGTAATCTCTATATTCTGGACTGTTTTGGTGAAGTGGGAGCTGCCTTGCTAGCTATGGACAGTGAGACTGAAATATGGCACAAAAGACTCGGTCATATGAGCCAAAAAGGTCTTCAAGTTATGCTTCAGTGCAATTAGCTTCTAGGCCTCACCTCCATTGATTTAGAATTATGTGAACATTGCCTTTATGGAAAACAGTGCCGGACCAGCTTTTTGAGAACGGGGCATGACAAGAAAACTACTCCGTTAGAACTTGTTCATTCCGACATATTCGGTCTGACTTAGGTAACTTCTTTTGGTGGAGAAAATTATTTTGTAACCTTTCTTGATGACTGTACTCAAAAAATTTGGATTTATATGTTGAATCAAAAATCTGAGGTATTTTCAAACTTTAAGATTTTAAAGGCTGCTGTTGAAAATCAGATTGGACATAAAATTAAATGCCTACTAACAGACAATGGTGGAGAATATTGCTCTTCGTAGTTTGATTCATTTTGTGTGGGCCATGGTATTCGACGGATAAAGACTGTTCCTTATACACCTCAGGAGAATGGTGCAGCTGAGAGGCTCAATCGCACGATACTTGAGCGAGCTAGATATATGCTCTCTAATGCTAGATTGGGAAAAAAGTTTTGGGCAGAGGCATGTAATACTGCTGTGTATCTCATCAATCAAGCTCCATCATCTAGCCTAGATTTTGACATCCCTGAGGAGACAAGGCTTGGAAAATGAATTTCCTATCATCATTTGTGGGTGTTTGGTTGTGCAGCTTTTGTTCACATTCTGAAAGAATAGAGAACTAAGTTAGATTTCAAGTCAAAAAGGTGTGTTTTTCTTAGCTATGGTGAAGATCAATTTGGTTTTCATCTTTGGGATCCCATTGCAAAGACCATAATCCATTGCCGCGATGTGGTGTTTAATGAGAAGCACTTTCAAGGAAAATTCATCTCTGACAGAGTATGTTGATGTGGATTTGTTTGATAATGGTAAGATAAAGCAACCTACCATTACATTTTCTCAGCCACTTGTTACATCTATACATTCTTACATCACAGGAGCTCCTATTTCTACAACTACTTTACCTTCGGTTGGATGCACATTTCCACCATAGCCTTCAATCGGTTGGATGCCTTCCATTGTTTCCACACAGCCAGTGGATTGTTCAACACTGCCAAACCAAATCAAACGCAGGAAATTGTGGTTTACTCGCAGCCTTTAAGTGGCTCCTTGAATCCCACGCAGCCATTCTCAAGTCATTCGCTGCCAGCTCCCAACAATTTCAACTCTGTCCCCACGCACATAGGAGCAAATGTCCAACCATCCTTTTTGGATCATACGCTGCCTTCCAATAGTCATCCATAGTATATATTTGAAACTTCACTGCCTTGTAAGGATTTACCTTTCTTACCTAAAACGCAGCCTTCTAAAGTCCATTCGCTGCCTTCTAAAAGCCTTTCGCTGCCCTCACAAGGCACTACGCTGCCTTCACCAAACTCTACGTTGCTTTCACCAAGCATTATGCAGCCTTCAATTGGTCATACGCTACCATTGCATACTCCAACACAGCCTTTAAACCTCTCATCGCTGCCTTCACAGGATACTACGCAACCTTTAACAAATAAATAGTCTTCATTTAGTCAAACATAGATAGGACACATGTTGCAGGGCAGTGTGACTCAGCAAAGCACTATAGGTGCACAAAACAATATACAGAGACAGGGGAGTTTTCCTCAAGGTCCTCTACAATCAACGGTTGATGATGTTCAACACTTACTCCAGAGACTAAATCTGGACTCTAATATACAACCAGAGCAAGGTTTGAAATTGAGGAGGTCTACCCATGAGAAGAGGAGACTTGCGAAATACGATGACTATGAGTTATTGCTCTTTGATTATGCAAAGCCGACAACATATAAACAAGCCTGCAAGCATTAAAATGCACACAATTGGATGGCAGCCATGAACGAAGAAATGGAGTCATTGAGAGTCAATAACACTTCAGATTTGGTGCATCTTCCGCCAAATCGAAAGCCTCTCAAGAACAAATGGGTTTATCATTTGAAAGACAAAGACAGAGGGAGTAAAAGATATAGGGCTAGATTAGTGGTCAAGGGGTTTGATCAGCAAAAAGGTATTGATTTTACTGAATTTTTTTCTCTAGTTGTCAAAATGGACACAATCCGTGTTGTGTTGGGTTTGGTTGCTGTTTGGGATTTAGAACTTGAGAAACTCGATGTGAAAACAACGTTTCTACATGTAGACATTGATGAGGATTTATACATGGAGCAGCCTGAAGGCTTTGCTCAACCAGGTAAGGAGCATTTATTTTGCAAGTTGAAGTGGAGTTTGTATGGGCTGAAGCAAGCTCCAAGACAATGGTATTTAAAATTTGACCGCTTCATGACTGATAACAACTTTATTCGGTGCGAATCAGATCCTTGTGTTTACCACAAGAAGCTCAATACTGGTGAGTTTGTCATCCTTTTGCTCTATGTTGACGATATGTTAGTTGCTGGTACTAGGGTTAAGATTATTGCTCAACTAAAGCAACAGTTGGCTCTTAGTTTTGCCATGAAAGACCTAGGACCAGCCAAAAGAATACTTGGGATGTACATATTTAGAAACAGAAGTAAAAAAGAACTCAGGTTGTCCCAAGCAAACTACATTGCCAAAGTGTTAGACAGATTTAATATGTTTTAGGTCAAACCGGTATCTACTCCTTTGGCTAATCATTTCCGCCTATCTTTAGCTAGTCTCTGAAAAATCAGGAAGAAGAACAAATGAGGTCTATTCCATATACATATGCAGTTGGCAGTATAATGTATGCAATGGTATGCACTCATCCAGACATTGTACAAGCAGTTGTAGTTGTGAGCAGATTCATGAGTCATCCGGGCAAATTACACTAGAAGGCAGTTCAGTGGATTCTACGGTACTTGAAAGGTACTTCACATTTTTGTTTATGTTTTGAAGGTACTGACATTCAGCTCCGTGGTTATGTTGATTCAGATATGGCCAGAGATTTAGGCAAACGCCGGTCTACCACTGGTTATGCCTTTACTTTTTCCGGGGCAGCCATTAGCTGGGTTTCTTGGTTGCAAAAAGTTGTAGCTCTGTCATCCACAGATGCTGAATACATTGCGCTCATGGAAGGAGCCAAAGAAATGATATGGCTTGAGTGTTTGTTGACCGAACTGGGCTGTCCAAAATCAGTATTTCCATTATATTGTGATAGCAATAGTGCTATTCACTTGGCCAGAAATTCAGCTTTCCACAGTCGAACCAAGCATATTGACCTTAGATACCACTTTATCCACCATGTTATTGACGAAGGCAAGTTGCAGGTCACAAAGATTGACACAAAGGTCAATCCGGCACAAAGGTCAATCCGGCAGATGTATTAACCAAGGTTGTTCCTTGAGAGAAGTTTGAGTTATGTAGATCTTCTCTCGGTCTTGTTCCTCTGTGACACTGAATTTCATGAAGGGGATCTCTCTTAGAGCAGCTTCATTGCCGGTCCCATTGGTCTTCAAGTGGGAGATTGTTGGGCACATGGACTATTGAAGCCCAAATTGTAATGGCCACTTCTTGTCTTCGTTTATTCCTTGAAACCATTCTACTGCATACTACCATTGTTGGCTTGTAACCACTGCCAGTTCTGGGTCGTTGACTCCATATGTAAGGTGTTTGGTAGGAAGTTGGAGATAGGAGTCTTTTAGGATGCAAGGTATTTTTGCTGCTATTCTATAGTGATATTCATATGTATGAAAACAGAGAGAGAGATGTATTATTATGAAGATAAATGAATGCCCTTCATTGTGGATGTAGCCATGAAATGGTGAACCACATTAAACTCCTTGGTCTTTTGTATACGTGTTGTTTTAATCTTTCTTTATGAGTATTCATTTGATTTGTTGTTGCTCTGCTTTGGTTCTGTTGCTTTGATTGTTGCATTTACACACAGCAGATGCCAACAATTTGCGGGTTGTAAGACTGGTGTGGTTGTGGTCAGGGCAATTGAAGAAAATCACAGTTTGAAAGGTGTAATTATGTGGGAGTTAGTTTTTCACAAGATGGCGAAGGAGGATTATAAGTGGGAAGAGATTGGGAAAATGCCCAATTCTGTGTGTGAGGAATTTAGAAGAAGCTCGAATTCAAATTGGTTTGAATGTGTGGGAGTGGGAGATAAGATCTGTTTCAAAGCCAATGAGAGCATGGAGATTCTTGTGTATGATGTAAGCACAAGCTCTTGGAATTGGCTGCCCATGTTTCCTACAGATTTGAGATATGTGAGTATGAGATGCCTTCCACTAGAAATTACGCCTAGTTCTAAATTCTCTTAAAGTTTGGCTGTAATTGAATAGAATGAGCCCAAGAATATATGGGACTAAGTGCAGGAGGTTCCACATATAGTTGTGCACAGCTTTCTTTAATTGTTTATTTTTTAAAAATAAATAGCTGGTCTACTCAGTCCACATGCCTAACAGGTAAAGATGGAGATTGAAGATCTGGGGATTGGTTTTTCATTTGCTCCACCATTCAACCCTCAATTGAAAAATAAATAAAATTTAACTATGTGTATATTTTTGGTTTCAAGGCTGTTTAGTTATGGTGTCCTTTTTAATTAAAAGTAGTTTTTTAATTTTAAAATAAAGAAATTATTTACCATTTTTGTGTGTAAATGAAGTGATTGGTAGATTGGTAAGCTCTCTTGTTTGAGAGAAGTAAGTCTTATTTTTTATTTTCACCATTTTAACAATCAATAAATTTAAATGGGTTGATGTTTAAGTAGAGCCAATTATGTCAAGCCATACTTATTTTTATTTCCATATTTAATAGTTTTTAAAACAGTTTTTTCATGTAAACATTTTTTTAATTGTAAATTGTTTTATTTTAGATTCAATTTTTTTAATCAATGGATCAAGGGTTCTATAAGGACCTCATTTTAATGAATATATGATTTTTTATGAATTTTCAAAGTGGACACATCCTAAAAAATGAAAATTTGTGTGTGCTCCCTTCGTAATTTTTTGAAAACTAATCGAAAATCCATTTTCTTTTCAATGAATTTTGATGAATAGGTAACAATAACACCAGAAACACTATACATATCATTTCTACAAAAAAAGAAGACATTTGAAAAAGAAATTGAAGATCAAAACCTTGTTTTTATATTTAAAAAAAATACATAGCTAAAAATCTAATTAAAAACTTGAAGTCATCTTGGCATTTTTTAGATTAACATTGAAAAACATGTAAACCTAATGGAGAGCACACTCGAGATTTAGTTGATTTTATATGTTTTGTTGAAAACACATCTTTGGCATCCAAAAGGTAGATCCAACCCTTGGCGTTGGATGTCCAAGGAAAATCCAACCCTTAGGGTTAGAATTTATGAAAGTAGTAAAAAACACACTCGCGTTATAACACAAGCATGTTATAACATGATCGCATTTCATACCACCTAAAAAGGTGAGCAACGACCTACAAAAAGATATATCAAGTGATTTTGGACCCACATGCTATGTTCATTCCCCTATTATGTGCTCTATCTGGCATATAAACACACTTTTCATGCTTTTGAGGATCTACAATCATTAGTTGACAAAATTATGTCACTTTTATACTTGTATCAACGTAGAAGATTCCAATTGCATGTTTTAAATTAATCTTCATATTGTAAATTATTGTTTTCATGTTTTGAGGATTTGGAATAATTCATTGACAAAACTAACTAATTTTTTGCCTTAGATTGACAAAAAACATTCTAATTGCATGTTTTGTATTTCAATATATAAATTATCAAGTATTGTTTGTGTTTATTTGACCAGTTGTGTTAGATTGATATAGAATTGAACATCATGCCAAGGAAATGACCAAAAACTAGAACACTAGAGGAGTGTGAAGCTAAGAATGTGAAGAAAAGGGAATGAATGAGACAACTTTGAGAAAACAAGAAATTGAACTCTATAAATGAAGATATACCATCTTGGCCAACTGAATTGGATCATGAAGCATCTAATAAAGAGAAGGATTTGGAGAAACAAAGGGAACAAATGCAAACAATTTGTGCAAGTAAGAAACTGAATGTGGGAGTTGAAGGTACGTCATCTTTCCCATCTCAATTTGATATTATAGAAAATGTTCAATCACCAATTGAAAATGCAATGCAATTTCAAATGTAAATGTAGATGTTACACCAATTGATCAATTGTTGAATTAGTAAAATATACCTAATAAATCAAGTTTTCCATTGAGAATGTTACCTTCTAGAATTTTGCATAAAAGACATGCTTTTTATTGAAATTGATGAGAATAGTCTAAAACCAATGCCTGATAAGATTCCCGAGCATACATGTAAAAGAAATTTTGATAAAATATCAAAAATCCTTTTGAAAACTTGAGTGAAACTAGAAGATGTCAATCATTTGTTGAAATGATGAAAAATCTTAAGTTTAGACCAATCATGAAGATTCTTCGTATAAGAACATCAAATACCAATAGGAAAAATCTATTGTAAAAAATCTAGTCAATGCATATCAAAGCATTGGTTCCACCTCACGCATCAAAGATTATAATGCTACATGATGTGTCATTACATCAACTATAGTGAGCAATCAAATAAATAAATCTCACTTGTTAATAAAAACAAGTCAAGCACAAAAATAAGTAGAAAAACATTGATGAAAACCATTGGGGGGCCTAAAAGAGTTGAGGACCCAAATAGCAATGATCTATGGGTATTTCAAATATTTCAAACCTAAGGGGAAAATCCAAAAAAAAAAAAAAGACAAATTTTGCTATAACTCAACTTTTAGATTTTAGGGACAAATTCCAATAATGCTCCACCACAATAAATTTCCACAATTTAATAATAATAATAATACTATTAACAATTTCAACAATTTTATTTCACCAAAAGTTCATCAAAATACAAAAAGACGCATTAAGAATATGAAAATTCATGAAGTAAAAAGCCGTAGAATACAAAGATTTATTCCTCTAGATCTCTGTAAAGAATGATTAAGAGTTTCCACAAATTAATTTACACAAAACCCATAAGGAAAATTTCAAAACTTGTACAATTCATTCATATCATACGAAATTTGAGGATATTAACAATAATGTGCATTGGAATAAAATTGGCCTTCTTTATACAAAACCTAAACTAACAAAGATGTGAGGAAATGAATATAAACTACTCCTACTCTAACCATGATTTCAAAAAAGGAAAAGAGAGGGAGGAAGAGAAGGTCAGAAAAATCCAAGTGTGTGATCCCTATCCTTCACGCACGATTCTTTGAATGGACAAATCTAATTCAAATCATTCCTTGCATGACCCATTGTTGCAATCACCACATAAGAAGGTGCAATATTTGAAGGAAAACTTGTGCGTATGAGATAAAAATCTATGAACTCCAACATAATAATGTGTTTCAAATCACCTCACAAAACATTTCACAATCAGCCAAATGTCAGTAGCTCTAACACATCAAATTCATCAAACATTCAATGAATTGAGAACATGAAAGGACCTGTACATGCTCAAAGTTTGAAAACTCAAACAAAAGGAACATGAACTTCAAATGAAATTAAAAGAAAAATTATATTACTAACAAAATTGAGTTTCCAACCCTTTACATTGTAGAGCATCAACATATTTATATATTTTAGTAGGGAGAAATACGAAAATCCATTCCCTCCAAAATATAGAAAAAGATAGAATATCAAAAGACACTTTTGTCTTGTAGTATATTTTGTCCTTTTGCACTATTACATACAAGAAAAAATTTAATGTGCAAATGAACGTCAACACTATACACTTTGGCTAATTGCTTTTAGCAACCTCAATTTTCAATTCTTGCAAGTAAGAAGCATAATTATCTAGCTCCACTTTCACCAATCTTAGATTAGGTCCATCTAAATGGGTGAACTAGACATCAATATTCATGAAAATCTCCTAGAGTCTCTTTTGAGCATTCCAAAATTCTACCATTTTAGGCTCAAAATATTCATAAGTACCCTTTATTTTCATCAAATTATTGATGGAGCTCACAGCAAAACTTGGGTCCTTAGGAGACTCCACCAATTCCTAGAACTGATCTTTTAGAACCTTCAACGACTGAATATTCTAGTCCTTACCATATAAATAGCATCCTAATTTATTCATGAATTCATCTAGGCACTATACACACTTTGAACTAGGGACTACGCTTTCAACTTCCACTTTTGATGTACATGAGGTTCCTAATCACTAAGAATGCCTTCATCCACTAAATAGGGAAAATCCATATCCGCCATCTAAACTATTTGAGGGAATATATTTTTAATTGCCTCCAATTCATTTTTTCCCCTTGCCATCAAATTTTCCATAGCCTCCATCCCTTTAGATAATGTGCTAGTAACCTCAATTATTTCTTTCATTACCTTGTGGCCTAAGTTTACCAACTTTGCATTCCACGCATGAATGACTCTCATTACATTCCCCAATTTTCTAGCAGCTAGTATCTCCTTCTTAATACTGAGAACATGTTGGGGAATTGTGTCCATTGAAGATGAACCTATAGGACCAACCAGATATTCAATGTAAGTCATATAAGATATGCAAATTTATCCTTCAATTCTTCCTTGGTATCTTTATCCTTGTCCTTATTTTGAATGAGACAATCAATTGAAGATTTTGCAATTTATTTCCTTTCCTCCCTCAACTTTCCCAAAGCAATGATTGATGGGCTGAATTATTGACCTCTTTTTATGTTGTTTTATATGCTTTTAAGAACTTTTCTATATGATCCTCCAGACACTTTACCAACATCACCATCATTACATGTCTTTTTATATACTTTGCAAGACTTTGAACCTCTATTATTAATATGGAATATGGTGATGATGTTATCAATTGAATGATTTAAATATAAGTACGCATGCAATATAGATGGGATCCTATGGTTTAGTCATGAAGGTTATTTGTGTACATATGTTTTGTGAATTAACCCCGGTGCAGTAAGAATATGTCATCAAGGAAATGAGCATTTGTAGCAAAGCTGAAGACAGGAGAATTAAAGGAAGTGAAGTTGGACGCCAAATGTGCAGGCAACTAAAGGACAAATGTGAAGCATCAGGGATAGAAATAAATACAGAAGAAGAAGAAGACTTGTTTCAAACACAGCTTATGTGTGTTCTTCATGAGATCTATTGCATAAGAATTCTTGTTTGGATAGGACACTACTTCCTCTATTCAGTTAGATTAATAAATTGATCTCAAGCCTATATCCTAGTATCTAGGAATGGATTGATGGTTGAAGCCAGTTAGTAGTTGCATAAAACTCTCCTATTTTTGTATAAATTAGAAGGGATGAGTTAGATGTCAAGTTATTTACTTTATTTCCAATTACTCAGTTGTTACTCTATTTTCTATATTGGAAGATGCAGACATGTTTTATTAAGGAATGTCATTATTGAATACAATCTGAAAGAGATTTTGTTTTATGATATGTAGTGAATGAACAATGTGTTATGAAGATGCGTAGAAATCTGAACTAGATTTGATTCTTAGTTAAGTGAGTTAGACCCCTGAGCCGGCCACTCAAGGTACTGATCCTCACTTCATTTATTTACTTGTTCCTTTATTCATTCATTGTTAAATCTACTTTTCATTTGCACATAGATACATCACAAGTCACTTAGATTTCTTTGGTTGTCGAATTACAAGTAGTATGGTTCATGAACAAGTGCATGCTTTATCAACTTTAAGTCCTCTGGAGGTTAGCATTAGTTCTCTTATCATTTTGGATGTTTTGAGTTAATTCTATAATTTCTTGTTGATAACAGTCATCTACAGCTTATGTTGTAGGTACCCATAGCCACTAGATTATGTAGTTGTTTTTACTGTTCTTGCATTTTTGTGAATTCCAACAGAGTAGAATAGTCTGAATAGGTTTGGATAAGATAGTTTAGGAAGAATATGAGCCCTTAAGGCACATATAGTGCAGTGCCATCATAATCTTATGGTCCTTGGTTGATGTTTTAATGTAGGAATGCAATGATAGAGTGGACTATTCAGATAGGTTTACCCCTGAATTATGTTAAGTCTACAATGCATTAGTTTTCCTTTACATTTTTGGCATCATTGCTGAGGATGGTGCTACCTTCATAGGCTCATTTTTACATGCTTTCATAATTTAAATTTTGATTCCAGTATTAGGATTAATAAATTCACTTTTTCAGGAAACACCAGAAATTATACTAACATTGTGTAGGACCACTGGAATATAAATCCAAATTCACTGTATGAAGAGGCAGAGAGATAACTAATGCAGATTCCTCCCTTCAAATTTTTAGGATAGTGAAGAAACAACTAACTTTATCAATTATACAATAGAAAGTGTTGAAGAAGAATTTCCTCTTACATCTTCATCAACACTTTAGATACATCTTCATCAGCTTCTTTCACAACTACAAAAGGCACCTTCAGAACCATGGTAGATGCTGCGGTGGAGGATCCACCAGAGCAAGTGACGTTTGAGTTTCCTATCACTGATCAGGAGAGGGCATAGTGCTAAAAAATATTCCACCATCAGCATTACCAGTCTTCTATGGCCTGGTGACAGAGGACCCAGATACGTTCCTATTTGAGTTTGATATCTTGTGTCAGAGCTATGACTACACCTTAGATGCTCACAAGCTAAAACTCTTTCCTACTACCCTCAAGGATGCAACTTTGAGATGGTTTATGGGAAAAGGTGTCATTCCAGACTGGGATACTATGAAGGAGAAATTCTTGGAGAAATACCAAGATTATTGCCGAGGACATGATAAGAGGAGAGAGGACATCTTCAGGATGTCACAAAAGGAGGAGGAACCACTTGAAGATTATGTTGAAATATTCTAGTTTGCTCTGAATAAGAACCCCTAAAATAGATTATCTGAAGAATCATTAAAACTACTTTTCTTGAGAGAGGTCAAGGATGATTGCATGGATGCTTTGAATCTCATTGGGCAAGGTGATATTTCCTAGCTACCTTTTGAGTCAATTTGTAAAGTCTGCCAAAATTATTCAAGGACTTTCACTAGATGACCAAGGGGAGAAAGGACATCAATTACAAACAAGGCAACCAATGGAGTTTCAAGAGTGGAAATCAATAATTTGTTGTCCAACATGAAGGAGGACATAATCATCCATATGGCTACACAGCTAGACACTCTTCACATCAAGAAGAAACAAGAAGAAGGTGATGCAATGCTTTCTGAGTATTGTCCCAATTCTATGCAAAGGAAGGCTAGTTGTAAATGTAAAAGGGTGGCAAGCATCCAGCAAGAGAATGTAGAAAGGCTAGAATTTCACCCATTTGAAGGAGAGGATGGACAATTATTTTTCATAGCTCAAAGGAGACCTTGGTAGTAAAGACAAGGTATGCCCTCTAATCAACAAAATTTTAGTTCACCCTTTCCTACTGCAAACCAAAATTTCTCTGCTTGGAACACTCAACCATGGCCCAGTAATCAAAATCTTTAGCAAAACCCACAATGGCCTACTCCACAACCTGGTTGGAACCAACATCAACCAAACCCATAGCCCCAACAAGTTTTTCAAGGTTCCAACTATAATCCCTAGTGGCCTACACAACAACCTCAATGGTAGCCTCAATGGAACAAGAACCAACAATGGCAGCAAAATGCAAATTACCAGCAACCTATGATTCCATCTCAACCACAGCAGCCAGCCATAATGCCTCCATCAACACCTCAAAATCCACCTCCTAGACCTACCCAAATCCCTGCCCAACCTGCACATAACACTAACAACAAGCCTGTTCAACAGGATTATACTAACGAGGTGATGCAATACCCCATCTATGGGGTAGAAGTGAGTAATGTTCATCTTAGATAAGGGAAGCAACTTGCAGGTACTTCATCTCCTGAAATTATAGAACTTGAAGATGAAGAACCCATAGAGGAAGCCTCAGATAAACCACCTTTGGAACCTAAATCAACTCAGGAACCTCAGACCATTTCACATCCTAAGCCTCCTTTCCCTAAATGCTTGGCTATCCAAAAACAACCAGCATAGTCTGAAAATGACCTCATAGGCTAGTTGCAAGATATAAGCATAAAGATTCCCTTAATCCAACCCATCAAAGATATTCCCATCTACACTAAGACTATCTGAGATCTCTGCATAAAGAAACTAGGAAGAAAGAGAATAGACCCAAAGACAGTTCATGTTTTGGGTAACCTAGCTGACATAATGTTGGGGAACATAACTATTCCCAAATATACAGATCCAGGTAGTCCAGTGGTGGATGTTAAAATCAATGGGACTCTGATTAAGAATACTCTGATAGATTTAGGTGCTGTAATTAATGTAATGACTAAGGAGACAATGCAAACACTCTAATTGAGCAACCTTAGGCCTACTCAGACAGTCTTACAATTAGCTGATAGGTCTATAGTCAAACTTGAAGGAGTCAATGAGGATTTGGTCATTGCATTAGATTCTTGGGAATACCTTGTTGATTTCATAGTCCTACAGCCAAAGGTTAATCTTGCTAGTTATCCTCTTATACTAGGCAGACCATGGCTTGCCTCAACAGATGCATTCATAGGTTGCAGGTATGGTAACATGATCATATCCAATGGGACTGTGACCAAGACCATACCATGAGCTTGAGAAGACTATTTGGCCTACCCTGGAAGATGAGGATAGTTATTCCTTGCAAACCTTGATGACTATTAAGCGCATCCCCTTACCGGATATTCAAGATGAAGATGAGTTGATTGCTCACATTGTAAAAAATGACTATGGAAGGCATCGGCAGCAGCAATACTGTTTATCTTGCTTACAAGATCCCTTAGGAAGCATAATACCTACTAGTTCCTCAGATGAAGTATCTCAAATATTTCATACTTTGTTACCTCATCAATGCTTGCCACTAATACCTAGCCTTGATTTGTCCTCTGTGCAAGAAATGTCTAAGCCATTAGAAATCAAGCCAAGAAAAGTGTTGATTGTTAATAATGCATTGATTGATGAGCAATAGCAATCCCTGCATGCAGTATTACAAACCCACTCAGCAGCATTTGCATGGGATTACAGTGACATGAGGGGCATAAATCCTTCTTTGTGTATGCATAAAATCTACATTGATGATGGTCACAGACCTATAAGACAACAACAAAGACACATGAATCCTGCTCTCGGAGAGATAGTGAAAGTAGAACTTCAAAATCTTTTAGATGCAGGGTTTATATATCCCATTTCAGATAGTGAATGGGTTTCACCATTGGTCATAGTTCCTAAGAAAGGTGGAAAATGGAGAGTTTGTGTTGATTACAAAGAACTAAATGCTACCACCAAGAAAGATCACTTTCCATTTCCCTTCATTGATCAAGTTCTTGACTCTTTAGCAGGTAAGAAATATTTCTCATTTTTTGATGGTTTTAGTGGCTGTAACCAAATCAAGATTGCACCAGAGGATCAAGATAAGACAACATTTACATGCCCTTGGGGGACCTATGCATATTTTGTCTTGTCTTTTGGTCTGTGTAATGCTCCAGTCACTTTTCAAAGAGCAGTCCTTAGTATTTTCTCTAATTTTGCCCATGACAGTATGGAGATTTATATGGATGATTTCACCACCTATGGTGAAACATATGATGAAGCTTTAAAAAATTTGGAGAAAGTTTTGAAGAGATGCACATAGCACAACCTATCTTTGAGCAATGAAAAGTGTTTTATGATGATGACACAAGGGATAGTTTTGGGACACTTTATCTCAAGTGCAGGGATACAAGTTGACCCAAAGAAGATTGAAATTATCTCTACCTTGCCTATTCCATAGAGATAGAAGGATGTAAGGAGATTCCTGGGACATGCAGGTTATTACAGGAGGTTCATTTGGGACCGCCCAAGTCCTGGTTGGAAGAATCTGCTGAGACATTCAACTGGAAAGATGTTGCAGAGGCTTCCCTAATGCCTGATCTGGAGTCTAAAAGGGCAAAAAGACTAGGGCACCATTACCCAAGTCTTGGATAGAGGAATATTCTGTAACTGTTGTCAGATCTCGAAACCTTGATCTTCACTCAGTCTTCCTATATTTTCATATCCTTCATATCTCGCTCCTGTAACATCCACATAAGAAGATAAGAAGGGGTTTGGGGGTTATGGTGTTTAGGGACTTGCCTTCGTTAAATCCTGGGATAGCATTCAAGATTCCCAACACCATTGACTGATAAAGAGTGTGTGCCCTCATAGGGGAAGAGGCTACAAAAAATGATATCACCTATGTGATGATCCCTTAGAATAATGAAGATTCTTCAAGCCCTAAGGTGGATAGATGATAGCTCCATGCTTGCAACAAACATACAATAACAACACACAAATCTCCTCTAGAATCACAATGAATGCTCTTGCTTGCTTTACTTCAATGTCACAAGTTGGCTATATCCATCTAGGTTACAAATGAACACAAAAACACACTTATATATGCTTTCCTACTCACAATCATGAACTTAAACCAAAAGAGCTAATAAAGAGAAACCTTTTGAAAGGTCCCAGGCTAACCAATACTTAATTTTGCCTTGACCAATTAGGAGAGACTTGGGCGGTGGCAACGAAGTCTTTGGGCTCCTTTTCGATCCAGAATAAGATAAAATATGGGCCCTTTGTTCCCAATTTACATTGGTGTCAGGCAATTTTGCATCAGGATGAACATTTAGCATGAATAATGTAAGAATGGGGACCTAGGAGGTAAAAAAGGAGGTAAAAAGACAAGTGGACACTTTTTACTCCATAACATTTAGCCCCCACTTTAATGTGTATATGATCTTACGATTAGTACATGCATTAAAGTATGGTCAAAGCACATCAAACACATCAAAGACTAGAGCGAAGACACACCCTAAGTTTGAAAGACCATCTCTAGCCCCCAAGCTTAGGAAAACATAAGAGAACACTTGATAGTTATGCAAAACACAAAGAAGAGAGTAAAGAAGCACGCAATACACAAAGAATACATGAATGCAGTCACACAATACACAAGGTATACATGGAGAGAAGACATGATTAACAATTATACTACCCTAACTGGGTGATGGGGGGAGCTCATCGCTACGTGCCACCATCAAAAGCATGAAAAAAACACAACATAGGGGGAGCTCATGGCTACACACCTCCAAAAAACATGCAAGACACATGAAAAACACATGGAATACATGCGAAATACATGAGCGCCGTAAAGTGTATCATCGACACACTATATGTCTTATACAGGGCAAACATGGGCGACAGAGAGGAGCTCATCGCTACGCTCCGCCATCTAAAACATTCCAAACACACCTGACAGTTGAGCTATGCTACCACAACTACCAAAGACATGCTTAAGGGTGAATAACTCAAGATCCAACCCTGCCTCCGTAGAGCACTTTTTCAAAGGGATGTGCAACCTACTCAAGGGTATACATCATCCCGCCTTTCGCAGAAGGGCTTTTTCTGAAAGGATGCGCAACCTACTCAAGGGTATATGTCATCCCGCCTTCCAAAGAAGGGCTTTTTCTAAAAGGATGCGCAACCTCCTCAAGGGTACATGTCATTTCGCCTTCCATAGAAGGGATTTCAAAAGTATACAACCCCACTTGCATCGTGGAGGTGCCCTACTGTGAAAAGGAAGTATACACAAACACGCAACAAATTACACAACCCCACCTGCATTGTGGATATGCCTTACAGTTAAAAGGAAGTGTATGCAAGCACAATTTATCACAATGTCTAAGATACCAAAGCATTTACCATAATATATGCCCCCACCTTAAAGTGGTTGCTCCTACTTGTTGGTAGCAATCACATTTAACATAAGGTTGACAACACACAAGGGAACACTTGAGCTTTCGCAAAGCCCATGCCCCAAAGTGACATGTGCTTACAATCATCAAATTGTTCCCAACAATCATGATAGAAACACATTAATATCATTTGCTAACAACCATTGATCAACATTATGCATATACAAAATATAATCAAAACAAGATTTTGGTTAGAAAATCTAAGCTAAGATAATAACCTAATCGTTTCATTAAACTGATACAGAAATAAGGTAACATGTTGCTCAAACAAACCAAGTCTATACTTACGAGTTCAGAACTGAGTATAGCCGTGAAGTTATACTTTAGGTATATCAGAACCGAGTGTAGGTACAAGGTGAGATAAAAGCAATTCAAAGTGCATAGAAGCATATTTAGAGTATTGCAAAGGCTTATTACAACAATTTCACAATACGATACATGCTCACATCACAACACAAAGTGATTCTACTAGTCAAATGTCAGTTAACAAATTACCTCTATCTTCATATATGGACTAGGTCCACTTTGATTTTCTTGCTAGGGATGCACGGTCCTTATCGAAAATGTATATTTGTTGTCATCATCCATCAACTAGTAGAGCCACAAGTACAACAGAAGAATGAAATCACAAAAAATGAGAGAGGAGACAAAAGTGACATACGGTCACAATGTGGGAAGATGCCCCCAAGACAACCTCCACAATGTTATGCCCCAAGGCACCACACACAACAATTACAACAAGAGAGGAGAGTAGAAGAAAATAGAAGAAATGTCACAACGAAGGCGGTCTCCTTGTATTCTTGACCTTACAAGAGTATTAAGGGTCATCCAGAGAGACCTAAACAAACATTTAACACTACATAGGGGAACACAACACAGCCTTAAGAGGACGCCACCCATGAGAGAAACTCAAAGAGGTGCTACATCAAAGGTGGCTGAGTGAGAAATACTTACCTACTAGCGATTGTCCTTAATCTCATCATCTTCTTCCCAATCTTGATCTTCAATAGGTGGTACATAGGACACTATAGCCCAACTTGAAACTTCTTCCTTTAGCTCTTCTTTTAATTCTATTTCTATCAAAGGAATGTTCTCTTCCTACGGAGACACCTTTTGAGCTAACGCTTGATGCTTTCTTCTTCTTTCCCTTGTGTTTCTATTTCTTCTAGTCTTGTTAGTTATATTTCCCAAAAGGAGTTTCTTTGTCTACCATCGATGATTCATGATTTTCTATGTTCTTGGTCATTTCAGAAGAGGAAGCTGGTACAAAATTGATTTTATGATTTTGTGATGAATAGCTTCGCTCTTGAAGGTTTTCTCCTGATCCTTGTAAGGATGGTAGAGGAAGAACCTCGACAAAAATTCCTTTTCATTTTAGTCAAGGTGAATCCTTCAACTTGGGCTACTTTTCACTCTCTATTTGTTGGATAGGAGGAATTGTAGCCTCAAAGGACTGAGAGGATCCAAGAGTATTCTTGTCATATGATAGTTCAACTATTTTCTTTGTTTTGTATTTGCGATATGTTAAAAAGAATTGATCTTGTCATGGTTGATTTGCTTCGATAGGTTGTGGCCAAAAATAATCTAGATTGAAATTTCCATGAGTGGCTAATGGTCTCCATCCATTGTGATGAATTACATCCACTTGACCTTTATGGGGGAACTTTAAGCACTTGTGAATAGTAGAAGGGACTACTTTCATGGATTTTAGCCACTTGGATGTCCTAACTTCAAACAAAAGAGATCCAAACTGGGAATGATAACAAATGATGCTTCTAGGGCTTTTTCAACCACCTTAATTAAAAGTGTTATCTTTCCAATTGTTAGAAGAAAATAACCATTATGTGATTTTATCATTATATCCATTAGATTATAAGTATCTTGTGCTAGATCATTCATGTAAAAAAAATCTTCTGTGATCACATTTGCCATGCAATTAGGATCAATAAGAACTCCTCTCATAGGATTTCCACTTGTTGTTATGTAAAGAGGATCATCAATGTCTCTAATAGTGACCTCATGTGTGTTTAGGATATGATGGATTAGGGATCCTTCCTTTTCTTCTTGGATCACGAAGGAGCCATACCACCCTTGTTACGATTGGGTGTCATATATGTGAGACATTTACACACCAAGACACTAGTTTGAGGAAACTGGATTTTTCAAGCTTTTGCCAAGATAAAAAAAACACTAGTATCACTACAACCTAAGTGATCCCAATGTTAAAGTGCTACACAAAAAGACAATATAGACCACTTTAAGATATCTTGCAAAATGTGAAAGAGATGTTATCTTCTTATGTTGAAATACACAATGTGTAATTGCAAAAGTATGGATTTTCAAATCTAGGGTACTAGGTACATGGAATGATGCAAGATTATTATGCAAAATCAGATTTAATGATTGTTTAATGCAACTAATATGATCATTGCACAAGAGAATTTTCAAAACCCTAATGCAAAGTTTTACCAAAAAACAAGCTTTTAAGGCCTGAATATGCTCTTTTCCCCAAATTATGCAAGATTTTCAAATGAATATTGATAACTAAGCAATAAGTCAATGCAAGATCTAATTTGCATTGAAAATTAGAAAGATGCAAATGCTCGAAGCTATGGTTTCACCAAAATCTTTAGTATGAAAAAGGTGAATGATGACAACTAGGATGTACACTAGATCAAACCCTTTTCCATATAACATTCAAGGACAAGACAGAGCCAAATCACTACCAAATGGAGGACTTAGCTACAGATCTTGTACTTAGGTATGCTATAGAGGAATCAGATTTAATTCAACCTTTCTATCAAACCCTAGGATAAAAATGCATGCCCTCTAGTTTAACAATGATTAGCTTATGACAGAGAAAGTACAACAACAATCCAGAAACTAATTGCATAGGGATGATCAGGAAGATGATAGAACCTCTCTCCCAAAGATAGAGATGTCAGAGGACTATTTCAGGACTGCCCAAGTCCTGGTTGGAAGAATTTGTTGAGACAGTCAACTCGAACTTAGATGTTGCAGAGGCTACCCTAATGCCAGATCTGGAGTCTGAAAGGGAAGAAAGACTAGGGCACCACCGCCCAGGTCTTGTATAGAGGAATATTATATAACTGTTGTCGGATCCTAAAACACTAATCTTCAGTCAGTCTTCATGTATCTTCGTATTCTTCAGATCTCACTTGTGTAACCTACACACAAGAAGATAAGAAGCGGTTTGGGGGTTATGGTGTTTAGGGACTTACCTCAGTCAAATCCTGGGATAGCATTCAAGCTTCCCAACACCATTTATTCAAGATAGAGAGTGTGTGCCCTCATGGGTATGGAGGTTGGGGGTAGAGGCTAAAACAATGATAATAATGATGAATCAAATGATGATAAACAACAATGATATCACCTATGTGATGATCCCTTCTAGAATAATGAAGATCATGTTGATAACTGAGAGGGGGGGTGAATCAATTATCCTAATTATTTCTTCTTTCTGAACTTTCTTATTAATTAATCCAACATTAATTCAAATAAGCAAACATTACCATAAAAAGGAAAAACACATGACACAGTATTTTTGACGTGGAAACCCTATTAAGGGAGAAAACCACGGGGTGATTAACCCAAGGATTATTCTCTGTTAGAAGAATAAGGAAATACAAAATGGCACTTGCCAATTAGGGCTCACTGCCCAAGTACATTGCTCACAAAGGAGGCACACTGCCTACAAGGAGACACACTGTCTACAAAATAATGTTATACAATACTTGAATTGATTGGAAACATCCACATATGCTAGAGTTTAGTTCCGGTTAGGCTTAGTACACTGATCTGCTGCACTTCATCTTTCCTCTTCTCTTATGCTGCTTTCCTTTCACATACTAGACCTTCCTTACTGCCTTTGCTCTGCTCTACTATTTTTTGCATACCACATATATCACCACAACACTTCTCACAACTAATTCCATCCTTTATATATATCTGCACAAGTGATTTCATTATCTTTCTAGTCGGCACTCGGAACAGTCAATCTTCTCACAAACTCTGTTCTGTCGGCTGAATCCTTACACATCAAGTAATGCGGATCAAGCATATACTTGTAGAAATCATTAATCATGTCGGCCAAACATGATTCATGCCTTCATAACCTTTAACACCATCAGTAACACATTCAGAAAGTAGTCTGATGTTCTGTCAGTTAGTTCTTCCTCTGTTCACACTGTCACTCAGGGATCCGGTACTCAACTATTCATATCTTTTCCCTTGTCCATCACCGGAGGCTAAATCCTTGGAATGTATTACTCAAGGTAGTCCTCTTGACTTTCCCAAATTTGCACTTCACCAAGATACTTCCTCTGAGAGATCCGGACCTGTCTGTCGGACCTTGCCACAAGCTCTGTTCTTGTTTACCGGACCTCAACAATCTTCATTTTGACTTCCGGTAGAGACACACCATGTCCTGCGGATGTGTGGGATGAACTTTGTTGCCATCAATGACAACAATCTTTTTTCCATATAGTGTCTCCTGCCAACAATCTCCCCCTTTGGCATTGATGGCAACACTTAGTGAGAAATGACTAAGTGTTTACACTATGCTCCCCCTTGGCTGATGCTCTGTCTTTATATACATTTTCTGGAGCTTCCCCTTAGTTGGATTCCTCATTTTTCACTGTTCCTCACTACCCCTTTGACATCAATGGCAAAGGATAGGGTCCGCACACCAAAATTTTCAAAAAATTTACTATACTTAGCCGCATAAGTATATACATATGGTATACTTACATATACTTATGTCTGCAAAAGTTGTCTTCAACTGTACAACTTCTGTTGCCGAACTCTACTTCATCCTGTCCAAAATTGATATATGCCCACTCAACAGGAATGCAAACGCATCTGCCCTTTTTAGATCTGTTGGATCATTTGTCTGGGCTGTGATTTGAGCTTCACTTATGGCCTCATGCATGGCCTCTAACTTAGGGACAATGATCCTCCTAAGTTCACCCATTCGGCTAATCATGTTCTTCCTTTCCTTCTCAAAATTCTTTATTGCATTTCTGATTGCAATAGTTTGACACTCTTGATTTACTATGGAGGAAGAGAGAGGATCAAAACTTTGAGACAAACTTAGTAGTTTATCCTCTTGCTCTGTTATTTTCTTCTCAATCTCCACTGTTACTTTGAACTAGGAGATACAAAATTTGTATATTTCACCACCATCCTTAAGAGCATTTTCTAAGCTCTTTATCCCAATACTCATATTTCTCCTATCATTAGTGATTAATCCTTGTACCTCTGAGAATCTCTTATCCAAAAACTCCTTCCGGACCTTTTCTTCAGCTGATTTTTCTAGAGAATCAAAATGTGTACTAACACTGCTGACTAAGGTTTTGAGATTACCAAAAGAGGAGGCTGTGGGATCCTTTCAAAAAGATGGTATGATCTTTTCCAGTACTCCGGATGCAGCTTCTATTAACTCACAATCTTCCATATGAGACTTTAGGAGTTTTTCATTAGCCTTAGCATTTGCAAATGAAGCTATCTTCATTGTCTGTACCGGAGAAAGAGAATCAAAATTGAATGGACCTTGTAGAAGCTCCGGTTCAACAATCTCCATTGTTTCTTTGCTCAGAAATTCTTGGACAGTTTGTGCAGTGTCTCTTGCTGGAGACAGATGTTTCTTCTTTTCTGTAGTCTTGGAGCTGTCCTTTGGAGTTTTCTCTCCTTCTACATTCCCACCACTAGCAGTTGTGGTTTTCTCTGCTGAAGTCTTCTGTCCTTCTGCAACCTTTGCACTGTCACCTTCTTTTTCCTTCACCTCTACTTCTTTCTCCTATGATTTTTCTTCTCCTTTAGATCTGGAGACTGTAGGGGAAACCAGAGGAGAAATGTTGGTCTGTTCGGGGCCCACCTCTTCTGACATTTTCTCAAGAGTTTCTTTTGCAACATTTGTAGGATCAGTACCCAAGTCCTCTATGATAGGAAGATTAAATCTTTTGAAGTTTTTCCAGAGAATCTCTTCAGTGTCCTTGGCTACCCTGTCGGTCTCACCAAGCATAAGCTAATTCATCCTTGCTTTGCTCCTGGATTCATCCTTGCAGTCTTTGAATACCATGTTCATTGTCTTGGGATCAATTGAAGGATATAGCTGAATAGCTATCTATTCCCGGATCTCAAGGTCTTTTGCCATGGCATTGGTCTTTCTCATTTCCAACTCCTTCTCTAGACTCTTAGGAATTAGAGAGATAATTTCAATAAAATCTTTATTGTAAATGTTCAGATACCTGATTGTAGCTTCCTGCAAGATCTTTTGGTCGGCCTCATTGTAATCATCATAGAATTCGGCCATTGGTTGAAGGTTCCAATCCACAGTGACTGATTTGATTACACTTTCTAGGGATAGGGTGGGCTTTTCAACAAATTCCTCTACTATTTCTTCCTTGTCTTGGTCTGAGGAGGGCTGACCAGATCCTTTCTTCTTCTGCTTCTTTATTTCCTTTACCCCCTCATCTGATTCGGTTTCTTCTTCATCTCTTTGACTTGCATAAGCCCTTGTGGCTTTTGTCTTTGACCTTTTCACTCCTTTGCCGGATGCTTGGACTTTCAGTTTTGAGCTTTTAGCTGGGACAGGTGCTGGTCTCTTTGAAGATCTAGTCCGGGTGGAAGTTTCTACCGAAGCACTTTTCTTGCTTCCCTTTTCTGCCTCTTTCTTCTCCTCATCAGCTTTTTGTCTCTTTTCCCGGTTGGCATCAAGTGCCTCCTTTGAGATCCCAAGGCCTTGTGCAATATGTTCTACTTCTTTTCTCACCTTCCTTTTCATCTCTGGTTCTCTGAGTTCCACATGGATCTTTACACTCAGCTCCTCAAAGGTTCCAAACCTTTCTGCCTTTGGATCTTTAGGCTGACTCAGCATGTGTTGAACATGCAGCTCCATAATCTGTTCATCAGCTTCATACCCCATGGGCATGATCCAGACTGTCCTTGGTTTTACTGCCTCCATTAGGCACTGATCAATCTCTACCATAAAGCAGACTGTGTCCTTGTATTTCTCAACAAGAGACTGGGGAATCCTTTCTCTTGATTGCATCATGTTCTGAAAGTTTTTGAAGTATCCCCACATGGCTGTATTTCTTGCTTTAGCATCCCCAAGCCCATGCAAATAGTCTCTGATCTGAACTGCTACCAGTTTGTCATTCTGCCATTTGATCCGGGCAACTCATTCATAAAGTAGAAAAATAAACATACTATTAGTGCACCATATTTGAAAGAGTTTTTCTTCTCCTTTTTGATCTTTTGTATGTTTTCCATTAACTGGCTCAAGAGAAGTTCACAGAGATCATATTCTACATTTTTTCTCAGCATCTCATAGGCCGTGTATACTGCAGTTCCAGATACTAAATTCTCCCTACTGGAATGATATATCTTGTATCCTATTATCATAGATGCATACTTGATATCTGGGTCAGTAATATCTTCAATGGTCATTGCCCTCTTATCAAATTTTGATCCGGTGGCCTCAATTACAATGTTGTTTTTGACAGATTTTCTATTCACACTATCACTCAGGAATCCGGTACTCAACTATTCATATCTTTCCCCTTGTCCATTACTAGAGGCTAAATCATTGGAATCTATTACTCGAGGTAGTACTCTTGACTTTCCCAAATCCGCACTTCACCAAGATACTTCCTCTGAGAGATCCAGACCTGTCTGTCGGACCTTGCCACAAGCTCTATTATTGTTTACCGGACCTCAACAATCTTCATTCTGACTTTCGGTAGAGACACACCATGTCCTGCGGATGTGTGGGATGAACTTTGTTGCCATCAATGACAACAATCATTTTTCCATATAGTGTCTCTTGCCAACAGATCCTTCAAGCCCTAAGGTGGGTAGATGATAGCTCCATGCCTGCAACAAACATACAATAACAACACACAAATATTCTCTAGAATCAGAATGAATGCGCTTGCTTGCTTTACTTCAATGTCACAAGTTGGCTATATCCATCTAAGTTACAAATGAACTCAAAAACACACTTGTATATGCTATCCCGCCCACAAATCATGAAATTAAACCAAAAGAGCTAACAAAGAGAAACCTTTTGAAAGGTCCCAAGCCGACCAATACTTGATTTTTCCCCAACCAATAAGGAGAGACTTGGGAGGTAGCGCCCAAGTCTTTGGGCTCCTTTTAGGTCCAAGATAAGATAAAATATGGGCCCTTTGTTCCCAATTTACATGGGTGTCAGACAATTTTGCATCGGGATAAACATTTAACATGAATAATGTAAGAACGGGGACCTAGGAGCTAAACAAGGAGGTAAAAAGACAAGTGGACACTTTTTACTCCATAACAATTGGTTATCCATCTCATGGGGAAAACTACCATATTTATCACAAGCCATCTCAACCATATTAAGGTCTCTCATAGAATCCAAGTGGTGGTAGGAAATGAATCAACGATCCATCACTAGAAGGAAGATCTTTCAACAACATTGGAATCATAAACATTAATAACTCCAAAGTAATGATTATCAATGTTGAAAAGATCCCATAATTCCCTATTAGTGGGGTCACATTTGTGGTCAACTAAATATAGTTGTCATTTAGGAGATAGAAAGGTGATGACTCCTCCACAACCTGCACCATTGTTATTACACAAGAAATGACTTGTTAGCCAAATAAATGGCAATATGTAGAAATAAAAAACTTGTAACCTTCGCTTCTTGCAAACAAAGAATGTCCAACCCTAGAAACTAAAGTTGAGTATCTCACACAAATTTTTTTCTAGGGAGGTCCATAAGACCTCAAATTTTTCAGAAGAAAAAAAGCATTCACGATAGTTGAGAGCCATGTCTTCACAATCCAACTCATCAATAGTTGCATAGCTATTTACAATAAATCCTCTCTAGAAAAATTAAATAAATCTAATTGAATAACTAGGGGGGCTATGTCTTGTTTATGTGGGGAAAATTATGCCTCTTCTAGATGCCTAGATCAACTATGATAATGGTGTTAAGCCACTAGGAGAGGAGAGGAGGGAAACTAAATAGAAGCATCTAGTTGAGAAAGAGAGCGTTGAAGCCGAAAGTGGTATTTTGGTGAACTTAGGACTATCTACCTCCTTGGAGAACTCACCATTATAGGGAGCCACCTCCTTCCCCTTATCTCAAGGGTTTTAAATAACAACATTAGGTTGCTTGGTAGGTTGACCACCATTGCCAATTGAATTCTTAGCTAGAGTACCACCAATACTAGGGTTCTGATTATTTTTATGACTCCCAACTACTGTCCAACCCTATTCCTTTTTAGGAAGATAAGCCTTAGTAGTTGGACGAGGGGTGGGCTTGTTGCAAGGGGTAACTAAGGGACAATCTTTGATCTTATGATCAAAAGATTAGCACCTAAAACAAGTATTTGGCAAATAAGGTAAAGGGCATGCCGAGTTTGATGCATTTGTCCAATTTGAATGTCAACAGTTTCCTTCAAGTCTTTGAAGAGATCAATTTCAACACAAACTTATCATTGTGGGAAAATCGAGAAGAATCTATTTGGCTTAATGGGGACAACTTTGTCAAGCAAGCTAGTTATTTTTGGGAGGAAGTTCCAGCATGACAAAGATAAATGTGGAAACTCCACCCACACAAGGACTCAAAGAGCTCTTTCTTTAGAGAGAATAAATTCTTGAGTCTAGGGTGTGAAAACTAGAGGGGCACATGAACAAACCAAGGACCATGTCTAAGGATGGTTTTTGCATGGCTAGCTTGAGTAAAGTGAAAAAGGAAAAACCCCTTAGTGAGGTTTTGGATAGCATCAGAGAATACCCCATGTGGAACCTAAGCCTTATTAGACCAATCTCTTAGCATGCTTTTAGGGGGGACTCTCCCAACAAAATATCATATCAAAGTAAAATTTTATAGGCACTATGAAACTCTAATATGGGGAGAACCACATTCAAAGGTGATTCAAAATGCATACCTTGTGGAATACCTTAGGGATGAATTTCATGGATCACTTGTTTGGTGGAACCATCCTTATGCGCATTCTCAAACATTCAACACCAATAACAACTATCGAATTGATGAAGTTTGAAGTCATTAAAAAGACAAACAAAAATCTTGCACGCATGGCAAGCTAAGAGCCCATACATTAAATGCAAAAAAAACAAACAAAGAAACTTCCTACTAGAAGAGACATAATGACATCAGAAAAATCTAGAATAATGTAACACGACTAAGACTGACGGTTGTTCTTAAATATCATCGACTTCAGCAATCAAAGGTCAATTTTGGCCAATAAAAATAAGACAAATATTTACCACTTTTTGTTATAAATGAGGTATAAAATTACTATTGAATATTTGACCATTGAAGTGGATGATATTTAAATAAAGTGAAAACTAACTTTACATGCCATTCTAAATATAGAGATTTCAACATCGACACTAATATCTTGTCATGGAATTTGGAGAAGACCGGGTCTAGAGAACCAAAGCAAGGGAAGCTTCACACACTATTTTTATCATTCATTTCAGCGAAAGCGGGGTCAATATATTTGGTTGTGAATTTCAACTAATGCTTAAATAAATTTGATAAATTATTTTATTTTTATTTTTTCCGAGGAAAAGTTACCATTTGCCATTTGCGGAAGGAAGAAAAGGGTGACGAGAGAAACTGTAAATTAATCCCCCGGCAGTGGGAAGAAGCAACTGAAACCACTTCACGAACTGTTTGACTTTAATTAATTTATGGGAGCCATGTAAGCAACCGGCGATGGCAGGCTGTCTGTGTTGACTTAATTTTAAATCTAGCGTTTAATTGAATGACTCACTCAAAGCAAACGTTAAGCTTGGCACTGCTATAAATATTTGGCCATCTCTACTTGGGATAATTGCCTCTAGTTTTGAAAATGGGTCGGATTTGCCTCTAGTTGTGCACGGCTTTATTTAACTGTTTACTTTTATCAGCTCAGTCCACATGACTGAGGTAAAGATGGAAATTGAAGATCTGAGAATTGGATTTTAATGGTCTGTGGGCCACGCTCAATTGAAGAATAGATAAAATTTTGTTATTATTATTTATTAGTATATTTTTGGTTTGAAGGTGTTTACTTATGTTGACCTTTGCTTAAAGGTGGTTTGTTTATTTTATTTTATTTTAATTTTAAATTAAAGTAATTATTTACCATTTTTGTGTGCCAATGAGGTGATTCGTGGAATAATAAGTTTTCTTTTTTTCAGAGTAGTAAGTCTTATTTTTTAATTTTATTGTTTTGACAATCAATAGAATTAAATTGACTAATGTTAAAGAAAAGCTAATTATATGAGGTAACACTTATTTTTATTTCTATACTTAATAGTTTGAGGAGTTCCTTAAAGATTTTATGCCAAAGTCTTTGGAACAAATTTTTTTTTGTGTAGGCATTTTTTTAAATTATAAATTGTATTATTTTAGTTTCCTTTTTTTAATTGATGAGTTGAGGGTTCTATAAGGACCTCACTCAAAGAGAAAACTAGATTAAAAAAGGGTAAGCTTAATCAAATTAGATATTCAAGAAGGAAATACAAAATTAAAGACATCTAGTTGGGATGTAAACATCAAAGATTAGAAATGGTTAGAAGTTGGTAACAAAAACTCACTGAGAAGGGGAAATCTAGTAACCTAATGAGTCAACAAGAAAGTGTTTTAAAAAAATAATTTCTTTCTCACCTTGGGCTTAGCAAACTATTATTCAATATGAAACTGTGATCATAGGAGTAGCGGTAAAACTACGCCAACTGGTAGCCATAAATGCAAAGGAATCTAGATGTGTGTTGAAGACCACAATTCCACCAGTCAATCCAACTTGTTTTTAAGTAGGCCAAGGTTCAAGATTCCAAACACGTTGGATGTGGGCTAATGAGTCGAAAAGAATGTGTTTTAAAAAAATTGTTTCTTTCTCTCCTTGGGCTTAGCAAACTATTATTCAATGTGAAACTGTATAGGGAAATGATCGGAAATGAAAACATCTAGTAAGGTCTCAGTAGGTAGAGGAAAATAACTGGTAAAAGAAAAAAGATTACATTGAAATCACAACACAATCAAGTCATTTGTACACTTTTTCAACCCTAGCTCTAAAGTTGCTCCATGTAAACCAATGTGTATGATTATCAGCAACCCATATCGGGATAAAAAGACCCAATTTATTGCACATGTAAAATTAGGCCTCTTGCTCACTGGTGTTTAGTATGAAAAAGGTGAATGATGACAAATAGGATGCACACTAGATCAAACCCTTTTCCATATAACACTCAAGGACAAGACCAATCCAAATCACTAGCAAATGGAGGAGGACATAGCTACAAATCATGTGCTCAGGTATGCTATAGAGGAATCAGATTTAATTCGGCCTTTCTATCAAACCCTAGGTTAACAATGCATGAAACCCTAGTTTAACAATGATCATCTTATGACAGAGAAAGTACAACAACAATCTAGAAACTAATTGCACGGGGATGATCAAGAAGATGATAGAACCTGTCTCCCAAAAATAGAGATGTCAGAGAACTATTTCGAGACCGCCCAAGTCTTGGTTGGAAGAATCTGCTAAGACATTCAACTGGAAAGATGTTGCAGAGGCTTCCCTAATGCCAGATCTGGAGTCTAAAAGGGAAAAAAGACTAGGGCACCATTACCTAAGTCTTGGATAGATGAATATTTTGTAACTGTTGTCAGATCTCAAAACCTTGATCTTCACTCAATCTTCCTGTATTTTCATATCCTTCAGAAAAGTAAGTCTACTAGTAAAAGAAAAAAGATTACTATGATTGGTAGATTGGTAAGCTCTCTTGTTTGTTTGAGAGAAGTAAGTCTTGTTTTTTATTTTTACCATTTTGACAATTAATAAATTTAAATGGGTTGATGTTTAACTAGAGCCAATTATGTCAAGCCATACTTATTTTTATTTCCATATTTAATAGTTTCAAATAGCTTCTTAAAGGTTTTATGTGAGGTCATTGGAACAATTTTTTAGTGTAAACATTTTTTAAATTGTAAATTGTATTATTTTAGTTTCAATTTTTTTAATGGATGAATCAAGGGTTCTATAAGGACCTCATTTTAATCAATATATGAATTTTTATGAATTTTTAAAGTGGACACATCCTTAAAAATGAAAATTTGAGTGTGCTCCCCCCATAATTTTTTGAAAACTAATCGAAAATCCATTTTCTTTTCAATGTGTATAAACTAGAGTCTAAAATCTAAAAACGTAATTTGTTTCAAATTTTGATGAAGTAAAAATAACACCAGAAATACTATACATATCATTTCTGCAAAAAAAAGAAGACATTTGAAAAGGAAATTGAAGATGAAAACCTTGTTTTTATATTTAAAAAAATTACATGGTTAGGAATCTAATTAAAAACTTGAAGTCATATTGGCATTTTTTTAGATTAACATTGAAAAACATGTAAACCTAATGGAGAGCATGCTTGAGATTTAGTTGATTTTATATGTTTTGTTGAAAACACATCTTTGGCATCCAAAAGGTAGATCCAACCTTTTAGGTTGAATGTCCAAGGCAAATCCAACCCTTAGGGTTGGAATTTCTGAAAGCAACAAAAAACGCACTCACGTTATAACACAAGCATGTTATAACATGCTCGCATTTCATATCACATAAAAAGGTGAGCAACGACCTGCAAAAACGTATATCATGTGATTTTGGAACCACATGCTATGTTCATTCCCCTCTTCTGTGCTCTATTCGGCATATAAACACATTTTTCATGCTTTTGAGGATCTACAATCATTAGTTGACAAAATTATGTCACTTTTGTTATTGTATCGACGTAGAAGATTCCAATTGCATGTTTAAAATTAATCTTGATATTGTAAATTATTGTTTTCATGTTTTGAGGATTTGGAATAATTCATTGACAAAACTAACTAATTTTTTGTCTTAGATTGACAAAAAACATTCTAATTGCATGTTTTATATTTAAATATGATAAATTATCATTTTTTTTATGTTTATTTGACCAGTTGTGTTAGATTGATATAGAATTGAACATCATGCCAAGGAAACGACCAAAAACTAGAACACTGGAGGAGCGTGAAGCTAAGAATGTGAAGAAAAGGGAATGAATGAGACAACCTAGAGAAAAAAAAATTGAACTCTATAAATGAAGATATACCGTCTTGGCCAATTGAATTGAATCATGAAGCATCCAAGAAAGAGAAGGATTTGGAGAAACAAAGGGAACGAATGCAAAAACATTGTGCAAGTAAGAAATTGAATGTGGGAGTTGAAGGTACGTCATCTTTCCCATCTCAATTTGATATTGTAGAAAATTCTCAATCACCAATTGAAAATGATATGCAATTTCAAATGTAAATGTATATGTTAACCAATTGATCAATTGTTGAATTAATAAAATGTACCTACTAAATCAAGTTTTCCATTGAGAGCACCTTCTAGAATTTTGCATAAAAGACATGTTTTTTTATTGAAATTGATGAGAATGTTCTAAAACCAATGGCTAATAAGATTCCCGAGCATATATGTAAAAGAAATGTTGATAAAATATGGAAAATCCTTTTGAAAACTTGAGTGAAAATAGAAGATGTCAATTGTTTCTTGAAATGATGAAAAATCTTAAGTTTAGACCAATCATGAAGATTCTTCGCCTAAGAATATCAAATACCAATAGGAAAAATCTATTGTAAAAAATCTAGTCAATGCATATCAAAGCATTGGTTCCACCTCACGCATCAAAGATCATAATGCTACATGATTGGTCATTACATCAACTATAGTGAGCAATCAAACAAATAAATCTCGCTTGTTAAGAAAAACAAGTCAAGCACAAAAATAAGTAGAAAAACATTGATGAAAGCCATTGAGGGGCCTAAAAGAGTTGAGGAACCAAATAACAATGAATTATGGGTATTTTCTGGTAGACTCCCACAGAAAGATAAAGTCATAGTTCAAGCCTTAGAATCTCTAATTGAAGAATTTTGGAGAAATAACACAAGAGTATCTCCTAATCAAAGAGATGTAAAAAAGAGAATTGGATAAAACTATGAGCCACATACAAAGTATTTTTGGATATGACTCAAACATAATTTTCTCCAAATTTGTAGAGAGTCATCCTCAAATAAAAACTATTCAAAGGTATTTTGAAATAACAAAACTTTCTAATATCAAAATAAATCACACACACGCAACTTATTGTTGTAGAGTTAATATCCACACAATATCCTTTAAGGTAGTACTTACAAATTTAGCAATATTGTTAGAAGTTTCCCTTGTAATTGGTACTTGTTTGGTAGTTTGCCCAACCCTACAAAATGGTGCATCAGTATCTCATATCCCCACACTAAGACACATAATTCCCCACTTGCATTGAATAATAAAAATTAGTAGTATCATCCACATTTGTCATTAAGTGCCAACTATTAAATTTTAGACTTATGAATGATTACTCTAAGAGATATGGATTATCAACAGGCATGTATATCATTTTATGTAGCTTTATATATTCTATAATATACGTAGTTATTTCTTTAGTTTTTTTACAAAAATGTTCATTTCCTCCAACATGGGAAGAATACTAGATAAAGTTAGAAAGTGTCTCTATGTCACTTAACCTAAATAAGAGGTCAGGAGCTTTGTTTACTATGAGGTGATGTCCATACACTACTCCAATCAAGGATTGATATTCTACAAAATCTCTTTGCACTAGCCCATGGAAGGAGATCCATTTGGTATCAACATCCTTAAGAACCTTGTTTTTTGTAGTTATTCACTCAACACATTGTTGAAATTTTAAAAATTATTTGGGATTTTGAAAAAAATATGAGTGGAGCTCACAGACTCGATCTTCAACTTTTGATACTATAGAAAATTTCTCACAATTTTGAATGTTAAATTCATTTTGTGGTCCATGCAATGAATAGCAATCATGTATGGTTAATACGAAGTTTGTAGCTTCACACAAAGATTGTTCCTATGACCTTACATTACTGAAGCTTCATTTGTCCCTACACACACCAACTTTTTGGCAATTGTGTACTCATCCATACCTCTAATTTCTTTCAAAGTTTTATTAACCATTTCAAATAGATTCTAACATGCTACATTCTCCTTCATTTTATGAATAGAGAATAGATGAGGCTATCAAACATGATTTTCTATAGTATTTACACATGCATGTACATACCTAAGAAGTGTTATCTACTAATGTAACTTCATCTAGGGTAAGTGCAAAAAGATGGGGGGCCAAAAAGTGGCCAAATGGTTTTTAAAAAAAAAAATACATAACGCGAGCGCGTTATAACGCACTCGCATTATGGGTTGGTAATGACGAGCCTAAGGTTCATCATTACCAAACCATAACGCACTTGCGTTATAACGTGAGTGCGTTATGAACCACTATAAATAAAAAAAGGGCTATCATTTCATTTCATTTCTATTTTTCTCCTCTATCCCCGCGGCTTGCAAACCATAGAAAGCATGCTCGCATTTTGGAAAAGCCAATTCAACAACAAAATCTCACTGATTCGTCACCAAAATGCCGCCATGACGTAGAGCATGCCAGAGGAGTGAGTTTTATTTATTTTTTTGTTTGAATTTGCTTCTAAATAGGTAGGTTTTTGTTGTTTTTTGATGTATATTTCGTTAATTATCAAGAAATGTTAATGCACCTCCTCCTCCTCAAAATCCACAAAATCTTGAGGAGGAAATACCTATAGAACAACAACCTCCTCCATCCATTCCTTGACATGCTCGTGGAACACAAGAAAATATAATGGGGCAAATTGAAAACAACAAAAAAGAAATTAAATATATAATTGCAAGGTTGAAAGATCCTTCCACTTCAACCTTGCATAGCTCCATGCTTGCTGAATCTCTTGAATCTATGTTATCAAATGTAGATTCAATTAGCAAGCAAATAACTAGTTGGACGGATAAGAGGAGAGAGTTTAGAGACTATTATGCAGACAAGATGTCATACCATGATGTGAAAAAATTATAAATTACAAAATTAGACTTGTGTTCAATTTTCATAAACCCACAAACAAATCAACCTCCACCCATTACATGCAATAGGTTCCCTATCCATTGGTGCAACAACCAAGCGATAAGGGACAATTTTGGGTAGAAGTGGTGGATGGTTTTTGACCATCCTCCATGCAATAATAATGAGGTCCCGCAATACTTTTCGAGGAAACTCTACTGCGAGTTTGTCCTCAATAAAGTGCCAAACTATTTTGATATGCGGGACTTCCAGGGTAGAGGTGGGGGGTCAGCACAAGATAAACCAGGGGCACGTGTTGACTCACAATGGGTAGTGAGACAAGTAATCAGCAGACTAGCCCATGAGCATGTTTCTATCCCTTCCATTGTGAAGGAGAGTGTTGAGGTTGATACACTTCAGTCCATTAGTGCCTTGACCCAGAGCATCATAGTGCATGCCAGTCCTGCAGCACAGAGTGGGTTGGAAGATAGTGCGAGGAGTAGGGTCACACTCCATACTTGTTAGACTTGTGGGTCAGCCTGTGGTTATGACCCCATGGATAGTCAGGACGCAGGTGCATAGGCTACATTTGCAAGTGCACAGGCTACATCTACAGCTGAGCAGATGGTGATGATAGATATCCTCCTAAGTGAGACTTTTGGCCTTGATACTCAGGTAAATATTAGCAAGTTTATTGAATTTAATTTATTAAATTTCATTTTTGAAATGCAAGATTAACTAATTTAAATTGATGATTTTAATGAAATTTCAGGGTCATAGCGTCAATGCAGTTTTCAGTGGTTCGCCACCTGCATTTTACACTAGATCATCTACTGGCGGGGTATCTAACTAGTAAACAATTATAAATATTACATGTGAATAGCATCGTTATATGAATGGTATTCTAATATCTGATTTTGGATGTTGAATAGGTTAATATTGTAGATTTCACGGCAACACCTGCCAGGAGTGGTGGACTTCAAAGTTTTATGGAGGTAATAAAATAAATAGTTTAATGAATGAATTGTACTTACTAGATTTTTGTATGTGACTTGTGTGCTTTATTGTGTGTACTTCCATGTTTAGATGAACGTGTGTGTATGTTAAGAGCCATGATTTGCATCACTATTATAGTTTTCATAATTAAATAATGTTGTTTTATTTGCAGATGATGCAGGCTGCAGAGACACCTCCCCATGTTCAGAGGGCAATGGAGCATGGTGTGGCCTTTGCAATTCATAGCTCCATGGCATTGACAGGGGTATGAGGCAGATTAGTAAATTTTAATTTACATTCATTGTTATAGTTGTCTATTTTTAAAAAATCAAAAGATTATTGATTTGAAGTTTAATTTCTATCTGGATGGTTTCTATAGGACTTGACATCACCAGGGCCTATTCCTGCTACTGAGGCAAGTGAGGAGATAGATTATATGTTAGAGGTAAGTGATTATTTTGTTAAATGTTTAATTTTTTACAACATGTAATTTCTATATATTAATGTCTATACTTTTTATTGTAACAACTAAAAATGTAGGAAGAACTAAATAGGAGGAGTAGCCCTTGGGTTCGTAGTAGACCACCCACATGTGCGTCTCCATCCCCTAGAAGATCAAAGGTTGCCCGTGATTTATTCTCTTCACCAGCCAGAGGGGAATGACTTTTTATTGTGTTCCTTTGTTGTATGCCTATATGGCATTTGTGGACATATATTTTGTATTGTACATAGTTGACATTGTATGCCTATATGGCATTCTTGTAAGCCTATATGGCTATTTTGTATATATGTTATACTTATATCGACAGATATTGATATATACTTATATGGATATTTGGTTAATACAAATCTTTTTTATTGATGGCGTCCATACTTGCATTATAAATCCATGTTTCAATGGATATTTGTAGATGGCTACTTCAAATATTTAAAGTCCAATTGTATTACATAGGATGTTTGTTGATCCAATAAGCTAACTATTGTTATGCAAGTATCACCTAAACCTCATTTTGGAACTAAAAGATAAAAGTTGTATTTAAAAAAAAATGAATCATCATGTTGAATAGAAAATATTAATATTCTTTATGAGTAGCATAGAATGTCAACTATATGCAATACAAAAAATGAATCATCATGTTATTCTTTATGTTTGAGATCCTGAAAATGACTGTCTGGTAGCCTAATATTCTGAAACACTAGGATGAATATCCAAGTCATTAGGATGATTGTGCCTTGAGAAAAAGTCATTAAGATGAGCACCTAAAGGAGACTTTCTTAAACATTCAAACATTGAGCAACAAGCATGAAGGGTTAAGGTGCAATTTGCAACTCATAAAGCCTCAAAAGGGAGCCCAACTTAGAGAGAGCATTCATTTAAGACAAGGCGCCCATTGACACCTGTTCCACCAATAAAGTGCGCCTAAGGTGGAAGGAGAACAAGCCTCTAGTAAGTGAAGCGCACCTATTGTCTAAACCACTTCATTATGGCACCCTAGCATGAGGAGGAGTATATAAGTCAATAGGAAATGGCGCATAGAATGCAAATGAAGGACTAAGTGGCATTTTCAATAAGCATCAATTCACCTTGAGCTTTCAATAAATACATGAAATTGAGCCCCATAAGCCTTGGCACCCTTTGCCTTCAAAAGAACCTTGTATGGACATCAAGAGTTGGATTGTTGATGACTTCCCAAGCTAGAGATAATAGTGAAAACAATCCTTCCACCATCAAGATATTGATAAATTATCATAATGTAATGATATATGGGATAACTGACATACCCCTTGTGAAAAGTGATGATCATAACAAGAATGGTCACCTCAACTTAATGCCCAATAATTTTAATACTATCAAGCATCCACATAATAGTAGATAATCTTATCAAAAGTCATAGAGAAATTTCTAAGGACCATAGTGTTATCCCTATGACGTGACACATACTGCTTGTTTCATAAAGCAAAGGGACATGATATAAATATTGTTGTTATATGGAGCCTAATCAGACTCGGAGGTTAAATTTACCCAACTTTTATCAGCGTGGTTTCCCCCCAAATATTTTCCTACTAGTTTTGGCGCCTTAAAGTCTAAGTGCATGAAAATCATGAGGATGAGCGCTTAGGGATGAGATAGTCTTCATAAGAGTTTAAATAAGATCATCAAAATGCGCCTTAGTAGACAGACTTGAGACCATCATCAAATAAGCCAAAATATCTATCTCCAATGACTTGACATGGATCCCAAAACCACCTATTGGACCAATAGGATCCTAGGCACTCACTTCATGCATTATGATTTCTAGGCACCAGTTTGATGCTCCATCACAAGGAAAGTGCGCCCACACTTGCAAGTGTTTTTCTTCAGGATCTAGGCGCCAGTTGAAGGTTGTAGTTGCCAAGAAGAGCGCCTAGCAAGAGGAAGTCTTTTGGAGTCTCCAAAACACATCAAACACTTGACTAACAACAAGATAACTTTTTCCCAAGTTAGGCGCTTCAAGAGGGAAGTTAAAACATGAATAAGTGCTAACTTGTTTAGTTGCAAACTCAAGCTTGTTGAGGATACACATGGCGCCCAACATTCCTTGGTGATTTCACGAACTTCAAACACTCAGAACTGTTCAAGGAATGCCCAATGCCCCTTCTTGATGATAGGCCACCAAAGTGAGGGTGGAATTGCACCTTGATGGCATTAGGTGCTATCTAGAGTATGCTACTCCATGGAAATGTGCCTTCTTGCTTAGAGTCTTAATGAAAAGTCCCAGAGGTTAAGATGCGCCTTGTCTTAATGAGGTGCAACTCTTGGGTAAGAAAGCTTGTAAAGTGCGCCTAACTTAGTGAAGAGGTCGATAACTTTAAACCCTTCCTGAAACTTAGATTGCTTCAACTAAAGATCATCTAGCACCAATACATCACCAAACTTTCAATCACAAGATCAATTCAAACTTAGGCGCTCATTAAGAGTCTTTCCAATGTTGGCGCATCTGAGAGGTTAAACTGGCAAGAGATGGCGCCTAGCTTCCTAGACCTTGTTTCAATATGTTTGAGTTTGAAAGTTGACTCAATGGTATCAAGATGGCGCCATAGAGTCTTTGGACTAGTTCCTTAGAGTTTCAAAAACATTCTGGCTCCTTGAAAATTCCTCCTACATGCTTGGGCGCCATTTCAAGGTCCTGGAACCATGATGTAGCGCCTTATTGCTCTAGGCACCCATTCATGATTGTGCAACTTGAGATTGCTGCCTAGAGTGAATAGGCTTTCATCTTGACTTAAATTCATTAAGGCAACCTCATCTTGAAGGCCAAACAACTTTTCTTACTAGAGCGCCTTGATTGAAGACTCCACATCCTTGGGCGCTCATTTAGACAATTTGATGTGAAATTGGCGCCTAGACTCCAAGAGTCAACTTTCTGCTTTCTAGACTTAGCCAAATTTTGAGTTTCTGACTTTGTTCCTGTAAAATAATGAGATTGAGTTAGTCAAAAACCAATTCATTCCCTCATCATTCTGAATTAGCCTCCAGGAATGAGCAATAAGCTAATCCATTCTTCACTTGATGATCAAGCTAGAAATAGGGACATGACAGGGTAAGTTGTATCTAATGACATCACCTAATTGAGTGCCTAAGACGTATAAAGCTTAACATTGACATGAGGACAAGCGCTTAGTAAAGAAGAGTTTCTCAAACATTTAAACATGTGAATGAAGTCATAGAAATGCACTAAGTCATCTAGGTGCCATTTTCCCCTTATGTACCCTTACATTTGCACCTAAGAAGAAGTTGCAATTTTACACTGCCTCCTTCTGATAATTTTTGGGGCAGCAGAAAACCTTTCACCATGAGCAAATGTCTCAGAGATATAAAAGCCGAGAGAGGTTATTATAGAGGCACTCTAAGTGATCGCGTTGCCTCAGATGAAATGTTTCTAAGTGACATAGTTTTCGAGTAACATCTCGTCAAAGATTGCTACCTTTTTGCACTTTGGACTCTTCAAGGATATCGTCGGTACAATGTAGCTCAGACTATTTCGACATGTTTGGGTGAAAAATAGGACCATGCCTAGCATAAATATATCTATCCCGACGTGTTGGAACAATCAGTTTGGTCACATCAGGAGCAGAACAAAAGTTACACCCCTTTGCAACTTTACACTGCCTCCTTCTGACGATTTTTAGGGCAGCAGAAAACCTTTCACCACGGGCAAATGCCTCAGAGATATAAAAAACTGAGAGAGGTTATTGTAGAAGCACTCTATGTGATCACGTTACCTTAGACAAAACATTTCTAAGTGACATGGTTTTCGAGTAACATCTCGTCAAAGATTGTTGCCTTTTTGCACTTTGGACTCTTCAAGGATATCGTCGGTACAATGTAGCTCGAACTGTTTCGACATGTTTGGGTGAAAATAGGACCATGCCTAACGTAAATGTACCCATCTAGATGCGTTGGAATAGTCAGTTTGGTTGCATCAGGAGCAGGATGAAAGTTACACCCCTTTGCAACTTTACACTGCCTCCTTCTGACGATTTTTGGGGCAGCAGAAAACCTTTCACCACGGGCAAATGCCTCAGAGATATAAAAAACTAAGAGAGGTTATTGTAGAAGCACTCTATGTGATCATGTTGCCATAGATCAAATGTTTCTAAGTGACACAGTTTTTGAGTAACATCTCGTCAAAGATTGTTGCCTTTTTGCACTTTGGACTCTTCAGGGATATCGTCGGTACAATATAGCTCGGACTGTTTCGACATGTTTGGGTGAAAAAAAGACCATGCCTAATGTAAATGTACCCAACTGAACATGTTGGAACAGTCATTTTGGTCGCATCAAGAGCAGGACGAAAGTTACACCCCTTTGCAACTTTACACTGCCTCCTTCTGACGATTGTTGGGGCAGCAGAAAACCTTTCACCACGGGAAAATGCCGTAGAGATATGAAAACTGAGAGAGTTTATTTTAGAAGCACTCTATGTGATTGTGTTTCCTCAAACAGAATGCTTCTAAGTGACACGGTTTTTGAGTAACATCTCGTCAAAGATTGCTACCTTTTTGCACTTTAGACTCTTCAGGGATATTGTCAGTATAATGTAGCTCAGACTGTTTCGACATGTTTGGGTGAAAAAAAGGACCATGCCTAGCATAAATGTACCCATATGGATGTGTTGGAACAGTCAGTTTGGTTGCATCAGGAGCAGGACGAAAGTTACACCCCTTTGCAACTTTACACTGCCTCCTTCTGACGATTTTTGGGGCAGCAGAAAACCTTTCACCACAGGCAAATACCTTAGAGATATAAAAAACTGAGAGAGGTTATTGTAGAAGCACTCTATGTGATCGCGTTGCCTTAGACAGAATGTTTCTAAGTGACACAGTTTTTGAGTAACATCTCGTCAAAGATTGCTGCCTTTTTACACTTTGGACTCTTTAGGGATATCGTTGGTACAATGTAGCTCGGACTGTTTCGACATGTTTGGGTGAAAAACAGGACCATGCCTAACGTAAATGTACACATCCGGATGCATTGGAATAGTCAGTTTGATCACATCAGGAGCAGGACGAAAGTTACACCCGTTTGCAACTTTACACTGCCTCCTATTTTTGGGGCAGTAGAAAACCTTTCACCACAGGCAAATGCCTCAGAGATATAAAAAACTGAGAGGGGTTATTGTAGAAGCACTTTATGTGATTGTGTTGCCTCAGACGGAATGTTTCTAAGTGGCACAATTTTTGAGTAACATCTTCTCAAAGATTGCTGCCTTTTTACACTTTGGACTCTTCAGGGATATCATCGGTACAATGTAGCTCAGACTGTTTCGACATATTTGGGTGAAAAATAGGACCATTCGTAGTGTAAATGTACCCATCCTGACGCATTTGAATAGTCAGTTTGGTCGCATCAGGAGCAAGACATCAAAATTGCATAACATGATGATGTAAAAATGTGTATATGTGTAAAAATGCAGGAGGAAATTAAAAAAAGACAAACCTTACAAATTAATGTGCATACTTACAACTCAATGTAACATGACTTTACAAAATCAATGTGAATACTTAAAAATTAATCCAATGAACCATTCGAGTCTGCTCTACTCTTTATTGTGTCAAGTATTGCTTCATGGTCAGAATCACGCACCTTCCACAAGATTTTGTTCAAAGGTCTACCCCGATACTTTAGCAAATGAACATTGGATGCCATGACAATATTTGAGTAATGAAGAATCTTCTGATGCATGTTAAAGTCCTGAAACAGCCAAACATTAACACTCTTATGTGGGTACCTTATAAGCCATGTTCCAGTAATAACCACTAAGCCTGTAGGGTATTCGATGTTTTCTCCATCTGTAACAGGGGCCTCCAATTTCTTTTTGGCCTCAACACAACGACATAAGTAATAATCTGTTCCCTCTTCATTATATTCATCTACAATAACTGCATATACGTGCCCTACATTGATATGTGTAGCAAATTAGATGAAATTAGTCAACATTACAAAAACACTACAAAGTAAGATGACATTACATGGTTGAACTAGATGAAATTAGATGCATATACATGCCCTATATTACCTGGTTGAACTAAATCTAATATGTGGTCAAAGTCAACTGATGATTCCATCTGTGTTAGTTCCACTGCCGTCGGGGGTTGATATGTGTCAAGTGGGCTAAGATAACTTAACTGCCATTTGTCAACCCACTACTTTGACTCACACTCATCCCAGACTTGAATTGTACAGGAAGAACAAAAGCATGACATCTTTCGCGTATGGATACTCCATGAACCTGCAATTGAGCTTCTGAAAGAGTGCATCTCATTTGATCCTGTCAGTGTACAACAGTCCTCATATGGTGCAATGTTAGTATCATCTATCAACCAAAAAAATCTACGAACTGAAGACTTACCTTCATTACCTGGACCCATGGAAGCATTACACCACTCGACAATCAATTTTGCATCTGTCAACTTTGCATTGTCTTTATACTTTAACTCTTCTCGTGCTATGGCTCTTTTGATACATGCTCCTACACCATCATGCTCCCCCTTTCCATGCTCGGCCTCACAAAAGTTCCACATATGCTGAATACCTATAAAATTATGCCTCTTACTTAGCCAATAAAAATTCTGTGAGTTCTTGAATTGTGATGCACAGTTATCTGACCATATGATATGTTGATTGAACGATATGCCCCTTCTAGCCAAATCATTGTAGAACACCTGAAAGAAACCTTGCACGAACTCCGTAGAATGTGTGTGATCATCACTGATATAGAAATGATAATCCCTTATGATCTTTTTGTCATCCTCTGTACTATCATTCGCATGAATGAATGTGATGTGCACAAATATAGAAACCTGTGTGGAGTTGTAATATTGTGATTGCACCTCACGCTGTGAGCACTAGGCCCATTCCATACCTTCTAAACAATAATGATACTGTTAAGAATTTATACCTGGATTTTATAAAACTAGTATGTTTAGGACACACAATTTGAGAGAGAAGATGGTGCTACTTCAAAGCAAGGGCCTTGGAAATGGTTTTATAGGAGACACTGAGAAAGGTAATTGGACACCAATTCTAGATGTCTTTCAGATCTCTTAAATTAGATATGATTTAATATTTTCTTTAGTTAAAAAGATTTCCTAAAGAATTAGGATGAAAGGATTCAATATAGACTTTATGAAGATCCTCTCCAACTAATTCCTAGATAAATTTATAAACTTCATAAGGAAAGTCATCACAACCAAGAGCCTTATCATTGGCCATGGAAAAGGTAGCTTCACAAAGACTAGAAATGGTTAGAATTTGATCACAAAACTCACTGAGAAGGGGAAATCTAGCAAGGGACAATCCTAAGGTAATGTTGCAAAGCATTAGATCTCATTTAGGAGAATTATCTTGAGTTGTGAAAACTTACTCATAATGATGAATGAAATATTGGAGAATATTAGGGATTTCAATCAAGAGCTATTATCCTCCTTTAAATTTTTATTGGACATCAAGAAGTGTGATGAGAACATAAATCTTGGAAAATTTCTTTAGCTCAGCTTTGTCACCAACCTTAAGCCAATGAATTTGAGATTTCATTTTAGCTCCTCTAGTTGTTTGTTTATCAACAATTTTTTTTAGTTGGTGAATCTTGAAAACTCATAGCCACAATGTACGAGCAAAGTGTTGAGCTTCTGAGGTAGGAGTGGCATGGAAAAGCTCTAAGGTGGTTATCTCATAGAAGTACAACAGTAAAACTACATCGATTGGCAGCCATAAATGCAAAGGAAGCTAGATGTGTGTTTAAGACTACAATTCCACTAGTCAATCCAACTTGTTTGTTAAGTAGGCCAAGGTTCAAGATTCCAAACACATTGGATGTGGGCTAATGCATAAACAAGAATGTGTTTAAAAAAGTTGTTTCTTTCTCACCTTGGGCTTAGCAAACTACTACTCAATGTGAAACTGTATAGGGAAATGATCGGAAATGAAAACATCTAGTAAGGTCTCAGTAGGTAGAGGAAAATAACTGGTAAAAGAAAAAAGATTACATTGAAATCACAACACAATCAAGTCATTTGTACACTTTTTCAACCCTAGCTCTAAAGTTGCTCCATGTAAACCAATGTGTATGATTATCAGCAACCCATATCAGGATAAAAAGACCCAATTTATTGCACATGTAAAATTAGGCCTCTTGCTCACTGGTGTTTAGTATGAAAAAGGTGAATGATGACAAATAGGATGCACACTAGATCAAACCCTTTTCCATATAACACTCAAGGACAAGACCGATCCAAATCACTAGCAAATGGAGGAGGACATAGCTACAAATCATGTGCTTAGGTATGCTATAGAGGAATCAAATTTAATTCGGCCTTTCTATCAAACCCTAGGTTAACAATGCATGAAACCCTAGTTTAACAATGATCATCTTATGACAGAGAAAGTACAACAACAATCTAGAAACTAATTGCACGGGAATGATCAAGAAGATGATAGAACCTGTCTCCTAAAAATAGAGATGTCAAAGAACTATTTCGAGACCGCCCAAGTCTTGGTTGGAAGAATCTGCTAAGACATTCAACTGGAAAGATGTTGTAGAGGCTTCCCTAATGCCAGATCTGGAGTCTAAAAGGGAAAAAAGACTAGGGCACCATTGCCGAAGTCTTGGATAGATGAATATTTTGTAACTGTTGTCAGATCTCAAAACCTTGATCTTCACTCAGTCTTCCTATATTTTCATATCCTTCAGATCTCACTCCTGTAACCTACACATAAGAAGACAAGAAGGAGTTTGGGGGTTATGGTGTTTAGGGACTTGCCTCTGGTAAATCCTAGGATAGCATTCAAGATTCCCAACACCGTTGACTGATAGAGAGTGTGTGCCCTCGTGGGGGAAGAGGCTACAAAAAATGATAATAATGATGAATCAAATGGTGATAAACAGCAATGATATCACCTATGTGATGATCCCTTAGAATAATGAAGATCCTTCAAGCCCTGAAGTGGATAGATGATAGCTCCATGCTTGCAACAAACATACAATAACAACACACAAATCTGCTCTAGAATCACAATGAATGCTCTTGCTTGCTTTACTTCAATGTCACAAGTTGGCTATATCCATCTAGGTTACAAATGAACACAAAAACACACTTATATATGCTTTCCTACTCACAATCATGAAATTAAACCAAAAGTGCTAACAAAGAGAAACCTTTTGAAAGGTCCCAGGCTAACCAATACATAATTTTGCCTTGACCAATTAGGAGAGACTTGGGCATTGGCAGCGAAGCCTTTGGGCTCCTTTTGGATCCAGAATAAGATAAAATATGGGCCCTTTGTTCCCAATTTACATTGGTGTTAAGCAATTTTGCATTGAGATGAACATTTAGCATGAATAATGTAAGAATGGGGACCTAGGAGCTAAACAAGGAGGTAAAAAGACAAGTAGACACTTTTTAATCCATAACATTTAGCCCCCACTTTAATGTGTGTATGATCTTACGATTAGTACATGCATTAAAGTATGGTCAAAGCACATCAAACACATCAAAGACTAGAGCGAAGACACACCTTAAGTTTGAAAGACCATCTCTAGCCCCTAAGCTTAGGAAAACATAAGAGAACACTTGATAGTCATGCAAAACACAAAGAAGAGAGTAAAGAAGCACGCAATACATAAAGAATACATGAATGCAGTCACACAATACACAATAAGTCTTTGGGCTCCTTTTTGGCCTAGGATAAGATAAAATATGGGCCCTTTGTTCCCAATTTACATGGGTGTCAAACAATTTTGCATCGAGATGAACATTTAACATGAATAATGTAAGAAAGCGGACCTAGGAGCTAAACAAGGAGGTAAAAAGACAAGTGGACACTTTTTACTCCATAACAATTGGTTATCCATCTCATGGGGAAAACTACCATATTTATCACAAGCCATATCAACCATATTAAGGTCTCTCATAGAATCCAAGTGGTGGTAGGAATTGAATCAACGATCCATCACTAGAAGGAAGATCTTTCAACAACATTGGACTCATAAACATTAATAACTCCAAAGTAATGATTATCAATGCTGAAAAGATCCCATAATTCCCTATTAGTGGGGTCACATTTGTGGTCAACTAAATATAGTTGTCATTTAGGAGATAGAAAGGTGATGACCCCTCCACAACCTGCACCATTGTTATTACACAAGAAATGACTTGTTAGCCAAATAAATGGCAATATGTAGAAATAAAAAAACTTGTAACCTTCGCTTCTTGCAAACAAAGAATGTCCAACCCTAGAAACTAAATTCGAGTATCTCACACAAATTTTTTTCTAGGGATGTCCATAAGACCTCAAATTTTTTAGAAGAAAAAAAGCATTCACAAGAGTTGAGAGCCATGTCTTCATAATCCAACTCATCAATAGCTGCATAGCTATTTATAATAAATCCTCTCTAGAAAAATTAAATAAATCTAATTGAATAACTAGGGGGGTATGTCTTGTTTATGTGAGGAAAATTATGCCTCTTCTAGATGCCTAGATCAACTATGATAATGGTGTTAAGCCACTAGGAGAGGAGAGGAGGGAAACTAAATAGAAGCATCTAGTTGAGAAAGAGAGCGTTGAAGCTGAAAGTGGTATTTTGGTGAACTTAGGACTATCTACCTCCTTGGAGGACTCACCATTATAGGGAGCCACCTCCTTCCCCTTATCTCGAGGGTTTTAAATAACAACATTAGGTTGCTTGGTAGGTTGACCACCATTGCCAATTGAATTCTTAGCTAGAGTACCACCAATACTAGGGTTCTGATTATTTTTATGACTCCCAACTATTGTCCAACCCTCTTCCTTTTTAGGAAGATAAGCCTTAGTAGTTGGACGAGGGGTGGGCTTGTTGCAAGGGGTAACTAAGGGACAATCTTTGATCTTATGATCAAAAGATTAGCACCTAAAACAAGTATTTGGAAAATAAGGTAAAGGGCATGCCGAGTTTGATGCATTTGTCCAATTTGAATGTCAACAGTTTCCTTCAAGTCTTTGAAGAGATCAATTTCAACACAAACTTATCATTGTGGGAAAATCGAGAAGAATCTATTTGGCTTAATGGGGACAACTTTGCCAAGCAAGCTAGTTATTTTTGGGAGGAAGTTCCAGCATGACAAAGATAAACGTGGAAACTCCACCCACACAAGGACTCAAAGAGCTCTTTCTTTTGAGAGAATAAATTCTTGAGTCTAGGGTGTGAAAACTAGAGGGGCACATGAACAAACCAAGGACCATGTCTAAGGATGGTTTTTGCATGGCTAGCTTGAGTAAAGTGAAAAAGGAAAAACCCCTTAGTGAGGTTTTGGACAGCATCAGAGCATACCCCATGTGGAACCTAAGCCTTATTAAACCAATCTCTTAGCATGCTTTTAGGGGGGACTCTCCCAACAAAATTTCATATCAAAGTAAAATTTTATAGGCACTATGAAACTTTAAAATGGGGAGAACCACATTCGAAGGTGATTCAAAATGCATACCTTGTGGAATACCTTAGGAATGAATTTCATGGATCACTTGTTTGGTGGAACCATCCTTATGTGCGTTGTCAAACATTCAACACCAATAACAACTATAGAATTGATGAAGTTTGAAGTCATTAAAAAGACAAACAAAAATGTTGCATGCATTGCAAGCTAAGAGCCCATACATTAAATGCAAAAAAAACAAACAAAGAAACTTCCTACTAGAAGAGACATAATGATATCAAAAAAATCTAGAATAATGTAACACGACTAAGACTGATGGTTGTTCTTAAATATCATCAACTTTAGCAGTCAAAGGTCAATTTTGGCCAATAAAAATAAGACAAATATTTACCACTTTTTATTGTAAATGAGGTGTAAAATTACTATTGAATATTTGACTATTGAAATGGATGATATTTAAGTAATGTGAAAACTAACTTTACATGCAATTCTAAATATAGAGATTTCAACATCGACACTAATATCTTGTCATGGAATTTGGAGAAGACCAGGTCTAGAGAACGAAAGCAAGGAAAGCTTCACACACTATTTTTATCATTCATTTCAGCGAAAGCGGGGTCAATATATTTGGTTGTGAATTTCAACTAATGCTTAAATAAATTTGATAAATTATTTTATTTTTATTTTTTCCTAGGAAAAAGTACCATTTGCCATTTGCGGAAGGAAGAAAAGGGTGACGAGAGAAACTGTAAATTAATCCCCCGACAGTGGGAAGAAGCAACTGAAACCACTTCAGGAACTGTTTGACTTTAATTAATTTTAAATCTAGCGTTTAATTGAATGACTCACTCAAAGCAAACGTTAAGCTTGGCACTGCTATAAATATTTGGCCATCTCTACTTGGATAATTACCTCTAGTTCTGAAAATGGGTCGGATTTGCCTCAACATTTGATGGAGAGAATAATGGAATGTCTGCCAGTGGACTGCTTCTTCCGTTTCAGGGCTGTTTGCAAGAGTTGGAATAGTTTGCTCTCATCACAATATTTCAATTCTATAGCGAGAAATAGCCAACCATTTCTCATTCTCTGCCCCTCCAATACCCAACTTCCCTCGCTCATCTATTCCTTCTTCACCCACACTTGGCGAATCATTTCTTTATCTTTCCTACCTCATGATCGCCCCATCAATTTCAGAGGATCGGCTTCTGGCCTGCTCTTGGCAGATATTAATGCAAATTTCTGGTTTGGCAGCTATAATTCTCCAAAGCTATGTGTTTGCAATCCTATTAGCCAAACGTGCTCGATGCTGCCAGAATTGGGTTCTGTTTGTAGAATTATGGCCAAGGCAATTTTACCAGCGGGGAATAAGAGGGACGAATATAGTGTGATGGAAAATTGCAGGGACAAGTCATGGAAAGTTGCAGGGACAATTCCTGATGTGGTTCTGTGTGACTGCCAATGGCTGCATAATGGCCTACAATATTGAACAGGGAAGCAGCACAGTTATGGCCATGCCCACAGCATATGCCAACAATTTGCGGGTTCGGCTTGTTTGTTGTAAGAATGGTGTGGTTATGGTTGTTAGAGTGGTGTAGATACTGAGAGGGGGGCTGAATCAGTATCTAGGAAACTTTTACTTTTCAACACAATCTCAGATTCTGACTTGTAAAGAATATCTTTAATAGATTCAACTGTATGTTCATAAGACAAAGCAAACTATAATTGTATAGAGAAAACTGAAAAATTCAATAGCAGATCAAAAGCATGCCACAGAACCAAAATGACATAGTGATCTGCCCTGAGTGGAAAGCCCCTGGCATAAAACCACTCGAAAAAGTGCCTCACTGGCTTAGAATAAAAATCTCACTGATTTACAAGCCTCACTGGCTAAGAATATTGCCTCACTAGCTAAGAATGTTGCCTCACTGGGGTTTACAATATTGCCTCACTGGCATCTTTCACAAAAACATCTGAAGAACAGAAAATCAAATACATAGGGATGCTCTGTTTCACTTCATTCCCTTACTGATATAGTATCAACAGCGCATATATAAAGACACCTTTATATTCTGCATACTTCATACTATATAAGTAATCTCATTTATATATATCGAGTACAAGAAGATAACAGTTTTTGTGTCTCTATGTTTCAGGTAACAACAAAAAAATAGCTTTCTGAAGGTTCCATAACCGTCACATATTTTACATAGTTCTGTTGTGAAAACAAAATAAAACATTCAACTATCATACCACTTTCACACTTAGAATCCGTTGAGATATCAGTTGTAAGATTATAACAAAGATAGTAACACTTTTTAACCAAAATAGAGTAGGTTTGGAGTACTGTTGACCAAACCCTAACCAGGGTTGAAAACATAAATAACAACTGCCATTATTTGTTATAACTTAATGTCATGCCATTGTGAAACCCTAACAAGGGTTGTCAGTCTGCTTCATATAAACCGCAGATGAAAACCCAATATTCCTTACTCAAAGCAAAGACAGGGTTCAAAAACATATTTCCTCTTTGATCTTTTTATGTCAACATGAAACTGCCAAATGTAATCATAACTGCCAGAAAAAAGAATCTAACAATATCACCTGTTTCTTGAAGTCAACTGGAGCTGTCGAAGAAACCAAACACCCTTTCTTTTTCATCATTGCGGCGTAGATATGAGATTCTAGACAAAAAGTATATCTGAATCCAAAAACCCTTCCTTCTCATCATTACGGTGCAGGGTATGAAACCTTAAACATAAAAACACTTTGTATCGAAATGAAGAAACAATATGATGTCTTTACCATCAACCATGTGACCGGAACTACACGTAACTCAAGAGAACCCGGTAACTTTTACCTTGTAAGAATACCTTAGCAAACTTGTTCGGGAGGTCAGCAAACTAAGTGTGCCGCTATAGAACATAAATGATAAGAAGTGTTACATGGTGGACAACTTTGCAACTATAGACCTTGGGAATAACAACCATTGCCATGTGGGTAAAAAAAAGATATATCAATAGAACTTCACCATTGTGCAAAACTGATTAAAGAACCCAAGCAAAACACTGATTAAATCATTAGTGCACATGATAATGTCTTGTAATAACTTTGTGTCTAGAGGCAATCTTTTTGACAGAACCTTGTAACAAAGAATGTATCAACACTATGAGCAATGACCACCTTTGCAGTAATAATAACTCAACATAATAAACTATGAAACAGATGTCTTTACCAAACTTTGCTTATCATGGCAAATACCCTTTGTAATAAAGACAAGGCAAAGAGTCAACACTAGAGTGTGCAATGAGTAGATGTTAAACCATTTACCAAACTCTCAACATTATGAAATGCCATGCCTTTGACTTGATATAAGTGACAAAATAATGCCGCCAAAACCTGATATTATTGCATGGTCAAACACCTGTATCAATCATCAATGAAATGTTATGCAACCTATAACAAACCACCAGTAAAATGTATTTCCAGAATGGAATGTGTTTGCTAAAATGAAACTTTTGCAAATGTGTTTCCTAAAACGAAACTTTTGCAGCTGTCACAAATATCATCAGAGAAGTCCACAAAAACAACATCCAACATGTGTGTTTGAGCATCAGGGACAACATTGAGCAGCAGAGATAACAACAATACTCCCCCTTTGGCCATGATGAGAAAACACACAGCCACAGCATGAGAGAACACATAAGTAACAGTAAATCCTTCTCCCCCTTTTTGTCATCAGGACAAAGGGAAGATAGAAGAATAGAGCAAGCAGATGAAGAATAGCACAGCACTAGAAAGCATCCAAAAAACTGTCAGGGTACAAAGAAGAATAATCAAGAAGCTCCCCCTGAAACCAAGAGCGGAGAAATATCAATGCAAAGAAGAAAAATAAAGAACCCCAAGCTTATCTCAGAGACCTTCAAAAATAGTTCTGGGAAGTGGCTTAGTAAAGATATCAGCCACTTAAGCAACAGAAGAAACATAGTCCAGTATGACATCATTGAGGAGCACCTTTTCACGAAGAAAATGATATCGGATATCAATATGCTTGGTACAAGAATGCATCACAAGATTTTTGAGATGTTAATGGCACTGAAATTGTCACATAGAATTCTAATAGGCTTACAGACAGGAACCTTGTAATCATTCAAAGTCTGAACCATCCAGAGAATCTGAGTGCAGCAAGATATAGCTGCAATATATTCATCCTCAGTTGTAGATAGAGAAACAGAATCTTGCTTTTTGCTATGCCAAGCAACTAGTCTTCCACCAAGAAAGAAAGCACCACCTAAAGTACTTTTTCTATCATCAAGACTGCCAGCCCAATCAGCATCTGTGTATGCTGTCAGTGTGAAATCTGAATGTCTAGAGTACCAAAGTCCATAATCAAGAGTTCCTTGTATATATCTAAAGATTCTTTTTACTGCATTTAGATGAGCTTGCTTAGGAGCAGATTGAAAGCGAGCAACTAAACAAATAGCATGCATTATGTCAGGTCTAGTGGCAGTTAAGTATAACAAGCTTCCTATCATAGATCGATAGAAAGTATGATCAATATCAGGTTTATCAACTTCAACACTTAATTTGCAACCAGTTTCCATAGGTGTACTAACAGGATTACATTCATCCATCTGAAACCTTTTCAACATTTCTTTTGCATATTTGGTTTGAGAAAGAAAGATACCTGCTTTGAGCTGAGAAACCTAGAGGCCAAGAAAAAATGAAAGTTCACCCAACATTGACATTTCAAATTTTAATGTCATAATCTATGGAAAATATAAACTGAGTTCATCATTATCACTGCCAAAAATTATGTCATCAACATATACAACCACTATCAAGATGTGATCATTTTTAGTCATAAAATACAGATTACTATCAGCTCCCCCTCGAGTGAAGCCTTGTGATTGTAAGTGTTTATCTAGTTTGGCATACCAAGCTCTAGGAGCTTGTTTAAGCCCATAAAGAGCCTTTCTTAATCTGTAAACATGATGTGGTTTGTCCTTGTTAACAAAACCTTCCGGCTGATCCATATAAACCTCCTCTTCTAGGTCTCCATTTAAAAAGGCTGTTTTAACATCCATTTGATAGACTTTAACATTTTTGTAAACAGAATATGCAAGAAACATTCTGATTGATTCTAGTCTTGCTACAGGAGAAAAAGTTTCATCAAAATCGATACCTTCTATCTGAGAATAACCCTTACAAACCAGTCTAGCTTTATTTCAAACAACAACCCCATTTTCATCAAGTTTTTTTCTAAAAACCCATTTAGGCCCAATAATATTTTTATCCTTAGGCCTTGGGACAAGTTCCTAAGTGTTATTTTTCTCTATTTGGGCTAGCTCATTTATCATAGCCTGAACCCATAAGTCATCTTGACTTGCTTCAGCATAGGTTTTAGGTTCTAGTTGAGACACTAAACATATATGAACCTACTAATTTGCTTGAGCAGTTTTTCTTCTAGTTTGTATGCCAAAGTCTAAATCACCAATAACATGTTCACTTGGATGATTCTTTTGTAATAATCTTTTAGGAGTATAAATAGAATTTTTAGGAGTATTAATTTGAGGACTTACTGACTGTCCTTGTGAAGTTTCAGGATCTGATTCTTCTTCAGATTTTTCTGACTCTTCTTTTGTATTTGGCTCTTCTTGAATGATTTCTTCAACCTGTTGAAACTGAGGTTGCTGTTCTTGCTGCAAATTCTCAACCACTTTAACATTAGAGCTTTCAACTATTCTCTTTAACCTCTTATTATAACATTTATAAGCCTTGCTATGAGTTGAGTATCCTAGGAAAATCCCTTCATCACATCTAGATTCAAAACTTCCTAGATGATCTTCTTTCCTTATATAACATTTACTGCTGAATATTTTAAAATATGATACATTGGCCATATTACCATACCAAAGTTCATAGGATGTGTACCTGGTTTTGACTCTTATTTGTACCCTGTTTAAGATATAAACTGCTATATGAACTGCTTCTTTCCAAAAAGCATTTGATAGTCTAGCATCCTGAAGCATAGTTCTAGCCATTTCTTTTACTATCCTATTCTTTCTTTCAGCCACCCCATTTTGTTGAGGTGTTCTAGGAGCTGAAAACTGTCTCTTTATTCCATATTTTTCACAATATTCAAGAAACATAGTGGAAGTATATTCTCCACCATTATCCCACCTTAAACATTTTAGTTTTAGATCTGTTTCTCTCTCTACCATGCTTTTAAAGATCTTAAATTTTTCTAAAGCTTTAAATTTATGCTTTAAAAAAGTAGCCCAAGTCATTCTTGTGTAATCATCTATGAATAACATAAAATATATTTCACCATTCAAAGATTTTGTCCTAGTTGGACCACATAAATCAGTGTGAACTAACTGTAGAGGTTCTGCAGCAAATTGCTCTTTAGACTTATGAACATTTCTTGTTTGTTTACCTTGCTGGCATTCTTTACAAACCAGATTTTTAGGCTTGGAAAGAGCAGGCATATGTCTAACATTTTTATTATGACTAATTTTAACTAAGTTATCATAGTTTATATGCCCCAACCTCCTATGCCAGAGTTTACTTTTTTCAATTTGACTCATAAAACATAAGTTGTTTTTGCATTCATTAGCAGATCCATGCAGATTATAAATATTACCTTTAGTTCTCAAACCTGAAGCAATGACCTGTTCGGCATTTTTGAGAATCTTGCAGCCTTGTGATGTAAAAACTACATCAAAACCACTGTCACAAATTTGACTTACACTCAACAGATTATGAGTTAGTCCTTCAACAAAATAGACATCTTCTAGAGATGTGTTGTTTTCTAAGAGAACTGTACCTTTTCCAGTGATCTGTAAACAATAATCATCTCCAAATTTAACTGACCCAATTGTTCAACTTTCAAATGAAATAAATTTACCTCTATCCCCTATCATATGATGGGAACACCCACTGTCTATAACCCAGATTTCATTTTTCTTTGCATGAAATTCAACTTCAACTATCATAGCCTTGTTGTTTTTGGGCACCCATTTCATTTTGAGTTGCTTAGTAAGAGAAACAATATTTGAGTCACAAAACTTGGCAATATGTCTAAGTTTTTTGCAATTGAAACATCTTATTCTATTTAGAAAACTAAAAGTCCTATGTTTCAGAAAATTTGGCTGCCTTTTATAAACAAACTTGCAGTCAGTTGCTCTATGTCCATACTGATAACAATAAAAATAATACCCAAAGAATTTAAAGGGCATTTTATTTGTGAACTGATTATCATTAGAGCATTGACCTTTTGAAAAACCTAGTCCGGTCATATCATTATACTCTTTTTGTTTCCCTTGCATATCAGCAAGTTTATCACTGCTGTTACACATTTCAAGTTCTCTTCTAAGTTTGACTATTTCAGCCTCCTTAGATTTTAATTGTTCTTGAGAATCTGAAAGTCTTTTTCTGTTTTCTTCAAGACTGACTTTTAAATCAGAAATTTGTTTTTCTTGATCAAATATTAACTTACTCTGTATTCCATTTTCCTTTGTAAATCTTCTAATTTCACCATTGAAAGCACATTTTAATTCTCTCTCTAAGTCAACCTCATTTTCTGATATTTCTACTTCTTCTTCTGAAACACCAATAATTGCTGCCATAAATAGAGTTTCGTCTATTTCATCAGAGGATTCCTCTAATGCACTATCAGTTATTCTAGCAATTAAACTTCTTTTCTTGAAATTATTTTTCTTGTTAAAATTGAAAGGCTTCTTCCTATATTGTTTCTTGTTATCTTCTTGTTCACTGTCAAGCTCTAGATTAGGACATTTTGCTGCATAGTGCCCTAATTTTCCACAATTGAAACATTTAAAAGGTAATTTTCCTTTATATCTACCTGAACCTCTTCTAAGCTTACTAACAAAGACAGATTCATCTTCACTGATATTTTCAGTTTCATGACTAGTTTCAGTTTCCTTTTTCACAGTCTTAAAAGCAGCTTCTTTAATCTCTTTATTGGGATTTTCATTTTCCATTCTCATTTCATATGCAGTAAAGACTCCTTGTATACAATCAATATTTATGGTTTTCGGATCTTTATCTTCAACTACAGAAGTTTTGGAGTCATATTTGGGGGTTAGAGTCCGTAAGACCTTTTTAACTACAGTTATCTCTTCTAATTTTTCCCCTAATCCTCTAATACTATTGACAGTTTCCTGGACTCTTTGAAGATATTCGGCTATCTTTTCATCATCTTTCATTCTCATTCTTTGAAATCTTTCCCTAAGAGCTTGTAACTTAGCCTCTTTAATGCTTTCATCTCCTTCATAAATATTTGAAAGTTTATCCCAAATGCTTTTAGCTGTTTGACATTCCATAACCTTATTAAGAACTTCATTTGTTAAACCACAACAAATAGCACTAGCAGCTTTAGAGTCATAGTCAAGTGCCTTTTTTTCATCAGCATTGGATGGTTTTCCAGTAACAGTACAATTAGTTTCAATGGCTTCCCAGACATCATATCCTAAAGCTTTGATATGACGAGTCATTCTGTATTTCCAGAAAGTATAATCTGTACCATCAAATAATGGTGCCTTGGATGAGGAAAGACCATCTTGAAAAGACATGGTTCCCACTCAACCAGGAATCCCTTAGGTTGATTAGGCCTAAACAATAGAGGGTTTGGCTCTGATACCACTTGTTAGAGTGGTGTAGATACTGAGAGGGGGGGGTGAATCAGTATCTAGGAAACTTTTACTTTTCAACACAATCTCAGATTCTGACTTGCAAAGAATATCTTTAATAGATTCAACTGTATGTTCATAAGACAAAGCAAACTATAATTATATAGAGAAAACTAAAAAATTCAATAGCAGATCAAAAGCATGCCACAGAACCAAAATGACAGTGATTTGTCCTAAGTGGAAAGCCCCTGGCATAAAACCACTCAAAAAAGTGCCTCACTGGCTTAGAATAAAAATCTCACTGATTTACAAGCCTCACTGGCTAAGAATATTGCCTCACTGGCTATGTTGCCTCACTGGCATTTACAATATTGCCTCACTGGCATCTTTCACAAAAACATCTGAAGAACAGAAAATCAAATACAGAGGGATGCTCTGTTTCACTTCATTCCCTTACTGATATAGTATCAACAACGCATTTATAAAGACACCTTTATATTCTGCATACTTCATACTATATAAGTAATCTCATTTATATATATCGAGTACAAGAAGATAACAGTTTTTGTGTCTCTGTGTTTCAGGTAACAACAAAAAAATGGCTTTCTGAAGGTTCCATAACCGTCACATATTTTACACAGTTCTGTTGTGAAAACAAAATAAAACATTCAACTGTCATACCACTTTCACACTCAGAATCTGTTGAGATATCAGTTGTAAGATTATAACAAAGATAGTAACACTTTTTAACCAAAACAGAGTAGGTTTGGAGTAGTGTTGACCAAACCCTAACCAGGGTTGAAAACATAAATAACAACTGCCATTATTTGTTATAACTTAATTTCATGCCGTTGTGAAACCCTAACAAGGGTTATCAGTCTACTTCATATAAACCACAGATGAAAACCCAATATTCCTTACTCAAAGCAAAGATAGAGTTCAAAAACACATTTCCTCTTTGATCTTTTTATGTCAACGTGAAACTGCCAAATGTAATCATAACTGCCAAAAAAAAGAATCTAACAATATCACCTGTTTCCTGAAGTCAACTGGAGTTGTCGAAGAAACCAAACACCCTTTCTTTTTCATCATTGCAGTGCAGGATATGAGATTCTAGACAAAAAGTATATCTGAATCCAAAAACCCTTCCTTCTCATCATTACGGCATAGGGTATGAAACCCTAAACATAAAAACACTTTGTATCAACATGAAGAAACAATATGATGTCTTTACCATCAACCATGTGACCGGAGCTACAGGTAACTCAAGAGAACCCGGTAACTTTTACCTTGTTAGAATACCTTAGCAAACCTGTTCAGGAGGTCAGCAAACTAAGTGTGCCGCTATAGAACATAAATGATAAGAAGTGTTACATGGTGGACAACTTTGCAACTATAGACCTTGGGAATAACAACAGTTGCCATGTGGGTAAAAAAAAGATATATCAATAGAACTTCACCATTGTGCAAAACTGATTAAAGAACCCAAGCAAAACACTGATTAAATCATTAGTGTACATGATAATGTCTTGTAATAACTTTGTGTCTAGAGGCAATCTTTTTGACAGAACCTTGTAACAAAGAATGTATCAACACTATGAGCAATGACCACCTTTGCAGTAATAATAACTCAACATAATAAACTATGAAACAGATGTCTTTACCAAACTTTTCTTATCATGGCAAATACCCTTTGTAATAAAGACAAGGCAAAGAGTCAACACTAGAGTGTGCAGTGAGCAGATGTTAAACCATTTACCAAACTCTCAACATTATGAAATGCCATGCCTTTGACTTGATATAAGTGACAAAATAATGCCGCCAAAACCTGATATTGTTGCATGGTCAAACATCTGTATCAATCATCAATGAAATGTTATGCAACCTATAACAAACCACCAGTAAAATGTATTTCCAGAATGGAATGTGTTTCCTAAAACAAAACTTTTGCAAATGTGTTTCCTAAAACGAAACTTTTGCAGCTGTCACAAATATCATCAGAGAAGTCCACAAAAACAACATCCAACATGTGTGTTTGAGCATCAGGGACAACATTGAGCAGTAGAGATAACAACAATGGTTGGGGCAATCGAACAAAATCACAGTCTGAAAGGTGTAATTATGTGGGAGTTGGTTTTTCATGAGATGGCGAAGGGTGATTATGAGTGGGAAGAGATTAAGAAAATGCCCAATTTTGTGTGTGAGGAATTCAGAAGAAGCTCGAATTCAAACTGGTTTGAATGTGTGGGAGTGGGAGATAAGATCTGTTTCAGAGCCAACAAAAGCATGGAGATACTTGTGTATGATGTAAGCACAAGCTCTTGGAACTGGCTGCCCAAGTTTCTTGCAGATCTGAGATATGTGATTATGAGATGTCTTCCACTGGAAATTATGCCCAGTACTGAATTCTCTTGAAGTTTGGTTGTATTGAAAAGAATGAGGCCAAAAATATGTGGGACTCAGTGCAGGAGGTGCCACATATAGTTGTGCACGGCTTTATTTAACTATTTGCTTTTATCAACTCAGTCCACATGACTGAGGTAAAGATGGAAATTGAAGATCTGGGAATTGGATTTTAATGGTCTGTGGGCCATGCTCAATTGAAGAATAGATAAAATTTTGTTATTATTATTTATTAGTATATTTTTGGTTTGAAGGTGTTTACTTATGTTGACCTTTGCTTAAAGGTGGTTTGTTTATTTTATTTTATTTTAATTTTAAAATAAAGTACTTATTTACCATTTTTGTGTGCCAATGAGGTGATTTGTGGAATAATAAGTTTTCTTTTCTTCAAAGTAGTAAGTCTTATTTTTTAATTTTATTGTTTTGACAATCAATAGAATTAAATTGACTAATGTTAAAGAAAAGCTAATTATATGAGGTAACACTTATTTTTATTTCTATACTTAACAGTTTGAGGAGCTCCTTAAAGATTTTATGCCAAAGTCTTTGGAACAAATTTTTTTATTGTGTAGGCATTTTTTTAAATTATAAATTGTATTATTTTAGTTTCACTTTTTTTAATTGATGAGTTGAGGGTTCTATAAGGACCTCACTCAAAGAGAAAACTAGATTAAAAAAGGGTAAGCTTAATCAAATTAGATATCCAAGAAGGAAATACAAAATTAAAGACATCTAGTTGGGATGCAAACATCAAAGATTAGAAATGGTTAGAAGTTGGTAACAAAAACTCACTGAGAAGGGGAAATCTAGTAACCTAATGAGTCAACAAGAATGTGTTTTAAAAAATTTATTTCTTTCTCACCTTGGGCTTAGCAAACTATTATTCAATATGAAACTGTGATCATAGGAGTAGTGGTAAAACTACGCCAACTGGTAGCCATAAATGCAAAGGAATCTAGATGTGTGTTGAAGACCACAATTCCACCAGTCAATCCAACTTGTTTTTTTAGTAGGCCAAGACTCAAGATTCCAAACACGTTGGATGTGGGCTAATAAGTCAACAAGAATGTGTTTTAAAAAAATTGTTTCTTTCTCTCCTTGGGCTTAGCAAACTATTATTCAATAAAAAAACCAAGGACCGTGTTTGAGGATGGCTTCTACATGGCTAGCTTTAGCAAAATGGAAAAGGAAAAACCCCTTAATGAGGTTGTGGACAACATCAAAGCAGACCCCATGTGGAACCCAAGCCTTATTAAACTAATCTCTTAGCATGCTTTCATGGGGGACTCTCCCAACAAAATATTCTATTAGAGTGAGATTTTCTAGCCATTTATAGGTAATATCAAACTCTAAAATGGGGAGAACAACATTAGAATGCATGTACCCAAAGAGAAAACTAGATTAATAAAGGTAAGCTTAATCAAATTAGATACTAAAGAAAGAAACAAAAAAATAAAGACATCTAGTTGGGATACAAACATCAACACACTTTCAAACTATGCAACCTACCTCAAATTATTGCAAGCCACGCCCCTATCCACCACCCTTCAAATCATTGCCCCTTTACCCTTCCCACAAACATTAGCAAGAGGTTTAGGCTCCCAACCTTCTACATGTTGTTTCATGTGCTAACCATTCCAAATTGTCTACTCACTGAAACACCACTCCCAAGCTTCATCCTAGGCTCCAAAAATAGGCACATAAATGGGATAGAGAATACACCCTCCACCCCCAATATGTTGTCCCTATAAACAACCCTCAAGAAATGCACATAGGTTGCCATAACTTTGTAGAAAGAGAACAATTCATCCTTTTGATAGGAAAGAGTATGAAGATACTTTAAAAGCATAGCCAAATCCTCATGCATCTTTCCAAACAAGCTATCCCTTAAGGTTGGGAGATCCTCTTCAACTAAACGTTCTTCCTAGGTCAATGAGGTAGAAGAAGAAGTTACTTCAAGAGACAATCCCTCACAAACACATTCTAGGTTAGCATCTACAATTTCTCTCCAAATTTTAACTCTATAGATGCACAAGAGTGAGCAACATCAATTTTTGTCAGCCCATCATGCCTAAGAATGGTGTTGATGAACTTCAAAGAGGGTAAATCCAAAATGGTGAAAGTTTGATTCAATCTTTGGTTTGAGATGACTCCCCCATATTACAAGTCACACCTCAAGTAGTGTCATTGCTTGTGCCAACTTTGTATCATTTTGTATATAGTACCAAGTGTAATTGTTCTACAATTAGATGTGCTAAGAAAGGTGAAAGGATAGATTATGATATAATGCATCTAGAAGGTCAATATTTTGAGTAACATGTAAATATGGATTACATAAGATAAATTTTATAGCTAGCTTGTGAGATTTATGCATAAATTTTAAGTATAGAAGGAAGCTGAGATAGATTAAAAGAAATCTAATTATAGTTTAGTTGACATTGAGAAGAAATTCTATATAAAAACCATGATTGTAATTTTGAGAACGATTAAATAATATAGTGAAGATCTACTAGTTTTGGTATGTGAATTCTTTATTGTCTTATGTATGTGTGTTTATGAATACTTTGACAAGGTTTGATTAAAAGTGTGTAGGTTTGTGATGTTTTATCAGGATTCAATTGCATAGTTTTTGAGTCAATCTCATTGACCCATATTTTATGAGTAGTGATTCACAAGAACTTGTCTCTCATTAGCATGAATATTCCACTTAGCAATCATTGCATCTAGGTGATTCTTATAGGAGTGAAGCATCAAGACTTCCTAGGAGGTCACTCATCCTAGTACTACTTTGACTCAAGCATTAATAAACATGGAACTTCCCCTAAGATCAAGGATACTTATCTTGCTACTCCATTTTAAAAACCTTTAGCAATTTTTATGCATTATGAACCATTTATCATAGAGGTCCTTATCCCATTCATTATCAAGTAGATGGAGAACACCATATGATTTGACACATTGTAAAAATTCCACCTACTTGACAATGTGTACTAGGACTCTCGCATGCCTTGTGTGAGTGATCTTATGGCCCGATATGTTGGTTTGCAAGATTATTACTTGCACTAGCCCTTAAGTCAATGGCATATGTGAATATTCTGGTTAAAATTTTAGTTATGTTGATAGGATCCTCTTATGAATTGTGTATTGTTTATTAGATATGCTTTGGTAGGTCATATATATAGAAATAAACTAGTGATTTGGGAGGAAGATTGATGAGTTTATACTAAAGGATGTGCATGCCTATAAATCATTTTGATGGTGGTGTGATATGGTGCCTTTTGATCCATTGTAAACTGTATTCTAAGTTATAGAGTTGTTGAACTTATTTGATTAATTCTCAACATGGGTTAGGCAATGCAAGACTAATTATCAGGGTGTAGTGGAATGGATGCCAAAAGATTTTGCACATCTACAGTAGTTAGGGACCCATCTAGGTGCACATAATTGATATCCTTTTTTAGGGCACTGTTGAAAGCTACATCTTGGAGTTCATTGTACATCCACTTATACTTCTACCAAAGAAGCATTGCACAAATTTCTCACTCCATACCATAAACAATTCATTAAACAACTTGTAATTTAGGTCAAAGTGCTACTTATTGAAAAGTGCATCAAGACCACTAACATGGGGTAGACTCTTACTGCACATAAGGGTATGTGATGAATTAAATAGTAGGTTCAACACAAAATTTTAATAGTACAGAATTATGGAAGCTAGTAGTTTTGGAGTAGAACAATGGGAGAGATAGAAGTAGAGGTATGAAATCACATTCACTATAGGAGAATGGAATTATCCCAAGAAACACACGACACAACAAGGAATAGAACATGGTAGAGAAAGTGTTAATGAAAGACATCATGTGGTTGTGAAAGTCAATGGAGGATGGATTGTGCATGGTAGGATGAAGGAGCATACATTTATTATCCACACCAAAACAAAATACTCTTTGACCAATAAAAGCTTGTGGAAAACACTCTTTATCAAACAGCTTCAATTCGTCAAAATAAATTACAAAGGAATCGATAGTGAATGTCGAGAAGTCTTAGTAAGACCGATAGATTTCCAAGGTTCGTGGAATGACATTTATTGTTGAACATAGCATAAAGTGGTAAATATTTATCCTATTTTTATTGGTCAAAATAAACCCGTAACTATTGAAGTGAATGATATTTATATATAGCCATGACTAGATGAGATACTTTAAATGTCCTTTAAAGATGAAATCCTGACAAATTCAAAATAGTGTTGGTTTCAGTTTTCTAAGATAGAAAAATTTCAGTGTTCTTGTCAAAAGTCAATAAAATTAAGGTGTGCTTGCTTGCTTAGAAGTCTGTTTCTATTAATTTTCGGTCCTGAAATAAAATTTAGATTATGTGATTGTTTGGTTCTAAAATAAATTTCATATTATGATTCCACGCGACACCTTTTGTTAAAATGGGTTGAACTTTTTTTCTAGTTATAGTTTTTTGTTTGATTTGAAATATGTGAATTTGTCTCCGTGATTCAGGGAGCTGCTGGGCGTTCTCTACAATTGCTGCAGTTGAAGGTATAAACATGATGGCTACAGGAAATCTTACATCTCTGTCAGAGCAGGAGCTGGTAGACTGTAATAAGCCATCCAATCAGTGCTGCAATGGATATTGCCTTCAAATTTATCATCAATAATGGTGGCATCGATACAGAAGAAGATTATCCTTACAGAGGTGAAGATGGACACTGCAATAAGACGAAGGTATAGTTGTCAGTTCTAATACTTTTAAATTGAACTGTAATAAAGTGGTCCTATTGAAAAATGAAAATCTATTGCAGAAAATTGCCAAAGTTATGTCAATTGACAGCTACGAGGACGTGCGCGAAAACTACGAGAACTACCTGATAAAAGCCCTTGCTCATCATCCTCTTATCGTGTAACCGTTTGGAAAGTAAAAGCATGAAATTGTGTAACACTTTAGGACAAGTGTCACATTTCAACCAGAATAACATGGTGCCTTCATGGATAGTAGAGTTCTAGCTAGAATAGTTCAAAGATTTGAAGAGTCTTAAGGAGTGACCATTTTTTGTATTTTTGCCTAAAATCATTTGGTTTAAGTGGGACATTGAAATCATGTTTTTATACATGAAGGAGCTCAACATACAAAAACTAGAGTGGAAGTCCAACCTAATTTGGATAATAGATTAGAGGAGGCCTAACCACACATTGATGTCAAAGAGGAGGTCCAACCTAATTTGAATAATAGATTAGAGGAAACCTAACCACACATTGATGTCAGAGAGGAGGTCCAACCTCATATTCTTGTTGATGCCCAACCTCATAGATAATTCAATATTGGAGAGGGGTCTCAATCATTTCCCTTTTCAAATGGATATGTGAATTTAATTAAATAGGTTAAGGGAAAAATTTGTAAGAAGAATATAGATCATTTAATTGGGCTTGAAGTTTTTTTTATGTTGAATGACCTTAGGGTCAAGTTACTAAGAGGTCATTGAATAGAACTTCCAAGGAAATAATTAACAAGCACTTTAAACATTGTGATATAATTAGTAAGCCAAATTATTAGCAAGTATATACTTACTCATGATGAGATGGAGTCATTACAATTTTTGGGTGTAGATTTCATAGAAAAGAGGAAAACACATCTACAAAAATATGTTCAAAATGTGGAAAAACTTTGAGTTCCATTGATAAAAAAAATCCCTCTTTGTTGATAAGAGAATTTTGAGGAGAGTGATGTTGAATTCTATCGTAAGTCTAAAAATATCTATAAATCATCAAATTTCTTCACTTTCAAATGAAATATGCTTAAGTAGAAAGATGATATCAAGATATGTGAAAAGGGATAAGATTTTGGATGACAGTGTTGTAGAAGGCAGTTAGGAATTGATGTGTAGGGATCCTTAGTCTGACAAGATTGAAGACAGTGTTAATAAGTTAATATTAAATTTCTAGCACAAGTATACTTATCCTTCATCAAATAGTATAGATGTCCTCAAACATAGGATTAGGTTGAATGATTATGAACAACATACAAAACATTGGTTAGACATAACACAACATTAGATGTATGTTACATTTTGCGATGTTAATCCTCACATTAAGATTGGGCAAACAATGTTTGAAATGCTAAGGCATGGTACATGAAGCCAGACAAAGTCTTTGTAACTTTTTGTTATCATCACCATATTGAATTTGATCTTTATTATCAGGTGCTCCAAAGATCAAACAAGAAAGTTATAGTGTTGAAAATACACTTCCTAAATAGGTAAGTGAGTTCATAGCATCCATCATATGTAATAAATCTAATGATGATGCAAATGTTCTACTAAAATCCATAAAAGACTCTATCCTTCTATCATCATCCCCCCTTTTGAATGATGTCTTGTCCTCAAGACATCTTGGCTCTATCCTATTGAAGTTGAGAAAATTTTGTACCACAAAATTTTAGAAGACTATCCTATTGAAGTTGAGAAATTTTTGTACCGCAAAAATTTAGAAGACTTATGTACTACATGCTAGAACATGCTTATATATTACTTATAGTTGAGTATATATATTCTCCCATTTGATGATCCCTTGTTGTAGCAACATTATTTGACCATTGATGTTAAGTCGGGTCCACTCTCCTTCTACTATCTCCAGTATCTATATTTGTGTTGTGATTTTGTTAGCTTCTTCTAGTAAAGTTGTTAGATGAGTGAGGTAGAGGATAGTAACTTATCTAAGTTGCTTTATTTGGGTCCTAAATCCTTTCCTTTGATCTTGAACTTGTTGGTACTAATTGTGTATGGTCTTAATGAATACTCCTTGGCTCTCATCTTGATATTTTTGAACATAATATGTGGATGCATACTGCATGAGTTTGTTCTCAATCTATTCAAGTTGCATTTCAAAGCTTTTGTTGTAGTAGGCCATCCCAAATAAAATTGATATATAAAGAATTTTCACTTGACTATGTTGTTTGCATATTCCTTATTTCTACTTCTAACTTAGTGTGTGCAATAGCACACTTCTTCCACATTTCTTTAATATGTTTCTTCTTGATCTCATCCATCAATTTATTTCTCACTACATCTTCTTGGTTTTATACCCTCTATACCATATTCTCTATGAATTGCTTGAGTTGTTGACCCAAAGTGGCTAAGGTATCCATGCTAAGTTGTGGCGATGTTGTCTGTAGTGTGCTCGATACATCTTCCACTATGTCAACTATATCCACTTGTTGTTTGAACAGTTCCTCCCTGACTGTTGATTGCATCATGTCTCCTAATTAGAATATCTACAGAGGTGGGATTTGTGCTAGGTTTGTGATTGAAAGCTCTAAGATTGGTTGAGGTAGGAGAGGCTAATCTAATAAAATGTATATACATATGTACAATTATTTAAATTAATTAATTAAGTATTGAGATTTGAAAATCAAGTTTAGTAATTAAAAAGTAGGAAATATAAATAGAAATAAATGTACTTAGCTCTATAATCGTTGACTGCATAAAGACTTGTGAAGGCTTGAATCTGGTATGTTGGCATTAAAAGTAGTGGATGATAGAATAACAATCACTTTGGAATCAAAATATTTCCTTGTGATTGTGTTGGAATGTATCTAACTATCAGTGACCACAAATTTGTCATGCAAACGTGAGCTTGTCCTATGTGATCTATAGACGTTTGTCTTTCAATTCACCTAATTATTCTTGATATCTTCTACATATTTCCTAAATGTCTAAAAGCCTAACAATATTTAAAAATACCTTAAGAGATTACCATTAACAAAGAGTTTTCCTCTAAATCAATACCGGAGAATCAATAAGCTTTTGCCTAAATCAATTCCCAAAAATCGAAAAAAAATTGAAATATACCAATTTTCAGTCATGTAATAAATACAACGCAAATAGCTCTGCCTTCCTCACTTCCCACAATGATGTCTTGCCATGAAGATGGCATGAAGAGGACTATGTCCACGCAAGAAAACCATGAGAAGCTTCCCACACTTCTGATGCTTAGATCAATGAAATAAATTATATTGTTTTTGTTTTTCAACTGTAACATAAACAATACATATAACGCGTTTAACATAAAACCAATCAGACCCAGTTTGACAGGTGCGGAAGGAAGAAAACGCTGATGAGGAAACTATAATTAAATCATCTTTATTGTTTGACTTTAACTAATTTACCTCACCGGCATGCCTCGCTGTTCGATTTGACTTAAGTTCAAGTCTTGTGTTTAATTGATTGATTTGACTTACTCAGAGCAAACGTTAAGCTTGGCACTAGTGCTATAAATATTTGACCATCTGTATTTGGGATAATTGCCTCTAGTTGTGAAAATGGGTAAGCTCAGAATTCGTAAGGAAACAATGTGGTCGGATTTGCCTGAACATTTGATGGAGAGAATAATGGAATGCCTGCCAGTGGACTGCTTCTTCCGTTTCAAGGTTGTTTGCAAGAGCTGGAATACTTTGTTCTCATCACAATATTTCAATTCCATAGCAAGAAATAGCCAGCCATTTCTCATTCTTTGCCCCTCCAACACCCAACTGCCCTCGCTAATCTATTCCTTCATCACCCACACTTGGCGAACAATTTATTTATCTTTCCTACCTCATCATTGCCCCATCAATTTCAGAGGATCAGCTTCTGGCCTGCTCTTGGCAGACATTAATGCCAATTTCTGGTTTGGCTATAATTCTCCAAACCTATATGTTTGCAATCCTCTTAGCCAAACGTGGTCGACGCTGCCAGAAATGGGTTCTGTGAGTAGAATTATGGCCAAGGCACTTTTACCGGTGGGGAAAAAGACGGATGAATATAGTGTCATGGTGGTGGGCATGAGCAGAACCGATACGGTTTTAGTAGAAGCATATAACTCTACTACCAAGTCATGGAAAGTTGCAGGGACAATTCCTGATGTGGTTATAAGAAACGAAACCATGTTCTTCTGCAAGGGCTCTTTGTTCTGTGTGACTGCCAGTGGCGGCATAATGGCCTACAATATTGAACAGGGCACCACCACAGTTATGGCCATGCCCACAGCAGATGCCAACAATTTGCGGGTTCGGCTTGTTTGTTGTAAGACTGGCGTGGTTGTGGTTGGGGCAATCGAAGAAAATCACAGATTGAAAGGCGTAATTATGTGGGAGTTAGTTTTTCACAAGATGGCGAAGGGTGGTGATTATAAGTGGGAAGAGATTGGGAAAATGCCCAATTCTGTGTGTGAGGAATTCAGAAGAAGCTCAAATTCAAATTGGTTTGAATGCGTGGGAGTGGGAGACAAGATCTGTATCAGAGCCAACGAGAGCATGGATATACTTGTGTATGATGTAAGCTCAAGCTCTTGGAATTGGCTGCCCAAGTTTCCTGCAGATTTCAGATATGTGAGTATGAAATGCCTTCCACTGGAAATTGTGCCGAGTTCTAAGTTCTCTTAAAGTTTGGTTGTAATTGAATAGAATGAGCCAAAGAATATATGGGACTAAGTGCAGGAGGTGCCACGTATGGTTGTCCATGGCTTTCTTTAATTGGTTAATTTTTAAAAATAAATAGCTGGTCTGCTCAGTCCACGAGACTGACAGGTAAAGATGGAGATTGAAGATCTGGCGATTGGTTTTTCATTTGCTCCGCCATTCTCAATTGAAAAATAAATAAAATTTAGCTACGTGTATATTTTTTTGGTTTCAAGGCTGTTTAGTTATGCTGTCCTTTTTAAGTAAAACTAATTTTTTATTTTTAAAATGAAGTAATTATTTGTCATTTTTGTGTGTAAATGAAGTGATTGGTAGATTGGTAAGCTCTCTTGTTTGAGAGAAGTAAGTCTTGTTTTTTATTTTTACCATTTTGACAATCAATAAATTTAAATGGGTTGATGTTTAAGTAGAGCCAATTATGTCAAGCCATACTTATTTTTATTTCCATATTTAATAGTTTCAAATAGCTTCTTAAAGGTTTTATGTGAGGTCATTGGAACAATTTTTTCATGTAAACATTTTTTAAATTGTAAATTGTATTATTTTAGTTTCAATTTTTTTAATGGATGAATCAAGGGTTCTATAAGGACCTCATTTTAATCAATATATGAATTTTTATGAATTTTCGAAGTGGACACATTCTTAAAAATGAAAATTTGAGTGTGCTCCCTCCATAATTTTTTGAAAACTAATCCAAAATCCATTTTCTTTTCAATGTGTATAAATTAGAGTCTAAAATCTAAAAATGTAATTTGTTTCAAATTTTGATGAACAAGTAAAAATGACACCAGAAATACTATACATAACATTTCTGCAAAAAAAAGAAGACATTTGAAAAGGAAATTGAAGATGAAAACCTTGTTTTTATATTTAAAAAAATTACATGGTTAGAAATCTAATTAAAAACTTGAAGTCATATTGGCATTTTTTTAGATTAACATTGAAAAACATGTAAACCTAATGGAGAGCATGCTTGAGATTTAGTTGATTTTATATGTTTTGTTGAAAACACATCTTTGGCATCCAAAAGGTAGATCCAACCTTTTAGGTTGAATGTCCAAGGCAAATCCAACCCTTAGGGTTGGAATTTCTGAAAGCAGCAAAAAACACACTCATGTTATAACACAAGCGTGTTATAACATGCTCGCATTTCATATCACATAAAAAGGTGAGCAACGACCTGCAAAAACGTATATCATGTGATTTTAGACCCACATGCTATGTTCATTCCCCTATTCTGTGCTCTATTTGGCATATAAACACATTTTTCATGCTTTTGAGGATCTACAATCATTAGTTGACAAAATTATGTCACTTTTGTTCTTGTATCGACGTAGAAGATTCCAATTGCATGTTTAAAATTAATCTTGATATTGTAAATTATTGTTTTCATGTTTTGAGGATTTGGAATAATTCATTGACAAAACTAACTAATTTTTTGTCTTAGATTGACAAAAAACATTCTAATTGCATGTTTTGTATTTCAATTTGATAAATTATCAATTTTTTTTGTGTTTATTTGACCAGTTGTGTTAGATTGATATAGAATTGAACATCATGCCAAGGAAATGACCAAAAACTAGAACACTGGAGGAGCGTGAAGCTAAGAATGTGAAGAAAAGCGAATGAATGAGACAACTTAGAGAAAAAAAAAATTGAACTCTATAAATGAAGATATACCGTCTTGGCCAATTGAATTGAATCATGAAGCATCCAAGAAAGAGAAGGATTTGGAGAAACAAAGGGAACGAATGCAAAAACATTGTGCAAGTAAGAATTGAATGTGGGAGTTGAAGGTACATCATCTTTCCCATCTCAATTTGATATTGTAGAAAATTCTCAATCACCAATTGAAAATGATATGCAATTTCAAATGTAAATGTATATGTTACACCAATTGATCAATTGTTGAATTAATAAAATGTACCTACTAAATCAAGTTTTCCATTGAGAAAACCTTCTAGAATTTTGCATAAAAGACATGTTTTTTATTGAAATTGATGAGAATGTTCTAAAACCAATGCCTAATAAGATTCCCGAGCATATATGTAAAAGAAATGTTGATAAAATATGGAAAATCCTTTTGAAAACTTGAGTGAAAATAGAACATGTCAATCGTTTCTTGAAATGATGAAAAATCTTAAGTTTAGACCAATCATGAAGATTCTTCGCCTAAGAACATCAAATACCAATAGGAAAAATCTATTGTAAAAAATCTAGTCAATGCATATCAAAGCATTGGTTCCACCTCACGCATCAAAGATCATAATGCTACATGATGTGTCATTACATCAACTATAGTGAGCAATCAAACAAATAAATCTCGCTTGTTAAGAAAAACAAGTCAAGCACAAAAATAAGTAGAAAAACATTGATGAAAGCCATTGAGGGGCCTAAAAGAGTTGAGGAACCAAATAACAATGAATTATGGGTATTTTCAGGTAGACTCCCACAGAAAGATAAATTCATAGTTCAAGCCTTAGAATCTCTAATTGAAGAATTTTGGAGAAATAACACAAGAGTATCTCCTAATCAAAGAGATGTAAAAAAGAGAATTGGATAAAACTATGAGCCACATACAAAGTATTTTTGGATATGACTCAAACATAATTTTCTCCAAATTTGTAGAGAGTCATCCTCAAATAAAAATTATTCAAAGGTATTTTGAAATAACAAAACTTTTTAATATCAAAATAAATCACACACGCACAACTTATTGTTGTAGAGTTTATATCCACACAATATCCTTTAAGGTAGTACTTACAAATTTAGCAATATTGTTAGAAGTTTCCCTTGTAATTGGTACTTGTTTGGTAGTTTGCCCAACCCTACAAAATGGTGCATCAGTATCTCATATCCCCACACTAAGACACATAATTCCCCACTTGCATTGAATAATAAAAATTAGTAGTATCATCCACATTTGTCATTAAGTGCCAACTATTAAATTTTAGACTTATGAATGATTACTCTAAGAGATATGGATTATCAACGGGCATGCATATCATTTTATGTAGCTTTATATATTCTATAATGTACATAGTTATTTCTTTAGTTTTTTTACAAAAATGTTCATTTCCTCCAACATGGGAAGAATACTAGATAAATTTAGAAAGTGTCTCTATGTCACTTAACCTAAATAAGAGGTCAAGAGCTTTGTTTACTATGAGGTGATGTCCATACACTACTCCAATCAAGGATTGATATTCTACAAAATCTCTTTGCACTAGCCCATGCAAGGAGATCCATTTGGTATTAACATCCTTAAGAACCTTATTTTTTGTAGTTATTCACTCAACACATTGTTGAAATTCTAAAAATTATTTGGGATTTTGAAAAAAATATGAGTGGAGCTCACAGACTCGATCTTCAACTTTTGATAATATAGAAAATTTCTCACAATTTTGAATGTTAAATTCATTTTGTGGTCCATGCAATGAATAGCAATCATGTATGGTTAATAAGAAGTTTGTAGCTTCACACAAAGATTGTTCCTATGACCTTACATTACTGAAGCTTCATTTGTCCCTACACACACCAACTTTTTGGCAATTGTGTACTCATCCATACCTCTAATTTCTTTCAAAGTTTTATTAACCATTTTAAATAGATTCTAACATGCTGCATTCTCCTTCATTTTATGAATAGAGAGTAGATGAGGCTGTCAAACATGATTTTCTATAGTATTTACACATGCATGTACATACCTAAGAAGTGTTATCTACTAATGTAACTTCATCTAGGGTAAGTGCAAAATGATGGGAGCCCAAAAAGTGGCCAAATAGTTTTTTTTTTAAAATAATACACAACGCGAGCGCGTTATAATGCGCTTGCATTATGGGTTGGTAATGACGAGCCTAAGGTTCATCATTACCAAACCATAATGCACTCGCGTTATAACGTGAGAGTGTTATGAACCACTATAAATTAAAAAAAGGGCTGTCATTTCATTTCATTTCATTTCATTTCTATTTTTCTCCTCTATCCCCGTGGCTTGCAAACCATAGAAAGTGCGCTCACGTTTTGGAAAAGCCAATTCAACAACAAAATCTCACTGATTTGTCGCCAAAATGCCGCCATGACGTCGAGCATGCCAAAAGAGTGAGTTTTATTTTTTTTTTGTTTGAATTTGCTTCTAAATAGGTAGGTTTGAGTTGTTTTTTGATGTATATTTCGTTAATTGTCAAGAAATGTTAATGCACCTCCTCCTCCTCAAAATCCACAAAATCCACAAAATCCTGAGGAGGAAATACCTGTAGAACAACAACCTCCTCATCCATTCCTCGACATGCCTCTGGAACACAAGCAAATATAATGGGGCGAATTGAAAACAACAAAAAAGAAATTAAAGATATAATTGCAAGGTTGAAAGATCCTTCCACTTCAACCTTGCATAGGTCCACGCTTGTTGAATCTCTTGAATCTATGTTATCAAATGTAGATTCAATTAGCAAGCAAATAACTAGTTGGACGGATAAGAGGAGAGAGTTTAGAGACTATTATGTAGACAAGCTATCATACCATGATGTGAAAAAATTATAAATTACAAAATTAGACTTGTGTTCAATTTTCACAAACCCATAAACAAATCAACCTCCACCCATTACATGCAAGAGGTTCCCTATCCATTAGTGCAACAACCAAGCGATAAGGGATAATTTTGGGCAAAGGTGGTGGATGGTTTTTGACCATCCTCCATGCAATAATAATGAGGTCCTGCAATACTTTTCAAGGAAACTCTACTGCGAGTTTGTCCTCAATAAAGTGCCAAACTATTTTGATATGCGGGACTTCCAGAGTAGAGGTGGGGGATCAGAACAAGATAGACCAGGGGCACGTGTTGACCCACAGCGGGCAATGAGACGAGTAATTAGCAGACCAACCCACGAGCATGTTTCTATCCCTTCCATTGTGAAGGAGAGTGTTGAGGTTGATACACTTTAGTCCATTAGTGCCTTGACCGAGAGCATCATAGCGCATGCCAGTCCTGCAGCACAGAGTGGGTTGGGAGATAGTGCGAGGAGTAGGGTCCCACCTCATACTTGTTAGACTTGTGGGTCAGCCTGTGGTTATGACCCCATGGATAGTCAGGACGCAGGTGCATAGGCTACATCTGCAAGTGCATAGGCTACATCTGCAGCTGAGCAGATGGTGATGATAGATACCCTCCTGAGTGGGACTTTTGGCCTTGATACTCAGGTAAATATTAGCAAGTTTATTGAATTTAATTTATTAAATTTCATTTTTAAAATGCAAGATTAACTAATATAAATTGATGATTTTAATGAAATTTTAGGGTCATAGCATCGATGCAGTTTTTAGTGGTTCACCACCTGCATTTTACACTAGATCATCTACTGGCGAGGTATCTAACTAGTAAACAATTATAAATATTACATGTGAATAGCATCGTTATATGAATGGTATTCTAATATCTGATTTTGGATGTTGAATAGGTTAATATTGTAGATTTCACGGCAACACCTGCCAGAGGTGGTGGACTTCAAAGTTTTATGGAGGTAATAAAATAAATAGTTTAATGAATGAATTGTACTTACTAGATTTTTGTATGTGACTTGTGTGCTTTATTGTGTGTACTTCCATGTTTAGATGAACGTGTGTGTATGTTAGGAGCCATGATTTGCATCACTATTATAGTTTTCGTAACTAAAAAATGTTGTTTTATTTGCAGATGATGCAGGTTGCAGAGACACCTCCCCATGTTCAGAGGGCAATGGAGCATGGTGTGGCCTCTGCAATTCATAGCTCCATGGCATTGACAGGGGTATGAGGCAGATTAGTAAATTTCAATTTACATTCATTGTTATAGTTGTCTATTTTTAAAAAATCAAAAGATTATTGATTTGAAGTTTAATTTCTATCTGGATGGTTTCTATAGGACTTGACATCACCAAGGCCTATTCCTGCTACTGAGGCAAGCGAGGAGATAGATTATATGTTAGCGGTAAGTGATTTTTTTTAAATGTTTTATTTTTTATAACATGTAATTTCTATATATTAATGTCTATACTTTTTATTGTAACAACTAAAGATGCAGGAAGAACTAAATAGGAGGAGTAGCCCTTGGGTTCATAGTAGACCACCCACATGCGCATCTCCATCCCCTAGAAGATCAAAGGCTGCCCGTGATTTATTCTCTTCACCAGCCAAAGGGGAATGACTTTTTATTGTGTTCCTTTGTTGTATGCCTATATGGCATTTGTGGACATATATTTTGTATTGTACATAGTTGACATTGTATGCCTATATGAAATTCTTGTAAGCCTATATGGCTATTTTGTATATATGTTATACTTATATCGACAGATATTGATGTATGCTTATATGGATATTTGGTTAATACAAATCTTTTTTATTGATGGCGTCCATACTTGCATTATAAATCCATGTTTGAATGGATATTTGTAGATGGCTACTTCAAATATTTAAAGTCCAATTGTATTACATAGGATGTTTGTTGATCCAATAAGCTAGCTATTGTTATGCAAGTATCACCTAAACCTCATTTTGGAACTAAAAGATAAAAGTTGTATTTAAAAAAAAAATGAATCATCATGTTGAACAGAAAATATTAATATTCTTTATGAGTAGCATAGAATGTCAACTATATGCAATACAAAAAAATGAATCATCATGTTATTCTTTATGTTTGAGATCCTGAAAATGACTAAGTCTAGCAGCCTGATATCCTGAAACACTAGGATGAATATCCAAGTCATTAGGATGATTGCGCCTTGAGAAAAAGTCATTAAGATGAGCGCCTAAAGGAGACTTTCTTAAACATTCAAACATTGAGCAACAAGCATGAAAGGTTAAGGCACAATTTGCAACTCATAAAGCCTCAAAAGGGTGCCCAACTTAGAGAGAGCATTCATTTAAGACAAGGTGCCCATTGACACCTGTTCCACCATAAAAGTGCGCCTAAGGTGGAAGGAGAACAAGCCTCTAGTAAGTGAAGTGCACCTATTGTTTAAACCACTTCATTATGGCACCCTAGCATTAGGAGGAGTATATAAGTCAATAGGAAATGGTGCCTAGAATGCAAATGAAGGACTAAGTGGCATTTTCAATAAGCATCAATTCACCTTGAGCTTTCAATAAATACATCAAATTGAGCCCCATAAGCTTAGGCGCCCTTTGCCTTCAAAAGAACCTTGTATCGACATCAAGAGTTGGATTTTTGATGACTTCCCAAGCTAGAGATAATAGTGAAAACAATCCTTCCACCATCAGGATATTGAAAAATAATCATAATGTAATGATATATGGGATAACTGACATACCCCTTGTGAAAAGTGATGACCATAACAAGAATGATCACCTCAACTTAATGCCCAATAATTTTAATACTATCAAGCATCCACATAATAGTAGATAATCTTATCAAAAGTCATAGAGAAATTTCTAAGGACCATAGTGTTATCCCTATGACTTGACACATACTACTTGTTTCATAAAGCAAAGGGACATGATATAAATATTGTTGTTATATGGAGCCTAATCAGACTCAGATGTTAAATTTACCCAACTTTTATCAGCGTGGTTTCCCCCCAAATATTTTCCTACTAGTTTTGGCGCCTTAAATTCTAAGTGCATGAAAATCATGAGGATGGGCGCTGAGGGATGAGATTGTCTTCATAAGAGTTTAAATAAGAACATCATCAAAATGCGCCTTGGTAGAGAGACTTGAGACCATCATCAAATAAGCCAAAATATCTATCTCCAATGACTTGACATGGATCCCAAAACCACCTATTGGACCAATAGGATCCTAGGCGCTCACTTCATGCATTATGATTTCTAGGCGTCAATTTGATGCTCCATCACAAGGAAAGTGTGCCCACACTTACAAGTATTTTTTTTCAGGATCTAGGTGCCAGTTGAAGGTTGTAGTTGCCAAGAAGAGCGCCTAGCAAGAGCGCCTAGCAAGAGGAAGTCTTTTGGAGTCTTCAAAACACATCAAACACTTGACTAACAACAATATAACTTTTTCCCAAGTTAGGCGCTTCAAGAGAGAAGTTAAAACATGAATAAGCGCCAACTTATTTAGGCGCAAACTCAAGCTTGTTGAGGATACACATGGCGCCTAACATTCCTTGGTGATTTCATGAACTTCAAATGCTCAGAACTATTCAAGGAATGCCCAATGCCCCTTCTTGATGATAGGCCACCAAAGTGAGGGTGGAATTGCACCTTGATGGCATTAGGTGCTATCTAGAGTATGCTACTCCATGGAAATGCGCCTTCTTGCTTAGAGTCTTAATGAAAAGTCCCAGAGGTTAAGATGCACCTTGTCTTAATGAGGTGCAACTCTTGGGTAAGAAAGCTTGTAAAGTGCACCTAACTTAGTGAAGAGGTTGATAACTTTAAACCCTTCCTAGAACTTAGATTGCTTCAACTGAAGATCATCTTGCACCAATACATCACCAAACTTTCAATCACAAGATCAATTCAAACTTAGGCGCTCATTAAGAGTCTTTCCAATGTTGGTGCATCTGAGAGGTTGAACTGGCAAGAGATGGCGCCTAGCTTCCTAGACCTTGTTTCAATATGTTTGAGTTTGAAAGTTGACTCAATGGTATCAAGATGGCACCATAGAGTCTTTGGACTAGTTCCTTAGAGTTTCAAAAACATTCTGGCTCCTTGAAAATTCCTCCTACATGCTTGGGCGCCATTTCAAGGTCCAGGAACCATGATGTAGTGCCTTATTGCTCTAGGCGCCCATTCATGATTGTACAACTTGAGATTGCTGCCTAGAGTGAATAGGCTTTCATCCTGACTTAAATTCACTAAGGCAACCTCATCTTGAAGGCCAAACAACTTTTCCTGCCAGAGTGCCTTGATTGAAGACTCCACATCCTTGGGCGCTCATTTGGACAATTTGATGTGAAATTGGCACCTAGACTCCAAGAGTCAACTTTCTGCTTTCCAGACTTAGCCAAATTTTGAGTTTCTGACTTTGTTCCTGCAAAACAATGAGATTGAGTTAGTCAAAAACCAATTCATTCCCTCATAATTGTGAATTAGCCTCCAGGAATGAGCAATAGGCTAATCCATTCTTCACTTGATGATCAAGCTAGATATGGGGACATGACAGGGTAAGTTGTATCTAATGGCATCACCTAATTGAGCGCCTAGGAGGTATAAAGCTTAACGTTGACATAAGGACAAGCGCTTAGTAAAGGAGAGTTTCTCAAACATTTAAACATGTGAATGAAGTCATAGAAACGCACTAAGTCATCTAGGTGCCATTTTCCCCTTGTGTACCCTTACATTTGCACCTAAGAAGAAGTTGCAACTTTACACTGCCTCCTAATAATTTTTGGGGCAGCAGAAAACCTTTCACCATGAGCAAATGTCTCAGAGATATAAAAACTGAGAGAGGTTATTGTAGAGGCACTCTACATGATCACGTTGCCTCAGACGAAATGTTTCTAAGTGACATGGTTTTCGAGTAACATCTCATCAAAGATTGCTGCCTTTTTGCACTTTGGACTCTTCAGGGATGTCATCGGTACAATGTAGCTCAGACTATTTCGACATGTTTGGGTGAAAAATAGGACCATGCCTAACATAAATGTACTCATCCCGATGTGTTGGAATAGTCAGTTTGGTCACATCAGGAGTAGGACGAAAGTTACACCCCTTTGCAACTTTACACTGCCTCCTTCTGACGATTTTTGGGGTAGTAGAAAACCTTTCACCACGGGCAAATGCCTTAGAGATATAAAAAACTGAGAGAGGTTATTGTAGAAAAGCTCTATGTGATCGCATTACGTTAGACAAAATGTTTCTAAGTGACATGGTTTTCAAGTAACATCTCATCAAAGATTGTTTCCTTTTTGCACTTTAGACTCTTCAAGGATATCGTCGGTACAATGTAGCTCAGACTGTTTTGACATGTCTGGGTGAAAAAAAGGACCATGCCTAACATAAATGTATCCATCCAGATGCATTGGAACAGTCAGTTTGGTCACATCAGGAGCAGGACGAAAGTTACACCCCTTTGCAACTTTACACTACCTCCTTCTGACAATTTTTGGGGCAGTAGAAAACCTTTCACCATAGGCAAATGCCTCAGAGATATAAAAATTGAGAGAGGTTATTGTAGAAGCACTCTATGTGATCGTGTTGCCGCAGATGGAATGTTTCTAAGTGACACAGTTTTTGAGTAACATCTTGTCAAAGATTGTTGCCTTTTTGCACTTTGGACTCTTCAGGGATATCATCGGTTCAATGTAGCTCGGACTGTTTTGACATGTTTGGGTGAAAAATAGGACCATGCCTAATGTAAATGTACTTATTCAGATGCGTTGGAATAGTCAATTTGATCACATCAGGAGCAAGATGAAAGTTACACCCCTTTGCAACTTTACACTGCCTCCTTCTGACGATTTTTGGGGCAGCAGAAAACCTTTCACCACGGGCAAATGCCTCAGAGATATAAAAAACTAAGAGAGTTTATTTTAGAAGCACTCTATGTGATTGCATTACCTCAGACAGAATGTTTCTAAGTGATACAGTTTTCAAGTACCATCTCGTCAAAGATTGCTGCCTTTTTGCACTTGGGACTCTTCAGGGATATCATCGGTACAATGTAGCTCGGACTGTTTCGACATGTTTGGGTGAAAAATAGGACCATGCCTAATGTAAATGTACCCATCCGGACGTGTTGGAATAGTCAGTTTGGTCGCATTAGGAGCAAAATGAAAGTTACACCCCTTTGCAACTTTACACTGCCTCCTAACAATTTTTAGGGCAGTAGAAAACTTTTCACCATGGGCAAATGCCTCAGAGATATAAAAAACTGAGAGAGGTTATTGTAGAAGCACTCTACATGATCATGTTACCTTAGATAGAATGTTTCTAAGTGACACAGTTTTTGAGTAACATCTCATCAAAGATTGCTACCTTTTTGCACTTTAGACTCTTCAGGGATATCGTCAGTACAATATAGCTCAGACTGTTTCGACATGTTTTGGTGAAAATAGGACCATTCCTAGCGTAAATGTACCCATTCAGACGCATTGGAATAGTCAGTTTGGTCGCATCAGGAGCAAGACGAAAGTTACACCCCTTTGCAACTTTACACTGCCTCCTAACAATTTTTGGGGCAGTAGAAAACCTTTCACCACGGGCAAATACCTTAGAGATATAAAAAACTGAGAGAGGTTATTGTAGAAGCACTTTATGTGATCACGTTGCCTTAGATAGAATGTTTCTAAGTGACACAGTTTTTGAGTAACATCTCATCAAAGATTGCTGCCTTTTGGCACTTTGGACTCTTCAGGGATATCATCGATGCAATATAGCTCAGACTGTTTCGACATGTTTGGGTGAAAAATAGGACCATGCGTAGTGTAAATATACCCATCTTGACACGTTGGAATAGTCAGTTTGGTCGCATCAGGAGCAGGACACCAAAATTGCATAACATGATGATGTAAAAATGTGTATATGTATAAAAATGCAAGAGGAAATAAAAAAAAGACAAACCTTACAAATTAATGTGCATACTTACAACTCAATGTAACATGACTTTACAAAATCAATGTGAATACTTACAAATTAATCCAATGAACCATCTGGGTCTGCTCTACTCTTTATTGTGTCAAGTATTGCTTCATGGTCAGACTCACGCACCTTCCACAAGATTTTGTTCAAAGGTCTACCCCAATACTTTAGCAAATGAACATTGGATGCCATGACAATGTTCGAGTAATGAAGAATCTTCTGATGTGTGTCAAAGTCCTGAAACAGCCAAACATTAACACTCTTATGTGGGTACCTTATAAGCCATGTTCTAGTAATAACCACTGACCCTGTAGGGTATTCGATGTTTTCTCCATCTGTAACAAGGGCCTCCAATTTCTTTTTGGCCTCAACACAATGACATAAGTAATAATCTATTCCCTCTTCATTATATTCATCTGCAATAACTGCATATACGTGCCCTACATTGATATGTGTAGCAAATTAGATGAAATTAGTCAACATTACAAAAACACTACAAAGTAAGATGACATTACATGGTTGAACTAGATGAAATTAGATGCATATACGTGCCCTTTATTACCTGGTTGAACTAAATATGATATGTGGTCAAAGTCAACTGATGATTCCATCTGTGTTAGTTCTAGTGCCGTCGGGGGTCGATACGTGTCAAGTGGGCTAAGATAACTTAACTGCCATTCGTCAACCCACTCCTTTGACTCGCACTCATCCCAGACTTGAATTGTACAGGAAGAACAAAAGCATAACATATTTCGCATATGGATACTCCATGAACCTGCAATTGAGCTTCTGAAAGAGTGCATCTCATTTGATCCTATCAGTGTACAACAGTCCTCATATGGTGCAATATTAGTATCATCTATCAACCAAAAAAATCTACGTACTAAAGACTTACCTTCATTACCTGGACCCATGGAAGCATTACACCACTTGACAATCGATTTTGCATCTGTCAACTTTGCATTGTCTTTATACTTTAACTCTTCTCGTGCTATGGCTCTTTTGATACATGCTCCTGCACCATCATGCTCCCCCTTTCCATGCCTGGCCTCACAAAAGTTCCACATATGCTGAATACCTGTAAAATTATGCTTCCTACTCAGCCAATAGAAATTTTGTGAATTCTTGAATTGTGATGCATAATTATCCGACCAAATGATATGCTGATTGAACGATATGCCCCTTCTAGCCAAATCATTGTAGAACACCTAAAAGCAACCTTGCACGAACTCTGTAGAATGTGTGTTATCATCACTAATATAGAAATTATACTCCCTTATGATCTTTTTGTCATCCTCTGTACTATCATTCACATGGATGAATGTGATGTGCACAAATATAGAAACCTGTGTGGAGTTGTAATATTGTGATTGCACCTCATGCTGTGGCTGTAGACTGTAGTTCTCTGCAAAGTTGACGACTGAAACAATGCTACCAACGGGAAATGTGTCCTTGCATAACTTGAATTGCAAGTCCAACCATCGAGCTCTATAGGCATGTCTTGCATACTCATACACTATGCTATCACAAAATATAGGCATAAACTGATACACTGGAATCTTTTCAATAACCAATTCACACCTCTTTGCTTCTTTACCATCTTTTGTATTGTATGCCACTATTTTATACTTGCCAAACTCTACTAGTTCATTTCCAACTACATGTGTTCTTTCCATATGTTCACATATTGGCAAATGTTGCAAGCCACCGCAACGATGACATGTGCCATCCAAGCATAATTTCTTGTAGAATATTTGACCTTCCTCTCTTTCACATAAAATTCTTGATATGAAGTCTCTTGAAGATGTTGGTGGGGCACGTATGGCACAACCCTGCAAAACATTGTTAGTATGTATATCTAAACATATAGACCTATAAACATCAAAATGGTTAGAAAATTCAATATGTAATCTACAACAACAAGTAGTGCGTGTGTGATTTATCTTGACATAGAAAGGTTTTAACATTTTAAAATATCTTTGACAAATTTTAATTTGAGGATACTTCTCTAGAAATTTACCATAAAACTGTGTTTGAGTCTCATCCAAAAAATACTTTGGATGTGGCTCACGGTTCTGACTACCGATTCTCCTTCTTACCACATCCCTTTGATTCGGCAATACCCTTGTGTAATTCTTCCAAAAGTCCTCAATTAGTGATCTCAATGCTTCAACAATTGGTTTATCTTTTCATGGTAGTCTCCCTGAGAACGCCCATAATTCATTGGCATTAGTGTCCTCAATTCTTTAGCATCTTCCAACGGCTCTTGATAAAGTTTTCCTAGTAATTCTCAATTCTTGACTTGTCTTTCTAATGAGACGAGCTTTCCTCATTTGACTACTTACTATAGTCGATGTAATCACACGCCATGTTGCATTACTATCTTTTCTGTGTGAGGTGTTAGCCACACTCTCATATGCACTCATTAGATTCTTGACAATAGATTTTTCACTTGAAGCCTCTAATGTTATCAACCCAAGAATCTTCATGATGGACCTATACTTTATACTTTGCATCATTTCAAGGAATAGTTGACATCTTGCAGTCTCATTTAACTTTTCAAAGAACAATCTCCAAATCTTATGAGCATATCCCTAATCCTTATACCCTCGACACTCTACTTTAACCCTAATCCCTCAACCCTCAACCCTATCCCTAAACTCTCGACCCTCGAACCTCAACCCTCAACCCTCAATGTCAACCCCTAATCCCTCAACCCTTAACTCTAATCCCTCGACCCTCAACCCTATCCCTAAACCCTAAACCCTAAACCCTCAAGCCTCAACCCTCAACGTCAAATCCTAATCCCTCAACCCTTCACTCTAATCCCTCAACCCTAAACCCTATCCCTAAACCCTCAACACTATACCTTAAACCCTAATCCCTCAACCCTCAACCCTCAACCCTAATCTATCATCCCTCAACTCTAATCCCTCATCCCTAAACCCTAAATGCTATCCCTATTCCTAAACCCTCAACGGGCTCGATACTATACTTTAAACCCTAATCCCTTATCCCTAAACCCTCCAACCCTATCCCTAATCCTTATGCCCTCCACACTCTACTTTAACCCTAATCCCTCGACCCTCAACCCTATCCCAAAACCCTCAACCCTCAAACCTTAATGTACTCAACCCTCAACGTCAAACCCTAATCCCTCAACCCTATCCCTAAACCATAAACCCTAAAGCCTCAAGCCTCAACCCTCAACGTCAAATCCTAATCCCTCAACCCTTCACTCTAATCCCTCAACCCTAAACCCTATCCCTAAACCCTCAACACTATACCTTAAACCCTAATCCCTCAACCCTCAACCCTAAACCTTATCCCTAAACCCTAATCCCTCAACCCTCAACCCTGATCCGTCATTCCTCAACTCTAATGCCTCATCCCTAAACCCTAAACGCTATCCCTATTCCTAAACCCTCAATGGGCTCGATACTATACCTTAAACCCTAATCCCTTATCCCTAAACCCTCCAACCCTATCCCTAATCCTTATACCCTCGACACTCTACTGTAACCCTAATCCCTCGACCCTCAACCCTATCCTGAAACCCTCAACCCTCAAACCTCAATGTACTCAACCCTCAACGTCAAACCCTAATCCCTCAACCCTTAACTCTAATCCCTCGACCCTCAACCCTATCGCTAAACCCTCAGCCCTCAACATCAAATCCTAATCCCTTAACCCTTCACTCTAATCCCTCAACCCTAAACCCTCAACACTATTTAAACCCTAATCCCTCAACCCTCAACCCTAAACCTTATCCCTAAACCCTAATCCATCAACCCTCAACCCTAATCCGTCATCCCTCAACTCTAATCCCTCATCCCTAAACCCTAAATGCTATCCCTATTCCTAAACCCTCAATGGGCTCGATACTATACCTTAAACCCTAATCCCTTATCCCTAAACCCTCCAACCCTATCCCTAATTCTTATACCCTCGACACTCTACTTTAACCCTAATCCCTTGACCCTCAACCCTATCCCTCAACCCTCAACCCTCAACCCTCAAACCTTAATGTACTCAACCCTCAACGTCAAACTCTAATCCCTCAACCCTTAACTCTAATCCCTCGACCCTCAACCCTATCCCTAACCCCTAAAGCCTCAACCCTCAATCCTCAACGTCAAATCCTAATCCCTCAACCCTTCACTCTAATCCCTCAACCCTCAACCCTATCCCTAAACCCTCAACACTATACCTTAAATCCTAATCCCTCAACCCTAAACCTTATCCCTAAACCCTAATCCCTCAACCCTCAACCCTAATTCGTCATCCCTCAACTCTAATCCCTCATCCCTAAACCCTAAATGCTATCCCTATTCCTAAACCCTCAACGGGCTCGATACTATACCTTAAACCCTAATCCCTTACCCCTAAACCCTCCAACCCTATCCCTAATCCTTATACCCTCGACACTCTACTTTAACCCTAATCCTTCAACCCTCAGCCCTATCCTGAAACCCTCAACCCTCAAACCTCAATGTACTCAACCCTCAACATCAAACCCTAATCCCTCAACCCTTAACTCTGATCCCTCGACCCTTAACCCTTAAAACTAGAATCCTAAAACCTATCCCTACACGCTCGACACTCGACACTATATCTTAAACCCTAATCCCTTAGCCCTCATCCCTAAAGCCTCAACCCTAAATCCTTAAACCTTCAACCCTAAACCCTATCCCTAATCCCTCTACCCTCGACACTCTTCTTTAACCCTAATCCCTTGACCATCAACCCTATCCCTAAACCCTCAACCCTCAACTCTCAACATTAAACCCTAATTCATCAACCCTAAACCCTAATCCCTTAAACCTAAACCTTATCCCTAAACCATCACCCCTCAACACTATACCTTAAACCCTAATCCCTATCCCTCAACCCTTAACCCTTAAAACTTAAACCCTATCCCTATAGCCTTAACACTTCACACTATATCTTAAGCCTTAAACCCTCATCCCTAAAGCCTCAATGCTCAATCCTTAAACCTTCAACCCTAAATCCTATCCCCAATCCCTCTACCCTCAACACTCTAACCCTAACCTTGACATTAAATACTAATCCGTCAACCCTAAACCCTATCCCTAAACCCTCAACCATCAACACTATACCTTAAACCCTAATCCATCAACCCTAAAACCTAATCCCTCAACCCTCAACCCTAAACACTATCAATAAACCATCAACCCTCGACACTATACCTTAAACTCTAATCCCTCAACCCTAATCCCTCATCCCTAAGCCCTAAATGCTATCCCTATTTCTAAACCCTCAACCCTCGACACTATACCTTAAACTCTAATCCCTTATCCCTAAACCCTAAACCCTATCCCTCAACCCTTAACCCTTAAAAATTAAACCCTAAAACCTATCCATCAACCGTCGATGCTCAACACTATATTTTAAACCCCAATCCCTTAACCCTTAGCCCTAAAGTATGCCTCCTACTCAGCCAATAAAAATTTCATGAGTTCTTGAATTGTGATGCACAGTTATCTGACCATATGATATGCTGACTGAATGATATACTCCTTCTAGCCAAATCATTGTAGAACACCTAAAAGCAACCTTGCACGAACTCTGTAGAATGCGTGCGATCATCACTGATATAGAAATGATACTCCCTTATGATCTTTCTGTCATCCTCTGTACTATCATTCGCATGAATGAATGCAATGTGCACAAATATAGAAACCTGTGTGGAGTTGTAATATTATGATTGCACCTCACGCTCTGGCTGTAGACTGTAGTTCTCAGCAAAGTTGACCACTGGAACAATGCTACCAACCGGAAATGTGTCCTTGCATAACTTGAATTGCAAGTCCAACCATCAAGCTCTATGGGCATGTCTTACATACTCATACACTATGCTATCATGAAATATAGGCATAAACTGATACACTAGAATCTTTTCAATAACTAATTCACACCTCTTTGCCTCTTTACCATCTTTTGTATTGTATGCCACTGTTTTATACTTGCCAAACTCTACTAGTTTGTTTCCAACCGCATGTGCTCTTTCCATATGTTCACATATTGGAAAATGTTGCAAGCCACTGCAACGATGACATGTGCCATCCAAGCATAATTTCTTGTAGAACATTTGACCTTCCTCTCTTTCACATAAAATTCTTGATATGAAGTCTCTTGAAGATGTTAGTGGGGCACGTATGGCACAACCCTGCAAAACATTGTTAGTATGCATATCTAAACATATAGACCTATAAACATCAAAATGGTTAGAAAATTCAATATGTAATCTACAACAACAAGTAGTGCATGTGTGATTTATCTTGACATAGAAAGGTTTTAGCATTTCAAATATCTTTGACAAATTTTAATTTGAGGATACTTCTCTAGAAATTTACCATAAAACTATGTTTGAGTCTCATCCAAAAAATGCTTTGGATGTGGCTCACGGTTCTAACTACTGATTCTCCTTCTTACCACATCCCTTTAATTTGGAGATACCCTTGTGTAATTCTTCCAAAAGTCTTCAATTAGTGATCTCAATGCTTCAACAATTGGTTTATCTTTTTGTGGTAGTCTCCCTGAGAACGCCCATAATTCATTGGCATTACTGTCCTCAATTCTTTGGCATCTTCCAATGGCTCTTGATAAAGTTTTCCTATTAATTCTCAATTCTTGACTCGTCTTTCTAATGAGACGAGGTTTCCTCATTTGACTACTTACTATAGTTGATGTAATCACACGTCGTGTTGCATTACTATATTTTGTGCATGAGGTGTTACCCACACTCTCATACGCACTCATTAGATTCTTGACAATAGATTTTTTACTTGAAGCCTCTGATGTTCTCAACCCAAGAATCTTCATGATGGACCTATACTTTATACTTTGCATCATTTCAATGAAAAGTTGACATCTTGTAGTCTCATTTCACTCTTCAAAGAACAATCTGCAAATCTTATGAGCATATCTTCTACAAGTGCGTTTTAGAATCTTACCTTCCATTGGTTGTAAAATATTCTCATCAATTTCAATCAAATACTTTGGGTTTCTATGCAAAATTCTAGGTGGTGTTAAGTTAGGTAAATTCATCTCAACATTAGGAATTTCATCAATATTTAAATGAGATGGGCTAGATGGCATACCTTCGATCAAAGATGGAATAGATGACATACCTTGAGGTTGAGGTGGGAATGATGGTGTACCTCCTTCATCACATGTGAGTGATGATGTACTCTCAACTTGAGATGTGGTAGATGGTGTCCATACATGTTGACTTGCGGTAGAGGATGTGTCTCCAACTATGGTATTCAAATCTCTCGTAGCATGAAGTTTTTGCATTCGTTCTCTTTGTGCCGCCAATACCATATCTCTTTGTGATGGTTGTGGTTCCTCTTCAATTGATATGTCTTCATTTATCGTGTCTAATTTCCTCTTCTCACGAAGTTCCCTCATAGCCACTGCTTTCTTTGCATTCTTAGCTTCTATCTCTTCCTGTGTTGGTTTAATTCTTGATCGTTTCCTCGGCATGATGGAGAATTTGTCTGTAGCATGATAAATGGACCAATATTACTTCCTAAGAAATGAATACAAGATAATAGTGGGATTGTATTTTTTTATGTTGTAAGGATTTATTCTTGTATAGTTTGACATCATGGTACGTTAAGGTCTGTTTATTACAAATAATTATTAAAGAGCCCAAGTGTAGACAATAGACATGGCATCATGTGAGATTGTAGGCTACTTTCTTGATTGGGAATGTGTCTATTTTAAACATGTATGATAAAGCATGATAAAGTAATTCAATCCAAATTAAGGAAAATGTAAAGAACATGCATATAAAGGCTTGACATACCTAAAAAATGAAGATTCGAATGGAGAGAGTAGCCAATTATGTAGTGTTTTTTCCTTCTTACATCAAACTCCTCAACAATTTGAGTTTTTCACCACTTGCTTCATTTTCAATGTTAAATTGAATAACACTCAAATATAATTACTAACAACAATACTATTAACCAATCTATAATGTTAAATTCCTAAAATTGAATCACAATTAACATTGCAACACTACAAAAATTGAAACTTGAATAGATATATATCAAACTTGGCGTGAAAACTATGCTATTTCCTCCTTCTCAAGTTGGCAATGTAGAAAAGGTGGTGGAAAGATCATGCAAAGGTGGTACAATGTGTCAAATGTGCATGTGAACTTCCCAACAGCATGAAAGCACTTCTTTTTTATCGGAGCACGCATAGAATCAGTATGAAAACAGAGCATGTGGGCCTAGATCACGGGGGTCAACACTTTTTTACCATTTCTATAGCAAGACAAAATGCAAGCGCATTATAACGCGCTCGCGTTTTGTCCTGCTATAGATTGATCACATCTTGTGCATTTCTCTTTCCAAACCTTCCCCTTCAAACTTGAATGACCATAAGGTTTTTGAGGGAGAACTTTTCCTGTTTCCTGCAAGAGCTTGCCAAATGCTCCACCATATGATAGGCATAACAATGAGGGGGCAAGCCCTCATAATCAAGTTCTTGATAGAAAATGCCCATCGAGGAAGAAAGATAGATCTTCTTTAGAAGCAGAAGTTCTAGTTTGTGACAAATCCTTATCCAAGCATAAATAGTAGGGGTTCTATCAAGCGATTGTCAATCCACTTCTACAAAGTCTTTTGAAGACTTTCTGATTGATTCCAAAACATCCACACCCAAAAATTGGAGAGGCAATCAATATAATTGAACCCATAAATCTACATTGATGATAGAAACCCTCAACACTATACCTTAAACCCTAATCCCTCAACCCTCAACCCTAAACCCTAATCCCTCAACCCTCAACCCTAATCTGTCATCCCTCAACTCTAATCCCTCATCCCTAAACCCTAAATTCTATCCCTATTCCTAAACCCTCAACTGACTCGATACTTACCTTAAACCCTAATCCCTTATCCCTAAACCCTCCAACCCTATCCCTAATCCTTATACCCTCCACACTCTACTTTAACCCTAATCCCTCAACCCTCAACCCTATCCCTAAACCCTTGACCCTCGAACTTCAACCCTCAACCCTCAACATCAAACCCTAATCCCTCAACCCTTAACTCTAATCCCTCGACTCTCAACCCTATCCCTAAACCCTAAAGCCTCAACCCTCAACCCTCAACGTCAAATCGTAATCCCTCAACCCTTCACTCTGATCCCTCAACCCTAAACCATATCCCTAAACCCTCAACACTATACCTTAAACCCTAATCGCTCAACCCTCAACCCTAAACCTTACCCTAAACCCTAATCCCTCAACCATCAACCCTAATCCGTCATCCCTCAACTCTAATCCCTCATCCCTAAACCCTAAATGCTATCCCTATTCCTAAACCCTCAACCAACTCGATACTATACCTTAAACCCTAATCCCATATACCTAAACCCTCCAACCCTATCCCTAATCCTTATACCCTCCACACTCTACTTTAACCCTAATCTCTCAACCCTCAACCCTATCCCTAAACCCTTGACCCTCAAACCTCGAACCTCAACCCTCAACATCAAACCCTAATCCCTCAACCCTTAACTCTGATCCCTCAACCCTCAACCCTATCCCTAAACCCTAAAGCCTCAACCCTCAACCCTCAACATCAAATCCTAATCCCTCAACCCTTCACTCTAATCCCTCAACCCCAAACCATATCCCTAAACCCTCAACACTATACCTTAAACCCTAATCCCTCAACCCTCAACCCTAAACCTTATCTCTAAACCCTAATCCCTCAACCCTCAACCCTAATCTGTCATCCCTCAACTCTAATCCCTCATCCCTAAACCCTAAATGCTATCCCTATTCCTAAACCCTCAACTGACTTGATACTATACCTTAAACCCTAATCCCTTATTCCTAAACCCTCCAACCCTATCCCTAATCCTTATACCCTCCACACTCTTCTTTAACCCTAATCCCTCGACCCTTAACCCTATCGCTAAACCCTTCACCCTCGAACCTCAACCCTCAACCCTCAACGTCAAACCCTAATCCCTCAACCCTTAACTCTGATCCCTCAACCCTCAACCCTATCCCTAAACCCTAAAGCCTCAACCCTCAACCCTTAACGTCAAATCCTAATCCCTCAACCCTAAACCATATCCCTAAACCCTCAACACTATACCTTAAACCCTAATCCCTCAACCCTCAACCCTAAACCTTATCCCTAAACCCTAATCCCTCAACCCTCAACCCTAATGCGTCATCCCTCGACTCTAATCCCTCATCCCTAAACCCTAGAGGCTATCCCTATTCCTAAACCCTCAACCAACTCGATACTATACCTTAAACCCTAATCCCTTATCCCTAAACCCTCCAACCCTATCCCTAATCCTTATACCTTCCACACTCTACTTTAACCCTAATCCCTCGACCCTCAACCCTATCCCTAAACCCTTCACCCTTGAACCTCAACCCTCAACCCTTAACTCTGATCCCTCAACCCTCAACCCTCAACATCAAATCCTAATCCCTCAACCCTTCACTCTAATCCCTCAACCCTAAACCATATCCCTAAACCCTCAACACTATACCTTAAACCCTAATCCCTCAACCCTCAACCCTAAACCTTATCCCTAAACCATAATCCCTCAACCCTCAACCCTAATCTGTCATCCCTCGACTCTAATCCCTCATCCCTAAACCCTAAATGCTATCCCTATTCCTAAACCCTCAACCGACTCGATACTATACCTTAAACCCTAATCCCTTATCCCTAAACCCTCCAACCCTATCCCTAATCCTTATACCCTCCACACTCTACTTTAACCCTAATCCCTCGACCCTCAACCCTATCCCTAAACCCTTGACCCTCGAACCTCAACCCTTAACATCAAACCCTAATCGCTCAACCCTTAACTCTAATCCCTTGACCCTCAACCCTATCCCTAAACCCTAAAGCCTCAACCCTCAACGTCAAATCCTAATCCCTCAACCCTTCACTCTAATCCCTCAACCCTAAACCATATCCCTAAACCCTCAACACTATACCTTAAACCCTAATCCCTCAACCCTCAACCCTAAACCTTATCCTTAAACCCTAATCCCTCAACCCTCAACCCTAATCCGTCATCCCTCAACTCTAATCCCTCATCCCTAAACCCTAAATTCTATCCCTTATCCCTAAACCCTCCAACCCTATCCCTAATCCTTATACCCTCCACACTCTACTTTAACCCTAATCCCTCGACCCTCAACCCTATCCCTAAACCCTTCACCCTCGAACCTCAACCCTCAACCCTCAATGTCAAACCCTAATCCCTCAACCCTTAACTCTGATCCCTCGACCCTCAACCCTATCCCTAAAGCCTCAACCCTCAACGTCAAATCCTAATCCCTCAACCCTTCACTCTAATCCCTCAACCCTCAACCCTAAACCTTATCCCTAAACCCTAATCCCTCAACCCTCAACCCTAATCCGTCATCCCTCAACTCTAATCCCTCATCCCTAAACCCTAAATGCTATCCCTATTCCTAAACCCTAAACTCTATCCCTATTCCTATACCCTCAACGGGCTCGATACTATACCTTAAACCCTAATCCCTTATCCCTAAACCCTCCAACCCTATCCCTTAACCCTCAACCCTATCCCGAAACCCTTAACCCTCAAACCTCAATGTACTCAACCCTCAACGTCAAACCCTAATCCCTCAACCCTTAACTCTGATCCCTCGACCCTTAACCCTTAAAACTTGAACCCTAAAACCTATCCCTACACGCTCGACACTCAACACTATATATTAAACCCTAATCCCTTAACCCTCATCCCTAAAGCCTCAACCCTAAATCATTAAACCTTCAACCCTAAACCCTATCCCTAATCCCTCTACCCTCGACACTCTTATTTAACCCTAATCCCTTGACCATTAACCCTATCCCTCAACCTCAACCCTCAACCCTCAACTCTCAACATTAAACCCTAATTCATCAACCCTAAACCCTAATCCCTCAAACCTAAACCCTATCCCTAAACCATCAAACCTCAACACTATACCTTAAACCCTAATCCCTATCCCTCAACCCTTAACCCTTAAAATTTAAACCCTATCCCTACACCCTCAACACTTGACACTATATCTTAAGCCTTAAACCCTCATCCCTAAAGCCTCAACCCTCAATCCTTAAACCTTCAACCCTAAACCCTGTACCTAATCCCTCTACCCTTGACACTCTAACCCTAACCTCGACATTAAATGCTAATCCGTCAACCCTAAACCCTAATCCGTCAACACTAATCCCTATCCCTAAACCCTCAACCCTCAACACTATACCTTAAACCCTAATCCATCAACCCTAAAACCTAATCCCTCAACCCTCAACCCTAAACACTATCAATAAACCCTCAACCCTCGACACTATACCTTAAACCCTATGAGAAAAGATTTACGTATGGTACATCCACGGTGAGTAATTAACAATTGAAATTAGAAGGATGCTCATTATGAGAAAAGATTTGCATTGGGGTACTTCTATGTTTCTTGTTGTCCACCCCGCACTTAGGGAAGGTATATTGTTATGAAACAGGCGAATAATCTCCCATTGTTTACTGGCTCTATCCACAAGAACTACTAAACTATACCTTAAACCCTAATCCCTCAACCCTAAACCCTATCCCTAATCCCTCTACCCTCAACAATCTACCTTAAACCTAATCCCTCGACCCTTAACCCTAAACGCTATCCCTAAAGCCTCAACCCTAAACCCTAATCCCTCAAGGTCCTAAACTCTAATCACTTATCCCTAAACTCTAAATCCTATCTCTAAACGCTCAACCCTCAACCTTAAACCTTAATCACTCAATCCTTATCCACCCCTCTCCTCCCTTATCTAGCTCACTCCCATCTCTACCCTCCTCTGCCCTCGACACTATACATACATAAATATAGGCATACATAGATACATACATACATATAGGCATACATACATACATACATGATTAATAGACTTCAATAGAAAAAAATTTAAGGGGAACATTATAACGCGCTCATGTTATGTCAAACATGACAAACAACAGACTTGCGGAAAAGGAAAATACAAAGTAAGACATAACGCGAGCGCATTATAATGCGCTCGTGTTATGTCTTGCTTTGGGAATCCCAAGCCTTGGGCTTGGGATTTGCTTTGGATTTCCAACCCAAAGGCTTGGAGTGCCTTTTGAACAGTCACAGACGTGTTTTTCCATATTCTTCAAGATTTCACATAATTTCGTTTGTGCTAACCCTTAGATTTGCACGTGTTTCAAGGTCAAACAAATCGAACACCTGGGTAATGTTAAGCTTTCTCTTAGCTATTTGACGATGTGATTTTTTTCACATTTTAACAATGTTAAGCCTTTCATCTTTAATTTCTTTTGTTTGTGTGTCCGTTTTTGGGCAAAAACCACCGTTTAGTCTTTTTTTCATTGTAAATTAACTATTTATTCAAATTTCAAAAAAATTACATATTTAGAAACTAGACTCCATTCTACAAATATTAGAAAAAGAAAAAAATGATTTTCAATTAGTTTTCAAAATTTATAGGGGTAGCACGGCCAAAATTCTATTTTTTAGGATGTGTCCACTTTGAAAATTAGTAAAAAATCAAATATTCATCAAAAAATTATCAGAAAAATTGGGCATAAACTACATGCTATTAGCTAATTTCTCACTAAAGCGATTTTAAAAATACCAAAAAAAGTTGACCTTTGAGGGAGCCACAAAACATGCTATGTTATGTTTTTTTGACATAAACAATACCAATTTCTGTGGCTCCCTCTTTTGAACCCCTTAATCTATGCCATTTTCAAAAAAAAATAGTAGTTTAGAAAGTAGACTCGGAGCACTACAAACATTGTTTTGGTTGCATCTCCAAATTTTGAGTGTAACTATGCTCAATTTCTCATCCAAGGCCAGTATTTCCTGATTTCAGAAAAAAAAAGTGGCCACTTAAGACCCCTTTTTGGCCCCCCATCTTCTTGCACTTACCCTCTAAAAATAATGCAATAAAGGTTGACTATTTTATTTTTCTATACATCCTATTTTTCCACCTCATTAAAACAACTTGCCCATTCCCACCCATTGCTTATTGACCAATGTGTTAGGAATGCCTATAAAAAATATATATTATATTATAGGCAGTCTATCATGTAAAAGGCCATCTAGTCAAAATATGAAAAAAACACTCACTAAATAGTTTTTGTCCTTTGTGCTACTTCTATCATCTTTCTAAATTGAGCTTGAATTGTACCTCCTTATACAATAAATTTCACTTGTTTAAATATACTCATCATATTCTAAGGCATACTTAAAATTAATATATTCTACCTTTCCTTTTCATCTTATCACTAATTTTTCCACTACATCTATGATTTGTTTAAATCATAAACTTTACCAACAAGTTCTTCTATGGTCCCAACTTTTAGCTATAATTTCTTGTCCCTACCATATTTTCAACTACAAATCTTACACCTAGATTCTATGAGACATGTTTGTCTTTATTCTCATTCTCTACCAATTCAATGAATGGGTACTTTGACACCCAATCAATATAAAAATTCCTTCGCAGATCCCACTTATGCCTAGTTTTTATTGTAAGGAAGTTAAAGTAGCGGAAATAACTTCCTATGCCAATCTTGAGGAGAAACAATATGCAAAACATTAATAAAAGTTGATCTAACAATTACAGAAATCTAGAAGCACAATGAAAACATAAAATAAACAATGAAACATAAAACACCAGATATACATGGGGAAAACCCTTTCGGGTGAAAAACCCCACACTCCAAAAGCCTGCTCAATGTATTCCAAATCCAATACTAAGATTACATACAATTGCAGAGCAAGTTTATTACAGGAGTACAGTAAACAACTCTGGAAGAATTCTAGCAGCATAACAGTACCTGCAAACTCACACACTATTACAAACTACTCCTTAAGCCTCCAATTTATAGACTTCTAGTTATACAAGAAACCATCTATGGTTTTACAAAACCATGTGCAAAGCTTATCAGCCAAGATTCCAGTCTAAAAATAAGCTCTCACGTCCAAAATGAAATCCACTATTTTTGACCCTTATAGATGTCATAGAATGTGTCATAATATGCCTAAAAATAGGCCTTCCATAATATACTATCATGTGGGCATCTTTTGACACCTAATAAACCAATTTTCAATGCACCGACAATGCATAACAGCTGTAGGAAAATATTAAATAAAAATAACTATTATAGGAGATGTGCAGTAAGGTTGAGACACCTCATTTCCTAACATTTATTTGATTTTTCTTTTCCTTTTCTACGTAGGATATTCATTTTTTGAGGTGAGTTTATTAAGATTGTTATTCCCATTACCCTAGGACTCCTCTATAACATTATCTCTAACATTATTATGCACCTCATTATAATCTTCATATAAGGTATTTTCTTGGTTATCAACAAATGGTGCAAATATTGATGTTACAAGTCGATCTATTGGACCACACACATTACCAAATTATGACATCATGTTTTTATGTTTTGATGGGTTCCCTTTGCCACTTCTAGGAACCTAGCTATTGCTCCACATCTCTCACGGATTGGAAACAATAAAATCACTAAAAGGAAGCCTAGATTGCTCCTAGATCTAATGGGTCTAGATGTATCATTACTCAGTATCATATAATAATGAAACCAAACAAATAAATAAGAAAGATGAATCTTATATTCATATAAGAATAAAGAAATTATCATCACTTTACTCTTTCTAACTCATTAATGTTTATATTTTGTGGTCTATGGCTCATTGAAAATAGAATTCTAGGTAGGAAGTAGGCACCGGGCATAAACAAAACCAAAGAAAGGATCCAAAATAGAATTCTACAAAGGATATAAAGATTCAAGAATTGACTCAAACTGAATCAAGAGTAGAACAAATTGTTTAAAAAGAACAATTTAGAGTTTTAATGTATTTATATAAACTCAAATTTGCGCAGGCGAATCCCACTTGATTATAAACAATGGATGTAAATGTGGGGTGATTAGGACCATGATCCAAAATATTAGTAGTGATTTCAATGCAATTGTGGCCCCAAAAGTAGCATCGATTTATAAGGGTAACAACAAAATTGGTCCTCGTACAAGGTGGATTTTTAATCGTATTGGCAAATATGTCGATTATTGAAATATGCCTATGAAATTCTAGGTGATTCCCTAATAAAAGCACAGTCCACTATGCTAAAAATATTCCAATGGAAATGCTTCATAAATATTAGGGTAACGATTTAACACCCATTGACCAGTTTATCTCAAATTCTTGGTAATTTGGGCCCCTTACTGTTTCGTTCTATTCAACAAAATTGAATGGGTTGATCCAAATTATTCACCAAGTGGCGAAGTTTTGTAACTAAAAAATTATTGTTTATTAGAAAAGGAAAAATATAAAATCCAAATAAAATATAACAAAATTTATATTTTTAAAAGCTAAGATTGAAGGAAATTTAAGCATAGAATTTTTATATTCTTATGCTATTATTTTACCCTAAATTATGGCATCCAAAGTGGAAATTGTGTACCACATTTGATGTTTCTAGGGCACACATATACACATCAATAATTTCCTTTAAAATGAGTTTAATATACTTTTCCTTGTGGCCCACGAGTGGGACGTGTGGCTCAAAATTATGACACACTATTATGCTTTAGCTCTGATATATAGTTGTTTAGACTAGAATCGATACCTCATAGCACATGGAAGAAATTTTCACCTTCCTAACATCTAGATGCTCACTCGAAACATATACCAAAATACATAAGAAATAAATGGTTGTTTGCATAGTTCCCTATCAATTGATTAATGGTCAATTTTATAGGATGAGAATGGATGAAGTGTTGAAAAGATGTGTATCTGATCGAGATCAGGCTATAGTGTTGTGTGAGAACCATGAAGGGAAGGAAAGAGGGTATTACCAAGGTTGGGTAGCTACATAGAAATTATCAAAAGATACACTCTAGTGGCCCACATTACATAAGGATGCACAAGATTTCACATGGAGTTCTGACATATGCTAATGCATAGGAAAACTAAACTGCAAGGATAAGATATTGCTTGTGCCTTTTATGCAAGAGTCATTTTAGAAGTAGGCTATTGATTTTTGGGTATGTGAAGAAGTGGCATGGAGTATATTATTATATCTAAAAAAATTTAACATGGTGGGAATAAGATGCATCTACTAGGGATTGTATGATACAAATTGCCACATGACTTATCTTTGAGAATATCATTACTCAGTTTAGTTTCCAAATGAGTTTAGAAATTGATTGGGGCACACATTTTCTTGCATGTATGGTATAAATTTTGTGGCACAAGCTCATGGTCTAGCACCACAAAAGCTAGCCCTGTCATCTACGGGAAAATGGAATGGTGGAATTTTTCAACAAATTATTAGAAAACAAGGTTTGCAATGTAGGGTGGAAGGACTGGGATGAGCACATTCTAGTAGTAATGTGGACATACAAGACAACATATAAGAGATTGACATGGTGCACCCCATTTCTATTGGTGTACAGAAAGGAGGTTGTATTGATTGTGGAATTTCTCGTACTAAGCTTCTACATCAAGTCATGTGCCTCAGTCTAGAGGAGTCATTATGTGAAAGAATTTCAAATTTGAAGCATCTTGATGAGAAGTGTCTTTTGTCATAGTAGAGCTAGAAGATAGAGAAGCAAAAAAAAAAAATTTGGCTTGATAGGCATATCAAACAAAAATATTTTCAGGTGGGATAAATGGTACTCATGTATGCTTCCAAATACAAGAAACATCCATTGAAACTATAGGTGAGATAGCTTGGATTTTTTGTCAACAACGAGCTCACTATGCATGACATAGATAAATGTAGTCATTGGATGGAACTCTAGTGGAAGGTATGGTTAATGAAAGTCATATTGAGTCATACTTTGAAAGTTCTTGCATAAAATAGTTTTGTTTAGTAGAAAGAAATAAGTTTGTCAAGACAAGAAAGATAAATTAGGCTAAAATGAATTCTATTTTCAAACACTTTAATTTTAAATTTGTTTTATAAAATGTGTTTGTAAGTAAGCAGGTTTATAGCTATATAGAGTAGTATTCCAACACAAAAAGGTCAATTGGCAAAATAATTTATAGAACGGGAAAGGGATAAAAAATATCAATTTCAAAAGAAGGAAACACAGAACAAAGATTTATGCACATTGGATGTAGATGCTTGCTAGATTATTAGATCTGATAAGGAGTTGCAAGAACATGACCTAAAAGAGAAAACATAGTTGCACAGAAAGTGTATGTAGAATAAGGAAAGTAAGACAAAGTGTGCTAAAGGGGGAGACATATTAAATGGTAAGAGGGTAAAAGCACAAAGCTGTGTCACACTTTCGGCCAACAAACTAATTTCGGGCGAGTCAATTTTGCCCCCAAATAATTTCACCCGAATCCACATAGCCACTGCGTGGCGCATATGTGGCAAGCTATTTTTGAGCGAGAGTATCTGGGGGCGAGATAGTTTCACCAGAAATTATACTGTTAAAAACAAAAAAAAAGAAATTACCAAATTTCATGGCACCCGTTTCTCTGACAACAACAGCACGGTAGGGTTTGAAGGTCTTTCGTGCGAATTGCTTCCCCTTCACCTTTTGCAACAATCTCGTCACCAGGTATGCTATCGTCACCTTGGCATGCAAATTTTTTGTCAAACATTTTGTATGGCACCATGTATATTTTCTATCAAAGATTTTGTATGACACCATGTATATTTTCTATCAAAGATTTTGTATGGCATGATTGAAATAAACCTGCACCTTACATGATTGAAATTCTTCTTTACTATATTTTGTGTATAAGGTTTTATCAAGGTTGTGGTGATGGAAAATTAATCACAATTTGAAACCATTCAAGAAAGAATTTATGCATAAGTTATTGGAAAGGTTGTGGTGATCAGAAGTAGCAAGTGGTTGATGGCTATAGCCATGATCATTTGAAACAGTCATCTCTCTTCGTCTATGTATTCCTATAGTTGTTACAGTTTGTCCCATATAAATTTTGATAGTTTGTCCAAAATCTCTCCTTTCATATGATATAGTCTTTTTCGAATCAAGTGCTACAGCAATGCAGGACATGCACTTTTATCCCTTGTAAGGTTATCCATTCAAATTTGCCCATCAAATTCTAGGGAATGATATGGTTATTTAGAAGGAAACAACATACACTAATGATGTAAACTTAAGAGCAATATCCAAAATTATATCTTCTCTGACACCATCTACCCTTTATCACTGTCACTGTCCCTTTTCAAACTGTGGACCTCTTTTGGGGGATCTCTGCTTGTTCATATCAGGTCTTTTGAAGCTCTTATAGGTGTTCATAGTATATACACCCAACTGTGCTCACTAAGGGTCTAGCATGTAGAACTTTATTTGTCTTTTCTTTTATAACTACACCACTTTCCTCACATGCTGACTATCACAATGTTTTATTGCATCTACATTTAGTTTTAGGTCTTGATCTCTTCTACATGTGAGAGCTCTTGGTATTGTCTCTCTCTACCTTCAATTTTTGTATAGGTTCCAAGGATCCATTTCAAACATCATGAAGTCTTCTAAAGCACATACAAACTCCTTCAGGTCATTGCTAGATTTGAATGCCTTAAACTTTATCTCTACTTTCTTAGCTTCATCAATTAAACAAAAGGTATTGATGATTCTATCCCTCAAGATTCTTTGTCTCCATAACAACACATAATGATTGCATCCTGTGATGGCAAGGTATACATTGTTTTCTTCTTTTGTCACTTTCTTAACTCATGCATTTTTTCTTCACTCTTAAATGCAAAGTTTAAACAATTTTCACAGTCCTTACAAGGTTTTCTATGGTCTTAGAACTATCTGAAAATAACACACTATCTCTACTTAGATTTTTAGTATAAACAAATAGTCCATTGTCATCTTGCAAGACTCCTCTTCATGCATTTATGATTGACTCTATCTATGAATCCCTTGCTGTCTCTGAAGACTGTATGCCTCTATTTTGTGCTTGGTAAACTTCAAGGAAAACATCTAAAAAACAAATGACTTTCTCATTATCCTTTGGTTGCCTTGTGTCCACACCCTTGCATTTTGCATCAATACCATGATGATATGAATGAGAGTTAATATCAACATTAATACAAATACCACTACAACGCCTCCGTCATCTTTGATAACTTTGATAAGCATCAAGTTGTAAGGACCATACCTGTTATGTTAGAGAGCAATGAGGACTCCAATGAAGACTCTTTGTATGTCTGTATCTAGAATACATTGTCCTGATTGATCACATAGTCCTTCCTTGTTTGATATTGTCAATAGATCCAAAACTAATTTGTCTTTTCAAAATCTCTCCTTTCATATGATACAGTCTTTTCAAAATTTAAGTTGTATTTTACAGCTAAAATGTTTAAATACAGCTATACAACTGTCAAATTTCAGTTGTATTTTACAGCTAAAATGTTTAAATATAGCTATACAATTGTCAAGTTTCAGTTACAATATTTTACAGCTAAAATGTTTAAATACAGCTATACAACTATCAATTTCAGTTGTATTTTATAGCTAAAATGTTTAAATACAGCTATACAGCTATGTTGTTTCCTAGCATTGGGTGGGAGTCAGTTCACAAATAAAACAAGTCAAATCAAGTGCTACAGTAATGCAGGACATGCACTTTTATCCCTTTTAAGGTTATCCATTCAAATTTACCCATCAAATGCTAGGGAATAACATGGTTAAAGAAGGAAGTTCAACATACACTAGATATATATGACTCCAACCAGGGCTTAAATTTGACAGTTGTATAGCTATATTTAAACATTTTAGCTGTAAAATACAACTAAAATTTTGAAAAGACTATCATATGAAAGGAGTGATTTTGGCCAAACTATCAAAATTTATATATAGGATTATGATGATATATATTTTTTATTTTTAAATAATTTACTTATACTAAAATATGTCATACTATTTTAAAGGCACTATTGAATAGATAGTTCTGCCATTGAAAAATTACTTGACATGCAAGGTTGACTGTCAAATTTAAGCCCTAACTCCAAAGTTACTATAGGATAAAATCTGATTTATATGAATTAGATAAAATCTGATTTATTATAAATTCAGGTATATGGTTGTCATGTCAATATGTTGTACACATGTTACATGTGACTTTAAATTTGGATTTTCTACATGCATTCCTAGTTCTGTGTTTTATGGTTGATTCAGATTTGGTTGATATGCCTATTATTTATGTATTTGCAAGAATCTAAGGTGCAAGTTTATTTGATAAGCACGTGTGCATTTATATCATGGATTTTTTAAATATGTATGTAGTAGTTGGAAAATTTATATGTAGATTTATTTACATCGTGACATACAATATGTTTGACAGAAAATTTAATTATCATACTGCAGATAAATTTAGCTCCACATGGATGCCCAATCTTCACATCAGTCAGGTCAACCTGACGGTGGTGATAATTCTACATTATATGATGAGACTATTCAGAGGTTTCAAAGAGCTTTGGATGAACTAAATAGTACTGTTCACAATACACCAAACCTGTCAAGTAGAGACAGGTTGGTTAGGAATAGGGATGAGATAACACATATGATCCAAGTTGTTCGATCATACAATCCCTATGATGACGTTAGTGTTGACAAGTTTTATGCATCGCTTTCTCAGAGTGTTGTCGGCGTGGAGAAATGGCAATCTATTTCTAAGTTGGTTTCAGTAGATAATGTTCTAAGCATGTTCCCTTCTTATAGGGGAAAAGAGAGAGTGAGAGGCTATTCTCCCACCAAGTGTGTGGATGCAGTTGTTGGTCCTTTCATCTATCCTAGGTTTTTGGTAGCTCGTCACCAATGGCCAAACAATGATGAGTTGCCATTGTATTTTTGCAAACAATTATATGCATAGTTCCATTTAGATTTGTCTGTCAATTATACATCTTTCCCTAAACATGTTGGTTAGGGGAAAGGGAGGTTTGCAGAGAGACCTGAGTATAGAAGACAAGATGTGCCACCTCTTCAAAACAAGAGGTCCTTAGTTGGCCCAAATCTTTTGGTTCTTCCAAAACATGTGGAACTAGCAAATGCCACCCAACCATCATTAACCCCCTCAAGATGCACATTTTTTGAGAGCATGGCGACTATTACCACTGAGGTTGATCAGTTGTCATATGATCATGTTGGAAGGTATTTGTTATGCCTGAGGATTGACATTCCATCCATTGAGGCCACATCAACCAGTTGTTCATATCGTTACATTCGTGCTGATATACCATCGCCACATGATGTGGCACAAATTAGTGGAGAGAGTGCTTTGTGGAATATGATTAGATGCCTAGCCAGTGATTTATTAAATTCATACCAGTTCATCATTGATCAGCATGGGATCCCACTTGATGCTATATCCTCACATCTCAAGTGATATTTTGGTAGACAGAGGAGGCATGGTGAGTCAGGTTCACAGGGTTTGGGGGGACACCAAGATGTTCCAGTTAGTCCTATAGGCTCCGCCCCTCCAAATGTTCCAGTTGGTCCTAAGATTGAGGTTACTGCATATGTTATGGGAGGTGAGTATAGTAGGCTTCTTTTCGGCACTGACAATACACCATCTACACGTGTATCATTACATCTACATGATTCTAACATCAGTGGGATTGGGAGGGCCTTTGTTGGTGCAGTTGAGGTACAATTTATTTAAAAATTATAATCTAAATTCATAAATTATATATTTAAAAATTATAAGTTCAATTTTAAATAAAATCACATACATCAAGAAGCTCTAACTCTTGATTGCAATCTTAAATGTACATGTATATTAGACTTGTGCCACTATTTTACAACCTGGATATGGAGATTTGCATCATGCTGGTGATCCTAGTCATCATCATAAGGTATTTAAAAACCAAGTCTATATATCACATGTACATATAAGTTTGATTTAAGTGTACACACACACACACACACACACACACACACACACACACACACACACACATATCAAGTTAACTTTCTACATACAGAAATCAAGTGTACAAGTTTTCTAACTAAATACACCTATGCTTATATATTTTATTCAACACATGTCATATATATAGGTTGCAGGATCTAGTCATGCTTCTATTGAGACTCCTCTACATGATGCAGACCAAGTATGTCAGGTAATAATTTAGATTTGTCAAGTATTGTTTATTTATTTAAAATCATTTAACATATATTATATTTGTACATGTATATATATAGAATTTGAAAATTTTATGGTGTTTCATGTGTAGACCCAGACCCACAACTCAGCACAACACTCGGGTCATGGATCGGTCGATGGCTCCAATCAGGGATCGGGATGTCATAGCTCGAGGCATAGCTCAAGACACAGTGAGGCTCAATCCACTCATAGGGCGAGACATTTATGAGTTGCTATTATGATTCCTGGATGTTTTATATATTTACAGTACATTTCCAGACATTACATGACTTACATGTTATATTATATTTTATCCAGACGTATTTGAGTCGCATGTTTTATATTTGAACATTATATGTAACTACTTATGTTTTATATCTTAGATACATTATTATTATGAGTCACATGCTTTATATTTACATTTCAAAATTTAGATTATGAGTTACATGTTTTATATTAATTATTTGGACATTTGGATTAATTATTTTGATACACCTTGCCACCTACACAGTAGAAACAAGAACTAACTAAATATACACTAAAAATTAAAGCATAAAAGAGAGGAATATTGATATATGTTGTAGTTGCAACCTAATTATTTGGACATTTGGATTAATTATTTTGGTACACCCTGCCACCTGCACAGCAGAAACAAGAACTAACTAAATATACACTAAAAATCAAAGCATAAAAGAGAGGAATTTTGATAGATGTTGTAGTTGCAACCTAATTATTTGGACATTTAGATTAATTATCTTGGTACACCTTGCCACCTACACAACAGAAACAAGAACTAACTAAATATACATTGAAAATCAAAGCATAAAAGAGAGGAATTTTGATAGATGTTGTAGTTGCAACCTACTTATTTGGACATTTGGATTAATTATTTTGGTACACCTTGCCACCTGCACGGCAGAAACAAGAACTAACTAAATATACACTGAAAATCAAAGCATAAAAGAGAGGAATTTTGATAGATGTTGTAGTTGCAACCTAATTATTTGGACATTTGGATTAATTATCTTGGTACACCTTAGAGTTTGGTATTTTATCTTTATATTTCTTAGTATTCCTTTTATGATGAAATTTCATATTCTTATGATTCTTATGATTCTAATTAAGTTGCATGCTTTAGTGTTAGTGTTATGCTTTATAAAGATTGAATTTAAAATAATATTACATTTTTATAAATGAATAAAAGAAAATTTTGTCACTTCATGGGTTTATTCAATGTCCATGTGTTATTATTCACCTGTGTTTATTTTAATTTTTTAAAAATTACAAACTTAAAATCTTGTAATGATCAGTTTAAAATTAATGTGAAAAAATTGAATTAACATTTTTTTATCATAAATTTTTATTTAAAGCCTCCTAGATGGATGCTAACAATATTATTTTAATATTTCATAAAATAGAATATGGTTATGAATCTAGCAATCTAATAGAATATTTTTTGGTGTTCTTTACTAATCTACTCAATCCAAAGAGAAAACTAACATGATAGATTGAAATACAGAAAGGAAGGGGAAGTAACCCACAACCAATGCAATTAAGAAAATAATGGATTACACTAGTGAAGAGAAATAAAAAGAGGGTAAATGAAACCTAATCACCTAGTTAATGAAGGTGCAAACTGGCCAACTAAATAAGAACACAACCATGGATAATCCTTTCTTGGAATGCCAAAAAGAATGCTACAAATGAGCATAATAGGAGCAATGGTTCACAAAATATCATGAAGTTGTAGAAAAGAGAGCTAAAGAATTCCATAGATTTCTTTTGAAAAAGAGATAGGACTTAAAAATGTAATAGAGGGGAAATGAGGGAGATAGGTCAAGGAATGCTATTTTGAGAGGTATAGGGGCATTACATGAAGCATCTGCAACATCATTGAGGGTGATAAAAAATGCTAAGTAATAGTCAATTATTGCCACATAGATGCAAGATGCTAGTGTGATGCATAAAATTATACATGCTTAGCACTAGCATCCAAGTGACTCTATCTCTTGGTCACATGAAACACCTTAAGACTATGAATCTATGTTCATCAATAAATCTATTTATGAATCTATCAATGAATCTATTCATGAATCTATTTATGTTGATAAATCTATTTATAAATCCAAGTGAGTCTAGCTCTTGCACATTTATGTTGATGAATCTATGTTCATCAACAAATTCTCCAATACCTTTTAACAATCAAGATTCCAAAAACCCCCCAAAATCCAGTAGCAAAACTTGCCATCCACTCAACATAGGTCAATGCCATGGAATTTCTCCTCCCTCTTTAACCCCTTAGATTCTTGAGGGGATTTCATATCAAAATTTTCCTTTTGTCCACATTTACATGATCTATTAAATTAATTATCCAAAATCCACAAAGACCAAGGTTACCAGAGAAATAGGTAGGGTAGAATGTTGCAAATTGACCCCCTGGTGGGATTCTTCCACAAAAATGTTGTTAGATATAATGAAAACACTCATAAATGAGAGTTTTAGTAGTTCAATTGGAATCTCTCCATGCAGTTTATTATTTGAAAGATCTAGTGACTCTAATTGCTCTAACATTCCAATTGCTCTAAAGTTATTAATTATGATCTAGTGACTCTAATTGCTCTAAAGTTATTAATTATGATCTAGTGACTCTAATTGCTCTAAAGTTATTAATTATGATCTATTTTGATCTAGTCCCTATTTTAGATCAAGGATAGAGAAGTTATTAATTATGACATGTACATTTATTCAAACTAGTCATATAGACCCATAGTGGGAATAGCTTCTGCAAGGAAAATAGTGATTAGCTACCCTTATTATAAAATGTACTATAACTATTTGGAAGAGTAAATCTAAGATATGGATGAGCATAGGTGGTATCATTACTTGATGTGGACTCCTTTTAGTCTTGAGACCTCATATCAAGTTGTTCAGAGAGTTGAACATGTACAAATTATGAACTAGATAGATCTATCTAATGTACCTATTTGTTAAGTTTGAGACCCCTACATGATAAGAATACAAAAAAAGAGCTTCCCTTAGGTTTGAGAAATATTTATTCCGTACTGACAAGGCCAACCACGTGAAGGTGGAAGCTCAGTGGCCTCACCTAAGACCTAAGACACCTAAGACGGTCTAACATGTACCTAAAACCTAAGACCTAAGACCTAGAAGACATACAGGTACTTGACACATTTAAGACACCTAGACATCCAAGTCTTAAAACACCTAAGTTCAACCTAAGACCTATAAGACACCTATACACCTCTAAAACACCAAAGAATTAAGACCTAGATCTTTAAGACACCTAAGAAACTTAAGACACCTAGACACCTAAGACATTTACAACACCTAAAACACCTAAGACACTTAAGACCTAGATCTTTAAGGCACCTAAGAAATTTAAGACACCTAGACACCTAAGACGCCTAAACACCTAAGACACAAGTAGACACCTAAGACACCTAAGACATTTAAGACGCCTAGACACCTAAAACACTTAAGACACAGGTAGACACCTAAGACACCTAAAACACCTAAGATACTTAAGACACAGGTAGACACCTAAGACACCTAAGCAATTCATGTACATTTTAAAATAAATCAATAGATTCAAGTGCATATACCTTCATATTGGATGTATCGATTGCTTCAACTCGCTCTTCAATAATGTAGTTAGAGCTCTTGGTATATATAATATGGATCTTCTCTATCTTTTATTATCTCTAAAATCTTTTCATGATCTTCAATAGACAACCTCCACTTTTGTTGGCCACGTCCTCTTTTTTGTAATGTTTCCAAACTTAATCTTGTTGCTAAAACTAAGTGACTGTATTGTAGAACCTTTTATCCTGGCATATATTCAATAAATATAATACCATTTTTATCTATCTTTGCTTGTTGATAATAGGTGCCTTCAACAACAACTGATCCAATGGGATATGATTGTCCATCAACATCTGTCATTGATTCTAACAATTTTGATTTTACTTGTGTGCATCTTAGTAGATAATAATCTACACCTTCTGTATTGTCAGGGTCTGCAACCATAGCAAAATATCTCCTGTACACACCACAAGTAAACATGTAAATGTACATTTCAGTTGAACAATGTAAATCAAATGTTCATTGAAACTTTATTACAATCTCGAATATAAATCAATTCTGTAACTTACCTATAACAACTAAATCTTATACACGTTCATAATCCGTTGAATATATAGGATCATATACATCTACAATGTCACTATCTTCAAAAGGAAGACTTGATACTATTTGTTTCATTTCCCATTGTGAAACACATCCCTCCCTTACATTTGGACATTGTAGAATATTTGCATTGTTCTCAATGCAATCAACACAAAAACAAGATTTTTCTCACTTGAATAGCAAGAGGCTTGCTATGTCCTATAGTCATGACTTGATACAAACTTCTAGCACCATTAATAGCTTGAGAATTATATGGACTCGATCGATCAATATCTACACGTATGAACAAATTCTTGAGCATCTCAATTAAAACTATTTAAATTTGAAATTAAATCACATGCACACGTACTTAAATTTAAATATTAAAGTTTTCAAATAACATAAATTCAATTAACATACCTTTAACTTCCCAAAAATAGCGTTTGTTGTATATTGAGTCACGGGTAGCAAAATGGCCTTTGCACCATTCAACAATTTGACTTGCATTTTGTATGGTGTTACCTGTAATTTCATGTTGGTGTTCAATGCCCAGGTAAGAGGTTTAAGAATTTAAAAACTTGTTCACATGTACATCCAACTATTACAATACACATACATAGATCAATTACATAAATCATTGTAGAAGTATTCAACATTTTTAAATTAAATTTTATATATAATTACCTGCAAGTTCATATTGGCAAAGTGCACGTTTTACACATGCTCCTACTCCATCATGCTCCCCTTTTCCATGTCCACTCAAAAAAATCCCACAAAAACTTTATGCCAAATTTAGCATGTTGTTGCGTTAACTAATTAAATGCTTTTGTAGACTTAAATTGTCATGTATAAATAGTTATATATAAACAATGATTTGAAAACCAAAAATTAGTTAAAAATTCAAGTCTTAAAATTAAATATTAATTTTTAAATTAAAAATTTTAAAAATTAAAAAATAATAATAAAATCAACACTTACCAACACATCCATCAAACCAAATTCAGTGTTGTGATGCAACAATGCCATGTTGTCTCAAATCTTCAAAAAATATTTGAAAGCAATGTGCTACATAGCTTCTAGCATGACCCATATCATCACTAATATAAAAGTGAACCTACTTGATGATAACTCGTTCATCTTCGGTACTCTTTATCTCATCTACAAATAACTCAGCATGTCTATAGCAAACTTATACAAAGATTGCGACTTGCTCTGAATGATAATATTGACTTTGAATTTTAGTTTGAAGACTAAATGTATAATTTTCAGAAAAAATCTATAATAGAGAGAATACAACCCAATGGAAAACAATTCTTTGAGTCACGAAATTGCTTAGCCTGCCATCTTGCACCATGACAATGTTGGATATGTGGGTATACAACGTTACAAAATTTGTTCATAAACTCGTTGCAAGGCAATTCACTCTCTCAAAACAATTTTTCTAAATTCAACTCTTGACTTCGTTGAGTATTTCTCATATTCAAATCTCTTCCAAACAACTGACATTGAATGATCAATATTCTCAAATGGTAAAAATTTCATCAAATTTCCACAATCTACACATATATTTCCTATACACTATACATTGAATTCAGCTGAATCTTCTAATTTTTCACATAAGATAGACTTCACAAATTGTGTTGCACTTCCAAGGATGGCTACATTTGGATTAACTATTGCCATAAGTTTTGTATATGACTGTAGGTGTAGATCAAATTCAACATGATTTCGACAGAAACAAGTTTCATATACTTTATTTATATGTACAAAACATGGTTGTAAATTTTCAAACATCCTTTGAGAAATCTTCACTTGTCAAAATTCCTGCTTGAATGCGTCAAAAAATTCACTTTGTGTTGTATCTATAAAATGCTTTGGATGAGAAATTTTTTTACCATATTCGTCTTTTATTTGTATAGTGTCCCTTCTATTGGAAGAAACACTAGAGTTGTCGGTCCAATATCCAATTACTTTTTGTTTTACATCTTCTAAAATTTTATCTCTCCGAGGGACTCGACAAATATTTACCCAATTATTTTCAATATTTTCATCTAATATGTTTCTCTTGTTGATATATCTTTGAACAGTTCTCCTAGATACATTTACTAATTGGGCAATAGCTTTAACTTGTCTTCTATGTGATAATTTCTTACTAGAAATTACAGTCATCAATGCTCTACGTGCAGCACTTAAATCAGAACTTCGACTCTTGGTTTGAATAGAATCCAATGCTGTTTGCAAGTTTTCAATTATTGTCTAATTTACTAAATTTCAAGATTTTTTCTTGTTATCAACTCCTAACAACTCCAAAACGGGGGTCATTTCTTTTCACCTAAATAACTTTGCACATAATTTTGCTCTTCCAATTAGAGATTTATATTCAAAAAACTCGTCCCAAATTCTTTTAGAGTGCAATTTTATTGTGCTTTTAGGTAACATATGTTCAGGTGAAATATTTTTGAAAAGAGCATCCTCATCCATCTCCGTAAGATTTTCCATTCCATGCAAAAAATGTCTATCACTACTACCAATTTCATCTTACACTTGTTCATTAACACACTCTTCAACTTATTCATCAATAATTTCAATGGGTTGTTGTTGACTAGATCTTCCTACAGCTTTTTCAACTCTTTTTCAGTCATACAACCTTGATCTAGTTCTTTTATTCCCCATCACAGATTGCTTATTTTAATTCACCTACACACACATATGCATCCTAATAAATAACACATGAAGTTCAATTTCTACATGGTAAAATGAGTAAATAAGTTGGGAATCATGTTACATACTTAAATTTTTAGCCTTTCTTGCCAAAAAAACTCCTTTTGTGTGGTTTCTCCAAATGCTTGAATTGAAAAAAATTGAAAAAATAATTTTTAGCCTTTATTGTGAAAAAATTGGCTTCTTCTATTTTCTCCTTGATGCTTGAATTGAATAAAAACACAAAAAATAAATCCATATATATATATATATATATATATATATATATATATATATATATAGGGATTTATTTTTTGTGTTTTTATTCAATCCAAGCATCAAGGAGAAAATAGAATATATATATATATATATATATAATTAAGTTTTAAAAATTATAAATTAAAAAAAAATTCGCCCACCGGTGGTGGTCATCAGATTTTTTAATTTCGGGCGAGATTATTTCACCCCCAAATGATTTCGCCCCCAAATAATTTGGGGGCGAAATCATTTCACCCGAAATTATTTATGTGGCAGTCCACTTAGCAACCACCTCATCATTTTTTTATGGTTTTGTAAAATTCTCAACTTCAACTGAATATTTCTTCAATCAAAATGAATTATTTCAAAAAAAACCCTTTTGTAGAGCTCTGAGTCTAGAATCCAAATATTTTTTTTTAAATATTTTGATTAGTTTTAATATGTATTTTTTAAAATTATTGGAAGTAGGTTGTTAAAATAGAGATGACATTGATTAGAAATTAAAAGAAAAAAATCAAAACATGTCCAATTTTTTTCAAAATTATATGGTTCACTAGAGGAAAGAGTCCTCTCCAAAATGGTATAATTGGTTTTGTGAAAATAATAAAAAAATTATACAAAAGTTGACATGGAATGAAAACAATCAAATTCTATAAAGTTTGACTTTAAAATGATATTACGAAGAAAATATGTATTGAAAACAATTTTTTTTTTCTCCATTCACTAGATATTGAACTCATCTATTTGAGAAAAAAATACTAGGGAAAAATAAGATTGTTTGCTCTTTGTTTTTTACGTAGACTCAAAGTCACTTTTTCCTGAAATTTTCAGCAATTCAAAATTTATTTTTAAAGTTATAAAAAAATATCAAAATAATTTTTTTAAAATTACAAGCATAAAATTCATCAAGAGATCTACATTTCATTAGTTTACATCATTTTGAAATTCAAAACATAAATGCCACTTTTATGAGGTCAAAGTTCAGAAATGTTTTTGCTGTTGGTCGATTCCTTCAAGCATTGAATATGATGAATGTATTGTTCCTGAGTATTTGACATAATAATATACATAAGATCTATCTGAAAGTTAGATATTCTGTTCTGCATTTCATTTGTCATTTGTAGCTGTGTTTAAAAGTTGGTATCAGAGCCAATGATGTTATTGTCTGTTGTTATCATTGTTGTCTAACCATAACTAGCCAATAAGTGTTTTATATTCACCTGTATTACTCCTTATATTGCTCTCTGTATTGCTCATACAACTCAGAGTCCTATTGTAAATCCTCTTGGTGTAAGTCCCGCTTAAGCTTGTTGCGTCAAGGCAGATTTGAGGTAGTAATCTTGTATTTCGAGCACAGATTTGAGCGTAGGTTCAAGTAGAGAATGGATAGAGCAAACACTTCTGGATCAAATATGGAAAGCTTCAACCATACAGCATATTGCAACATAGAAGTTAAGTTCGGCAATTTCTTTGCTGATAATGAAAGTTCCTTTTGTACTCCTAAGTCTAGTAGTAATTTGTTAGCTGAAGTTTCTTCTAGTCAGTATGAGGATAAGGAATTTCGTGTGCCAAAAATAAAAGCTTCTGAAATCTATCATGATGTTCCCAATAGCTTAGTTGATATGTTTAATAAACATAAAGGTCTTAAGAACTGGTTTGGTTATAAAACTTCTCAGCGATGTCATGTAGCAACCCTTCAACATGTTGTAACTGGTGGAATTGAAGGGAAGTTAAATATTTTTTATGATAAAGAAGTTCAAAAGTTTCAAAAGGAAGCTCTAGCAAGTCCTAATAACCCTCAGTTCATGCATCTATCCTATGTTAGGATAGGTATTACAGGACATTATCGTAAAGGTCTACCCATCATAATCATGATGATGTTAAAAGATGCTAGATTCCTGAAGTTGTCTCATTCTCTGTTAGGTGCTGCATGTGACTCCATGGCTAAAGGGCCAATTTATTTAGATTGCAAATTAGACTTTCCTATTAGTCTAAAAGATGGAAACCTTCGAGATGTTCTTGAATATAACTTTAGGACCATGAACCTATTTATGAAAAAACAATTTGTAGACCACTCTTTGGTTTTTCTTGTTCATTATAGGTTATATAACAAGGTCTTACCCTTGATGATCAACCCCAAAAGGGCTCAAGGCCTAGAAGGCCTTTCCACCATCTGGCAATCTACCAGTGACAGCACACAGTTGACTGCACCAAAGATAGTAAGACATAAAGATATAAAGATGCCTGAAGAATGGGCATTAGATCTTTGGGATTGTGATAGCCAACCTGAAGAAGAGAAAGAACCACAATTGAGAGAGATCTCAATTGAAGAGTTAGATGATTAGGCAGTGATCAGATTCTCATCTGGGCGACAACCTGCATTGCGCAGTAGTCCTTCCATGAGAACAGAAAGGGTGTTTAACTACAACCAACCTGGTCCATCTATGAATCCTTTACCACGCACTCAAAGTGTAAGGTTACAACCTGCTAAGGGTTTTGAAGAATTGTTTAAAATTCCCTCTGTAGCTAAGCCTAGTAGTTCTATAGCTTCAGCCACACTTGCTAGCCCTTCTTGCACCCATAAAATGTTTTCTAAATTAGATAATGGGTTGTATAGATGTGAAGACTACTCTTTTATTTTCAATCCTCCTAGATCCGGCCATTTTTAGATGTTTTCAGCACGACAAGCCTCCATACATCAACTTTTAAACACAGCTGCAAATGACAAATAAAATGCAGAACAGAATATCTAACTTTCAGATAGATCTTATGTATATTATTATGTCGAACACTCAGGAACAATACATTCATCATATTCAATGCTCGCTGGCATAGAGATACATCTATGTAGAAAGAGGAGCTTAAAACATGAAGAGCAAGCTAGAGATAATAGCACTCTTAGACTTAGAATGAAAGAGCGAACTAGAGATAATGGTACTCTTAGACTTAGACTAAAAGAGCAAACCAAAGATAATGGTACTCTTTTCTTACAAACTGACTGAAACTTCGACTCTCTAAGACTTCACTCGTCTAGAATCCGTTGAACAATGAAGGTGTCCCTCTTGCCTTTTATAGGGAGTGTGGGTAGAACTTTTAACCTTCTTTTCTTGGAATTCAATTTGAAATCCATCCATAGAAAGTGGACACGTAGTAGCTTCTTTTCGGAGAGTTATCCATGTGAAGATAAGCATCTTCTGGTGGATCCCAATAACTCATGAACAAAAAAGAAGGGAACCGACAAAAGCATCCTTTTGGTCACAAGAAGGTTAACTCGTGCTTACTGTGAGGCACGTAAGCTTTCCCCTTTTACCATGGAAGGGCCCACGTCTATCACGTTCAACGAGAGGATAGATGTTCTCGATGGATGACAAGCCCATCCATTAGCCTAGGAACCCATGCTATGTTCAGAGGTATCAGAATTAGCAAAAGGATGACAGCGGGGATCATTAGTGTTGAAGTTGCTATTTCAGAGATTCCCGGTTTCATCATAGTCTGGAATGCATGGATCATCAGTAGGGTCATATTCACAATTAGCACAGGTTTGTGTGGAGGACTGTGGTATGCACCCAGGAAGAGATCATTGCGTTGATGAAGTCGTTTCCTTTTCCTTCCAGATGATGCTCATGGTTTTCATCTTGTAAGGACCATAAAGTCCTTGAGCTAGGCTTCTTTGATCAACGTGATCCATGCGGTATGCCTTTGTATGTATCTAGACTGGCATTTGTTTGGAATGCACATACCTCAGTCTATTTGGAATTGTCCAATGTTTAAAAAGAGATGAGGATCCAGTAGGTCCATAAACTTGACATATGTGTCTACTGATTGGGTTTTCTTCATGAGAGGCAAATGTCAGTTTAAATGTACATCATGTGTAGGATGAAGTTCCAGTGAATTCCATGTTGTCTGTTGGGGGATACGGTCCTTGAAACAAATCTCGAATGAGATCTTTTCCATGTTCTTCATTGAGCCATCATTATGGTCGTTCGACTGGTGGATTAAGAAAGGAGACAAGAAGAACAAAGTCTCCACACCAGTTTTGAAGAATATGACCAACATCAGGATCTATAGGTTACATTTGAAAATGATCAAATAGAAAGTCATTAGCCATTTGATAATTATGAAGATTCCTTCGCTGAAAAGGATTTGTGCTCCATTCCCGACAGCTATCTTCATACTAGCGATGCTCTCGTATCCTTATTATCCGGACCATACCAAATGAGTTGTGTCCTGCAATAGGTTCAGACATGTGTCCTTCTCTAGACATAAAATCTGCAAAAATATTTTCAACTCCCGGAAGGTGAATAAAATCAAATTCATATGTGCTTAATAACTGTGCCCACCTAAGGAGTCTTCCTCTTACCACTTTATTCTTAGATTCTTTCTAAAGAATCCCCGCAGATTTTGCAGGTCACTTTTGAGCAGAAATCTCTTGTCAGTAATAAACATTTGAACTGCTTGGAAAGTATTGACAACAGCAAGGATTTCTTTATGTGTACTATGGTAGTCGATTTCACTGTTCTTGAAACCACCAGAAATATATCTAACAATCTCACCTTTATCTTTGGGATTGTAAGAGATTGTTTTTTGTTCACAGAGAACACCATCCTAGGCACCTTCACTTGCATTAGTTTCTACTATTTTGAAACCATTACCTGGTAACTTTAATGGTGGCAATTGGGAACACTTTTGTTTGATGCGGAGAATCAAAGCATCATGCTTGGGTGTCCATGGTGGTGGTGTCTTTCCCAAAAGCTTGTTCAGCTCAATTCTATCTTCAGCAAGCTTGTAATAGAATCCTGCAATATAATTAACAAGGCCTAAAAAGTGTTGTAATTCCTTGACATTAGTAACTGCAAGATGGAAAATTTTATTCAGGATATGAGGTTGTGCCTCCATTCTACCCCCCAGAAGAAGCTTGATGCCAATAAACACGATGTGGTTTTGGGCAAAGAAAGACTTAGCAGGGTTTACAGCAAGACCATGATGTTGGCAAATTGACAGGAATTAGCAGAGATGACTAAGGTGTTGAGGCATATCCTGGCTGAAGACAAGGATGTCATCTATGTAGGGTTGGATAAATTTGGCATAAGGCCGAAATATGACATCCATTTTTTGTTGGAAAATGGAAGGTGCAGTTTTAATACCAAATGGAAGAACAGTCCATTCATAAAGGCCTTGCAGAACGGAAAAGGCTGTTTTGTAGAAGTCAGCACTTTTGAGAGCAATTTGCCAAAACCCTTTTGTGAGATCAAATTTGGAATAAACATGACTACCTTGAATAGTCTGCCAGATATGATCTTTACTCGGCAGAGGATGTATGTTATCAACAAGACAGTCATTTAACGGCTTATAATTGACCACTAGCCGTTTCTCAGGTAATTCCTTTCCATTCTCATCAACCTTTGGGACATACATGGCATGACATGAGAATGGGGATTCAGAGGTTTGAATTATTTTAAGATTTCAAGCTCTGCAACCTCTGATCTATGAGTTAATGCTTCCGATGAACTCATTAAGAAATAATTAGCTTTTGCTTTGGGTATGAGTTCATTACCTTGGGGATCTCGTTTGAGAGGGAGATCGCATGTCAGGTTCCTTGTCTGCTTCTTTAAATCTTTTGTAAGAACTATGGCAGCAAAGGCAGTTTTAATCTCTGTGAGAGATTCTTGACCTGCATCCATTTGTTTGGCTAACCAAACAGCATTAACTGGTTTCTTTTTCTTTTCCTTTTTTAAACTTAGTTGAATAAGCTAGATCTTGATAAAGCCATGGAAGCTGATATCTATTCTGAATTATAATGAAATCAGAATCAATGGTGAATGGTTCCCATTGTTTAATTGCATTGCTTCCAATTACACCATCATATCCATCTACTTCATATTGGACAAAGGTCAGTTTATCCTTAAAACCATCAAATCCAATTTGAATAGGAGCCTCACAAATTACAGAACTGTTTTCTTTTTCAGAATTACCAAAAGTAATACCTGTAGTTCCTTCAATCCAGGCATCTTTGGGAAAAGCATTATACCTAGCAATATTAAGATCTACTCCAGTGTCAATGAGAAATGCTAATGGATAAGCCTTGATACCTGGAAAATGAATTGTTAGGATTATTCCAGGACAGGTAGTAATTGGCTTGGCACTTCTTTTGTAGGCTTTCATCTAGTGGGTACTAGAACCTTCTTCAAAGGTGACTCTTGGTTCACCTTGTTCTTCTACAGCTTGATGAATGAGAGGGTTGTAGGGCTTTTCTTCACAATACAGTTGTTCTTCCTGAAAGGAGGCTTGAGCAAGCAATTGTAAAGATCCAGCTGAATTAAACTGGTTGACAAACTTATCAAGTTTAGGAGATTTTTCCATTTCTTTTATGAGATAGAAATTCTCTTCATCATCAATTTTTGATATTTCTACCTGAGCTTGAGTGATAACCTTTTCAAGAAAGGCTTTCCAATTTCTTTTCCATATTCTTCTGGCCATGCTTCCTGGAGAAGGAGCATCAATGATGGATCTTTGATCAAAAGATCCCGATGGTCTTTGTGCAGGAGAACCAGGAGGCCAAGGTTCTCTTCTTTGTAGTGGTTTATAACCATGCGGTTCTGGAATCTCTATGGGAGAGACCAACAAGCCATAATGAAGAATAGGTGATCTTCGAATTGGAAGCTTAGGAGGCCTGGCTTCTTGTTGAAGGAGAAAGTACTTTCTTGACTTAAGTTGTTCCAACTTGTTGGTCAACTTCTTCCATGTTTCTTGACCCATGTCCATGTCATGGAGTCTGGATTCAGTTTGGACAATTTCTTCCATTACCTTGTCCAATTCTGCACGGGTGTCCCTTCGTAGCATTCTGCAGAAGAAGGAGACTTCCGAATCTTCATCAGAAGATTGAACTTCTTTTTTCATCAAATTTACTTGAGCATGTTCTTGAGCTTATGCATATTCTTCGGATTCTGAGTCAGTATCTGATTCTACACTGGAGAGAATGATATCCTCTGAATATGATGGATCGTCATTAATGAATTCAAATTCATCATCTTCAACCCCTGCTTCTCGAGCAGCACGAACTTTACCTTTTCCCCTTTTCTTGTTTCTATCTGGACACTTATTTGCAAAATGTTCACCTTTACAAATATAGCAGGTAGGTTTCCTTTTTTTGGAACCTTTTCTTTTCTTATCTCTTTTTCTAAAGTATCCTTTTTTCTTGGGATACTTACTGTATTTCTTCTTTTTCTTCTTGTAGGATTTCTCAGGACTATCACAATCATAACAAGAAGATTTTCCTTTATCTAGAAACTGGTTTGAAGGCATTATCTGGTAGCATACAGAAGAAGAAAGTAAAGGTTGTACCTTCTTTATTTCTTTCTTGACTTTTCCTTCCTCACAGATCTCCTCATTAATCTGTGTTAAGAATTGAACTAACTGTGGGTATGTCAGTTCTTTCATTTCTATGTTTTCTGTTACCAAATTCTCAAGAACTTTCTTGTGATAGAATTCTCCTATCACATTACCAAAACTTTTTAGAAAAGTTGTGAACATAAATTCATGATTTTGTTCACGGCCTGACAGATAGAAATTCTCATACTGAACTTCACAATATTTTTTGAAATATTTGAGATCCTTGCATTTACCTTTTATAAACTTCTTGTAGGCCAACTTTTCTTGGGTGTCTGTTTTGCCAACAAACAGACGTGTCAACTGAGCACAGACTTGATCTGTACCTCTAGCTAAAAGCCGTTCTTTGTAAGCATCATCTAATCTATCCCAAACACTTCTTGCAACACCAGTCATGGCATTAAGAGCCTGCTTAATCACTTGTGATTCATCAGCATCAACATTAGTGGATAAATAATTTGTTATCCAGGCTCGCATTGCATCTATTCCTCTTGTATTTTCTACATCTTCAAAATGATCAAAATTAACAAGGGGAGGAGTGTCAGCTTTCAGAGTTTGAATATTTTTAAATGGATCAATTGGATTATATCCATTGGGATTGGAGCTATTACCACGGGCCATTTGGAACTTTCCTTTGGCTTGTTCCTCTGGAGTGGTATCTCTTAGATTCTCTGTGGAGGGATCATAGATCTTTTCAATCACAGGCTGCCTAACTTCCGTAGACAATTTAGGTCCTTCATATTGAGCCTGTAGATATCCCTTAGCACTAGAAGGGAAATTCTTTGTCCTTATAGTCTATTGTTGACGAACTATTTGGGTTACTGACTGAATAGTCATTGACTCTTGGTGTAGTGCATACTGTATGGTAGCAGATTCTGATCTGACGGAATCGCTTATCAGAAGTTGTGATTGTGCAATAGAATGAACTTCCTCAGAGACTTCAGTTAGTTGCTGACCATTATGATTTACATGAATATTTGTAGTATTTACTTGTGAAGCAAGCACATCACAATCTAATTTTACTTCACTTCTAACCTTTTGCAGAAGTTCTCTCTGTTGATCTAAAGATCGCTGCTGAGTGACCCACCAGGTTTCAGCTTGACTTTTGAACTCATTATATTGGTCTTTGAGTTCCTGGAGATCTTTGTTAACAGAGGCCATCCACTGATCAGTAAGATGCTTTTCCAAGTGTTCAAGAGTGGAAATAAGAGAATGGAAATTTTCTTGAGCACTGAGTCATGCTTTATCAGCTTTGACTGCTTCGATCTAATACCAGATCTTTCTATCCTCAACAAGTAGCATGGATTTCCTAAGACATAGGTTTGTCCAGTTAAGCAATTTGCTTTGGCTGGTACCTTGGGAGTTTTCGGCTACAAGAAATAGATGCAGAGGCCAGAAATCAGCTTTGTATGTACCGGTAGTATCATAAAGGATGAAATCCTTGAAGGGGGGAATAGTTCTGGGTACAGGACAAGGACCTACAGGAGTTGTTATTATCTTTTCATTGGATTCAAAAATATCCTGCTCAGGTATGGAGGCTTGTCGTGCTGAAAACATCTAAAAATGGTCGGATCTAGGAGGATTGAAAACAAAAGAGCAGTCTTCACATCTATACAACCCATTATCTAATTCAGAAAACTTTTTATGTGTGCAAGAAGGGCTAGCAGGTGTGGCTGAAGCTGTAGAACTGCTAGGCTTAGCTACAGAGGGAATTTTAAACAATTCTTCAAAACCCTTAGTGGGTTGTAACCTTACACTTTGAGTGTGTGGTAAAGGATTCACAGATGGACCAAGTTGGTTGTAGTTAAACACCCTTTCTGTTCTCATGGAAGGACTATTGTGCAATGCAAGTTGTCACCCAGATGAGAATCTGATCACTGCCTAATCATCTAACTCTTCAATTGAGATCCCTCTCAATTGTGGTTGTTTCTCCTCTTCAGGTTGGCTACCACGATCCCAAAGATCTAATGCCCATTCTTCAAGCATCTTTATATCTTTATGTCTTACTATCTTTGGTGCAGTCAACTGTGTGCTGTCACTAGTAGATTGCCAGATGGTGGAAAGGCCTTCTAGGCCTTGAGCCCTTTTGGGGTTGATCATCAAGGGTAAGACCTTGTTATATAACCTATAATGAACAAGAAAAACCAAAGAGTGGTCTACAGATTGTTTTTTCATAAATAGGTTCATGGTCCTAAAGTTATATTCGAGAACATCTCGAAGGTTTCCATCTTTTAGACTGATAGGAAAGTCTAATTTGCAATCTAAATAAATTGGCCCTTTAGCCATGGAGTCACATGCAGCACCTAACAGAGAATGAGACAACTTCAGAAATCTAGCATCTTTTAACATCATCATGATTATGATGGGTAGACCTTTACGATAATGTCCTGTAATACCTATCCTAACATAGGACAGATGCATGAACTGAGGGTTATCAGGACTTGCTAGAGCTTCCTTTTGAAACTTTTGAACTTCTTTATCAGAAAAAATATTTAAGTTCCCTTCAATTCCACCAGTTACAACATGTTGAAGGGTTGCTACATGACATCGCTGAGAAGTTTTATAACCAAACCAATTTTTAAGACCTTTATGTTTATTAAACATATCAACTAAGCTATTGGGAACATCACGATAGATTTCAGAAGCTTTTATTTTTGGCACACGAAATTCCTTATCCTCATACTAACTAGAAGAAACTTCATCTAACAAATTACTGTTGTTATATGGAGCCTAATCAGACTCGGAGGTTATATTTACCCCACTTTTATCAGCGCGATTTCCCCCCAAATTCCTACGGGGTCCAGGGGCAGCGCCCCTGGTGCGTTCCCTGTCGCGATACAGGGTGGGGTCGAGGGGCAGCGCCCCCATGGGGGCTCGGGGGCAACGCCCCCGAAACCTCACACAGTTTTTTATTATTTTATAATGCACCGGGAGTTATTTTTCATTGACCGACATAAGAAAACCCTATTTTTGTAACCGACAAAAAGCTTGATAAAAAGCAGCTAAGGGTTAGGGTTTTGAACATATTGTATTGTAGCATTTTGCAACGGTACTGAGTTGCAGGGATTGCTGATTGTAATCAGTTTGATTTACTGGATAATAATATTGGACTTTCTGTTTGGTGGATGTAGCCCGAGTTTGGGTGAACCACGTTAAAACTTGTCTCTCGCTGTTATTATTTATGTGTATTTCCATTCCTCTGTTTAATCTTTATTTGCATTTAATTGATATCTTCTTCCGGCTAACCCTAACAATTACTACTAGACTCAGGAGTACAAAAGGAACTTTCATTATCAGCAAAGAAATTGGTGAACTTAACTTCTGTGTTGCGATCTGCTGTATGGTCGAAGCTTTCCATATTTGATCCAGAAGTGCTTGCTTTATCCATTCTGCACTTGAACCTATGCTCAAATCTACGCTCGAAATACAAGATTACTGCCTCAAATCTTCCCTGACGCAACAAGCTTAAGCGGGACTTACACCAAGAGGACTTACAACATGACTCTGAGTTGTATGAGCAATACAGGTGAATACAAAACACTTATTGGCTAGTTATGGTTAGACAACAACAATAACAATAGACAATAACATCATTAGCTCTGATACCAACTTTTAAACACAGCTACAAATGACAAATGAAATGCGGAATAGAATATCTAACTTTCAGATAGATCTTATGTATATTATTATGTCGAACACTCAAGAACAATACATTCATCATATTCAATGCTAACTTTTACCCAAGAAAATTAGTCATTTTTTGTTTGTATAAGGATTCTATAATTGTGCAAGGCTAAGGAGAGGAATGCATGAAGGAAAATTTGGATGGATGTTGGACATATACAATATGATACAAATTTGTGTTATATGGAGTTAAATTGTGGGAACAGAAAAGTAATACTAAACAAAGTATGTAAGGTTACACATAAAGGAACTATGGTGTCAATAGGATATATGTGTACACACCTATCTTAGCTACACATCATAGTTAAGGGTGTGTTGATGCATGGTTTAGCACACCAATACATTGAAATAGCAAAAATTTTCCTACTTGAAAGAAAAATGCCACCAGAGTCTTATTATAATGTTCTTTCAGTAAAAAGACCAAAATATATCAGTAGTTGAGCTTTGATCTATCCCATTTAAGGGGCTCCAATAGAGTTTTCAAATATTTCAAACCTAGGGGGAAAATCCAAAAAAATTAGACAAATTTTGCTATAACTCAACTTTTAGATTTTAGGGACCAATTCCAATAATGCTCCACCACAATAAATTTCCACAATTCAATAATAATAATATTGTTAACAATTTCAACACTGGTATTTGGGTTCCGTCTCACACAGAACTGATTAATGACTCTAGATTGGGTGTTTGTGGTCACTCAGTTAGGGTTGATGTTGTTGGTGCGCCTACTGAGGGGCTTCAGGCTCCTGAGGGCCCTAAGAAATCTTTCTCTACCGATGTGACTAGTTCTGGCGCTCGGACCCGCTCACCCCAACTCGATTCTCAGCCTATCCCTTGTGCTCGGGAGTTTCCTGTTGTGGTGTGTGGATCAAAGGTCACTAAAAATGAAGAATGTTATTGCAACACAAGAGTGATATGTAGATTTAATGGATTCTAGTCCTCTATGCCCAATCTCCATAATTGGGTCGTGGAGTCTTGGAAGCCATTGGTTGAAGGTAAGATTGAGTTGTTTCCCTATGCAAGGGGTTTCTTTATTGTGACATTTGCTTCTTCAGAGCAGCAAGACTTAGTGCTCGATGGAAGGGTTTGGTTGTGGGGGGAGCATTCCCTCTCCATCAAGCCCTGGACTCTATCCTTCAATCCCCTAACTGATTTGCTTAACATCAGACCTATTTGGGTCCATCTCCTAAATCTTCTCTCCATTTTTGGGAGGATTCTTGCTACAAGAGCATAGGCAATGCCATTGGTCATTTCCTTAAGGTTGATTCTACAACCTCTTCGATGGGACATTTCATGGTAGCTCGCATCCTTGTGGATATTGACATATCTAAACCTCTTCATGTGGAAGTGGTCTTGATGGTAGGGGAAAGGCCCTAGAAACAACTGTTGGATTATGAGGGTATTCCTTTTAGATGCAAAAGGTGTTTTTCTATCAGTCATTTGGCCTCTGGTTGTCCTCTTGCGCATCGCAAGGGAGCTGCAACTTGGTGGAAGGATGCTCTCCCAGATCACCTGACTATCAATGCATCACAAGAGGATTGTTCATCTCAGGGGGATGATTCCTCTGAGGAGGTTGTGCTCCCTATTGGGGATACTATTGAGGAAGTGGCAAAGGCTTCTGCTGTGGATCCCTGTACTCTTTGGACTCTTCTGATCACTTATTTGCTCATTTGTCAGCTCCTCCTGCTACGGGCAGGCCTGCTTCTGCAATTTTGAATTCTTCTTTAGTTTTGCCTTCTTTGGGCTCGACGCTGCATGCAGATTCTTTGGCACCTGTTGGAGTTCACCGTGAGCCCTCATTGCTCATGACTTCGGGGGAGGCTCCCACCTCTCCTCGTTTTGTTGTTCCTAGTTTTGACTCCTGGACTGTGGATCAGCGTAGGAAGAAAGGTCCTTTGCTCTCTTTTGACAAGGGTGTTAGATGTTTTATGTCAGGATCTAGTGTTATGTAGATCCTTGTTGTTTAGTCTCCAGCTGGGTTGTTGTGCCTATGCTGTCATTTTGTTGTTCCTAGTCTGTTGCTGGGATTTGGCTTTTGCAACTTGGTTGTTGTTGTTCTATTTTATCCCCTATTTTTCTACCCTTGTGGTCTCGTTTGTAAAGAGTTCAGCCCCTTGTTAGTTGCTTATCATAATCAAAAACAATTTCAACAATTTTATTTCACCAAAAGTTGATCAAAATACAAATAGATGCATTAAGAATATGAAAAAGTCATGAAGTAAAAAGCCTTAGATTACAAAGATGTATTCTTCTAGATCTCTGTAAAGAATGATTAAGAGTTTCCATAAATTAATTTACACAAAACCCATAAGGAAATTTTGAAAACTTGTACAATTCATTCATATCATATGAAATTTGAGGATATTAACAATAATGTGCATTTGAATAAAATTGGCCTTCTTTATACAAAACCTAAACTAACAAAGATGCGAAGAAATGAATCTAAACTGCTCCTACTCTAACTGTGATTTCAAAAAAGGAAAAGAGAGGGAGGAAGAGAAGGTCATAAAAATCCAAGTGTGTGATCCCTATCCTTCACGCGCCATTCTTTGAATGGACAAATCTAATTCAAACCATTCCTCGCGTGACCCATTGTTGCAATCACCACATAAGAAGGTGCAATCTTTGAAGGAAAACTTGTGCATATGAGATAAAAATCTATGAACTCCAGCATAATAATGTGTTACAAATTGCCTCACAAAACATTTCACAATCAGCCAAATGTCAGTAGCTCTAACACATCAAATTCATCAAACATTCAATGAATTGAGCACATGAAAGGACATGTACATGCTCAAAGTTTGAAAACTCAAACAAAAGGAACAAGAACTTCAAATGAAATCAAAAGCAAAAGTATATTACTAACAAAAATGAGTTTCCAATCCTTTACATTGTAGAGCATCAACATATTTATATATTTTAGTAGGGAGAAATACGAAAATCCATTCCCTCCAAAATGTAGAAAAAGATAGAATCAAAAGACACTTTTGTCTTGTAGTATATTTTGTCCTTTTGCACTATTACATACAAGAAAAAAATTGATGTGCAAATGAACATCAACACTATACACTTTGTCTAATTGCTTTTAGAAACCTCATTTTTCAACTCTTGCAAGTAAGAAGCATAATTATCTAGCGCCATTTTCACCAATCTCAGATCAGGTCCATCTAAATGGGTGAACTTGACATCAATCTTCATGAAAATCTCCTAGAGTCTCTTTTGAGCATTCCAAAATTCTACCATTTTAGGCTCAAAATATACATAAGTACCCTTTATTTTCATCAAATTATTGATGGAGCTCATAGAAAAACTTGGGTCCTTAGGAGACTCCACCAGTTCCTAGAACTGATCTTTTAGAACCTTCAACGACTGAATATTCGAGTCCTTACCATATAAATAGCATCCTAATTTATTCATGAATTCATCTAGGCACTGTACACACTTTGAACTAGGGACTACACTTTCAACTTCCACTTTTGAAGCACATGAGGTTCCTAATCACTAAGAATGCCTTCATCCACTAAATAGGGAAAATCCATATCCACCATCTAAACTATTTGAGGGAATATATTTTTAATTGCCTCCAATTCAGTTTTTACCCTTGCCATCAAATTTTCCATAGCCTCCATCCCTTTAGATAATGTGGTAGTAACCTCAATTATTTCTTTCATTACCTTGTGGACTAAGTTTACCAGCTCTGCATTCCATGCATGAATGACTCTCATTACATTCCCCAATTCTCTAGCAGCTAGTATCTCCTTCTCAATACTGAGAATATGTTGGGGAATTGTGTCCATTGAAGATGAACCTATAGGACCAACTGGATATTCAATGTAAGTCATAAGATATGCAAACTTATCCTTCAATACTTCCTTAGTATCTTTATCCTTGTCCATCTTTTGAATGAGACAATCAATTAAAGATTTGGCAAGTTGTTTCCTTTCCTCCCTCAAATTTCCCAAAGCAATGATAGTAACTATATAGTTGAATAGTTGCATATCAACTTCAAGCATATTTGACAGTGAGGTAATGATATGTGCTTTCCCATTTCCCTAGCTTTTAGTTGTGATTGAAGATCTTATCCTATCCCTCTTTGGAAAAGTGGGTTTTGGAAACATGGCAGTTAGTTGAGCAAGATCATCCAAGGATATATTTACAAACCTCTTTCTACTCTAAATGATCTAATCAAACCATTATGATGTATCTATAGTTTATGCTTCTCCTATCAGGATATTGGCTTGAGGTTGTTGTGGTGTGTTTTGATCACTAAGAAAAAGAGGTGAGTGAAATTTAGGAGATGGAGCTTTATTAGGCATCTTATTAAGAGACTAGATGGGATTTTTTCTAAAATATATCTTGGAGGGCTTGCAATGAAAAGGTTTGGCAATTGAGTGATAAGAGGTGAATTTCAGGGAGATTGTGTGATCTAAAAATTTTGTTTGAAGAAGGTACAAGCTCATTGATTTGAGTTAATTTATCCTGAATAGCTTGTGAAGGGGCTTCAAAAAGAAAATCATGGTGGCTAGGGGAGATATCCATATCTTGAGTATGCCCTTGTTCTGGTTTATTTGAACTTGAGAACACAAACTTCAATTTGGGTGACTTCCTTTTCTATATCAGCCTTACCTATTCCTCCTCTTGCTCTTATTCTTCATCTCCACCTATAGTTAGTATTGTAATAGGATGGCTTCCCTCATGAAAATTTTTCAATGTCTCCTCAAGCCATCTTTTGCTTCTTCTAATCACCAAAGAGGTTCTAGATTCTAAATTCTTAAATTCTCTTGAAGTATAATCATGTGCAAGTAGAGCTTAATCAAATTGAAGAACACACGATTATACTGAGAGGGGGATGAATCAGTATAATACAAACTTTTACTTTTTCACAACTTAACAACCACAACAACATCAATCACACAAGATCTATCAATGATGCACCACAAGAACACAAGATTTACATGAAAACCCTTACAAGAGAAAACCACAGCAAAATATTTCTTATATATATATAAATTTTTTTACAATCTTAGTAGGCTCCAACCTACAGGAGGCACCAATCCCCTCTTATATGATTTGTGAGCACCAACCCACTAAAGACACCAATCCCCGCTTGTAGATTTTGTGAGCACCAATCCGCAACTAAGCACCAACCCAGTAAGAGACACAAATATCTCATTAAGGCACCAACCTTCTATGGATTTGAATCACTATCTTCTACAAATCTGATCGTAACTCACACAATAACTTTTCTTCACAAATCTGATCCAAAGAACACAATGTTCTTCCTTCCAAATTTGATCCAAAAGATACACAATCTCTTCTCACAAAACTGATCCAAAATATGATTACTCTTTTTCTTCCAATCTGATCTAAAACATGTACCACTTCTTCACACAAAACTGGTCATAATCATAACATCAACTCTTTATAACTATCTACCTTGAGATCTACCCAAACTTGTCCTCTATCTCTGCATAGACTCCTATAGTTTTGCTTCTATCTTTGCATAGATTTCCTTTTATATTTCTGCTCAAACTCTTCCTTTATCTCTACTAGATCTTCTTCTTTTATATTAGCATACTCTTCTTCTAGATTAGTATTTTCTCCTCTCTATATCTGCATATAGTTCTTTATATCAACATATATTTCTCTTATAATTCTTTCTCTTTAAACTTCACATGCAGATCTGAGGAGTCTTATAGATATATCTATTTCATTCTACACACACTACTCAATTTTACTTCACAAATATCTCTTATATCTTCTTGTAGAGGAGCGATTCCATGAATGGATGCAACTCCTACAAAGGAAACAACTCTTAGTTTATTTGTATCCTTCCATAACATAAGCACTTTATTCAAATTACCTTTATAAGGATCGGCTCCATAAACAATTGTTTATATTCGATTTAAACATCATGTGGCTCAACTATTGTTTAAAACATAAGCGCTGCTCCTTTCATTATCTTAATCGCCTATCCTTTATTATGAGATTTGTACTTTTTTTATTTAAGCATTACTCTTTAACAAACTTGTCTTATATATGAGTCTTTGTCAATTGTGAAGGGCTCTCCATATTAACTTGATCGGCCTCCATACTAGAATTGGCCTCTTTTAATAAATATTCTTAAACTCCATTTTGTTCTTATGAGTCAGCCTTTATAACATATTTAATTTACTTCAAGTCCTTTCAAAATAATGGAGCTCATACTTCATAGAGTCGGCCAACATAGGTATATAATGTTAAATCTTTAATTTAACATTAACAATCTTCTTCCAACATCTTTCTCATACTCAGCCACCATTAATAAAGACTCTTCAATTTTTCTCCAATGTCTTTGACTCCTTGCATACTTGGCATCAATGATAATCATCAACAATGTCTTCAACCTTTGACATCAATGACATCGTTAATAGTTTTGTATCTTGTATTCAATCATATTGCTATGTTGACATCAATGACAACCATTTCTTATACTCTCGTCTATTCATTAATGATAACAATCATGACTACCTTCTTCACAAATACATTTTTAGCCTCATAAGAAGGATCTTGAGGTTCACCATTGTCTTGCAATCCTTGACGCACCACAACTATCTAACACATTCTCATCTACAACACAGTCGTGCATGAATAGGACCTCTTGCGAACCTCTATATCATCAACACAATTCGTCCTAGTAGTCCTCAAGATGGGGCTTATGCACGATGATTGATTTCAACCCTTCCATGCACTTCCTAGGGTTGAAAGAAGGTCTTGTTTCATAGGGCCTTAGTGTCAGGAATGACAATTATGCTTCTACATTTCTAGTTGCATGTGTTGTTGAACATGTATATCTCCCAATTGATAGAGGTAAACAGAGACCTTTCCCCTTCTTCTTAGCATAAAGCTTATGAACTTAGTATCTTATCTACATACTTCCAACAAAGCTACCCAGTCACTGGCATAAGCTAGGAGTTTTAATGGCGCCCCTGTGAAACCTACAATTATGATATAGGTAAAGGTGACAAACTGGTAGTACTAATCTCTTCATTTTTAAATATTGTTCATAGCTTCTGGAGATATCCTCTTTTCCCTATCATTCTCAAGCATTTTTATGATATAGAATACAAAAGCATCATTCGCCATTCTAAAATGCTTGAGACATTGTTTCATTTTCAAGTGATGACAATATTGATACACATGGTGTCGACCTGAACCCATGACACCAATTCGTTCTAGTCCAATGAACTATTGTCTTCACACTAAGGCATACACTAGAAGTCATGTCAATTTCTTGAATTGAATGACTTCACTTAGTTTCTTGAGGAAGTTGTCACTTATGAGGGTTGCCTAGTCGATGAAAACTTTATCGAAAATGACATTGGCAATAAATTGGAACATCCATGGACGAAATTCCTTAGCAATGTCAAGTTCTACAACTTGACTTAAGAGAGTAATTGCATCATTAATTTCCTCTTTAAACTCATTGTGAAACAACTTCTTTAGAAACCTGGAGATTGCTACTCTAGGCTTGGTTAACCAATTCTTGTTGATAACATCTATACATTGGTTAGCATGGGCCTCAAAGTACTCTCTAGAAGAATCCATGGTTATCTCGACAAAGGCTTCCCTTGCTGGAAGATTCAACATAAATATTCAATGTAAGGTGGCTAAATTTGCATGATCACCTTCTTGTCAATTGTTTTAACCGCCATGTCCTTATTATAAAATCTTGTCCATGTCAACATAAGATCTCAAGATTGAATAGAAATAGGAAAGAAAGCAGACTCAACGAGGCCACTCAATATTCTACATGTTGGCCTTTTTACTTTTCAGCAACCTTTTCTAATACTCCTCTAGTCCTACATGCTCAAAATCTGTTTAAAATGTTATCCAATTTAGATACTAACTTTGAACATGGTTCCATGCCTTTGTACTCATACCTAATTCTTGTGGGTGAAGATACTCTCGATTAGAGTTCCTATCACAACTAAATACACCTTAGTATCAAAATAAATCATTATTTTACAAGACGTAATTAATGCAAAATAGTCAAAAGTGACCAAATTGCATCCATTAACAGGTTATTATAATAAAACATTGATTAAAAATCATTTCCCTAAAAAATTTATGCATTTGGGATCATTTGGGAGAGTTTCAGATTTTGCACGGAAAATGAAAATTGTAAATCGGAGTTCGGGTCCAATTTGTAGTTTGCAATGATGATAGCAACTGCAAAATATGTGTGCACTGCAAACTATGGTTGTGGTGCAAACTTCAGCTGCGGTTTGTAAAACGTTACAAATTGTAAATGAACTGCAATTGCCAGCCAGAGTTCTGATCCAATCTGCAACACGTACTAACTTGCAAGTTGCAAAAACTTTTGGGTTTCCCAACTGCAACTGGACTTCAAGCTCCAGTTGTAGTTTAAAAAAAGTTACAAACTACAAAATATTTGGGGAATGCAGATTGCATCTTGAGTTTAGACTCTAGCTGTATTTTGCAGAAAATTTCAAGTTTCAAATAAGGTTCAAATGCCAACTAAACTTCATAGCTAATTTGCAGCATATTAAAACTTGCAAAATACAAAAAATTTTGAGAATCTAACAAGTAAACCAAAGTTTCAATAAATCATGTCAACTCCCAAAATTAACTAAGGAAACCATCAAAAATGAGAAAAATCAACCATTCAATCCAAAGTACGCATTCCATGTGCAAGTCCTTGACGAAATCGGAAAGAGAAAAAAATACGTGAACTTGCAGCAAAACCCTACCCAAGAGCAGAAAAAGAAATTTTCAATCCACAAGGAAAATATTACACAAACCAACCTAAAAAGCGATCCCAACCTTGCAGCGAAAATTTTAAAAAAAACAACTTGCGAAGGTGAAAATGGCATATTAATCATCAAAAGGAGCTAAAGAGGCAGGAAAATGAAATGACAATGCTAAAAATAGCGCGCACATAGAAAAGTCTACGTGCATGGTAGAGTTGCAAACTAAAGTTCGAGTTCGGTTTGCAACTTGCAAGGAAAACAAACCCCTTAAAAAATTAAAGATTTTCAGTGAAAATAAAAACCCAATTATCCTTAATGACATTTTGCCCATCCAAAGAATAAATAAACATGAAAATCTGATTGATTCAAAAGTTGAAGTGCCATGATGGGCAAAAAATCAAGAAGGCAAAGAGGGTACCCAATTTTGACGACAAAATAGGAGCATGTTGTGAAGGACGGCAAGGTGGATTAGCTTGTCTATGGTGAATTCTATCCATACAACAAAATGAAGATTTGTAGATTCAAAATATGATAGTTGCATCATTGCATAGTTAGAGAGCATAGTATGGCAGTTTGTATAGAGGAATATATCATAGCATAGAAAGAGGTAGTGATTATATGACTGATGAGATGAGTTATATACATGCAGAAAGAAATATGATCATCTCTAGGAACAAAAGGTAATGCACAAACATCTGAATAAAGAGAGGTATGTGCAAATTTGGGCATGAAGAAGAAGGAATTTTAATTTTTAAAAATAAAATGACGAGATGATATAGGTACAATTAACATAGTGGTAACTAAAGACTAATATGGAAATGTTCATTAAAGATTTGATTGTTATGATGTATGAAAATTGAGTTTAAGTACAAATATTTCAAAAGAATGAAGTAATGATGATTTCATATGTGTAATAATTATGATGTTATTGCATGTATAATGAAAGGAAGAAAAGGTGCATAAATGCTTCTTACACTAATCTAAGAGGAGACATGAACAAAAAATTATGATCTAAAATAATTTGCAACAAAGAGACAACACAATAAAATCATTCACCATAATACAATGTTGTATCATGGAGAAACCTTTTTGGAAAAAAAAAACTCAACCTTCAAACTTTGAACCAATGTGTTAATCAGAAACAATATCATTTACAATGCAATATAGGAAAGGAGTTTTAATAGGAGAAAACACCAACACTCAAATCTAGAGTATTACTGGCAACATAAGAATACCTATAAAAATATACTAGACAAACTCTATCACAAGCACACAATAAATAGAGAATCCAATACATGAAACCACCAAAGGAGAATCACAAAACCATGAGCTAATACCACTCAAAATTGATGACCAAATCCCAAGAAAATTTCTCTTGCTAAATATAGCATATTCCTTACGCCTATCATAAACATTTGCCATAATATGTCACAATTATCCTCCCAATTTTGGCACTCCACTTTGTCTTATTCAAACCCTTCAAAGATGCTTTACAATAGTCATAATGACATGTGATAGGTTGGTTGAGGTTCTTGTTCAATGTGTGTAACTCCCTCTTACAACTCTCTTTTGCATCATAGATGCTCTTACATTTCTAATGTGGCGGCCTAACTTTTGGAGGCCATAACTTTTGATCTAAAAATTTGATTAACCACTTTTTTAAATTGTAACTCAAAGAACTCCATGTCACTACAACCCACTTCACCCAATTAAAGCCTTTTTTATCATTTTTGGAGCCAAAAACCTCTATAGCCCAAAAATTCAACATTAAGATGTAAGGTTGAAACACTTTTCCTAACATTCTCCTACTTGTCAAAACACCTTGCAAGAGAAAAGGAAATACCAACACTACCAATTAACTACTAGGGGATGAGAGGCCCATAATCTCACAGCACCATCTAAACTTCTTTATGCTCACCAGTTTCATCAATGCATCTACAACATTTTACAATGTGTCAACTTTCTCCAACATCACCCTTCCATCTTCTATCATGTCTCAAAAAATTAGTAGTGGACATCAATATGTTTCCTATCATTGCATGAAAGATCAAGTTATTTGCCAAATAGATTTTACTCTAACTGTCACAATGAACTCTAACAACTCTTTGACTCAACCCCACATTTGAACGCATTATCAAAATCCAAATGGCTTCCTTATAGGCATGAGTAGCTGTCATGTACTCTATCTCTATTATGGATAAAGCAACATCATGTTGCTTACTCATCCAACTCACTACATCAAACAAGCTAAACATGTAGCCATTGGTAGATCTTTTGTTGTTGACATCCCCTACCAATCTGGATCCACATAATCTTGAATATCCACTCAATGTTGATCCTCTGAAATATCACCATGATAGCATATGGAGTACTCAAAAGTACACCTCAAATATCTAAAAGCCCTCTTAACCACAACCCAATGTTCCCATCCAGGATTAGCCATGTAACAACTTAAGACTCCACTACTTGGGTAATGTCTAGTTTGCGACAAACCATAGCATACATAAAGCTCTCAACTAAACTAGCAAAGGGAACTAAATTCATCTTCTTCATCTCTATGGGTGTCATAAGACACTGCTCAACTTAAAGCTTAATCCCCACAGAAATAGGAATAATCATTGTTGTTAGCCATACTGAAACATTGCAAAACAAACTCAACATACTTCCTTTGACCAATCCAAATTTTTATGGTATTCATAACCCATTTAATGTCTATCCTAGGGATATAATTAACATCCCCTAAGTTTTTTATTTCAAACTATAAAGAAAGTTGAGATGTCAAATCCCTAATAATTTCTTTATAATTATTAAATAGCAACATATTATCAACATACAAAGTGATAATGATAAAATTATCACTACTCTATTTATAATAAACACAATGATCTGACTTAACCTAATAAACCCAACTCCAAAGCATACAAATCAAACTTTTTATAATAGATTTCTCCAACTAACAAACCAAGTTGTCCTTACCCTGCCCAATGTAGTGCTCTGGCTATGACATGTAGATCTCCTCTAAATCATTGTGCAAGAAAGTTGTCTTCACATCCATCTACTCAACCTTAATATAAAAGTGGCGGCATAAGTTAATAGCATTTTGTTAGATGTCAACTTTACAAGAGGAGAAAATCTCACTAAAATCTATTCCCTTAACATGGGAATAACCTTTGGAAACCAACCATGCTTTATACTTCTTAATGCTACCACTAGAGCCCAACTTATTTTCGAACACCATTTGACAACCAATGGGTTTTTGTCCATTAGGCAGTTGTACCAAGTCTCGTATATTGTTCTGCTGTAGTGTAGTCATCTCCTCGTCCATAGCCAATTTCCAAGACTCACAATCATTCATTTCCATTACCTTTTTAATTGTTCTAGACTCATCAATGTTTGTCAACAAAGCAAATATACATCTAAAATCAAATAGGCTATACCTTTCTAGTTGCCTCTTTTGCTGAATGGACCTCCTCAAAAGCTAAGGTGGAGTCTCAACTATAGAGAATTTTTTTGGCCATAGGATCCCAAAGTTTGTACCCTTTAACACTAACACCATAGCCAACGAAGATACATTTCACAACCTTATGATCTAACTTTGGCCACTTCTCCCTATGCACATAAGCATATGCCTTGCAACCAAATACACATAGATGTTGAAGTGGGAGCTTTTTTTATGTCCAAACCTCTGTGGAGGTTTTCTCCACAAATGCTAATGTAGGAGACATGTCGATCAAGTAACATGCAATAGTAACCGCTTCTACCCAAAGCTTTTGTTTCAAGCCAAACCCACGAAGTATACACTTACCTTTCTCCATCAATGTCTCATTCATGAATTTTGCAACTCCATTCTACTAAGAGGTGTATGGAGTTGTCTTTTGCCTTTCTATGTCGTTCTCCTTACAAAATGTCTTTGCAAAACAATACTCACCACCATTGTTCTCGCCACCTTAATCTTTCTATTAGTCTATTTTTTAAATAAATCTTGAACTCCCTAAACCAACTAAAGACCTTGAATTTACTTCTAAGAAAATTTACTCAATACTTGTTTGACAATAACTAAACACCTTGTATAGTGGGATGTTGATGAGATTATAGTGACTATCCACCCTATTACGTAGTGATGACACCCAGATTGAACATGCAACAAAAGTTTCAAGTTGCTTGCATGTTTAATCAATCACTATTTCTCACGTGTAGTAAGGATGTCTTATTATGCCGTATTTTGCTCACCATACCCTTGAAAATCTCATAGCATGGAAATGAAAAGTCCTCTTGATTTACACATCCTAAGATATGGCACAACACATGTAAGTGCCTCCTTAGACAAGTGGTATGTTCTTGTGTTCCTCTATGACTTGACTTACATTACAACTGAGTCATTGAGGAAAGGTCAAGGGATTGAATGTAAGAATGAATGAATGAATTTTAATGACGTCCACGAGGCCAAACAGCCTAAGGCACTTTCAAAATCTTTTCAATGTCGCCTCTTCTACTATGCATCTTGACCAAGAAACCGGCCGTTATGTGGAGCTTTGCTTACTCAAAGAGCTCGTTTAAACTTCCTCCCTTCAGGTTGTTCGCATACTGAATGCTGATATCATCATAGGCAGTACACTCAAAGATGAAGTGCCACTCAGTGTCAACCGCTCCTTTGCTGCAGAAAGTGCATATCATGTCTTCCCAAACTTCCTTGGGGACCGTCCACCTACCAGTTTTGCACCTAAGATGATGAGAAATGGTCCTCATCTGTGTAATTAAAAGTCTAGCCTTACCCTTAATAGTAGCATGCAAGTAGGCTTTTTCCCATCTTCCCATGTCAGATTGAAAAATAGCTAAAAAAGTCAAACTCTAATGATACCCAAAGGTAAAAGATAAACCTCGTAGTCGCACTCATGTTCTTGAATTTTCTACACCGTGGATTCAATATTTCACCTCATTATTTTCACCCTTTTACATTATTATCTACCCCATCTTCTATTAAGAAAGGAGGGATAAATACTTTCAAGAGACACAATTATGATTTTTAAGAGAGAATGCTAAGCTTATTTACGAGTACCATGGTAACACCAAGAAATGTATATCATAGGTACTAAGCTTGCAAAAATCACACAAACAAAATTTTCACCTGCCCACGATAACATTCCACTAGAAATTGCAGAATATTATTGATGAAGAAGACAAATTCATCCAAACAAATTTGGGAGATAACTCACTGTCATATCACTACCCAACGTTTTTTTTGAATACCATGTTCGTCTTAATATATTTACTTCTCGATCTGCATTGAGAATGGATTATTATAGACACATACCACTTAAATTTCACGTTTCCAAAGATTTTAGAAAAATATGTTTGCAAATTGTTCGCTTAACCAATTGCAGGTCACTTTTAAAAGGAATATTTTCGTTCTTTTCACTTGTCAAGATTGTTAGCTGCTGGTTTGCAGTTTACATTATTCTTTACAATGTATATTATTAAATTATGACATTTTTTCATAAAAGTTTACAACAATGATTTGTAGCTTAAGCATGTTTCCCATTCCACCATATGTCTGCAAAAGGCAAATCTGGTTGACTAAAAATCCCAAGAACATAAATAAAATTGGTGTAAACTATAATTGAATCATAACAGGAATAAATTTTCATCAAGGGATACTAATACAATGAGGAATTATTGAAAAAACCGTTGAGGAACATGAATCTCAGGTTTTACATTTTTCTTTCAGGTACAGTTACATCTTCATTGAATGAAGAACCTATTGTAAGTAAATAGATAAAATGATCTGAATATATAAGAACATTGGTCCTATTTAGGAAAGAACTACATCCACTGATGAAGAATGCCGTATGCTTATCCAACTGAAGCATATGCGTTGACAATCTAAAACAATGCTTATATTTTCTTTCTACCGTGAGCAATACCACTGAAAGAATGAGATAGTTGACACTAATAAGGTAAGAAATGAATTTGTTTGGGCACAGGGAACTCTATTGTATCTCAAAGCCTATTGACTTTGAGATTAGAAACATGAAATAATGGTACATAAAATAAACTGCTATGCTCTGTGTGTATACAGCCATGTTGAACGGGGAGCCCATCTGCATAGAGAGCATATAAATTATAGCTATGCTTAAAGAGAGAATGTTCACCAAGAAAACAAAATAGATGACATGAAAATAAAAACATTGATCAGGTCACCTTGAGTTTTGTGTGGAAGTTAGCAATGCAACAAAGTGCATGAACTTGCGATAGCAGTATATCAGATGATACTACTTGCAATGCTGGACGTTGAAAAGATTTTTAGAGGCTTCTCTGGAACATATATTATACCTGCACAGTGAAAGAGGAATACATTTATCTGCATCTATTGAATAAATGAGCTTTATGATACCAGGAGAGTAATCTTTACTCAAAATGTTTCATTAAAAAATCAAATAAAAACAGTTTGAACTATTAAAAATATGACACCATACATATTGCCGTCATAACGAGTACATTTTGTATTGATGAATATTTTAAAAAACCTTCAAGCACAAGATAGTAAACTTTAACATTTATATTCCTCTCCAATTTGTCTTCAGTGCTCGAGACTTTATTGCTAGCAAAACTGCTTCCAAATAATTATATATGGATATCGAAAGAACTTTGTACATGCAACATACAGCTTACCTCTGTCTTTTGCAGCAATCTGGAGTGTGTCAAGAGTTATTATTCCATCTGTGAGTGGAAGTAGCTCAAGTCTGACTGTTGTCGTCGAATGGGATGGTACATATCTGAACCACAGAACACCACAAAAGGAATAAGATATCTACATAGGATAATGAAATATTTAAGATCACGTATCCTAAGGGACTTGGGGCTTGATGCTAAAAGAGATTTGTATTTGTAATCTATCAGAGGAAAGAGCAATATTTAACCATACTACTACAATTACAGGGATGGGTAGACCCCACCTTCTCCAAGGATGCAAATGATGTTAGTAATCCCTGTAGATTGGGAGAGGAATAACAAGCAGCATTTACAGGGAGATAACATTATAATGCTGGAAAATGAACAACCTATAAAAGGCAAGCAACAGAAACACGTGACAAGAAGCCGTGAAGACACTTGATAGAATTTAGAAAGCAGTGTTGGGCAAATCAAAGAAGTGTCAAAGAAAAGCTGCCAACAAACATCCAGCTATAACAAAATCCAGACACATCAGCAAAATTCCAGAATAAGCACACCTTCAATTTGTAGCAGGACGAAAGAGAGATGGGAGTGCGAAGTGTCATGGGAAAGGGAGGCAGAAGGGGAGTGAAACTACAAATTCAGAGTGAAAGGCAGAATCTATCCACCCAATCTAAATGGTTGTATTAATCCCTGTAGATTGTGAGAGGAATAATATGCAGCATTTACACAGGAGAAAATATTGTAATTTTGTAAAATGAACAAGTTATAAAAGGGAAGCAATAGAGACTAGTACCATGAAGCAATCGGCATGGAATAATCAGTGTTCAGGTGAATCAAACAAGTGCTAGAGGAAAATTTCCAAGCACTCAAATTCAAAGGATGGGTACTTGCTGCATTTTTGGGTGCCCACCTCCAGTTTGACTACTGTTTTAGCTAGGGCATCAATTACTCAATTTATTTGCCTTTCAACTTGCTGCATTCTAATATGTGAAATTGCCAACATCAAAGCTTCGGCAGCATGCACAAGGTTTTGGAGATGGCATGAGATTGCTCAGGATTGAAATGTTGTGTAAACTTTGAATCCCCTTCAATCAGCATGTCTATAAACTATAAATAATATTATCCAGATGACCTCCAAAAGTTCAGCCATGTTATATTTGCCTTTCAACTTGCTGCATTCTAATATGTGAAATTGCCAACATCAAAGCTTCGGCAGCATGCACAAGGTTTTGGAGATGGCATGAGATTTGCTCAGGATTGAAATGTTCTGTAAACCTTGAATCCCCTTCAATCAGCATGTCTATAAACTAGAAATAATATTATCCAGATGACCTCCAAAAGTTCAGCCATGTTATATGTGGCTTTATCTAAGCCTGCCACAAAAATAGCTATTATGTCCCCACTATGGTCCCAAACTATAATGCCTGTAAGAAAGTGGTTGCAAGCATGACAGCTCAGTCTGAGATTTAGACAGCAGTAAAAAATTGCATAGTATTTGCTACTAAAAAGAAATGCAGCCTCACATGGACATAGCACATTATTTGTGACTGTTGTGAGCAAACAAGTGATTGCTTCTCTAGCCCAAACAAGATTCAGAATAATCAGTAAACTTGGGTTTCCGCTGGAATATTTGATGCCCCGTTCTAGCCATATTTCCCATAGGGTGAAGCCCATTGACCTCAACATGTTCAGAGCTTTACCATAAAATTTCTTGCGCTTCCATTACTGAAACAGTTTTGTAATATCTTGACAGTTTACCCCATCTACACTGAACCAAGAGCTTGGTTGTGTAAGGGCATTGTAACAACTTCACAATAGATTATTTATGGTCTCCATATTAAGCTGGCACATTGTACACTATCAGAGTCCTGCTCATCTTTCTCTTAGTTCATCAGAGGTTAGGATCTTTTATGAGAAACCAACGACATGAATGCTTTGGTTTTTGGCCTTTTGACCAAGCATAGTTGTAATGTCCCCATTTTCAGAGTGATCACTTAGTGGAGTGGCTAATTCCCATAGGCTAAGCCGGAGGAGGGCTCAGGGAATGACCTATTTGACGAGTTTTCATACTTAGCCAATTATGCAGGGCAAAATGAGCATGGAGTATGACTTAGCATATTTTTGTGGTATTTTTTTATGAAGTCATCATTAATAAAATAATTTGCCCTAATATGGAGCGACCCAATTGGAGAATGGAAAATAGCGAAAATATGGAAAAACACCTTTAGCAAAAATAAGAATAATTTATAAGGTTTTTCCTTGATGAGGACGACTTCATTTGAGGTAAAAAATATATTATACCATGAGCCTAAGTGATTCGCCCTTGGAGGATGGAAGGAGGGAAAATAATAAAAAAATAAAATAAAGTAGTTTCATTGTGGTTTTGGGCGTCCACGAGGAGGTCAGCCGTAGGAGAGGGAAATAAAGGAAATAAAAAGAAAATACCAAAGCTAGGTCGGCCTTGAGGAAGGAAGGATAAAGTCATGTATAAATATAAGGTGTTGTAGCTCATTTCATCATCATTCATTCACATTTCTTTCATTTGAGATTTATCTCTCTGGGCTGCAATCTTTGATTCAGCACCTTCCTAGGACGAAAACCCTAAGGAAGATAGTGGATTGGACGAAAACCCAATCACACTTTGGAGGTGGATAAATCGGAGTTCATAATTGCACTTCATTGGAGCTTTGTGGAGCAGAAGAGCAGATTTGCATATTCAGATTTTAGATCAGCTCTAGAGACAGTTTTTGTGACATTTGTGCATCATTGGAGCTAGGGTTTTACCCTAGATTTGTGCGCCACAATTGGAGGGTTTGAGCATTCAAGTCACATCATTTTGGAGCAGCATTTGAAGATCATTTGTAGCAGATTTGAGCGCCACCTTTTGGAGGAATCTTGGCCGAAGTTGGCTAGGGTTTATGCCGTAGGTTGAGCGTCACTTCCCTAGGAGGGCGACTTCATTATTTGATGTCATTTTTGCTATTCCATGGTATGTATAACCTAATTTAGATTGAACATTATAGAAGCAGAAATCTGGGCTATATTTGTCATGTTTGAGCCCATGGATTTGATGTAATTACAAATCAGCATATTCAGATTTGGAGCAGCAGACCTATTTAATCAAAAAGCAGATTTGTTTTGCACATGTTTGGCCTTTGGATGATTGATTTTCATGGTTGATATCTTTCTTGATGATTATACATGTTTGGCATACATTTTATGATGTTTGGAGCATATTTATTGGCTGCCTATGAATGTTTATACTTCTGAAAATAAAATCAGAAAATTAGACCAGAATTCTAGGGTTTCAGCAGAAAACTAGAGCAGAATTCAGAATTTAAAAATCGGAATTTTAGGTCAGAACCCATTGGGGATATTACAATAGTTGGATTTATTTACTCCATATTGACGTTTTTCTTTTACAAGTCTGTTCAGTGAGTGCAATTTATCCATCTGATTATATCTGTGTTTTCCCCTTTCTCCCTATTTTATGCTGTCATCTTGATTGAAAAAATGAGTTTCACATTGGTTCCATTCTGCTATTAAATCCTTGGCAGCTTCCTTATGCATGCACTATGCTATTTGTTAAATGGTGCTTATGTTCCAGCAACTTATATTGATGTATTCTTACTGATCTATTTTTGGAATCTGGTGGGCTAAACTTCAGCTGTTATTATTCCATTCTGATAAAGGGCTATTTGAAATGATTTTCATTGTAGATTTTAGTGTTAATGGCACATGCTCAGTCAATAATACAACCCAATAACAAGTACCAAGTACAAATACACTCACATAACCTGTTTAGTCTGGATATATGTTTGGGTTTTTGTATGTCTTGAATGCAATTATGCTCACTTGTTAAGTTGAAAGAATAAACAGATTATGTTTATTCTATTTGTACTTACATGTTATTGGGTTTTATTATTGACTGAGAACATGTGATGATTCATTCAATGAGATACTTCTTTCATCTCTGATGAACTTCAATAATCTAGCATTCATAATTGCTATGCTGTGTTTAAATTTTTCCCATATGGACATGCCCATGGATGAGACTTTCTGAGAAAATTAGGAAAGAAATGACCGTTTCATAAACAATAACAGTTAATAATTTGAATTTTGTAGGTAATTTCTTCCCTCCTTATATGCTAAGGGAAGTGATACCTAGTTCACATAATCACAAAATTAGTTTTATAATTTGCCCAACACCCTTGCCAAAAAAACCAAATAGTTGCTTGATTTGGTGCTGCAAAAACATTTTGGGAAATTCAAATTAAGGAGCCCATATAAATAGGGACAGATTGCAAGGCTGATTTGGTTGATTGTATTAAACTTTCAAATGTGAACCATTTGTTTGTCAATCGCTGTATTTCTTTTTTACTTTGCTAACAAGCTCATTGTCGTAAACTTGTTTGTGTTTGCCATTGACTACAAGTACATCTAATCACACTATTTGCAATTAATCAAATTCTACACTGAGAATGTCCTGTAGTTTCCCTTGTTTTATAATAGATGTGTTGAAGACAGTTAACTGCATTTATCAAGATTAATGTTGTCGTCCAATGCCTCTTCATATCTTTTAAGTTTTAAGCATTAAATCCAGAAGTTTCTTGTTTAATGGTGAATTCCAATAAAAATATATCATCAGCAGATTTTTTGTGGGTTTATGAGGAAGTAAATGAACAGGTCTGATGTCTTGTAGCTTATGTTGTCTGGCATTCTAAAAAGCTTAGCTTAGAACTTTGACCATTGTTACAATTAGGCAGGGAGACAATGCGTCTTGCAGTCTGAGTTCTCTCAAATATCTGAATGTTAAGAATGAGACCTGTTTCTATAACCAAGAATGTAGCAGTTGAGATGCATGCATCCATCCACCTCATCCACTCTGCAGAAAAACCATAGCAAGTTGAAGTTCTGCAAATTGTTAGCATTTTAATTTGTCTTTTTCAAGACTCCACAAAATGGAGCAATGTGTGAAGTAAAATCTCTCCTCAAATTATGAAGGGAAGTGCCCTGAGAAATTAAACTAACCCTAGACACTAAGCTATAGACAAAATATACAATAACTAACATTATGCACAATATTCTTCTGGGGCTTTACAATAGTGAAATGAATAAAATAAGTTCTTGGCCTATCTTTTTGTCTCGGGTATTTGGCAAAAGACCTGAAACAGTTCTTTCCCACAAACAAGATTTTATAGATTTTAAGAATGAAAGCAGCTAATTCTAAACGCAACAACACCTTCCTACTAGCTAAAAGCAGAAACCAGCAATTCAATGGCATGCAATATTCTGAAAAGAACAATAACTTTGGCAAACAACACCACATCCCAAGAAATGAAAAGCTATGTTATATACAAAGCTTCAACCAAGGTAAACAAATATCATCAATACAAACCTCGACACTTATCCACTTTCGATGCAATTAATGAATTACACAGACAGACACAAGAATACTAGATTGAACAATAACTTCAGAAACATAAGTGTAGAATCACCTATCATTAACAAATTATATGCTCGAGACACTTATTTATAAGGTTATAAAACACCCAATTTTTAGGATTTAAGATAACAATTAATTTATCCCAAAACACATTGTTATTAAAGGGACATGCTAAAGCTATTGAAAAGTGGGAAAGAAAGAACTTTAAAGCATAAAACCACCCTAGGCAAAGCTAACTAAAGGCAACCTAAAAATAAGTCCTCGGCCATTATGCCCAAAAATAGAACCTCCAAAAAAGCAACTACTAAAAATAGTAGCTTGATGCATGAACATCTTTCTGCAATTCTCCAAAAAAGCAAACTGCTCAAAATAGTATTTTCTAAAAATAGATCCTTTGTTCTGAAATAGGTGGATCTTCTGAAGAATCTTAAAACCCTAACCACCAAACAATTGAGATTTCACCAACCATAGAAAAACCTCTTGTAAAGTTGTAACAAGTTGAAAACTCTAAGATCTATATGAAATGGGTAAAAATCAATCTTAAACCCTGAAGGCATCCTAGAAAAAGGTAGGAGAAGAAAGGTCACTTAACAAATGACAATCATGTTGGGCACACTTTTAAGGAACACCTACCTCTCAAACTAGTAGAAGTGGCCTAGGAGTGCTCCTCTACCCTGCTTGCAACTCAAAACATTATCAAAACACTATCAGGAGCATTTTTCTACTACTACTGCCACTTAAAATGGTAGAACACTGCTAGGAGCACTCCTCATGAATTTTTGTCACTTAGACTTTGGCAAAGTTCAAACTAATCTACAAGTGCTTTCAGTCATCTCCGCCACACAAATTGACTAACAATTGCTTAAAGCACTCTACTACCTTTTCTGCCACTTAACCTCTTGGCTAAATCATCCCAGGCACCCTTCTAGAGCACCTTAGCCACTTAAAGTTGGCAAGAAACTGCCTGGAGCGCTCTTCCCAACCACTGCAAAAAGCACTTTTCAAAGTTTGATGCCACTTGAATTGGGTAAAACTCTCTAAGGCACACTTCTAGACCCTTATTGTTGCTTAACACCTATCAAAGTCCCATGAGGCGCGCTCTTTGTCACTCTATCCCATTTACAAATGACTAAGACCCTTTAAGCGCCCTTTCCACCTCTTTCTACTGCTTAAACATGGCCATCACTTACCTAGGATACTTCTTGAGGGGTTCTACCACTAAAATAATTGTTAAACACTTCCAAGAGCGCTTCTGGTCTATCATTACCATCTTGGAGTTGGTTGAAATCCCTAGGGTACGTTCCTTCTACCTCTTCACCAATTTGTTGACGTTTAGAAGACTTCATTGTTTTTTGTTTCTCGTGGAAAGCTTTACGTCACCTTTTATCTTGTAAAGGGCTTGATAGACAAACAATACAACCTTGGGGATGGCAATCCCTTCTTAGAATAAAACAAGCAACCAAAAGATCATGAATGAAGTCATGACATATGGGTTTTATATAGACACTTCGACAAATGAAAACAACAAAACATGTAAGAAGGATTTTGACATTAATAGTTTCATAGGGGTGCAACACAAATATAGCTCCAACTACACCATCAAATACTTTTCTCATGTCTAATTGTATCACCATTCCATGATCCTATGTTTGATTTTAAGCATTAATTGCTTCTTTAGATGACTAAAGCACAATAGTTGCTGAAGATTTTGCAAATGGGGTGCCAAGCCAAGCTAGACTAATTGTGGAGGAAACTCTATGATTAAGCATGCATGAGCTAGAGTAGTTACTCAGATGGGCAACCTCCCAAAAAGTATCAATGCTTCATCAATGGGCAACCTCTCAAAAGTATCGGTGCTTCATCCATGTCAGCCTTGTTTAGATGCAATGAGGGCCAAGTTAACCCATTCAAGTTCACAAGGGGCAAATTCTTGTGAACCATTACTCATGAAAGATGGGTCATGCAGATTGACTCGATATTAACATTTAATATTGATATTACAGTTTTCTTTTCATGAATAAGAATTGGGAGAAGATGCTAAGGTGTCTTGTTGATTGTGAAATCAATGGGAGATATCATTATTGTACAAAATTGTAATGTCCCCTTTTAGGATATTCCTGATTTATTTACTTGCCTATAATAATATCACTAGAGACATTAGAAATATTAAAGATCAATAAAGTTAATGTTTAGTTCAATTCTAACACAATTCAATATCGACTATGTTCAAGTCTTAATTCTTATTTCATCTTCTAATCCTCAACCTTGGATGGGGAATTACTTGTCTAGGGCGCGCTAAACCATCTCCAATCCATCGGGATGGAATTACTCCGCCTCTCCCTAACAAAACCACCTACCCTAGGATTGCAGGCAATAGAAATAACTAAGTACTAACTTGACTATGTTCACATCTCAACCGTATTTCCCTTCTAATCCTTAACCATGGATGGGGAATTACTTGTCTAGGGTGCGCTAAACCATCTCCAATCCGTTGGGATGGAATTACTCCGCCTCTCCCTAACAAAACCAACCTACCCTAAGGTTGCAGGCAATAGAAGTAATGAGATGAACATACCATCATTTAGCAAGTTCATAATATATATATATACGTGTATGATACTAATGATAATCTTTCCATTATATGCCATTACTTAATATATGGCATTCATCATCATAACAAAGGTTAGATATAACATACCAAGTATATAATTCTTGCATTTTTTATCCTTGGAGATTTAATGTTGACTGTAGTAGTATCAATTTAGATAGCAATATATCTATATTCCCCTTTTGAATATATATGGTTTTCTACTTAACTTAGAAATCTCTTTCCTATATTTTCTTTCTCTTTGATTCTCCCTTTTTATAATTATTTAGATTAGGTCAGACATATATATATTTCCTTTTTATACTTCCTTGATTTTATATTATATTTATTCTTAAATCATAATATATATTCTTCAAAATGTAACTAATATGGACTTCAAGTTCACAGTTCTGCTGTCTAGATCCGCCCTTTTTTGAATATATATATCTTCTAAAAACTCATAATTAGATGTCAGATATATTTCTTTTTCTGACTTGCCTTTAAACTCAGAAATATATATATTCCAATTAACATTCCTCGATCTGTATATAGCAGATGTTTCTGTGCTTGCTGTTACATATATCATATATATTTCTCCACCAAGCATATGCCCAATCATCCTTCTTTATTGACCCTTTATACAATTCCAAGGGTCTCTACCAACGATCGTGCCTTTCCCTTAAATGGTTCGCTGTTCTTTAAGGTAATTACTCTTTATTATAATCGCATTTGTTTGCGACTTAATAGTAGTGCTTGATTTCTTAAAAGAAATCGCACCACTGCCTATTAATCCCCTCATGCCTCTATATAAATAAGAATCGCTGCACTCTTATACTTTATATGCTTCTTATGATATTACTTAAATATTTATATTATTAATTTTGTTATTTATATTTCTTTTTATATAATATAATAATATATATTTATTCATACATTTATATTTATAATATAAGATAATTATAATAATATTTGTATTTATATTATTAGATATATTTATAGTATATTATTAAATATATTTATGATGATATATTTATTAGTATATATTATTATTTATATTTGTTATTTATAAATATAATAATAATATATCTTGTTAATTGTTTTAAATAAATATTATTTAATATTATTTAAAAATATATTCGATTTGTAATAAGGATTTTAATATCATTCATATCTTTAATTTGAATACATAATCGACTCAATTATAAAGTATCGATATGAGGACATGACAAAAATCTTTCACTATCTAAACCAAAGGCATTTGGTCCTTTACCTTCAAGAAGTAGCCATTTTCAAACAACACTATACCTTCTTCAACCATTGTGGGAGCTAATCACTCATTAGTTAGTACATAATGCAGTAGAAAGCATAGATGGAGATATATTTGTGAGACCTTGCAGATTGTAGTCACTAGAATAGATGGGAATAAATTAGTTAGATAATGACACCTTCATGAGCAGCCACCTCAAACTTCTTATTCTTGCATGTAGAGCACTATCTAGCCTCCCATGTTCACAATCTAGTCTACAAGGGTAGAGGTGCATTACCAATTTTCCCTCTTTAGATCAAAGTGTTGTCAACTGTAGATATTGGAGGAAGCACTTGGAGGAATGCCCTACTTCCTCCCATGATTGTTTAGTCAAGTCCTCCACTATCCTTGTTAAAAATAAAACATGAAATTAAATGTTAAGTCACAATTAACATTACACGTGACCCCTAGAATGTTAAAGGTTGTGGTTAGTAGTTTCATGGTTAAACCACCTCAATGATATAAATATGCAATGAGAGGGGCTTTAAGTGAAGGATTTTGTTGAACATGACAACCCACCTAAGTTTAGCAATGTGTAATTACATAGTTTAAAAACTCATGACTCAGCAAAACTCGGCAGATCCAAATTTGACTTGGACTCAACGACTAGGCAAAAAACTTGCCAAAATTTGGCAAATTCTCCGAACATAAAAAAACACATATTTACAAAATAATCTTAAAAAACATGGATAATAAATCATTAAAATAATTGTAGAGAACGCATAAGTGATAGCTGATAAGTACTAACTTACTAAGTAGTTTTTCATTCATTCACAATTTCATAGATCAAAAAAAGTTCAATACACAATTACACAACATTGATCATTGATCATTCATAATTTTATCATACTTCATATTTCATAAGTTCATAGTTATTACTTATTACTAATTAGTGTCAAGTTCAATTGTTCAATAGTCATATGATCACAAATCTCAAACATCATAATCCTAGTGGCCAAAAAAATATCAAGACTCAAAACACATCATGGTGGCCGGCAGCCACTACATCTGTTGCTGCCTATTCTGCTGACTCTCCTCATATGAAGAAAAGAGCCATAACCTCTTGTATAAAATCAAGCTCTACTTGAAGACAGAGGAACATCTCTTCCAGGGATCCATGCAATATGATATTTGAAGCAGTTGATGTCTCTGATCTTGTACCAACAATAATGATACACTACTTGTACTGTTTCTACCTCTAAGGTTCCATGCTTCAAAACAGGGTCACAGTTTTCAAATACCACATCTCAAAAAGAAAATTGAATTTGAAACCCTAGCATAAACTTAAAAAATTAAAGATTATAAATGTAAACCCTAGCAAGCAGCTAGCTGCTAAATAATAGGGGGGAAAAATTAAAAAGAATAATATGACCCTAGAATGAGAGGGAAATTTTTTTTTTAAATCTGAAAATAAAAAACACAGCAAGGATATTGTTAGGTTACAATGTTACATACCTTGCAAATGCTGTCAGAAAACTTGTTAGTTGTCAAACCAGTCCAAGATCTCACAAAAAATCAATTCTAAATGCACTAAATTTTGTCAACGTGATGAAGTAGTGAGAGGTGAAAGAAAAAATTGAGAAAACATAAAGAGTTGATGCTTTTCTAGTTGCGGAAAGTCTTTACAGGTTGGTGCGTGAGTTTTAAGCTCGGGCTCGTGATTTTTTGAGAATTGACTCACAAAAAACTCGTCGAGTTTCTTGAAAAATTGTTGATGAGTAAAATCATGAGTGACTTGCACATGTAATTTTCTCATGAGTCAGCAATTTTTATGGCGATTTTTTAATCTATGGTAATTAGGGACACACAGGGACGTGTCCCCGGCCCTCACAAACACGCCCTCATCCCCAGTGGCGTTTCCGAGACGGGGAGACAACAAGGGACGTCCCCTTGGCATCCCCAAAAAACAAAAAAAAAAAGGAAACGTAACGTTTAGGTGATGCCTAGCTGTCCTCGAGATGATCGAGGACGTCTCAAACATCCCTTGACTGTCCCAAGGATGGCCAGGTGTCCCCAATAGAAAAGCAGAGAAAAAACATCATTTAAAAATACACCCACTTTTAATATTAAAAAAGCATTTTAATAAGGGTGTGGGGGTCCCACAAACCCTTTTCAGATGTATTCTAAGATTAAGCAGGTTCTTTCTCCATCTTACATAAAAATTTCCAACTTCACTGACATGTCAGCTAAAAATATATTCGTGTCCAGATGAGCACACTCAGCCACAGCATAGAAAGCATCAACCTCAGATTAAAATCCAACCTGACGAGGAAGAAACCAGGAACTAAAGCTCATTGCTATCAAAGAATACCAGACTATGGTTTGCAAGGAGTTCAATGTGAGAATTATTATAAATATTATAATAATTTATAATTATAATAATAACAAATCCCAACAAGTTTGGGGCAAGTGGCAGTGAATGATGAGTTTCAAACTATAGACCCAAGTTCCCTTCCCAAGTGAGACTGAACCTTTTCAGCTGTATTTTCAGATTAAGCAGTTTCTTTCTCCATATTAAATAAAAATTTCCAACTTCACTGACTCGTGATTAATTTTATTGCTGTTTATACTGCTGTTATACTGCTATTATACTTTATACTGCTGTCATGATTTATTCACATATTGATATTGTTGTTATCAGTTATTGACATATCTCTCTTTATCTCTCTCTATATAATATATTTTGAAAAATTCATATATATAATTTTTTTTTTTTTTGGAAAAATTCATATATATAATTTTTTTTTTTTGAAAAATTCATATATTGCCATCCCCCCGCTGTCCCCCCATCCTCGTCCCCGAAACGCCATAGAACAGAAATGGTAATATATGCTGCAATATTTAGTTAAATTTCATTTTCTCTCATTACTCTAATTAATGTATGAGCACCTTAAAATTTTGACAATTATCAAGGATATAATCAAGGCTTATATTGGCCATTCCATTGTAATCAACAAAGATGTTAAGAATTTCTCTACACCTAATTTTGATAGACTAGAGCTTTCTTCTTCATTTCCTTTTTGCTCTTGGCCCTATAGATGCCTATGTTCGACTTATTAAGGTTTTGCACGTTTGGGTCTACCCTCCTAGATTGAATTTTAAATGCTTTATTTTTAGTTTCTATAGACTTCCATTGACCACTTCTAGCTTGTATTTTGGAATTTGATTGACCTGTTTTGGTTGTGCATTGATAGAGGTTTGGATTGCTCAAGACTTTTTGGTTGCTCTTTTTAAAGATCAAAAGTATATTTATAAAACTGATTTCAAGAAAGTTTTTAGGAATTTCACTTGTTTCTTTTAGTCTTTCATGCTGGTCGCAATTTACTTACTTCTCCGCCACTTGAGATGCATTTTTCTGATGGCAACACCACTTAAAATGGTGACTTTCACTTTTCTTGTTCCCTTTCAAAAGTTGGTGCAGTTTCAGTAGGTGTTTGCCATCTTTTAATGGAACACCCATCTTAAAGTTGTGATACTTAATATTTTTGAAACACTTCACTTTCAATGTGGATTGATGAGGATTTTGCCTTCCCAGGTTTGGTTTCATATTCACACTGCCAATTGAAGATGGCAACTAAATTCACTACTTGGTTCTCTTTGCTCATTGTCATGATTTTCCTTTGACACCACCACTCTTTCTGCCCTTGGTGCACTTTTGTCATGCTTGAGCCACTCTATTTTAGTGTCAAGGTCCTTTTATAACTTATTTATTCTTTGGCAGAATTTCTCCTAGCCTTTGCCACTCTTGGCACATTTTCTCCCTCATTAAGCCACTATAAAGTACGAAGTTCTTCCTCATCCTATGCTGGAACAACCTTAACATTCAAAATTTGATTCTCTACATTCAAAAATCCCCATTCATGAGCAAACCGCAAACACTATCAGCTAACAAAAACAGACCAACACCTAATGACTTGGTGATTTGGCAGGAAAGTTAACTCAGTTGGCATTGGTTACGCAGCAAAAATGACCTTGTTACTGCCTACAAATTGTGAAGTCCCTATCCAGATATTTTAACCCACTTGCAAAATTTTTAATTTTCAATCCACAGACATTCCGTCAAATAGTTTGCGATCAAGGGAAATCCTCTAATATTTCTGAACCTCAGTGTTTTAACAGCTATTTCTGACTTCTAGTTTCATAAGCATTTTAACAAACACTTTACATTCAAGGTCAATGCAGGGACATTTCATCAAACAGTTTGTAACAAATCTGAGAATGGCATTAATGACTAAGAAATATACAGCAGAATTTCATCTACATCAGAAGTCTGGAAACTATTTAATCACAATTAATGGAAAGAGTACAATCTCTGACCTTAACTGAAGAAATAATACTTGAATGAGTTGCAGGACTGATTGTAGATAACTTCATTCAAACCAAGAAATACTGAAAATGGTACCAACTGCTGATTTCTGTATTTCATTATCTCTGATCCAACAGTAAAAGAACACTTATTACTCCTAGAAATGCTACGTCCCACCTGCTACAGAAGAGCCAAAATGGTTGTGAACCACTATAAAATCAGATTTCCATCTATACACAGAAGTAACAAGTCTGAACCCCACTTTATTATTCATATCTGATTATATAATATAATATGAAAGCTAATTAAGGGTCCAGAATTTCCTGAAGAAAGCTGTGCTTCCATTTCCACACTGCTCTTCACATCCTCACGTCACCATAGTGCCCATACTAGGCAGCACCCAACATCATATATTCCAAACAAATAAAGAAAGAACCGATTCCTCTAGACTCCCACGATTCCTTCAAATGATGCACCTCTCTTTGGAATGCTTTAAAACAGCCTTCCTTTCATAAATATTTGGTACGGCTAATCCTTGGAAAAAGGTACGGCTGGTCAATAATAATAATTTCTGATTTTTTTAATTTTTTTGTTTATTCACTTCACACACGGCACTTCAAATTTATTATTTGCTTGCAAATCTTCAATAAATTTGTACTCTTCGGCACTCTGGAAAACAAATATAAATATGGAAAGATATTTCTCTCTTTCAACACAAACCTCTTCTTCTCTCTTTCAACACAAACCTCTTCAACCTTCAATCATTCTACACACCTGTGAATCCTGAATAAATCCACCAAGGATTGGCTAGGTAGACTTGTGTCTCCAAAACCAATATTCCCTTAGGGTTTTCGTCCTAGGGTCAATGGCTAAACAAACTGCTCAAGCTCCCAATAAAGTTTCCAAGAAAATGAAATTGTCGAGAATGAGCTTTCTCTTTGTCCGAACTCCTTTTGATACTCTTTAGAAATTAAAAAAATATTATTTCTCATAACTTTTGATTTTTCCGCTTAAAGTGACTATAATTTAACATTATATTTTGGCCCCATAAGTAACTTTTATGACTCTCTAAAAAAACCCTTTTATTAAATAATTAAATTATTTTCCCCACATTCATCCAATTTTACGGAAAATATTAAAATTGGCCAAAAAGGGACATTACAAGTCCTCCCCGATCAAAGATTGCTTGTCCTCAAGCAATGCAAACTCCATCAACTGATTACTCTTGAGGAAAAATACACGTGATTCCAGGATCCCAAATCATTCTAGGAAGTTTGTGTCTTTCCATTTGATGTACTGGGCTGCAATACACCCTCAAGTGAGACCTCTTTCATTCTTCTTGCTAAAAGTACAACAATATTTTGCAAGTAATCAACAAATTTCCCAAAAGTCTGCTTTGCTCCACCATGTTTTGCTGCTCCACTCTGATGAAAACTAAAAAATCTGTATAAATACTCCATGTTTTCACTTCTAGAGTCCCTGAACTATGACCATAGTCATGCAAAAATCTGCTATCATGTATTAGTTCCAAAGATGAATCACCAAAGTCCTCAACAAAATCATCACTCATACTTTGAAAATGAAGAGTTGCTTGCTTACCCAAGGCTGTGATGGAACTTTTGGAACTAAAAGCTTACATTCTTTTGGCTGAAATCTGATGTGGTAGTGTGTGCGGAAGACCCTTCAATATCACCTCCTTCCCTTCATGGTGAAAACTTAACTCCAATGTTTGATAATTTTGAGAAATTTCACCAAGTGAGTATAACCATTGCACTTCCAAAACTAAGTCAATCCCACTCAAACCAATAACATAAAAATCATCACAAATTGTATGCTCACCAATGAGGATGTTGAGTTGATTGATCTTCTTTTTGCAAGGGATGATAAATCCGTCAGGTATAACATCAAATTCTTCAGCACGTAGTCCCCTCTTAACTACCAGACCTTCATCAATGTAATCGTGGGTGGCTCAACTATCAAGGAGTGCTACGATCGTACATCCACATAAAACTCCTTGGAATCTGAAAGGATTATACCTTGGTGTTCCAGAAAGAGAAGCAAGTGTACCTCCTTTGGCATCATCATCCTGTTGATCGTGCTCTTTTCCCACTCCTTTAAAATCCTTGGTTTCTTCCTCATCAAAAATCACCTCAACATAATGTATCTTTCTCTTTTCAAGGCATCGATGACCCAGAGTCCAAGGTTCCTTGCATTGGTAACACAGTTTCTTCCTTCTAAGTTCTTCCTTGGATTCTTCATTGCTTGTTTTGGCTGGTTGGCTCTTCTGAGGCTGCACATGGGACTCTTCTTTTTGAAAGGTTTTCTTTTGTTCTTTTGTATGAGAATCCTCTGAATTAAATTTACCTTTGGGAGTAGAAAACTCCATGTTTCTTGCTCTTTTAATCACATTTTGCAAGGAAGACGGGTCAAATGCCTTAACCCAACCTCAAAGTGGTTTTGTCAACCCCTCGATAAAAAGAACAGTGAGCCTCCTCTGTGAAACATCAGGTACCATGACTGGAAGTCTCTAAAATTCTGACAAGTAGACATCCATTGAACCATATTGTTTAAGCTGGGCCAACTCCCTGAAGTGCGACTCTGAGTCCTTCTTATCAAATCTGTCTATCAATCTCTAAGTGAAATCAATGTTACCATGCCCCAAAGTAACCATTCCATGATACCACCACTCATGGGTTTCTCCCTCCAAGTGAAGCGTAGCATACTTAATTGCTTCATTTTCCATCATGGGATTAAGTTTGAAGTATGTATCAAGCTTTTTCACCCATGCATGTACACATTTGTTGGACCCATCAAAACTAAGTGTGGACAACTTGCCCACCCTACGCTGCAACTACTAATTCTGTCCACTTTCTCTCCTAGGTCTATTCCTGTATTTCAATTGACAAAAATCCTGTAATGACATGGCAGCGTGAAATTCATCTCCTAGAGACTGGTACTCATGTAAATAATCCATAAATCCTTCACCTGTGTTCTGTTGTACCTCATTTCCTACAGGCTGCTCAACTAGGAATGTAGACAGTAAAGGCCTAGTTGTTGACCCAATGGTAGTTCTGGTAGTGCTATGGTTGTTCCTACTAGTTTCTCCATTGTTACCATTGTTTCCATTATTACCCTGGTTGTTCTGGTTAGTCCCGGTAGTGTTCATGTTTTGGATGAATTGTGTCAACAATTGGGTGAATTGTTGTTGTCCTCTAACAAGATCATTGAATATTTACATTGTACAATTACTTTCATCTCTTCTTTCTCTGTCACCCATAATTTCCTCTTCAATATGCAAATCTGAAAAGGGAGGTTCTTCTTCAATCTCTAAACCTGCAATAAATACTCCTTTTGGATTTACTAGAGGATTAAATTGCCGCCTTCTCAAATAGTACCTGTTAGACCCTTCACCAGGCTGCATATGAACCTTTTTTCTGCATCAAACTGATAAGTTTCCCACAAGCTGCCAGGAAAACCAGCTTTGATAGCACTGTAAAGTCCTTATCCAGATATTTTAACCCACTTGCAAAATTTTCAATTTTCAATCCACAGACATTCCGTCAAACAGTTTGCAATCAAGGCAAATCCTTAAATATTTCTGAACCTCAGTGTTTTAACAGCTATTTTTGACTTCTAGTTTCATAAGCATTTTAACAAACACTTTGCATTCAAGGTCAATGCAGGGACATTTCATCAAACAGTTTGTAACAAATCTGAGCATGGCATTAATGACTAAGAAATATACACCTGACTGCAATTTCATTTATATATATAGAATTTCATCTATAGCAGAACTCTGGAAACTATTTAATCACAATGAATGGAAAGACTACAATCTCTCACCTTAACTGAAGAAATGATACTTGAATGAGTTGCAGGACTGATTGTAAATAACTTCATTCAAACCCAAAAATACTGAAAATGGTACCAACTGCTGATTTTTGTATTATATTATCTCTAATCCAATAGTAAAAGAACACTTATTACTCCCAGAAATGCTACGTCCCACCTGCTACAGCAGACCCAAAATGGTTGTGAATGACTCTAAAATCAGATTTCCAGCTATACACAGAAGTAACAGGTCTGAACCCCACTTTATTATTCAGATCTGATTATATAATATAATATGAAAGCTGATTAAGGGTCCAAAATTTCCTTAAGAAAGTTGTGCTTCCTTTTCCACACTGCTCTTCACATCCTCACGTCTCCATAGTGCCCATACTAGGCAGCGCCCAACATAATATATTCCAAACAAATAAAGAAAGAATTGATTCCTCTAGACTCCCACGATTCCTTCAAATGATGTGCGTCTCTTTGGAATGCTTTAAAATAGCCTTCCTTTCATAAATATTTGGCACGGCTAATCCTTGGAAAAAGGTACAGCTGGTCAATAATAATTTCTGATTTTTATTTTTTTTGTTTATTCACTTCACACCCAACACTTCAAATTTATTATTTACTTGCAAATCTTCAATAAATTTGTGCTCTTCAGCATTCTGGAAAACAAATATAAATCTAGAAAGTTATTTCTCTCTTTCAACACAAACCTCTTCAACCTTCAATCATTATGCACACCTGTGAATCCTGAATGAATTCACCAAGGATTGGCTAGGGAGATTTTTGTCTCCGAAACCAATATTCCCTTAGGGTTTTCGTCTTAGGATGAATGGTTGAACAAACTACTCAAGCTCCCAATAGAGTTTCCAAGAAAATGAAATTGTCGAGAATGAGCTTTCTTGTCTAAACTCCTTTTTATACTCTTTAGAAATAATAAAATATTATTTCTCATAACTTTTAATTTTTCCGCTTAAAATGACTTAAAATTTTTTCCGCTTAAAATGACTTTAAAATTTAACATTATATTTTGGTCCCATACAGTCACTTTTATGACTCTCTAAAACAACCCCTTTATTAAATAATTTATTTATTTTTTGCACATTCATCCAATTTTATGGAAAATACTAAAATTGGCCAAAAAGAGACATTACACAAACCCAACTGAAGGCGAACTTTTGTAGGGGTACCAATAAGGTGCAACAGAAGCAGAAGCAAAAGGTGTTGAATGATAATTCTAAGAAATCATTCCCTGCTAGATTGAGGAGTAGTTCCCCACCCATCGCTAGGATGTATAAGGGGATGGGAAAATTATAAAGTTATAGTAACTTGCATGAAATTGTAATTTTTTATGATGATTTCGATCATCATGAGATTAATATCACAGTTCTCAACTGGTGTGTTCACATGTTGATGCAATATTATACTCTTTTTATTCAAATCTAATAGAAAACACTTACCCAGTGTTCCACAAACTCATTTCATATATTTTGTAGTAATATTTTGCATGAAATTTATGTTTTCTAAGGAATTTAAGTATTTTTAAATTTGCCAAGTTTTAGCCGAGTTTTTGCCAAGTCCAAGTCAAATTCGAGTCTATCGAATTTTGTTAAGTCACGAGTTTTTGAACTTTTGATTAAACCTATTACCTATGGCTACTCATATAAACTATGGTGCGATAACCATAGATTTCACAATATTATAAATTATAAAAGTGAAGGTTGTCAAAGATAGTTAAAAATATTAAAAATACATACCTGTGATAGAACTTTGATGGAAAGACGTTGTAGAAAGGTTATATAGGGATGTGTCCCCGTGCCTTTCTGAGCATCCCTATCCTCATGCCCATAATGTTTCAGGGATGTGGGGATGCCTTGGAAAAATCCTTGGGCCATCCCAGATCTCCCACACCAAACTAGGTATGTAATGCCCATAATTTACAATGGACAAATTCAACAAAAATGCAACCAACATTCTTCTTTTTGAAACCAAAAGTATCTCACCAATAACAATGCAAGACACGTGCAATAGGTATCGTCACCACATGGGATGCAACCTAATACCAACAACATGCAGAAGAGACATGTCGGTGAGCATGCAAGAAGGGAAACAATTAAAACAATAAGAAAGAATGGGTAGCATGCATCTCCATGTGACACCCTACATTGCAAAATGAAGCCTAAGACAGTGAAGGAAGCAATGAACGTGGCACCTAAAACAGTGTCACTTCTTATGGGTACCCACTTCGAGAGGATTCTAGATGATGAGGTGAAGGGCCATGCCTTCCAAAGCCAACCATGAAGATCACATCAAGACATTTACTTAAGCGTTCATGACTACTCTACTTAAACCAACTCAATAGCTAGCATACAAATAATTGCCTATGATAACCTTCAAAATGAAAACAAGAAACTGAGACAATATGTTTATTCATCTTTTACCTACACTAACATTTATAATGTAAAACTGCCTTTTAACTACTCCATTTGACTCATTAAATAGCATATGATCATTCATCTATATTAACCTTTCACATAATAGAATAAGGAAAGATGTCTAATCATACAAGAATGGCTTACAATTCATAAAGAATTGTTTATTCATTTCATTTACAAGAAGATTCAATAAGGAATGTCTGATTTTAATTTCCATTACTATGCAAGTGAACAACTTCTTTCATCTTCAAGAACACAATTTCAGATAAGGAGATAAAGTAATAGAGAGATGATGAAATAGAGAGAGAGGGAGAGAGAGATTCCTCCAACATACAATAAACTCACCAAGAAGCAAGAATATCAAGTATTGCATCAGATTAACCAACATCCACCCCTTTTCTACACATGAATACGACAAAATCAATCAAACGCACAAACAGAAAGGCCAAAAAGAGGACATGAAAATTCAATTCCATATAAACCAAGACGAGACCATGGCTTTAGCAAAAGCCACGATCTACTATACTTTCAAACCACAACTTTTTTGCCCTTTGGACCGCAAGTTTCTAGAAGACATCGAGTTCATACCACGAGTTGTCAAAACCCCAATAGGCACAGTCAAACCATGGGTTTCTAGGAAATTTTACAGTCTTCCCTACTATCAAACCACAAATGTCTAAAATGCATGGTTTGAGACATTTTAGAACCATGGATAGCCCTTAGTAATGTTCGAAGACGATCAAAGACATCAATGACGTCCTTTGATCATCATGGGTACAACCAACCATCCCCAAATGGTAAACAACATTTGAAAAAAAAGGGGGTGTGGGAAGGGGGAAGGGGGTCCCACAAGGCCCCCACACCCCTTTCAAAACCTTAAACCCTAAAGAAAACACACTCACATTAAAAAAAACATCAAAACACACTCATTTGACATTTTGCACGGTGTCTACTATGAAATTGTTCTCTACACAACTATGCTATTCATGAATCATCACCTTTATTCACATGCTCTGAGACTGTTCTAATAGGTTCAAGAATCAAATGATGGCTTCCATCCTAGTCTAATATGTCCCTCAATTGTCTAGTACTTTCTCAGCATCAGCGCTTTGCTCTAACAATGAAATTGTTATCATGGTGGATTGTTTTTGTTTTGCTTGGAGGTTATCAACACTTATAGAATAAAAGATGCATGCACTAACTCCGTCTTCTTTCCCCAATGTCCAATGACATGTTTTAAAATTGTCAAACTCCAATCATGCTGAAATAGCTGCAGTCTTGTTCACACATAAAAAAGGTGTGTCATGCATATTGGGAGTGACTTTGATTTTGATGCAAGCAAAGATGAGGCATAGCAACAGTAGATCTAATTGTTATATTATTTTTCTACGTTTGTCATTTTGTAGTTATGGCCTTTTGGGCTTTTGTTGTATTTGTTATATTATACACACACACAATATGAAAAAAATGAAATTTTGTTAATTTTTATGTTGACTCTCATGTGAATTCTCATTTGAACTCTAATGTCATGCAATATGGTTATATAATAAATATGGTGAATGCCTTGTCATATGAGTAATTGAAATTTCCTATATATTTAAATTTTCCCTATTTTTTTATTGTCATCCCCCGTCATCCTCAAAAAAGGCCTCTCATCCCCTACAGTCCCTGAAATCCACACATTTCGTATCGTCCCCATCTTGTAAACACCATGGAACATAGGTTACAAGTAAATAGATCCTTGGTCATGTAAATACCACCACATATGGGTGTCCTTGTACTTGTCTCAAAAAGTGCTAAGGTTAAGAGTTTGAAACTATAGACTTCCCAAGCTCGCCCACAACTGGCTTCTACAACTAGATCAAGGAAGAGTTTGGTTAATGTTGCTTAGTACCCATAATTAAACTCGGCATCTCTGTATGGTGGCACCCTCTTGGGCAAAGAAAGTAGATTTGTGCTCTAATATTTAGAGGTCAAAGCAAAAGCAAGTGGATGTAGTGGGGTAGTCATTTGCTCCACCATTCAATTATAATTCTTTGCACATACTTGAAAAATGTTTCAAGACAGTCTTGCTTCTCAACTACTATAATGCACTTTATTTTTTCTATCGTCGAGCCTATGTCGTCATATATCTCGCCCAAACATGGTTGATAAATACCAATGAATTTTCTCATACTCATAATGGCTCAATGAAACTCAAAACATACTCCACAAAACCCAACCAATCATCATCCAAAACCGGTGTTTTAACCTTTTGGGCCCTTTTTGTAGTTGACTACCATTTGCTAATCACCATTGTGTACAATACCTCTTGCATTTTCACAAGTCATCTCAAGATTATTGTGAGGTAAATCAAATCTCAAAAATCTAATGTGGTGTTAAAAGAAATTAATATAAATAAATTCCAAGTTAAAGTGCCATCTATTTTGTTTTTTAAATTTCAAATTGAAAAAACAAAGTAGAAAATAAAAAAAAAGAAATTAACAATTAAAACTAAAGTAAATTGAAAAAATAAAATATTGAAATTTCAAAAAGTTATATTCAATAGCTATAACTTTGAGGACTTAAAGATGACATGTTGTTAGCATTTTAATTTGTCCTTTTCAAGATAGCACAAAACAAAACATGTAAGGATATACCATAGTTCCACATAGTTTCAAAAGGGGGGCACAAGGGAACGAGCTTTGGGGATGGGGGGAACAAGGACCTTGATTTGGGGACAATGGGGAGGCAATGAATCTAGGGGAAGAAAAATGTGTAAGGATATACCATAGTTCCACATAGTTTCAAAAGGGGGGCACAAGGGAACGAGCTTTAGGGATGGGGAGAACAAGGACCTTGATTTGGGGACAATGGGGAGGCAGTGAATCTAGGGGCAGAGCCCCCATCAAGGTCAAGGGGCAATGCTCATCACAAGGGTTTGGAGCCTTTGAGACCACACGGACCTTCATGGCACACACCATTTTCATAATTTTATCACTATATTTTCTCCAACACTAAGTCCTCACTATTTCTAACCAACTCTTCATTCTTCAAAGAACTAATAGAGCTGAAGAATCTGACCAATCTAAATGATGAGGGTTATGCAATTTTTATAGATTTTTTGAATGTTTAGGGTGTGGGTGGGGCCCATTAGACTATTAGGGTTAGGGTTATTGGCCCAAATTTCAAAAAAATGCATTTTTTAATCACTTCTTTTAAGTTCCAGATATAGGGGATGGTTGTAAGTTTCCAGGATGTTCTAGGAATGTGGTTGAGTTTATTGAGGGTCCTAGGGGTTGTCATGCATTCCCTCAACATCCCCATCAAGGGGGACACCCTGGAAATGCCCCCTCTGAGATAGAAATCTCAGGGACATCTCCTACCTACTGGTGGCAGTGAGGTCATGGCAAAGGAGCATTTCCCTAGCGTCTTGCCATCCTAGGGACATCCCCATCTCTAGAAACAACAAATTTTAGGGAGAGACACATCCCCGTGAAACATTGGGATATACCTTTTTTTCAAATTGGAAGGGAAACGCACTTTTAACAAAATCTAAAACCCTAAAACTCTATGCAACAAAAACAGCCTACTTTTTGGTTTTCTAGGATGAGCAAAAGGCTTATCAACCAAAATAGCTATCAAATGCTCAATCTTTCTAGCTAAACATTGAGACTAAAATGCGTGACTACAACACAAAGCTAGAATAAGATTAAACACGAGATTCAACAAACCAAATAAAAGAAATTGTATACAAAATTACAACAAACACTCCAATGATATTTGCAATACAAAGCTTGCAATACTTAACAAAAGCTATTCCATTTAAGAAATCAACACACACAAGATTACACAAAACAGCTTGAACAATAATTCCAATGGCAAGTAGGCATAAAATTACTCTCCCATTTCTAAGTGCATAAAGCACTTATTTATAAGTTTTTACAATGTTTGGCTGTCATGTCCCCTTTTTCTTAGAATTAAAAAATTAATAATATAGGGCCCAATCTCTTTATATTATTATAGGTCCTATGTAATGTTTTAAAGTATTCTTTAACACTTTATTCAAATGTAATTCTAAAAGGGGACCTATGGATGTAAATGGAGGGAAAAAAATAAAATAAAATAAATGAAGGGCCTGAAAAAGCAACTATAAAAGAAAGGCAAAGGGATCAAGCAAATCATCCCATTATTGAATTATGTCATTTTCACTATTCCTTCCAAATTTCAAGTTCTTCGGCATTCAGGGACAAAAACCCCTTGGTGTTGGTGATCGGAGGACAAAAACCCTTGGGTTTCTATCGCTGGCTTAAGGACAAAAACCCTCTCGCTCGATTGAGGTGATTCTACTCAAGGACCGCGTTTGTGCTGTAACGATTTGGATTTGCAAGAAAATTTCATATCAACGATTTGATCACATACTTTAGCTTGTGTGGGAGATTTGATATCACATCCATTTCAGATGCAAGATTTGTGACTTTGGTTATGTTTCTGATTATTCCAACATTGTGGTAAATGAAATAAATTTGCAATTTGGATAATCCTGATTGTATGTGTGATTTTGGTTAATCTTATTCAGCATTGTTGGTACGCATCTTATTGATAGAACTTAAGTGTTTGCTAGACAAGGTCGATCTCGATGTTTCCTATACATTAGTCAGACGGTGGTATTTTTCTGTTTATATCAGCATTGTGATGTGAAGTTCAATATTTTCATTGAGTGTGGTTTGGGTCGCTGAGCTGCTATACAAAATTTATGATAGATCGGAGTATCATGAAGGCATTAATACCTGCTGCATCGTGTGTTGGGAGTTATCATACATATTGAAATTTCTATTTTATCTTATCATTTGTAACCGTTGAGTTCATGAACCACGGACTTGCTTCGCTTGATAATCATCAACGATTAATCAACTTTCATCGACCAGCACACTAATCCATTCTGAAAGATAGAGAGATCATGGATATTGCCAGGCATTTGTGGTTAATAGGAATCAAACCACTGTCACTCTATCATCAATTGATCGCAACTTGGGAGAGGATTGATATCCGTCGCTATTCAGTATCGATGCCCAGTATTACAAATCGCATCCTTTGGAATGTCGTGAGCCTTCTTGGATTGGCCACTAAAGACAAGTATTTAATTGATATTGGTTCATTGAGTCAGCAGCCTTGAACGAGCCTTGCTGATTTAATAAGATAGAGTCATATAGATCTAGCCAATTGCCATAAGTTCATGCTACTGCACATACACTGCCAAAATACAGGAGGTTATGATATTATAAGTGATCACAACATTACAAACAGAGGATTATGTTATGTGAATATATATAACTTGTGGGGCCATGAACTATTATCCTGGGACCCACGTGGATTGGTAGAATACCATAGAAGTGGCAAAGGGGCCTCTAAGCTATTGAGTCACATCTCAATCAGTCGTCACTCGTTTTACCAGTCCACGCTGACTCTAAATGCTAGTTGATGTCACCCAGTACTGCTGTGACTCTTCTACAGGTTGTAAGTCGAATACATATTGTAAACCCAGGGCTGTTATGATTCATAATCAACTAATCAATCACTGTATGTATTGAAGAGATTTCCATTGCAGCATTCAATACAGTTATCATCATAGTTCCACGGGGACGCGTCCCCCCTGGAAAACAGCCGTCCCTGAGACGGGGACGTTTCAGGGACGGGGAAACTTCAGGGAAACATCCCCCGCCGTCCCCCCGTTTCGCCACCGCATTTCTTTGAGGCATTCTGTCAAACAGTTCACGTGCCTTGTATATGCTTCCACATTTTGCATACATGTCTAACAGGGCAGTTGCAACTACAACATCTGACAAAATTCCTCTATCCTTTATGTTATGATGGATGTCCATACCCTATTCCAAAGCTCCCATTTTGACACAGGCAGGGAGGATGCTGGCAAAGGTTGTGGAATTTGGCTTTACACCAGCCAATTGCATTTGCTTTAAAATTTCTAAAGCCTTTTCAACAAATCCATTTTGTGCATATCCTGCAATCATTGCAGTCCATGAGACCACATTTCTTTGAGGCATTCTGTCAAACAGTTCACGTGCTTTGTCTATGCTTCCACATTTTGCATACATGTCTAACAGGGCAGTTGCAACTACAACATTTGACAAAATTCCTCTATCCTTTATGTTTTGATGGATGTCCCTACCCTATTCCAAAGCTCCCATTTTGATACAGGCAGGGAGGATGCTGGCAAAGGTTGTATTTCAGCTATGTATTTCAGTGCACCGCTCCCCCGCCGCCGTCCCCCCGCACTTAGACCCCCCACCCCCCAGTCCCCGAAACGCATCCCTTGCCGTCCCCGCGTCCCCGTCCCTGAAACCCCGTGGAACTATGGTTATCATTAATTGGATTGTAATCAGAGATTTTTATCTACTATTTAACTCCAATAGTGTTAGCATGTGCATAACATATTTCAATCTTATGGTTACTGTGAGTAAATTTGAAATTTTCATTTGATTGTTGACTGTTGTGAGTGTTTTCATTCCGTACTGTGAGTAATTCAGAAATATTAGACTTTTCGATATTTAAATATACCCAAGGACATTACAATGGTATCAAAGCAGTGATCTTGCCAGCCTACAAGGTAGATCTAACTTTTTGATGCAGATTTCATGGCAGCCAAAAAAATGAAGACATCTCAAGCATCCATTTCAGAAATGCTACAAACCTTGTAAAACATGAACAATTACTTTCCTAGTTCGGTGAGACAAATGAGCAAAGGAGTAAGACAGGAAGCAAAAAGGAAGAGCCAAGATTTCAAGGAGTGTCTATTAAATTAGTTCATCATCAACTTCAAAGATTTAGATCAATTCATAAGATCACGAGAGAAGGATCTGATTCGAGAGGCATGGTTGGAGAAGCAATGCGATATAAATGAGGTCAAACTTCTTGCATTTGAGGAGTATGATGAAAACCCTGACATCTACAAATCTTATATCCCCTTCAAAGAATTCTTGGAGACATTCAAAGAGAAAAGAAGAAATAGGAGAAAGGAATTGATCAAGAAGCAAGAAGATCAGCCAAAATCAGAGCCACAAGACATTGCTATGGAGCAAACCATTGAGTCAGGACTCAGAACAAAAGGGATCCAACATGCAAGAGATCTTTGTTTAGAGGAAGATGTTTTATTGACTTCTAATGATTGCATGTGTTAGCAAAACATTGATGAAGTCAAGGAGGAAAGGGCATCACTTGTTGGATGCGAAGAGTTTGCTATGCCAAATCATGAACAATCCTTCGAACTTCCACATGGTGAGTCATTGATTGGTTTTCAAAGTAGCATTGTGGATAGATATGCATTTGAGAACATTTTGATTAGCCCTAATTCGGGAGTTTTGAGTCACAAAGGTGGAGGTGTTGAGGATATCTCAACAAAAGAGGTTGAGCATTTTGATTAGAGCCTAAGGTATGAAGATATTTCAGATTTGTTGTTTCCTATTATGTCATTGCAAGATTCGTGCCATCATGGAAAGCATGCTGAAAAGCGTGATAGAGTAAGGGATACAACATGCAGTATAGGGCCTGTGGACTCTTTGATTCAAGTTCAAGATTGTTTTTGCATATGGGATCCGAGTGATCTCTTGAGGGTCAAAGTGGATAGAGGCATTGATATCACGATTTAGTTCTCCATCTCTTGCATTTGGATTGAAAGCAAGTTTACGAGGAATCATATAGGATTTTTTGTGCATTCTAACCACATTGTGAAGGATCAATGTTCATGGTTCATACATCACTTGTGGGAGCTAAGTACCGCAATTAAAGACAAGGTCGTATGTGATGGCCAAATGGAGATAGTCACCGCAGGATGCTTGATGCTAGATGATGGTAAGCAAAATAGATATCATTTTGATGTTCAAGATTTTGTGACTAAGTGTGGTATGGTGCTTTGGATATCAAGCTACAAACCAGTTGGAGGATTCATGAAGGATGAGACACTACAAATTCGTAGCATCATGAAGTCTAGGCAATTGGTCATCAATATGCAAAGACTACTATATCATGGATCTTGAAGCGATAAGTAAAACACGGAGCTCGCAATGGGTGCATTCTAAGGAAGAGTTCATTGTGGCATTGGAATCCAAGAGAGAAGAAGTAGAACTTCAAGGCATTAAAGAAGGAGATCCAAGAGTTGCCATGGCTATGTGGATGCAAGATCATTTGGTAACAATCACAATTTTTCTTAAGGTGAGATGCTTGATCAAAATGGTGTTTGGTCTAATTTGGATATGTTCGATATTACACTCCTAAGATGGCCACCAAAAGGAATAATTGTAAGATGAGACTTGCTTGTTGAGAATCACCAACTTGACATAAGGATAACTATTGGGTGCAAGTTACATAAACCAAGAACCACTACAAGTATGTCCTCAAATCATAGAATTGTTGTTCTCAACATTTCCAGCTTTCCCCACATTCTAGTTGCAGCCATAAAGGAGTTTTGTAACACATGGTGGAAGCATTTCCCACCTATTATCATTGTTGAGGTGTTTGCAAGAGAAGGCAATGTTACAGCCATGGTAAGGAGAAACTTTCTTGGTTTAATGTTGTAAGAGGGTTCACTTGTTGAGATGACTAAGTGCAAACATTCCCACATCTTTAGTGTTGTTTGGGAAGAAGTCAGAGCAATGTATGACTACTACACTCACCCATGAGCACACACATGGTCTGGACCGAACCATTTTTCGAATAGCATATAACTTGGGGCATCATGATAAGAACTTTCGGAGTCCAAGGTAATCATCATAACAGAAATATAGATGAGGTGAGTATAGTTGTTGGCATGCATTGGTTATATTTATTTAATAAGCCCATTACTAAGAAGGAGTTTAAGGTGAAGGTTGTGTGTCAAGGCAACTATCTTTTTAGGGCAGTCATGGGCATCACATGGAGACCTCAAGAAGTTCACATAAAAATCAAATTGGTGCAGCATAAGCAAGGTGAGGTAGCATCAAACTTGGACTGTTGTGCAAAGATTCACCCACAAGGAGGAGGACAACAATTGTTGATGACCTCCTACCACCCGAAGGAGGAGGGAACATACTTGGGACAGCCATGCCCCATATTCTCAGCCTCGATGCTGTTGTCACAATCAGTATAAGCCCTCACATCACTTCAATTACATTTATAGGAAGGAGGGATCTGCAGTTTGTAATTACTAATGAAGCATTTTTAGCCCCTACACTGCTCATAGCTTTGATTTTTGCAAGGGCATGTCAGCTTTTCTGTTGTTATATCATTGGCAGGTTGTTGGAACAGCTGTTACCGGTCATGAACAGCTGCAAGTCGGCACAATTTAAGGGAAATCCTTGATTGAAGAAGTTAAAGAAAGGTTTCAGCTGAAAGGGATTATCATTGTAGCCACCATGGTACCTAATTGGGTAAGATTTTAGTTGAATGCGACTGTTCTAACTTATTTCCAGCCTTCATACAATGTGATTTGAGCTGTACTTTGGCAGGTACACATTGCAGTCTCTTTGAAGATATCATAGGAGCTTAAAAGTTGGATCATGAAGCTCAAATAAGTGTTCCAGATTCACCATCACATGGGAAGAACCAAGAGGTGCAACAAACATATACCAACCTTGGGTCTTGTGGGAGTTTGTAGATATTTTCATTCATCATCATGTCAAAAAGGAGCGTATGGAGAGTTGGTTGCCTTCGTTGCTTGATTCAAGTTGGAGATGAAAAAGTGTCATCATGCATCACATCACAGATCTCACTAAGGTTTGCATTTATGATGTAGTAAGTCATGAGGTCAAGTTGTTTTTCAAGGAGGTGGTAAAATTACATGAGTTATACATTGGAGATGGTAGATCTCGCAACACCCTTTGGCAAGAGTTGTCTCACTTGACAGGTATAGGATCCAGATTGCATGGACATTATGGTTTGATTCATGACATTGGTACGATGACACTGGAGTATCCGAGTTTGCATAGTGTTCTTTGGCAAGAGATGCATCATCTAACAGATACAGGATCCAAGCTCTATGGGCATTACAGCGTGAATCATCACATTGGCACAATGATACTTGAGCACCTAGGCTTGCATTTGCTTGAGGGCAAGCAACTTATGGGAAAGGCGGACTGTCATGTCCCATTTTTCTTAGAATTAAAAATTAATAATATTGGACCTAATTTCTCTATATTATTATATGTCCTATGTAATGTTTTAAAAAGTGATCTTTAACACTTTATTCAAATGTAATTCTAAAAGGGGACCTGTTGTGACCAAATCACACATCGCCCCATTGCAAATGGGGACCCCCTTTTTTTTGAATTCCAGTGCTTTGCTAAGTGCAGGATGATGTCCTCTGCATGATGAAGTTAGTGGTGTTTGAATCTTAGAGCCCCTTGATGACCTGATCCTGATGTTTGAGACCCTGAAAATGACTAAGTCTGGTATCCTGATCCTGAAGATCCTGAAAATTGGCTAAGTCTGAAATCTGGTGGATCCTCAAAAATCTAGAATCTGCATGTGAAATCTGGTGGATCTGAGACCTATCTCAAACATCCTGAAAGGTATATTGAAAAATATTTAAAGTATAAGTTGAGAGATTGAATTTCAACTTATACTTAAATATATTTTTCAATATACCTTACCTTGGCGACTTACCTTTCTAGGCGCGAATTTGCTCTAGCACTTAGGCGCAATTTTCCCACTTGCAGAGACCTTTCTGAGCGCCTTAGGTTGAGACAAAAGTGCGCCTAGAGGAAGATCAACTTTCAAACGCTCCAAGATAGGGCACCTTGATTGGAATGGGCATAAAAGACCTCAAGAAGTGCGAATTCGACAAAGAAATGATCCAGATATGTTAGGCGCCTTTTCATGTCCAAATTATCATCAAATAAGCGCCTTAAGTTGAGGTCAATGAGTTTAGGCGCCCATGCCTTGTTGTTATTGTCTTTAGGCGCCTTGGGAAGAATCATGTTAATTCAAACTTTAAAAGTGGGCGCTTGGGAAAGAGAAGCCCTCTAAGGCATGTTTTATGAATTAGAACTTCAAATTGCCAAGAAAATAGCCAAACATAGCTAGGCGCTAATCCTTGTTTAGATTACCTAAAATGGCCGCCTAAGGGCAAGTTGCACCTAATGATCTCATCATATTGGTGCCTTGAAGAGAATCACTCAAGTTCATACCTAGAAGTAGGCGAAATCACTTTAAACTATTGCAGTTGTTAGAAATCGTTTGAAATAATGAATGTGGGACTAATTTGTGTTAGGCGCACTTTGTTCCTATTTTCACCTATATTTGCGTCTAAGTTTGAAATGGCATTATTACATGTTTAAAGTTGTTTTTATCTTATGAAGTCATTGATATATCTTTTACCTTGTCTTGTAGGATCATCAATAATGCTAAGGAGTTATCCAAGGAATCACCTTCAAGCGAGGAGTAAGGAGCGTCATGCTAGCTGCCTTTGAAGATCATCAACTTGCATCATTGAGAAAAGGAGTGTTGGTGAAGCCAAGGAGTCATCAAGAGCAAGTACCTAATTCACCTACAAGTTGCAGAGGAAACACCTTTCTAAAAGGTCACATCAAGTCCAACATGTTGATACTCTTCATCACTGACATCATGTTGGATTACATTAAGTTCAAGTGTATTACTTCAAGGCATCTATCCATTCAAGCTCTCCGAGGAATATCTTGCAAGTGTACTTCATCAAGGATAATCATGTTCGAAAAATTCATCCATCCGAGCTTCAAGTCAAGTTCTCCCAATCTTCAAGATTCACCAAGCTTCAAAGTCTCTTTGAGAGGTTATCTACTCCACATCCAAAGAAGGTGTTATCATCTACACTCTAAAGGGCTACTTCAAGGTCAACATGCCAAGTGCACTACTTCATCTTCATCTTATCATCAAGCAAGGCACTTCATCCATTTAACTTCAAGTTCCATTCAACCTTCAAGTCCAAGAGAGATCTCTACTTCATGTCATCATCATCTACTCTTACATGAAGGAAGCATCATCATTTCTCTACTACTACTCCACTCTTTAAGAAGAAACATCAAAGAAGATCATCATATCAACTTACCTACAAGAAGAAGAAAGAATCATGAAGTTAATCAAGTGAAGCAACAAGTATCATACATCCAGTCTACAAGAAGAATGAACAAGGCAAGATGTATTCCTAAACATACAAGTTCAAGCAATCACATTGAATACATCACACAAAGATGATACAATTTTCAAAGTATGCTGAGTTGGCATCTATGTGGCGAGAACACATCATTTTAAATGCATTAAATGTATAATTTAATGAAAGAAGCCAAGAGGGATTCCTATGTGGAGAATATTTTAAATGCTTTCGCCTTACCTTATCACATTGGAAAACGTGCCTTCATTGCCTCTCTTTTTTCTTAAAAATAGCAAGTTGTTGTAACCACCTCTGAGGTGGCATGATCTGAGCCCTTGGCTATCAAATTGATCTTAGCCATTCAATGTATTCTGGGCACTATATAAAGGCTTTGTTGCCTCATTTGTAATTCAGTAGCTAAGTGGTAGGAGAAATTAGAGTAGAATAGGAGAGACTCTCGAAATTCTCTGAGAGGTCTTGAAATTGTTGTAAATATTTCTCAAGGTTAATGCAATGACATTGGAGCTACTTGTTTGGTGTTAAGTGTTATCTTGTGGAGTAACATGATTTCTTGTACTTAATGAAATGGAGAGATGTTTCAAATAGATTAGAAATAGATTAGAGCTCATTGTTGTAATGTATGTCTGTACTGAATATTTGATCAACTCCTAACTCATGCTTTTAACATTCATCGCTGGTGAAGTGTTGTGTAAAGCTAGTCTGAGCTTAATTATTTGCATAAGTTCGATTGTGGATGCTTGTTTGATCTGCGCCGTTCAAAGGGTGCTTGTATGAGCCTTCATGATTTGAAGGCCATTCGCGTAACCTTAGGAGATTGCACCAACTTCATGTAGTTGTAGGTATCCTTGGCGAAGTGAAGTTAGGTTTACTTAGGAGTTTGTCTATTCATACCACATCATTGCCTCATTGACCTTAGATAGTTTCCTAAACCCTTGCCCTTTTTCCATTTCTTTATCATTGAAACCTTGTATATAAATCATCCACACTGAAAAGGAGGAATAAGCTGATTGAAAGGAGAAGAATTTGCGTAAGTCCCTTTGTGTTTACCAGCAAAATCATACTTAGTCACTGAGTTGTCTCTTACATAATCATCAGAAAGGAACCTTGGAGTCATCTTGTTTGATCACATAGTTCAGCATTCGAGAGGCTTTGCTCAAGAGGGAGTCAGATACTTTGTATTTCACTCTAATTGTTGACTTGTCTAAAAACAATCATCAACAGGACCTATGGATGTAATTGGAGGGAAAATAAAATAAATGAAGGCTCGAAAAAGGCAACTACAAATGAAAGGCAAAGGCATCAAGCAAATCATCCAATTATCAAACTATGTCATTCTCACTATTCCTTCCAAATTTGGAGTTCTTCAACATTCGGGGATGAAAAACCCTTGGTGCCAGTGATCGGAGAACGAAAACCCTTCGATTTCCATCACGGGCTTGAGGACAAAAACCCTGTCACTCAATTGAGGCAATTCTACTCAAGGATCGCTCTTGTGTTGTAACAATTTAGATTTGCAAGCAAATTTCATATGAACGATTTTGTCGCAGACTTCAACTTGTGTAGGAGATTTGATATCACATCCATTTCAGTTGCAAGATTTGTGACTTTGGTTATGTTTCTAATTATTCCAGCATTGTGGTAATTGAAATAAATTTACAATTTGAATAATCCTGATTGCATATGTGATTCTGGTTAATCTTATTCAACATTGTTGGTACACATCTTATTGATAGAACTTAAGTATTTGCTAGACAAGGCCAATCTTGATGTTTCCATACATTACTCAAATCGTGGCATTTTTCTGTTTATATCAACATTGTGATGTGAAGTTCAATATTTTCATTGACTGTGGTTTGGGTCGATGAGCTGTCATACGGAATTTAGGATAGATTGGAGCATCGTGAAGGCATTAATACCCGCTGCATCGTATGCTGGGAGTTATCATACATATTGAAATTTCTATTTTATGTTATCATTTGTAATCGCCGAGTTCATGAACCACGGACTTGCTTCACTTGATAATCATCAACGATTAATCAACTTTCATCGACCAGCACACTAATCTATTCTGAAAGATAGAGAGATCGTGGATATTGCCAGGCATTTGTGGTTAATAGGAATCAAAGCACTGCCACTCTATCATCAATTGATCACAGCTTGGGGGGCATTGATATCTATTTCTATTCAATATTATTGTCTTGTTGCGGCTAGTATTACAAATCGCATCCCTCGGAATGTCGTGAACCTTCTTGGATCGGCCGCTAAGGACAAGGATTTAATTGATATTGGTTTGTTGAGTCAGCAGCCTTGAACAACAAGCCTTGCTGATTTATTAAGAGAGTCATATAGATCTAGCCAATTGTCGTAAGGTCTTGTTGCTGCACATACGCCCCATTATACAAGAGGTTATGATATTATAAGTGATCGCAACATTCCAAATGGAGGATTATGTTATGTGATTTGAAGCATGAATTGAAGCGCCAACTATATATATATATATATATATATATCTTGGGACCTGTTGGGACGTTTTCACACATCACCCCATTGCAAATGGTGACCCCCTCTTTTCTCGCTTTCGCCGTCGCTTTTGCTTTGATCTTGCAGTTTCTTGCTCGAATCCATGAAGCTAAGAAAGAATGTTTGAGTAGTTAGCGCACAGGGAACATTAGGAATGCTTGAAATAGTGAATTTCCCTGAGAATAAGTGAAACCCTGACTATCATTCCTTGATCAAAACTGACCAATCCATGGCACAGGTCCATCATTCCATAGGAAAGGTCCAAGTCCTGCACCCTCAACATAAGACTCCTTGACGAATTCGAAGTTCCTATCCAGGAATCCTATTCCAAAGTTCCTATCAAGGAATCTTATTCCAAAGTTCCTATCCAGAAATCCAGCCCGGAGGTCCAAACCGGAGTCCTATCCAAAAGTGCCTATCCCGGAGTCTTGTTCAAGGAATTCCTGCCCGAAACCTGTTTCAAGGTCTATCTAGATTCTTCTTCCAACCAAGATCATCCTTCAATCATGTAACTCAGTTCCCGACCTGACAGCTCCAGTCTGGAAGTTCAATCCAAGGGATATCCTTCGAATCCCAATCCGGCACTCAACCTCTTTTCACAAACCCGGAAGATTCTCAAATCAATAGGATTCTTCAGGAACTTAGGGCAAATTTCAGAAAACACTCAGTGTTTGAAGCATCCCTCAAGAAGGCTGGAAGTGCAACAGAAACATTCCTGGTCGCATATTCCAGTACCTGCTGGAATATGCGCCCAAGGAGGAAATTTATCCCTGGTCGCATAATCCAGCAGGTACTAGATTATGCGCCCAGGACAATTTTTTGTCTTGGTCGCAAAATCCAGTACCTACTCGATTTTGCGCCCTAGGACTGGAGGTGTCCAGTTCAACCCCCTGACCTGTCCAGTCAATCCTGGCTTGAAAATCTGTCTCTAACTCCTCTGTGGATGCCTGAATCTTGGAATTCACAGTCAGGATGGAAGAATCAAACTCTGAATCTCGCCATGGAAGTGAGAGATTCCCGGGGGATGGAAGAAACGAAGGATGGAAGAAACTAACTCTGAATCTCGCCATGGAAATGAGATTCTTCGAGAGGATGGAAGAAACGAAAGATGGAAGAAACGAACTCTGAATCTCGCCATGGAAATGAGATTCCTCGAGGGGATGGAAGAAACGAGGGATGGAAGAAACAAAAGTCCCGTGTTTCTAATCCCGTATCGATAACTGAACCTCCGTAAAACAGCTAAAGGTGTACTTGCTGCAAAACTGGAAATCCCACTCAAAACTGAAGAAAGGATAAGTCCTTGGTCAAAATCCATAAAACTGGAACAGGCAAGGTCAAAAGCGCAGAATCCTGCACAAGATGAAATTTGCGCTCCAGGACAATTTTTGTCCTTGGGCGCAGAATCCCTGACCTGTTGGAAAGTGCGCTCCAGAACAATTTTTGTCCTTGGGCGCAAAATCCCTGACCTACTGAAATTTGCGCTCAAGGCCAATTTTTGTCCTTGGGCGCAAAATCGTTGACTGCTGGGAATGTGCGCTCCAGGACAATTTTTGTCCTTGGGCGCAAAATCCTGCACCAATGGAAATTTGCGCTCCTGGGGAACTTAGCCATTTTTCAGTGTCTCTTAGGGTAAAGGAATATTAAAAAATATATTGAAGTATAAGTTGAGACTTTAAATATTTTTCAATATACCTTTCAAGATGTTTGAGATAGGTCTCGAATCCACCGGATTTAATATGCAAAATCTAGAATTTGGAGGATCCACCAGATTTCAGACTTAGTCAATTTTTCAGGATTTCAGGATTTCAGGCTACCAGACTTAGCCAATTTCAAACAGATAAGTTGCAAAATCATTCAAACGGAGGGAATCCCTGACTCAAGGAGAATTTGTCCAAGGTCGCATAATCCCCAACCTCAAGAAATCCCCGACATCAGGAATTCCCCGACAGGCCAAATTCCCTAACAGACCAAAATCCCCGACGACCGACAAAGCAGAAAAAGACGAGATCTAAGTCGGCTGGGTCATAAAGTCTGGCGGCTAGGGTTTTTCTAGGCTAACCTAAGTCGGCCAAGTGGCAAAGAAGGTTTAAATGCCTATATAAGGCAGCGCTCAAGTCACTTTCAATCATTCTAATTCAATTCCAAACCAAGAAGAGCAAAAATATATCTTCCAAGAGCAGAAATATATCTTCCAAGGGCAGATTTCATCAAGAGAAGGACAACTTTGTCCAAGGAGGATTCCAGATTTTAGTATTTCCAAGGGCAAATTCTTCATTAAGGCAGAAATTTCTGTAGGTTTAAGGCAGATTTCTGAACTTTCCAAGAGCAGAAATTCACTTTCCAAGGGCAGAAATTCATCCTCCAAGGGCAGAAATTCATCCTCCAGGACAAGTGGAATTCCAGGATGAGCAGGAATCCCCAACCACCTGGAAATTGCTCCCTAACCTAGAAATTCCTCCTGTCCATGCCTGGTAACCCTGGAATGAAGGAAAAGTCAGTCGAGTATGAAGAATGCCGGAGAATGAGGGAAATCCTTTGTTTGTTCAGGAATTTATAAGTGAAATTGTCAAAACTTGCAAAATCATTCATGTTTCATTTCATATTGCATTGCATTTATGGATTTTGTGCATCATGACTATTCGAGGTTTCCCTTGTTTTGCAAGAATCCAAGACGAGGATAAGTTCCATGAGGAGGATGAACAAAGATGATCCGGGGCAAGCAGGATGGATGCAGAGAGTTCAAGCGTCAAAAATGATGACCATTTCAAGGATCCAGGAGTTCCGACAATAAGAAGACTACACATGCATACCGAGGGAAGGGAAGGCAACATCAAGGATTCTAGTTCAGCGACAAGGACACTTCACACAAAGGGATAAGGAAGATCAAGATGTCCTTCCAAAGATTTCAAATGACAAAGAATGCCTGCATCAAGGATGGCAGAATGGGAGAAATCACTCCAAGTCCAGTATTAGGGATTCCAGTTCCGGACAAGAGGATCAATCCTTGGAAAACCAAGAGGATACACTTCAAGTTCACATCCATCAGGAAGAACGGGAATCCACGCCAAGGATGAGGAATTCCAACCCAGAAATCCAGGACAGGGAATTCTATTCCACGACAGGGAATTCCAACTCAGGAAGGAATTCCATTCCATGACCCTAAGGAAAATGCGCCCCTGCTCAAGGAAGGATTCCTCCACATGAAAATCTTGTTCACCCTGGAATCTGCGCTCAAGATAAAGGACTCCAAGACACCATGGAATTTGCGACCAAGGAGCAGGACAAACGAACAGTTGACTAGTCTCATCTACCTACCAAGCAGCTTAGTCAGCCTGGCGTCCAGGACAAGTGGCAACTTTTCATCCAGAGCAGGTGGCGTCCAGGACAGGTGGCAACATCCCATGGAGCCTATGACATGTTCATCCCTATCTCTTTAGGGTTTGCACGGATTTCGAGGAGATCTGATCTCATCACCTCCTCTTTGTATTCTGTTTGCCTATAAATAGGCTGAGGGGCCTCATTTGAAAGGGTCTTCTTTCTTCTTTCATTTTCTTAGGCTCTTAGGGCAAGTAGTTAGTTAGCTGTTCCTTTCTGTTGCACTTCATTTCTGGAGCAAAGGAACTTTGAAGAATCAACAAGATTGTTGTAAGACATTCCCAAATCAATATATGGACATTGAAGATTGGTGTTCTTGATATTCTTTGGATTGTGGCATGGTTTTCTGACTTCTTTGAAGCAAATCATAAGCTCCAAGATCTAAGTTGTTTCATTTCTATTTTCTTTCAAAGCTTTTCATTAGTTAGAATGATGGAGATTATTACTGTTGAATGGTTGAATATGTTTGTTCATACCATTGGTGATCTGTGGCTTGCAAATCACCGTGCATGGTTAGCCTAAACTAATTCCAAGTCTAACTTCGGCTGTTCTGCATGTTTCAGTTCCATGTCCCTTGCAGGAGCAGTCTGAAAATCCTTACTCCCCCTTAGAAGATAGCACCATCCCTGCCTACCTATTGTCTCATGACGAAGCAGAGGACTGGTTCCAGTTTCCATCTTCAACAGCAGTCATTTCCATTGATTAGATTCCTGAACCCTTACCCCATCTTTTGCATTTTCTTTTAGGTCTTCGTTAGGAATAGTCCGTAAGGAGCCTCACTGAGAAATCATTCCCTATCTGGAAGTGGAACTAAGAGCCTACGCCTTGTTTTCCTTGGAAGAGATAGTGAAATCCAGGCCTTTTCGTGGAAGAAACAGTGAAATCCCAGTCTCTCTGTTGGACAAAACAGTAGGTTCCAGGTTGTCCATTTGCTAAGGAGTTTCATTCGCCCACAAGTCCGAGCCCCAAGAGTGAATTCCATGTCCACGAAGGAGTAAGCCCACGTAAGTCCCCCTTGTGATTACCAGCAAATCACATCATTCCACTGAGTCTATCCCTGTGCACGTCAAGACCTAACATAAAAGGAACCTTGGAGCAGTCTCATTCGATCACGTAGTTCTGTGTCTGAGAAGCTTTATTCAAGAGGATAGAATACTCTATGTTATATTCTAATGTTGTTGTAGCCACAAAAACCTCATCAACAGGACCCACGTGGAATGGGTAGAACACCATAGAAGCAGTGAAGGGGCCTCTAAGCTGTTGAGTCACATCTCAGTCAGCTACCGTCACTCTTTTTACCAGTTCATGCTTACTCCGAGTGCTAGTTGATGTCAAAATTGAATGACAGTAGCATTTGGGAGAAAGACTATTTCATTAGAGGCAACAAGTAGGTTTAAATCTGTGTACAGCAGAATTCATCCAACACTGTTGCAGATCTTTTATAGGTTCAGCAGATTCACCGAGCACTGCTGCGACTCTTCTACAGGTTGTAAGTCGAATACATATTGTAAACCCAAGGCTGTTATGATTCATAATCAACTGATCAATCACTGTATGTATTGAAGAGATTTCCATTGCAGCATTCAGTACAGTTATCATTAATTGGATTGTAATCGGAGATTTTTATCTGCTATTTAACTACAACGGCATTGTAGTCGGTCATAATCGTAGTCGGCCGTAGTCGGCCAAGTAAATAAAATAAATTAATTAATGTTGTGCACAGTTAAGTCTAGGAGTGTAATCGGGAATTAACCCCGACGGTTGGATAGTTATGGAGTCATTGCCAACGGTTGGTATCTCAACCAACCTTGGCATAAGTTATATAATGAGTCACTACTTGTAATTGAGAAGCAGCATTGTGACATTGTAGTGTAATACTGATATATTCAATGAATGGAAACAATGTTTTATTCTGTGCAAATTTTGTATGAATCATACGCTTTATAGTTATTGTTGTATATTGCCGTTTACTCCATGTCTGTGTGAAATACCACATTGCCAGTAAACATTTGGCGCCATTGCCTGTTCGAAAACGGGTCAAGGGTGACAAGTCGATGACAAGAGGAGTCGTCAGAGACAATCAGTCGATGACAAGTGAAGTCGTCAGTCGATGACAAGTTGTGTCGATCGTGTCAGGCGTGTCAAGCGTACTTGGTGACGAAGAAAAGACGATGACAATGGCTGCATAATGGGTCAACCGATCCAATCAGAAGAAGAAACATACACCAGATATCAAGTTGAAAGAACTGAGGAAGAACTACAAAGAATACGAGAGGAAAGCGACAGTGACAACGAACGAGAACCTAATGATCGGGAAGACGATCTAACACAAGATCTGGTCTTCCTGTGGGATTTGTCAGTGAGACAACACATCACAAACGAAGCCATCCCAAGACACATTCCCGAAGAAATCATCCAAGAAAATCTAGAAGTCAATTCAGACGTGGACCGTCTTCTGGATTGTATTCCGAGGTTGCTGGCAAGAAATTTGTTGATCCTGCAAGATTTGCGAGAGGAAAGGGATAGAGAACAAAGAAGACAACAAATTCTGCGAAGATATGAAGAGAGAATGAAACAAGAAGAGGAGGAGCGCGACACCAGCGGTCGTCGAGCGCCGCATAACCAATGATCATACCAACAGTGATTCATGCCCATACAACTTAACAAGGATAAGAATAAAATATTGAGTGGGCAAGAAATGCCTAAAGAGATATTGAGAAGATCGCGAAGATTAAAAGAACAAGAATGTAGAAAAAGGTTAAAACAAATTATTGAAAAAGGGAATGAACAACATGAAATAAATCAAGACATTACCAAGTTTCACAGTGAGGGAGTCGATGAACAAGACTTCAGAACACCAGTAATAAACAGAGAAAAAGAAAATGGGAAGAAATTGACAGAAGAACTTGAAGATAGCATATGCCATATTGTAGCATTGTTCATTTCAAACAAAAGGCCAAGGATCAGAGGACCTGAGCCAAAGACCCCCGCACAGAGGGAGCACCAAAAGGAATCGGAGGAGACTCGGAGTGTAGAGGACGCTGAGAACGGACGTGGGAAGGAACCGTACATGGCTGAGAGTGTAAGGAAGACACCGAAACATCACGGTAGAACCAGTCCAATCAGGTCGAACACGCAGAGAGGGCATCTCGGGAGAAAGATGGTGACTTCGCCAGTTGAGAGGTAGAAGCTGCCAAAATTTACGGGGAATGGCTCAGAAGATCCAGTACGGCACTGCAAGACGTGCGAGACGATTTGGATAGCCAATGGGCAAGATGATGTGGACTACTGGTTGAAAGCATTTCCAGCGACACTAAGAGATAGTGCCATCGACTGGTACACAGAGTTGGACCAAGTACACAGGGCATCATGGAGATTACTCAAGAAGGCATTCCAAGACGAATTCAAACTCCTGATGGATGACAATGAAATTGTAGCGGAGATCTACAGTCCGAAGCAAGGGAAGCACAAGAACGTGCAAACCTACAACCGGAGACTAAAAGAATTGTTGGGAAAACTGGAGACTCAGCCGGCCGATGGACTGAAGAAGCGATGGTTCATCGAAGGGTTGCTCCCATCGCTAAGAAAGAAAATGAAAGTCGTGCCTCCGTCGTCATACATGAAGTGTACAATCAAGCAATGGATATAGAGAGTGAATATAAAACATCCTTCCGAGGGAAAAGAAAAACGAACGACGAGGAGAGTACGGATGACAACAGTGGCAGTGAGTCCAAGACCGTGCAAGCACTCAGGAAGGACATAATGAGAATGATGAAAGAATTGAAGGCAAACAAGGAGAGTACGAGGGAAGCTAGAGAACTGTGGTGTACAGATTGCAAGGGGGAAGGTCACACAAGCAAACTGTCCGAAAAAATTGTTTTGTGATATTTGCAAAGTGATGGGACATTCCATCATGGAAAGCCCATACAACCTAAAAGCAAGGAGTACACAAGTACTCTTCAGACAAGGAGAGTAGTCGACTCCGCCAACCACACCACCAAAGCCCCAGTACAATAGCAATGCATCTCCTGGAGGTTACCAAAGTAACAGAAGTCCGAGAAGTAAGATACAATACGATGGTAAAGGGAGGCCCATGATACAATGCCGGAAGTGCAATGAATGGGGCCACTTCGCCAGGGAATGCCACAATGGTCAAGGTTCAGGGGGAAGATTGTGCAAATGGTGTGGACTGAGTGATCATGAAGACAACAACTGCCCAAAGCAGAAAGGCATCAACATGCTGAATGTGGAAGAACAAAACCAAGAGGTACTAGCGGTCACCACCAAAGCCCATGCAAAGAAGGTTGTCTACCTAGATCCATGTACAGAAAAGCAAAGAATGAAAGAAGCAAAAGCAAAAGTGGAGCGGGCAATGACGAAGGAAGAGAAGACCGCTCTGAATATTCCAAGTACCTCTTGGCGATCAGAGGCGGCGAACAATATTATCCGGCAGATACTGCAAACCACCATACCCATCAAGGTGACAGACCTTCTCCGAACTATGCCACAACTCGAAATGGCAATCACAAATGTAGTCGGTAATGATCAACGACAACGACAGGAAGGTCGAAGGAAGGAATTAATAGTAGAGCCTCCACCGCAAGGTGAACAAGTCATCAACCCAATGTTACTGTCGGTAAACATCGAGAAAAAGCCAACAATCGTACAAATGGAGATTGGAGGGAAAATCCTAAACACGATCATCAACGGAGGAGCAGCAGTCAACGTACTACCCGAAGACACATGGAAGAGTCTCAGGAAACCTACACTCCGGCCACCGACATTCCAATTGGTGGGCGCTAACCAGCATGGCATCAAGCCGTTGGGAACATTGATGGCACAAAAGGTGACAATCGGGACACAGTCGTTCTTGCTGAACTTCGTAGTCATCCTGGTGCAGAAGAGGAGGTATGATGCATTGCTCAGAAGAAGATGGCTAGTAGCAGCGAGAGCAGATCACAACTGGAAAAGAAACATGTTATCTATAGAGAGCAACGGGAAAAAATATGTGATCGACCTAGAAAATCAAGCAGTGAGTGAAGAGCTGGAATCATCAGATTCAGAATCTGAAGGAGGATGCGGAATGGAGGAAGAAAAGGGAACTATAGAGCCAAACGACGAAGGTATTCTCGACCTCCATGAATGCTTGGAGGATGAGAAAAATTCATTAAACGGGTTATTTCATTGGCAAATGGAAGACTATGAATTCTTCCAACCGGAGTGTAACATGATTTCATTAAGAGAAAGTGGCAAATGCTCTTGGGCGACTAGTGAAACACTCGGCAATATTGGGCCGAGTGAAACATTGTTGACGAATGAAGCACTTGATGGATTAACAAACACCAGACCACTTGGCAAGAGGGAATCAATAACGAGTGACAAAGGGGAGGAAGGTAATAATCAGTCGGAAGTAAGAAACGCTTTTCTAGAAGCATATGAAGAATATACGGAAGGAGAGGATATAATAGACAGTACACCAGAGCAAGTAGTGGCAGAGACAAGTCGACCTGAAGAGGCAAGTCGACCAGAAAAGGCACATAAAGAATATATAGAGGGTGATGCCAAGATAGATGATACACTTGTGCATAAATTTGAACTAGACAAGGTGATTAGGTATAAGGAGCCGTTGGCAAGCAAGGTAAATCGAGGTGATGAAACTAATCAAAAAGTGATTTTGGCGGGTGACAATTGGAACCCAGCATTGAAAGATAGTTTATTTTGGCCGAACGTGGTACACCGCTCTCGAAAGACAACAGTGTCTGTTCCAAGAAAGTCCAACCCTGCCGACGATTACAAAATCAATAAAGGTACGTCTCTGAATAATGAAGTTAAAATATTTAATTTGGAGGCTATGGTTACTTGTCGTATTGGCAAATCACCCCCACAACAAAATTCCAGAAAAGGGAAAAATATGAAGAGAGATTATGCCACAAGAAATTTTTACAATCCGAGAGGCGGATAAAACGTGGGCCCCGCGGAAGAAAAATAAAAAAACTAGATTCAGTTTACTCTGGATAGAAGATTGGAAAAATGGAAAAAATAGATAAGAGAAAATTGAAAAATGAAAAAAAAAAAAAAGTGAAAAAGTGTACGACCGTACGACTTGGGTCATATGACCTCAGCCGTACGACTTAGGTCATACGCCCCCACTCCTCAATTAAAACGTATGACCTCCCCCTCAGAAAATTGCCATACAATTGCAATCAATCCTGCACACAGGGAAATTGGAGAAGTAAAGTAAGACAAAAGCCGTACGAATTCAACAGGGGCACGTCGTACGATCATCAATGCTCAGTGAGGTGAAGCCGTACGAATTCAATAGGTGGACGTCGTACGATCATCAATGCTCAGTGGGGTGAAGCCGTACGAAATCATTTCCGTACAATGTACGGCTTGTGAATTGTCTGAGTTTTGTTGTCGTAGTTCTTCCGTACGACTTCTTGGTCGTACGAGGAGATGGGGTCTTCTCAAGTCATACGAAGTGGATGAAGATTACCAACTTGCCCAACTAACTTCACAGAAAACTTTTGGTCGTATGAAGTGCATTCTCTCTGTCGAGCGAGTACGTCAACACTGTACGAATCCAAATTCTGCCATCATCTGTGTGGGTCGTATGAATAAATTGGTTCACTGAGCTCGCCGTATGACTTCCTCTGTTGCCGACCATACCAGTTTTTGGACTGTAGATGAGTTGTCAAGAATCCAGAAAAATGATGTGCGACATGAAGGACCGAATGGTTTTAAAGGTCTTATTTTGGGCTTGGTGGTCGGGGCGCTGCCCTAGACCCCGTGAGGGGCACTACCCCTCAACCTCGCTGGGGGCGCTGCCCCTAAACCCCCATCAAACCAATACTATCTTGATTCAGTGAGCAATGGGGTGCAACATTTGCAGCATTCAGTGTGCTATCAGATTGGGTCCCTTGGTTGGTTTGTCTACTGGCAGGTGTTCCAAATGTGTTGGTTCTACTTTTACTCAGCTCCTACTTCCAACTTTTCCTCTAGGATCTTCAACATTGTCGTCAGTTTGGCAAAGCTTACTTAATGTCACTTGATACTTCATGGTTTTCTGTCGTCTGGAAGACGACTAATTTTGTGGTGGGGACGTAGTCGGTCATAATCGTAGTTGGCCGTAGTCGGCCAAGTAAATAAAATAAATTAATTAATGTTGTGCACAATTAAGTCTAGGAGTGTTATCGGGAATTAACCCCGACAATTGGATAGTTATGGAGTCGTTGCCAACGGTTGGTATCTCAACCAACCTTGGCATAAGTTATATAATGAGTTGATACTTGTAATTGAGAAGCAGCATTGTGACATTGTATTGTAATATTGATTTATTCAATGAATGGAAACAATGCTTTATTCTGTGCAAATCCGGTATGAATCATACGCTTTATAGTTATTGTTGTATATTGCCGTTTACTCCATGTCTGTGTGAAATACCACATTGCCAGTAAACAGGCATTAGTGTGTGCATACCATATTTCAGTCTTATGGTTACTATGATTAAATTTGAAATTTTCGCTTGATTGTTGACTGTTGTGAGTGTTTTCATTCTGTACTATGAGACTTGAGTAATTCAGAAATATCAAAGTTTTCGATATTTAAATATACCCGAGGACATTACATTGGCATGCTTCAATAATGCAATGTATTCAAGATATTAAAATTTGAAAAAAAAGGCAAATTATTGAAGTTCCTACACTAAAAATAGTTTGTTTGCAGTCAAAGCAAGCTCTAAATACAAAATTATCTCAAAGTATATTATCTAAAACAAGAAATCTTCAAATATACCTTGGCTAAATACACCATGTCCCAAATCAACCTTCTAGAAGGTCATCTAAGCATAACTATCCTCTAATCATAGCCAAGGCAAAGGACTGCAAAGGCATGTTTGATAACTACTACAGGACTCAAATAGCTTGCATCAAGGAGATTCATCATTCCAGGTATGTTTTTTTTTGAGTTTTTAAATTTATTTTCAAGCTCCCTATGTTTTTCTTTAAAACATTTTGTTGTTGTTTTCCGAATTGTTATTCATTTTTTAACTAAGTAGCTGAATCGGCTATTTTACCCATCAATTCCAAGTACGGGTTCGTCCCGAAATCAAGTACATCCTGAAAACCTTGCAGAATCGTCGAGGGTTCAGGTTTTGTTACCCCAAAGTGTTTCAGCCTGATTCCCCCCAATTCTGCCCGCATCCAACACTGACATGGCATTTTTCGAAGGGATTTTATGTTGATGTGGCATTTTTGGGGGGCTATTTTGTCACAGGCGTAGTTTTCACGATTTTTTTTTGTTGATATGGGTTGACAGGGAGAGGGCCTCGATTGATAGGCACTCCCCCGCCCCTATATATCTGAAATCGAGCGATAGATCCTACCTCGGGTTCGAACCCGACACATAGATAGTCTACTCCGAGGATGTACATATATGTCCATCGACGGATACAGCTTAGAGATTACTTATCTCCCGAACAACGAATTAACATTCAATCGTGATGATGCCTTACGAACACAACTCACTTTTTCGAAACGAAAACCCTAGTGAATGTTTCATTTTTCAATAATCTTATTTCATTTCATCTCCTAAGTCGACTATATTTTTTTTAAATTATTATTTATAATATTTTAAATTTATATAGTATTATTGTATTAACTATTATATAGTAATCATTTATTAAACATTTAAATTGTTATTATTTTTTAGTTTTATTATTTATAAATTGTATGCACTATATTAAAAAATTTAATACAGTTTATTATTTAATATTTTATATAATGTTTAAAGTTTAAACTGTTTTAAAATTTATATATATTATACTATTATACCTAAGTTACCTAGTTCTTCTCAAATGCCCACCGTGCCCATATGGGTTCAGCTCGAGTACGGGTTCAATTCACCAGGGGGTTCGCCAAGGGTTCTGCCCAGGCACCCTGGGTTCCCTATGCGTTCTTCAAAGAAGAACCCAGGGTGCCCAGGCAGAGCCTTGGAAGAACCCGGGCAGAACCCAAGAGAACCTAGAAGAGGGATGCCCAAAATAGTGTCAAAATCAATTTTTTTAAACATTTTTTTAACCTTTTTTTTAACTTAAAAAAAAATCTAAATGGGTCTATTTCGCCCTAAAAGTGAAATTTATCCAAGTATGACTAAAAGTGAAATAAAGCTTTTAAATGAACATTTTAATGCTTTGGCACTCCAAAATAATGAAAACAAGATTTTTTGATAAGTATGAAGTTGGAATGTAAAAGAGATATCATCTAATTTTTTTGGATAATCTTGTTCTTATAGTTTAATAAAGCAATTGGGAAGTACAAATCCAATCTCCATAACATTTTCTAACATCCTCCAAGCTTGTGAAAAATGGGAGCTTTAGAATAGGGTGTGGAAATCTATCAAATCAGAATGTAATGAGGATTTTTGTCTAACATAGTAGCAACAAATGCCTTGGTACATATGTATGCAAAATGTGGAATAGTGGAAACATACATAAGGCAAGTAAACTATTTGACAAAATACATCAGAAGAACATGGTTTCATGGACTGCAATGCTTATAGGATATACACAAAATTGGTTTGTGCCATTAATTGCTATTAATGACTATATTCTTTTTATCAAGTGTTTTATTGTTAGGACATATAGTTTGTATAGAGTGTAACATTGGTTTTTGGTTTGAATAAATTAGATATAGTTTTAATGGTTGTCATATCATCATAGTTTTTACAATATTATATAGTCCTCGATTAGATGGATGTAATGTCCCCCATTGGAACAATACCAATTTTACCCTAAAAATTCAAATACCATAAGTTTAGGGTTAGGGTTTCGGAATTATCATGTAATTAAATTCATTCACTCAACTCCATTATAGTGGCAATGACAAGACATTCACTAGCACATGATACCTCCATGCAAGCCCCTACGGGGGGCATGGCAGATCACATGTTCAGTTCCTCCATACAGGGCCTAACAGGGGTTTGGTAGGATCAAGCTGTCATACAGGCCCTTACTGGGGGTATGGACAGGGTGCAGATCAGACTTGCCCCAAACAAGCCTTAGGGGGGTATGGCAAGACTGCTTGCCTCTGGTCTGTTTGTCATTTCCCTCCTATGATGGGTGGTCCTATTAAAGATAACAAAGAAATATTTATATGGATTCAAAGCTGACCGGTCACACAATATTCTTTATGATGCACAATTATATAATGGCTTGAATGTATATGTACTTGCAGATCTGAGTCTATAATTTATGAATGTTACAGTCTGCCTTTTAATCTTCCACAGTCCAATGGTTCTTTATATTCTAATTGCTTCAGCAATCCAGTTGACTTGTGTAAATATATTCTTTGCAGAGCCAAAGTCTGCTTTCTAATGCAATGCATATTATTCCTTATGATTGATCAATGGTAGGTCTGATATGAGACTGCTGTATATATCTATATGGTATATTTTGTGTTCTTCAGAAAATCTTATTCCATTACCTTGTGCTTCAGATCTAATGATCCTTATTATATTTCATTCCTCACATTTCAACTAACATATATATTCCGTCATGCCCTCTTCACCAAAAGAGGTGACCTTATACAAAAAGGCGGCTTTATGAGGAGAAGCGTCTCTCCCAAAATAGGGTCGATAAACTAATCTTATTTTCATTTTAGCCAGAGGTGCTTCATATATGAAGGGTCGGCCAAACTAATATGTAAGTCTTGGTCTTTATTAAATCGCATCCATATGTGACCAATTGTTTATTATTTCCTTAATACTACCTGTTCCTAAGCAGATTTGTTGTCTTAAATAATTGTAATTTGCTGTTCCTTTTACTAATTGCTGCTATAGACGTGTATTCATTCGTTGTCTTAAGATATTTGGTATGAATCATTACTAGGGACACTTATAACATTTATAAATTAATCGCTGCATTGATAAGCGATTAAGGGATCGCTCCATAAACTTAAGCCACTTGCTGACTTGGCTAATATCTATATTGGCTTATATGCTCATAATTATTAAGTATTAATATTTATTTATATAATGATATCATTTGATATTATCTATTAAATAATATATAGAATAATATATATATCTATCATTATTTCTATCATCTCAGATACCACATTTATTGAAGCAACTTCCGTCTTTTATTTAAAACTTTAATTTAAACAATATCTTAATATCAGGACATCACAATGGAGCTTTTTTTAATCAACAATACATATATTACATAATTGGAACTTGATTTCTATTGCTTTGATGGTGACTTTGAAATCACTGAATTATGAATTTCAATTCATGAGTATTTTGAATTTTCATTATTACAAGTTATGAGGTATTTAACATATATATATATATATATATATATATGTTGCTGTACTGTACCCATGCCAAAAAAAAATTGTCGTATCCGCATACCTGAACCTCGTCCCTGTCCCGGAACCCGAACCAGGACCGACAACTTAGTATTATACACTATATTTTTTAAAAAATTACTATTATAATTATATTATTGAGGTATTATTATATTAACTATATTAAATATTTCAAAGCCGAACCATTTAATTACTATTTAGTATTTTTAAATTTAATTTTATAAATTATTATATTAAATTTAATTAGTATATTGTATTTCAAATGTGTAACATTTATGATAGTTTTGTTTACCATATGCATGATATGTCATATTCTAAATTTAATTCTTATTTTATATATATGAATTTTTTTGTTGGTACAGATGTACCCAAATGTACCCAACCCCCAAAAAGATTCCGCCGTAACGGCATACCATACCCACGTACCCGTACCCGTGCATGTACCCGATTCGGCAACTTAGTTTTTTAATGTATCATAGGGTTATATTGTTGTTTTTTCATTGTTATTTTTTTATTTACTATGTCAACCTAGCCTATGGCTACCGTTTTCTCAATTTTTCTGATATTTGTTTATTTTAGAACATGTAGGTAAAGGTGTCCATATAGTTTTTAATGGTTGCTAGTTCTAGTTCAATGGGCCCAAGGATGGAAAGGACTTTCAAGTTTGACCAAGCATCACAATAATTGAGCAGCTTGCAAGAGGTAGGGAGGGGTTATCTTTGGCGTTGTACTTAGTGCCATAACAAGTACAAGAGCTCGTATAATCAAGTGAAAGCTCATTTGTGTGCAATGGCCAGCCAAATAATTAAAATTCGATCGCCAAAAAAGCATGGGTTGCCAAAGGACAAGTTCTTTTATATAAAAGAGCAAGAAATGGATAGTGCAACCTAGAAAGAAAAATCAAAATCCCATCCTTTAGCCAAGAAAGAATCATGCAAGCCACCTACACAGCCATCTTTTGCTTCTCCAATAGCAGCTGCCATGGGATCCTTCAATTGCGACACCATCTTCCCAAAGAGACAATAGCCCCATTGTTTTCCACTAAAGAGGCCTATTATAAAGTGCATTCAAAATGAGGCGAGGGGCACTACAAATAAGCACATTACACGTTGCACTTATGCCAATAGGCTTCCTTGCAACCTCGTGAGATCACCATATTGGCAAAAAATGGTAGGAAATGATGACGACAATTAGTTAGAGACTCGCAAGTTATACAGGTCTTGGGTATGAAAAGGTGTGCACCACCTTATTGGCAAAGGAAAAAGATTTTGTAGAGACATCACTACAGCCAATCAGGGATTCATGGGCCAAAATGGAAGTGTCCATCATTTCCAATGGATGGAAAAATTGCAAAAAATAGGCCTTTAATTAATGTCATTGCAATGTGCCCTAAAAGCGCAATGTTTTTTAGGGCAATCAATTGTGAGGTGCAAGTGAAGTATTCAAACTTCATTGCCAACATCCTCATTGAAGCAATTGAGATGGTGGGTGCTCAAAATGTTATCCAAGTCATAAAAGACAACACTAAAAATTGTAGGGCAGAGAGTGTATTGTTGGAAGCAAGATACAAGCACATTTTTGGACACCATGTTCCATCCACTCACTCAACTTGGTTTTGCAAAAGATTGGCACACAAAATGACGGGATCAAAGAAATCTACAGAGACTAAGGAGATTCAGATGTTTGTAATTGTGACAAATCATTGTATGTCACAAGCCATCGTCAAGTCCTCTAAGTTGAAGTTGAAGGTAATTTTGTGAAATTTCAATATTCAATTTTTTTTATTTACATAAAGTTTGCTATAAAATTTTAATTATATCATCTATTTTTTTAATTTTCTTAAACTTTTTTACACCATATTAGGTTGTTGAAACTCAATTCAAATTGCACACCATTGTCTTGAGGCAACTTTTGAAGGTATGATGAGCATTGAGTGCCATGGTCATCAACAAGCTTTGGGGTGTATGCAGTCAACTTCAAAGAGGATCCAAAAGGTCAAAGCATTGGTCATGGATGATGATTGGTGGGCTCATGTAGATTATCTTTTGTGTGTCACTAAGTCCATCATGAGTATGATCAAGTTTGTCAATTCGGATTGACCATGTTTGAGCAACATATGATGACATGGACTCCAGATAGAAAAAATAAAGGTCATAATAGTCGCTAAGGAGAATGACCCCACAGAAACATTTTCCAAATGAGTGCAAAGAATCATTATTGATTGTTGGAACAAGATGATCACACCCTTGCATCTCCTAGCATTTGCTTTATTGCCCAAATATTACAACACAAAGATACTTTCTTTGCCCAAGGTATAGGGCAATATTCACTAGACTCTACCCAACTCCACATGTAAAGGACACGGTTGTGAGAAAGTTTGTCAATTTTTTAGAACTTCAAGGAATCACCATCTTAGCACTCTTAGAGACAAGTACAAGGAAAACGCTCACACATGGTGGTATCTCCATGACCAACACTATATTTACTTGTAGCCTCTTGCAATCAAAGATCTATCATAATTCACAGGTATGCATTTTTTTTTAATAATTTTATAATTGCCAGTAATGTATTGACTTTGTCTCAATCTCAACAAGTTGTAAGTTCTTTAGCTGAGAGAACTGGAGTACATACTCTTTTATCCACTAAGTTAAGCGCAACCAATTAGCTGCAAAAAAGGAAGAGGAGTTGATCTATGTTCATTCCAACTTGTACCACCTGTCACATAAGCAAGACGAGTACAAGGAGGTGGCGATGAAGAATTGGGCTGTAACCCCTGAGTGTGCCAACTTGGATGCTTCTATTGTGTGGCTTGCCAAGGTCTCTTAAGAGGATGAGGGGGTTCTAACACAAGATGCAACTAGTGGTAGTGGCTTTGCAGCTGCTTGTAGTTCAAACAAACCAAGTGGTGACATTGTTGCTCTCGATGAAGAACAATATGAAGATTATTGATTGTAAATTTGTATTGTTTTGAGTCTTGACATTTGACATTGAATTATCAATTATTTTTATCACTATCAGCTATGTTTTTAATATTGTATTCTTTTTTGCAAATTATGGGTGTGTGTGTGTGTAGATAGATAGATAGTATGGCTAAACTCAGCCATACTGAACCCAGGGGGAAAAATATCGCTATACTGGTGAACCTGAACCCTGAACCAACAGCATAGATACTTAAGCAACATGGAGCACATAACATGGGATTCTTAGGCAAACATGAGAAATAATTCATTAGCCTTAATTCCTTGTTATTCTAGATTTATACAATTTCACCTTTGCCAAAATTAGTCTGGCATGCTGATCGTGAATTGGCAATGTAACAATGATGTGATGGTAGTGTAGCAGTGGGGCATAAGCTTGGATGTCTGCTCTGTAATACTTTCATAGGTTTGGGCACATTAGAATGTATTCTTTTCCCTAGGTTGGACTACCATCCTCTCAGGTTTTGTGAATTATTTCTTAGTAAACTCAGCTCATTATTGAATTCAACCAGCTGGAAAAATCATTTTTGTTGTTCAGCAGGCCCTGCAGGATTGAAAACAGTGTAACTTGACCTTGCAAATATTATATAGACTGAGGCAATTTCATAAGCAATGATAGCAGAATTTGCTCATAATACATATGTATGCATCACTAGGTGAAATCAAAACTGACCAAGAATGCAGCATTAATTGCATAAAGATAGTATGTTACAGAGCCATACCCGAGTGGCACAGTACTTTGCAACCACAAATGTGTGCAGGCTGAACTACTGTCTGCCATGATGTCAGCAGCAGAGATATTCTGTTCCTTTAGAGCAAGTGGTGTGATTCCAGTAATGCTTTCAATTGGCCTGACTGAAGGTAAAGAGGTAGATTGCAATCTTGCCATGGTTGTCATGCCACTATCCTCAGTATCCAATGTTCCTGGTCTTCCCTTGCCTTCTGAAAAACTCATAAATGAGTTCATGGATGGAGTAGTAGGTGTAGAATTCATAGATACCACACATGGTAGCGATGCCATAGAACCTGGGGCTAGAACAGTCAAGCTTAAATCATCTGCTGTTAAATTTGTTGCTTGAAGTGTTAATACCTGCGTCAAGCACAACCAATGGTTGGCAACAGGTCAAGGTAACTGTAGTTGAATCACACTAAGCCAAATGACTTAAGACTGATGTAAAAGCCTGCAAGAATCTACAATAAACTACAGCCTTCTTATATCCTCCACACTTCTCTCTATGTAGTTATACATCATCTTCAGCTCCTAATGCATGTTTATTTTTCATTAATCGATAGCATCATTTTACACTAAGAAGGTTGCTTTACAAATTAGTTTAACACACTAAATTCCAACTTACCTGTGCTGAAAGTTGAGGTAAGGATCCATCAGATCTAATGGCAGTTGACATTTCAGATTCAACAGATATCAAAAGATCTCTTGGTGTACGAGGTTGCCATTGGGTAGAATGCTTAAAATAAATCTTAGATTCTGCACAAAGTCATCACACAATGTTAATTGTCGATTGATATGTACATGGACACAACAAACAAAGAAAAATATAGCAGGATGAAACAAAAATAGTAAACCAGTTCAGTGGGATTCCTTTGTAACTTAAGCTAGATGATCCAAACCACCATCACAATTAAACATAATGTATCTCATTTTCTTACCCGTGGGTGTATAGAATTTGTCTGAGAATAGGGCATAAAGATTCAAGGGCAGCTCATCTAGTACTTACAAGCAAAAAATAACTTTCACTTGAAACAATGTATTATTTGATGAATGGAAAACTCTTCACTTAGTGGGTTTCCTACTCAGAAACAAAAAGCCATATATTGAAGAATCAATTAAAATAATAAAAACTAAATAAGTGTTCAGAAGATGTTAAAGTGAAAGCGATAGTTGGATATAATAAAGAATGGAGAATATTAATACTGAGGTCCTCGCTCCTGACCAACAGGAATAAATGACAAAAGAAAAAATTGTTACTTAATCAGATACAGGCTAAATCTTGAAGAGACAGTAAGAGAATGGACATGTGAACTCAGTTCTTCTTTTTCTACATGCAGTAAAATGTGGTTTGCAGGGTATATAGGAAAACATGATTTCAGCCCAATGATTATCACAGGTCATGAATCCTTATGACATATTAAGTATTATAGCCCTGAATAGACCTTCACCTTCAAAGTAGATAATCACATGCATCGTAAAGCTACTAGAAGAAAGCCCAAGAGCAAAGACACAAACAAAGTATGCATCAAATTGTTAGCATTTTAATTCACACCTTTGTGACACAAAATGGGACATATGTGCTGTAGAACTACTCTTCAAATTAGAAGGGGAAGCTCCCTATAAACAAAAATCAATCTAATTTGAACAATATGTACTTGCTATTTACAGTGTTTTCTAGGGTGGTTCACACTCATGTTAAACAAAACTAAAGTTGTCTTTTTGGATTCGCCTAAGGCAAAAGGCTGATATGCACTTCAAGTCAAGGCAAAAAGATTTTTTGTACTTTTTGACTGAATGAAAAACCTATAACTACCACACTTATGTTGTTCAGCTAAATGTAGAGACTGAACAATGCAAGTACACATAAGAATTTAAATAGATTTAAACACAAGAATATGAATGCTTTGGTAGATTGAAATAAGGAATCAATACCAAGCCACAATCCCCAACTTTGAGTTAACCTACAATGCAAAGCTTGTGAACTTGCTAAAAGAAATTTGATTTATCTCAACACACATAAAAAATAATACAAAACATCCCAATAGCAATTTAGAAGCAATATACGCATTACTAAATTTTATTGATTGAATAATGAATTCTTATAATGTTTACAAAACTATTGCATGAGAAATAAATCAAAAAGCTAACTACAACTTCTACTCTAAGAATAGCTTGATTGTATGCAATGCAAACTTTATTACATGATTCTATCCACTAATACTAAATCTTAACTTAGGCAATCTTCAGTTATACTAAAGGTAAAGATTACTACAAACTAACACTAGAACTCACATCTCTTGTATGATAAGAAATCCAACAATACACTTCTAAAAATAGATGATCTAAAAACAACCTCCAAACATAGCATTCTCAGAATATGGTCATCTCCTCAAAAATAGTGACAGTTAAAAATAGCACAGGCTATATATAGCTCCCCCTAAAAATAGACTACGAGACAGACACTCTGAAGACAATTTTGATGATTCTAATCATGGCAAACCCTTTGAAGACACTAAAACTCTTAACAATTCAATTTTGATGTCTTGAATATAAAAACCTCTCTCCCTCTCTCTCTGAATTCCATCATCTATCCCTTATCAATTTTGCGAACTTTGCAACACCAAACTTCTTTGACGATATCATTTGATGAAAATCAAGTTATTGTATTGAAATACTTGAATGAAGAATGGAAGGAATAACAACTTCACATTGTTTGTTCTTGCAATGATTAAAATGTTATTGAGGATCATTTCCACACTTCCCTACTTTGAACAGCACTCTCTAATGACTCTATCCATAAATTCTCAACCGTCTTATGTGTGTTACTATTCTTACAAGACCGGAAGATTATGTCAATGATAACTCATATAGGAATATGCAAAGGACACTCACTGTTCTGTCCTCAAAAATGTCCTTGAAGACTTGGAATGCACAATGATTTCAAACATGCCAATGAAATAATGTTGATATTTGGGATCTCCTGCTGTAATTTGCTTAACACTGTCTTGCTGAATGGAAAAATCCAAGCTAAACTTGCTACTGAAATCTGATAACAGAACCTTCTTCAATGATGAAAACTGCTGATATGGAACAATGACTGCTGTTTTCTGGTTGTAAATTTTGCTCATGTATGACTGAAACTGTTTGGAAGATGGTAAAGATTTTCTGAAATTGGGCATTTGACTGGATATCTCTATAGAGAAGACTGCAATTGATTGCTGAACAATTGAATTTGATTAAAATGATCGAAAGCAACTGCTATAGGTCACTGAAACCCTGCAAATCGGATTCACTGCTGCTATGATGACTGAAAACTTGTTGAATGTCAATGCAACCCTGCTGCTTCCTAAAATCCTGCTGTACTGCTGATAACAGCTGCTGCACTGCTAAGTTATCATTCTGCTGCAATGAAATCTGATTGAAAAAGAATGAATGTTGGGACTTATTTAAACACAATCACCACTGCTATTTCCAGCGCCTCTTAAATTACTATTAAAAATTATTTTCTTTGTAATGAGACAAATTTCTGTAAATAACAGATCCATTTGTTTTGAATCAAAAGCTGAATGGCCTTTGTATAGAAATCCACCACCATAAATAGACACTTTTGCTTATGAAAAATATGATTGGCCTTGTATACAGGTGCCTATATATAGAGCATCGTACAAACCCAGTCAAACTTCACCAAGCATGTGACAGTATATACTCATGCAGGCTTTACATAAACCCTAGTCGACCAGGCATGTGACTATACATTTTCAACTCAAAATTTTGCTTTTCTTATTACTGGTGTGTGCCTATATATAGATTTTTCTCCTTTTCCACGAACTTGCTTGGCCTTCATACACAGGTGCACACCCATATGAAGGTTTTCTGCCTTACTTTCAAAACACCAATCAACCTTTGTCAGGGCATGCTAATGCACTATGATTTTGAACTCAATTAGTTCGTTTTTGATACCCTAGGGCGCACACCTCTATGCATGCACCTTTGTTCTAGGCAGCCACTTTATATATATATAATCTGTCTTTCCACTGCTGAGTGTGCATCTGTCTTCGACAAACATGTTTTCATTTCAAAATGACGTTTCTATGCACAGAGACATATGTCCAACTGTGCCCTTGTAGGATAAACAAAAACTTGTTTTTCCCCTTACCCTGCATGTGCTCCACGATTTACCTACAATTTGGAATTCAAAAAGCTTGTTTTTATATGCCCTAGAGCACACGACTATGTACATTCGCAATTATCAAAACTTAAAAACTTATTCTCTGTTCGGGACGAGCAATTGATAACTAGGTTTTTTACCTTTTGCTACATGCAACTAGGGTTTTATTGGACAGCCATTTCTTGATCTTTGAAAAGTTGCACCCCTGAAACCTTGTCTCTTGAAACCTACAAGAGTCAATACTTGGAAAAGCTAGACTTTGTCAACTCTGGAAATCCCTCAACACAATTGTTTTAACAAAAAAATAGAAAGCTGACTTGAATTCAAACTGTCTAAAACAAATCTGCAACTGAAATTTTAGAAAACTCCAAGGCATAACCAATAAAAACCAAGCAATACCCATCTCTTACAGAGTCAAACACAATGCTAAAAGCTGCTGTTTATCATTCTTAGATGACTGAAAAATATGTGATAGTTGTTGCAGATGTTTGAAAATGAAGGATAAGGATGAAACCAACGGTTGTAACCCTTGAAAACCTGCTGCAGTCGTTGCTGTTGAATGATAAAAAGCCACCAGTATCAGACAAAACATGACAAATCTGTTGTAACTGAAGGTATAAAGGGAATGCAAGCAAAGGTTGAATGATCACGTAGGCTTCTTCCCTTGTACTGTAATGTCCCCATTTTCGGATTCTCTTGTAGATCAGTCAAAGCGGGCTTTCTAAGTTGGTGACAGCATAATCAGAGGAATATTTCGATGTCACCAGGGTGTTCGGGTGATCTAGTGAAGATGGTTGACACTTTCTGGAGGGATTTCGGACAACTTGTCCATACTTACTATTTATAGTAAGTGCTTGCATGTCGTTAATCTTTCTGGGTTTTTCTGGGTTTGTTCTCTTTGGTCCCCGGTGGTCATTGCTATTTTTAGGAAGTGGCAGTTTGGCGTTGTTTGGGCGACTTGGCAGTCGGCTGTTGGCTCTCATAGACATTGCACTGAGCTCGGAGTTATCAGATGGTTTGTGGATCCAGTTGGCACCCTCTGAGTTGGCTTAGTTTGCTTATGGCCGTTACTTACTATTTTTAGTAAGTCCGGGATTGGCACCGGAACGGGATTTTGAGAGTGGGGTTGGATTCGTCTTGTCAAGACCTTTCCAACGAGCTTTAGATCATTGGTTTTGCGACATCATCTTGGCCTCCGTTTTAAAGTCCGTAAATTAAACATTATTATTTAATATTGGACCTTGGTGCCTAGGCTCAACAACTTAATGTTGTTTTAAAAGAAGGGACTTTAAGGGTGATGTTGAGAAAAGAATTAAAGAGAATTATAATATTTTAAAATGTATTTTCCCTCTCATGTTTTATCCCATATGCAAGAGGATTTTAGAGACTCCTAGTTGGAAAAGTATAAAAGGAGGAAAAGTGCTCTCATTTGCATATACTTGGATTATTATTTTCTTCTCTCTTTGAGATTTCCCTTGCTAGGGTTTTGGAGCTTGGCTCTAGGGTTTGAGGATTCAAACCAGAGGCTCTTGGAGACGAAAACCTCCCTGAATAGCGGTATCCCACAGGTGTGAAAGATCACCCAACGATGCCTTTGTTGGTGGATGTATCTAGCATTCACATTTGTGCCGCAATGGAGTTCTTTGGATGATAGTTTTGAGGGTTCAATGTTCATATCACTTGCAGATTTGATAGTCAGTTGTTTGCCAAGGGTTTGGGATAGATTTTGAAGCATTGGAAGAGAGTTTTGAGATTGCTACATTTACCTCTTGCTGGCCGTACTTTACCTAGAGCCAGCCGTACCACTGAATAGAGGCATTTTGAGGGTCTTTAGTGCAGATTACTTACTCCCACTTGGTCGCCCTACTTTGTGGACTATTGCAGATCATTTCCAGTGAAGATTCAAGTGTTTATCTGTTGTGTTTGTTGGAGATGGTACCTTCAGCCAACCGTACAATGTGCCTATGAGGACGTGGGTCTAAGGAGACTCCATATTACTTTCTTGTAACTTCCTCTTCTTACTTGTTTGGGGGCATCTAGGGCTCCTTGTTGGCTGTTAGCAGTTTGTATGTGCATTCTCAATCATTCCTTGGAGATTTTTGATGTGTTCTGTATAAAGCCATTGCCGGTCCGGCTACAGCATAAAATTGAAGTTGCATTTCTGAAAAATGGGTATGTGTTAGTAATTGTTATTTAGCTATTTTACTATCTGGGTCAATGTTAGTTTCTTCATATTCATTGTATATTTTCTGGGTTTTCCATATATGCTCTATATTGTATGCTCCAACAACACGCATCTGCAGGAAAACATTAAACCCCTTCTGCATCTTCTGTTTATCTGAAAGAACATAATAAAATAATTAAAATAACACATAATAAAAGATCTTAAAAAATACAAATAGGTACGACACATTACAGTGGTATCAGAGCTAAAGATCTTGCCATCCTGTGAGGTCAGATTGAGACATGCAGTTGGGTACACATACAGGTTCTCCATATTGATCCCTTTGAAAGTATAGATACAGTAGTGATAGAGGAAATGGATGATACAAACTGGGATAATTTCCTAGAAAGGTGGGATAATTGGTGCAGGAAACAGGAAGAGATGTTGAATAATTGGGAGAGGAGAGATAATAAAATAATACAGGTGATGAATCTTCGCAGGATTGATAACAACAACAATGTCGGACAAAGGAACAATAACGGTGACAAAAACCATGGAGATGGGAACGATAAGGAATGTGAAATAGAAACTCCTACCACCTGTTTATTGCAGCCAAGTCTTGATAAGAGCAAAGAAGACTTGATAGCCGGAAAGAATGAGTCTAAGCCTTCGTATGGTGAAAACAAGATCACTAATCAAGAGACATGCAAAGAGGAACTTGCTGATTTAGGGGAGACTACAGCAGAAATTTGTGAAGATGGGCCTCACTTTGATGAAGATCTTTAAGTTACTACTTCTGAGAAGGAATTAAAAATGATTGATAGATTGCTAGAAGGTGACTTTGCAAGCGAGCCTGAGGGCATTGATGCTGAAAGTTTTAAGTCCTCAAAGGACATAGGTGAAAGGTATGTGGATAAAGATTTTAAATCAGTCATGGGTGACAAATTTGATGTTGTCATAATCTTTGACCAGAGTAAAGAAGAAAATGATTCATTTCCCTTGCAACTTGAAGAACCAAGTGACATTTCAAAAGGGTTAGTTGATAGCACCCATGAGGATGCTTATCAAACAGGGAATGATGATATAGGTGGTGTTCTTGATTTTGAGAACAAATCTGATTTCACATTGCATGTAGCTGATCCTAAGCAGAGACCTTGTAGCCTTGTTGATTTAGATTCATAATTCACTATTGAGGATGATAAGTAAGAGGTACAGGTGATTTGGAACAGCATTGCAGTCATTGACAATAGGTATGAAGGTTCTGATTTTAGTATTCGTCATAACAACAATTCATTTCCTTTGCATGATTATGATTGCAAGAATAAATTTGTGGTGATTACTGTTAACCTATTACTTCAGATGGATGTTGACATGACATATGACAATCCACCTTTGGAGTTGGATGATAGAGTTGTTTCCGGTTGTAGCATTGCACTTGGGAAAAATAACCAGGTATGGGATCCGGGAGAAGATTCAAAATTTGAGACAAAGCGTGACACTTAGCTTGGTTGTGATGCATATTCAAGCTGCAACAAGTCTAATTTTGCAAATCAGACCTTAAAAGAGGAGAACAAATCAGAAGATTTACTTGTTGATGATGGGTCCTCGGATAGCTCTTTGCTTGTGCATGCATCTACATTGGAGGCAGTAGTGTGCGATGCTTATGTCCAATCTACAACTTCTATCATGTCATTGGAATGAGGTACATAACAGCAGTAGCTTTGTTGAGGAAGTGTGCAAGGCTGATAGCACACATGAGGATGCTTACCAATCAGTGAGTGATGATAATTCAACCTCTTTCCATAGTACAGATTGCAAATCGAAAGATTGGTGTGGAGATGGTTCGTCACAGGGGCATCATCATTTGACTAGGCAATTGAAGGTTAATGACAATATGATTGCTACAGCTTTGGAACATTTTGATATTGCCAGACAGATGTTGGCAACCTATGGTTGGAGTACTCCTGAGATGGAGGAACATGATGATAGAGGACTTTCCCTTGCTAAATTTCAGGCACTTAGAGATGCAATTGGGATCTTGAAGACTAATTACCTACAGCTGTTATCAAATAGAGATCATCTTCTCAGGCTTGACGGTATTTATCATGATGATCTAAGGGGAAAGTAAGAGGAGGTTGATGAGCTCACCTATGAGCTTGAGGTCACCGCGGACTCTTTGAAGAATGCTCGAATAGCCCTTCAAGAGTCTAAGACGCGGATAGATGAGCTTACTATGGAGTTGAGCTTGGCACAGTCTTCACCATCAACAGATACAATTCAGGTTTCTTTGGCAATAGAGGATGAGGAGCATTTATCCACGGATTATGTTTGTGAGCAGGTTGAGGATGTGGTTACATCCATCACAGTTACAGGTGTAGTTGTTACTGATGGGATGAGTGCATTGGTTGAGAGATGCAGAGAACCCCATGATGCACTAGGCTCTCCTGAGGTTAGTCCCATGACAGGGGATGCAGAGCAGGTTGTTGATGGCTCTTGTGGTATAGTAGTGAAATTTCCAGAGAGTGGTGTGACAGATCACCACACTACTTTATCATTTTCATAGGAGATATGCAGGGCATCATCTAGTGGTGTGATCGGTTCTCACGTTGATTTGTTTCCCTTTCCTGGAAGCATATCAGAGTTTGCACCCTATGCAGCTAATTGTGATAGACAACTTACTAGACCTCAGGGTTGGACAGATCAGTTGAAGGTTTCCGAGGATAAGGTTGTTCGAACCTTAACTCGTATTGACAGTACGCACAAGTTTGTGGAGGATCTCTTTTGGACAGCACAATTGGAGAAGAGGCATATAGGGGTAGTAGTGGGCACATATACATCTGATTTGCGAACTATCCAGCATGCCATGGAGTGGATTAAATCAGAGTACCTCCAATTGCTTTCAGATCGGGACTTTGCTATTGGGTAAGCAGAGAGGACTTGCATAATATCTACCCAATTAGCTATTCAAGATCAGAGACATGAGCCATCTTCTGATTCGAGTGATGAGGAGTGTGTTCCTCATAACTATGATGGTCAACCATTGACACAGACAGGTGCTTCTTATCGTGACTACATAGTGAGGAGTGCTCATCATTTCTCCTTTTCCACACACAGATGACTTGATGATGCGTAAGTGTGGATTGGCTCAGAATTTATACCACCCATTGTGGGATGAAGGGTTGCCATCTACAGGAGATGGAACTAAAGATTTTAGGTGGCTAACTAAGATACAGTCAGAGGATTATTTGCAGAGCCAGAGATCAGATTACCATCATGGTGACATGTATCAGACAGAGTATGCAACTTCTTGGTCTCGAAAACTTCCATTTGAGACATGGCTTCTGAGAGGTTGCAGTATCAGTAGGCGTGATGGTATGTTTAGTTTTTACAGCGGTGATGGAGGAGAGTTTTATCATTCCCTCGATATGAGAGCCAGTTTCATATCTTCCAGCACCTATGTTGGATAGTCAGTACATCCATAAGAGTTTTGCAGAGGATGGAAGGGGATGTGGGTCAGACAATCCGAGATTCACTTACCTCTTCATGATTGATGGATGTGAGGTTCTGATGTGCTAGGATCCAGGTGGTGACAGGTTTGGCATATCAGTTCAATTGGATTTCGTCGTGTTGCTTCACCACTCTCTGCATGGTGAAGATTATATCAGAGTTGCGTAGTGGGAATCAATGGGTGATGTGTATGGCAGACTTCCATATTGGCTTTGGGACCCAGGGTTTCCTATGTCTAGTAGATTGTTCTATATTTGGGTAGCTATTTACATTGATGCTGAGCATGGTTTTACCTCTACCCAACGGATGCAGTGGAGATGTTGTTGGACATTTTTCAGATGGGTTTGGGATCCTAGTGTTCAACTTGGGCATGCAGGTGCAAATTGCTTGAGGACAAGCAATCTTTGGGAAGGGCGGACTGTAATGTCCCCATTTTCGGATTCTCTTGAAAATCAGTCAAAGCGGGCTTTCTGGGTTGGTGACAGCATAATCAGAGGAATATTTCGATGTCACCAGGGTGTTTGGGGGATCCAGTGGAGATGGTTGACACTTTCCAGAGGGATTTCGAACAACTTGTTCGTACTTACTATTTATAGTAAGTGTTTGCATGTCGTTAATCTTTCTGGGTTTTTCTGGGTTTGTTCTCTTTGGTCCCCAATGGTCACTGCTATTTTTAGTAAGTGGCAATTTGGCGATGTTTGGGCGACTTGGCAGTCGGCTGTTGGCTCTCATAGACATTGCACTGAGCTCAGAGTTATCAGATGGTTTGTGGATCCAGTTGGCACCCTCTGAGTTGGCTCAGTTTGCTTATGGCCGTTACTATTTTTAGTAAGTTCGAGATTGGCACCGGAACGGGATTTTGAGAGTGGGGTTGGATTCGACTTGTCAAGACCTTTCCAACGTGATTTAGATCATTGGTTTCTAACATCATCTTGGCCTCCGTTTTAAAGTCCGTAAATTAAACATTATTATTTAATATTGGACCTTGGTGCCTAGGCTCAACAACTTAATGTTGTTTTAAAAGAGGAGACTTTAAAGGTGATGTTGAGAAAAGAATTGAAGAGAATTATAATATTTTAGAATGTATTTTCCCTCTCATGTTTTATCCCATATGCAAGAGGATTTTAGAGACTCCCAGTTGGAAAAGTATAAAGGAGGAAAAGTGCTCTCATTTGCATATACTTGGATTATTATTTTCTTCTCTTTGAGATTTCCCTTGCTAGGGTTTTGGAGCTTGGCTGTAGGGTTTGAGGATTCAAACCAAAGGCTCTTTGAGACGAAAACCTCCCTAAGTAGCGATATCCCACAAGTGTGAAAGATCACCCAACGGTGCCTTTGTTGGTGGATGTATTTAGCATTCACATTTGTGCCGAAATGGAGTTCTTTGGATGATAGTTTTGAGGGTTCAATGTTCATATCACTTGCAGATTTGATACTCAACTGTTTGCCAAGGCTTTGGGACAAATTTTGAAGTATTGACAGAGAGTTTTGAAATTGCTGCATTTACCTCTTGCTGGCCGTACTTTACCCAGCCAGTCGTACCACTGAATAGAGGCATTTTGAGGGTGTTTAGTGCAGATTACTTACTCCCACTTGGTCGCCCTACTTTGTGGACTACTGCAAATCATTTCCAGTGAAGATTCAAGTGTTTATCTGTTGTGTTTGTTGGAAATGGTACCTTCATCCAGCCGTACAATGTGCCTATGAGGACGTGGGTCTAAGGAGACTCCATATTACTTGCTTGTAAATTCTTCTTACTTGTTTGGGGGCGTCTAGGGCTCCTTATTGGCTGTTAGCAGTTTGTATGTGCATTCTCAATCATTCCTTGGAGATTTTTGATGTGTTCTGTATAAAGCCATTGTTGGTCCGGCTACAGCATAAAATTGAAGTTGCATTTCTGAAAATAGGTATGTGCTAGTAATTGTTATTTGGCCATTTTACTATCTAGGTCAATGTTAGTTTCTTCATATTCATTGTATATTTTCTGGGTTTTCCATATATGCTCTGTATTGTATGCTCCGGCAACACACATCTGCAGTAAAACATTAAACCCCTTCTGCATCTTCTATCTGAAAGAACACAATAAAATAATTAAAATAACACACAATAAAAGTGTAAAATACCCTTCTAGAATGACTGAAATTTTTTTGCCAATTTAGATAAGATTTCTTGCACACTTCAATTAAATAACATCACCAAATGAACAATGAATTGTAGCATATCAAAACCACATCAACTTTGCATATATGAAACTAACAAATAAATGAAACATAAAATGTCAAGTGGCTGGAATTTATTTTAGTCCATGTTTGATTTTATATCAAAATTAATTACAAACCAATATGAAGCCCAATTTCATCAATCTTTACATACAAATGTAGTCCAAAGCCTCTAAAATGATGATAGCTATTAAATGAACACAAAACAGCCTTGAAAGAGCTTCAATTAAATTCCGATGTAAACTTTCTGTATGCTGATATGACTGTTGAAAGTGTACTTTTTGCCCAGCCAAAGGTTTACAATGAAATATCATAAAATATCTCCTCCAAATGCATTCTATGGATGCATAGGAAGGTCTTCTATCAAGCACAACTCTTCAACCTTCAAACCCTTGACCAAATCAACCTAAAAAGCCCTGAAATTCTAATGTAAAGTTGCTGTTATAAAAATCAGACCCTGCAAAACATGGAAATACCATCCAAAAAATACTCCAAATACACTAAACTACTTTGGTAGTCAATCCTCTACACCAAGAGCTTCAAATAAATATCAATATCACTTCCAAACTCTTCAAATAACCTACAAATTTAATCCAATGATGAAATCTGTATGACAACATCTCACAAATTGTTATGGGATCATCACCACAACATTCAAAAAATCATCTCCTTGATAAAAATTACTAGAAAATGCAATTTCCAGCAATAATAGATAAAATGCAAAAGCTTACCATGAGATCAAAAGTTGCAAAATGAAGCTCAAGTCATCTATTTAAACTCCTCAAGCTTGGACGTCCATCCTCTTGGCAATTTTGGAATGTATTGTGAAATCCATAAATGAAAATCAAGGAATTGGAACAATATTGAATGATCTTCACCAATTATGCTTTCATTTAAAACAATCTTTAATTATTTTAAATGAATTTTGCTCCTCTATGGATCGATCCTCTTGGGCTAGGCGTTTGAACTCGTGCATTGAATTTTTTGACTTGGAATCATTTAAAATCCTCCTTATGCTTGGGCGATCAGCTAAATGCATTTAATTTTGTATTTGTATTGCATTTAAAAACCTCCAAACTACCATCAATCCTTCCCATGCTTGGGCAAATGGCATTTAATAAAGAAATTTGCATTTAAAATCATCTTCATTCTTGGACGGCCCACGATAAACAATTAATTTTGTCTTTGAATTGCATTTAATTTCCTTCTAACCTCCCATCGATCCTCTTTTTTGCTTATGCGAATGCATTTCATGAGAGAGTTTGCATTTAAAATAGTCCTTTCCTTAGCCGCCGCTACTTCATACATGGACGTTTGCATTTAAAATATCAAACAAAGCAATTTTTAATGCTTTTACCTCATAGCCGCCTCCTTGCTAACCGTTGGCACTTTTCACAATGATGGCAAATGGAATTTGGGTGTTCCTCTATGCAAATCGAACCTCCTCAAGCATAGCCGTTGGCTCCAATAGCAATGCTCAAAACAAACAATATTAAATATCCTTCATGCATCGATCCATATACCTTGATCTTTGACATTGAATTGGGCCCATCTTTGACTTGTCATTATTCCTTCACAAATAGGTCCTATTTGGAGCTAACCATATTTACATCATCTCCACAAAAATAGATTAGAGAAAATGTAATTAAAGATTTCATTTTTCCTCCTTTATTTGTCAAATTCAAATTCAAATTCAAACGAGTGAAAATACAATCTTAATATTGCATTTTACATAAAGCTCAAATACACTAGTTAAGCTAACTTTCCAAATCTCCATGTGTAGAAGCCAACTCAACTAGCCAATTATTCCCTTACCAATGCATTAGCCTACGGGAACAAATGATAGGCTAACCAAATATCTCCATGTAACATCACTCCGGAATTGAGGACATGACAAAAAGATCTTAAAAAATACAAACAGGTATGGCACATTACATGTACTCTTTGAAAACTTATCACAAACTATTGGGAATATGTGCTGAAATGGTTAACATACTGCTGAAAATCTTGCAATGATGCCTTACAAACTGTTGATGAAAACATGTAAAACCCTTGTTCTCTGTTAACTGTTCCAATGCTAGAAACCTGATCTGAACTCTTCATGAAGCACTCTCTCTCTCTCTTAGTGTGCTCTCTCTCTTCCTTTGATCACTTTTTTTCATTTCCAATATTCTAATGATCATTGTTCCTGCAAGATCATAGAAGAAAGAATACAAAGACAACAAACAAGCAGGACAAAGTCAGAAATGTGACTCCTGACTTGGCTGAAAAATGCAGATTCAACATAAAATAAACTCCCCTACAAACTTTTTAATAAAAGTTGTCTCCTCCCCTACAAACTTCTTAATAAAAGTTGTCTCCTCCAAGATTACCAAAGAATGAGGAAAGTCCACATTTTGGACTGTGTTGGCCACATCAAGCATGACTTTAGCCATTGGCCCATATTGTGAAGGAAATAGCAAAGTGCCAAGAAATCTGTGGGGTTCAACCAAGGAAACTACACAAAAATAGTCTCTTGGAGAACAAGAAGAACAGTTCAGCCCACAGTGTGTAGGTACAATGGTAGACATGAAGTCTCGAAAGTGGTGCTCTAGGACTAGTGGACACTCCACCTTTTGGAGGAGCCCAAGTGAACCTGTTGCAGTCGGAAGTCTAGGTAAAGAGTGGGGAGGACTCATAGGCAGAAAATCCAATGTATCTATAGAAGCACCTAATTGATCCAACCACTCCTCTATATGGCAGGTGTCATCTAATCATGGAAAGACGAGTTTGGGAGGGGTGGAGAAGAAAGCAATTGCTTGGCTTCCCTCTACCTCACTAGTTGCATCCTCCTCCTTTGAGGCTATGTCCTTGTTGGCCCTAATTTTTCAACACCTTCAAAATTGAGTCCACTAAGAAACTTTATCACCAAAAAGAAAATATTATGAAGGGAAAACTATGGTTAGTTCCAAGAGAAATATATGATATTACCAAAATAAAATTATATTAATTCTCTCGAATTAATTAATTTTATTAAAGTCATAAAATGACTTGAAACGAATTGTTCAAAAATCATTATGCCGGAATTATTAATGCCCTTTTACTTATTATGTTAAGGTGCATTAGTTAGTCACTTTAGGTAAAATAATTTTACCCCAAGTTGTAAAGTCAAATAATATTAATTATTTTTAAGAATTAATTAATGTTGTAAGTGGGTAAAATTATTATAGTTCCATTTGAAGGTGGGTAAGTGGTGGTGTCAAGGTGAGACGAATTAATTCTTTAAAGAATTAATTAATGTGTAAAATGTGGGGCAGTTGGTTTTGGAAGGTTTGAAATTCCCGTGAAGAGGTTGGAAAACTATTTTTTAAAGATTAAAACTGGGTAAATGGGAGTTACAAGCAGTTACCCAACCAATGGTGTGAGGTAAAAAATCTCTAAAAAGAGAGAATTTTGGGGGAGGAGGGTTCCTCTCGGCTTTGGAAATGGTTTTTGGGGAAAGAGGAATAGTGATTAATATTATAATACAGATTGTGTAATATTTTCCGAAAAAGGGAGTATTGTGCTCTATTTTTGCTCATTAATATAGGAGAATGATGGCTATTGAGTCAATTTTTCTTTCTGTTTTGTCATAGATTCTTCTTGTGTTGAGTTTGTGACATCTTGCATAATTTCTGGCATGAAGTATTGATATTCTGTGTAAGTTTATATACGTTACCTGAGTATCATTAATCTTACGTTTGATGAATGCTCTGGTGGTCTTGCAACAATTGGCTGTGGGATATCATCTGGTTTCTTTCCATTCTTGTGTCTGGATAGAACCGTGGTGGCTTAGCACATTCAAAAGTTGATACATTTTCCTATGGATGTATTAAGCATTGCAGGCATTTATTTATTTTCATATTATTAGAAAGTTACCTTTCCCACTTTCAGGTTAAAAGCGTATTCAGAAGACTAAATTTGTATCTTACGGAGGGAGCTGCCCCTTTTCCAAATGCAGAGGGCAATTGTGAAATCTATTTGCAATTCCTCCAACTGTTGGTAGGATTGTTACTGTGCAAGGGCAAGTCATATAAATAACACAGTGACAAATCTGTTTACTAGCAGTCTTCTACTATCACCTATTTGCTTTTCTTGGTAGTATTTCTGCTGTCCTTTGTAGCTTCCTCCTAGTAATTGGCATCTACAAATTGTATACCCACAAATTTCCTCTAAAGACAAATGGCCAAGCTGAATCATAGATAGGATCTGCTCAAAGGTCGACACCAACTGTTGCCTGAGTGTAGACTGCGTCCATGAATAGCTCGGTGACATGCTAAGTGATACAAAATCCCTTGTGCTTTAGGGAAAGGAATTCATAAATCCAAGTAGACAGCTTCTCTCCCGAGTCTCCCCAAGTGTAGACTTCACCCTCGCTTAGCCCAATCATATAGTTTGCCATCCACACCTCAATATCAGAAAAATGCATACCACCAACTAGATTGCTATGAATAACTCCATTACACAATGCCATTCTTATGTGGCCAAATATAATTTATTCCCTTGGCCCATATTCTTGCTGCCTCTGAACTAGTTATATCTACCCTATAAAAATTTTGAAAAACAAATGTCCTTTTGTACTTGGGTTTGATTGTTAATAGTGGACTTCAATACTAACAATTTGATAGAGGGTACCCTAAACACTAGAGTAAAATTAGTGCTTGTTTGGGCGATTAAGACTTCTTTATCCATGTAACAAACAACTGATTCATGCTTGTCCCTATTATAGCTAGATAACATCTAGACCAAATAAGTTTTAAAGTCCCATACGTTGAAGTAGGGCATCTGTAACATCTTATCTACTCTGACTTTGCAAAGAGAAGACTTTAACTCACTCATATGGTTTGTTTGCCCACCGAACCCTTGATTCCATTACATTGTTAAACTCTCCGAACTGAGAGTTTCAGGTGTGGGCTCTATTTTAATTTTTTCATTCTTTTGTAACTTTTCTTTTTCTTGCCCTTGGCATCACTTGTAGACAAGATTGTCCTTACCATTCTCATACTATCCGCTAGTTTGGTGTTAATTGTAAACTATGCAGCTTGCCGCCAATGAGCTGCATTATTTGTTTTCTTGTCCACATCCCAATTTCCGTATGCTCTCACCTTGCCCACATCGGGATCAGTGTGATCAATAAGAGCTTGGGTTTGTGTTGATTGTAAAATTTGATGAAATTGTGCTAACAGTCCGGTTAGGGACATTATATTGAGGGTTTGACATTTAGTTTCCAGCCACTTGTTTCTATTTCCAGTTTGTTGTTTCAGTTTTTGTTTGGTTTCAAAATTGATAAAAATATCAAAAAATATAAAAAGGGGGCATTCCATACAACCACACTTGGATACTTAAAAGAGCACACCAAAGAAAGGGATTTGTGTGATCAAGGATCACATGATTCACCACCAACTTGATCACATTGCAAAGTATTACAGCCTCACTAACATCTCTGAAGTAGATGTTTGTGACCAAACAGTGGTTGGAATCTCCGTATTTGAAGAAGGATGAAGAGGAAATGTTCGTGAAGACCGTTTTTGGTGATGTGTTCGCCAAGAATGCAAATGAGATCCTCAAGGCAACTTTAAACTTACAATTACAAACTTACAAAGTAATCAACCCCATTCTTATGTAAGTTTGTAAAACTTATAAACTTTTAATTCTTATATTTATCATTTACTTTTTATTTGTTATTGATTATGGGTAAAAGTGGATTTACCTTTTATTTGTTGTCATTCAAATTTTTATTGATTTTAATTTTAAAAATTCACTATAGTTTGTTTTAGATGACAAAGCCTTTGTTAGGGTTCTCGCTTCATAGATGGGGGAAAAAAATCTAACGGGTTATCTGTATCAAGCCATCCAACATTTCTAAGGGAAAAATTATATGAAAATATGAACCCATTTGGCCTATAATTGATAATTCATTAGAGGTGGAACAAAACAAGCAACTCCACCAACACATACATGCAGCAGCCTATTTATTGAACACCACATTTTTGTTCTCTGATTCCTTTAAGGCCGATAAGAAGGTTCTGGATGGCCGCAACACATGCATAAAGAGGATGATGCCCAAGGAAACCATTAGAAAGGAAGAATAAGCTAGCAGCCAGGGAAAAAGAATTTTATCTTTCAAAAGTTCAATCCTAGTCTCATAGACACTAAACTTTTTTAATAAGTGCAATTCTAGTTCACTTATAAAGTTGTAAATGTTTTCTTTGCAGATTTTTTTGGTGAGAAAATTATGGTTGAAAAAAACCAAATCTTCAGAGACTAGCCATTTGCATTTTGTGCTAACCCCATAGTGCTTCTGTGTATAAGTGCAACTAGAGCACTTTTTAGGCCATTCACACAAAGAAACACAATAGGCTGACCCAAAAGAGGCTCAATGACCTCATTTTTATGCAATACAACCTTTGTCTTTGTGTCAAAAAAGGTAGAGGGGAAGGAGACTTATGATATAATTGACTTGGATGACATCAATTATTTTTTAATTGCATTGCCAAGGATGTAGAGCCCCTGTTTACCAAGGATGAGATTGTCTATTTCTAGAGGAAAGCACCAAAAGACAGCAGAAGCAAAAACACAGGTAGAAGCAAAAGCATCAAGAAGGGTTGCACTAGATGATGATATTCTTGAGCTTAAAAAGGAACCTTTAACATCCAAATCGAGGACATAACCAATGAGGAACTTTCGTCAAAGGATAATTTTTTAAAATATTTTATGGATTTCTAATTTTCTATGATGATGATCAATTATTATATGACACTCTAATGTGCATTGGACTCCTTTTGGTATAAAACTAATAGAACAAAGAAAATTGAACTGTGCATTCTCTAAATTCAGTTTTAATGCTTTTAAACAGTATTTTGCATGTAATTTAAGATAATTTTATGAATTTATGCATTTTTTAATATTCAGAGTTTTCCAAGTTTTTGCAAGTCCTGAGTCCAAGTCAAAATTTTGGGCTGCCAACTTTTGGCAGAGCCCTAGTTTTAAAGCTATGCAAAATACTATTAAATAGCATAAGAAATGAATTTAAAGGATGCATAGCTAAGATAATTGTTAAAAAATCATTCAAATCCATAGCAAGGGGGAAAAAAATTGAAAATTAATAAGAAAAAGAATTTGAAAAAAAAAAGAAATTGCTGGCTAGTTAGTTTTTTATACAGACTTGCAATTCTTCACCAAAAACTCATTGCAGAGTTTCTAACATGTTACTGATCACATGCAGAGTTTCTACCAGTTCACTACAAGTACAAATGTATGGAAAAATAAGCCTTAACAATGTATGTTGTCTTCACATGCTTTACAGGAAAATCATGCGAAAGGGGATAGAATGTTATGTAATAAGGGAGGTGGACTATCATATGTCTAGAACCAAGTTATTATGGTGTGGATGAGGTTATTGGGAAGCCAAACGTGGCATTTATAACCCTTGGTTAGTTATATTGGATCTAATCGCTAGCTTGTGGACTAGGCTTATATTTGACAATATGTTGATCCAATGTGAAATATGGGGGTTAAGTTTAGGGAAACAACATGGATGTCCTCAGGGAAGCCAGTACTTATTTGTTTTGGGGGTAGGGCAGCTGGAGAGGAGGAAAAGAGGAACAGTTTGGGAGCATTTATTCCCCATTCCTAAATTGTCTGGAACATCTATAAAATCTTAGGGACATGTCCCCATGGAATGCTAGAGATTAGAGATTTTTTTGACTAAAATTCACCAAATGCATAATTTTGTAGATTCTTGACTTTGGAATTGGCTTATATAAGAAATGTGGCCATCAACTCATTTGTCCAAAATTTACGAACTCTTGTTTATTCTTTATCCTTATTTGCCACACCCCAATTTTATTTAGAAAAAAATATACATAGACATCACCATGTTGGCCAGGAATCTTAGGTCCTGAAAAACCCAATTGTATAGAACAAGTTACTTAGTATGTAGGAATCATCATTATTATTTTAATTATTTTACCTCTTATCTTCCTCTCGACAAGCCGATTAGGAAAGAATTGCCAGTCCCTATTCCTCCTTGCATAAGCTAAGTTACCGGTCCTGGTACTAGTTCGGGTTCGGGTTCAGGGGTTCGGTTCGCGGGTTCGGTCAAAAAAAAATTTAGGTGTGGGTTCGTTTTGGGTTAGTCCATACAAAAACATATAAAAAACAGAAATATATTCATATTTGCAGCAGTAATTAAGTTCAAAATACCATAGCATCATGAATATGATCATATAATAAACAAAACCTCCATAGTATTAAAAACTAAAAACACTACAATGTCAATTAGTCGAACACAAATATCATACCTATGTGTATGTTGTCTCTACCTTGTATCTCCTTGTCACGTGTTGATGTAATGGCCCATGTCAAAAATATATTTTTAATGAAAGAAGTGGACATATTTCTGGTTAGTGGGTTCATTCTGTGTTCTGATGTGTTTCTGATTTTATGATTTTCCCAATTTTTAGTTTCTGGTCTCTTTCTGATTTTTTCTGATCACGATTTTGGTAACATCAAGTTCAACAACATGCATTCTTGCTTGCACTCATTCCCCTGCATTTTTGTTGCTTCTGCATCCCACATCCACATAGATTTAAGAAAGAACTATTATTTTTTTTTGTCTAAGAGTGCACAGCTTACATCCATTGTCCTTAAACCAACATGGCAACTCTAAGAAATTTTGAATCCAAATAGTGTTTATAATCAAGAGTTCTTTAAAAGATTTTCAAGGTCTTGATGTTCAATTACTGAATATTACCAGGGAACTCAAAAGATTCCCAGTTACTAATACTCACTGTTCAATCATATGTTATGATGATGTGCAAGTTCTGTAGTTTAGCTAGTCAATATTAATGGGTTTTGATGCTCAAAACATGCCTAATTAAGCTTGCATTCTTTCAATGAATCTTCTATTATAAAAGTGATCATAGGGAAACAACGATGACAATCAAGACAAGCAAAATAAATAATAAATACTCATGTTCAATAGCAAATTTTGTTTGGGTTCTTCCGGGTTTGTCTCAGAAGAACCCACAGGGCATTTGAAGGACCCTGGCCGAATCCCCTGGAGGACCAGGACCCAGTTCAAACCGAACCAGTACCCAGCAGTCCCCTGCAAAGAACCGGTAACATAGTGCATAAGTTCTTCACCTTATATGGGAACATAATTAAAGTATTATTGTAATATTTAATGGTCAATTAGTCATTAGGATAGACTTTAGGAATATTTTTTATTCTTTTAGTTATGTTCTTATCCTTTTGCTTTATTAGTTGTCACTTAGTTGTCGCTCTTATCCTTTCTGGATAAAGCGTTTGTAAACTCTTATTTAAGGATGTTTTCGCTCCCTAGGAAAGATCGAATATCTTGGTAATCATTCTGTGTTTTATATTATTTTATGGTATCAGAGCCCAGATTGGAAACTTTGGGATCAGTGAACGAAATACCAAAAGTTTTTTGGTGATTTTAAAAAAATCGTGGATTTCGTGTGACTGAATCACACAAGTTTCTGGCGGATTTTTTTTAAATAAAAATCGCGCAAGTTTCTGGTTAATTTTTTGGATGACTTTTTGGACAAAAATCTTAGGGTTTCAAAATATGAAATCGCAGGTTTTAATTCAAGGGTTTTTTGGTAGATTTTATTGAAGGAAAATCGTGTCCACTTAGAGAATAATCACTAGTGACTAGGGCATTTTCGTCTATTTTTTTCACATTTTTTTGAGGTCGTGAGCCTTCTGTTTTGGGTGTATTTTGAGACGTCGCGCCTGCATGAAATCGTGTTTGGTTTCAATGGATTTGGAGGTCGCACCACACATCTGAAATCGTGTTTTCCTTTGTGGAGGTCACACCAAGGTTCAGAAGGCCGCAAAAGGCATTTTCGCGTGGATTTTTCTAATTTATCAAAGATTTCGTGACTGAAAAAGGTGTTTCAAAAGGAAATCGCGCCTCTATATAGGCGGATTTGTCTGGAAAAGGCATTTCATTTACCCTATTTCACCAATCCGCAATCAAGGAAGAAGATTTCTTCCAGTTTTTTAGACGATTTTATAAAAATCATGGTGCAACTTCTGAAGATTGCTTCCAACTTCTGCTAACTGCGACTGGAAAAGCTCTTTTTTTAATAAAAACATGGTCATTTTCTGAGCGCCTAGGGTTTGTGGCGTATTCCAGATCTGATTGTGGAGATTTTTCTCAAGATTTTGGCCATTTTTTAATAAAATTGTGGCTGTTTGGTGACTGGTTTGTGACAACAGCAATTTTTTTCATTATTTTTCGTGATTTCGAGTTGTGGGGGGGGATGGCTTCGTTACCCAACATTATGTTGGAAGGCAACCAACACTTTAGTGGTAAAAATTATAACACTTGGAAGCAACGCATGCTCACGATCTTCAAGTACAAATGTCTCGGCAAGATCATCCTCGGCACTGATGCCTGGCCAGCAACTGCGGGCAAAGACCAGGACAAGTTTGATGAGCGGGATAGAGAAGTCGTCATGTTGATAAAGCTATCAATGGTTGATGAGATGCTTCCGAAGGTTCAGACAGGCAAAACCTATGCAGAAATTTGGAAGCACCTGCGAGATCTGCACAAGACATCAAATAAAGGCAGGGCCTTCTTCCTCAAAAATATGCTTTTTTCGATTATGATGAATGAGACAACATCCTTGCAGGAGCATTTGCTCAAAATCAAGGACATCAAAGACAAGTTGTCTGCCATAGGTCGGAAGATGGAGAAGATATGGTGGTTATTACGTTGAAAAGCTTACCACAAGCCTACTAACATTTTATTGAGACACTCAATATCACATCTACCAGCGTTGACCTGAAGTTTGAAGAGTTGTGTAGGCCTACGAACATTTTATTGAGACACTCAATATCACATCTACTAGCGTTGACCTGAAGTTTGAAGAGTTGTGCAATAAGCTCTTGCAACAGGATGGAAGAAACAATTTGGCAACAACAGTGATACACAGAGTGTGGAATAGGCATTTGCAGCTAAGGACAAGGGCACAGGCAAATGGCCTCAGAAGAAAGATCAAGGGGATAATGAGGATACTTCGAAGAATCTGAAAAGTATCACGTCGCTATTGTGGTAAACTTGGTCATATAAAGAAGCACTGCAGAGCTGAAAAGAATTCCAACCAGGGAGGGCCTCCACCAAAGGCTCATGTTGCAAAGCATTCTGAGGAGTCAGCCTTCTATGATTTCTAGATTCGGAATAACCTTGGTGTAGATAGTAGATTGACCATTAAGGAAGGGTATTAAAATATTATTGTAATATTTAATGGTCAATTAGTCATTAGGATAGACTTTAAGAATATTTTTTGTTCGTTTAGTTATGTTCTTATCCTTTTACTTTATTAGCTATTGCTTAGTTGTCACTCTTATCGTTTCTGGATAAAGCATTTGTAAACTCTTATTTAAGGATGCTTTCACTCCTTAGTAAAGACCGAATATTTTGGTAATCATTTTGTGTTCTATATTATTTTAAACATGCCATTTGGGCCCCAAAAGCGAATGAGTACTATTAAATGGAAGACGAAACAACAGTTCTAGTTTCACTTCACCTCAACTCCTCCTATTTTAAGGGTATGTTTTATTTGAACCCCAATTGATAATTGATCAATGATTTGAATCATACTTCAAGCCCCTTTTGAAAGATACCCCTACTAAATATTTCTGTCAAGCGCTTCTATACAATATTATTAAAGGGAAATGACAAACTCAACTTATGAGACTTCCCTTACCCCTAGAATAGAATAAGACAAAACTAAGCCAAGGAGTATTACAATCTGTTTTTATTTTTACGATTCTTAAAAATAAAACAGGAGCACATTTTTAATATAATAAGTATATATTGCTATCAAATAAATAGCAAGACATTCTCAACCTAGATGTCAATTTCACCAAGGAATAATGAATGGAATTAAAATTGTCAATAAGTGATTCACCAAGAATTTATAAAAAATTCAAGTGGACCTTTCTTAAAGTATACCCTACTAGAGCTTTCTTGGAATGATTCCTTACTTAAAGAGTATTATATGGTGTAACCCTACCTCAAGGGCATTCTTTTTGGAGTATATGTATATTTAGGTACATTTTATACCCTTTGTACATCTTGTGTTGTGCATTTCTTTTATTCTACAGCATATCTCTACTACTGGACATTGGTTTCTTTACAATTGACTAGAGCACCAGCACTTGATGACAGCGGAACTAAATGATAAGGAGACTGTGAATCCACAAGTTCACAAATACTGCCAGAACTCAAAACAACAATGGCATAAAAAATGTAGGGTATGCAACACAAAACAAAATAGCACATTCAATGTATTTAAAATTAAAGGAATTATTTACTATAATACATACAAGAGTCATCATTACATTATAGAAGTCAAAATAAAATATGAAACAAAAGTTTCCCTCATGATGCACACTATCTCCAAGTACAAGCTTGACTATCTAAAAATGGAAACAAGATGACAATCCTAGAAAAATGTAAGACAATTCATGCATAAAGGAAAATCGAGGGGAAAGCATGGCAGTGGACCCAACCAATCAAGGCATCAACCACCCTCATAGCTCAAAAACCAATTAATATCGCTTATGTACATCATACTATAGAAGGAAAGCTATGACACTTATTTATCAAATATGTGCTTTATATATATGAACTTATAATTACATGCCATTAGAGTTTGTTGTCTACATAATTCTTAGACCAGAGAAGTATGAATATCCTGAAAAGAAATTCACATTATGGCTAACATTTTGTTACATCTTCTATCAATCATGAGGTTGGAATAAACAACAGTGAAGGAGGCCTGGGTCCCTCTTCCTGGGAATTACTTAAAAGATCAACTCTAATGATGCTAGTATAGGGGGAGTTTGTCAATAACTTGATACCAAATGCAGGATATGCTTATTTGGTATGCAATAAGCTTAGGCATTCAGACGAATAGCCTAACCAAAGCTATCAAGCTTGACCTATGAAAAGCACATAAACAAGGCCTCCAGAATGCTATCATGGAAACTGAATGCAGCTTTTATGGTCTTATCTAGCTAACAAAGAGCATAATCTGTATGGAGACTTTGGTTATATTTAGCCACAGTAGAATTTCTTCACATGAAAAGAGATCAAAACAAGGTGACTAAATGTATTGCAAAAGGGGCCACTAGGATCCTTAATAATAAAACACTGGAAATTTAAAACTGAAAATTATTATGGTGATCTTAATCCCATGTTTTAAGTAATAGGTTTTATCATATGAAAATTGTGAGGGCAAGAAAGATGTAGGAGATAAATAGTGAAATCTCTCACAGTTGTTCTTATATCCCATGACTATTTTTTTACACCATGAATGAGATCGAGCTCCTTCAACTAGAGTATTGTTCATGTGCTATTCGATCTCATGTCATTAATGATGAATGTGTGGCCCGTAACTCCTTGAGCATTTCTCACGAGGCACGGTCCATAGCTTGACCTCCTGAGTGTGTGAAGGGAAAAACATTTATTGTATATTTATTATTGATCAACAAATTTGGAAGTATGCCGATATGAGTAATTTGGGTTATTCAATGATAAGGCATATTGCACAACAGTTTATTCCATCATAAACACTCAATTTGCTTCAATATGTCTTTGTTTGTATGGTGTTTCCGAGGGTGTTCCTCGGTATTTTTAGATGTTGGATTCCTCTGCTGTGGCAACAGGGGGAGATAATGGAAAAACATCTAGCACTGATACTCTTAGGAGTCTAAACCATAGGATGTCAAGTCATTTAGCCAGACACAATTAGCATCTTGGGCACCAAATATTCTTCAGAAATGGCCAACAAATTGTTCCAGAGGAATCGGAAAATAGAGGGAAATCCAAGGTGGGCTGAAGTACAATAAGGAGAAACTAAAAATGAAGACATGATTTCAAAAAACTTGATGATTTTGGGCTTGCCAGAGGAAGAAACGCCATATTCACTACAATCTATAAAATGAATCTCTAAGTGTGGGCAGAGTCATTAAGACAATTCTAAATCCCACCTGTTGGACTAAAACACTACACTTGTCTGGTTAGAAAAAAAGAGAAATGAAAACAAGTCACTACTGCACTAATACTCCATCAAGCTCCAAAGAACCAGACTCAGTCTGCACTTGGACTGATTGGAATTTAGGGCTACAGCCACCTCTTGACCATTACAATCCCTCTCATTGGCTTCAAAACTTGGAGCCAAGATTACTTGCCCTCGACTTAGGGGTTTGGCATGGCTTTACCTAGGATGCCAAAAGTTCACATTGGAACTAACAAAGATATGTGGGAAGATCATTGCTGCAGCCATGGAAAATCTGTTTAGGGCAAGTACTAACCATGGCAAAACTGACTCCATAATTTGACAGCAACCAAAGTTGCCTAGGTGCCTGAGATTCCCATTATTTCTTTATACTGGCTCATCAACCAGTTAATTCCAAATTGTATTTGCATGGTAGCTTTGGAATATATTCTACAATTAACCATATGTCTTATCAAGAATAGTGGTAAGGTAAACCAATTTACTGTAGTCATGCTGGAATTGCCTGTAGAATGCAAAACTGTTGCAATTTTCAATAGTTAATTTTATTTGAACACTACCAATGGAATATGGAAGGGCTGTTTTTGTAACTCAGATTGAAGAAGGGATTTGAACGCTGAAACTTCAGCACCAAGAAATCTGTAATTTCATAATTTTGTAAGACAACATATAAATTTTATTTTTTTCTTACCCAAAAAAAAATGTTCAAGTTAGAGTAAACCACTTTAAAAGACCATGAATTTATTTCAAGACACAAAGGAAGTCTGTGGCCAAAACTGACCTAAGATTTAGGCTACCAGAAGAGGATTGCCTACTTGTGACTTACAGAAAGGATGTCACTGACTACAGCCAGTAAGATAGAATGTCAGGGATCTTGGGTGTGACTGGTAAGGGATTTAATTGTCTTATTAAAATTTGAGAAATTTTTGCCAATAGAAATCCAAAATACTGATTCTATTTATCGAATGATAAGCAGTTATCTACTTCTGAGAGCAATTACTAGTTTGAAACTTTGAAAGAGTTGCCTACTCTAACATCTGGAAAAACCTTTCCACTTTATATATACTTTAAGAGACCATTCATAAACTGTGCAATCTTACATGTGGAAAATCATTTCAACTTTTAATTTTAGTGTGAGAAAATATACCCGTATGACTGCATCGGCAAGACACTAAAATTGCATACTGGCCGGATTCTTGCTGATCGCTCCCTACAATTCCCCTTTTCCCATCCTTGTTTCTTGGAAATGCATTCCTGCTGCTTGCTGAATTAACAGGCACATTTGAGTAACGTCCTTGTGCACCAGGAGGATTTTTCTCCCTTCCAATACCTGTACTTTTCCACATTGATGTTGTTGCTTTTAGAATCAAAGAATGCTGCTCCCCTCTCCTGCCAAAACACAGATGCAAAGAAAATTGAAGCTTTTAATGCCAAGAACTTCCCTTACAAATGTTTATAATTTAAAGGCTTCATCAAGTTAGAAAAAAGTGTGCACTTCATAAAATATCTTCCTTACATTTCAGAGTATAATTTACAGAATCATGCAATAGCAAAGCGCGCCTAACAGGCAACTATCAGGAGTTTGGCCTAATTAGCAGAACACTGATGATGTGGGTCTTTGGTTCTAGAAAGAAATGAAGCCCAATTGAATAATTGGACAAGGATAAAACAGGATGCCAGAAGTTCGAGTGGTCCTCAGTTAAGGCATCAATAACTCTACATGGTGATACAACAAATACCATGATTAATACCTTTCATAACATTCTTAGATATGGCCGAGGCACTGAGCGTTAGCTTGGCAACTTTGGCAAGATGTTTGTATTTACATCTAGTTAGTTAACATATTTACTTATTGAATATCTATCACATGCTCGCATTTTTAAAAATAAATGTTATAATTACCAAAATGGCAGCACAAACTTTTGAACAAGATTTATAAGCAGTGTAAACCCATAAATTCTATTCGATTTGCCAAGTAGCTTCACCTGACAAATGTTCTTTCCATTGAGAAATTATTTCAAAATATTATATTCCCCACTTTTTCCCTCCAAAATAGTCTAGATGGTTGAGAATAACATGCCTCCACCTCTTCCCAGAAGGTTGAGATGAATCTAGTGTCAACACATTTAGTTGATAGAATTAGCTTAAATCATACCTCATTATATTGAGCATACTTTTCATTGTTTGGTATCTATTTAGCTACAAATGTATTTGACAAAGTCCTTCAAACTATTCAGTATAGGCCATGAAAACAATACATCTACGAGGCCACACACAATGTTGCCACTTGGTCTCCCTCACTTATGGGTACTCCAAGGTCCAATTCAAGATTGCACTCTTTGATAAGGTACAAGTCTAGGAGTCTCTAAGCATCTAGGTCTCAGTTCCCTCTCCCGGCTAGGTGTAAGCTCTCTTCGTGTTGTCAAATTACATACCTATTGTTGGCCTTGCAAATCTGCATGGATAAGGAACAAAAGAAAAAGTATATGGCACAATCAAAGTCAAATCACAACACGAAAGGTGTGACTGCATATTCCTCACTGACACAGTCCGTATACTCGGCAAAATCTCAAACTCCATAGTTGACATGGAAAGTCCATTCAAGATGCGGCATTGTAGCAGGAAAACTCAGATTGCTATATGGCTCAAAGTGACCAAACAAAGATATTTTGAAAATAACCATGTGAAAGGAAAACTGCAAACCAAAGAAAATGTCAATGCAGACCAAGGATTGAATCCAAAGATGACATTAATCTGTATCAGGATGCGATGTTTAAAGACTGTCGTCCTCATCAATTTTCATGAAAGGATCTATGCAAGGTTGATGATGATTATCATATGCGAATGTTCTGCGACTCTAGACTAAGCGAACCTGACAGGGCAATCCTTAGATGAACTTTGAGACTAAGAAACAAATTATAAAGAAGGCAATTGAAGCAGCAAAATTGATTTACAAGGTGTATTGGAGGCTTGACTGCTATCATATACAACTGTATATTTCAATGGCAAAATATTTAGGTACGGTTCCTTCAATGGGGCTACAGCTGCCATTGAGTCACTAGCAATTGAACCACAAGATCATTTCCTCATTCACAGATGCTGCCCATGCAATCCAGCACAGCTACACCTACTATCTAGATGCTGACTTCCCAATGACATTGCATGCTTTAGTCCAATCCTATATTTATTCTCCACAAAACTTTTTAAGTGGTTTTGGCAGGGATGCCAACTTATTTGGAGAAGGGAGTGCATGTAGCTAAGGTTTATGGTCATTGTGTTTTTCATATATTTATTGTGCTTACGTAGATCCTAATAAAGGAATGCAAAAGTAAAATGTAACATGTAGAAGCCCATTAAATTTTTGAAATTACTATTTCATAATATGGTTGTGTAGTTGTACAAACAATTGTGCCCAACCATCATGCAAAAGTGGCAATTGCATTCTATACGCATCTCTTTGAATGGCATTTGCAAGACTCTTTCATTCTATAAAGGCCTAATGATATGTGAAGACCAAGTACATAGCATATGTAATCAATGGAAAGCATTCTTGTTGTTCCGACTAGTCTGCAGTGCTTTTGTGCAGAGAAAAATCAACTTTTATTCCATATATTGATTAGCCTGTATATTTATTCTGATATGTTAAATAACTAAAATAGAGTGGTGAGTAAATGGCCTGGAAATTTGGGGTCCTTTGTAATTATCCTTGGTGGCATCAAATTACTTAATATTTGCACTAAAGTCTGATGAGGAAGCCAAAGGGAGAAATCCAAAAATTTGAGGCCAAAATACCCTTAGTGGAAGGGAAGAATTTGATAATAGGTCTCTAATCATGCACATAAGAGTTCGTTGCCAAGTACCTTGTGTCAAAGAGCTGCGAGTGATACTTCTATGTGTGTCACAATGATTGCAAGCCATTTCAGACTACCAGACTTCATCAAGTTCGGACTAGGGGGTAGAGAGGGGAAGGGAGAGAAGAAACTATTTTTATGCAACATAAACAATGGCTTCAAAATTTGCAACTTAGCAAAATTCAGCAGATCCGATTTTGACTTGGACTCGGCAACTCAGCAAAACTTGGCAAATTAAAAAATACTTAAATTAAAAGCTTTACCACGTCTAATGCAGTGATCACAGTTTTCAGGGACAACTTTATTAGTGCAGGTTTTCAGGGACAACTAGTGATCGACTCAAATGCAGCTATAGTATCATCCTTCTTTGCAAGCCCTGAATCTGAAACTAGCACAGGGTAAGAGACAAAGAAAAGCAAGATTTCTGTTTGTTATCAGGCACATGTGTGAAGGTTGAAACTTGTATGATTGAAGGTCGGGATAAAAGAAAAACAGAGCATTTTATTTTATGAAACTATATATATATATATATATATATATATATATATATATATATATATATATATATAAGAAAACTAATAAGGTTATCCTTTTTTCTAAAGCATTGGAGGGAAAATATTTTTAAACCCTTGGTAAATTTGAAACCTAGCAAATATTGAAAATAAATAAAAACATTAGCAAAACTTTAGACTTGGAGAAATAATCTTCCCATAAGGGAAGAGATTTCTCTCTCTCCGCTTCTCCTCCAACTTGCAAACAAAACTTCACTTGTGTGTTAAATGAGATTAGGTGTGCTTTTATAAACCTGTTCTAGGGTTGAGTGTGTTGCCCTAATAATTAGGGTATATTAAACAGCTTCTAAACCTTCTTTGCATTCCCAAAACTCACTTAAGTGATAAATTAGATTTATTGTAATGTTCTAAAGTTTGAGATTGATTTATTGCATTTGTTTTAATTTGCTCCCTAGTTCACTTTCGAAATGTTATGCTGCTGAAATTTTCGGAGACCCAGTATTGGGTTAGGGTTGTAAATGGGCATTGGAGTTAGTTAAGTTTTATGACAAACTTTATTGTGTTGGTTAAATGATATTGTTGTATACTTGAATTAAAGATTTCCGTTTAAATTATTATAGAAAGATGTATTGAAAGGCTTTAAATTTAATTATTTTAGTGGTTAGATTATCGATGTTAAATTAGATTAGATTAGATTATAGTCTCTTTTTAATTTCGCATTATAGTTTAATTAAATTTGATTTTTTAATTTCTATGGTTAGAGTTTCGACTTAGGTCGAAACCGATTCCTCGTTTCGATTCCTCACTTTCACCTAGGAAACCCTAGGGATGGTTTCTCGATGGAGACCACCCCTCTTGGTGACGCAAGATGCAACGCCCACCCCCTTAGTTTACTACCATCTTCGAAGGGATGCAAAAGGAGTTTCGTATCTTTTTTCCCGCATCCTAATTGACTTCTCCGCCATAGTGCGGCGTGCCTAACATGTGTTGCGAATACAACATTACATGTGTATGTTATCAAATGCGCATGTTGCCCGCGAGGGGGTTTTAGCGTCGGGTTGGAAAAATTTTGATATTTCTGTTTTCATGACCACATGTAAAATGTGGGCATGGCAGGAACGACCTGCGACACTCAACCCCTTGCCCATGCCCACCATTCAAAGCAACAATTTGACCCCCAGCCCCCCCAAAAAAACACATACACACTCAGCACTGCACAACCCAAATCTCAATTACACACAAAAGGAAGACCCAACACCACTCAGATGCATTTCAGAGGCAGCTTCAACTGTGATCCATATGCATTTTGCAGGATTTCAGCACATTTAGACTCACCTTTTTGAGTGTCTTTCCAGCTCCACCAAGTACATGTTGCAGACTTGCGATGCCCACCATTCAAAGCAACAATTTGACCCCCCCAAACACATACGCACTCAGCACTGCACAACCCGTATCTCAATTACACACAAAAGGAAGATCTAGGATCACTCAGATCCATTTCCGATGGCCTCAAGTGTGATTCAGATACATTTTGCAAGGTTTCGGGGCATTAGACACGTTTTTTGAGTGTTTTTCCAGCTCCAGTGAATCTGTGTAGCAGACTTGCTAGGTACTCATGGCAAGTCTGCATAACGGACTTGTGTGGACCCGCCTGCGAGTTCAGGTGTGAGTTTCTCAGCCCTGAAACAGACTCACAAGTCATGTGAGTATTCTGCAAGTTCTGTAACTATGCAATGGCAATCCTGCTAATGGGGTCCAAGAAACACAAATTCCTTTGCTCTTGCAAAGAATTGAAGCCAACTGCAAAGATCTCTCACACACTAATACTGTTAACAGTTAATTGGTCATTACAACTCAAAACTAATGATTAATTAAAACAATTTGACATTATATTGAACACTAACAATAGTTATCACTTATCAGTAGTGCAAAAGAACAGAACAGTACTGAAATTAGACCATATAAGAAGATCCCATGAACTCCATAGTAGCCTTCTACCCATGGCTTTACTTTACAAGGCCGTTTAGTTTTAATTGAATGATTCCATTGCTTCATGCATGTTGTTCACTCGCATGTGCCATTTTCATACAGCTAGTGCTGACATTGATAACAGTGATTTAAGTTCAGCCAATGAAAAGCCTCTGCCTTAATACAGGATGCAAAGGCTTTCTTCTCTTAAGGAGCCATGCCTTGATGACTGAATATACAAGTAACCTTCAGCATGCCCCTATCTATAACAATTATATTGTTGTTCATCAATATGATAGACTGATTCCCAGAAATCGTCTACAAAAAATGAGCTAAATGCCAGATAGTTTCCCAAGATTAGAAGCAATCAGAAGATCTTTATACACCCATATCTCCCTGTGCCTAGAACCTCCAGGAACAATCAACCTGTATCGGAACACTTATCTAAGCAACTGTGGGCATTACATATATTAAGCTTATAAATACTACTACACAAAACAATTATGCCAAGCAGTATACCCTCTAGCATCCAACAATATGCCCTTCCACTCCAACCTTTGAAGTCATACCGGTAGAAAAATGGAGTAACCCAATTCCAAACTATCATCTTCATCTCCTGATTTTTTGAAATGCCTCGTCTTTAATCATTAAGGAAAAAAGCTCAAAGCTAAGAACATGAATAGGTTGGCATTCCTAGTGAAAATTTCCCAAAATTAGGTACGAATTATGATACAAAATTTATCGGTATTTCTACAGAAATAATAAATATGAAGACAAGTGTAAAAAAATCACACAAAGCAAATCAGAAAAATAAATCCTTTGCATCTATTGTTTTGGGTCAATAGTTTCCTGTGCACAGTATTTTGAATAGAAATGCAAATACACACCTGAGTGCAAGGCCTGGCAATGAATGCTCATCTCCAACCTCAATACAGGCAATTGGTACAGATACAGGTGGACTTCCTGAAGCTGCTGCCTCACAAATTATGCTTATAGAATCCACAAAAATAATGACATCTGCCAAATGTGCTGGAACAACATTCTATAACATGAAATAATGGGCATCAGCCTTGCTTCATTAAGTAAAAAAATAAAAATAAAATATCTTATTTAACAAGCACCCTTTGTAAGCTACTCCTGTGTAAGACTCTGCCATTCCAGATTTTCAACAAGCACCTTTCCTAAGCTACTATTATGTAAGGGTCTATCAATCTAGATTTGCACATTGATAACCTTCTTTCAAAGAAAGTATCTCCTATTTCATTAAAGGTTATTCAATTCCTTGATGTTTTCCACATCCCATAGTAAAAGAGGTAAGCATAGATCGAACCTTGATCAAGACACAAATGAGATCCTCTGAATTGCAATCAGCAAAATAAGAATCCACTTCAACAGGTTGCACTATCTCAAGCTTTCTTCTCCATCTTTTTCCAGGTACATAGAGACCTTCCAACCCACAATGAACAGAAAACCTCTGGGGCTCTAGGGATGCACCTCGAAAAGATAGGAGACCCTCACTTCTAACTTCTTGTGCTTTGACAAGCTTTTGTGATGCCAATCTATCCCAATCTTCAAGACCAAAGTTTGGGCTAGAATTGGAAGGAGAAAGACTAGGTGCCAAAGATTGGATGCCCTGTGGAAGTGCGCTTGTTGAATTGCTCCGATAATGTCCAAAAGAAAAAAAGTTGGATGCAGAAGTGGAAGAAGAATGCGAGCGCTGATTTGAGTTTCCAGAAAATGAACTAGGTATAGCTAAAGAAGGCGGTGATAAAGGAACAGGAGGAGGTAGAGGTCGATCTAGAGGGAGCAACCACTGGAGGAGTTCTTTGCAAGGATCCTGTAAATCCTTGACATTTTCTTGGTGAAGTTGAGAAGACATACCACCTATATTTGTTGTTAAGCCTAAACTGCTGCTCTGATATTTCTCAAATTGGAGAACTTCAAGTACAACATCTTCAGTGATATCCGTAGCCACTGTAACTTGCAATTCTACCTGTAACATAGTTCCATTAGTTAAAAAGAAAAAACAATCCCCAATATACTACAGGGATGTTTTGACATCAAAGTAAATTTTCTTGAAAACCAAGTAAATATAATCAGAAATCATTTGAAGATCGTGCTCTTTGCAAGATAAGCAATATTTAAATATTATGCAATACCTTAAAAGTCTTAAGGTAACCAGTAATGAAAGACATTTTAAGGCAATAATCAGGTCAGACTACTACTATGAGAATCAACTTACTGCTCCATGTGAACCTATTTGTTTATAATGGTCATCTGCATTAGTATAAAACATGTATAAACCGAGAGCAACTATAAAATATAAATACATACTGACGTGCAATGCAAAAATAAATGTGTATGGTGGACATATATAGACACATTCATATACACATATATAGAATTGATCTATATAGACATGTTCATTCAGATCCCCATTTTAAAATAATGAATTTACTCTAATTTAATTGAAAAAATACCGAAATATAGCCTACTTGTGCTCGATTAGCTTAAACCTCCAATCTCACAGCAATGAAGGGAAATGAAATGCAGACAGGCTATGCAATAATCATCCACACATGAAACACTAAACATACATGGATAAATCCCTTTGGGCGTATAAACTCCACCAATAAAAAGCTTGTTATTATTCTCACACCAAAATGATCTTACAAATGTATGAGAGACTGTAATGTGACTAATGTCCCCCTTTAGCAGGCATGAAAAAATAAATAATTAATTAATTAATTATTAAGTTGTCTTAAATTACTTTTTTATGGCAACTAATATTTAATTAATTATTTTATTATAAAGTGTTTTTTGGATCAAAAAGAAAAATAAAAATAAAAGTCACTTTATAGAAAATAAAATAAAGATTTTTCTAGAAAGTTCCTAAGATGGTTACAAGAAATAATTTCTAAGATGGTTACAAGAAATAATTTCTAGAAAGATCTCAAAGGATTATAAAAAGAGGTTGTAAGGAGAGTTGAAAACACACATTCATATCATTTGGCATTTCATCTTCTACCTATCCCAGCTGTGGAATTTTGGATATATTGTTCAAGTTGCACCCCTAGGATGAAAACCCTATGGTGAAGATTGGGTTCGGAGAAGAAAGGAAGTCTCCCTAGCCAATGTTTGAGGTGAATTCTGTAAAGATTAAATCAGAATGATATATTATTTACAAGAGAGCAATGCTCTTTATAAAGGATTACAAACAGATGTTTCTAAATATACAACATACAGATGTTTCTAAATTAGATTAAAGCTAATCTAAATAATAGAACAAAAACAACCTAACATATTACAATAGATGACCATTAATATAAACTATCTAAATTTATTTTAATACCCCCCCTTAATGGTCAATCTATCAACTACACCAAGGTGCCCCCTAAATCTGACAAACTTATACGAGCTCAGAGACTTGGTGAGAAGATCTGTAGTCTAGTCCACGATGCCGAGATGCACCTGAATCAATATACCAGGCAGAAGAGTTGACAAGATCTGCTGGTGTCTTGGCCAAGAAGGCATAGAAAGCAGATTCCTTTTGCTCAGTGTGCTCTGCAACATGGGTTGATGGTGTGGACTCTCCTTGCTTGGACTGTGCAGAAGCCAAGCGTTTCCAACAATCCTTCTTCATATGACCATACTTATGGCAGTAATTGCACTAAATGTTCTTCTTCTTGGAAGGGTCCTGGGATTGACCTTGACTGGATGGCTGAGAGGGCTGATTGTTGCCCTTATTCTGCTGAAAGGTCTTGGCAGTAAATGCCTGCTCCGTGGAGGACGAACTAGCAGTACTTCCAAACTGTTGTTTCCACTGATCTTGTTGCAGAAGGGTGTTGCACAGCTCTGAAAACTTCAAGTCAACATTAGTTAAAGTAATGTTGAACATTTCGATAAAGTACTCATAGAATTGTGGTAGACTTTTCAGAGTAATGACTACCATATCTTCCTCCTCCATCTTCCAACCAATCGGTTCGAGCTGATGACGGATGTCCTTGATTTTCGTCAAGTGCTCCTGCAAAGTTGTCTTCTCATCCATCATGATGGAAAACAACATGTTCTTCAAAAAGAACACTCGGCTCTTGTCAGACGTTTCATGAAGGTCCTTCAACGAATCCTAGATTTCTTTCGGTGATTTCCCAAACAGAACCTGAGGCAGCTAATCATCGGTGACCGATCATTTAATAAGCATAACCACTTCTTGATTCTGCTCATCAAATTTATCCTGATTTTTACCCGCCACTGGAGGGCGTGTAGATTTGCCCAAAACAAGTTGGTCAAGGCACCGATATTCGAAGATTGTCATCATGTGCTGCTTCCAGGTGTTGTAATTGCGGCCGTTGAACTTCGGACTGCCTTCCAACATGATGTTGGACCAGGACGCCATCTTTCACGTTTTTCAAGGCACGAAAAAACAGATTACAAGCTGATGGAACAAAAAACAGGGCAGATTGATGGCACAGACTCTAAGATTGAAAAAAAAAAAGCTTGAAACCCTAGCACGGATTTTGAGGCACAAATTCCGAGGTAAACCCACAAAAAGATGCCTTCAGCAACGATCAAAAGACGAAGACGTCTACATAGGTCGCGGACAAGACGCGGACATGTCGGAAACTTGCGCAGGAAACCTGATGTTTGAACACGTACGGATGTACAAATTTTACAGAGAGACGAAGGAAAAAAAAAAAATCCCGCTCAACCGGCTCTGATACCATGTGAAGATTAAATCAGAATGATATATTATTTACAAGAGAGCAACTCTCTTTATAAAGGATTACAAACGGATGTTTCTAAATATACAACATATAGATGTTTCTAAATTAGATTAAAGCTAATCTAAATAACAGAATAGAAACAACCTAATATATTACAATAGATGACCATTAATATAAACTATCTAAATTTATTTTAATAAATTCACAAAGGATTCACATTTAGGCTTAATGCGTTGTTCCAGGTTTTCATTTGTGTGAAGTTTCAGATTTCAGATCACAAGTTTCACAGGTGTGTTTATTTTGATATATTTTTGGAATTTTGGGTAATTGCTAATAATTTGCATATTGAAGATAATTTCCATATTTTGTGTTGAACAAACTGAAATTAAAAATTTCAATTTGAGTCTACATTTATCAGATTTATTCGGTGTTGCATGTGGGAGTAATTTGTATCAATGTTGTGTGTGAAGTGGTATTATTGAAAAGAAATCAGAATTATTTATGTTGCTGTTGCTGGACTTAGACCCAGTTGTACCATATTTTGGAATTCATTATAGTGAGGGAAGACTGGCCGTACACATAGAAGGGAGAAGCGATTACAAAAGAAGTGATAATTTTAATGTTTTAAAAGCTAACAAGCCTTAGTAATACCTGCCGCAGCCTTCTATAGGCTCTCAAACAACAGCCACAGCCTTGAGAATTACTTTTATCCCAAGCCGTACACTCTATATACAAGTCCGTACCATTTGTGAAGGATCGTACAAGTCTTCTAAGGAGTATTGAAGGGATAACTCTGATTGCTGTTTGGTTTTGACAGCTGCCACATCATCAGAGGTCAGCAATTATCATGTATTTCTGATTTGTTAACATTAGTCCATATTTATATTTGTATTTCTGGGTTTTACTATTTTTTGTATCAGCATTGGAATAATATGTATATTTTATCAAAAATACAATTATTAGCATCCTGATTTGTGGAAGTTCATTACACATCAATTTGTGTTTATTTATGGTATTTTGTCAAGCATTGTTGAAATACACATAAACTCGGCTGTCCACCAACTGTTTGACGAAATGTTTGTAAGCTCACATTGAGAAATCTGCAAGTTATTTGAGAAATTTTGATAGGTATATTACAATGATATCAGAGCATGCATGTTTATTTATGACATTTGCCAAAAATATAAAAATATTCCATTAGGGATATTACAGAGATGTAATTTCCCACACTGAAAATCAATACTTCTGCTCTTCACTCTCTTGGAGTATGTTCTCTCACCCTCTTGGAGTATGATTTTTCAATCTCTTGCAACTCTACAAACATCAGCTCTCTCTCCTTCCCAAATATGAAAGTAGTTCAATGGGAGTCAAAAGTACATTTAGTTACAATAGAGAAGTACTAGTGTAAAAGGACCCTAGGTTATAAAGTGACTAAACACTAAGAAGTGAAACAAAGAGGACAAAGCAAAAGAGGGTAAACAAAACTTTCATTCTCTTGGAGTATGGCTGTTCCTTCCTCATGGAACTCTGCAAACATCAGCTCTCTTTCCTTCCCGAATATGAAAGTAGTTCAATGGGAGTCAAAAGTACATTTAGTTACAATAGAGAAGTACTAGGGTAAAAGGACTCTAGGTTATGAAAGTAACTAAACACTAAGAAGTAAAGAAAAGAGAACAAAGCAAAAGAGGATAAACCAAACTTGGTTAAGCCCTAAACCATAAGATCTAACTATAAGTAGAAATAGTCATGTGAGGGAAGGACCCATCAATGAAGCATGGAATTGATGAAGATCAAAATAGGAGACCACAAATGGAAGCCAACACTGTCACACATCTACAGTAGTGGCTTAAGCCAAAAGAGTAAACATCTATAATGTTGAGCACAATGAAAAGGCCAAAGAAGGTTCAAATAACGAGGATTAGGCTAGACAGTCCTAGAAGGAATCAAGGTAGTAACCCTAGAAGCTCTTTAACACCCAACGCAATGATTTCTAGTGGCAGTAACTAAACCACTTGTGTCCAATTGACCTTGTGACCCTGACTGTAGACCAAGGGGCAGAGGGTTGTTGCACCGAAACAAAGCAGCTCTATGATGCCTAGAATGGGAGTAAGCAAGTTGGGGTGCCCTGGTGTTCATATGCAAGGATGAGCATCGTCTCACTAATCTCTTGACTTTCCTAAGTGAATTGATAGATTCCAAAGGGTGCTCAGCACACTCAACTTCTGGGACAATGGGTTGAAAACATGACAATCAACTCTATAGCTTTAGGTGTCCCTTGTAAGAACCAATGCTTGAAAGTGACAATTTCCCAGGGGTAGAGAGCCAAACACCCACTAATCAGGTAGCCAGGAATGGTGGATTGAGAACCACTTGAGTCTTTATATAGATAAAAGTAGCTCCGTCAGATCTCATAATAGACAAGACACTTGAAGATAAAGAACTTGATCCAAGGAACTCAAATTCTATGGTCAATACCAACACTAGATCCAACATCCTACTCAATTGGCTTGAGCAATCAGCTATGGGCCTCTTCATTGTGAAGCCAAGCCACCCACTACTATAGTTAGCATGAAATGATGTTGTAATGTTTCGTTATTTGGTTGTATCTGACTATGTATAATACACGTGTTGACTTGTGGGTAGTTGTTAGTAGTTGTCGACGGTTGTGTTTTGCTTGGCAACCATTGAGTATTTTAAATAGACTTTCCATAGTTAAGGAAAGTAGTCTGATCCTTGGCTGATCATCCCTAGTAAGTTTTTATGTAAGAATTTCACATGAATAAAGATATACGTTTGTTACTCTATCTAGTATGCATTGATTATATTCATTTATGTAAGAATAAGGTCTGTCAAATGACAAGAAGCAAATGAAGAAAACATTTAATGTCGAGGAGACTCGAACAAACGATTCCAAAAAGTTCAATATTTCATGTGTGCCAAACAAAGTACATGGTCAATAGTTAATAGTTTATTCTCAAAGGCCGGAAGCTATAAATATGATTGACTTTGATGTTCCAAAAGAAGCACTAGACTCAACCGAAGATCATGAAATTAATGAAGGTATGACTCAAAGTAATGAAATAAAAATAAATATTTGATTTGGAGCCTACGAATACTTTTTGTGCTAACAAACATTACAAGGGACCCTATTCGTGTTGTATATTTCGACATGACATTAAAGTCAGAGGACGATCGGAGTAGAGTTGACACAAAATAATGAAAAAGGGAAAAGTATCATACAGTGGGTTAGAAAGAAAAGTAATGAAGTGGGAAGAGGAAACAAAACATGGGCCCCACATTGGGAAAATGAAAAAATAAGAAAGGAATGAAAAATATATTACAATGGGAGCCAATTAAAATAACTAATAACAAAGCATTTTATTGCCCACCATACGGTCTCCAAAAGAATTGAAAAAAGATCTTACCATATGACATGTTATGAAGGAAAAGTTTAAAAGGAATAATATGGAAGTCAAACTCCCAAGACACTTGTTGCAAACCCCACAAGAGGAACAAGAAAGAATGAAGTATTGAAAACATTCCCACCATTTGGCAAAGTACAAGTTATTCTCATTGCACAACCTCTTCAACACACTTTCATCTAACAGCCTCTTCAAGAAATTTCTACTATATGGCCTCTTTAGTAAATCTTCGAGGTGCAACATCCTCAAGATCTTCCTATTGTATGATCATTACATCAGGATTGCTACCATACTGTGCCATACACCCTTCCACTGTACGCCACGAAAATAATTGTTCAATTTCTGTCACACAATTCCTTCATATTGCTCTTCCCTTACAACCTACAAAAGAAATTGTAATGGGATTTTCAAAAGAAATGAATAGCTATTTAGATCATACCGCACAGTCTACCAACACAGCCTTCAATCTTCATTTTCTACCATACAAACTATCTAGGATTCTATCATACGACACTTGGTTGCTTCTTCTATTGTACAACCCTTGGTTGTGTATCCTACTAAAACAATTAGTGAATCTTCTGTTGTAGCTATCTAGCCTTCTGCAATGTGCCATTTCTTAGATTTTGAATTTGGCAAAGACAAGAAGTCATTCCAACAGGCTGGTGCGTTGGGAGAGGGCACATCCATGGCATCTGGGAGCCTTGAACAAGGTTTTCATGAAGAGGACATATCTAAAGTGCCAAAAGCACCTTCTAGATACAGTAATCAACCTACTGAAGCCTTTTCAAAGTCATGTGAACATTTAGACTTGGCTAATGGTTTGTATAGTCCTTTCAAGAAGTTTATTAAATTATATGGCCACTAGCAAGTACATTCTCCTTATGGTGCACACTGTCTTCTCAATGTGAGGCTGATCAGTGTCTACTTCAAAAGTTTTCCTTTCTACTTCCAACTGAAGAAATCAATGCCGATTTAAAGTTAGCAATGTCCAAGGCTCAACATTTCCAAGATCTTCATCCATATTTCATTGGGGAACATTTACAACTAAAGAGGACTCAATTGAAATAAAAGAAGACATGATCAACATCATGTGGAGCATGGTATCAAGGTAGGAGACAAAGTATGGCTATCCCTAGGAAAAGAGCAGATGCAAGGACAAGCCAAAAAGAATAAACCTTTAAGGTACGGGGCATTCACCATCTTAGACGCAATTGGAGAGAACACGTTCAAATTAGACCTGCCTCCTTTCATGAAACTTCATTTCGTGATCAATTGTGAATATCTCCAATTGTACGAACCATAAATGTTGGATGAAGAAGAAGATCCAATAATACCTTCGTTGGAAGACTTGGTCTATGATAAGCAAGCATTACTTACCCAAGATGTAGTACTTCAACAAAAACAAAGAGACCGAGAGGGGAGTTCAAGAGTCTTGGCAAGAGGGACTCAAAGGACAAACAATTAAACAGGCCTTATGGTAATCCAAGGAGAAGGTGGGGACAATGTTTTCCTGGTTAATGTCTCTAAGCTTTTGTCGAACCAAAAGCCTCTCTATGAAGGGAGGTATTATCCAAAAAGCATCAAGATAAATTAAAGAACAAGAATATGTGTTTTTTTTTTCAGAATTTGAAAATGTGTAAATTGTTGCCTAGCAAAAGTGGCGAAAATGACTAGGGAATGCATGATCGCCCTAGAAATTGCAAATATACCATGGTGTTTGTCTCTCTACAACAGTGTTTGTCTAAATACCACGGCAAATGGTCAAAACTTTGCAACGAACGGTAAAATACCTGGCAAATGCAAAGATACTATGGCAATTTCATACTGTTGCAAGCAGCAAATTCACTGCGGCACATACAGCAAGTAGGGAATTTGAAAGGACTTGACTTTTGACCCTTCATTTATAGACTTGGAGGCTTCTAGTGCACAGGAGGACCATCCCATGACTAGAAGGTTAGAAGTACATTCAAGCTTCTTGGAAGTCTTCGAGAAGTGTGGGACACCATTGTTGAGCACCAAGAGCACAATTCCAATTCACAGTAAACCAGGCAGAGGAAGGAAACACACATTGTAGTTGTACTTTCACCTTGTGTTGATATGAAAGTAAAATAAGCAGGTAGAAGTGCTATTGGCAACTACCATGTTGGGTTTTCTCTCCTGAATTGGGGGTTTTCCAGGTGAAAACTGAAGTGTTAGTGTATTTGCTTGTGTCTTTGCTTTAGTTTCCAGATTAAGTGAACATAGTTTAGCTTCCAAAGGTAAGATAATAGTTCTAAACAAGAATATAGTAACATATTAGTGATTTGTAATCCACAAAGCAGGTTTTGTAGACGATTATGGGTCACTGTGTCATGTCCCCATTTTCGGAGTGATCACCGAGCTGAGAATGGAGTTATTGGTGTTGAGACATGGACCAGCTAGGACTCGAACCTAGGACCTTCCATTCACTGCTGGAGTGCTCTACCACTAAGCTACTGGCCCCTCTTGGACCAATCCATCATCGGTCTGGGTGTGGCTTATTTCCAACACCAAAACCCCCCCTTAAGCCACACCTCTCGTGTGCTTGGGGCTCCTAGCCTGGGCCTGGCTCGGATACCATGTTGAGACATGGACCAGCTAGGACTCGAACTTAAGACCTTCCATTTGATGCTGGAGTGCTCTACCACTAAGCTACTGGCCCCTCTTGGACCAATCCATCGTCGGTCTGGGTGTGGCTTATTTCCAACACCAACAATTGGAAGTCTTCGAGAAGTGTGGGACACCATTGTTGAGCACCAAGAGCACAATTCCAATTCACAGTAAACCAAGCAGAGGAAGGAAACACACATTGTAGTTGTAATTTCACCTTGTGTTGATTTGAAAGTAAAATAAGCAGGTAGAAGTGCTATTGGCAACTACCATGCTAGGTTTTCTCTCCCGAATTGGGGGTTTTCCAGGTGAAAACTGAAGTGTTAGTGTATTTGCTTGTGTCTTTGCTTTAGTTTCCAGATTAAGTGAACATAGTTTAGCTTCCAAAGGTAAGATAATAGTTCTAAACAAGAACATAGTAACATAATAGTGATTTGTAATCCACAAAGCAGGTTTTGTAGACGATTATGGGTCACTGTGTCATGTCCCCATTTCCAGAGTCATCACCGAGCTAAGAATGGAGTTAGCCTATCCTCATTCCCGTAGGCTAGTTCGTCAACTCAAGGGAATATTCTGGCAAAGGTGGCAAATGAATTAATGCCCTTTGCATTAATTATTAAAAATGACTATAATTAAATAATAATAATTTATTATTATTATTTAATCAGAGCACCAATTGAGAAAATGAATTAAATAATATTATTTAATGAAAGCCAAAAAGAAATAAAATAGGTCTAGACCTATCTAAGCGCTCACTTTGGAGTTTGTGCAAAAAACAATAAAATAGGTCCTATTGAAGGTGGCGCTCATCATTGGAGAAGGTGAATTCAAAATAAAATAATAAAATATTGCTTTGGATCAAGTGCCACCCTTGGAGGGAAATTAGCAAATTCAAATCTTTAATTTGAATTGGTATAAAAGGACTGGTGTCTCAAATTCGACATCACTACTATCACGAATACTTTGCATATTTGCTTGGCAATTGATTTTGCTAATCTTCCAAGGAAGAAAACCCTTGTGAAGTTCGTGTGTTGGACGAAAACCCAATCGCACGCAGAGGCGAATTCACCCAGAGTTCGCAATTGCACTTCATCGACATTTATTGAACTTCATAGCCCCATCTCGATATTTGGTCGAAGACCGTTGATCTGAATACGCATTCGTTGGAGACTTTGATCACATTGTGGAAGTCATCGTTCATACTCCTAGAGCGTCGTATTGGCATATCGAGGGTGGAAAATTACTATTGAAGATTTGCTTGGAGGTCGTCGGCAGATATCTACTTGCTCAAAGACAAATCCATCCTCATCATTCGTTGGACTAAATTAAGGCTAATTTGAATAACATTGAACATATTGTATGAAGACTTACGCTGGCAGATCGGGTGTTAGAGATTCATTGAGTGCTGATTCTAAGGAAGTTATTCACCAAGTCGCATATCTTTGTGAGGGTGGTTGTGTCATTTCCATCAAAGTCACCACAGCTTCATCGCAGATCTCACTGCATATCATTGTTGACGAATCTTCATTAAAGACCTGGCATTGCTTCAAAGATTGTTGAAAGTCATCAAGGAGTCGCTAGCACTGAGTGCCGATCATCATAGGAGGGATATCAATCTGCACTGAATCCCTGCAGACTACCGTAAGTGCCAAATCCATTGACTCTAAGTGAAATCAGATTACCTACCACCGTTCTACTCCTGTCGCCACATGAACTGAGTACTAACTTATTGGTGAGCTATTCTATTTCATCATTGTTGTACACACTTCACCAGACTCTGATCGTCGCCATTGGAGAGATCGTGACGGATGTTGAAGACCCCTGCACAATATTGCTAGCACCGATTCCTTGAGGCCGATTCACTTGATACATCATATATGCTGAGCAGATTATTGAAACTATCATTGCATATCGTGACATCCTTGGAGGCCGTAAGATTAGTGAGAACCATCGCTGTCAAGAACAGAAAACTGCTATATATCCAACGCCGATCTGAGGGTGGCGACTCTTATCAAGGTGCCGAATCATCCAAATCTGTATGATCCGGTCAACAAACATCCATGGACAGCAAATACCAATCGAGTGTTAGAGAGTCAGCGATCAGCTGAAGGAAGATACTCTGCCTTGTGCTTGACTTGCTACGGGTATGTTAACATTACATATTTACTTCTAATTTGTAACTGCTGCATATGAATGTATTGTGGCTACCATCGAGCCATATGTCTTGATGTAATTGAAGAAATAAGAGGACTGATGCAACAGTCATATCTGACATACCTTTGTCATCATTTGTAATGAGCTTTGTAATTGAATATACATTGTAAGGCTGCCCATATCTATTTCTCTATCTTGGTAGCTTATAGTTCATAGATAATTGTGTCAGAGACACTTGTATTTGGTAATAGATTAGATCAGTTCCATTGCACAACTGAAAAGAACATGAAAATATCACTTCATTCCAAGAACAGCACATGACACACTGTCCCCTTATTTTCTTGTTTTTGGCCCAACATGGGAGATGCCTCCTGGGAATGTCCCCACAAGGGGGATCCCAAGGGGACATTGACATCTCTATGACGTCCCCTACGTCACCCCTCTTTTGACATATAAGAATAAATAAAAAAGCTCACAATTTTTAAAAATTAAAAAATCCTAAAGGATTTTTACCATATGAATTGTCGATGGATGTCATGATATTTATATTGTAAATAGGTTTACAACTGCATGTATGAAATACTCCTTTCCCAGGAGATTGTCTTCTTATTGCTGAGACTAGTTTATGTAGGACAAGCAACACTATTGATCATGCTGATAGCCTGCCTAAGAGTACATCAGATTATTCTTGTAAATGGAATTTTCAAAGCAGGTAGCAAAGGTGGGGAAACTGATCGTACAGCAGCAGCTTTCTCAAACTCTTCATGAAGGCAGTTGTGCAACTTGGCATTTCAGCTGATCATTCTCAAGGATGCCTGAAAATCACAATTGACATGTGCAGACTGTTTTTATTTACCAAAAACAGATGCGTAAACTTTTTCACTTTAGAAAAGGGATACACCTCTTAGATTTTAAGGCATAGTTTGGCCAATGGCCAGTCTCCAACTTCAATGGTGAAACATCTACAACTTTGTAAATTCATAGTTTACATCTTAGGAGGACTTCATTCCTGACATGGCACTTCTATTTTTGCCAACCCTAATGCCAACCTAGATCATCAATTTGAGATCCATATTCACAAGTACAACTTGGAATCTATCACATGTCAAAGGTTGTCAAATATTTTGACAACTAAAAAGAGTTCTAAATTAACATTTATGATTTGACAATTGGCATTGTTTATTTGATATAACTTATCAATTATTAAACGTGTAGTGTGTGTAAGAGTTACCAATGGACTCAAGCTCCCAGGATCACCTACAAAACTAGAGATTAACCTTCCACAAGAGAGTAGCAAGAGGATGAATTGCTTGATTGTGGTGCAAAATGAAATTAAGATATTATGATATGATATATATGATACAAAAAGTACATGAGGGACCTTGCTTATATAAGCAAGGTTGAGAGATAGGACTACATAGGATGATGACAAGTGTCTTAATCACATGACATGAGACACAAAGAGATAACTATTCCAAGTGTGCCTTAAGTAAACTAATGTAAATAGGACCTAATAGGGAAACCGGTTAGGTAATATACCCCGTTCACACCAACAGTTTGTTCTCAATTCTGTATTTATTATTTAATTTTGTACATTGTGTGTAAATTATGGTGTGTGTGTGTGTGAGAGAGAGAGTGAATGTCCCTTTGCCATCTCCAAAAATTTCAGAATTTTTTTCCATCCCCAAAATTTAGGAATTTTTTCCTGTCCAAAAACTCAGAGAAACCTGCTATATTGTAATCATCTTCTTGTTGAAAATATATTAAGTAGTGTTGTTTTTGTTGTTGGGTTTTTTCACGAAAGGGTTTCCAAAGGTATACTAAATTCTGTTGTAATAATTTGGATTTTGTATCCTGTTTAGCATAGCTTCTCTATATTAGATTATCTGTATCTCCTATCAACACAGATCCAGGATTGTCAATTGGAGAATTCCCACTTATGCTTTAAAAACACGGACTTGTCTGGGCAGGCAACAACTTGGAAAGATAACTTGTTAAAAGTGGATATTGTAGCTCATCATTATATACCATAACTGAAAAAACAAAAACCCAATTCAGAAGATAATATGGAAAATTGGAAATCAGGAAGTATTCAAAATTATGATCTTCAATTAGCTGGCAGTAAAGAATAAAATCTAAAAACAATCTAAGTAAAAGAGGATTATTTGTTACACAAGGAGGCCACCAACCATCTTCTATTTAGGCTCCTAAACTTAGCACCAAATTAGAAATCATGACTAGATATCTCTGGGCCTTGCATTCTTCCCTTGCAGATTGTTTCAAAAATTAAAATGAAACTTAACCATCCTAAAATCAATGATCTAAGGAATATCAGCAGCCTTGTTATCCTTTTACTTTTGGGCAATCTGGAGGGAAAGAAACAGTAGAAACATCAAAAACAAAGCAGTTTAGAAGAAGTCTGGAAAAAATTTTCATTTAAGTTAGAGAAGAATGTCATATCTGGCTATCTCTCTAGCTGATAAAATAGATAGTAAATCCCACGACCAATTAATCTAGATGCTCATCACCAAATAAACATTAAAAATCAAATTTTAATGTGCAGCAAGGCAAAATTGGGGCCAAGCAGGAGGGGGAGGAATCTGCAGGGATCACCAGAGCAGCATTGTCTTTGCTTGTGCTCTGGATTTTAAATTGGTATCCAATAATAGAGCAGAGTTTAATGTCTGACATGAAGGTTTGCACATTGCTAAACAAGATGAATTAGGTAACTAGAATATCAAAGGGAGTTCTCAGATGTTGTAAAAGTAGAGCAGATAAATTCTACTGAGGGCTAGCAATGTCGAGGCATTCTTAGTGAATTTTTGAACTACCATCAATATTTTCCAAAGATAAGCATGAATCATGCTTTTAGGGAAAGAAATAAGGTGGCAAACAGGGCTGACAGCTTAGGTAAAAATCTAGAAAACAGAACAGAAGACTCCTGCGCAATCAGCACATTGATGGAAAAAGCGTGCAGGAAGTCAAAAGGCTCCTTGCTTGGATAAGGAGCACCTGGCAAAGCAAAATGGTAAAGGAATAGATCAGAGGATCTGAGGCCATGGGGAAGAAGCCTAGAAGACTGAAAGAGCAGATTCAGAGGCGGGGAAGGTTGAAGTGGAAAGCAGTGTGGGATGGTTATAAAACCTTTTTATGAATGAAAATGGCTGCATTTTTTCCTGCAGACTTTATGCCTCTACAAACCTAGCTGATGGACAGCTCATGCTTTTCTATCTGTGGCCCTGAACCAAATAGCAGCTCCAAATCTATCACAAACAATACTGCTAAACCCATTCTCATGGTTTACAGTAAAGCCCAGCCATCTCCTATTATCTGTCATCAAGCTAGAATGCCTCATGTGCTGCAATACCTCCAAGATCATTATTCTACCTTGACCAGATACTGCACCAACAATTCCAATGGTGCAGGAGAATCTGGGAAGCTTGACTATATGACTCTATCTTGAGATTGTATCAAACCTTATGTGTTGTACATCAGAACCCTGATCCAAATAGCAGCTCCAAATCTATCACAAACAATACTGCTAAACCCATTCTCATGGTTTACAGTAAAGCCCAGCCATCTCCTATTATCTGTCATCAAGCTAGAATGCCTCATGTGCTGCAATACCTCCAAGATCATTATTCTACCTTCACCAGATACTGCACCAACAATTCCAATGGTGCAGGAGAATCTGGGAAGCTTGACTACATGACGCTATCTTGAGATTGTACCAAACCTTATGTATTGTACATCAGAGGATCCACCATGATATGAGCTACATTCAGTCCTAACCATGGAGCTTAACTCTCCACATGCAGTACCGCCGTATACTGACAGTGTCTTGTTTCCATCCTTAGTGGGACAGAACACCCCATGCCCAGATTTTATCATTTCTGAATGTTATTCTATACTAAATTATTGCTGACATTTGCTTCCACATTTATAACACAACTGAGTTCTAGAAAATTAGAGTGTCATCCACCTGATATCTTGTGGGATCTCGATTAGACCCACACCAAGATCTGAGCCAATTACTTTGGAAGACCTTTAAAGCTCTTGAAAAAAACATATTGGAAGTCTCTAAAATGTTATATGGCACCCTACTCATTTGATTTTCATGGAAAATCCTGCTGCTGCTTCTATGTTTGAAGATTCTGATTGTGGGGAAGGCCTGGTTGATAATGAAGAAACTGACAAGGAGGAGGTATTTTCTGCAGTGTGACAAGTAGGGGGTATTTTATGCAGTTGAATCCTGATAAAACATCATAATGAAGAAACCTTCATGGAGAACAATGAGTTTCCTCCTGCTGCTAATCACGCCTCTCAAACTCGTACTGTGAATTGTCAGATAGCTTTGGTGTGATTCGAACTACTGTCAACCAGGATAGGCAACAGTTTGAAGCACTTGCAGGCAATCTGGCTGACCAAACAGCTGACAGGGTGATCAAGGTTGTGAATTTGAGCAGGGAGCAAGTTCAAAACTCCCTCCAAAGCAGAGAACAAGTTGATTAAGTTGTGGGTAAACTGGAACATGACCAGAGTATCCACAAGAACACCAAGGTAACTCTCTAGGAAAGTGAGCTGCATAGACAAGCATGTGCACCACAGGGAGGTTTGCTTCCTTGGTGCATTGTTTCCTCTGGCTGCAATGATGAACATGGTGATGTTTTGGCTAGTCCTGTTTCCTCCTGAGGTTCTTCCATGGCTTCCTATTTTGAGTATGCATTATGGAACGCAGCTTCATGCAGGAGTTTACAGTTTAGTTTTTGGGTTGCTTTCCGTTCTCTGCTCATCTATTTGTTCTGGTCAGTTGGAGATTTTCCCATGGCATTGTAAATATCAGAATAAGAGTAGATCCAGATCCTGGTTTATAAAAATAGGCAAATAGCTTTGTAGCCCAAGGTCAAAAGAAGAACACTGAACAACTCATAGAGCCTGATAAGATGTATTTTTTTTAATTTTTTGTAAATATAAAATAATATCAAAGCTTTTTGCCAAAAAAATAGAATATTAAACTGTGAAAATTCTCTAATCCATATGTTGCCTCAGACCAAACCTCTTAAGTAACACCTTAGTTCTATATAAGAACACAACAACTAATAGCGTTTTTAACTTTGCCCAATTTCCCAACAAAACAAAATGTGTGACTTAAATGTTAATGACCTTTAAAAGACTAAAACTATATAAGAATTTCTACCATTAAGAACTGGGAATATTACAAGGCACATGTCTTCTAAAAGACTAAAACTATATAAGAATTTCTACCATTAAGAACTGGGAACATTACAAGGCACATGTCTTCTTCCCTACTCTTTGCTTGATTTGAAGTGTAATTATACAACACCTTTATTTTCTCAAGTCCTTAAGAAGATAGCTGGGCATACCACAACATCTCCGTTAGAAAGTGAGCAACATGTGACTGCATTTCTCGCTACTCCACCAGCTGAACTGGGATCAAATTTACCTCCCTCTAATACGGCAGGTATGCAATTATGCCTTTGTAATGTCTTTGGTACTTCCAACCTATCAGCTGATTCCTTCCCATTTACAAATTCGGAAGATTCTGAAAATGGATCAGTTACACCTCTTTTACGCCAAAGTGGTTCATCCGTTCTAGCTATCCTAACAAAAAAATGTGAGTTTCTAAAACTTTCCAATATAATGGCACTCCTCTTTTTGTGGCCTTCCATCTTAAGAAGGGAGGCACTGAAAGAGAGGTCCCCTCCAATTTCTGGCTGATTCTTTAATGAGGATGCAACATTCTCTCCTGCAGCTCCAACCCCTCCATTCTCCATACCTACATCATCTGTGTTTTCCTCATAAGAAGCTGCTTGTGTTTCAAGTTCAAGATTACCCTTTTTTTTACTATCTTTCTGCTTAAAGAAACCGTTTTTGCTCATCACTGCCGCAACCTTGAAAGGTGTGATAATTTCCGCCGCTTCTTGATCATGTGATGAAATATATACCAAAATATGCAGTTGTTCTCCTGCATAGAAAAAAGAGACTCATTAGTGACCTGAATTCTTGCTGATCTCAAATCTTAAGAATTTTGCGGTCTGATCCCTAAAAAATAAATGAAGGATGTAAAGACAACGTAAAATCCAAAAATTTAAACTTAAAACAGTCAAGCACCTGGGAAAACAAACCCCCGGTCCAAACGGTTAATTGAATCTAGATCTGGAGCATTGTGCCAATTTTCAGGAAGCTCATCTGAACACGCAAAGACAAAAGTTTGATGTTGGAAAATATTCAATTGTTATACAATTCATAATCAACACTGTGCTACAAGAAAATCCATGCAATTCCAAACCACTAAAGTAAAGTTGTTTGATTACACATCAGGGCTATATGGGAACAAAGGGATTAAGTCCAAAAAAAGTATCTGGACAACGGCAATGGCAATCATAAATAAGTGCATAAAACAAGTTACTTGTTTGTAGTGAGCATAAGATAAAAATGGAATACATAGATCTGGCATATGGTAATAAACTGATACCAGGTGTACATAGTACATACAAACAAATGCCAGAAATGGAAAACACTAAATTACAATAAAGAAAATTAGACTATCAAAATATCCATTAAAACATGCTTTCTGGATTAAGAATGAAGTTTTTGTGATGACATGTAGCTAAATAATTTGGTAATAGATTGCATAAACAGTAAACACATTCACACACAGGCTGGAACTGAATATTTTCATTCAAATGTATTGGAATGTTTCAAATTACAAATTACAACCTTCAACACAAATGCAAGTCTTGGATAAAATTGCCTCAAGAAACCAAAGGGGTTTTGTCCTTTGATCTCCAAATCCAAGGGTTTTTGTCCTCAGATCCAATAGATGAGCACAAGTGTTCAAACTATGACAAATTAGGGTTTGTTTGGCAAAATAGCAAAAGATGAAAATTGATGAAGCTGCCTAAATTATATAGAGATTGAAGGCCTAGCTTGGGACCCAAAACCCACACCCAAATCCACCTCAAGTGGTCTTGGAGGGATAGCAAGGGTCGTCTACAAGTGTACAGGTTGCCAATGCCTGCTAGCAATGTCTTCACATTGTCGAGTACATGAAACCATGCCCCTTTGCATTAGCAACAATCTACATTTGTACACGAACGTGCTCACAAGCATTTGAAAGTCTTCCTCAGTCATATCGCATCCATTTGAGGCCATTAATGGTGTCCATTTACAGGTCAGTTAGATCCTCTAATTTTGTGTTGCCCATTTTCTATGTACAAACAACAAAACTGTAAGATTTGTATCATCTGCATAGATTTTTTCATCTTGTTTTCAACTAAAAAGTGGCACTAGAAATTAAGCCACAACTCAAAAGTTTTTAAGAAAATAGGAACAGCTTTTCAGAGGGCAGAGTTAGGGAGGTGAACATAGATTAGAAAATTAATAGGCATGTGAGCTTGTAATAAATATGAAGCAACATTAATTGTTACGCAATAAATACCACAAAGTAGCTTGTAAAGCTAAAAGCTTCAAAAATGACAGCAAATTTATGCATGCAATTTCCGAAGACCAAGGGTATTGCTATAATACCAAATGATGTGGTCCATCAAAAGCACAAGCTCAAACAAAAGACACAGGATGTGAAAATAAACATGATCCTATTGAGTGTTGAAAAACCATAATAAAAAAATAATTGGAAAATTATTTACGACTCCAAAGATTTTTTTTTAATAGATTAATTGTGGGTTCTATTGGTGCCATTAGAGAAAACAATAAAATGGGGCACACAACCTTGGAACAATATTAAACCAAACAAGCTCAAATACCTTGTCGAAATATACCTAGCAATCAACATCCTATCCTACTTATTTTTCTTATGAGATCAAAGGATTATTTCAGAAAGGGCTTTCTTCCTCGAGCAAGATTTTCTATTAGAGACCATTGTCCAACCCCCTTTTCTATGGGATAGATCTCCCAAATCTGTCCTTATCCCCCTCACCATAGAAGAGAGCCTCACTAGGAGAATCCGCATGCATAGCTTTTGAATCAGGCTGTTGTAGAGTAGAAAACTCCTTAGAATAAAGCTCACCTGAAATCCCTAAAATATCCACTTCCAATGAATCAACAATCTGTACTTTTGCCTGTTCCTGTAAAACAGGCTTAAGGGGAGGAGGAACCCCTTTCATTGGCTTGTCTTCACTATGCAATCCTCTGAAGAAGGGGATCTCTTCGAATGGTCTATTAACAATTTGATGAAATAATTTAGCATTCTGCCACTAGGGGCTTCTTTTTATTCTCTGGGCACGAAACCAACAAATGGCCAAGACTTTTAACAGTTTCTACATCTAAAAGCAAGCCTCTCATAGTTGAGTTGCTAGTACCAATATTGTTACCCACTTTCAACCATATTTCTACTGGAAGACCCCTTGAGAAATACATTTCTACCAAAATACGAGCAAAAATAGAGACAAACTTACCAAGGGTATTGCCAATGTTTTCCAAAGAATATTCAATCCAGAAATGTAGAGGTAGATTAGGCATCCTAAACCATACCGGCATAACTGAGAAACTTTCTCTCAACAAATTAAATCTAGGTTCCACGGCTTAACAAAGAGCAAAGCGCTACACCAGACCCACAGGCCCTTGGCAAGGATAAATTCTCTATCTGCCTCCTTTTCACAGTCAATAATGAAAACGCCGTGAGCACAGGGTAAAATAACAATGGAATCTATAACAAATGATTTCCAAGTCTTAGTGACCCATTTATGCAAAGTTGGCAGACTGGGCCAAAGACTATTAAACCGACAAATCAATCCCATCCTTCAAAAATGTTTCGCTTCCTCCACTACCTCAATCCCATTTCCAGAAATGGAATTTTCTCAATAACTTTTACCCACTGCCCTTTAGTTTTAACAGAAAAACCCTGCCAGCCTGATTCTGAAAATCCATCATTATTGCCAGCAACAACAGTATTTTGGACTCCTTCCTTCATAGACTCTAATTCCAAAGGCGCCCTTTTTCTTAGTGATAAAAAAACTGAAAATAAGTTAGCTTTTAATAATTTCCCGAAAGCTAACTTTTTTGTGGCAAGGGAGATGAGACTATTAAAAGACCAAATGTTTCTTTAAAAACTTTATTCTTTTAATAGTGGTCGGTTTTCTTCCTCAGTGGGCGCTGTAGTGGGTGGGCCCCTTTGTCAGTAGACTTATATTCTTGGCTGGGCAGTTTCTTTGTGGCACTAGTATGTGGTCATTAATCACCAATTGCTATTCTTGCTGGTCAGCGTGGGGGAGAGCTCCTTTGTGGAGCATTTATTGTGACTCTTTGCATGAACGTAGGAAAAGGGAGGTTATAATCGCTCATTCTTGAGTCTCTCTTATGCATATTCAGATTTAAAGACTAATCTTCTTGCGCGCCTGAGCTGTTCAGCTGCGTTGTGGTGTTAACCATATCAATCTGCCCGTTTCGACTGTGCAAGATCTGTCCTAGCTGGGTTATAGTTGATTTCACTCAGAAATCGATTTTGAGCATAATGGAGTTTGATGTGAATTGAACAGTTTTGAGTATTGAAGGCTTGGATAGAATTAGAGCTTTATAGTGATAGTTTTGGTGATTGATCTTAGTAGTTTTCAGTGCTTTTGTGGAGTGCTGGGTTCTTGTGTGTTTTCTCATGAAACTTTTCAATATTGAACGTAAGTTTTGGAAAGGTCTTTTGTTGAATATTGGTTGTCAGAATAAGACAAAACTAAGCTGACTGAGCAGGTTTGGTGTAAGCTGAGCTGGCCTTACTCCTTGTTCAAGCTGCCATACCACTCAAAAGCTACGTGAGAGAATATGAATTCATCTGCTCCTGTTAGGAAGTATCTTTAACTTCATTTTGGTTCGCCTCAGGTAGAAGCGCCTATTGCACAAGGTCCTAAGAAAGAATATAATGAATTTTAGAAGTTATGGTTGATTTGGTGGTACCCTGGCTGCCGTACCAGCAGTGCTCTTAGTGGAGTTACATCAGAAGAACACTTCAGGAAGGTTCTGTTTGTCTTTGAAAACTGGGCGCCTGGGCTAGGAGGATTCATTCCAAGCCTTTGCAGTATGATATTTGCACTTTGAGTGCAATCTGGGTGATTTGCATGGATTTCTGGGCACTTTCAGCAGTCTGAAATTGCTAGCAGACGCTAAATACAATCATGCCTGAGACACCATAATAGCTCATTGTTGTTAGGGGTAACTTTTCTTCAACTGCATTTTCACTTTGGCTGGGAACAAAGTTTTTTGAGGTAATATTTTGTCTTACCACCCTTTCAATGTTCAGATGTATTGCTACAGCAGTGTTATTTAAATAAATAAAAGTCAAACTAATGAGTAGCATCAGATTCCAATGAATTGCATTGAGTTTATTGTGCTATAATCTAGGGTAGACCATTTCAGTGGTATCAGAGCTGGTATCCTGCCAGCCTGTGAAGTCGCATTAATCTCTGCATGCAGAAATCCAATGATAGGGAAAGGAGGTATAAGCAGAGAGAGGAAAGAAAGTTGAAAACTACAGTTATCTCAAATGCAGTTGAGGAGGAATCAGTCATGGCAGATGGAGATAAAGAAGACTGTCCACCTGAAAGCCCAGATAAAATGATGGAGAGGAAGTTTGACCATATGTACGAGATGATAGCAAGGTTAGTAAGCAAACTGGATCAGAACTTAGCATTGGGCACAAGAAACAACATTGAAGCCAGCAGCTGGCAAAACAATGGAGCACGAAATGATCATGTGAGAACACCTACCAGGACCTCAGTGAGATCCGCTGCAAGACCCCTTCAACCTTTTGCACATAGAAGGGAAGAAATAGCACTTGAACATGAGGAGAGAGTTACGTTCACTGACGATATCATGGTGAATCATGATGAATATATGACCCTTCCTGCTCTTGTACATTGAAGTCTAACATTTGATCAATTTCTGAATCAGAAAAAAAGAAATGGTGGAAGACCAGACAACAGGGAGAACAAGGATTACAAGCATGCTCTGGGTTAAGTGTCTATGGAGAAATTTGATGGTAGTGGAAGATGCACTACAAGAGCTTGGGTGCAAAAGCTCAACACTTATATTACTCTGAAGCCTATGCCAGAAGAGACAGCCTTAAACTTTGCAACCTTACACTTGGATGGGGCTACTTATGAGTGGTGGTATCATGGCCTTGTGACACAGGGTCACAATCTGATTACTACCTATGATGAGTTCACCTATCGAGAGGTTTGATAAGCAAGATCCGGAGCAAAGCTTCAAGGACCTAGCACAGCTGAAACAGACCAGCACTATTGATGCATACATCACTGAGTTTCAGAGACTTAGCGTAATGGTTCCGGACATTTTGGAAAGAAGACTCATCTTTCTGTTTGTTGAAGGACTAGCTGAACTAATTAAAGGGTGGGTCAAATCCTTGGACTCGCAAACTTTGCAAGAGGCCATTAAAAAGGCAAGAAGCATGGAGTTTTCAGCTCCAAGGCCAAGATAGAAGTCAAATCTCCTCCACTCAATAAAGATAAGGAACCAATCTCAAAAGTTTCCAATGAACGGAAGCCACCTATGCAGAGAATGAGTGATGAAGTCAAAAATGAGCTCAAAAGAAAAAAATCATGTTTCACATGCAAAAGCCATGGGCTCCGGGTCACAAGTGCTATGAGAAGGGTCAAGCATGCAATTTGGAGGTGTATGTAGATGCTAATTATGAAGCAGAAAAAACAGAACACCAAGCTCAATTCGAAGATTGTGAAGAAGTTGAAGAATTTGATGAAGCTCCAAAGGGGCCAAAAAACAAGAAAGTTGATAATGGTATTTTTGCCCAACTTTCATGCCAACCAAGGAATGATCCCTTTAGGATTCGTGGTGTACTGTGTGGACAGCGAATCGCTGCCCTCATTGATACTGCTGCTGCTTACAACTTCATTGATGAAGGAGTTGTAGCACGAAGAGGCCTTCAGACGAAGGAGTTTGAGGGGTTCAATGTTATGGTTGCGGATGGGTTTACAATCCAATGCACAAGTAGGATTCAATACTCTAATGTCCTTGGCATTCAGTGGCTTAAGTCATTGGGAGAGATTTATTTGAACCTTCAAACCAGGGAACTTAAGTTTCAAAATGATGGAAAAACAGTGGTTTTGAGGGGAATGTCAAATGATACATCACGTGTTCACACTACAAGAAGAATGGAAGAGAAAAGGGAATACCTTTCAGCTATGCAAGCCTTACCAAATAAGCAAAGTCAAGAATTCAGCCGCAAATGATCTGAGAAGTTTCTGCAAGGAGATGATGAGCTGGCTGCAAAAATCATGACAGCAGCAAAAAGTGCAAGTTCAGAATGTATTTTGCATAGAGACCAAGTAAGCCAAGGGTCTAATCACGTTTTTCAAGCAATTGATAATCCACTCTATGAAGTAGATGTTGATGTGATATGTGAAAATTCTCTTTTTTGAGTGGGATTGGGAGACATCAATTATTCCTAGATCCTTAATTATTAATGTTGACATGCCAAAGTTGGAAGAAGAAGATGAGGTAGTTGTCTCAAACCAACATTGGGAGCAAGAGGATGATTTCAGAGAGCATGCAATGTTTGATGTTGATTACAAAAATCCTAACACCTTGGAGGTTTCATTGGTTGAAAGCACTTGGACTGGAAGTGTGAAAGGCATTCTTATTGGGAGACTCCTTCGAGACAACTATTGTTCCTTAGGTACGGAGCTAAAATCAGATTATTCAGCACTGATTTCAGTCATGAACAGCAGCGAGGACGTGCGTTTTCAGACCTTCCAAACCTTGGAAGTTCAATTTACAAAGGTTCATGACACAAATTACAATAGTTTACCCTGGGAGTTTAGTCAGGACAGCAAACTTCCACATGCTTGGGTTCATCATTCAGAGTCTCTTGGAGGAAGAACAATGGCGATTGCAATTGTGAGACGGCATGGCACATGGTATTTGGGAGTTCACAAACCTCTTAGACTAATTTGGGATCCTGGAGTGACATTATTCAGGATGGTTTTGTTGGTTATGGATTGCCAGTTGCTTGAGGACAAGCAACTTCAGGGAGGGAGGATTGTAATGTCCCCTTTTTCTCAGTGATAGAAAAACTGAAAAATAAGTTAGCTTTTAATAATTTCCCATAGTTCCACGAAGTTTCGGGGACGGGGACAAGGGGATGACAGGGGACGCGTTTCGGGGACGGGGGGGCGGGGGGTCTAATTTTGGGGATGACAGGGGACGACGACGGGGGGACAGCGGCAGAGCAGTGCACTGAAATACATATAGTACTTGAAAAATTAGTTATAAAAAGATGTATAACTGTAGAAGTCTATAAAAAGTATAAATTAGTTATAAATTAGACATGTATTCAAAATGTGGAAGCATAGACAAGGCACGTGATTGTTTGACAGAATGCCTCAAAGAAATGTGGTCTCATGGACTGCAATGATTGCAGGATATGCACAAAATGGATTTGTTGAAAAGGCTTTAGAAATTTTAAAGCAAATGCAATTGGCTGGTGTAAAGCCAAATTCCACAACCTTTGCCAGCCCAGCATCCTCTCTTCCTCTGTCAAAATGGGAGCTTTGGAATAGGGTATGGACATCCATCAAAACATAAAGGATAGAGGAATTTTGTCAGATGTTGTAGTTGCAACTGCCCTATTAGACATGTATGTAAAATGTGGAAGCATAGACAAGGCACATGAACTGTTTGACAGAATGCCTCAAAGAAATGCAACGGCAAAACTGGGGTACGACGGGGGGACGGCAGGGGACGATGGGGATGTTTCCCTGAAGTCTCCCAGTCTCGGAAACGGGGAGACATGGGGGACAGCTATATTTTAGGGGGGGACGCGTCCCCATGGAACTATGTAATTTCCCGAAAGCTACTTTTTTTGTAGTAAGGGAGATAAGACTATTAAAAGACCAAATGTTTCTTTAAAAACTTTATTCTTTTAACAGTGGTCGGTTTTATTCCTCAGTGGGTGCTGTAGTGGGTGGGCCCCTTTATCAGTAGACTCCTATTCTTGGCTGGGCATTTGCTTTGTGGCACTAGTATGTGGTCATTAATCACCAATTGTTATTCTTGCCGGGCAGTGTGGGGGAGCGCTCTTTTGTGGAGCATTTATTGTGATTCTTTGCATGAGCGTAGGAGAAGGGAGGTTATAATGGAAGAATCGCTCATTCTTGAGTCTCTCTTACGCATATTCAGATTTGGAGACTAATCTTCTTGAGCGCCTGAGTTGTTCAGCTGGGTTGTCGTGTTAACCATATCAATCTACGCATTTCGACTATGCAAGATCAGTTCTAGCTGGGTTATAGTCGATTTCACTCAAAAATCGAATTTGAGCATAATGGAGTTTGATGTGAATTGAACAGTTTTGAGTATTGAAGGCTTGGATAGAATTAGAGCTTTATAGTGATAATTTTGGTGAGTGACCTTAGTAGTTTTCAGTGTTTTTGTGGAGTCCTGGGTTCTTGTGTGTTTTCTCATGAAACTTTTCAATATTGAACGTATGTTTTGGAAAGGTCTTTTGTTGAACATTGGTGGTCAGGATAAGACAAAACTAAGCTGACTAAGCAGGTTTAGTGTAAGCTGAGCTGGCCTTACTCCTTGTTCAAGTTGTCGTACCACTCAAAAGGTATGTGAGAGAATATGAATTCATCCGCTGCTATTAGGAAGTATCTTTAACTTCATTTTGGGTCGCCTTAGGTAGAAACGCCTATTGCACAAGGTCCAAAGAAAGAATCTAATGAATTTGAGTAGTTATGGTTGATTTGGTGGAACCCTGGTTGGCGTACCAGCAATGCTCTTAGTGGAGTTACATCAAAAGAACATTTCAGGAAGGTTCAGTTTGTCTTTGAAAACTGGGCGACTGGGCTAGGAGGATTCATTCCAAGCCTTTGCAGTATGATATCTGCACTTTGAGTGCAATCTGGGTGATTTGCATGGATTTCTGGGCACTTTCAGCAGTCTGAAATTGCTAGCAGACCCTAAATACAATCATGCCTGAGACACCATAATAGCTCATTGTTGTTAAGGGTAACTTTTCTTCAACTACATTATCATTTTAGCTGGGAACAAAGTCTTTTGAGGTAATATTTTGTCTTACCACCCTTTCAATGTTCAGATGTATTGCTACAGCAGTGTTATTTAAATAAATAAAAGTCAAACTAATGAGTAGCATCAGATTCCAATGAATTGCATTGAGTTTATTGTGCTATAATCTAGGGTAGACCATTTCTGTGGTATCAGAGCTGGTATCCTGCCAGCCTATGAAGTCGCATTAATCTCTGCATGCAGCAATCCAGTGATAGGGAAAGGAGGTATAAGCAAAGAGAGGAAAGAAAGTTGAAAACTACAGTTATCTCAAATACAGTTGAGGAGGAATCAATCATGGCAGATGGGGATAAAGAAGACTGTCCACCTGAAAGCCCAGATAAAATGATGGAGAGGAAGTTTGACCATATGTACGAGATGATAGCAAAGTTAGTAATCAAAATGGATCGGAACTTAGCTTTGGGCACAAGAAACAACACTGAAGCCAGCAACTCGCAAAACAATGAAGCATGAAATGATCATGTGAGAACACCTACCAGGACCTCAGTGGGATCAGCTGCAAAACCCCTTCAACCTTTTGCAAATAGAAGGGAAGAAATACCACTTGAACATGAGGAGAGAGTTACGTTCACTGATGATATCATGGTGAATCATGATGAATATATGACCCTTCCTGCTCTTGTACGTAGAAGTCTAACATTTGATCAATTTCTGAATCAGACAAAAAGAAATGGTGGAAGACCGGACAACAGGGAGGACAAGGATTACAAGCATGCTCTAGGTTAAGTGTCTATGGAGATGGTAGTGGAAGATGCACTGCAAGAGCTTGGGTGCAAAAGCTCGACACTTATATTACTCTGAAGCCTATGCTAGAAGAGACAGCCTTAAACTTTGCAACCTTACACTTGGATGGGGTTGCTTATGGGTGGTGGTATCATGGCCTTGTGACACAAGGTCACAATCTGATTACTACCTACGATGAGTTCACCAATAGACTCATCGAGAGGTTTGATAAGCAAAATCCGAAGCAAAGCTTCAAGGACCTAGCACAGCTGAAACAGACCAACACTATTGATGCATACATCACTGAGTTTTAGAGACTTAGCATAATGGTTCCGGACATTTCAAAAAGAAGACTCATCTTTCTGTTTGTTGAAGGACTAGCTAAACCAATTAGAGGGTGGGTCAAATCCTTGGACTCGCAAACTTTGCAAGAGGCCATTAAAAAGGCAAGAAGCATGGAGTTTTCAGCTCCAAAGGCCAAGATAGAAGTCAAATCTACTCCACTCAATAAAGATAAGGAACCAATCTCAAAAATTTCCAATGAGCAGAAGCCACCTATGCAGAGAATCAGTGATGAAGTCAAAAATGAGCTCAAGAGAAAAAAATTGTGTTTCACATGCAAAGAGCCATAGGCTCCAGGTCACAAGTGCTATGAGAAGGGTCAAGCACGCAATTTGGAGGTGCATGTAAATGCTGATTATGAAGCAGAAAAAACAGAACAGCAAGCTCAATTAGAAGATTGTGAAGAAGTTGAAGAATTTGATGAAGCTCCAGAAGGGCCAAAAAACAAGAAAGTTGATAATGGTATTTTTGCCCAACTTTCATGCCAGCCAAGGAATGATCCCTTTAGGATTCGTGGTGTACTTTGTGGACAGCGAATCGCTGCCCTCATTGATACTGGTGCTACTTACAACTTCATTGATGAAGGAGTTGTAGCACGAAGAGGCCTTCAGACGGAGGAGTTTGAGGGATTCAATGTTATGGTTGCGGATGGGTTTACAATCCAATGCACAAGTAGGATTCCAAATTTGAGCCTCCATTTGGGAAACTATGAGGTCAAGGATGTGTTTCACGTAGTAAGTATTGGTGATTCAGATATTGTCCTTGGCATTCAGTGGCTTAAGTCATTGGGAGAGATTTATTTGAACCTTCAAACCAAGGAACTTAAGTTTCAAAATGATGGAAAAATAGTGGTTTTGAGGGGAATGTCAAATGATACATCACGTGTTCACACTGCAAGAAGAATGGAAGAGAAAAGGGAATACCTTTCAGCTATGCAAGCCTTACCAAATAAGCAAAGTCAAGAATTCAGCCGCAAATGGTCTAAGAAGTTTCCACAAGGAGATGATGAACTGGCTGGAAAGATCATGACAGCAGCAAAAAGTGCAAGTTCATAATGCATTTTGCATAGAGACCAGGTAAGCCAAGGGTCTAATCATGTTTTTCAAGCAATTGATAAACCACTCTATGAAGTAGATGTTGATGTGATATGTGAAAATTCTCTTTTTGAGTGGGATTGGGAGACATCAATTATTCCTAGATCCTTAATTATTAATGTTGACATGCCAAAGATGGAAAAAGAAGATGAGGTAGTTGTCTCAAACCAACATTGGGAGCAAGAGAATGATTTCAGAGAGCATGCAATGTTTGATGTTGATTACAAAAATCCTAACACCTTGGAGGTTTCATTGGCTGAAAACACTTGGATTTGAAGAGTGAAAGGCATTCTTATTGGGAGACTCCTTCGAGACAACTATTGTTCCTTAGGTACGGAGCTAAAATCAGATTATTCAGCACTGATTTCAGTTATGAACAGCCGCGAGGACGTGCTTTTTCAGACCTTCAGACCTTGGAAGTTCACTTTACAAAGGTTCATGACGCAAATTACAATAGTTTACCCTGGGAGTTTAGACAGGACAGCAAACTTCTGCATGCTTGGGTTCATCATTCAGAGTCTCTTGGAGGAAGAACAATGGCGATTACAATTGTGAGACGGCATGGCACATGGTATTTGGGAGTTCACAAACCTCCTAGACTAATTTGCGATCCTAGAGTGACATTATTTAGGATGGTTCTATTGGTTATGGATTGCCAGTTGCTTGAGGACAAGCATCTTCAGGCAGGGAGGATTGTAATGTCCCCTTTTTCTCAGTGATAGAAAAACTGAAAATAAGTTAGCTTTTAATAATTTCCCGAAAGCTAATTTTTTTGTGGTAAGGGAGATGAGACTATTAAAAGACCAAATGTTTCTTTAAAAACTTTATTCTTTTAATAGTGGTTGGTTTTCTTCCTCAGTGGGTGCTGTAGTGGGTGGGCCCCTTTGTCAGTAGACTCCTATTCTTGGCTGGGCAGTTGCTTTTTGGCACTAGTATGTGGTCATTAATCACCAATTGCTATTCTTGCTGGGCAGTGTGGGGGAGCGCTCCTTTGTGGAGCATTTATTGTGACTCTTTGCATGAGCGTAGAAGGGAGGTTATAATGGAAGAATCGCTCATTCTCGAGTGTCTCTTATGCATATTCAGATTTGGAGACTAATCTTCTTGAGCGCCTGAGCTGTTCAGCTGGGTTGTGGTGTTAACCATATCAATCTGCCCGTTTCTACTGTGCAAGATCTATCCTAGCTGGGTTATAGTTGATTTCACTCAAAACTCGAATTTGAGCATAATGGAGTTTGATGTGAATTGAACAGTTTTGAGTATTGAAGGCTTGGATAGAATTAGAGCTTTATAGTTATAATTTTGGTGATTGATCTTAGTAGTTTTCAGTGTTTTTGTGGAGTCCTGGGTTCTTGTGTGTTTTCTCATGAAACTTTTCAATATTGAACGTATGTTTTGGAAAGGCCTTTTGTTGAATATTGGTGGTCAGAATAAGACAAAACTAAGCTGACTGAGCAGGTTTGGTGTAAGCTGAGCTGGCCTTACTCCTTGTTCAAGCTGCCGTACCACTCAAAAGCTACATGAGAGAATATGAATTCATCCACTGCTGTTAGGAAGTATCTTTAACTTCATTTTGGGTCACCTCAGGTAGAAACGCCTATTGCACAAGGTCCTAAGAAAGAATCTAATGAATTTGAGAAGTTATGGTTGATTTGGTGGTACCCTGGCTGCCGTACCAGCAGTGCTCTTAGTGGAGTTATATCAGAAGAACACTTCAGGAAGGTTCTGTTGTCTTTGAAAACTGGGCGCCTGGGCTAGGAGGATTCATTCCAAGCCTTTGCAGTATGATATCTGCACTTTGAGTGCAATCTGGGTGATTTGCATGGATATCTGGGCACTTTCAGCAGTCTGAAATTGCTAGCAGACCCTAAATACAATCATGCCTGAGACACCATAATAGCTCATTGTTGTTAGGGGTAACTTTTCTTCAACTGCATTATCATTTTAGCTGGGAACAAAGTTTTTTGAGGTAATATTTTGTCTTACCACCCTTTCAATGTTCAGATGTATTGCTACGGCAGTGTTATTTAAATAAATAAAAGTCAAACTAATGAGTAGCATCAGATTCCAATGAATTGCATTGAGTTTATTGTGCTATAATCTAGGGTAGACCATTTCAGTATTTTGCACTCCTTCCTTCATAGACTCTAATTCCAAAGGCGCCCTTTTACCACATCCAAAAAAAAATTTACCTGATCCAAAAGAAAGGCAGCCATCAAACAAAACCTTTGCTGCTTCTTTCACACCATCTCCCTCATCATGCTAAAAATGAAACGCACTTGATGACTGCACACAGCCTGGGGTGAATGGACCAGCAACATTGCCCACATCTACCCCGACAGCAAAATTCTGCCACATATTAGGGTTTCTCGAATAAGGAGAACATGCAACTTCAGCAGACAACCTCATCGCGATAAGACACTCCTTATTTACTCCAAAGATCATTTTTTGACAGTCACAATGCTAATTGTTTGTATGAAAATTTTGCTAAATACTATGCTAGTACATGCCATCAAGTGGTATTATTATTAACTAGCAAAGAGAAATAATTCAATCAAACTACATGATTGTGCATTAAATCAAGTGTCATTATTAGTCTCACGTCTCAACTAATAATGAAAAAAATCATAATAACAAATGAATAATTTAATTCACCTAAATTAAAATATCTGATCCTGAGGACCTAAAGTGAATCAACATAGAATTATAACTTGAAGACCTTTGTCCTCATCAGGAGAGTGCCCTGTTATAGCAGTTCATAATAATTACACAGATCACAGTACCCTATTGCTCAAAATATAAAATAGCTACCTTACTCTATATACATATAGGCACCATGATAAGTTGGATATTTGAGGCCATAATTCAATTTGTGTCTATTGAATTTTAGTTTCCACAAATATAATCTTTGTCCTCTCTCATATTTTCAATCTCCAGTAGAGTGTAAACCTGTAACAAAAACTTTAGTGTCCTACTGAACTATGCCTATCTCTGAAGAAAAATTCACACGTCTATATTGGAATTAAAAAAATAACATATAGAGAAAGTATAAACCTGAAAGGAAGCAAGAAAAAAGAAAAGGAAAATTTCAAATTACATTAAATTGCACAAAGACCAATGCAGATCAATAGAAAAAATCCTACTTTTGGATTATTTTTCTATCAATAGTTCATCTTAAGATTAAAGAGAAAGTTTGCCCTTCATTTAGGACAATTATCAATTATTATGGAACAAAAGATCTAAAAGTTGGCTTAATTATGTCGTAAAGTAGACAGAAGGCTATAATATAGAAGTATGCTCATTCTCGCAAACAAAGATAAAAGAATGGGTTATCCAATTAAATAACTCCGAAAAAATTCAATTAATTTCAAGTACCAAATAGTAATTATTCCTTCCCTACAAGGGAAGATATAATAACCTTGGTGACTTTGCTAATTCACTAACTCTAGGAACTCCATTCACCATTTAGAAAGCAGGCTAGCCCCACAAAGTAAAATGAGTGGTAAGATGTTCTACATTGGTATACACCGAAAGAAAAATGGAATTTTAAAAAACAGACATACAAAATATATATCCAAATGGATAACTATCAAAGTAGATTCTGCATCCATTAACTGAAGTGAAGATCCAACTTTAAAGACATAGTGCCGGCCATTTTACTTATCATGAACTATTTCAATTTGTATAGCAAGCTGCCAAATGGAGACAAAGAATTATTGAAATTTCTTCCAATTACAGATCAGCTTGTTTATCATTATGTATGATAACTAGATAATATTTTACTGCAAAATGGATCTTTATACTAAAGAAAAAAGGCCTATCAATAATAGCAACATATCATTTCATTATCCAGATCAATAGCACAGATGCTATATGGTTCATAGAATAGGAAAAATGAATATAATAAACGGTTGAGAAAGTACCGGAAGGAATGAGTATTGCCCCTTCTTCAGGTGAGACATCTGAATGATCTTCAATCTCCATATGTGTCTTTGCCCTTAACACCTCAAAACCTAATCCTCCACCCACTCCTCCTCCACCACCTATTCCCACTCCATCTCCACCCTTAAAATCATCATCAAAAGATGGCTTAGCTGAGAGTAGGTCCGACACAGGTCCTTCCAAGGCATGAGAAGTTTCTGTCATCACCTTTGAGTCCTTGTCAGGATCCTGTTCATGAGATGGCTCTGGTGCTACAGGTTGGGAACTCCGTAATAGAAACTGCATTGCAGTTGCCCTTTAGTGTCTGCACAATTGAAAGTACAAACTCTCATAATTCCAACAGAAAAGATTAATAGAGCCATGGACAAGGAGAGAAATACTATTTGTAAATATTAAGTAATCTTCCTGAAAGAAAAGATGGATATGCTACATATATGATTCAACGTGCAAACATTAAGAGCTAAGAAAGGAAGCACATGCAACATGTAACACAACTTGGAAGAAAGAAGTAATGTGTAAAAAAAAACTAAAATATTTACTACAGCCTAAAATTGGAGTAATCCTCTAAGTACTAAAGTGGCTTGTAATGAGTGTGAATAATTTTAGAACTGCTACATCAAGCATATAATAATTTGTTCAAATAGAAGCTATGTATAACCCTTGGTGCCAGCAAAGACTTATGGGAGCAAGCATGACGTAACAAACCAACATCTGGCTAGGTCAAATTTCCTTTCAGTGCATGTTCCTTTTGTATGTAGTTGATTTTTGAATTTTGCAGATATAGACTCAATAAAATATTTCTGGATCCTCTGCTTTGATAATTGAAATGTCCCATACTTGGACTGACCACCCTTCAGTCAAAAGATGGCCAACCTTTGGAAATAAAATATATTTCTAATAAGACCGACTCAAACACTTATTGAAGAAGTGTTAAATAAAATCATAAATCAAAGACTCAAAACTGGCCAACTCATATATAGTGGCAGACTCCCTCATATCTTGGTGAATTTGCTTAAAGGATAAATCAAAACAAAAAGGAGGATCTATGCTGGCCGACCTCTCCATGATGGCCGACCACCCTTGGCGCCATAGGTAAATTTAAAAACAAATTAAATGTTCTTTCAAAATGAAGGCTGACCTCCTAAATATTGTGGTCGGCTCCTTTCAAAGCACTATCTTTGTAAAAAGAATGATATATTAAATGGAGCGCTTAGGACACAAAAGATGCGATTTACTAAAAAGGAGCAATCAGCAAAAGGTGTGACTATATGAAAGGTTGTTTTCATTTTAAAAGGGGTACATTCCTTGACAAGAGTCACCTCTCTTGAGGGATATAAAAGCATAAAGGTGGTGTGGTTAGAAAAGGAGGAAAATAATGAATTATTTCTGAGTTTAAAAGAGCAGATCAGCAAGAATCAACAATAAAGCAATAAGAAAGAAATATATATTTAGCAGAGATAAATCTGCAGGAACAGATCAGCAGATATATATATATATATATATATATATACCAGCAGAGAATTATCTATTGCAGCCATTCTATCATGCTATAACTCTATCAGCCTCTCATTCTATTAATCTATTAGTCCACCATTCTACTATTTGATTATTATATCATTCTCTCATTCTATTCTTCTATCATTATATCATTGTATTCTATCAATCTATCATTATATCATTCTATTCTATCAATCTATCATTCTATGATGGATATATATATAAAATAATTGATAACAGCAGAGAATTATCTATTGCAGCCATTCTATCATGCTATAACTCTATCAGCCTCTCATTCTATTAATCTATTAGTCCATCATTCTACTATTTGATTATTATATCATTATATCATTCTATTCTTCTATCATTATATCATTCTATTATATCAATCGATCATTCTATTATTATTATATCATCCTTTTATTCTATCCTTCTATTATTCTATCATTCTATCATTCTATAATTCTATTATTGAATCAATCAAATCAGCAAATATTTGAGATATCAATTAGCAATCAAGGAGGCTATCTTCATTGTAAGGAAGTCATATAAGAAGGAAATATATCAAGTATATATTGGCTATACAACAAGTGTTAACAGCAAAGAAGGATATATTCCAATCCTTGAACCGAACTTGAAATCCATCAAGAGGTACTTTTAACCCAATGGGTCATCACATTTGGAATGAATGCGAAATGCATATTAGGGGACAAGCAGCAACACTGGTCCCTTCATCAAGTAGACCACCCCAAGTTGGATGGACGGGAGTTCCTACCACTTGTGGGCCAAAGGGGTGAATTATCCCGTATGGACGTACCTGCCCTTGGGCTTGGTTGAGGAGTACCAAGCTCCCGACACCCTATATGCTTTCTCATAGAATTTCATTATGTGATTGACCATTGGGAATAACCCGTGTATGCTTCGTGTATGATGTGTATACTTTGTGCTTGTTAATATATGTATTGAACTCATTATTAACTATGCTATGATGATTTGATCTCTTTATTTATGTTATAAAGTATTGATCTGATTATTAATTATGCTATGATATATGAATTTAATATGAATGATGCTAAGAACTGAATATTATCTTAATTTATTGATCTTTAATATTTCTATTGTCCCTTTCTAATGATTATTATTGTATGCAAGTGAAGAAATCAGGAATATCCTAAAAGGGGACATTACAAGTGGTATCAAAGCTTTGATCCTGCCAGCCTGGGGATCAAAGGTAGTATATGCAATTGAGCCAAAGAGCTCAACAAGCCTTAGAATGAAAAAAGAGAAAACGAGAAGCAAGAATGCTCCTAAATTCCTCAACATATATAATTCTCTATGTGATATAAATCATAACTACACTATTTGGCATTCCTGGGTCCCTCCTAAATATCATGAATGTGCGGGTTTTGCCTCACTACAATGATACATCAAATAGTGCTCTCCATCATACTCCCATGACCCAAAACTGTTCTAAACCTCCTCGTTCACATCTATGCATAGCTTTGGCAGCATCCTCCACCTTTATAATCTGACTAGAGACCTGATTCAGAAGTTCTACTCCATCTCCAGTTACGGGGGCATCATTCTATCCTTACCTTGGATATTCAACATTGCTATATTGCCATTTTGCTGGCCTTTGAAGCTTCATCTCTATCAATGTATCACATTACTTGAATGCCTCCTTTGTTAGGGTATGATGGTCTCATGCCTTGATGCAAAGGGTGATAACATTCTTCCTTTGTGTCTTTTAAGGACTCTTTACAATCCAAAGTAGATGGAGACAATATAACTTTACTATATTTTATTTCATCCTTCAATATACATGATTTTTGTGGTTTGCTTTGGTTTGACCCTCCATAAAAATTCCATGTCCTCCCCAATAAAAGATGAGAACCATCCAAGTCATCGTGTCATTGGCACCTAATCTTTATTTCGACCAATACTAAAAGCAACTTGACAAGAATCATTTCCAAGCGTACCAATATCCATCTTTCACGAGGGACTTCTATAGGGATCCATCTTTGAAATATAAACTAGATTTAATGCTTCTACTGTTTTTCTACTTACCAGATTTTTGGTAGAGTCTCAATTTATGATCAACTTGCATGACTTGTGTTGCACCTTGATCTTATTTAAACTACATTTTATTCAGTCACCGGTATCCCAATACAGATCATCCAATTGTCAAATCATCAAGTGCAAAATCCATCAGTTGTACAAGTGAACTTGTTTACACCAATGTAAAGTATTCAGTGTCCTAACAAGTATCAACAACAGAGCCAAATCCTCAGTTGCCAATCTATAGCGAACTTAGATCTATAGACACTCACAACAAATGTTTACAATTCATCGTCTTATCATCAACTAGATGCACAAAATCTCCAAGTAGATCCCATAATCTACAAATGTCAACACACTTGTCCAAAACAATTGTCCAATTCCCTCTATGAATTTCAGTAATACTATATCAAATGCTCAATGAAACAAACCAATTAACAATGCACAAATACAACAAAAACTATTTTCTAAATCATGAGTCACAATGTACTAGCTACAAATATTGGACCCTCACAAAAATCTCAAACTCTAGGTAATGTACTTCTCACAAAGACATATCCAACCTATTGGTCTCAAAGTGTTGTGACAGTCCATAGATCATATCATTTCTTAAGTCAAGTAATACCACAAGGTCTATCGAATGGATCTCCAAGGGTTGTGTCATCCAAAAGGATGGAGAGAGCATTTAGACATGGACAAGTACAAGGTGGTGGAGGAGCTCATTCTCTACAAAGATCAAATATATCTCATCTCAAGATCGAAAATGAAAGAAAAACATACCATGATACTCCATTAGCGGGTCATCAAGGCTACTATAATAAATAAAAGCAAGTAGACAGAAAAGATATAAAATCATTTCAGAAAAGAACACTGCATTTGAAGTCATAAATGTGTGGCATGCTTCTAATTCCCATCTTAATATATGGAAAGCTCACGTTCCTACTTGGACTCAAAGAATATCCATGTGCAAAGTTGGGCCAACTTAATTGGTTCTTTGAAGATGTCATTGATACCAAAGAAGAAAGTGATCTTTAGATTAATGCTTCTAGTACTTGGTATGCAAGATGTCTTTTGGTTTCTTCTCCCTGAGAAGAGAGAAACTTGTCATAAGTTAGGGACCTTACCAATTACCAACTCTTGGTTTTGATGTTGAGAGATATTGGGAAATACAAGTATACGAACCAGAAGAATATTGGACAATACATACATTAGAGCAAGTTATCAACCTTATGATCTTAAAGGGCTATGTTGGCGGTTGGATGGAGACAAGTATACTAACAACTATTCTTCAAGGAGGATTGATTTGGGATGTTGATTACTTTAGGAGCATCCTAGTTTGTGATTGCTTGAGGACAAGCAATCTTGGGCAGGGTGGACTGAAATGTCCCATACTTAGACTAACCACCCTTCAATCAAAAGATGGCCAACCTTTGGAAATAAAATATATTTCTAATAGGGCCGACTCAAACACTTTTTGAAGAAGTGTTAAATAAAATCATAAATCAAAGACTCAAAACTGGCCGACTCATATATAGTAGCCAACTCCCTCATATCTTGGCAAATTTGCTTAAAGAATAAATCAAAACAAAAAGGAGGATCTATGCTAGCCGACCTCTCCATGATGGCCAGCCACCCTTGGCGCCATACGTGAATTTAAAAACAAATTAAATGTTCTTTCAAAATGAAGGCCGACCTCCTAAATATTGTGGCCGACTCCTTTCAAAGCGCCATCTTTGTAAAAAGAATGATATATTAAATGGAGCGCTTAGGACACAAAAGATGCGATTTACTAAAAAGGAGCAATCAGCAAAAGGTGCAACTATATGAAAGGTTGTTTTCATTTTAAAAGGGATACATTCCTTGACAAGAATCGCCTCTCTTGAGGGATATAAAAGCACAAAGGTGGTGTGCTTAGAAAAGGAGGAAAATAACGAATTATTTGAGTTTAAAAGAGCAGATCAGGAAGAATCAAAAATAAAGCAATAAGAAAGAAATATATATTTAGCAGAGATAAATCTGCAGGAACAGATCAGCAGATATATATATGCAATAATTGATAACAGCATAGAATTATCTATTGCAGCCATTCTATCATGCTATAACTCTATCAGCCTCTCATTCTATTAATCTATTAGTCCACCATTCTACTATTCGATTATTATATCATTCTCTCATTTTATTCTTCTATCATTATATCATTCTATTCTATCAATCTATCATTCTATTATTATATCATCATTTTATTCTATCCTTCTATTATTCTATCATTCTATCGTTCTATAATTCTATGATTGAATCAATCAAATCAGCAAATATCTGAGATATCAATTAGCAATCAAGGAAGCTATCTTCATTGGAAGGAAGTCATATAAGAAGGAAATATATCAAGTATATATTGGCTATACAACAAGTGTTAACAGCAAAGAAGGATATATTCCAATCCTTGAACCGAACTTGCAATCCATCAAGAGGTACTTTTAACCCAATGGGTCATCACATTTGGAATGAATGTGAAATGCATATTAGGGGACAAGCAGCAGCATTGGTCTCTTCATCAAGTAGACCACCCCAAGTTGGATGGATGGGAATTCCTGCCACTTGTGGGCCAAGGGGGTGAATTATCCAGGATGGACGTACCCACCCCTGGGCTTGGTTGAGAAGTACCAAGCTCCCGGCGCCCTATATGCTTTCCCATAGAGTTTCATTATGCGATTGACCATTGGGAATAACCCGTGTATGCTTCGTGTATGATGTGTATACTTTGTGCTTGTTAATATGTGTATTGAACTCATTATTAACTATGCGATGATGATTTGATCTCATTATTTATGTTATGAAGTATTGATCTCATTATTAATTATTCTATGATATATGAATTTAATATGAATGATGCTAAGAACTGAATATTATCTTAATTTATTGATCTTTAATATTTCTAATGTTCCTTTCTAGTGATTATTATTGTATGCAGGTGAAGAAATCAGGAATATCCTAAAAGGGGACATTACAATAATCATATGACTACATTAGCAATTTGTGTAACCAACACCTCATACCTTTCCATACTAGTACTTGCAATCAGTGTTTCACGAGGACTCATCCCCTGCTCTCGAAGTGCCGCTTCAAGTGTCCCAGATGTCTCAAGGACCTAGCGACGGGATGAAACATCCCAATGGTGTCCCGTGCCCCCTGGGAGGGTGGCCATGATGTTCCCAGGATGTTTAGGCTCCTCTAGGCGCCCAACCATTCTGAGGAAACCTCTTATTTTACACATCAGGCAGGTTTATGCATCACAGAGACAGCACATCAGCCTGCACTGGGACGCCCCCTGACCGTCATGAAGATACAGAGGCATACCTGACGGTCCACACACACTTATGTTTTTTGTAGAAAGTATTTTTAAGAATAAAGAAAAAGAGGCAGCAAGCCCCACCAAGGTCTCCCACTCTATTAATCCTCCTCCCCCAAAACCCTAATACATTCAATCAGTCATCTTTCATTTGCATGAAAGAGGAAAAGCGAGGAAAGATATCCCATGTTGTCAGGTTTCAATGTTATGTGTCACTGTTAAATGAGAGATTTAAATTTATTATGTTTAAATTCCCAATGCATTATTTCAAATGTTTAATAATGCTTAATTGTGCAAATAAAAGCTGTGGAAATTTTATATTGTATAAAATTTACATCCCCTGGCACATCCTCTGCCATCTGCAAAACGGGGAAAAAAAATTGTCATAATGCATCCCTCCATTCCCCCTTGCTGGTAAACTTGGAAAAATATAGCATACAATGCAACATGCATCAGTGTGCAAAATATAACATACGATACTTTGCACGCTGCTTTGGCTTATAGCACAAACTCATGAAGAATCAAACCAGTAGAATTGGAATTTAAGAAACAGATCCGTTCATAAAGCACAATTTTTTAGCATTGGCTATTGATTGGCGCTTTCTAAGAAGCTAGCAAGAAAAAGGCATGGTGCAATGAAGTACGTCAAACAGAGCCATTAACAAAAAAGCAAGCCAAGACAAATGAGAATTGCACGTGTGAACTAAACATATGTTTCTTGCCACTGTTGAATCCAAGATCTTGCAATAAGCTACCTTTAACAAAATGAATGAAAAGGGTGGTCAATTGCAAAGATAAAAAACAAAGAAGTCTGTCCAAAGGTCCATGGTCAAATGTAGAGCAACTGCCATCACAATGACATCAGTTCAAGTCCCATTGAGTGTGCTTCCCTATGCCAAAACTGACCACACCAAGACAAGGCTGGGTCCAAATCCCAAGCAAATTTTAGTGAAACAGAAACCCCTTGGATATGTCTTCTAAGATGAAAAACGATCTAGGATTCCCTCAAATGAATCATCTAAGCTGAATTCTGTCCTAAGCTTAAAGGTCTACAACGAAACCCTTTTTGATGGTGAGGTAAATGTTACAACTGACCGTCAAAAAATGTATTGAAAATAGAACAAGCACAGAGAATAAGAATGTTCTTGCAAAATATTGAAAAGACCCTCCGATACTTAATTTGAACATAAATGAAATGGTTTAAGTTATATCGAGGAGACCAAAGACAACCTACAGGACGACATGGTTACGAATCCATGCCTCATAAGTGGGCATTTATAAACCCTTTTATAAAAGGAAAGTGAAAAATGGTAGAAAGACTCTTCAAGAGCCCATCAACTGATTTTAAGGGTGGTTCTTCTGCAACTGATTCTGATCAGTTACTCCGCTGCCTTTTCTACTCCCACGTTGGTCGCCACTGAGTGTCCTTCCGATCATCAACCTTCATTGCTTCCAGTATATCTGCAATCCCCGGTTATTAAGGATGAAGAGGGACATCCTTCAAAACAAAGGAGTCACCATATTGGTAGTGATTGTCACCAATCCTATGATTTCTTTGGATTTCTTTGGTAGTGAACAGCACTGAAGCCTTGTAGTGTATCAGTGTCTTCGCCTCTTCTTCAAAAAGTTCGGTTGAAGGTAAACCCTATTTCATTCCTATACTAAGACTGCTGACACGACATGCATCCTGGAGCAATGCCTTCACTACTAAAACCTAACTCTGACATACTCATCTGCTAAGGTGTGGCCATATCTAGTGTTCCTCCTACTGCACACTGACAATGTCGACAGCATAATCTTTGTTTTAACACAGCACATATTTCAACATAAACACTGAGAGCAGCCATAATATTGATAATTCCGCACAAAATGAAAGCATTCCTTCTACAATTTAGAAATCCTCCAAACTTGCTAAAGAAGGAAAACGATAAAACCAAGTCTGTAAGATCTGAACCAGCTACTTCAAAAACATCTTCATCTTGATTAACATAAGCTCAATCCATAAAACAAGAAGAAAATACTACAATTGTGTAAAGAAAATTCACATAACACAAACCCTAACTAAAAAGGACAATCTTCCTAGGAATCTACTCCCGCTACTAAATCGATAAAACCAAGGCAAACGTATTCCAACGCCCACAACAAACGTAATTACTCTTTAAAAGGTAGAGAAAATGGATAAATACGATAATTCCACAATAATGTGCAAAAGCAGATCATAGGATCGATTCCCGCAGCTATTTATATTGAATTAATAAGAAAAAAAAAATACTAGTCTGCTGTGGCATTACTCTAGCAGAGATCAAAAAGAATATATCATTGGAACCTTTGATTATCTAATAACCCGCAGTAGTGTTATTGCTTACCTTTGTAAGGCAACGATCCGCTGAAACGCCAATTTAGCAGATTTGCACATTTAAAGGTTTTACAATACTAACGTAACGCTTATTTCTTTTGGGAGATGAGATCTCGAGATCGAATCCCGTCGCCAAGCTATACTTCCCTCCGCATTGAGTTCTGCGACATACGTTGGGCTACAAATTGCATTCGCGTGCTCTCTGACATACGAAACAAAAATCGAAATAATTGTAATTAAAGGTAAATAAGATTATTGCTACAATAAGAGAAACACTGGGTCAACTTTAGCTTTTGATTTGTTCATGGCAACAAAATTGGCGGTACTTGAAAATCAATTCTTGTTTTCAATAATTTAAAAACATATATATATATATATATTTTGTGAGCAATGCTTTTTTTGACTTTTCATTTTCTTATATTTGTTTTAATGACATTTTGGAGGGATTTATACTTTGGTTGATGGCATAATGAAGAAACATACCATCATCTTCACTAATTGAGCTACAATCTTTCCAAAGATTAGGTATTTTCAATTTAATTTTTGTGTATATTTCTTATTGTTAAAGTTTGCAAGAATATTACATATAAGGGGCAATGCAAGGGAATAAATTGCACCTACATAAATAACCTAGGGTTAATTAATTAATTTAGTATCATAACAAATAATAAATAAATAAGGAGACTCTAGTTTAGTAAGCAAAGATTGTAATAGTAAATACATTAATAAATTTGCATGGAAATAAATAAATGTATTTAAATATAAAATTAATGTCAATTAAATGATGGCAAATGTCACTATGTGATTTGCCTTTGCATTGGAGCTCAAAAATATGTTAAGAGGACTAGTATCAGAACACTAAACTAACTAGTTGTCACTTTGGCTCATTTCCACCCCTGTGGAAATGAATTCCACGTGCATGGATTCAAACCTATTCTCCAAAATCAACTTTGCTCTACATATTTGACCCTATTGACTATAGACCTTATGTGCATACAAATAAAGATTCACCTCAATGTTTGGAACCTATATATGAAGAGTGACAATGTTGGCAAACAATTTTAGGAGCTTGCTAAGTGAGGATCTTCTCTTTATGTCAAACGCTTAGATCTAAGCCAACTATTTAAACAAGATTGAAAACACCAAACAATCATACATTATTCCTAGAAAATGTGTATGTTGATGTCATTTTGATGTTATGTTAATGTTGATGTCTTAATATATATCTCTAATGCTCATTGACCTAGAACTAGATATATCTAAAAAAATAGGGTCCGTCCTTTTATACAACACCCAAACACACAAATTTGAATATTGCATGCTTAAGTTAGCAAATAATAGTTAGATGGAAAGGGGTTTGCTTGGAAAGGGATTTGCTTGGACAATGCTTTTCGAGGAGAAGGTTTTCACCTCATAAATTATGGAGTAATATGGTTTGGCCTAAAACTTTTAAAATAAAAGAAAAAAAAATCATTTTGCCCTGAATCAAAGCCCAGAGAAAGCCTTTCGCTCATGCGACCCCACACAACTGCCAGCAAACTACCCTACCTCCATGCCCAAGATCCATGCCCAAGAGGTAAGTTTTTTTCTTTGTTTTTTATTTCTTAATGAAAATTTTAATTTTAATTTATTTTGGTAAAAATTGTTTTTTACTATTTTAAATGTGTAGATGTTTGAAATTTAAATCCTAAAATTGAAACTAAAATCTCAATAAACCTTAAATTTGAAACAAAAATAAAAAATTGTAAATGAAAAACATAAACAAAACAAAAAGTTTCAATTTCAAGCAAAAACAAAAACAAAAACTTTAGAAATGACTAACAAAAATGAAAAACCCTATAAATGAAAAACAAAAACTCTAGACTTGAAACAAAATAAAAAACCATCAATTTGAAACTTTAAGATTCTTGTGAACATAAATCTTAAATTTGAAATGGAAAGCCTAACCTTTAAAAAGTAATATAAACCCTAAATTTGAAATCCAAATAGAAGCACTTATAAGGAAGTTAAAATTAATGTATATGAAAAAAAAATTAAAAATTAATAAATTCAAAACAATATATGAAATTTAAAATTGATATTCGAATTGATATTGAAATTATACATCAAATTTAAAATAATAATCAAATTTGTTATAGCAAGAAATATTGAAATTTTAACAAATTGATAGAGATGATCTAGATCAAATTTAATATATCAATTTAGATCAATAAATTGAAATTTTAATATATCAATTTTTAATAATCAAGTTAGATCTATCATGTCAAAATTGATTTAATGATATCAATTTAGATTGAAAGCTTGATCATCAATGTTAAAATTGATATAAATTGAAATTCTACGTATTTTAAATTGATATCTTAAATTTTTGAAATTGATTATATTTAAATTGAAATCCTAAATTTCAATATAAATTTTAAAACCTTTAAAAATTGATATCTTGAAAATTGAAATTGAATCTATAAATTTGAAAGGTCCTTTAAAAATTGGTATCTTTCAAAAATTGAAATTGAATCTATAAATTTGAAATCTTAAATTGAAATATTGAAATCAAAATTATGTAATATTCTATCAAAATTTAGATTGATATTTATCACATATAAATTAAGATTTAATGTCAACATTAATATATTCAATTTTCATATCTTGAACATATATGTATTAACTTTTGTTAAATTTTAAATACATGATGAAATTGGTATCAAAATTGATCAAATTATTGAATCTATGATGTAGGGGCATCGAGCTCTTATAATTTTGGTTTTATTTGCTCTTTGATATTTTTGGTTTTGTTTGCTTTGTCATCATTAATAAGTGCAGAATTCCTAGTCTTCTTTTATTTCTTTTATTCTTCCTAGTCTTCTTTTATTTTTGGTGAGCTCCTGTCACTGGACAGAGTCGAGTATTGTAAGGAAATTCCTATCACACTAGTGTAGCAATGAAGCTCCTATCGCCCGAGTGACAGGAACTTGGTTCCAAAGAGGCCTTTAATCTGTCGTCAGTTATTCTCTATTTTTTGCCGTGTCATTCTATTGAAGACCATTACAAGAATTTGAAGGAAGTAAAGAGTCCTAGCAGGTGGTTGGAATGGCAGTTAGAAAAGAAATTTCAGCGATGGTTAGAATACAGACAACAAGAAGGAATATCTAAGCGGGCAGTAGATAGGATCAACAGAAAAGCCCAGTTGCAGAGCTATTTTGGTCATCGCCATCCTCTCTAGACAAGGTTGACAAAAAGAAACGAGTAGGCCGAGGCCAAGTGGACACCGAATAGTTATGTTGCAAACAAAATTGAACAATAAGGAGAGCAGATAGGAAGAAGTTGTTTTTGTTAAGCCGTGAAGATAGGCCGAAGGGGATAAGAATAGTGGGGCAGCGAGCAAAGATGAGGACAAGGCCAATGCAGGCGGGAGGTGGAAAAACATATGATAGAGGACAGTTATAAAAAAAGGCCCAAGAATAGAATTTGGGAGAACCCCAATATGGAGGTGGTCAGCCATAGAGATAGAAGAAGGCCAAGTATAAAGGGAGAGAGTGCTGTGAAATAGGGGAGAGATAGAATGGCCGGAAGAAAGAGAAAGAGGTTGAAAGCATATAGATCAACCGAGGCCATAGCTAGTCAACTCGTAGGCAAAAGATGAAGAAATGAGACTGACGTGATGGAGAAGATTTAGATCGATAGCGAAGCTAAAAGCTTTAAGAGTAGTCATTTGTAATGAGTTCTTGTTTAATGCATTTGGGAAGGTCGTTTGATGTAGGCCATTAGATAGGCTTTGTAGTGCTTGTTATTGTTATAGAATAGGGTGGTGTTGAGTCTATTTTATGTCTTGGAGATTTCTATAAGAATCTGAATTCACTACTTTCAGTCATTGTGGGTATATCCATGCTCCTGTCATTATTTTTGTATCTCTAATGATGTTGATTACATCTGAATGTTTGGTTCCTGTCATTTGCATTTGTATGTTGCAAGGAAGATATTATGTATTCATGTTATTGTTTATGGATTTACTCTTTGTTTGAGTTCTTGTAAATGGATTTTGTGTGTGGTGACTGGCAAGGTAGCCATTAGAAGAGCAGAAGCAGAGCATGTGCATGAGTTTTGCTAACTTGTGCCATCAGATTGGTATCAGAGCACAGAAGATCGCTAGCATGGTGAGAAACATGTTTGAGGAAGGAGGTAGCAAAGAGTTGTTTATCAGAGGTATGAGAAAATTGTTGTTACAGACATGAGAAAGGGTCTATGAATTCTATACTCCAATAGAGATAAACTGGGTAGAAGGTGTATGACTTCCCCCACTAAGAGAGAGTGGGTAGAGGGGGTTTTGAGAGATACATCTTCCAGGTCTTCTTGGGTAGAGGGTAGTTGTGGAAAGTGAGATTTTGTTGCAGCAGTGACATGTGTTTTTGTGTGAACCGATCGCTGAAGGGGAGGCAGTTTGCACTTGAAGATTGAGCAGAGTTGTGGATTTGCAACAGTGTGAGGATGGGTATTAGTGTAAGGAGACCGATCATAATCCCATTTTTGGAAAGATATTGGGATGAAGTAGAAGGCAACAAATACCATGGGGGATTGGAAGAGATTGCAAGAAGAATGGAAATTTTGGAAAAGATTTATTTTCCTGATAACATTGTGGTTGCAGAAAAAGGACAAGGAGAGAAGAACAAAATTCTCATTAAGGACAACAAGGAAAAGAGAAAAAAGAAAGTACACCACGGAGCACTTAAAGAAAAAGAGAAGAAAGTATATATGGAAGAGGCACCTAATGAGACATTCTGGTCTCTTGATGCATTTGCTACTGATTTGTTCGAAAGTGTGGATGCATGTATGAAGAAGACTAAGAACAAGCCTTTGGAAGCAAAAGAAGAAAGGGCAAGAAGAGAGCCTGTAGATGAAGATGGAGATAAGAGCGAAAGAGGACGAGTTGCAGCAATAGATAAGGGAAGACAATCTGTAGCAGAGGTGCAATGCAAGGTACCTGGAGCTAGAAAGAGGGCTAATGAGAAAAATAAGAAAACCTGTGAAGAGGAAGAAGTGGTCAGATATGTAGCCAAGAATGTTTGCAAATTAGGGCAGCAAACCAATGGAAAGGTAAAAGTTTGTTTTGATGATGTTTTTAATTGTGCAAGTGGAAATGGGAATGTAACTATGCAAGTTTAAAAGGAAAAGGGTAAATTAGTAGATCATGGGTATATAATACCATATTGGCAAAAGAAATCAGTTGTAAATGTGCAGCCAAAAGGAGTGGTCTGTACTAACTTTTTAGCACCAAGGATGCAAGACATAACAAAGATTAAGAGAACAAGGAGATAGGCCAAATGTAGAGGCAGCAAGGCATCAGCTTAAGAAGGTAAAGAACCAAACGTGGGTAGTGCAGCATGGGACAGCAATAGAAGAGGTTGATAAGGAGAAGCAAACAAAGCAAGAGAAGAGGAGAGGTATAGATATTGACCAGCCCAATAAAGAGGAATGCATGATAGAGCCCCTAGAGAAGGAAAAGGAGGATAATGCCACCAAGCATGCAATGGAGTTTGAGGAAGAGCAGCATGGTAAGTGTAAGACAAAAGGTAGCCGATCTGATTTGTGTAAGGATGATGTTGAAACTTTGAATGAAATTTATGAACACGAGGAAAAGTTGTGGCTGATTGTGGATGATAAGAAAATAAGAAGAGAGAAATATAAAATGAGGAAGGAGAGCAAAGGAAGAAAGTCTAGTAATGAGTACAAGAGAGAGATAAAGAGTATGTTGGTTGAGAGAGATGGAAACCAAAGGAGGAAAGCCGAGGAAGACGTGAAGAGTGAAGGAGGAGCAGTAGAAAACATAGTTGAGGAAGCTGGAGCAACAAAGAATAAGAATGAAAAAGATGAGACAACAGAAGGTAAAGAAGGAAACAAGGCAAAAAAGGTAGAATTTGAAGTAAGGTCAACAAACAAGAATGGTGAATTATGGTTACAGTCCTCTTTGATTGAACCAGAATTACTGGAGGATATTGTTAATGGGACAGCGGAGAAGGATTCAATTTATAACCAAGCAGTTGGTGCAGCAATGAAGGTCAAGGTAAATAAAAATGCCTTTTATAAGAATGTGGATTTGTATTTATTTAGAGTTTTGATTAATGAAGGATTTGAACAAAAGTCTAAAATAGTGTATGGCAATGGGGTTTGTGAGGAAGAAGGGATTAAAAGTGATATGACGTTGTATAGTTGTGCCATAGGAAAAGAAGTTTCTGAATTGGTGAAAGTAGATTTACACAAGATTGTGAATGATTTTGGTAAAGGTGTACAAATAATAAGGACAACCAGAGACTGTAAAAGATTTCTTATAAAGGTGCAGAAAAAGGTAAATGGAAATGTTGATTCATTTGAATTATTTGTGTTCCACAAGGAGAAACATGAATACAGTTTTATAGATGCAAATTTTAGTAAAGATAATGTGAGATGTAATGTGTATGATGAAATTCTCGTCGAATAGTTGTCAGAAGATTATTTTGTTGAATTGATACGACAAGTGGGTCAGATGTATGAGTGGGAAGATATAGATTGTGTTAATTTTCTGGAAGTTGGTAGTCTTGTTGATGATGAATGGATGAGGAGACTTTGGAAGGAGATCATATACAATAGAAATGTAATGATAAGAGAAGAACAGAACAACGAATGTGGGAGAAGCATGATGAGGATTCCATAACGATTACAGAGGAAGAGAAAGAAAGAATACAGATGGATTAGTTTTTGAATAATAGCTCCATGTGCTGGAGCACATGATCTTAGTCCCCTAGGAAGTCTGATGCAGGGGCATCGAGCTCTTATAATTTTGGTTTTATTTGCTCTTTGATGTTTTTGGATTTGTTTGCTTTGTCATTGTTAATAAGTGCAGAATTCCTAGTCTTCTTTTATTCTTGGTGAGCTCCTATCACTAGATAGAGTCAAGTATTGTAAGGAAATTCCTATTGCACTAATGTAGCAATGAAGCTCATGTCACCTGAGCGACAGGAACTTGGTTTGAAAGAGGCCTTTAATAATTCGTCAGTTATTCTCTATTTTTGGCCATGTCATTCTGCTGAAGACTGTTACAAGAATTTGAAGGAAGTAAAGAGTCCTGGCAGGTGGTTGGAATGGCAGTCAGAAAAGAAAATTCAGTGACGATTAGAATACAGATAGTAAGGAATATTTGAGCGGGCAGTAGATAGGATCGATAGAAAAGGCCAATTGCAGAGCTATTTTGGTCATCACCATCCTCTCTAGATAGGGTCGACAGAAAGAAACGAGTAGGCCAAGGCCAAGTGGAGGTTGAATAGTTATGTTGCAAACAAAATCTAATGGTAAGGAGAGCAGACAGGAAGAAGCCATTTTTGCCAGGTCGTGAAGATAGGCTAAAGGGGATAAGAATAGTGGGGCAGTAAGCAGAGAGGAGGAGGAGGCCGATGCAGGTGGGAGGTGGAAAAACATATGATAGAGGACAGTTTTTAAAAAAGGCCCAAGAATAGAATCTGGGAGAACCCCGATATGGAGGTGGTTGCACACAGAGATAGAAGAAGGCCTAGTATAAAGGGGGAGAGGGCTACAAAATAGGGGAGAAATAGAATGACCAGAAGAAAGAGATAGAGGCCGAAAGCATATAGATCAACCGAGGTCGTAGCTAGTCAGCTCACAGGCAAAAGATGAAGAAATGAGACCGACGTGATGGAGAAGATTTAGATCAACAACGAGGCTGAAAGCTTTAAGAGTAGTCATTTGTAATGAGTTCTTGTTTAATGCCTTTGGGAAGGCCGTTTGATGTAGGCCATTAGATAGGTTTTGTAGTGCTTGTTATTGTTCTAGAATAGGGTGACCTGTTGAGTCTATTTAATGTATCAGAGATTTCTATAAGAATCTGAATTCACTACTTTCAATCATTGTCAGTATATCCATGCTCCTGTTATTATTTTTGTATCTTTGATGATGTTGATTACATCTGAATGTTTGGTTCCCGTCATTTGCATTTGCATGTTGCAAGGAAGATATTTTGTATTCTTGTTATTGTTTATGGATTTACTATTTGTTCGAGTTCTTCTAAATGGATTTTGTGTGTGGTGACTGGCAAGGTAGCCATTAGAAGAGCAGAAATAGAGCACGTGCATGAGTTCTGCTAACTTGTGCCATCAATCTAGATCTCAAAATTTGATAATACTAATGATCAAATTTGATATATTAAAAAATATTGAAATTTCAACAAATTGACAATCTAGATCAAATTCGATAGATCAATAGATCAATAAATTGATATATTAATATATCAAATTTTAAAAATCAAGATCTCTATCATGTTTGATAGATCAATATTTCAATTTATACCAAAAATGATTTAATGATATCAATTTAGATTGATGAAAGTTGGGACCAACCGGTATCACCATGACCCTTAATTCTTCTGACCTTAGTGGGATTGGGAGGGTCATGGGTGTTGTAGTAGATTTGGCTTCATGGTTCGCTGATGATGAGGTATATATTAATTTATTCACAATCTAGTGTGCAATTTGTTATTAAATATGTAATTTAAATGACAAAATTTAGTTACTCTACAATATACATTAAATGGATCATGTGTGTTGACTCTTAAAACCAATCCTACATCAAGTGACTACAATGGTGGCACCTGACACTTTGTAGTAGGCAAGGTTTGGTGATCTAGTGCATCAGCCTAAGGTATAAATTACCTAGGTTAAAATAAAAGTATATATATACATAACTTTACATAAAATTACATTTATTTTTTTATTGACACGTGTACATGCATTTTGCTATATCTTTTAAAACATGCATGTGTATAGGTTCTAGTAATGGCTCATGAATTTGCTCATCTAAGTCATATTCAATGTGACCCTCTACATGATGCAGCTAGATGTGAGGTAAAGGTCTTTAGATAAAATTTGAACAAGTACTACATGTATATATACATGCCATATATGCATCTAAACTTCATATTTATTTTATTTTTATTTTAAATAATAATCATACATATAGTTTTTATGTGCACGGATCCACACATGATTCAGATATTCATAGACGGGGGGATCGAACTTGGGACATGGTTTAGAACATGGTTTAGGACATGACTCAAGACAGGGCTCAACACATGGTTTTAGTCCTAGGTTGAGTTAGGCTCAATCCATCCATAGTTGCCCATGTTCTTAGACTACTTGACTCATGTGTTTGATATTTATCACATATATACAGTTATGTTTCCAGACTTATTTATTAAGTAGCATGTGGCATTTCTTTATATATCGTGCATACATACATTTACATGTTTAGTTATAGAGTTATGTGGTGCAATTGAGTTCATATATATATGATGTAGAACTAGACTAAACTTTTTATATAGATTATATAGTTAAATTGAGTTGTTTATACATATTTGTTTATATTATATGCACATGTATTTGGTTAGATAAAATTTATTATAATTTATAATTTATATGTTTTTGATCTAGACATGTGTTGTTCAAATTTACAATATAGATTTTTAATAATTTATGTAATTCAATACGTACATGCAATCTCTAGAATGTCACGTCTCAAACTTTGATGCATTCTAAACTTACTATAATTGGAACTATTTTTATGGATAATTGTGTGTGGATTAAATAAATATTATTTATTTTGAAAAGATGAGATAAGTGAATATTATTTTATTTTGAAATGACGAAATATATTAATATTACTTTATTTTGAAATGATAAAATATAATGCTTCGACTATTTGGACACTAACCTATTAGTGGAAAATCTAAGTTTCATGAGTTGCAGGTTGTCGAAGACAAGGGTGTGGTTAAGGTAGAGGGGGTTAGCTACCTGGCAGGGTTAGGATGGAGTGGACTCTCTCTTGCACACATGGACACTTAGATGTCATATAGCTGCATTATTATTGCATGATTTAATCATAATGATAAATTGCTTCTTATTTTACTAGAAAGGAAAATCATTGTTATGTTATAGTTGAATATTTAATTAATTGTTAGTTAATATTAGAAATGCTCATAGTAAAATAAAAGGTAGTTTTAAATTATTCATTGATTTTTATTTGAAGTTAGAATTATTATTATTTATTATTTTAGAAATAATTATGTTGTAAAATTTAGTTAACAAAATTAAATTAGTTATTAAATATGTGTTTTCGAAAATAGAAATATGTGTTTTATTTGATAAATTAGAGATAAAACTTAGAAAAACAAAACAAAAAGATAGAAACAAATAGCAAAATAGAAAAAGACTTAAATTTAGAAAAAACACAAAAAACAAAGCAAAAATAAAAACAGAAAAGATAGAAAGAAAGAAAAGAAGAAAAGAAAGATATTAAAAAGATAAAACTCTCTCATTCTCTCACACACAGGATTCATTCACAATATTCATTTCGAAGAATAAAAACAGAAGCAAGAGGAATTGGAGATTTAGCAGAGGAAAGAAGAACGGTGGAAAGGAAAGGAGAACAGGAAAAGATTCAACTATTGGAGAGCATATTAACAGGTTTTTATTCAAATCCATAATGTCATTATTCAATCTATGTGAATGAGTATTTGTTTGGTTATTCTCTGTGTGAAATGAGAAATTGATTGTTATTATCATTATAAATATCATAATATTGTTATTATATTTGTGTATTCAGTGATAATATATATAAATTACTGCCTATGTCTGTATATACTATATAATGGAAAATTCATATGCTGATTACATATATATACCTGTATCCTTCTAAAAATTTAATATTATTTATACTACTGTTAATATTATATTACCAAATATTAAAATTGTTATCGATTTATGTGATTCACTGATATTGGAATTATATTTTACTATTGTTAAATTATTGTTATCTTATAAATAGTATATATATACTAAAAGTAATTGTATTGAGATTATTTAAAACTTCGAACTGAATGTTATATATGTAAAAATTCTAGCAAATAGTATTATCATTGTATTGATACCACAGCATACATATTTATAGATTTAAAAATGTATATAAGTATAAAGAATTTCTTGAGACATATATATAAACATTATTGTGCCGACCATGACCTTGGTAAACGAGGTCGTGGCGGAGATATGACTCCCCCACAAGCCTTACGGCCTATGGGAGAGCCATCACTACCCCCATGCAACCTCCTCAATGGAGGTCGATACTATATATTATATTGCTTTAAATTTCTTTAAACTTTCTTGCATACTCATAATTGGAATCAATTCGTCTCTCTTATGTGCATTCTAAAATCTTTAATGTATACTATGAAATCGTTACAATATGCACACTCTGTCATGGGAATAAAATCACTCTTCTCTGTCACCAATATTATATATATATATAATTGCTGAATATGTTATGCTTGCTATATGAAAAACACATTGTATTTTAATCATTTGTTGTATATATTCTTAATGCTGAGAAATTATTATTTGATGTAGGGTTATAATGTATATATACATACCTCCCTCTCTCTCTATATATATATTCATACTCTATTTTGTTGCATAATACATACTTTTATATTATTTAATACTGTTGTAATTCAACCCACTGTAACAATGTGAATTATGAAATTTCTATATACATAAATCAGTTTTAATTTAAATCCTTTAGATAAGGAGAAATATACACCAAAATACTGAGATGAAACAACCAGTAATGATGGAAAACAAACAGATTGATTTATTTCAAACAAGTGCATTTTCACATAACTAGATAAACAACTTATTTTCTTATAGATTATTATACAACACTGGAATAGTAAACTTAGACAAACATGCAAACCAGAATAGTGAAATGGTTGCAGTAAACTCTATCTTTCCGAAATGAACACTTTGATAACGAATACTTAATCTCAAACAACTTTTCTTTTAGAATTATGTGAAATGGTATAATTATTAATTTTGTAATTACTTTCGGGACAAGATGCCGAATGTGGGCTCCTAGAGATGGTAATTTACTTTTTCTAAATTACCACTTTTGTTTATTATTACTTTGGCTAAAGCTACATGTACCATTGAAATAGATGGATTAGAAAAACCTAGATTTTATGTTATATGTCTCTGCCACATCCTGCATGCAAGAAATATGTCATTCTAGTTATTAGGAATGCATATAGGCATCAGGCTTGCATCAAGAGTTCCCTCCTGCCTTTACCATTCCAGGTTGCTAGGCTCCTTGTGCAGGTTCGGTACTTTCTTCGAGTTAGGAAGAAACCTAGGGAAGTTCAGTACTTCATGGTTAGGTGGAAAAAGTGCCTTAACCACACTCTTGGCCTCAGCTTGCGGAAGACCAGTGGGGTCATGGTGGTTGAGGATAGAGCTTCTTATGTTGTATGATTCACGATGTATATTCCATTGTATTATTCTTTGTATGGCTTACCTAGCCAATTTGTAAATGTATAAATACTCTCATTGATGTAATTGATGTAATATCTTGTGCTTGGAACATTGAAATAGATGTAATGTAACACCCTTTTTGGTGTATGTAATTGAACTACTTTTTTTGGAAACTTTCCATTATTGTGCAACTATGGATATTTTGATTAATGAAATGTTTCACCTTCCTCCTTTTGAATGTGTAATGCTTTTTCAATGACTATGTTTAGTATTTGAGTTTTCCGTACTTTACATTTGGTATCAGAGCACCCGGGTTCAACACTCGGGCCTCGAGTCTTCTACGTTTAGGTTGAATTAGAGTATGTGACCCTGTTGTATCGAATAGAGAACCCCAGTTAACAGTCAATGATTCTTTCGATGAGTTAGAATCAATTGAATAGAAATTTAGATGTAGTTTGTTTGATCAGAGAATGCTAGAGGTGTGAGACCTCTTCGCCTTAGTTGCATTTTCATAGGACTTGCTAGTAGGAGTAATGGTGAATATTTGAAATAAGACAAGATGGATAATATATAGAGCTATTTGAAGTGAACCATGATGGATAATATATGGTGGCGACCCATGAAGAATGATGTGGAAATAAAAGTGAATTAATAAGAGAAATATATTGAGAAGAGAGATATCTCAGACGATGTAAAGGATGAATGAATTGATAAGATACAAGGAAGGAAGAAAAGATGAAATTTTGATAAGAGGAAGAAGGAAAATCATTTGTAAAGGGATTCTCGACAATTGCAGCACCTATCACCTCGCTCCAAAAGAAAGGAAAGAAATTTGAATGGAGTGACAAGTGTGAACAGCATTTCAGCTTTTGAAGAAGAAGCTCACAACTGCACCTATCTTGATTGTGCTAGATCCAAATGGGCACTTCGCTATGATAATAGATGCTTCAGGAGAGGGTGTAGGTGGAGTACTTATGCAGGATGGACAAGTGGTGGCATATGAATCCAGAAAATTGAAACAACATGAATTGAACTATGCACCACATGATTTGGAGTTGGCTACCAGAGTGCATGCCCTTTAAAGGTAGAGACACTACTTTTTAGGGAAGCCATTCGAATTGAAAATAGGCCATTTGGGACTTAAGTACATCTTCACTTAGCCCAACCTTAATACTTGACAGAGAAGATGGTTAGAGTTTTTGAGTGAGTATGATTTTGGTATAGAATATATAAAAGGAAAGGAAAATAGAGTAGCATATGCCCTTAGCAGGAGGAGACATCTTGCAACTATGCTCACTGTAAGATCAAATTTTTGACAGCAAGCGATTCAGGCCTTACTAGAAGATGAACATTATTGATAGGGTGAAACAATCCCTAGAGCAGTATCCTTCAGATCATAGATTTGATGGATATATGTTTGAGGCAGATGAACTCTTAAGGTATCAGGGATGGATGTATGTTCCTAACTCAGCGGAGTTGAGGAAGCTTGTGCTTGAAGAATTTCACAATGTACCATATTCAGGGCAGCCCGATGTGACAAAAATGATAGACGGACTAAGACCCTTGTACTTCTGGTTGGGACTCAAGAAGGATGTTACCGAATTTGTAGCTCGATGTTTAGAATGCCAGCGAGTTAAGGCTGAGCATGTGCATCCGGCAGGACTTTTATACCCACATAGTGTGCCTTATTAAAATTTTAAAGTGAGAAATGATAACCGCTGCTTGTTGGAAGAAGGGTGTGTTGTGATATCTTGGTTGTGAATATATTTTTTTTCCTATTTTAAAACTTGGTTGTTGAATGTATGCTAGTGTATGACTATGACTTTGCATGATGATTGTGATTTCCTTGATTAGAAGGCAATCTTTGTTGACTAGGTATCTTGAGTGATGTTTTGTGGATAGTAGAAGTGATTTTATGTTATAGATGAGTTTGGAGTCTCGGGAAGACTTGTTGTTTTGTGCGATTGAGTGTGTTCTCTTAACTCGCCCAATTTTGGTACCAAACATAGTGTAGCATCGTACTCCCTCTCTAGTGGCTAGAATTAGTCACATAGTTCATGTAAGTGTGAAACTTTTGAATTTTGATCTTTATTTATTTGACTTTGATAATTTCTCTAAATGTTGTAAAGACCAGCATTGAAATTTTATTTTTTATTTTTATGAAAAAGTATAGCCATCAAAATTTGATATTTACTTATCTTGTGACCTTGATGGTCATGTTGGATTTATTGTTGAAATTGCACACATGTTTATGCCTTATTGTTGGAATTGACTTTTTCTTTCCTTTGGAATTATTTATTTATTTATTATTGGTGGCTATGCTTGAATCTTTTAAACTGTTGGTCATGTATCATGTTATGTTTTCTATCATGTCCATGACTGGCCTTTGATATATTATGTAAGGGAGTAGGATGCGGAGAATATACTGTTTCTTAGCAAGTGTGTTACTAAGAGCTTTGGTAGAATGAGTTCATTAATTATTAGATGCATTAAACATTGTTGAAGTGTTGAGGAAGTTCTGAAATGGATTTTGGTGTCACTATGGATCACTTGAAGTAAGTTGAAATTTTGTATGGAGATAAAGGTTTATGGGGTGAAAAGGAATTTTTGATAGAAGAATTGGAAAATGTTAATAAAGAATTGATGAATGTTAAAAGGAGTAATATAGAATATATGAAAAGAATAAAGGAATTAGGAAAGGAAAAGTATGAAAAGTTTTGTGAAAATGACCTTTTGGAAAAAGAATTGGTGAAAGTTAAAAAAAAAAAAAAAGAATTAGAAGAAGAGTTGAAGTTGTTTGACAAGGTTAGAAAAAAAAAGGAAATGAATATTTGCAAGAAAAGTTGAAGAACCTAGAAGGAAAAAAAATTCAAAATTGAAAGATCAAATGATGAGTTAAAACAATTGTTTGCAGCATGCCAAAAAGAAAAATCAACTATCAGTTTGTGAAGTCTCATGTGACATAGATGATTTGTGTTCTTTTGATCAATCACTTGGTAGTTGTTAAAGTTGCTTATTGCTAAAGAATGTAAGGATGAAAATGATGATGAATCTGCTATAATAGCTAGTTGTTTTGATGTTGGTTTGAAAATCTTGAAGAAAATTGGTTATATAGGCGAAGGTTTGGGTAAGCATGAGTAAGGAATCAAAGAGCCCATTGAGTTGTTCTAAGGACTAAGTATGAAGGTCTCGAGTAGCAAGGTAAATGAAAAGACAAATGTTTTTGCAAGTACTAAGAAGTCATTTAAAAAAATAAGAGATTTTACATTGTTTCCATTGTGATAGAGAAGATCATAGAAAAGAAATTTGTTGGAATTTGCATCCTTGCAAAATTTGTGGTTTGGAAAAATCATAGTGAAAAGACGTGTTGGAATAGAGAGTTGCAAAATGGATCTATGACAAGTTGTTTGAAAATGAAGTGTGGTTGGATAAATGTATTTGATTGGCAAAAGATTACAGGTGTGTTTAGAATGTTTTATAGACACAATTCTTCTCATGTGGAGAAAAGGAAAAGGAATTAAACAACAAAAACAAATAACCATTTGAATATAGTGAACAGGCAAGTGCAGAGAATAGTAAAGAAATTGAAGAAATTGAATTGCTTTAGCATTGTGCAGAAGCAGGAGATCTTTTCCAGAAATTTTGAATTGTAGATCAGGTTGAAGATAAAGTTTGGTTGCAAGTAATGAAAGAGGAAATGGATTCCATTGATAGGCATGATATGAGTGGTATAGTTTTAGAGGAGCTGTTTGCACAATGGTTGGATAGGACCTAGTTGGTGCACCTTTGGAGTTTTGTCTTGTTGTTGGATATCTTGACCAATGTTTGATTGGAAGACTGATCTTTTGATATTTTATTGTGTTACCATGAGGTTGTTTATGTATTATGAGGATTGATTCTTGTCTTTATGAGTCTATGTGAATTGATTTATGCCTCCTTGGTGTGCATTAAAGATGTGATTATTAGTCTTATGTTAGAATGAAGGTAATTGAGTGGTAGTTGTACCATGTGATGGGTTTGACATTGAATTGGTAGTTGTGCCATGCGAATTGATTGATTGATTATATACTTGGATTTATTTGATAGACACAATGTTAAAAGTGAAATAAATATATTGTTTTGTATAAGGTTGAGTAGGACCAATTGTTTTGTGGATGGTGCCACATGGGAGGATGCGGAGGAGATTGATAGATCTTTTCCTCATTTGAGGATATGGCATAGATTTCTTATTCATACATGGATTATGATACTTTAAGTTACTGTTATTGTTTTATGATACTTTAGAGACATTGTTGATGGTATATTTATATTATTGTTTTTTTATTTATGTAATAAGACATCAGGACGACATCTCTTCCAAGTGGGGAAGGATGTCATGTCTCAAACTTTGATGCATTCTGAACTTACTATAATTAGAACTATTTTTAAGGATAATTGTGTGTGGATTAAATAAATATTATTTATTTTGAAAAGATGAGATAAGTGAATATTATTTTATTTTAAAATGATGAAATATAGTGAATATTACTTTATTTTGAAATGATGAAATATAATGCTTCGGCTATTTGGACACTAACCTATTAATGGAAAATCTGAGTTTCATGAGTTGCAGGTTGTTGAAGACAAGGGTGTGGTTAAGGTAGAGGGGGTTAGCTACCTCGCAGGGTTAGGATGGAATGGACTCTCTCTTGCACACACGGACACTTAGATGTCATATAGCTGCATTATTATTGCATAATTTAATCATAATGATAAATTGCTTTTATTTTACTAGAAAGGAAAATCATTGTTATGTTATAGTTGAATATTTAATCAATTGTTAGTTAATATTAGAAATGCTCATAGTAAAATAAAAGGTAGTTTTAAATTATTCATTGATTTTTATTTGAAGTTAGAATTATTATTATTTTTTATTTTAGAAATAATTATGTTGCAAAATTTAGTTAACAAAATTAAATTAGTTATTAAACATGTGTTTTCGAAAATAGAAATATGTGTTTTATTTGATAAATTAGAGATAAAACTTAGAAAAACAAAACAAAAGATAGAAACAAATAGAAAAATAGAAAAAGACTTAAGTTTAGAAAAAACACAAAAAACAAAGCAAAAATAAAAATAGAAAAGATAGAAATAAAGAAAAGAAGAAAATAAAGATATTAAAAAGATAAAACTCTCTCATTCTCACACACACAGGATTCATTCACAATATTCATTCTAAGAACAAAAATAGAAGCAAGAGGAATTGAAGATTTAGCAAAGGAAAGAAGAACGATGGAAAGGATATGAGAACATGAAAAGATTCAACTATTGGAGAGCATATTAACAGGTTTTTATTCAAATCCAGAATGTCATTATTCAATTTGTGTGAATAAGTATTTGTTTGGTTATTTTCTATGTGAAATGAGAAATTGATTGTTATTATCATAATATTGTTATTATATATGTGTATTCGGTGATAATATATATAAATTACTGCCTATGTCAGTATATACTATATAATGGAAAATTTATATGTTGATTACATATATATACCTGTATCCTTCTAAAAATTTAATATTATTTATACTACTGTTAATATTATACTACCAAATATTAAAATTGTTATTAATTTATGTTATTCACTAATATTGGAATTCTATTTTATTATTGTTAAATTACTGTTGTCTTATAAACAATATATATATATATATATATACACTGAAAGTAATTGTATTGAGATTATTTAAAACTTCAAACTAAATGTATATATGTAAAAATTCTTGTGAATAGTATTATCGTTGTATTGATACCACAACATACATATTTATAGATTTAAAAATGTATATAAGTATAAAGAATTTATTGAGACATATATATAAACATTACTATGCCGATCACGACCTTGGTAAAGGGGGTTGTGGGGGAGATATGACTCCCCCACAGGCCTTATGGCCTATGGGAGAGCCATCGCTGCCCCCACGCAACCTCCTCTATGGAGGTCGATACTATATATTACATTGCTTTAAACTTCTTTAAACTTTCTTGCATACTCATAAATGGAATCAATTCGTCACTCTTATGTGCATTCTAAAATCTTCAATGTATACTATGAAATCGTTACAATATGTACACTTTGTCAAGGGAATAAAATCACTCTTCTCTGTTGTGTATATATATATATATATATACAATTGTTGAATATGTTATACTTGTTGTATGAAAAACACATACTATATTTTAATCATTCGCTGTATATATTCTTGATGCTGAGAAATTAGCATTTGTTGTACAGGGTTGTAATATATATATATATATTCATACTCTATTTTGTTGCATAATACATACTTTTATATTATTTAATACTGTTGTAATTCAGCCCACTGTAACAATGGGAATTATGAAATTTCCATATACATAAATCAGTTTTAATTTAAATCCTTTAAATAAGGAGAAATATACACCAAAATACTGAGATGAAACAACCAACAATGAAGGAAAACAAACATATTGATTTATTTCAAACAAGTACATTTTCACATAACTAGATAAACAACTTATTTTCTTGTAGATCATTATAAAGCACTGGAATAGTAAACTTAGACAAACATGCAAACCGGAATAGCGAAATGGTTGCAGTAAACTCTATCTTTCCGAAATGAACACTTTGATAATGAATGCTTAATCTCAAACAACTTTTCTTTTGGAATTATGTGAAATGGTATAATTATTTATTTTGTAATTACTTCTAGGACAGGATGTCGAATGTGTGCTCCCAGAGATGGTAATTTACTTTTTCTAAATTATCACTTTTGTTTATTATTGTTTTGGCCAAAGCTACATGTACCATTGAAATAGATGGATTAGAAAAGCCTAGATTTTATGTTATATGTCTCTGCCACATCCTGCATGCAAGAAATATGTCATTCTAGTTATTAGGAATGCATATAAGCATCAGGCTTGCATCAAGAGTTCCTTCCTGCCTTTACCGTTTCAGGTTACTAGGCTCCTCGTGCAGGGTCAGTGCTTTCTTCGAGTTAGAAAGAAACTTGGGGAAGTTCAGTACTTCGTGGTTGGGTGGAAAATGCGCCTTAACCACACTCTTGGCCTCAGCTTGCGGAAGACCAGTGGGGTCATGGTGGTTGAGGACAAAGCTTCTTATGTTATATGATTCATGATGCATATTCCATTGTATTATTCTTTGTATGGCTTGCCTAGCCAATTTGTAAATGTATAAATACTCTCATTGATGTAATTGATGTAATATCTTGTACTTGGAACATTGAAATAGATGTAATGTAACACCCTTTTTGGTGTATGTAATTGAACTACTTTTTTTGGAAACTTTCCATTATTGTGCAACTATGGATATTTTGATTAATGAAATGTTTCACCTTCCTCCTTTGGAATGTGTAATACTTTTTCGATGACTGTCTTTAGTATGTGAGTTTTTCGTACTTTACATAGAATGTATGTTGCAATATAATTTATGATATATCAAAATATACAATTTGATTTAATTAATTTGATGTACAATTCAAGAAGTTAAAATAGATATTGAAATTGATTTATCATTTAAAACATTATTTCTAATTTATAATTTAAAACATTATTTATAATTTTACACCATATAGATTTTTAATAATTTATGTAATTCAATACATGTACGTAATCTCTAGACATGTTGCAATATAATTTATGATAATATCAAAATATACAATTTAATTTAATTAATTTGATGTACAATTTAAGAAATTAAAATAGATATTGAAATTGAAATTTATCATTTAAAATTAATATATATTGAAATTGAAATTTTAAATATAACAATAGTATTGATAGAAACAATTGTACAATTTATCTTATTTATAATTTTTGAATTTAAAACACTATTTCTAATTTATGCAATTTAAATAGATATCATTAAATTTGTTGTCAAAAATGAAATTTCAATATCAATTTCAATATATATCAATATAAAATTTAATGATATCTTGAAATTAATTTTAATATCAAAATTAATATTATCAAAACTATCTTATATCAAAATTGAAATTGAAATTGATCTTATATCAAAATTTGAAATTTTTTATATAATATCAGAATTAGATCCAAATTGAAATTGATATATATGAATTTATCAAATTTGATACCAAATGTGAAATTGATATCAATATCAATATTTTAATATCAAATTTTGATCTATCAAGATATATCAATATTAATTTCAGAGCATCTTATAACAACCTATAAGAAGGTGTAAGAGGCTATTTTTAGCCTATTTGTTGACTATTCCTTATGAGGGTACATTATTCAATGTGGAGGTTACGACAAGTGTGTTAGTGCCTGAATTGACTGACAGTTTTTGAGCAATTTTCATGCAGGCATTTTCCCTAAGTATCCAAAAAATGTTCTAAGTGTTGGACCTCCTCGGCATTGTTCAGCTGCAGCATCATATTTTCTTTGAGGAGGAGATCATCATCATCATCTTGTCTTCGATGATGGTCCGCATCATCATGTTTTCTATCAACTTGTTTTTCATCAGGATCATCATATTTCAATATCGGGTGATGTTTGGATATCATCCTGATCCTGCTGATGAGCTACAGTGTGCCCTGATTTGCTTGCGGGGGTGACTTTTCAAGTATCCGGTGATTTTCCAATTATCACCTTGCCCTTTGATGATGATGATGTCACCCCGATCTTCTGAAGGGATCATTCTCTGAGTTGTTCGACCTGACTTGTTTTTTCTTAAGGGTCGTCATCATCATGATCATGTTTCCAGTTATCACCGTGTTGCTTGCGAAGGTCATCATATTTTCTGCCTGCATGATATTTCGCCGGGGTGATATTTTTATCATCAGGTGATCTTGGTTATGATCATCCTGATGATGTTGTTGAAGAGTTCTAAGTATGACCCGATATTCACTGGGGTCATCATATTTTGAACGTCAGGATGATCTTAGTCAATATCATCCTGATGTTGTTGTATCACTTCATGTTCGTTGTTTTATCATCCTGATGATGCTGACGTCATTCTTATGTCGGGGTGATATCTATTTCTCTACCTATCTGCATCATGATATTTCCGAAGGAGGGGGTGATATTTTCATTTTTGAATATCACCCGGATGTATGTTTGTTCCAGCGTCATGATGATGCTGATATCAAGGAGATATCCGCCTGCCGGCTTCGTGCATTATCTAGTGGGGGGTGATCTTTTCAAGCATCATCATATTCATCTATCGCCCCGATCTTATAGTGGAGCTACAGTGCAACATGATATTTGTGCATCGGGATGATATTTCCAAATATCCGGTTATCTTCCGAATATCATCCTGATGTCGATATGATGATGACGTCATCAAGGTCCGGGGGGAGTCATATTTCTAACACTGATCATCTTGTGGAGATCCCCCGATATTTGCAAACATGATGATGACGTCATCCGGATATGAGGAGGTGCGCAGTGGGCAGATATGATGATGACGTCAGCAGGATATGATGATGACGTCATCAGGATGTTCATCAGCTCAGTAGGAGGATGTTCCTCCGATGGATCAGGTTGTGCGGATGAGGGCGATTATCATGCAGGTTATATTGCGATATGATGCTGACGTCAGGGTGATATTTCAAGCGACAGGATATCATGCTGTTCGAGGATGATGATGAAGTCTTATATTAGTGTCGTCAGGAGCAAAAGCACCGACATTATATATGCTCGTGGCCTAGTATATAAAGTGTTGAAAGGGTCACCGCGGGGTGCATGTGGGATAATTGATATCCTGCATATTTTCATATATCATGACGATGAATCTTGGTGGGAAATGGTTGCGATCGACTGTTTGACGTTTTCCCGAGGCCGCGGGTTGGTGCGCCATTAATGGCGAAGGTTGCAGAGGTATGGGTGGATCTGGTACCCGATTGAAGGTGTACATCGACGGACAGTGGCGCAGGGCTCGATGTTTCTTCCTGTCTCCTCCCCTACCTGCTGCATTCATGTTTGGGCGCCAATCTGGTGATGCGTTGAGCGCCATTTTTCTGATACTGTGTATCTGGCGGGATTTTTGGTCAACCATGTAATTAATTGCTGTGGTACACTACCTGGCTGTTATAAGCAGGAAGTGTTACTCATTTTTGGTTGTTGAAAGTTGAAGATTTTTGGCTCTGTAATTCAAAACAAGCTGATCTGGTTGCTCTGTACAGCTTAACCTGTGAGTTTATGTATCTCTTGTTGTATGTTTTTGGCATGAACCCACTGATTTCATGATTGATCTTATATGAGAAATGCTATCTTAGCATGTGTTTTGTTAATTCTGTCTCCAGTATTGCATATATTCTTCTTCTGAATCTGGATATTTGGGTAATGTTTGGATTCTAGAGCATAGAATTCCTATGTTGAATGTCTGATCTTTTAACTTCTGCTCAAGGGGTAGATTAAATTGTTTTCAGGTTGAACATTGGGAAGGGTATACTGCAGTAGGGATGCCATAAGTAGAGATAACTTAACACTCTGTATTGGGAGATATCTGTAAGGCAGGTATCACATATATCCCCTTGAAATCCAGTTTTAGCTGTTCATATTGATCATTCACAGGTGTATGTCTACTGACTCCAGGCCCTGGATAGGCACCAATCTTGCTTTGTGTTTGTGTTACAACCATGTCCAGCTTTGCATCCAAACTTAAAATCCAAATCAAAATCTAAAACAACCATTAGGACATTAGAATTAGTTTTAGGATCCTCAGTCCTCTGTCTACAACTGCAAATAGGCCCAAAGCTAGCCCCTTTGCTCTTATCTTTCAGTTTTGGTCTACTTACAGGAGGACTTATCTGCTTTCTGTCAGCATCCCAGCCTTTGTATGCATATCCTCATGGATGTTGAGTAGGGAATACCCCCCTAGGTTTTGCAGAGCCTGAAGAAGAAGAGGAGATAAAATATAGAGTCTATCTCCTACACTGTTGGCCCTTGGCCCAGAGATCCTGTTGATCACTGATGGCTACCTTATAGGGAAATCTGGGAATAAGCATCTAGTCTGGGAAAAAACCAACAAAGTGTAAGACACTAAAATTAGCCAGATTCCCAAGTTCGGTGCCATATTATGGAAACTTCCTTTGTAAGCTTGCATTTTTGTATTTAACAGAAGCTAGAGGAGAGTTGAGTATGAGTATGCGAGTTGAATATTTATAGGTACACAGATGCAGTCAGATTGGATGTAGGATGGAAGGAAGTTTAATGTATTGTAATCTCTTTGCAGATAATACAAACTTGTCATCTTTTCTAGCAGAGTTTTTTACTCGAAAGGTTTTTCTCCATGTAAATATTCGTGTTATTTGTATGGCTCTTGAGTATTTCTAATTTTACTTGTTGCTATTTCACATTAGTTTAAGTCTCTGTTGATATTCTATAGTTTAATTTTGGTTTTGCAACAATATTTCAGATTTCCATGTTGTAGTAGTTTCTTTCATTTCTATCATTTGGTATAAGAGTCTGGCAAACTTTGCTTCTCGGGTGGAAGAGTGAAGGTTTGCTATGTTGCAGTGGGAATTTTGGTTTTTAGATTTATGTGTGTGGAAGTCATGGCTACATCTATATCTTGGATAGATATTAAGAAATTCAATGGAACAAACTATGAGTTGTGGAAGTTGAAAATGGAGGATCTCCTTAAAGAGAGGGATCAATGGTTGACTGCAACAAAAGAAAAGAAACCTAATAAAATTGATCAAGATGAGTGGGATAAGTGGTGCTGCCACAATAACAAGTTACACTTTCTGGGATATCCTGATTTTTGTTGAAATCACATATTTTTAGAAAATATAATAATTTAAGCCTTGAAATGTTCTATTTAAAGGATTTTAATTGAAGAGGGTTTGATCAAACCCCCTTGGATAGAACCCCGCTAGTTTTAAACCATACCTATAATGGAGTCTCCTCTACACCTATCAAAATGCTGATAAAAAACCACTTTTGATTTACTTTTTGGGGGATCAAATGAATTCATTTAAAATTTATGTTTTGTAAGTATGTAGTCCTTATTATAAGTTTCCCCAAAAGTATAATTTTAAATATATTTAATTTGATTATTATATTTATTCTTTATTTCTTGTGAATGTAGATTTTTCATCGAACATCAGGTTCTCTGTTCTACACATATGGAAAATTAGTAAATTAGTGAAAAAAAAATCTAAAAAATATCTATGCCCTAGGTATTGATGTCCTTGTTTCAACAAAAAACAATTGAATTTTGATACATACAAAAAAAGTTATGTTTTATGGAATACGTGTATGTCTAAATTATTATTGGTTTGACTTCAAAACTTAATTAAAAAAATATTCAACAAATATTATGAAACCAAATGCATGCCCTATATATTGATGTTACTAATCTAAATTCAAAAGAATCAAAATTTTATTCTTTGTAAAAAAAAAAGTTATGTGCTACATAATACACATCACTTTAAAAAAATGTCGTTTACTATTAAAAACTAGTTATCAAAGGAGATGCAAAAAAATTTTACAATTTAATTCCAAATTTTTTTTTAAAATATATTTAGAATCTACAAACAAAATATCACAAATCACTAGTTCGCATCATCTTCAAATTCCTAACGGTTTAGCGGCTATAGGTGTCAGAAAGTGAAGATTTAGTTCAAAATGTTGATTTCAATGTCAAGTTTGGCCAAAAAGTGTAACCCATTATTGTGGGATGACCCTAATATTAATATTAAGATGGATAAGAAAGCACGAGGAACAATCTGGCTTTGTCTTGCAGATTCTATCTTGCTGAATGTCTATGAAGAAAAGACCGCATATTCTTTATGTAGATGGTTGGGTGAGATCTACCAAGCCAAGTGTCTGGTATATAAACTTTATTTGAAAAGAAAAATGTTTTCTTTGAAAATGAAGGAAGGTGATTCAGTTGCTAAGTATTTAAATACTTTTAATTTAATTTTGAGTCAATTAGTATTTGTTGATGTTAAGATTGAGGAAGAAGACAAATGTATTATGCTTCTTTGTTCTTTGCCTGAATCATGGGAGACTCTCATTCTTGTTTATAACACTAATCTCAAAGATCCCAAGTTGGATGCTCTTGTCACAAATTTGTTGTCATAGAAAATGAGGAAGACAACTATGGATAGTTCGGTGGATGCTCTCAATGTTAGGAGAAGGTCCAAGGAAAGAGGTGGATCTAAAGGAGAACAAAAGGGGCCTAAAGACAAATCAAAGGGTAGGTCTAAAACTCTAGGAAAGAAGAATAGAATTAAGTGTTGGAATTACGGTAAGAGGGGACATGTTAAGAAGGAATGTAGAAACACAAAGAAATAATGGGATTCCACTATAGAAAAGTCCTTCGATGCAGGTGATGAGGTTTTACTTTCTACAGGTAATGTTTTTTTCTAACAAACATTGGTTGGTTGGCTCAGGATGCTCTTATCACATGACTCCTAATAAGGAGTGGTTCTCCACATATGAAAAATATGATGGAAGTAATGTTTAACTTGGGGACAATAGTACATATTCAATAGTTGGATAGGGAAAAGTAAAATTGTGTTTCAGTGATGGTAGGTTTAAAACCCTCCGTAGTGTTTTACATATTCCTAGATTGTCTAGAAATCTTATTTCTATTTCAAAATTAAATGATTCAAGGATGCATGTAACATTTAATAAGAATGGAACTTGGGTAATCCCATAATAATGGGTCCCAAACTTGGGACAAAATAAATTAGGAAGAAGGGGGACAAAATTATATCAAGTACCTTCATTCGAAGGTTTTTTTCAAACGAAGGTACCTGCGAATGAAGATCATTGTGCAATAATCTTCTTTCGAATAAATATCTTCAAATGAAGGTCATCTTCAAATGAAGATTTTTTATTATTTAAAAAAAATATTAAAATAATACCTTTGAATGAAGAAAATCTTCGTTCAAAGGCATTATTTTAATATTTTTTTAATCGCTATATGAGCTAACAAAACAAAGTTGTCGGCTCATTATTAGCAAAAGCAAAAACCTAAAGTGAGACCGAGCTGTGGAGAAGGTCTACAGAACAAACCCCACGGACGACATTGGAAGAAAGGGCTATTCTAATGAAGGTTTCCTATTCTAAGGTAAGTGTGTTGTTTGCCACCATGAAAATGATGGTGGACTGTTGTTCTCCATTTAAACCCTAATTGAAATTGGTCTGCGAAACCCTAATTCCACCCTAATTTGTTGTGTATATATATTGAAATTTATTGTGTACATACATAAATATATATCATGCATTGATATATACTCTAGAATTTGTTGTGTATAGGAATATAAATCATGTAAATTGATATACCCTAATTTGTTGTGTATCCAATTATGATCCGATATATATACACTCAATGATATACATACTGTCAAAATTTATATACCTAAACTTATGATGATAAATATCACATGATACATATACATTTAATGATATATATACTGTCAAAATTTATAAACTTGCTCTTACATGATATATATATATATCATGTAAAAACCTAGTTTTGAGGTCTAGGAACCATTAAAAAACCAAAGCCAAACTTTGTATTGTATATCAATCTGCCTGTAACCTGACTCCAAACACAATATTGCTACTACACTAACAATAACATTCTACAATGAAAAACATCAACCCCATTAACAGGGGTGTGTATATATATATATATATATATATATATATATCATGTGATATATATTTATATAGAAGCACTATAGTTATTTAAAAATAATGGGTACATTAATTTTTATGTCAAACTCATATTCAAATTTCGAATGTTGTATGCCAAAGGGTGTATGGGCAACCATATCCCGATTCTTGTAGGGGTATATATATCATGTGATATATATACATGATAATATATATCATCATATATATATATATAGAAGCACAATAGTTATTTAAAAATAATGGGTACATTAATTTTTATGTCAAACTCATATTCAAGTTTTGATGTTGATGTCAAATTTTGAATGTTGTATCCTAAAGGGTGTCTGTAGTGCCCCCTCATTGTTGGCTTGTGATAGTGGTAGTTCTGCATTGCTCTCTATCAGTCGGAGACAGTTGTTAGTCTTTCATTGCATTGATACAGTTCTGAGACATTTGATTAGTAGGTTATGATTTATGTTGATTTGATCTTGATGGACTATGTTTGACTGATATAATTAGACATGTGTTATGAGTTATGATGGCATTACTATTATTCCAATTATGATGTGAATTAATATTATCATGTGTCATTTGATTTGTTAGTATTTGAATTTAGATAAAAGTTGTTATGATATTATTTCAAGAGCAAAGACGGTGTAGTATTACTCGCTTCGAGCACCCTACTACGCCGTGACTCTTTGACTCTTTGTGTGTGTTGACATATATGTATTTGATCTTATACAACCAATTGTTTGGATGCAGGCTACAGGTACCGAGCCTCGACTCCACCTGATATAGCAGGTTTGAGTGGGCTTTTGCACCAATGGGTATCAGTGATGGGAGATAACACGAGGTCTATTCCACTAGGTCAGTCCTTGTCTTCTGTTGTGGTCTCAAGTCATGTTGTGATGCTTGGTCCTTGCCTATTAGGTTGGGTAATCTCGTGTTGTGGTGATAGTCGAGTTGTGTTAATTATGCTCATGTGTGGTTGGAAAATACTTTAATGATTTATTATTAACTAATAATGCTTCTTTTATGTTTATTGGATATTATTTGTTTTGGGCTTAGAACTTTGTGTGACACCTTGGTTAAATTTTATAATAGTCTAGAATTAAATTATCTGCTATCTAAGAGTATTTATGTTTTAAGTTGTAGCTATGGGTAGTTAGTATATTTTTTTGGGTTAAGAATAATTTCTGGTAAGTGAAATTAATGCCTTGAGTTGTCAATTTTGAAATTGGAAGATTTGGGATCTCTTTTTATAGCAAATTTTTGAATTTCTCGGAGGAGTGGGTTGTTTGGTAATGGATGCATGTCTGCATTTATTTTGTGAGCTGAACCATTTTTATATGGGAAAATTTTATTCTGAGGGGAGTTGGAAAGAAAATGGAGATATTGGGGAGAAGAACAGAGAATTTGGTTGCAGGAGTTGGAGAAATTTTGAGGTGGGACTGAATTTCAAGTATGTGATTTGTCTCTCTCTGTGAATTTACAATTGTTGTAGCTTGTAATTTATATTTTCTTGCAGCATGTTCTATATGTGAAACTAGCATGTCCTGTGTGTGAAACTTGCATGTTCTGTAATTTGGAAATTAAATATCTCTGTGGCTTGTATTGTCTTGTGCCTGTGTAGTTGAATGTTGCTCCAACCTCTGTAGATTCCTTCAAAATGTATTCTTCTGGTTTAGCCTTTATCTTAATCCTTTTGAAATCATTAGCTTAGTAACCCTGCATTGTGATCTCAATCCTGTGAAATAGATGACTCAATTTTAAGCTTTTATCAATCTCTTATCCCATTCGTTCTTGCAATTTATCTCTGATAGAGGTGAAATGCCCAGTAAGAAGTGAATTGGCCTTTACATATATATTTTTTCCATGGCAACCTATTAGTGCTTGCAACCACTTATTTGGTTCTCATATTATTCATATTTCCTTTTTACCTTGGATGCCTTGCTTTTATCTGTGTAACCCTGATGAAGATCTTGTGCCTCCAACACTACTTCCTCTAGAAAGTTACCCTGCAAGCATGTCTAGGAATTTGACCAAATCTTGTGAAGTTTTCTTCACAATTTCCTTCAAATCTGCTTTAAAAATTTCTTGTTGGCTAAAAGATACCATTTAATTCATCTTTTGCAATAGATTTAAAACTTAGTTTGAAGCTCTGGCTTTATTCCTTAGAAAATAATTTAACTATATGGTAATTTACAAAAATTATGTTACCTTAGCAATAGAAGTCTCTGATTGTATGAGTAAGCTGTTGTAGATTGAGAAAAAAACTCAGTTTTTGCCGTAGACTGTATGGCATAGGAGAATCCCATCATTATTCTCCCTGTGGTTAAAAATTTCTACTCTTTTTTTTCTCTATGATAGACCCAGACCGTACGATGTTGGGAGAAATATGGAGCAACTTTGTTTGTAGATTTGTAGCCCTCTCTTGGGGATGTTGTACGGCCACCGTACAACCCTCTCCTTGCCTTCTTTTGGATGAAAATTGTTGTTTCTTAATTCTCTTGTAAGTCTACAATTTATGTGAATCATTTGCCTTCTTTTGGATGAAATTTGTTGTTTCTTAATTCTCTTGTAAGTCTACAATTTCTGTGAATCATTTGCCTTCTTTTGGATGAAATTTGTTGTTTCTTAATTTTCTTGTAAGTCTGCAATTTCTGTGAATCATTGGCCTTCTTTTGGATGAAATTTATTGTTTCTTAATTCTCTTGTAAGTCTGCAATTTCTCTGAATCATTGGCCTTCTTTTGGATGAAATTTGTTGTTTCTTAATTCTCTTGTAAGTCTACAATTTCTGTGAATCATTGGCCTCCTCCTTCTTTTCTCTGGATCGTATTTTGTGCCTAAAATTTATTTAATGAAAATCATATGATTGAAATCTTGAAATTTATTTCAATTTGAGCTCATAAAAAAAAGTTAATTGTTGTGATTGTTCTTAAATAGAAGGCTTGGAGGAGATCTTGCTTGTAGGGAAACTTCTAAATTTTGAGTGTAGTTTGGATTTATTAAGTCAATATTAGGGAGAAGTTGATATTAGAAGGTTCATTTGTTAGTAATGTATAATTTTAGAATTAAATTTATTTAATTAATGTGGTTCTTTTGGTATATGCAAGAAGTTTAATAAATTAAGTTGTGCTCATTTTATTAAATATAACTTTGTTATTAATATTCTGTAATTTGGTTATTTAGAAAATTGTAATCTTAGAATATATATAATGGAAAGAAGTCACTTTTTTAGAAATAGATATCATGGTAGTTGTTTATATTAGAAATCTTAAGTGGTAAAATAATAGATGGTAATCCATGCTCATAAGAAAATACATAAGTTTGATTTGATATTATAAGTGGTTAATTGTTAGGAAATCTTATAGGTCATAGGAGTTGTTTGAAATTGTAGATGCTTAATTTATGCTTAGAGTGAGAATCATAGATACTTATAGTTATTGTTTTAGAAATTGAAAACTATTGGAAAATTGGAATAGGAAAAATGTATTTATGCATAGTTAAAACAATATTTAAAAAGTATTATTCCTTGTATTCAAGTGATTGTTAGGTTCTTGAAATATATTGTTCTTGCGTTATAACATAATGGTGTGTAATGTTAGACATTATTTTAAATTAGTTGTAAATCAAATTATTATTCTTTTTCTAGTCTCTTTTAGGTATAAAGGACTAGAGTTATACAAAATAAATGATGAATGGAAAATTATTATTACTGAAAGAATTTATATAGTTTTAGTTGGTTCTTTTTACTAAATTGGTGGTTTTAGAATATAGAATTAGGTGTTCGTATAGTTGTGCATGAAATCAAATGTGATCTAGTGACTTTAAATTATAGCATTTTAAATTAGTTACCTTTATTTATACAAAACAATGAAGTGTGCCTTGATTGTATTGGAGCAATTAAAGTGTGTTTAACTTGGGATTATTCAGTAATGGACTTAAACTATAACTTTTCATTGATTTTGTTTTAGTTATGATGTTCATATTATGGTTCTCCGTCTTCTGTTTCATTATTTCCTTGAGATTTTAAGTTACAATTTGGGATATCCTTGTGAAGTCAATATTTAGTCGTAATGGGATTTGGGCAAGTGGTCAAGTTGATTTTTTCAAGGCCTATGATGATTAAGGTTTTAATTCAGTTAATGTCTTATACTATGTCTCTTGTTCATGTATGGGGGTCCTGGTATCATATTCATGGAAGAATGATGTAATTGGTCTATTACATTTCTTAGTTTGAGTCACATGTTGCTATTCTAGTGTCAATTTGTTAAAACCTTGTTCCATTTTGGATAAGGGACTTATTGGTGATATAGTGTTTTTGTTCCGACTCCAGAGGTTAGGTGTGCAATATATTTTGGTTAATTTTTTTGGTTCAAATGATGTTTTGATTAAGTGGTTGTATGGATAGGGGAAAGTTTTATTACAAAAATGAGAATTGGAAGTGTTGTATTGTGAAAATCAAATGTTATCAGTTCCCTTGCTCTTGTATGTTGTTGTGGACACTGTTTAGGGTTGCTAGTGTAGAAAGGAGAGTGGCTTTCATGGTGGGGCTGGTGCCTAGTGAGAGGCCACCTGGGTAACCCCATGGAAGTTGTAAGCAAGTGGAAACTTAATAACTTAATCAGGAGGGTTGGGGTAGTAAAACACATAACAAGATAAGTAAGATACCTCACCCATGCCTTGAGTGCTCTCACAGGCTAAGGATGGGATGAGAAGGCCTGGTTGGTAAGGCCGACCTCCTTGTCTCCATGAGAGGACATTTCGGTTCCGCATGTGTCACCCTATGGGGTCGGTGCCTAGGGATAGGCTGCCAGGGTAACCATAGATGGGGGCCAACTTCTGGTGAGAGATAGCCTAGGTAACCCATGCTAGGACCATGCGATGACACTCTCCTCACTGCAGCTTAGCTACTTCCCTCTTTATGCTTTCATTGGTACCTCTGGAGTGATGTCTTGTCTTGTGCAGCTTTGTTGATATTGTCGGTTGTGTCAAGTCTATTGTCGTTTGGTTATATTAGATATTCTTACTTTGGCTTAGTGGAATCCTCGCTATTATCTCCTAGCTCAGAGGGGTGGACCTTAGGGTTCCACATGGTTGGGTGGCAGAGCTATCCATTGGCCTTTTTAGAGATTCGGTTCGAGTCCTGTGCTGAGGTGTTCCAGTTCCAGATTGCTTCCCACCTTCAGTGTTGTTGTATACTTTATTTTGTAGTCATTTGTAAACTGACATGATCGGTCTTGTAATCTTGTATTGTGACTTTGTATAATTAACTATCTTGCTAATGTAAAAGTTGATCTTATCTGTAGTAGCAGTCTAATGTATATCACTTGTGTGGTTTTAATTTTATAGTCACTGATACAATTATGTTTCCCTAGAGGAGTTAGAAGTGCACTTTTCTTCATGTTGTGTATTATGATATCTTTGGTTACTGTTATTGCATTTACTTGCTTAAAAAAAAAATTCTGTAAGTTTTGCACTTGTTGGTCTATCACTCTAGGGTTGTATGATGGGGCATTATAGTGTATGGGCAACCATATCCTGATTCTTGTATGATATTGAACCGAAATTTGTGGATTCAAAGTACTTTTTAGTTTCAAGTAGAAAACGTGGCTATGTGCATAACCTTCCTATTGATAACCGTTTTCAAATTTTACCTTTACCAAGCCCATGACAATTGAAGAGGCATTTCCTAAAACACAAAAGTATTGGCCATCATGGGATAACAAAACTAAGCTTAACTGCATAAACATAGTGGCAACAAGTGTTCCATTATGTGATAGATTTAGGGCTATGGTCAAGCGTTATAATGGAAACCTCCCCAAGGAAGATTAGGATATCTAGTAATTTTACAATGTAAAAAGTGGAACTTGGTATGGGTTGGTCCAGATCAGCTGGCTCTGTTGGAGCCTCATGAAATGGAGATTGTGTTAGGATTTGATGTGGGCCACACACGTGGCACTTCTACTAGGACAGAGCACCTATGATCCCTTGGAAATGCTTTTCAAGTAGAAACGGTAAGATACCATCTTTCTGTTTTGAAGCCTATTTATCTAAAGGCGATCAATGTCCTTTCTCTAAATTCTATATCCAATTGGGGGTGCAGAAGTTGCTTTGCATCAAACTTGGGTATACCACTCAATTATGTTGTATATGCAAAAAATTGCAAAGAAAACAGGGTTATCCTCAGAAGCTGGTGGGAAAAAACACATCAGATTATTCCCACCAGCTTCTAAGGATAAGCCTATTTTCTTTGCAAATTTCTACAGATTCAACATAATTGAGTGGTATACCAAAGTTCAATGCAAAGAAACCTCTACACCCCCAATTATAGAGAATAGAGAAAGAACATCAATCCCCTTTGTATAAATAGGCTTCAAAACAGAAAGATGGTATCCTACTATTTCTACTTGAAAATCATTTCCAAGGGATCATATGTGCTTTGTCCTGGTAGAAGCACCACGTGTGTGGCCCACATCAAATCCTAACACAAGCTCCATTTCATGAGGCTCCAATAGAGCCATCTGATCTAGACCAACCCATACCAAGTTCCACTTTTTACATTGTAAAATTACTAGATATCATGATCTTCCTTGGGGAGGTTTCCATTAGAATGCTTGACCATAGCCCTAAGTCTATCACATAATGGAACACTTGTTGCCATTGTGTTTATGTAGACAATCTTAGTTTTGTTATCCCATGATGGCCAATACTTTTGTGTTTCAGGAAATGCCTCTTCAATTGTCATGGGTGGTAAAGGTAAAATTTGAAAACGGTTATCAATAGGAAGGTTATGCACATAGCCATGTTTTCTACTTGAAACTGAAAAGTACTTTGAATCCACAAATTCCAGTTCAATGTCATACAAAAATCAGGATATGGTTGCCCATACACCCTTTAACATACACCATTCAAAATTTAACATCAACATTAAACTGGATCTCAGTGGACCATGTGACAAGAAAAGTTCAAATTATTTAGCTTGAGAAGTGTGTATGAAGCTACATATAGTACAAAATGTAGAAGGAATATCCTAATGAGCAAAATTCAGATCTATTAAAAATATTAGAGAGGATGTGGATAAACTTTGATTATAAAATTTTTATATTGTTAGGAAAAAACCTAATAGACTAATAGAAGTTAGATGGGACTACAACCATAGTGTGAATCCATGATCTCTACTCGAGAGTAGAAATGATAAATCTAAAATGACATAATAGAGAGCCTTAGATTATTTTTTTAATTTAATCAAGTGAGATACATGAAAATGGTGGCATGTTATTGTCACATCATTGGTTGGATTAGAAAGAAAGCATATCTAATTTTGTTGGCACACCAAATTAAATCCTCAAATCTGAGGGAGGATCTATTTCCTCGAGGAGGAGATGGTAGTGGCCCTCAGATAACTAGGTTTTTTGGCCTAAGCTCATATTTCCCTCATGTCTACCTGCACACAAACATGTTTTTGATCATCTAGACATATCCTAATCATTTTCTCATATAAGTGAACAATAACCTTTTTTCTTTCTTTTGAACTCTTTTTGAAAGATCTATCCATGATAAAGTTGAGGTCAACTATGTAATTGTCTACCAAAGCTCAATTCATATAAATGCTAGAGTACATTTGGGAGATTTTTGGAACATGCACATAAGTTTCAAACAAGAGTTAGTCCTCTATATCAATACATTGATGGATTCATGTCCCAAAATTAAGGTAATTTCCCATACCCCCCAAACTAGAATTTCCCAAATTTGATGGTATTGATCCTACCAATTAGATATATTTAAGGTTCTAGACCGATATTTCAAATACATGTAGTAAATATAAAGTTCCCCATGATCAAAATCTCTTTAGTGCTTCTTTCAAAGTAGGAAATGAAGTTGAATTCAATGGTTAGATATAAAACTCAATCCTTTCTCACATGGGAAAATTTTTGCACTTGGAAGTCCTTAGCTAAAATTCTCTATATACATGGTTATATGTGTTTGGTTCAATGTAATGTAATAACATTCATACTCGAGCTCTTTGGATCAATCTAGTTAAGTGCACATTTAATCTATTCATGATTAATTGAAATCCTAAAAATTATCATGTTCATTTATGTTCAATCGTCATGTTTTAGAGCTAATTTATTTACTAGTTTAAATGTTGATTTGCATGAACTTCAATTTGTATATGTAAATTTTTTAATTATTCTAAATCAAAATTAGATAAAGTTCATTTTTCTTGAGTCATGTGTTTTAATTATGAAAATTTATTTGATTTAACATCATACCTCCAATTTCACTTTAGGGTTTAAATTTTTATCTTTATGTTAGTTTTAGGTTAAAGAAGATTTATGCAAGTTCTAAAATTGTGCATCATCAAATTATTTTTAGATTTAGGAAACTTGGACATGCAATATTATTTTAGACCTATGTACATGCACACTTGTTCATTAAAATTAAAGAACTTAACTAATTTTTGTGCATAGTGTGTGCACTGATAGGGATATGCTTTGGACACATACTAATTTTGAGATTCAAAGATTGAGGTAGATTCTAGCTAATCCTTCTACCATTGGGGCATATAGAAGTAATTGTATTATGATTTTACAAAGTTTGGTCACTATTAGCCAGTCATTAGGAGGTCTCCATGCTTATTCTGGGGAGACATTAGCAACCATCCTTGCCCAAATGAGGGATCAGGTATCAGATGATGTTCCTTTGAGTACAGTCTAGAGCAGAGTGCCAAAGGAAACAATAAAAAATCAATGTTTTCCCCAATACTCCACTAGATTTCAAGTCAAGGCATATCGGGTGACTAGGTGCATATGCCCTTGAATGGCACCTTTGATATATCCACTATTTCTTGCTGCTCACAGTTGTTATCCAAACAATGACCAGATTCCATTATATTTTACACAAAAGTTTTATACGCTGAGGTCCATTTAGGCCTCAACGTGAACTATTTGGATTTATCAGGTCATTTGGGATAGGGTCGTGGTAGGGTTTGTGATAGGGATGCTTATCATTGTGCAGATAGGTAGCCCATAGATTACATAATCTTGGTTGGGCAGAAACCATTACCCCTATTGCCGATGAGGTTGTCATTGCTTCCCAATAGGAAGTAATTGATAATATTGTTGATATTGCAGTGGAGGCTCAACACATATCTACATATTGTGTGGGTCGATACTTGATGCGACAACCATGTACATTAGCTATTGATTTAGATGCATATGTTGTGGTAGGTATCCCATCTCTGGACGATATAGATCACATTGCACGAGATGCCTAGATTTTGAGGGGTACCAATTATAAATTGTTCAACGATTTGATGAGGGCATATCATGTGATCTCATAATAGTTGGGGATCCCATTAGCAGATGTTTCTTCATTTGTGGCTCAGTCTTGGCACTCTGATATGGATCCTACAATTAGATCATCTAGAGGGGCACATGAGCCACCTACTCACCACCATTCTACCAATTCATCACAAGTGCATCCATAGGTTGATGATTATGCTGCTCCAAGGGCCCAGTCATTTGTAGCTACTCCAGGTACCTAGTCATTTGCAACTACTCCAGGTGCTTAGACATTTGCAGCTGCTCCAGGTGCTCAGACATTTGTCGATACACTTGAGCAGGCTACAAGAGGTCTAGGTTTTATGGAGATGCTCTCTTCAAGGTCGATGCCATCTCACTTGCATAGTCTGCTACACACATCATTGGTAGAACTAGTTTAGGATAGGACTACAAAGGAGTTAGTGGATTATATGATTGTAGAAGGTGGCATTGTGGATGCAGCTCTGGTGACTCAAGTATATATGTACATATAATTTTTAAGTTTTTAAGTTTTAAATAAATACATGTGTAGTATGTAACTTCATTGGAACTGTGTACAACACAGTTTTATAAATTATATATAACTCAAAATTAATTTAATTTTTTTATGTATTCATGCATAGGTGTGTAGGTGGAGGTAGCACATGTGACTCCTAGTTTGAGGGGAGAGTGCATACGCACACGTGAAGATTCGCTCGACCATGTTAGTGGACATGTGAACTTTAATTTTCATCTAAGTTAAAACATACATATATGTACATGTTTCACGTGTTCACATGTGTTTGTATATATATATATATATATATATATATATATATATATATATATATATATATATATATATATATAATTTTTAATTAATTACACAAGTTTGTATATGTATATATATGTAGGGATCAACGCATTTATCGGATGCTTGGGATTCAAGCTCGAATGGTCACTTGATTAGGAGCCGACATGATGACCCAGAGACCAAATGACCTGCGCTAGTTTATACACACGTGTTTATTACATTTTATGTTTATTACATGGAGATTTTATGTTTTTGTTCACTTATATTTCATAGATCTACTCTAGACATGATTATATATCGATTCCAGACATTTCAGTTTATGTTTATGTTTTAGATCTATTGATGTATGTGCACATGTGTACACATTTATACATGTTTGAGATATATATATATATATCATAGATGACATTTGTGTTTATGACTTCTTATGTTTCAAAGATGTATATATATATATATATATATATAAACCAAATTTCATCCATATATATGATCCTCACTTAGTGCAACTTCCCAAATGATGTATATATAAACTACCCCAGTTTAGACATAGGCACAATGGGATGAGGCAAATCTACTATATAACCATCCATCCCTGTACACTATTTAATTTTGAAAAGTGAAGTTTAATTGTGTGTTGAGAATTAGTTTAAAATACATGTGGATGTGAATTAAAATATAACAAAATCAAAGTATATATATATATATATGATCCTCACTTAGAGCAACTTCCCAAATGATGTATATATAAACTACCCCACTTTAGACATAGGTGCAATGAGATGAGGCAAATCTACTATATAGCCATCCATCTCTGTACACTATTTCACTTTTAAAAACTGAAGTTTAATTGTGTGTGTCGAGAATTAATTTAAAATACATGTGGATTTGAATTAAAATATAACAAAATCAAAGTATAATTATTGGGGTGTTCATCTAAGAAAGGCCCTAGAATATTAGCACATTGGAGAATCGCTTCTTAGCATCTTTGAGCGAATATGAGGTCTTTTGTTTTACACCACTTGATGTATATATTCAATTATGTTTGATTAAGGGGACCCTTCTAGAATTAACTAATAAAGATGAATGCTATCAAAATCCTTAAGTTGTTATAAAGATATTAATTTTAAGGAATGATCTAGGTAAATTAATTAAGTAAATGATGGTAATGTAATATTTAATGCATGTATGCCCCACAAGATCTTATAAGTTCCTTGTTGTAAATTATGGTTCACAAGTGAGAGAGGTAGGGATATGAGAGACATAACAACATAAACTCATTAAATTCAAATATAAAGATTTTACTTCAGATGCATCAATCATGTTGTAAAGCTCTACCGCAAGTTCTAATATAAAATTGAACTAGAATCAATAACATAACACTTGTCATATAATTTATCACTTGTCATTTGTATGCATCCAACCAAATTGTAGCTTGCTCTACCACTTGATCATTCTAATATAAAATCACTAATCAATTTATAGCATATAACATCATAGATAATATATAATTTAAATAGAAATAGAATATGATTTTACACGTATTTAAAGAGGCATCCATAAAACCAGACCACAATCATCACACATGTGTTTTAACTAAATTATGAACACTAAGGCTCATAATATCATCATGTAATGAGAAAGACACGTAAGTTAATTTATCACAATTTCATTTGTACATGTATCTAGCAGCTTAGGTAAACATATAGATCATCCATGTGTACATTTCAATGAAACAATAAAAATCACATATCATGTACCCAAATGTTATAGAACTGCTTGAACTTTAAGCAAAATAAATTTAAATTCCTAGACACCTCGCTCATTCATGTACCACATCCATTGGTTCAGCTCACTCTTCAATAACTTCTAGTATTCTCTAATGATCATCTCTATCTAGTCTCCACTTATGACATCCACGTGCACATGGAACTTGATGAAGAGATAGGCTAGCAGCAATTACTAGGTGGCTATATTGATACACCTTGTTTTCAAGATGGTAATCAGTAAAATGAATCCCATTTTGAACAATTTTGACTTGTTTGAGATATGTCCCTTGCATTACAATTGAACCTATGGGAAACAACATTCCATCACTTGTTTCTAGTTTTGTTAACTTCATCATCTCCTCTGTGCAACGTAATAAATAATAACTAACACCTTCTATGTTTCCAACCTCTGCTATGACTGCAAAAACATCTCCTATACACATATATACAATGTTTAATTTACAAAAATTACAACCAATCTTTAATTGTAGAAAAAATTAATATTAAACAAATTACAATTAAATTTTGTCTAAAGATTAACAAATATTATAATTTATCAATCTAAAGTTACAAACTTTGCAAGAATTTATATATATGCATGTACGTACCTTTTTTAATCAATCCTAAAATGTGGTCATAATCAACTGAAATCAAAGGAATGTCTTCAAATCTTTCCTCTTCATCTTCATTGTATGTGTTAGTAACAACTAATGGCACCGAATTCCACTCACTTACATATCCACATTCTTGGTTGTTGCAATTCACATAATGTCCCAAAATGCAGTCATAACAAAAACAAGAGTAATCCCTAGTCCACAATATCCATGGGAGACTATCTATACTCATGACACAATGTAAAGATCTTGTTTTCTCTACCCTCTTGCATCCATGTATTGTTCTTCTATCCACACCTACAAATTATATATAATTCAAAATAAAATAAATATACAGTTCTTAAACTTAAATTTTAAAAAACAAGTGAATTTTTTTTCAAAAAATAAAGTACATACATGATATCTCCCAAAACACTCTATTAGGACATGGTTTCCTCCCTAAAGATGTACTGACATCACATGCAAAGTGTTTCTTACACCATTCAACAACATCATGTGCATCATTTATACAATCTCAGATCTCATAACTCATTTGATGTTTTCTTAGAGCATGTTTGATGCAAGCTCCCGCGCCATCATGTTCACCCTTTCCATGCCCACTCTCAAAGAAACTCCAAACATGTGGTATACTATCTTGTCGATGATATCTACATAGTGCATAAAATGGCCTTGATGACTTGAATTGTGATGCACACCCATCAGACCATACAAAATGTTTTTCAATCTTCACACCTCTTCTTGCCAAATCTCCAAAAAACTTCTTAAAGCAATGTTGGACAAAAAGTGTGTCATGCTCTTTATCATCACTAATATAAAAGTGATTCTTTCCTAATGACTCATTTTTCATATGTACTGTCAACACCATCCAAATCCAATTGTGCATGTTGATAACACACATGCACCATAATAGTGACCTGCTCTAAATAGTAATATTGTGTTTGAATCTCCTTTTGATGGGTAAAAGAGTAATTTTCTACAAAGTCAACTACTGATAAAACTGTTCCAAGTGGGAAAGTATCTCTTAACAACTAAAATTGTTTTGCTTTCCACTTAGCATAAAATGTATTATGTATGTATGGTTGTATCAATTTACGAAAAATTTCCATAAATGTTCCAATAGGTACCTCCTCTTCTACATAATCTAACCTTGTGGATTCTTTCCAATTTTTATTTCAAACTTTATGTACTTGTAACTCTTGAAATTTACCATGTTCGTCATGTCATTGTCTTCATTTATCAAAGGAATTTTAGCCAGATTTCCACATGTTTCACAAAGTCCTTTTATGAATTTCATTGGACCATCTTCATCATCATTAGATTTATCACATAAGATGGATGCTATGAATTGACTTACCCATTTAGGAGGTGCATATTGAGAACCATCACTTTCTTTTCAGATCTTTCGAAACACCTGATAGTAAATATCAAATTCAATATAATAACGACAACAACAAGTTTCAAAAACCTTGTTTGACTTCACATGATGTGGCCTTAACATTTCAAACATTGTTTATCCAATCTTTACACGAGGATTTGCATCACAAAACATCACATACATCTCATGTTGTGTTATGTCTAACCAGTGTTTTGTATGCAGTTAAAAATTGTCTCTAGGCCTGATCCTATGTTTTAGAACATCTCTTTTATTTGATGAGGGACGAGTATGTTCATGTCAAAAACTTGAGATCAAGTTCCTAATACTTGCATCTTCAATCTTGTCAGAATGAGGATCCCTACACATCAATGCCCAATTGCCTTCTACAATAGTATCATCCAAAACCTTTCTCCTTTTCACATATCTTGTTAGTGTCTTTCTACTTAAGCCAATTTCACTTGAAAGTGAAGAGAGTTGATGATTTCTTGACATTTGTGGACTTACAATAGATGTCAACATCAGTCTTCTTGAAATGCTCTTATCTGTTGATCGAGATTGTTTCCCAATGGAACCTAAACTTTTTTTAACATTTTCAACAATATCTTTTTCTAGGCATCTTTTCCTTTTTTTGGTGAAATCTACACCCATAAATTGTAATGGCTCTTTTATGTCATCACGAAGAAGCAATGTTGATAACAGTTGGGATTGACCAAGTGTATCATGATTTTTGAAATAATCCTCAATTATTTCCTTTGAAGTTCTTGTCAATGCCCTCTTAGTAGTTTGATTAGGTTGTTTAGCATAAAATTTCAATTTCTCTATATCCATTTCAAGCAAATGATCTATATTTTTGTAAGAAATTTTTCTTTTCACCTCTTTAATTAGATTCATAGTATGAATATTGGTAGAAGGAAGCGATCCTGACCACTGTCCAACATCAAAGTGTGTATGGGTCTCCTCTCTATCATCAATTGTTTGTGCTTGGGTCTCCTCCCTGACATCAACTATGTGTGCTCCAGCCTCCTCTGATCCAGTAACTAAATTAGGTTGGACCTCTACTCTAGTTTCTGTATGTTGATCCCCTACACATATCATATAAAAGAGAAGATTTTAGAATATTATAAAAGTTAGATTATTGAACTACATGGATAAAGCATGAAGGCGATTATGAGTTCATAATGAGAAAGTGTTAGGGATGTAGTATTCATTCTTATAATTTTCTCCAACTTTGAATTAAAATTAAACTATCGATCAAGTGCATGCATGTCAAAGTATTTGTACAAGAAGAGAAAATGAACATGTAAATGGAAATAACATCTAGAATTATATGTCCATATGGATGGTCATGTGCACAAGTTCCATCTAAAGTTAACTTTTCATGTCATATTTATGTTACAATAAAAAAATGCTAGGAGTACATTATCTAATCAAAATCTTAAATTAGCTCATTAACAACTACTTGCTAATTTGTCAAATTATAATTTATATGTAGGTCAAGTAAACTTATAGGTACATATTCAATTACTAGATCATTTAACCTAAAAAGATATTCAATGTAATAAAGATTTAAGTGTGTACCTACGAAATTATAGATCAATTTATAATATAGTAGTAGCTCAGAGGAGATAATATTACATGTTGCATGAATAATGTTAACTACATGTCCTATGAGTAAATAATCAATCTTAGAACCATGGTGACTGTGGTGCAAAATTCCTAGAGGGCTACAATAATCACATGCATACATATATAAAATATTAGTTTGAAATATATTATATATATGCATGTATATAAAATATTAGTTTAATATTATGATATATATGCATGTGTATTAAATATTAGTTTAATATTATTATATATATGTAGATTTAAAACTCAATAATATTTAAGGGACAAATAAGGTTTAGGGTTTAGGAGTCTAGGGTATATAAGAAACTCTCACAAGTCTTTAATTTGTAACTATAATTTATTTGTAATTATAATATTTAAGGAACTTAGGCGTTAGGGGTTAGGGGTTAGGGTTTAGGGTTTAAGACTTAGGCAAGTTAGGACTAGGGATGTTTCGAGGATAGTCAAATTACACGTGTCTCCATTGGGGTAGGGTCCTAGATATGACCTAGGGTTTATCATAGATTCACTTGGCAAGTAAGGTACAAAAATACAATAGAAAGTAATTTGATTAGTTAATTTAGTGGAAGAAAATTTAGCCAAAACATCTAATCATATATTTAGCTCAATAATATTTGGGGTTTAGGATTTCAGGTTTCTAGGGTTTCTAGGGTTTAGGGTTTAGTTAAGTAGACTTAGGGAATTAATAGTGGTTTTAGTAGAGGACTTAAGAATGGTAATGGAATTTGCAACATTTAAATAAATGAATATATTTAAAGCATACTTGAATTGAAAAAATTACTTCAATTGAAAACAATTTGATCTTATTGATCCTAATCTTATCTAGAAGATTATTTAATTGAAAAGAATTCATAATTTATATAAAAGATACATACCTTCTATTTGAGCTTAATATCTTTGCATCCTTTCTTCACACAATTTTTGTTCCCTTTCTGTTGAATGATATCGTGCAATCTTATTTTGCCTTGTCCTTTTATTTCCCATCTTCTTCAAGGATATGCAAAATATGATCTTGATAATTTCGTTGGCAATTCCATGTTCCAAATTTGTAAAGCACTAGAAAATATTTGACCTTTCAAATAGACCTAGCGAATTTTCCTTTATTTTTTGATATTAAAATCATCAAATGACCTTGTATATATACATGTTATTCGAATAGATACATTTTGTTAAATGTCGGCTAAAATTGGCCTTCATTCGAAGGTCAGCTACTAAAAATCCGCAGACATATTTTTATTCAGTGACCTTTGTTCAAAGGTATTTAAATATAATTTCCAGCTAAGTTTTTTGGAACGTACCTTCATTCGTAGGTACTTGTGAATGAAGGTAAAATCTTCATTTGTAGGTACCTTTATTCGAAGAACGTTCGAACGAAGGTGCTTACCTAGACACTTTTTGTTTCCGCTTCAAAACTTCCTCAGAAAATCTAGTTTCAACCCTCAGGTTGGACCTTCAAATGTAATTAAAGTGACAAGATAATTTGCAAGATCGTAGTCCTCAAAATGAGCTTTCCAACAAGTATAATTTTGATATATTTTCATTTTATTACATATTTAATTTTTAATTTTTACTGAACATAGGTTTTTCATCGAACATCAAGTTCTTCATTACACACAGGTGGAAAAATAGTGAAACATTGAAAAAAATTCCAAAAAATACCTTTGCACTAGGTATTGATGTCCTTGTTTCACCAAAAAAAAAATTGAATTTTGATATATACACAATAAATTATGCTTGACAACATACACCTATGTCCAAATTATAGTTACCCTGACTTCAAAAATTAATTAAAAAAAATATGTAACAAAATATCTATGCACTAGATATTGATGTTAAAAACCTATATTTTAAAAATTAGAATTTTATCCTTTATAGAAAAAAATTATGCTAGACGACATAAACATTACTTTCTGAAAATGTTGTCTACTATTAAAAACCAATTATTAAAAGAGACGTTGAAAGATTCACGATTTATTTCAAAAAAATATTTAAAAATATTTTTAGAATCTACACACAAATCGCCACAAATCACTAGTTCACATCATCTTCAAATTCTTAATGGTTTAGCTGCTATAGGTCTTAGAAAGTGAAGATTTAGTTAAAAATGCTAATATCAATGTCCATCTTGGCCAAAAAGTGGGACTCATTATTGTGGGATTACCCGGTTATAGATTGGTGAGAGGGAGCTTGGTGGCAGCAAGAGGGACAAGATTGGAAACTTTATTTAGTTTGGATGCCACTATTATTTGTAAATCCATCTATGTGAATAAAAAAGTTGAAAATGCATGTATATTGCGGCACCATAGATTGGGCAACATAAGTGAAAATGTTTTAAAAACTATTTTGAATAAAAAGTTGTTGGATGGTTTCTCCTATTCTAATGAGCACTTTAATTTCTATGAGCATTGTGTGTTTGGTAAACAAAATAGAGCATCATTTCCTTTAGGAAGCAATAAAGTGAAGAATAAATTAGAAATTATTCATATGGATGTGTTTGGCCCTATAGATAATGATTCTTTTGGACAATTTCATTATTTCATTACCTTCATTAATGATGTTTCCAGATTCACATGGGTTTATTTTATGAGACATAAATATGAAGTTTTCAATAAGTTTAAGGAATTTAAAGTCTTAGTAGAGAACCAATCAAGACTTCAGATAAAAGTATTGAAAGTTGACAATGGAGGGGAATATTTCTCTAAGGAATTTGATGAGTTTTGCAAGCATGTATATGTTGAACCATGATTGTCGTTAGACCAAAACCCACAGGCATTAATCTCCACTACAATCGCCAGAGTTAGGATCCACGAGAGGCGGTTAATCCATGTCATGAAACATCACGGGGAGCACTAGACGCACATGCCAACAATCTCCCCCCAACGTTATCTGGGGAGTTTCAAACTCGAGACCACTGGCTCTGATACCAATTTGTTGGACCATGATTGCCGTTAGACTAAAACCCACAAGCATTAATCTCTGCTACAATCGCCAAAGTTAAGATCCACGAGAGGTGGTTAGTCCATGTCATGAAACATCACGGGGAGCACTAGACGCACATGCCAACAATATGTATCATAAGGCAAACAACTATGACATATACACACAATAGAATGGTGTTGTAGAAAGGATGAATCAAACTATTATGGAAAGAGCTAGAAGTGTGTTGATCGATGCACAATTGGATAAATGCTTTTGGGCAGAAGCTATGAGTACCACTTGTTACTTGATAAATAGATCTCATTGTAAGGATCTTGATTCAATATCTTATGAAGTGTGAACAAGTAAGAAACCTTTTGTTTCACATTTAATGGTTTTTGGCTATGAGGCTTTTGTTCTTGTGCCTAAAGAAAAGCATTCTAAGTTGGATCTAAAAACACAAAAATGTATCTTCAGTGAGAATGTTAAAGGTTGTAAGATTTGGACTCCTCTATCCAAGAAAGTTGTCTATTCTAGAGATGTGATTTTTAGGGAACTTTGAGCTATTTTTGATCTTAAACAACCAAAATATGAAGAAAGGAAAATGATAGTGCATTTTGATTTGAAGCAAGAAAATGCACATCAGAAAAAATAAAATGATGGATTTGAGGATGGAGAGGAAGAAGAAGGTTCAAGTGGGAGTTATAAGAAGATGACTCTAAGATTACATAAGAAGTTCAACATGCAAAAGAAGAAGAAGAAGAATCCCTTACTACACCTTTGAGAAGATCCATAAGACAAAAAAATCTAGTTGATAGGTATAGCCCACCAAATTTCTATTGTGTATTTGCTTTATTGAGTACCGATGATAAACCTAGATTCTACGGGGAAGTTATTCTTGTAGATGATAGTGAGTCTTGGAAACTAGCCATGTGATACCTAGGATCTTATTTGTTTTCCCAAAGGAATAAAGGCCATTGGATGTACAAGTGGGTCTACAAAAAGAAATTTGGAGTAGACGGTTCATTGGAAAAGTACAAAGCTAGACTGATAGCCAAGGGCTACTCCTAGAGAGAGGGAATTGATTTTTGTCAAATTTTCTCTCCTGTCACTAAATTAACTTCTATTAGATTTCTTTTATCCATAGCTACTCCTTATGATTTTGAAATCGAACAAATTGATGTTAAGACTACATTTTTGTATGGAGATCTGTAAGAGGAAATTTATACGAAACAATCTAAAGGTTTCAAGGTAAAAGGGAAAGAACATTTGGTTTACAAATTAAAATGGTCTCTTTATGGGTTGAAATAATTACCCCGATTGTGGTATTAATTTTTTTTTTCTTTTATGCTGAAATTGGGTTTTGTGAGAAGCAAAGAGGATCATTGTGTTTACATTATTAGATGTGTTGATGATCACATACTAATTGTCTCCTTGTATGTGGATGGCATGTTGTTTTTCAATAACACCAAGGGTATGATTAGTGAGCTGAAAGATCAACTTTTAGTTGCATATGAGATGAAGTATTTGGGGGCATCAAGGTACATATTGGGAATGGAAATAAAGAGAGATCAAGGTAACATAAAGATTTGGTTGTCACAAAGTACACATATGAGTACACTATTTTGTATAGTTTTAATATGTAGGATTGTAAGCTAGTTAGAATTCCTTTACCATTTGGCACTAAGTTTACATTAGATATGTGTACCAAGTGTGAAGATGATTTTAAGGATATGTCTAATGTGCCATATGCTAGTGTAGTAGGAAGTTTAATCTATGCAATTGTGTGTAGTAGGCTGTATATTGCCCAAACAATGGGCGTATTGAGCAGGTTTATGTCTAACCTTGGTGTAACATGTCTTCTCATATTGCCCGGAATTACTCATCGGATTTACTGAAAAGTAAATGAAGATAATTATCATAATCAATTGTTTGCTAACATAATAATCATTTGCATAATCAAATATATAAAAAGCATATCTTTCCTGAATATTTTCAAAACTAAAAATATAACATATTCAAAGATAACATTCTAGTTAAATCTCACTTTACAATTACAATATTTTTCTCATAGCAATTAGAATATTTTACATAAAATTTGACAGTCAAGTCATCATAATAAATACTGCATCTGAAGTTTTGATATCCCTCTTCATAAGTCTTGGCTTGTCATCTGCTTGGGAAGGAGAGCATCACCCGAGTGCTTTTCCTCCAACCACAGATCGTCGATCCCTTGCACACCTTCCTTCCTAGAAGTGGCCCTACTCTTCATGAAGGGAATAGATATAAAGAACCAATAGGTTTTTCCATGTGAGTTTCTAGTGTTGTGTCCTACATAACCAACACGATCATACAACTATAGATCCCCTCTAACTAAGTATGACACTGCTGGATGGTTATGCAAGTCTGGAGCATAGTGAACTAACTAATGCATGCAGAGACAGATGCATTACTTCGGCCAAAGATTTAATATATATAGATGTTTTGCAATGAACGTAGTTGATTGTTCACACACTTCTAACTTGACTTAGAAACTATATCATTCTACAGTGGATTCAATTTGACCAATTCTAGTCACATGGTGTCTTAAAAAAATCTCACCCATAGTCTTCCTGACTCAGATTACTAACTCTGATCTTTAAATTACAATACCAAAATGGTTTAGATTGAGGTCTTGATCCTTGAAGGAGTTTCTTGTTGCAATTGCAACATGGAATCTATGACTCCTTGTCACTCTATTCCTTGTTACAAAAGTTCATATATTCTTGGTTTTGATGTCTTAATCTTAACATAAAGAATGGTTTTGTTTATAACTTCGTGAGTCCATCTGAGGCACTTCACTTGGTTTAAGGATTTACATCTAATCCATTTCGACAAAAGAATGTCTATTATTAATCGACCACAAGTCTCTTCTAGACTGTCATAAAGTTGGTCACCTTGTGCCATAATGGGGCACAAAAGATTCTTATAATTTCAATAATATATATTTGTATATAAAAGATACTATTCATTTCTTGAATTAATAATAACATACTATGGTTATGGGACTCAAAAGTCCATCTTGTTCAAGAACGGTCTTGTTCACTTCTACATGTGGATTTCCTTCATAAAGATTAGCACGCAGTTTCAAAATTGGGCTCTGTTATTCATTGTTACTGACATATGACTCAACTATTCAAACTTTGCCATACAAATGCACAAAAAGTTTTGACTTAGAGAAATAACCCATACAGCCAATGGGAGTCGACCAAGGTTTCTCAACAAAAGTTAAAGTTCTCGTAGTATCATTGAGAACACTTGTTAAAGATATTATCTTGTTTGAAACAGATAAAGAATCACTGATATAGTTTCATGGCTATCATTCAAATGATAGCAGACAATAATTATTTAGTCTGGACTATTAGCCTGTTGTGGCTGTGAGGCTTCTTAACAAAAATGTATGTAATGCAATGATATTGATTTGTTGTAGCCACAAGACCATCTTAACAAGAATGAATATAATGCAATGATATTGGTATGCTATAACCACATGACCATCTTAACAAGAATGCATGTAATGCAATGATGTTGGCTTGCTATAGCCGCGGGGGCTTATTAGTAAGAGTGCATGTAATACAATGATATCGGCCTGCCGTGGCCTCATATCAACTCAACATAGAATACATAGTTTATAATAGTATCGACCTACTGTAGCCATGCAACCATCTTTGCATAGTAAGCATATATGTATAATCATATTTTCAGCCTACTGTAGTGTACCATTTTTACATAGTAAGCATATATATAATCATGTTTTCGGCCTACAAAAGCCGCATGATAACATTTCTCAGAAGAGAAATTATTCTACAATAGTGAAGTAAGTTGCTTGATATTACACATAGTCTTAACTGTAACAAAGGTTACTTGTATGAAGTTAAGACACAAGTTGTCCCTTCGAACTGTAGTCCTTCACAGTGCTTCTTCCTCGTTTCCCTCAAATTTTGTCTGCTTAAACCTAATGCATTCCCTGCCTAGAAAATGTTGTGTTCTTCTCCAACAAAATTAACATGGATTATAATGACTCCCCTATCCCAACTATCTTGAGGCTCCCCTCTTACCTGTGAGATAACAAAACTCTTCTAAAAATTCTCCACCTCGTAGCATGCAACGCTATAGGTGTTGCCCATAAGCAGGAATATCTCCAAATCAATAGTGGTTTTAATCTCCACTTACTCCACAATAACATGGATATAGCACATGCACTACTACGTGGGTATTGTAGTTTGCATACCAAGAAGACTTATCACAAAAGACCAATGATATGCCTTACTAAACATATATCCTTAACAAAATAGTGCTGCACTTATTAAATTATAAATGAAACACATCAACATGATGGTAGTAATACCATAAATTTGGATGTGGGGAAAATAATTGTACGGCTAAATATGAATATAGGGTTGAGATTTACTCCCCTTCTTGCCTTTGCACAAACAAACAAATAGTTAAATTGATACTTTCAGAAAATCATATCTATATATATATACATATATATGTATGTATGTATATATGTATGTATGTATATATATATACATATGTATATATATAGTTATATATATATATATTTTGTATATATATACATATCTATATATATATATATCTAGATATATATATATAGATATGTATATATATATATATATATATACAATATATATATATATATGTATGTATATGTATATATATATGTATACATATGTCTATATATATGTATACATATATAATATAATCTCCAATATACATATATATATATATATATATATATATGTATATATATATCTATACATATTATATTGGAGATTATATTATATATATGTATATATATATATATATACATACATATATCTATACATATTATATTGGAGATTATATTATATATATGTATATATATATATATATACATACATACATATATATATATATATATATATATATATATATATATATATATATGAGATTTCTGACCAAAAAAGAAAAGGATTAAACTCAAAACACCAATAAGGTTCTCTGAATATTTCTCAACCAAATCAAATATAGATGATGTCAGAAAACCCTTAACTACAAATTGACAATAGTTGAATTGAGATCGACTAAACAAGGAGAGTTAACTAATACATACTCCGTCTCATGAAGGTTCATGAAATGTACAACTTAGAACTCAAATGACAAACCTGACTTTTCCAAAACATATATTCCCTTCTCTCTGATGATGCTCTCCTTCCTTTCTGGGAGGCAAAAATTTATTTCCTATTTCACTCACAGTCATACAAACTATGATTAACGTATCATCAACAAATATTTATACATCATGATTAAATAATCTCAATATCTTTTAATCTTATATCAAATTCTATGCATTAATCATAATTCATAAAATCAATGATTTATTTTGACATTTTTCCTAAACGTCAAATCATTAATCTATGATTAATTATCCACTTAACCACATAAAAGTAAAAGTAAAACATAGTCAAAGTTTGGGGATGTAACATATCTCCCACAATAAGAATCATCATCCTTGATGACCTAATGTATCCAAAGTTTATAACATAAAGTTTTTGTTCATCATAGTAAAAAGATTAAAATAGATTAGGGAATCTTTGATAAATATCAGGATAATTCTCCCAAGTGGCATTCTCTTCTACATACTGGTCCCACTGGACCTTCCATTGAGTAATTTCTTTATTACACAAGCGTAGCTTACGTATTTCAAGCACATTGATGGGCTCGATCATTACCACCCCTGGGTCCTTCACCTATAAGGCATTCCAATCAAGAATAGGAATATGATTATCTCCTGCAATATACTTTTTCAAATAAGAAACATGGAAAACATTATACATCATGGCAAGAGTTGGTGGTAGAGCAATCTTGTATGCAACTGGGTTGACCTCCTCGAGAACTTCGAAGGGACCCACATATCTAGGAGCTAGTTTGCATGACTTTCTAAACTTAATGGAACTCTTTTGTGGTTTGAATCTTAACAAAACTTTCTCTCATACTGAGAAATGTCTTAGAATGCACTTAGCATCCACATATATTTTCTGTCTATCATTCACCTCTGCTAACCCTTTCTTAATCAGATGGACCTATTCTTTCATTTTTTATAGCATTTCTGGACCAAGGCTAATCCTATCTTCTAGCTTATCCTAGCTTATAGAAGTTCGACACTTTCTTCCATATAATGCTTCAAATGGAGCCATCTTGATAATAGAATGATAGGAATTATTGTAAACAAATTCTATAAGAGGAAGATAATCTTCCCACTTGTATTGTTGGTCCATGCAATACATTCTCAATAGGTCTTCCAACACTTGGTTCACTCTTTTTCTCTAACCATCCGTTTCAAGATGATAAGTTGATCTTATGTTTAATTGAGTTCCAAGTAAGGAGAATAAGGTTTGCCAAAACCGTGATGTCATACATGCATCCCTATCTGAGATAATTTTCTTAGGAATACCGTGCAATCTAAATACTTCTTCCACAAATTTGCAGGCTATGGCTGGTGCTCCATCTGTCAAATTCTTGTGTATAAAATGTACTACCTTAGTGAGTCTATCTACCATTACCATAATAGCATTGTGTCTATTTCTAGACATAGGAAGTCCTTGTATGAAATTCATGCTAATGATCTACCATTTCCATTTCAGAATTTCATGAGGGTATAGAGGTCTTGCCAGGTGATGATGTTTTGCCTTCACTCTCTGGCATTCTAGATATCTTTCTACAAACCTTGCAACATCCCTCTTCATTCCTTTCTAGAAATATAATGGTTTTACATCATCTAGCAATTTCGTCACTCTAGGATGTCCTCAATAGGGTGAAGAATGAATCTCCTTCCACACGATATTCCTTAACTCCTTGGAGTTTAGAATGTACATTCTTCCTTTAAATCTTAATAGTCCATCTAGTCCAAAGTGGAATCCATCATACGTAAAATCATGAGGATTGTCCGCAAGAGCTTGCTTGACTTGCTCATAGTATTCATCTCCCTTGGACTTTTGTAATACCTGATTCTTAAAATCAGAATGTATGGAGATCATCAAAGAGATATGTCTTCTCCTACTTAGGGCATCAGCCACTTTGTTTTCCTTGCCCTGAATGTATTTGATCTCAAAATCGTAATCAGATATTAGCTCTAATCACCTTCTTTGGTGAGCATTAAGATGTGGTTGAGTAAACAAATATTTGAGTCCTTGATGGTCTATTTTTAATTCAAAAGGTTCCCAAGTAAATAATGTCTCCACATTTGTAGTGTGCAAACAACTACTGCTAACTCATGATCATGAGGAGCATAATTATGCTCGTATGATTTTAACTTTCTAGACTCATAAGCGATAAATTGCCCATCCTGGACAAGTACACCTAATCCTTCTCTTGAGGCATCGATGATGACTACAAAATGACTCTTTGGATTGGGTACCTTTAAAATTAGTGTCATAGTCAACTTCTCTTTTAGTTGATCAAATGCCTCCTGACATTTCTTTGACCAATCAAATCTTTTGCCTTTCCTTTGTAGATAAGCAATGAGATAGGCAATTTTTGAAAAGTTAGCCACAAATTTCCCGTAGTACCCTGCTAGGCCCATAAAACTAAGAACATCATGCACATTTTTTGGTGCTGGCCACTCCAGATTGGCTTTGATATTTGTTGGGTCCACTGCAATTCCCTTAGCTAAAATCACATGACACAAGTATTGTACTTCTTTATGGAAGAAAGTACACTTTGAGAGCTTTCTATAAAGTTTATGCTCTCTTAATCACTAAAGAACAATCTGTAAATGTTGGAGATGTTCTTCTTCATTTTTTGAATAAATCAAAATATCATCAAGGAAACAATGACAAACTTGTTCAAACAATCTCTGAACACACTGTTCATTAAGTTCATGAATGCTGCAGGCGCATTCGTTAATCCAAAGGGTAGGATAGTGAATTCATAGTGTCCATACCTCGTTCTAAAGGTTTCTTATGAATATCTTCATCTTTTAGCCTCAATTGATGGTATCTTGATCGAAGATCGATCTTTGAAAATACAGCTGCCCCTCACATTTGATCAAAAAGATCATCAATATGGGGCAATGGATACTTATTCTTTATCGTTGCTTTATTTAGCATATGATAGTCTATACATAGGCACAGTGTGCCATCTTTCTTTTTAACAAAAATCACTAGTGCTCCCCAGGATGAAACACTAGGTCTTATCAATCCTTTTTCTAGCAATTCCTACAGTTGAGCCTGTAGCTCCATCAACTTTGTTGTGGTCATTCTAGAAGGAGATTTAGAAATAGGTTCTGATCCTAGAATTCTATCTATTGAAAATTCAAAAGCTCTCTTAGGAGGTAATCCGGGTAATTCATTTGGAAATACATCCTCAAAATCTCAGAGAAAGGGATACTTATCCATATCTGATCTCTCTTGATCTATGGATTCTATTTCTTCAACTCCTTGGATTTTTTGAGATTCATAATACATCAAATCATCTTGGAAAACAAATTCCTTGAGATCATCTATTTTCTCCATTTTAATAGAAAGGAGTTGACACCCTTTTCTATGGGCTCTCTTCATCTGTAGGACAAATATTTTCCTCTGTTTGACCTCTCTAGCAGTGCCTTGCAGAAAAACTCTATTCCCAAGGTCATCTAGGCATTCTACTATTTTTACAAAACAATCCACCTTAGCCCTATGCCTCTATAACCAATTTATTCCAAGGATGACATCATATGATCCTAATGGGGCTACATAAAGGTTTACTTCAGTGGAAAAACTTGGGAGTTCAACCTTGGCTTTGAACAAACATTGCGCTACCTGAGCTCTTGTCTGGTTAGCATATTCAAATGACCATGAATTTGCCATGTAACCAACTCTTCTAGATATCTTATTTAAAACTTTTGGAGAAATAAAACATTATGTAGCACCAATATCTATTAAAACTAAAATTGGAATACCAAACAAAATACCTGTGGTTTCAATTGGAGTAATCTGATACTCCACCTGTTGGTTATCCAAGGCTGCATGTATTTGCTGTTGGAAGGCTGCCTGTTGCGAGGGTAGGGGATTTCCTCGTGGTTGAGTCCCTTGTGTCTTATTGGGACACTAATTGGCATAATGGTCACTGCCACATGAAAAACACCCTCCTGGGGATCCTCGCCTTTCATAAGGCTTTCCTAAATTATCTCCATTTTTCTTGGAGTTATTATTGTTTTTCTTATCACCCCTGGATTCATTTTGGTTATCCCTGAATCCTTTATCACCTTTCCTTTTGGAATTATATTTATTGCCCTTTTTCTTGAATGACTGGGAGGATTATGACCAATTGAACTTTTTATGGTTCTTTTCCCGATATGCAGATATGGATTTCAACTTTTGTTCCTATTTAATAGCTTTCTCATAAACTTGGTCCATTCTAGTGGGATCATACACATCTACATCACGTCTAATTTGGGCATTTAAACCCATGATGAACTTTCAGATGTGAAACCTCTTATCTGGTTGGTATTGGGGAATATATTTAAGGAGACAGGTGAACTTCTCCCAATACTCATTCATAGATGAGTCACTTTGTCTCAGGTTTTGGAAATCTATGAACTTCTGATCAAAATACAACTATGGCAACCATCTTTTCCTGAAGAGTTCCACAAACCTTTCCCAGGTTAGACTCAAAGATCTCAGTCCTAGCTCCATCTTCATGTTCATCCACCAGGTGGATGCTTCACCGACTAATTGGTATGCTCCCCATACTGCTTTGGTTATTTTAGAATAGTTTCTTATTTCAAAATATTTCTCCATTTTTGTGAGCCATGCCTCTGCAGTATCTCAACTCACAGTCCCATCAAATTTGGGAGGTGTTACCTTTTTCATATCTCTGTGCAATACTCACGTAGTAGTGCATGTGCTATATCCACGTTGTTGTGGAGTGAGTGGAGATTTAAACCACCATTGATTTGGAGCTATTCCTTTTTATGGGAAACACCTATAGCATTGCATGCTATGAGTTGGAGAACTTTTAGAAGAGTTTTGTTATTCCACGCGTAAGAGGGGAGCCTCAGGATAGTTGGGATAGGGGAGTCATTGTAATCCATGTTGGTTTTTTTGGAGAAGAACACAACATTTTCTTGGCAAGGAATGCATTAAGTTTAAGTGGACAAAATTTGAGTGAAACGAGGAAGAAGCACTGTGAAGGAGTGCAGTTCGAAGGGACAGCTTGTGTCTTAAATTCATACATGTAACCTTTGTTATAGTTAAGATTATGTGTAATATCAAGCAACTTAACTCTCTATCATAGAATAATTTCTCTTCTCAGAAATGTTATCATGCGGCTTCCGTAGGCTGAAAACATGATTATATATATGCTTACTATGTAAAAATGGTATGGCTACAGTAGGCCAAAAATATGATTATACATATATGCAAAGATTGTTGCACAACTATAGTAGGCCAATACTATTATAAACTATGTATTCTATGTTGAGTTGATATGAGGCCACGACAGGCCGATATCATTGTATTACATGTACTCTTATTAATAAGCCCTCGTGGCTACAACAAGCCAACATCATTGCATTACATGCATTCTTGTTATGATGGTCATGCGGTTACATCAAACCAATATCATTGCATTGTATGCATTGAAATAATTAATCTATGATTAATTATCCACTTAACCACAGAAAAGTAAAAGTAAAACATAGTCAAAGTTTGGGGATGTAACACCTGGTAGAGAGCATTGGAATTATGCAAAGGGGGTGTAAGATATTTGCATGGTACTTCTGAATACCCTTTGGTTTATTCTAGTATTAACTGTGTGGATTAGACATTAGACATACAAGGTTTTGTTGATGTAGATTGGGTAGGTGACTTGGATAGTCGAAGGTCCACTAGTGGCTATGTGTTTACTTTATTTGGAGGAGCTGAGATTTGGATGAGTAAGAGGCAACCCACATTGCTTTATCCACCACCGAAGCAGAGTATATGGCTACTACCCATTTCTCTAAGGAGCCAGTATGGTTACAAAGATTGTGTATAGGTACATTGGTTTTGATTGCAGGACAATTCAAATTGGTTGTGATAGCTAGTGTATAATCTGTATAGCTACAAATTCTATATATCATGCTCAGACTAAGAATGTGGATGCTTAGTACCACTTGGTTTAAGAAATCATTGCAAATGGATAGATTGAGTTGAAGAAGGCTGACACTTAGGAGAATGTGACGGATTCTCTTACCAAACCTTTGAGCAAAAAAAAGTTCACTTGGTGTAGGGAGGCCATGGGACTTGTTTCTTGTACTTAGTTCTTTAATGTTTTCCGATGGATGTATTTGCAATGTATGATTTCAAGTAGGAGAATGTTAGAATTAAGGTGCCATCAACCTTGTAAATCCTATTTATTTAATTACTTCTAATATTGTTTTGTAAATATATTCATAATGGATGTAGGATCCATCGACTGTAGTAATTATTTAATTACAGTGACTATAATATTTTATTTATTTTATCTTAGGATAGTAAACAGCTAAATATGGGGTGTCCAAGTTCATTAATTGACTTGTGACGGGTGTAAGAGCATCTTCTATTATTGGAGTCTTACACATTGTAAGGAATCAACTATTATTGGACAGGTATGATAGAGCATCTTATGACAACCTGTAAGAAGGTGTAAGAGGCTATTTTTAGCTTGTTTGTTGACTATTCCTAATGAGGGCATGGGATATTGCCCTATTTGGGCACATTATTCAATGTGGAGGTTATGACAGGGGTAAGACATTAAAATTATCCAAATTCCCAAGTTGGGTGCCATATTCTAGAAACTTCCTTTATAAGCTTCCATTTTTCTATTTAACAGAAGCTATAGGAGAGTTGACTATGAGTATGAAAGTTGAATGTTTATAGGTTCATAGGAGCAGTCAAATTGGATGCAAGATGGAAGGAAGTTGAATGCATTGTAATCTCTTTACAGTTAATACAAACTTATCCTCTTTTTTGGTGGAGTTTTTTACTTGAAAGGGTTTTCTCCATGTAAATCTCTATGTTATGTGTATGGATATTGAGTATTGCTAATTTTATTTGTTACTATTTCACATTAGTTTAAGTCTCCATTGATATTATATAGTTTAATTTCATATTTGCAACAATATGTTAGATTTCTATTTGTAGTGGTTTCCTTCATTTCTGACATAGTTGACACTTGGGATAATGTTGTAGATTCACTTATGAAACCAATGAGCATAGATAAATTCTCTTAGTGCAAGGACGCCATGGGCCTTGCATCTTGTACTTGATTCATTTTATTTCTTTTAGTTATGTCATTGCAATGTATAATATCAAGTGGGAGAATGTTAGGATTAAGGTGATATTAACCTTGCAAATCCTATGTATTGATGTCAAATCTCCAACATCTTGGGAATGGGTACTTGGACACCCATGTAGGTGGTTGAGAGATATTATTTTATTAATTTTCCTTGTAACCTAGAATATTAGTTGTAGTAGTATTAAGAGGGGATGCTACTTATGATGGTGGTTGTTATTAAGTGATTTGACTTTATTTATACCACTTTCCCAATCCTAGGTGCTAGAAGAGAGAGTGGAGCATCTTGTTATGACGAGTGGGGTCCACAATAGTTTTCCACTCCATTTTAGAGCATCATACTTGGGAATATGTGCCCACTCTTCACATGTGTCATATGTTGTCAATTATGGTTTCTATTCATGGAGGGCTTTGGATTTTTCCATACCATAGGTTTTGAGAAACTATTGGTGGTTATCCCTCTCTGATTATTTATAAATTAGATGCCTTGGATAGTTGTTTCATGGGTCTTTCATAGGTAAAGTAAGGTTATGCTATCAAATTGATGTTGGATTGAAGGGAGAAGTTGGATGTATTATTACAACACATTGTTATTGGATTAATATAGACTTGTGCTCTTTTTAGCAGTGGAGTTTTTTTTCTTGAAATAGGGTCTCAACATAAATTTTGGTGTTAAACGTGTTTATGATATGTTGATTTCTAATTTGATAATTTAAACTTCCTCACATTAATCTAAAGGTTAATCACATCATATCTTAATTAGTGTTTAGTGGTGAAAATGTGGTAGTGAGATAGAGAACTACAAGTCCCACACTTTCACATGCACTAAAACATTAGGGAAGCAAAGGGTAAGTTTAGGGGCAAACTATTGATTTCCAATGTTACCTTTTCCTATTAATTATCTCTATGTGACTATTTTAATTAGGTTTTTACAAGCTAGTATCTCTCTCTAACTAGGAAACCCTAATTTGCAAATCAGACTATAATAACTAAATTTCTAAAAAGATATGAACGAAGTAATTACAGAAACGCAGAGTAAATAGATCAGAGACAGTGTACCCAAAAATTGAGGAGCAGTTAAACTAGGGCACTAGTGGTAATGTCTTGCAAGTTTCCAAATGTCAGGGTTCTTTGCAACAACTATTTCATAATCTGTAGAGGCTCCCAGATCCCAAAAAAATTACCTAATTGAACTAGGGCGCTAGTGGTAGTGTCCTGAAAGTCTCAGAAACTCAAAATTTGAATTCCATTACGACTGTGTCTACAATATCCATCTTCTTGTTGCTCCTTTCCATCATATCTTGACAAATGCAACCTGCACATGCAAAAGGAGGAGAAAGATGGTTGTGGCTATATAGGAGCTTACCTTAGTCAAGCCCTATTTTTTGGTATTCCTACCTCAACAATAGCCCAAGATAAAGATCTATAGATGTGTGTGTTCATCTAACAAATGTGCATGCATAAACAATAAACCCTAGATGATGCAAGCATCAAGGAAAGATCAACAATTTGCTTCACTCAATGAACAAACACAACTTTAGCTCAAGGAGATGAAAACAATGAAGACTTGCATGAACAAGAAGGCAAATCAACAATGTTCACAGAGGATCTCCAAAATTGATGTTGGAGGCTTCAACCCTTCTCCTGATCATGGAAAAGGTGTACAAACCCTAGGAAGAGCAAGATAGTATCAAGATATTGATTCCTAATCTTCATCCATTTTCTTCATGATAGCAAATTCAAATAACTTAAACAAATTACTGAACTTCAATGGCAATTTTGGCAAAGTTTTGGCATAAAGCTTGCATAAAGATTGTGTATCATAAAATGATTTTCAAATGTTTTTAAATATCTAAACTTAGGAATTTCAAATTTCTAAATAAGATGTCAACATCGCGAGAAAACAAAAATTTGAAAATGAAATCCCGGAATGCACGACAAGAGCCAACATCCCTCCAAAATTTAGGACCTTGAGAAATAGGGTAGGACAAGGGCGCTAGCGCCCAAGTCCAAGCCTTGATTTACCGCTCAGGACTGTCTCAAGGAGGTTAGGGGATCCCAAATCTAAGTTTACATTCACCCTTAGTCTTCAATTACTCCAAAATATGACATTCTTCTAGTTAGACCTAGGTCAGTCAGGGTTTAGGAAGGTCTGAAATAAACTTGGTTGAAAGGTCACTAAAGGAGAGGAGCTAAACTATGGGAAATTGTACCATTCCATATAGGAGGACAATTTATGACATAACATTTAGCCCCCACTTTAGTGGCCATATGACACTACTTGCATATGCAACCAAAGGAAAGTAAATACATCAATCATGAAAAGGATACCCAAATGGATACTGTAGAGGATGTTGAAGTGTTGTCACAAAAGAGAGGAAGAAGCCCCCAAGTTTGTAATCTTGCAAGACCATAAAGTTAGGAACTGCAACCTACAAAGGAACACTTGTCAGAACATCAAAATCAAATCAACCTGCAATCACCACCAATAAGTTAGTCCATAAACACTAAGGAGGTTGAGTGATGAGATATGATGAGGGAGGAAATTGAGGGAGATATGTGCCCCCCTTGTTTCTGCTTGCTTAGTCTAAAAAGTAGAAACAAGGAGATATCTGCACGCGTCAATTTCAAGGAAACTTGATGAGAAATGTGTTGTGAGGGCTGTTTGGAGAAATAATGCCCAAGCACAACACATTGGGTAAGATAGAGAGTGGAACTAGGATTCCAACACAACAAATGACACGAAAATTTGAGCTCAACAGCTCAAGATAGAGGCTCAAGAGTGGAACTGTTAAATTTTGCACCTAGATAGTGATAAGATTTCTCATCCACTTACTATATGTAGGGGGACTTGTCACTTGTCACTATTCATTTTTACTTGTCATTGTGTATAGGAGAGAAGGAGAAGGAGGGAGAGATCGACAATGCTGACTCGACGTCCATACCAGCTTCCGTGACTGGAGATGCTCCAAGCCTGAGTGGCAGACAGGCTTTTTGAGGCTGAGGTAGATTCCTAATCCTTGCTTGTACTATCATTCATTCTGTTTCTTTTAGATTTTGTCATTTTATGTGCCAATTAGGACTTTTTGGACAAGGGTCCCTATCAGGGGCACCCAAGTCCATCCAGGGCGCCCAAGTCCACTTGGGGCACCCAAGTCCAGAAAAGACAAGGGCCCCAAGGATAGGACACTAATTTCTATTGTGTATCTTAGGTGATGATTTTGTGCTTGCAAACTGATTTAACTTCTTGATATTTGTATCATGTAGGTTGTTCAAGGGATGCAAGGGCATATAGGGAGTTGCCTAATGTTGCTGCTTCGAGATCACATCAGCAACATGACCAATGCAGAGAGAGACCACTTACAGTCAGTAGGGCTCTGGTGGGTGTTTGATATGCCCACAATTAGATTTCATTCCAGTAGACTGATGGCATTGATGGAGAGGTGGAATGCAGATACTTCTACATTCCATTTTCCTACAGGGGAGATGACTATCACGCTAGAGGATGTCTACCAGATCATACGCTTACCTATACGTGGGGAGACAGTGAGGGTCATAGAGCATCACTCAGTGGAGTATACACATGATAGCCAGATGTACTATCTAGGCCACACAGTCGCTTGGGCACATCCCTCTGATTCAGAGGATTATGATTGTGACAGTAGCATTAGCAGTCGCACCAGATGGATGAGGCGTTCACCTTCACAGGGGCCTTGTTCACACTATCAGGGCGATGAAGGAGCAGAGGATAGTCTACACGTGGGGGTGCAGTATGCTTGCGCACCTCTACCGTGATTTGGGAAGTATGTCCATTATGAGGCACATGGCTTGATGTGTTGCACATTACTACAGGTATGGGCCTTTGAGCATATCAGATGCACACGAACTACATGTTTTCCTATAGAGCCAATGTTTACCTATCCACGAGTCCACGCCTATCCTCTTATCAAATGTTGGAGACACGGTGATCTACTATATTGGAGGATTGTGTTTGATAGATTGCAGCCCAACGATATCATTCGGTTACCATATCGTGGCTATATAGCATGGCCAGGTCAGCGGAGACAGTTAGCGAGGATGGAGAGAGATCAGCTGATGGGTGGTCACCTCGATCACATTGTTGTCTAGTTCTACTTTGATTAGGTAGCGTGACAGTTTGGATGCCAACAGGATGTACCTATGATGTGTCTGAGCTACGCGCGCTCTATGCATAGCACAGTCAGGGCGAACAAGGCCCGATGACTAACAATATTAGATGTAGCGGTTAGTGACAATGATGGTATAGAGGATGTAGAGCTGATATCTGATGCACATGATGTCGAAGTTACTCAAGCATATCAGATCTGGTGGCAAACAACATGACCTGCTCCTATCTATCCGCCTGGTCACCCCACAAGTGATCCTCGACCTTGGGTCAGTCACACAAGTGACACAGGGATAGAGGATGATATTAGTGACTTCACAAGATACTATGATCTAGATGATGATGAGGATGAGGATGATGATGAGGAGATAGCATCATGATACGTCTTCAGGGCGAGATCGGGGCGAGATCAGCAGGAGGCAGACAATGATGAGGAGACCGAGTTGTAATCATAGTTGAGAGCTCATGGTCTAGCCCTACAGATGTGAGGAGATTGAGCCAGCATGGCGAAGGGGAGACTAGAAGTCATATGCCCCCAACTACAGAGTCAACTGTAGAGTTGATCACACCATCAGCTATCTGAGATCCATCTTGGCGAGATGGAGATCGAGGTAGGATGCTTATTTTGTATAGATGAAGTGATTTGTGATTATTTCTTTATGATGTCTATATGAGGTACTGATATTTACTTTGTTTCCTTTTTGTAGTTGGGACAGACACATGGGCAACTTAGTGAGCCGCATCATAGCAGAGATAGTTCCAGTTAATGTGGCCAAGCAGCGGGTGCGGATGGGATATTCGTCACAGGCATCTGCGGGGTGGCATGTGGAGATATTTATGCCTTTTGTGAGATACATGTTATTAGTGGAGTCTATTCTAGATCAGGCTATCCAGAGAGCTAAGCGTGTAGAGGCAGAGCTCTAGATGCTACGAGATCAGGCTGATGCAGTACTTGCACCTGAGGGAGATCCTATCATGAGTGAGATCTTACTACTTGAGTTACGATAGACGAGAGTTGACAGGGTCAGGCTCCAGGCAGAGCTAGAGAGAGTCACATCTGAGAGGAATTGATATCAACAGATGTATCAAGAGTCACATGATGAGGTGCTAGGACTGAGAGGAGAGATCAGAGGGTTACGATCGTAAAGTGTCTCTAGGAGTCATTCGCGATTCGTAGCCACACATGGTCAGACTTCAATCACATGTGCACCACGAGGTCTCAAGGGCACAAGTGACAGGGGTTCAGCTATGTGGTGTATATGATTTACTACGACATCCCATTTTGATATACAGGATAGTCGACTTAGATGTATATGTAAACTGGTGATGATGATGATGATGATATATATATATATATATATATATATATATATATATATATATATATATATATATATATATATATATATATATATATATAATGCTTTGTTATTGTTGTTTTTAATGTTGTCTAATCTATCACATGTGATCTATGTAAAATGCAACTAGTGATAAGTGTTAAATGCTTGTGGAAATGTAATTAATGCAAATGTGATACTAAACAATTCTTTACATAAGGTGAATACAAAAGTGATCTTAATAAAGCATGTTTAATAAGATACAACAATGATTAACCATAAAAGATGCTATGTTAAATGAATTAAGACAAAATAATCATATCTTGTCAAAATTGAAGCTAAACTAACTAATAAGTTTTGCTTTTTAAAGTAACATCTGACATATAAGCTTAAGCGTAAAATTTCTTGAGGTGCGTAGCGTTAATAGGTTCTTTAAGTGGCGTATCTTATTCGTCGGCTAGCTTATACACTCCTGATCCAAAGGCTGAAGTAACACCATACGGTCCGAGCCAATTAGGGCTGAATTTTCCTTTTTCTCTAGGAGGTACATTCATATTGTGTTGATTCTCAAAAAGTACTAAGTCTCCAACGTCGAATGAATGGTGTATGAAACGTTCATTGTATGCTCGTTGTATACTCTTTTGATGTGCCTTAAGATGCTCAAGAGCGTTAATACGCTATTCATCCAACATCTCAAGTTGTAATCTCTTTTCTCTTTCCATGTCATCATCGATAACATCTCTCAAGGAGACTCTCAATGAAAGAATTTTGAGTTCTAAGGGCATTACCGTGTCAGCACCATAGACAAGATTATATGGGGTAGTTCCAGTATCCATACGAATACTTGTTCTATAAGCCTATAATGCGTAAGACAATTGAGTATGCCAGTCTTTCTGATGTTTGATAACAGTTTTTCATAGGATTTGTCCTATAACTTTGTTTGAAGCTTTTGCTTGGCCATTTGAATGAGGATAATAAGGTGTAGAGAAGCGATGTTGAATGTGATACATTTCTAGGAGCAAGGTATACTTAATTGAAAGATTATGTTATCTTGTATAAATTGACAAATTACATCAATAGTCGTGGATTGCAAAGGGACAGGTTTGACCCAAATCAGTAGCATTGATAATAAATGTATGTCCTTGAAAGGAGGGTGGAGAAATTTTACCAATTAGATCCAAGCCCTAAACAGAGAATGACCAAGGTGGCACTTGGGCACAAAGTTCTTGGGCAGGTGCTCGGATTAAATGTTGATGTTGTTGAAATTGCAGACACTTTTTGACTTAAGCAAAGGAATCTTGTTCCATGCGTTGCCAATAATATTCCATACATATTAATTTTTGTACCAATGATTTTCCTCCAAAATGTCCTCCACAAGTGCTAGAGTGAGCTTCTTCTAATGCTATCAGAATCTCTGAATTACTAAGACATCAGAGAAGGACACCATTATAACTTTGTCTATATAAGACATCAGATAGAATGATGTATCACGCTGCAAGTTTACGTAGGCAAACTCGAGCATTTTTAGACGTCAAATTAGGGATGGTTCCATCACGCAGATAGTTGAATATATGGGAGAACCATTCATCAGAATTTATATCACAACAGAGATCAAGGCTTGCAACCATAGGATCTTCTACGACTGGTGTTTTAAGATTATGAATAATAATGGTAAATTCGTCAGGAGAATCATCAGGGGATATAAGGGAAGCTGTGCTTGCCATTGCATCCACATGTCGATTATCTTTTCTTGGAATAGTATCGATTGAAAAGAATGTAAACCACTTTAATAAAGACAAAGCAAAATCACGATATTGAGATAATTTGTCTTGTTTAGCTTGATATGTTCCATTTATTTGTCTTACAAGTAGTTGTGAATCACCATATATAGTGAGGTTTTGGATGTTTAAAGCCAAAGCAACACGAAGTCCTACAATAAGAGCTTCGTACTCAGCAATGTTGTTTGTACATGAGAAGTTTAGGCAGTAAGACATGGGAATTGACTTACCTATAAGGGGTACTGGTATGACACCAGCACCAGAGTTGGTTTGACATCTTGGTCCATCAAAATATAATTCCCATTTATCCGCTTTATCAGTAGCTAATATCTGACCATTAGGGAATGTCTCCTAATTTTGCATAGCAAAGGGAGAGGGTGCCTCAGCTAAATGATCGGTTAATGCTTGTCCTTTAATCACTTTTTAAGTTATAAATTTGAGATCGAATTTAGTTAACAATATAACCCATTTAGCCAGGTGATCAAAAAGGTCTGTTTTAGCAAATAGATGTTTCAAAGGGTCAAATTTTACTATTACATGTATCTCAGTATTTAGGAGATAATGTCTAATCTTTTGTGTCACGAAGACAAGAGCTAAGCATTGTTTCTCAATGACAGTGTATCGCACTTCATAATCGAGTAATGTTCGGCTAATGTAATATACAACACATTCCTTTCCTTGAGTATCATGTTGTGCTAATAAGGCTGCAAGAGCATTATTAGATGCTGAGGTGTATCGTATAAAAGGTTTATCAGAAACGGCTGGTTGTAAAACAAGAGGTTTAGCGAGGCAAAGTTTTAAGTCCTCAAAAGCCTTCTGACATTCCAAATTCCATTAAAATTTTGAATCCTTATTTAGTAGTTGAGTAAAAAGATGAGTCCTATATGCGAGTTGTGAGATGAATCAACGAATGGTCTGTATCTTCCCTTGTAAACTATGAAGTTGAGATATGTTTTTAGGTGGCGACATGTTAACAATCACATCAATTTTTTTCATGTCTACTTCAATACCATGATTTGAAACTATAAAACCCAATAGTTTTCTACTGTCTACACTAAATACACACTTACGGGGATTTAATTGCATGTTGTATTTCTTTATTCACCCAAATATTTGTTGAAGAGTCATGGCGTGATCTTGGCAAGAATAGACTTCGCTAAGATGTCATCGACATAGTCCTCTAAGATATTATGCATGTAATCATGAAAGATAAGAGTCATAGCACGTTGGTAAGTTGCTCCAGCATTCTTAAGTCCAAACGACATGACTACCCAACAAAATGTACCCCAAGGTGTTAGAAAAACTTTTTTATAGTGATCTCGAGGGTTTATAATGATTTGATTATATCCTAAAAATCCATCCATAAAGGAAATTAATTCATGGCCAGCTATTGAGTCAACGATCATATCAATGTTCAGAAGTGGGAAATCATCTTTCAGGGATGCAAGCTTCAGGTCTCTAAAATTGGTACACATACGAATATGACCATGAGTTTAGCTACAATCACTATATTTGAAATCCAAGGTGAATAGTTAATAGGGTAGATAAAGCCAGCTTGTAGAAGCTTTTCGATCTCAGTCTTGACAAGTATCATGATTTTAGGATTAATTTTATGAATCTTTTGTTTAAACAGCTTAGCATATGGTTTCAGTACAATATTATGTGTTACAATATGAGGATCAATACCAAGCATATCCGAATAGTTCCAAGTAAACAATTCAGAGAATTCATGTAAAAAAAAAAATCATGTCTTTTTTTTCTTCTACACTTAAGCAATAACCTATAGGGATAACTTTTTCAGTGTTATCTTTCTCCATGAAAACATCAACAATCTTTCATTGAGTAGAGTATTGTGGTCTAGGAGATCGTGTGATTGTGCTAGCTCTTCATAATTTAGTGTAATTTTTATCATGCTAATAGACTTTCCAAAATATCCAACACTATTCAAACAATAAGGCAATTCATGTTTATGATGGTAATGGGGAATATTGTCATAAGCACCCAAGAATTCAATTATCGCTTCATATGTTGAAAAGATGTGTAAGGGGATCTCTCCTGGAGGATAATTAGTGTCAATCATCTCAGGGAAGATCAAGTTAAGTGTGGATATTGTATTCACATTAAGAGTAGGACATCTATGGGCTTTAGATTCCCTAAAAGGGTTATATCCAATAACACTTGAGTAATGTCGCGAAGCGGATTCTATAGGTACTCGAATCTCTTGTTGATTATTACCGCAACCATTACCTACATAGTCACAATTCTTATAAAAAGATCTGAAATCCTTGACTATAGAGAGAAGCCATTTCTTTGGAAGAAGGTGGGGCTTCATAAGTCTCATAATCTGTAGTGTAAGAGTATTATCTATATTTGTTAGCAAAGAGACTTTAGAATTTGAGTAATGAGATGAGATCGATGCAACACTTGATGTCTCAGGAGTGGAGTTGTTAATTTTATATTCACCTATAGAGGGAGATGTAAAATCTAATTAATCCCAATCATCACCAAGTAATGCATTTGATTGTTTTGACTCTTGCACAACATTGTATGTAGCAAGAGGGGTTGACAAGCCGACTTTCAAGTTGTTTATAATCTTATGTTGAACAACTTGCTTTTGTGATTCAATTTGTAAACAAAGATCTAGTTCAAGATCAACATGAATAGTATGGAGTTTATCTTTATGAACAAACTTGATTGAACGATGAAGGGTAGAAGGAACTGCCCCTAGTGCATGAATCCACGGTCTACCAAGAATCATGTTGTAAGATAAAGAACAAGGCATGACATGAATCAGGGTAGGTAAAGTTACAAGCCCAACTTGTATAGGTAAAGTTATAGTGCCTACGGATTGTCTTCCAACATTATCAAAGCTATGGATACTTATCTTATCTGGTTTAATCAAAGATGTATCAACTTCAATCTTATGTAATAAATTGATGCCACAAACATTAAGAGCTGACCCATTATCAATTAGAACTCGTTTAATCAGTTTCTTGTTTATTGTGATGAATATAATCAAAGGATCATACTAATTTTGAACTTCAACAAATGGAAACTCATGTTGTTGAAACAAAATATCTATCTTTGTCGCATGCATACAATCTAGAAGAGCTACTACATCATTAGGTTTTACAGCAGGTGGTACAATCACCTTTTGTAAAGCTTCTTGGAGCATTCCATGGTATGTAGGTGATGTTTGTATAAGTTCCCAAAGAGATATCTTAGCAGGAGTAGCATGAAGCTGCTCAACAAGATCATAATCTTGACCAACCTTATGTTTTAAATGAGGTGCTTGAGGAAGCATAGGTTGAGAGGCTGGTAAAGATATCAGAATGCTTGATTGTTGTTTGCTTTGTTATTATGAGTATTGTATGTATGAGCAACCACAGTATGACTTGATTGTTGTGAATTTTGATCTATTTAGCATAATTATAAATGTGATCAGGAGGTTGAGAAGAAGGTGAAGGACCTCGAATAGTGAGCGCCAATTTAGAAGGAGGTTGAACCGCATCTGAACTTAAAGTGACCACTATTTTAAGTTTCACATATTCTTCTTGAGTCTAGAAACATAAATTGCATTTACTAATCTTTGAAATAAGGACCATTTAGGAGTTGTAGTGGAAGGTTCAATTGAGATAAAGTCCTCAAGGGCTTCATCTAACATATTGAAGTCATCGCAACTAAACAGCTCATCATACACATGAAAGTCTTGCAAAAAGTAATCTGACATTATAACATGCTCAAATTAACTCAAGAATTAAATGTAAGATTCTATATCATGAACTTTGTGAAAATGAAATAGAATAACACTATGCAACACACAAAGTTGTAATTTCAAACTCTTTTAATGAAAGGATAACGGAAATCACTTAAGTTTCAATATATGTACTTTCATAAAAGAGGGTTTGTAATCTAAATATGTTTTAGGATATCAAACTAATTCAGATCTGAGTTTTAAAAGGATGCTAATTCTTTAGAGCACAGGTTCACCAAGATGTTTAGTGGTGAAAATGTGGTAGTGAGATAGAGAACTACAAGTCCCACAGCTTCACATGCACTAAAACATTAGGGAAGCAAAGGGTAAGTTTAGGGGTAAACTATTGATTTCCAATGTTCCCTTTTCCTATTAATTATCTCTGTGTGACTATTTTAATCAGGTTTTTACAGGCTAGTATCTCTCTCTAACCAAGAAACCCTAATTTGCAAATCAGACTATAATAACTAAATTTCTGACATAGATACAAATGAAGTAATTACAAAAATGTAGAGTAAACAAATAAGAGATAGTGTACCTAGAAACTGAGGAGCAATTGGACTAGGGTGCTAGCTGAAAAGTCCCACATGTTTCTAAATGTCGAGATTCTTTACAACAGTTGTTTCACAATGTCCAGAGGCTCCCGGATCCTAGAAAAATCACCCAGTTGGACTAGGGCGCTAGTGGTAGTTTCCCGAAATTCTCAGAATCTCAAAATCTAAATTTCGTGATGACTATGTCTGCAATATCTGTCTTCCTATCATTCCTTTCCATTGAATCTTGACAAATGCAACCTGTACATGCAAAATGAGGAGAAAGATGGTTGTGGCTATATAGGAGCTTGCCTCAATCAAGCCCCATTTTTGGCATTCCTACCTCAACAATAGCCCAAGATAAAGATCTACAGATGTGTGTGTTCATCTAACAAATGTGTATGCATAAACATAAAACCCTAGATGACTCAATCATCAAGAAAAGATAAAAAATTTGCTTCACTCAATGAACAAACACAACTTCACCTCAAGGAGATGAAAACAATGAAGACTTGCATGAACAAGGAGGTGAATCAACAATGTCTATGGAGGATCTCCAAACTCGATGTTGGAGGCTTCAACCCTTCTCCTGATCATGAAAAAGGTGTACAAACCCTAGGAAGAGCAAGATAGTCTCAAGATCTTGATTCCTAATCTCCATCCATTGTCTCCATGGTAACAAATTCAAATAACTTCAAAGAACTTCAACAAATTACTGAACTTCAATGGCAATTTTGGCAGAGTTTTGGCATAAAGCTTGCATAAAGATTGTGTATCATAAAATGATTTTCAAATGTCTTTAAATATCTAACCTTAGGAATTTCAAATTTTGAAATAAGATGTTGACATCAACCGAAAACAAAAATTTGAAAATGGAATCCCAGAATGCACAACAAAAGCCGACATCCCTCCAAAATTTAGGACCTCGAGAAATAGGGCAGGACAAGGGCACTAGCGCCCAAGTCCAAGCCCTAATTTTCTGCTTAGGACTGCCTCAAGGAGGTTAGGGGATCCCAAATCCAAGTTTACTTTTCATCCTCAATCTTTAGTTACTCCAAAATATGACATTCTTCCAGTTAGACCTAGGTCAATTAGGGTTTAGGAAGGTCTAAAATAAACTAGGTTGAAAGGTCACCAAAGGAGAGGAGCTAAACTATGAGAAATTGTACCAATATTCCATACAGGAGGACAATTTCTAACATAACAATTAGCATTTTGGATTTGCAAACTCAATGTATAGGTTTTTATTGTAGTAGTTTACCTTGTTTTTCAATGCACTACTCAGAATCAATCAATGCACTAGTCCAAATCATTCTAAAAGATCTAACATATCAACATAACTAAACTTAGATTATTCACAGGAAGGGATATAATCACTCCAAAGGGCTTGAATGCAAGTGAACAAGGAAAGCACCTCTACAAGGCAACACTACCTAACTACAATTGGCATAATTGTCATTATACACCAATAGAACTACCATCATTCTATACCTATCTATAATGATCATCACCTAACATCTATAAATATTCTAAGATAACCATTATTCACAATAGGAATGATCATGGAGTTTTTCTTTCCATCAATAGGTGGCTATACAACACACTAAGGCTTCATGGCTGATTAGATCTTTAGTTCTTCCTCCTACCAGCTACAACCGGGGGTACTAATCATAGAGACATTCTTACCACTAGCTCATGTACTTTAGTGTAATACATAGACTACACAATTACATAGGGACTAGTCTAACTAACTTTACATTATAGGACACATATGCTTAGACATATTCAAATGAGTTTTATGAATCCTCAATTCTAGGATCTACTACTCAAGAATATAACTTAGTAGGTCCTTCTCTAACTTGTCTATTCTCCCTTCTCAACACACTTCATTCTCCTATCTAATCATGCCCATATTACACACAAACACCATAGGATCAATAGCCTTTGACTCTCAGAGTATCGTGATCAATAGCCTGTGTTTATTTCTGAACAACTAGAATAACTTCCTTTAAAGCACATGTGTTTCCTTTCAAGCAAATAGGTAGTTTCCATTTTCTGCATGCATGTTTATTTCAACAAGTTAAGTGAATTGGACCTTACCCACAAACCATCCATTCACCCGATTTGGATTCCACTCCAAAAACCCCCTCACACTAAGAGTCTTATTGCAGATCGCTCCAGACACCTCCGGATTGATAATTAAATGATGATGAATTAACAAACACTACAATGACCTCATCATTTTTGGCACCGTTGTTAGAGACATAATCTACAAATCATTGTAGGTTAAGGTGTTGATAAGACTTCTTGAACAAGTACATTCTAGATCCATTAGTTTATAAGTAGGCCTAGGGACACCTTAGGTTGATTCATTAAGTGAACCATAACTAGTACATCTCTGGAACCTAGTTTAGAAGAATTTCCAGATCATTTGATCAATCAAGGATCTCCTATACCATCAGAATCTCCCATTCTCTCTGACATGCCTTCTATAATGGGTGATAATCTTTTAGAAAATGGTGAGAATGATGAACCATCTAATAACAAAACATTCTCTTATCCAATCTCCATCACTTCTAGGAGGAATGAACCTCCCATGAAAAATATATCTCCTTCATTCCTACCAACCTTTCGAGGAAAATTTTTGAAGACTGAGACCAATTCCTGTTTGAATTTAAGGTCCTCTGCCAAACCTATGATTATGCCACAAACAACCACAAACTAAAACTTTTTCCTTCCACCCTTAAGGAGTTAGCTCTCTGATGGTTCATGGGCCTGATAGAAGACTCTATCACTACATGGGACGAAATGGAAATGACCTTCCTTAATAAATATCAAGATTATTATAGAGTCAAGGATTAGAAAGATGAACTATTCCAAATGAAACAGATGGAAGATGAGAATTTGGAGGATTATGTGGATAGATTCCTATTTGTCCATAGGAGATGTGGAAATAATCTAGACGAAGAATTGAGTAAAACCATTTTTTTGAGAGGAATTGACAACGAGATTAGAGAAGCCTTAAACCTAATGGGAAAGGGAGATATTAACAAACAAAGTTTTATAGAAATCGTGGAGGTTAGCAGAAATTATTCTTGCACTCGAGCAGGTAAAAGAATAATGAGGAAAGGCAAAGGTAGTACCAGTGACATCACACAAGTGATGGAAGAACTAGCAAATCTAAAAATTGACATCTTGCTTCATTTGAATACCACCCTCGATGGTATGCAAGCTAGTAAAAAGAACACTGAACCCTTGGCCATCTATTTCCCTCAAGGTTTATAACACTGATCCCAATACAACCACCCCGAATGTAGTGGAAATCAATGACATTCAACTTTGATCTTGAAACGTTCCTGTAACCATTCCTGTTGAGGAAGTCACTAAAGAAGAGGAAGTGATACCTAGTGTTGAGAAACAACAAAAGGATGAGAACACTAAAACAAAAAACTCGAAAGAAATTCCAAAAGAAACCTCTGTTCCATTTCTAGAGCAATTAAAATAGGCTCCTCCAAAATCTAGTGGAAACCAACTTTCTCATGATGACTCTCAGTTAATCAAGGAACTTAGAAAGATACATATTGAAGTTCCTTTGTTATAGACAATAAAAGATATCCTTGAGATAAATCAGATCATCAAGATCTTCTGTTTAAAACTCTCAGGTAGAAAACACAAATTACTCAACACTATTCAAGTAGAAGGGAAACTTGCTGATGTCCTATCAGGTAAGTTAATTCCTCAAAAATATGGGGATCTTGGAATTCCAGTTATTTTGGTGGAAATCAAAGGAGTATCAGTCTCTAATGTACTAATTGATTTGGGGACTGCTACTAATGTGATGACATTAGATACTGTAGAAGCTATGGCACTAACACATATTCAGCCAACCTCAACTGTGTTACTGGCAGATCTATCCATCACCAAACCAGAAGGGATTCTAGAAGATTTTATAGTCACTATTGATACCTGGGACTATTCAGTTGATTTCCTCATCCTTAGGACCAAAAAGAAATGTTCAGGGTACCCAATAATATTGGGTAGACCTTGGCTGGCTACCGCAGCAGCCCTTATTGACTATAGGTTAGGAAACATGACTATTTCAAATGGGAAAAGGTTGAAGGAACTTTCCATCTATCCCCCTGCATTCTTATAGTATGAGAATAAATTCTGGATAGATGTGTTGGATCTAGGGCATACAACTGAGAGGGGGGGGTGAATCAGTTGTATAAAACTTCTTCTTATTTCAAACACTTAATTCTCTGTTGTTAGTTAGCAGCATATCAAATACTCATTCATGGAAGCATAATACATAAACACAAGAGCAGATAAGCATCAACACATTGAACACCAAGATTTTGACGTGGAAAACCCGGTTAAGGGAAAAACCACGGGGTGATTAACCCAAGAATTATTCTCTGTTAGAAGAATAAAGAGAAATGAATGGCACATGCCAATAAGGGCTCACTGCCCGAGCACACTGCTCACAAAGAGGCCCACTGCCTACAAGGAGACACACTGTCTACAAAGTGATGAAAATCACAGTCTTGAACTGGAGAATGACATCTCTACCATGTCCGGATCAGTTCCAATTAAGCCCAAAATCTCTGCTCTGCCTTTCGCACGTTTCTTCGCTATGCCACACCCATCCACACACTACTACTTGAAATGAACTCACAAACCGTTATTTATACAAGACATCGACTTAGGAACAAACATCTAAGTCGGCAAACAACCATAGGAGTATCCGCAAAATGAATAACACATCCGGTCGGCCATCACAAGAACATTCGCAGGATGAACAACTCATCCGGTCGGCTACACAGAGCAAGAACTTCATCCGGAAGAATAACTTCAATTCCGGGCTCTACCATCAATGCGGACCAACAACACAACCTAAACATGATTCAAGAACCTTCACAAGCCTGTCTGAATGTCCGGATACATCCGCACTTCCTCTACTTACTGGGATCTCTTGTCTTCCTCATCCGGAACTTCAAGAACACAGTCTGTCGCCACTGTCATAATGCAAGAGGTACTTCCGGACCTCCAAATCATACACAAATCAGGATGACACATCACAAGGACATCCCAAACACTCCTTCCAATCCACAGATTAGGATGATACAATTCCGGACCTCACCGGACCTTTTTGTGATCCTCTGTCACCTCTGGATACTTGCCGGACCCGGTTCTATACCGGCAGCCACAACTCCTTCAGATCTTCATGCGGACCTCTGAAATCTTAACTGTAGCATCTCAAGACTCATATCTATTAACCCTTTAATCCGCATCCTCCGGTTCTCATCCTATACAGTACATTTACCTTCTTCTCATCACTGTTCTTCACTGTTCCTGACTGAGGCTAATTTTCTCAATATCCTCAGCACACAGCTCATCAAATCCTTCTTGTCAATGCAATATGAGTATGTTGACATCAATGACAACAATGGCTCACCTCATACTTGCAACAAGATGATCTGATGGATTTAGATGAAGAAGATGCCTCCTCATTGACAATGGTAACAATTGCAAAACATTTTGAAGAATGCAATGAGGAATATAAAGAATTGGAATCAAACAACGAAACCTCCCTATATAGTGTTGCACAACGAGAGGTCTCCAGATGGCTTTGGAGAGATTTGACGGGATCTTTTAGAGCATTCAATTATCCATATTCTGAAAAGGTTGCCTCCCACTTAAATTATCAACAAGCAAAAACCTTACAGTAGATTGTGCCTCACCTTTGTCCATTAAATACTCTGCTAAGTCCTTACAAAGACCTTCTTTCTATTCATAGTGGCACAAAGAAAATCACTATCCAACCAACAAAAAACTCTCTATCAGTAGTTGGTTGATAGAAACAGAAGAAATTCGATTGACAAAACTATTGCACAATCATACCCAAGCATTCGCATGGGAATACAAAGACATGAGAGGAATTCACCCCAGTGTATGTACACACCATATCTACACTGAAGATGTTCGTCCTGTCAGACAACCATAGAGGAGGATCAATCTAGCCTTAAGGGAAATAGTAAAGGAAGAAATAGAAAAACTGTTACAGGTAGGATTCATCTATCCTATTTCTGATAGTCAGTGGGTGTCACCATTGGTTATAGTACCAAAGAAAAATGGAAAATGACGAGTCTGCATTGATTATAGAGAGTTGAACAAAGCTACCAAGAAAGACTATTTCCCACTTCCCTTTATTGACCAAGTGCTGGATAATCTGGCTAGTAGTCGCTACTCCTTTTTGGATGGATTCAGTGGCTACAACCAAATCCAGGTAGCTCCAAAGGACCAAGACAAGACTACCTTCACATGTCCATGGGGGACATTTGCCTACAGAGTTTTTCCTTTCAGAGTATGTAATGCACCGACCACATTTCAAAGGGTTGTGTTGGCAATTTTTGCTGATTTAGCCAATACATGTGTGGAAGTCTATATGGATGAATTCACAATGCATGGAAATTTTTTTGATGAAGCCTTGAATAGTCTAAACAAGGTGCTTGAAAGATGCAAAGAACATCAGTTGTCCCTAAATCATGAGAAGTGTCTTCTTATGATGATTGAATGGATAGTACCAGGTCACCACATCTCACAGGAGGGAATGAAAGTAGATCCCAAAAAGGTTGAAATTATAGTACAAATATCCCCTCCTCAAACTCAAACAAAAGTGAGAAGTTTCCTAGGACATGCTGGGTATTATCGAAGGTTCATTGAAAACTTCAATCAGAAAGCTGACCCTTTGTTCACCTTGCTAAAAAAAAGATTTTGAATTTAATTGGACACCGCAATGTCAAGAATCATTTGAGGCCATAAAAAATGCCCTCATGACAACACTAGTCATCAAAGGACTGAATTGGAGTGAACCATATCATATTCACACATATGCTTCCAATCAGGCCATTGGAGCAGTCTTAGGGCAAGCTAATGAATCTGGAGGCATGCACACAATATATTATGTTAGCAAAAACATAAACCCTGAAGAGAAAAATTATACATGTTACTAATTTTGTTCACACTAAAATTAGTTTGACCTAAGTGCAATTGTTCAGAAGGGATAGAAAGAAAAAATTGAAGTTATGCATTCAATAAACAACTGATATCTTGACAGAGCAAAACTAGACTTTAGATGATAGGATGACCCATCAGTCTAATCAAGAATGATGAGTCATCACGACAAGAGAATTAGATGACAAAGGTATCAATTGTTCATGAAGTACAGTTGTTTTAATAGTGTGTTATCTTTCAGGAGTTATAAGTTAAATTGATTATTTAGTTAATCAGTTTTGAAATAAAGAAAGAAAGATATTTGTATTGAACTATTATTTCATGACATGTTTTGAACATACATTCAAGTATCTGTTACCTTATCCTATGCATTGATTAAAAAGGAAATACACATACATCATATGCATAAGAGAAATTAACTGATCATGTTTAAGGGAAGTGTTCAAATGTGTCCCACACAAGCCGTGGGAGTAACTAGACTGAGCAATTGCATACATGCAAGCTATACATTTGTGTGATAAAAGAAAAGAAATGAACACATGATAAAGGAAAACATCCATCATTGCCTGAGCAAGAAGGTTGTCTGGTTGGTATCGGTCTTCAGTCTTTATCTTCAACTCCCACCATTAGTTGAACGTGTAAAAAATTTGGGGACAACCCTGTTAGCGCTCCAGATGTTTTAAGTTATCATATGCTTTTAACAAGTAGATATACCTACTTATCACATCATGCATTGCATATGATGAATTAGATCAGACATGTGATACAAATTAGAAAAAACCATGAAGAAGATCAATCAATGCCATAAGGTATATTTTTATACTAACTTGTTTGTTCAGTGTGCAGGTATAGGACAAGTATTGTTGTTGATTTGAAGACAAATAAACATGTGGATTAAATGTGGCTCCCACAAGGGTTTGAGCCCAACATGTTTCCTTTTTCATTTGAAAAAGAGTATTAGAAAGGACAAGATGCATCATTCCAAGCTACACTATGCATCATCTAATCAACTTGCAGAAAAGTTATGTCATCATGACATTCATTGCAGCTGATGGGAGCAAATCAGATTAAATTAAAATGCTTGAATCAAGTTGACAAGTGTAGAAATCAAAGTTGCAACCATAAAAGGTATTTGATCTCTTCAATAGCATTATCAGAATACCATTTTCCTGTTATATTTTAAAAACCAGACTTAAGAAATGACAGAGGAGTGAATAGAGATAAGTAGAATCATCAACTATAGACATCAAGTGTAGACATGGTCACGTATGTTAGGTAGGTTTCTATTGCATATCTAATAGAAAGAATAGGCTACAAGAGCCTTCATTTTTCACACAACATTTGAGGGTAAATCATAGAGTCACACCGATGTGTTCATGAAGATAAAGTACAACTAGAACAAGTGATACATGCCTTGCCTCATGAAGGACAGAAGGTACAATGTACAAGAACAACTATGACAAATGCAGTGTGATCAAATTAATATGGAACAACCATCAAAATGCATGATGGATGTCAAAATTCAGATGACAAGGTACAGTAATTTCTTATCAGTTGAATAGACTTGAAATCAAAATAAAGAGTAACAGTGTTCAAAATGCACCAGAGGGAGTAGTCATATAAGGATTAGATACAAGAGGGTAAAGAGCCTACAAATTTCAAGACATCCAAAGATACACATAATGAAGGACAATCTAAATTTTTAAGGTCACAGTCATAACATTCAAGTGACGGGAGCTCATGACATACATATATAGAAAGGTGGATGAAATCTGGAGATAAGATGCTTTTCATAATCAAAGCAACCAGTATGCAAGGTTTCATCATAAAGAGCACATGATAGGCAGTCACCAAGTCACTTTTAAAAAGATAGATACATCAAGAGGAGAGCATCCAAATCATATAGTTAACAAATGAAAACATATCAAAGATAAGATCAAAAAAATGCTACAGTCTTATAGTCCCAAAATTGTACAAGCATTTGCCATAATGAAGGGCAGAAAGAGATAAGTGACATGCCTCATATATTCTACAGAATGACTACTGAAAGAAGTACAAACCTTCATCATTCCTGGTTAGTATAGTCATGACAAGAATTTACCAATATTGGAACATCAAAAAGAAGACAGAAATGAACAATACAAACTACAAGTCTTTTGGAGAAGTATGCTACAGAAAAGGAAAAAAGATGCTATCAAGACTTATGCTTTTATTTTATAGAAATAAACACACATGCTACTCAGAGCTACAGGAAAAGACACTTATCATCATTAAGAAGTGTTCAGAGATAAGAGAACAAGCTACAGATTCACATGGATACAAATTGCTACAGGAGGGTTTGGGACCCTAACAACTTTCTTGCGTACAGTCAATAAATCAAACACAGTAAGGTTTTCTGCCATAGCCGTGAACATAAAGTGAAGTTTGCCCTCATTTTTTCAAGAAGAGACCCTCATTACATCAAACCCTTAGGTTCCATTTCATGAGCCTAAGTGAAGGAAGAGAAGTTACAGTGAAATCTCATAGCATGGCTGTGACAAAAAGAGGGTTTTCTGAAGATACCCATGTGTTGTTTTTTGAAACCCTAACATATCTTTTTCCATTACAGGAAAAGAATGATGATACAATATGCTTTTGTTAAGGCCATGCCATAAAATGGCAATTGTATACATTCTAGAAGAAACCCTTGTCAAGTTTTGAAACCTTTTTGCAGATGCAGTCAAGAAGAGGATATCCCAAGGTGCCTACAAGTATGGCCGTGAAATAGAGAAGGGTACCTATGCAAGATTCAATTGAAACCCTCATGATAAAGTTATAACCCTCAAGAGTTTTATATCAGAGAAGCAAAGAAATGCTACATAATGCAAATATGGCTGCGACCATGCCATAAAAGACAATACAAGATGATACCCAAATAGTAAAGCTTGAAACCCTATTTTTTCTTTGCATATACAATGATGATAAAAGAGCTTATAGTACAGAAAAATGAAGTTAAAATAGAATACAAGAAATGAAATGTTCGTGGCCATACAGAGAAGAAAAGCTTCTGAAACACTCATATAAAGAAAGGTTGAGACTCTTGTCTCCCTTATATGCAATGAAAAGAAAGATATTGACAGTGAGAAGAGCTTACCTTAATTTGCAGAGAGTAGAGAAGCATGGCAGTGGCCCCCTCTTTTGAGGGTCTTATCTTTTCTGTCACATTTGCAAAGTTTAAACACAGAGAAATCAAAGGTAGTGTCAAAGAAATGATATAGAGGGAGGAAATGCAAGTATGGCTGCGGCCATTACTATTGAATAAACCACAAAAATGAAGAAATACCAAAGATACAAAACTCACCGTTTTCTACCATGTCTCATACTCAGAAAATACAGAAGGAACCATGGAGTTCGATAAGAGAGGTCATGGAGAACAAGACAAACCCTAAGTGCCAAGAAGTTGCAGAGCGACAACCGATAGATAGAAGAAAAATAAAATGACTTCATGTTAGGGTTTTTCTTCCCCTTTTCTTCGAATCTTATTTTATCTTCATTGTAATTTTTGACCTTTGTAAACTTATCATTGCCTTATCCAAAATGTCACCGAGGTCAACAAACAATCATAATGTAATCCCTAGGGATTATTATAAGGAGTGGTCAACAGGAGGGGTGTATTACATGACAAAGGTGGTTGGTAGTAATAAGGATAAGGCTATGCCTTATAATATTCAAATAAACCTCATTTCCTCGGAAGTCGACTATCATTTAGTCAAACAAATGATGCTCAAACCAACACATGGTTGACATTGTGTGATCTAGGACATTCCTTGTCATCATGTGTTTAGAAATGAAGACATGATAGAATTACAAGGTGGCAGAGGCTTGTCATAAAGGTTTTTCTTTGCATGAGGAGGATTCTTGGAGAGTGAAAGGTATATTTGCATGAAGGTATAATGCATTTCACAAAGTAACAAAGGGTTATGTTAGAGTTTTGCATGATGATGCATATGGCAAGGTGGCAGGGGTCTTCTTAGATTGTTATTTTGTTTTGCATGGTTAATGCATTGTGGATTGAGTGATAAGGCAGAGAGGACTATTTAATTTCTCCTTGGTGCATGTGAAGTCATAAGAGTTTCTTGTTTATGACTAAGTGTTTTATGCATTCTTAATATTGTAATTGGAGAGACAAGGATATATTTTTTCCCTAAAGGCATATTGGCATGCAAGAGGGTATTTTTCTCTCACAAAGGAGTTATAAGGATTGTATTAATCTCTAAAGTCCTATTTTTTGCTAAAGTCATGCAAATTGGGCATATTGTAATTGGAGTGATAAGGAGTTAGTATTTTCATGCATGATTTTACAAATACATTAATTGTAAACAAATAATTAAGTAATATTTTCCAAATTACTTTATTATTTTTCACAAATTGTAAAGTCAAATATGAACAAGTTGTAACCAATAATAGAGTAATTATTTTTATTACTTTATTATTTACTCACAATCAATTTTGCTAATGCAAAATCATGCAAATTGATTAGTTGAGTTAGCTAGGCCACCTAGGAGGTTCTTGCATGATTTGAGGAGTATTTTTAGGGTTCTTGGTCAACTTTTTGGTCAAGTATATGGAGAGGCCCAAATTGGAGCTATTTTTACTCAATTTGTGGCAGTTTGAGTCCCTATTTTTGAGGTTGCTCTTGAGAGATTATTTTTAGAGGCTACAGTTCATATTTTCTGCATGCCTCTTGTGAGAGAAAACCTATATATTGTAAATCAAAAGTTTGTTTTTGCTAGTTCTTGTGTTTTTGCTGTTATACACTTTGAGAGAAGAAGGTTTTGTAGCTCAATTTTTTACAGTTTTATAGAGAGATCAGTAGCTTACAGGTTCCATTTTGTCTCCTTTGCAATATTTCCTTTGTTCTTTGGAATCAAGTAATTACCCTTCCATTTAATACAAATTGTATGAATTGATTTGATGAAGTTTTACTGTGTTTAGTCATTAAACCTTTAAAATTATTGTCTCACTTTTGCTTGGAGTATTAAGCATATTGTTATTATAGGTCTTAGGTTGTGTTAATGAAAGTTATCCTTTTATGTTGTGAGAATTTTTTTTTTTTCCTTCATAGAAAGCCTGTTTTCAAGCCTTCCTTAGAAATACTTTTGTGATATTTGTGCCAAGATTGGATTGTGTGAGTCAGATTTCTGAGTTGTATTGTGAACCAGATTGCATATTTTTACCCATTTTAGGAGCATCACCAAATTTTACAAGTTTCATTTCCATATAGTTTCCTTCTTCCCCTTTTCCAAAATAGAAAAATCATATAATCCAATAGAACATTTTAAGGGAACCAACCCACAATATGGAGGTCTAGTTTCATTATAGGGCACCCGCAACCTGAAATTAGTCCCATGTTACATGAAATTGCAGAAAATTTTCAATCTTGCATACGGGTGCAATTCCAAGTGATAACAACACCACCGAAAAAGAATTTTTGGCAGTAGTTTATGTAATTAATAAGTTCTGCCACTACATCATAGGCTACAAAGTTTTTATACATACTGATCATGCATCTATTAGATATTTGATGAATAAAGCTGTGGTAGGAGGTAGAATTATTAGATGGTTGTTATTATTGCAGGAATTTGACATAACCATTGTTGATAAGCCTGGGAAAGATAATGTTGTCACTAATTTCTTATCCAGATTGATTGTGTAGGGAAGTATTGAACTAGTGGATGATGCATTTCTAGATGAACATCTTTTTTCCATTTCCATACAATCTTCATGGTTTGCAGATTTAGCTAACTCTTTTATTTCAGAAAAATGCCCACCACATTTCAATTAGAAGGAAATCAGATGACTGAATTGAGATAGCTCTAGATACAAATGGGTAAATGGTATCTTGTTTAAAAATTATCCTAACCATGTGTTGAGAAGATGTGTGAAAGAAACATAACTTTATGATATCATCTGAGCATGCCATGACAAACCTTTTGGTGGACATTTTTCAGCCCTCCAAATGGCGCACAAAATTTTGGGAGCTGGATATTTCTGGCCAACAATGACTAAGGATATTCAGTAGTATGTTAAACAATATGGTCAATGCCAACGAATGGGACGTCCAACTCCTACTACAAAGATGTTGCTCCATCCTCAAGTGGTCTTAGAGACATTTGAAAAATGGGGAATAGATTTTGTAGGACAGATTGATCCACCATCCAGAGGAAATCACTACATCCTGGTCTGTACTAACTATGCCACCAAATTGGTTGAAGCAAAAGCACTAACAGCAGCAAAGGAGAGAATGTTGCAGATTTTTTGTACAAGCACATTTTGTAGAGATTTGGAGCCCCTAAGGTCCTTGTTTCTGATCAGGTACCACAGTTCATGTTTGCTATGATCAAATCCTTCACGGAGAGATATCAAATATGTCACAGGAAGTCTTCTCCATATCACCCTCAGAGCAATGGTCAAGTAGAAGTGACGAATAGAGAACTGGAGAACATCCTCACAAAAACCATTTTAGGCAAAAGAACCACTAGTAGAACTTGGCAAATAAATGACTACGTGACTACAAATTTAGTCACGACAACTAAAAATGACTAAATTCTACTAATTTTTTGCAACACAGCTATAAATGACTAAATAAATGACTAATTTGATCATCGGGTAAAAAACACAACTGAATAATTAGTCACACAAATAAAAATGACTAGATAATTAGTCACACAAATAAAAATTAGACAATATGATATTAAAGTGGGTAATTAAAAAAACATTTCCAATTGGAAAGAGAGGGAAATTTTTTTGATGAAAAAAAATTCAAACAAAAGAAACCCCTGTACATCATCGTGTGACAGAGAAGAGTTTTCAAAATATGGTGAGGTAGAGTTATGCTCTGAAAAGGGTTTTCTAGATGGAATCAGAGGTCAAGGGTTCTAATGGAGGCAACGATGGATCTGATGCAAAGAATGCTGCCTACACAATCACAAAACATGTTTAATAACTTGTTGGCTCTCCTTCCCGAGCACTCCACTGAGTTTCTCTCGTGTGTCAATCAACCCCTCCAAGTAACCCCCCATTTTCTCCTTTTATTTGTCCTCTCATTTTGCCCCATCTACCCAATGCAGTTTTGGCTAAATTTAATGATTTCTTGTGTATTTGTTTATTGCAAATTTGTTACGATCTGGCATGAGTTTTCAATATTTCTGGGAAGTTCTAAAAATAAATAATGTTCATGTCTATGGATTGCCAATGGTATGAACTTCAACATTTATTAATCTATACAGTGTCTCAAGGATATGGTTTGTGCATCCATGTTGAATCACGGTAAATCATCACATAATTTGATACACTGTGAGAATACCACTTATATGTGTAGAATGTTGTAAATAATCTTATTTGTAGTAAGCATCAACTCTGGTGCTACTCAAATTCACTGTGGACTTAATCCCAACATCGCCTGTTGGGGTATGCCTTGATCAATTTCAGTACTTTATTATGTTGGATTTGAACTAGGGCCTCCCTTGCGAAAGCATGATGATTTTATTTTACCACTTGAATTCATTCCATTTAACAAAATTTAGAATGTATTTATGTGCATATTTATTTATTGAAAATGTTTTTTTTAAAATCTAAATAATTATGTTTTACAGGGGCAAAGCCCAGGGCACGGGTGCCTCTAAATTTAGAGGCTTTCCTTAGCTCACTTACAATCACTCCAGAGTATCCCATCATAATCCAATGAATCATTGACCTCTCTATTAGCCACAATGCAGAGCAATAGATCACAATGCTGCAAACAAAACTGAAAAGGCATAGGCCATAGTCCCACATATATAACAACAGATTGCTGTCAAATCAGACATATTTAATGCAAATATGTTATAGTCACCTTAAGTCTTGGTTTGTGGGGAAAATACTTTTTAAAAGAAACAAGAGAGCTGAATTATGTTAATGTTCATGGATAGCCAAAGGCCCAAAATTTAATTTACCTAATTCCTCAAGAATATGCTCATTACTCACTGCAACCCTGAACTAACTAGAAAATTATAGAAGTGTCTGATTACAAAACATAGACAGATAAGTAGTGGCTTTCTAATAAAATGTCTCAACAATGATTTTTAGCTATCAGATAAAATATGAATCATCATTGTCATTAAGATCAAAAATATAATTGATCCTATTTACAGTAATGCACACTAAAAAATTCTAGGCTTGGAAGCCTGAAGGGTAGAATACATTAATCATTAAAAATAGCCTTGAACTGGGTAAAAATTGAAACAAGTCCAAACTTCAAAGTTTATGTCATTATTAATGTCATAAAAAACATTGTGTGATAAGTACTGCTATTTCAATCAGTAATACAATGATAAGGGTTAGGGTATGTTAATTTGTATGATCCTTGTCTGGTTTTCGAACAAAAGAGCAACAAGGATATTGTTGCACAGATCACATATGCAACACTTGTTGGAGATGTTATAATGGAAGCTACTTACTCTCATGAGCTGCCTCGATATGGCCTGGAAGTCAGCCTCACAAACTATGCTGCAGGTACATTCAAATAACCCTGTTCTCTAGTCATATTTGTTGATTGACATTGGTGTGTTAGCTAAAACAAAAATATTTTAACTCTTTTCTTGTATACTGTTTTCAATGTTAACGATAATCTTTCCTATTCTATACTTAAGGTCTACATCAAGTAGCACCATTATTGTATAATATCATGTTATATATTAGTTCATGAACTTGCAATAGGCATTGGGTGATTGAAGGATTGCGTTCCATTTGTAGTTCAAGTGCATATGCCTTATTAGTTCATAGAAAGCTTATACACAATTTTAACTTTCAATACTAGCTTTTTGTATAATTCTTTGTGGTAAACATATCTCCCTCTTGGTCTGTTGCAAATTTACAAGAAAGTATAAAGTATCCTATAATGCTAAATATTAACTAAGTGCACATTGAGTTTTTTGGTGTGGTGCACATTTGTATTTTTAGTTTAGATTGCTTTACACAATGCATTAATTGAAGTACAAGTGTAAACATGCTTGAATAAGTGGTTTTTGTGGGGTTGACACAAGGACTGATAAATGTATTTAAATGTGCAATTATGTAAGATGGGTATACTTTTTTTAAGTCTACTCCACAACTTTTACTCAAATCACAATGATACACTCATTTTTCCATCTTATAAACATCTTTTCTCACTACTCATTCACATTGGGTGCACTGAAATATACGGGTCATCCCACAATAATGGGTTACACTTTTTGGCCAAACTTGACTTGAAATCAACATTTTGAATTAAATCTTCACTTTCTGACACCTATAGCCGCTAAACCATTAGGAATTTGAAGATGATGTGAACTAGTGATTTGTGATATTTTGTTTGTAGATTCTAAATATATTTAAAAAAAAAAATTGGAGTTAAATTCTAAATTTTTTTGCATCTCCAGTAAACACCATTTTTTTAAAGTGATGTGTATTCTGTAGCACATAACTTTTTTTCTACAAAGGATAAAATTCGGATTCTTTTGAATATATATAGGGCATGCATTTGGTTTCATAATGTTTTGTTGAATATTTTTTTTAATTAAGTTTTGAAGTCAAATCAATTATAATTTAGACATAGGCATATTCTGTAAAACATAAATTTTCTGTATGTATTGAAATTCTTTTTTTTTTGTTGAAACAAGGACATCAATACCTAGGGCATAGATATTTTCTAGAATTTTGTTTCACTAATTTACTAATTTTCCATGTGTATAGAACAGAGAACTTGATGTTCGATGAAAAACCTACATTCACAAGAAATAAAAAATAAATATAATAATCAAATTAAATATATTTAAAATTATACTTTTTGGGAAGCTTATAATAAGGACTACATACTTACAAAACATAAATTTTAAATGAATTCATTTGATCCTCCAAAAGGTAAATCAAAAGTGGTTTTTTATCAGCATTTTGATAGGTGTAGAGGAGACTCCATTATAGGTATGGTTTAAAACTAGAGGGGTTCTATCCAAGGGGGTTTGAATCTAAGGGGGTTTGATCAAACCTTCTTCAATTAAAATCCTTTAAGTGGAACCTTTCAAGGCTTAAATCAATATATTTTCTAAAAATTTGTGATTTCAACAAAAATCAGGATGTCCCAGAAAGTGTAACCCATTATTGTGGCAGCACCTATACAAATTATCTTTGGACCTCGATATCTAATTTACAGGAATATGTAATTTATCTTTGAACCTTAACATCTAATGCACTCAAACGTGTAATTTATCTTTAGTTCCTAGTTTGTTTGGGTGTACTTTTTGCTAGTATGTTCCACAAATTTACTCAGTCACAGTGATGCTCATTCCTATCCTTGCTTGCTGGACAATTTTATGCCCATTTGGCTTGTATTGCTTTACATAATTTGTTTACTGTTGGATTTTTTTTTCTAAATCTTTCGTTGCTACTGCTTGTTGATGCTGTAGTAAGCACTTAAACAATATATTCTTTCTGTTTGTTACAGTGGATTTTTATGCATCTCTTGTTTGCTTTTGCATCATACTGTATTGGTTTAGCCCATTGGGTACTGAAGTAGTTGGAGATGGATGATGAATATGTTGGCAATGAGGAGGTGATGCATGAGTTATTTGATGCATTTTCTTGTTAAATTTAAAATTGCAAGTTTGATAATAGCATATGTAAAACACCTGGCTTCAAAATGAGAGATTCTATATTGGGTGTCGTCATTGTATATGAATCTATATAATTGTAATGGTGAAAATTGGATACTTTTTCCTCTCCATTTTGGATATATATAATGCCTAAAAACAATTCATGTGACTCGTCTATGCTTCCACATTATGCATACATGTCTACCATAGAAGTTGCAACTGCATTTGTCATCATTACGGGCATAAATGCATTTGGTGTGGCCAGTATTGGTAACAAGACTAGATATCATGTAAGTGGTTTAGTTTCCCTCGCAAATATGTGTGTATTTGTAATGGTGAAAATTGCTTTCCATGAACTTTTCCTCTCTATTTTGAACCCACTTATATATATATATATATATATATATATATATATATATATATATATATATATATATATATATATATATATATATATATATAAGAGCTAGGATTGGAATACTAACACTAGTAGAAATATGGCAAATTAATGACCAGGTGACTAAAACTTTTAGTCATGTGACCAATTTTTTTTGCAACACAACTATAAATGACTAAATAAATGACTAATTTGGTCATTGGTTGAAATGACCAAATAAATGACTAAATAAATGACTAATTTGGTCATCGGGCAAAAAACACAACTAAATAATTGGTCAGACAAATAAAAATGACTAAATAATTAGTCACACAAATAAAAATTAGACAAAATGATATTAAAATGGATAATTTAAAAAATATTTCGAATTGAGGGAGTGGGTTGCATTATAATATAATAATATATTATTATTATATAATAATATAATATAATATTTATATTATATATTATATAATATAATATTTATAATATAATATAATATAATATAATATTTATATTATAATATAATATAATATAATAATATTATATTATATAATATTATAATATAATAATATTATATTATATAATATTATAATATAATATAATATAATATTATATTTATATTATATTATATATTATATTATTAATATTATAATATTATATTATAATATATTTAACATTATGTAATAATATAATATATTTAATTAAATGGGTGCCAAATTTAATTTTCACCCTAACCTATCATATGGGTGCCAAATTTAATTTTCAAAGTATGATTTAAAAAAAGTACTACTACCAAATATGTTTTAGGGCAGAACTTAGCGTAGGGTTTGATATTTTACAAGGAATCTGTTGAATCATGAGTTTTGAGTGCGAATTTGGGTTGATTGTACTATGTGGAGATGTGACAATGCTAAAGTCAGTTGACAATGGAGGGAGCTTAATAGTTATTTTAGCACGAAAACACAGGTGTTATCCTTCCTTCTATATTGGTTTGTTGTTCTTCAAAGTTTAATGGGCTTTAGTTTCTATTTGCTTTCAAAGGGGTAAAGGATTTAGTTTGATTTGTTAAAGCAAACTAATTTTCTATTAAGGCTTTTGGTGTTGCTTGTATTTGGTTAAAAGTTGTTAAAGAAAAGAATGGTTTCAGTTCGTTACTCCTGAAAATGATTTCTTTAAGGCATATATGAGATTATCTGAAGTTACAGTTTTATTCGAGGACAGTAATAACTGTATATTTGTGGGTTTGATTATAATCTTCATTAGTTTATGTAAAAAGGTTCATTTTGGAAATGGCTAGGGTTTACTGTGTTTGAAGAAAACCTTATTTGTTAAACTTAGTCGATATTCTTGTTAGGGTTTCTCAACGACAGTATGGAAAAGATATTTTTGTTACAAGCACAAACAGATTTATTAAATTATTGTAATGTGGTGATTATGGTTATAATGAATAGTTAAAAGTTTTCTAAAACACACTTTAATATGGTCCCACTGCCATGTCAGCATCAGGGTATCAGAGAGACCCATTTCGGGGTCCTGCCAAAATTTTGAGTCTTGCCGATATAGTTAACAACCCACTATGTATTCGATATTAGAGTTTCAGAGAGACCCAAAACAGAGTCGTACCGAAACACTTAGGTCACTCCGATAGTTCATGTCAGCTATAGTGCACTCTTTCATTAGTTACAGGCAATTCACATTTGCTACACACATAATTTTTCATAATTAAGCTTATTTACATATATGTAAAGTGTGGAAGTTTGGAGGATGCTCGAATAATCTTTGATCACATTTGCTAGCTTACTCCCAACCTATTCCAAAATGGGAGCTTTGGAACAAGGAATGGGCATCCATCAAAGCATAATGGAAGGGTTTTTTTTCCAGATATTATAGCTCAAAATGCTGTGGTAGACATGTATGCAAAATGTGGTAGCATACACAAGGCACACAAATTGTTTAACAGAATGCCTCAAAGAGATGTCATATCATGGAATGCAATGATTGCAGGATATGCACAAAATGGATTTGTTGACAAAGCTTTAGAAACATTCAAACAAATGCAATTGGTAGGTGTAAATCCAAATTGCACAACCTTTGCTAGCATCCTCCCTGCATGTGCCAAAATGGGAGCTTTGGAACTAGGTAAGGACATCCATCAAAGCATAAAGGATAGAGGAATTTTGATAGATGTTGTAGTTTCAACTTCTCTAGTAGACATGTATGCAAAATGTGGAAGCATAGATAGGGCACGTGAACTGTTTGACAGAATGCCTCAAAGAAATGTAGTCTCATGGAATGCCATGATTGCAGGATATGTACAAAATGGATTTGTTGAAAAGGCTTTAGAAACTTTCAAGCAAATGGAATTGGTAGGTGTAAAGCCAAATTCCACAACCTTTGCCAACATCCTCCTTGCCTGTGCCAAAATGGGAGCTTTGGAATAGGGTGTTGACATCCATCAAAGCATAAAAGATAGAGGAATTCTGTCAGATGTTGTAGTTGCAACTGCCATGGCAGACATGTATGCAAAATGTGGAAGCATAGACAAGGCACGTGAAGTGTTTGAAAAAATGTCTCAAAGAGATGTTGTCTCATGGACTGCAATGATTGCAGGATATACACAAAATGGATTTATTGAAAAGGCTTTAGAAACTTTCAAGCAAATGCAATTGGCAGGTGTTAAGCCAAATTCCACAACCTTTGCAAACATCCTCCCTACCTATGCCAAAATGGGAGCTTTGGAATAGGGTATAGACATCCATCAAAGCATAATGGAAGGGGGCATTTTATCACATATTATAGTTAGAAATGATCTGATAGACATGTATGCAAAATGTGGAAGCATAGACAAGGCATGTGAACTGTTTGACAAAATGCCTAAAAGAGATGTCATCTCATGGAATGCAATGATTGCAGGATATGCACAAAATAAATTTGTTGAAAAGGCTTTAGAAACTTTCAAGCAAATGCAATTGGCAGAAGTAAACCCAGATTCCACAACCTTTGCCAACATTCTTCCTGCTTGTGCCAAAATGTGTGCTTTTGAATAGGGTATGGACATCCATCAAAGCATAAATGATAGAGAAATTCTGTCAGATGTTGTAGTTGCAATTGCCTTGGTAGACATGTATGCAAAATGTGGAAGCATAGATAAAGCATGTGAACTGCTTGACAGAATGCCTCAAAGAAATGTGGTCTCATGGAATGCCATGATTGTAGGATATGCACAAAATAGATTTTGCAAGGATGTTCTTAAAATCTTTGAATTAATGAAGCACTCTGGAACATATCCTGACATTGTAAGATTTGCTTGTGTTCTATGTGTATGCAACAATGCAGGTTTAGTGGATGAAGGATGTACATACTTCAATCACATGAGTAACCCTAATTGCATTACACCTATAGTTGATCATTATGTGTGCATGGTTGACCTTCTTGCCCATGCTGGCTATCTTGAGGACACCCTAAACTTTATCATTAAGATGCCAATTAAACCTATGCTGGTTGTGTGGATGTGTTTTCTTGGTGCCTGTAGATTACATATGAATATAAGCGTAGGGGAATTTACGGCAATGCTGCTTTTTGATTTGGATCCTAAAAATGCTGAGACTTATGTTCTTTTCTCAAATATCTATGCAGAAGTGGGCAGTTGGGGCGAGGTTCAAGAATTATGACTTCTTCGTCAATGCATCTAGAAAGCATCTAATATTTTTCATCTATCATGTTGCTTAAGTATCTATTCATGAGATTTGGTGGTTTCATGAATGTGAAATGGTTCAATGTGCTATGAGTTTGTTGTTATTTAAAAATGACTTTTGAATTCTTCTTTTGATAATGAAGGTTATTTCTATTTGCCACCTGTTGAAATATTTTTATATCTACTCCATTATCTTACCAATTCATCTGTAGTATTTTTGTGTGATGTATGTTTGTTGCTGTGAATGTTGAAATTTTGTGTAAGAAATCCAAAGGCATAGCTTGAAAGTGGCTGTTGCTGGAATTCCTAAGACCATTGATAATGATATTGTGGTATGGTGAAGCTTAAGTAACAAAATTTGATATATAATATCACAAATATGAATTTCAAGACTCCAATCTGGCTACCATTTCATTTATTTAGATTATGAACTTTCAAATTATCTAAGATTCATTCATATTAGCTTGACGTGTTTATTTAGCAATCTCATAAGTCATGAATGTGGATATTGTTCTTCATATGTCAACTGGTTTTCATTGGACTTGATTTTCAAGTCATAGATAAGTCATTTAGATTTGACATTGTTGTGGAGGAACCACAAAGGGCAATCAATGCAGCTCACGTAGAAGAAGAGAGTGTTTAAAATGGTGTGGGTCTTGTGAAGCTTATGGGCCGCTATAGTGGTAAGTTATGCATCCACTTGTCTTGGCCAAATTTTTGTAGGTCTCAATTCACAATGAAATAACTCAAATTAACAAGGACAATGTTTAAGTGCAAATATTTTTTTGGTATTAAGTTTTGGAAACAAATCCACTATGAAATAGTCTTTAGATAAAATGGGAAGAATTATGGATTACTTTAGGGAACAAATAATTTCTTAGAGTTTAGAAATATATATCATATTTGATGAAATCGCAGTATTTATACTTTTCAAAATTAAAGAGCTAAGAAAATGAGTTGATTTTTATTCTGGTGCAGGATACATTACTATGTATGCCACACTTTCTAGCTGTGATGTGGTAACGATTCATTCTTATCTAGCTGTACAGAGAAAATGATTTTGTAAATTAGCGCGCCTAGTTCCCAGCAATAATCATCTGTAGGAGCAATAATCATCTGTAGGAAAGTCCAACAATTTTACTTCCATGTTAATTTTTGAATGGAAACCTGTGCTCTAGAATTTGTTTGATATTGCTTACAAGAAAGAAGAAGATCCATATAAAATCACATTTCTGACTTCTCTTTATAATCAATTATTCTAGTTTTTCTTGCATGCATTTTGTCAAATTTCATATGTGAGCCAATTCTCTTGTAAGTTGAAGGATTTTATTTTTTGATCATGCTTCCTAACTTAGGGCATATGACATCATAATTTTCTTGAATCAAACTTTAAATATTTGTAATGGTTAAGCAGAGAATTGACAATTAAACTTTGTGAGGGGCCGTTGTTTGAAATAAGCTAAACCAATGCAGTTTAAGGTGCTGCATGCGATAAAGACAACAAGCATTATGATGGGCTTTTTAATTCTATTTGGAAGGGTGATGGATGACTAAAGAGACAAGAGTAAAATCTCAACTATAGTATTGGTCTACATAATTGATCAAAACCTTCTATGATTGATTCAACAAGGCACATTTAGAAACATAATGCCTACGGTGAAATATAGCAACTTTGTAAAGTCTGCTTGAACTTGCTATATCACATTGATCAATGGGTGGTATTTGTGATCTACTATGCTAGAATACAATAATCTACACCTCAAATTTAGATTACTTAAACCATGTCACATTGATCATATTGTTAAAATAATATAATATATTCCATAGCTTAAGATGTTTTTTGGTTTCAGAGATCTTATCAACATCATAAGGAGTTGAAGACTGCACAAGGAATCAAGATAACCGCTCAAGTATCAAATTTCAGGCTAATAATTTTATTTATATGAGCATAAATTTATCAAATATATGTGGACAATGAAATTTAGCTACAATTTCTTGATTTTAGGGTCTTGAGCATGCCATAGTAGAAACTCAGTTATATGTTGTTGGACCTGATGATGATTTAGAAGATATTAAGGAAGAAGCAATGCAAGATATCAATAATGTAATGTCTCGGATTGACAAGAGTGGGGAAGGAGTTTATGTTCAAGCTTTAACTCTTGGATCTTTGGAGGATTTACTTGAGTTCTTGAAGACCCCAGTTGTAAGCATCCCAGTTAGTGCAATTGGTATTGGGCCTGTGCATAAAAAAGATGTCATGCGTGCGAGTGTAATGCTTGAGAAAAACAAGAAAGAGTACACTGCAATTTTGGCATTTGATGTCAAAATTACTCCTAAAGCTTGAGAGCTTGTAGATGAATTCATATTTTACTACAATTGTATGAAACCAAAAACATTTCCATGTTGACAAGATGCCGTACCAAATGGTGTCAATATTTATTGCCACTTTGCTTTGCCTTGTTTCATTTTCTTATTGGCCAATTCTCAAATAGAAAGTGTTGGCTCAAATTTATCAATCTTTACTTGGTAGCATCATAAAATATATAGTTTTCCAAATTTATTTGCTTTTATTTATTTTTTTAATAGAAGAGGGTAAAAAATTTATTAATCAAAGAGAGCAGTACAAAGCATAAAAGCAACAAGAGGCCCAAACGGGCCCATAGACAACAAACAAGAAATCAAGAAGTGGTCATGCAACATCTGACATCCTCTTTGACCAAATCCACCAAATCCTGAGCAAGATCCCCAGGTAAACTGTCCCAATCATCCACGAGCCAGGTCCCATTCTTGTCAGATGCCCATTTGGCCAACCCATCAGCCACCTTATTCCATTCCTGAGGGATATGAGAGAAGGTGATAGAATCAAATAATTCTCCAAGACTGGTGATTTGCTCAACCACCATCGCAAGCTGCCAACTAACATCATCAAACCACCTTCTATTTATCAAGTCTATCACCACATAAGAATCAAACTCATAGATAATCTTATTCCAGCTAATGGCATATGCCATCTTCAAAGCCAAAAGAATAACCAAGGCCTCCATAAGATTATTAGAGTGCAGCCCCCTATATTTTGAGAAGAAAAACACAACCACCCTAGAACTGTCTCTGTCCACCCCACCAATGCCAGTGTGCCCAGGGTTACTGCTTGCAGACCCATCAGTATTTATTTTCAAGACTCCAGTGGGAGGGGGCAGCCAATGCCCTTCCCTAGAAACCGTCCTTCTAGAACACCTACTCCACTTAATCTCGGGCCTTCCGGGGCCCCCAACAAGAATCCCTAGATTGCGAATCACTCTAGTAGCACTAGGATCCACCGGGGCTGACATATCACATTTAGTATACAAGGTATCCTGCAAAGCCCCAAGAATGCGAGACCAAACTTGACCCACCAGCAACTTCTTATCTAGAAAGACCCTGCAGTTGCGCTCCAACCAGATGTGCCATATAATCAGACTAGGGCCAATTGGCCATGCTATGTGGAGAAACAAAGTCCTCACTGGAATGGGCCCAAAGTTTTGCCAAAACTCCTCCAGAGAAGAAGGGTGCCTGCACTGCAAACTCTAGGCCCCCCACCAAAAATGCCAAATAGTCCTAGCAAAAGGGTACTAGAAGAAAAGATGTGAAACAATCTCAACATCTTTTAGGCATAAGAAACATAATGAAGGACCTTGGAAGCCACACTTACAAAGGTTATCCCAAGTCAAACACCTGCCATAAACCACCAGCCAAGAAAATAAATTGCATTTTGGCCAAGAGAATTTATTCCAAATATTTTTCCACCAAGGAACCTTAGCACTACCACAGGCTTGTTTGTCCAAAACATGATACCCTAAAGCAACAGTGAACTTCCCTTTTGGATCCGAACCCCAAGCCAGTACATCCCGCTTTAGAAGAGAACAACATACTCTATTAGCCAAAATGGAGGACAACTCCCTCCTATCCTCCAAAGATCCACCCATGGGCCAATCCTGCATATCCTTCCACTGGTAGACAATAGTCTACCCCAAAGCCTGAGGGGCTTTGAAATCCATCACTCTACTCCAACTAGCCTGAACAAAAATCCTACATAAATCCTCCAAGTGAGGGTGCGAGGAGAGGATAGGCAGGAAGCCATCCCAAGAGTCATGCCAAAAAAGAGTATCAGAGCCTCTATTGCAGATCCAAAACAAGCCTTGTTAAACCAGCGCAACCCCCCTCTTGAGAGTATCATAGATCATAGAACCTCTCCCTGAAAGGCAAAAATGAGGCACCTCAACGCCCTCCACCTCCCCAAGGTACTTGAAGGTAAGGATCCTAGCCCAATACTGATGCTGATATGAACACAATCTCTAGTATAGCTTAGCAGCCAAAGCCTCCATTCCAATCTATCCTACGCAAACCTAGACCACCATCCTGCTTTGGCTGGCAAACAACTTCCCACTTAATTAAGCTCCACTTCTTCGAAAGGAGATTACTCGACCAAAGAAACTGCTGACATAGGCCCTCAAAATCTTTGATGAAACTTGAGGGAGCAGTCAACACAAAGCACCTGTATAAAGGAAGGTCCTGCACCACGGACTTCAACATAGTAACTCTTCTAGCTGTAGATAACCATCTATAGGTCTAGTGACAAACCAACCCACAAAATTTATCCATCACATCTTGCCAAAAACACCTGGGAAGAGGGCACACATCCAGAGGGATGCCGAGGTATATAAAGGGAAGTTTCCCCACCTAAAACCTTAAGATCCTGGCAATATGCTGCTAAATAAGCCTCGAGGTATTAAAGAAATAAATGCAAGACTTACTTTCATTAATGCTTTGACCTAAGGCAGCCAGGTAACAATCCAAAATCTGATGCAAAGCAACCGCTTCAGCCACCTTAGCAACACCCATCAAAGTCGTATCATCCACAAACTAAAGATGAGTTTTAGGAGGAAGAGAATTGCTCCATTTCCATCCCTGAAAGAGCCCATCCATAACACAGGACATAATGAATCTCCCCAAGCCTTCAGCCATCAAGATGAACAAATATGGGGATAAGGGGTCCCCCTGTCGAAGACCTCTAGAAGCACCAAACAGATTCAAAGACTCCCCATTTATGAGAATAGAAAATGAGGAAGTCCTCACACAACTTATGACCTAATCAATCCAATCACAACTGAAACTGAAGGCTTTGAGAATTTTGATCAAAAAACTGCAGTTAACTTTGTCATAAGCTTTAGCCATGTCCAACTTTATAAACATAGCCCTTTCCTTAGAAGAGGCCATAGAGTGAATAGTCTCAGCCACAATAACTACTCCATCCAAAATCTATCTACCCGCAACAAAGCCCCCTTGTTCCTCCAAGATCAACTTATCTAGACATAGCTTCAAACATTCAACAATTAGCTTTGTAATGATTTTATACACCACATTGCACAAAGCAATTGGTTGAAAAAGATCCAGAGAATCAGCACCCTCGCATTTTGGGATAAGAGAAAGAAACGTGGCATTCATGGCTCGCAAAATTTACTTATTCCTAAAAGACTCTTGCACCACCTCCAATAGATCAAGGTTGATGACTTCCCAAAATTCCTGAAAGAACTCAGCCGGGAACCCATCAGGACCAGGAGCCTTCCCTTTTTTCAACTGAAACACCACATCCTCCAACTCCTTCAAAGAAATAGGTTTAAGAAGAGAAGCATTCATATCCATAGTCACCAGAGAGGGAATACAAGCCAGGATAGAAGCTTCCTCCTCACTAGCAGGTGGGGTATCTTCAGAAAAGAGAGTAGAGAAAAAATGAACTACCTCACTAGAGATCCCCGAAGAGGAAGAAAGAACAGAACCCTCAGGAGAGCGGAGAGAAGAGATAAAGTTACCTTATCTTCGAGCCTTCACCGATTTATGAAAGAAGGAAGTATTCTTGTCCCCTTCCTAAAGCCAATCAACATGAGATTTTTGTTTCCAAAAAATTTACTCACGAATCTCCCATTCCTCGAGGTCTTTAACCGCACTAACCTCAAGCCTGCTTAAATTTGCATCCAGACCTTGATCCCGAATATGCTTGGTAATAGAATCCAAGTGCTCCTAGGCAACCCTTTTCCGCTGAAACACGTTGCCAAATTGATACTTATTCCAATGTTTCAATTTATACTTCACAAATTGAAGCCTCTTCACAAATGAGTACATAGCTGTACCAAAACAGGTCATCCTTCAGTCCACCATCTAGAAACAAAGTCCAGAAGACTCTCCTCCCTGAGCCACATAAGATGAAATCTAAAAGTTTGTTTCTTAGGACCACCAGCCAAACAGATAGAGAATTTGATCATCCAATGGTCTGATCCTTACCAATCTAAAATTTTAGAACTTGACAGCCACTTGTCACCCACCCAAAAATAGGAAACAAGAAACCTGTCTAGCCGTTCAGAAATGGCATCATCCCCAAGCCTCCTATTATTCCAAGTAAACATGCCATTTGAAGGTTTCATATCCACAAACTGGAGCCGAGCCAAATTATCCCTTAGAAGATTAGAAGAGGGGTCCAAACGAGGTACACCCCCCCTTTTCTCCTCGAGGGAGGCAACTGCATTGAAGTCACCTGCCATAATCTAGGGGAGGAAAGGATCCAACGATCCCAGAAGATTGATATGAGACCACAGGAGAGTCTTACCAGGGACATCTGTCAGAGCGTAAATGTTAGAAAGAAGAATTCTTTCCCCCATCTCTAAACTAATTGCAACCACAGAAATGGAAAATCTACTAGAGATCCACCAAACAGGAGAAATTCGCTGAGGATCCCAGAGGCAAGCAAGACCCCCTAAGCTGCCTTGTGCACCCACACACTGGAAAAACCCTCTGTTCCAAATCTTAGAAGCACACTGCATCATACCATCCACAGATAACTTCATCTCCTGGAGGAAAACCACATCCAGAGAATGAGCACTAACCAAGTCCCGAATAGACTTTTGTCTAGGGATGCTATTCATACTCCTTACATTCCATGATAACACAATCATCGCGAAGGGTGAGAGAAGTGAGTATCTAATGTCTTCACCAACCAGATTCCACCAATGTCTCTCCAGCCATCTTAACTTTCTCCTAATCCTTCTTCCTCCCCACCTTCTGGGGCTTATCAGGAGCACACTTTTTCAGGGATTTTTGCTGTAGACCCAGAGTAGGAGAAGAAGAGAGGGATTTTTTTCTTACCAAAGTCTTCCAAACCTGGTCCACTAGCTAAACTCACCCTTTCATCCAAAAAGGCCAGGGGGGTTTCCACCAAACCATAAGAGTCCCCAAACCTAGCATCGGGGGGAGGAGCAATTGAATCCATTACCACCCTGGAAGCCACCACAAGAACTAGGACCGAGGTAATGACAGACAAAGACTCAGAATTATGATCAACTAAAGGAGAAGCTTCAACATGCATGTCAGAAGAAACCCCCTCCTCATGGACTAATTCATCCAAAACCTCAAACTTGTTAAAAGTCTCCTCCTCTTGACGATCCTGAAGAGTCCTCTTCAGACCCTAATTCTTGTTTTGTGCCTTAACTAGCACAAAGCCATCTTTATCCAGTACCACCCCTGCATGGGTGCTTTACCCTTTTCTACCCTTGGATTAGATGGAGCCTTCACATTATCTAAAACACCAACACCCGAGGCACGAGGGCACCTCCTTTGAAGATGGCCATACTCATGGCACAACCGACACCTGAAAGGTAAAGTCTCATAGTCTAACTGTTGAGTCCAGGAACTAGACCTAATAGTCAGATCAATAGAATCTGGCAGAGGTTGGCTTAGATCAATCTTCAAACAGACCTAGGCATAGGAAAAAATTTGCTTCTCCAGAGTTTGCTGAGAGGGGCCAATAGGCTTCCCCAGCAGCAACGCAATTGATTGCAGAATATCCTGTCTCTAACATTCCAACAACGACCAAGGAAAACGAACCCACACCGGCACCTTCGAGGGTAGCTCCTCCACTGAGTTAAAGCCTACATGCCAAGGCTTCATGAAAAGGACATCTTGATTATAAAAGTAGGGCCCTCCCTCAAAAATCTTGTTACAATCAGAGGTACACAAAAAAACCACTAGAAAGAAGTTATTTGCAGCTAGCAAGATTTCAAAATCACCTTCCAGATTCCATGACTTGTGAATCTAGGGTTCCAAAAAAGGCATCAAAACCCTCAATCCCATAAATTTGCAGATTAAAACATGTTTGCTATAATACTCCAGGTCTTCGGCTATCGCCTCTGTTTGAATCACCAGCTTCAGAGGAACTTGAGCTCTTTCCAAGCATCCGTTTATCTTGTGCAATTTCAAAGCACCAGTGCTAAAAACCCCAACATCAGGTGGGGATGGATGAGGAAACCCGTCACCAACCTTTGCCATAGCAGCATCCCCTGACGTCTCACCCAAAGGCACATACCCTGCCATTAGAAAAACCCCTCAAGCCCTCTCACCCCACCCCTGCACTGAACAATGCACACACTCAAGAACCCCCCCCCCCCCCCCCCCCGAAAGCTAAAAAACCCCACCCCTTGTTGAAAACAACCCCACAGAGCCCGATTTGCAAAGAAAAAATGCATGCAACAAAGAGCAAACACATGCAGACCACGACCTGCTACAGGTCATGGGACTACACAGAGCTCCCGCGCACATGCTCCATCATTTGCTTTTATGTTTTAATTCAAATTTAATAATATGTTTTTTCTGCATTATAAAATTTATGGTATTTAATAAATTATTCATATCATGACTAAATTTACTACCAATTAATGGAAACGAGTAAATAAAAATGACTTCCATGACTAAATAAATGACCAGTTAACAACAATCAATGACTAAATTATTTACTAAATATATTACCAAACTGATGACTAAATATACTACCAAATTGATGACTAAATATACTACCAAATTAATGATTACAATGACTAAATAAATGACCAGTTAACAACAATCAATGACTAAATTAATGACTAAATATACTACCAAATTGATGACTAAATATACTACCAAATTAATGACTAAAATTTGATTAGTCATAAATTTGGTCACGAGATAAATGACCGGCAATAAACTACCAATGGTCACGTGACCAAACTACTGGTCACATGACCAATTTTTGGTAGTTTTTTTGGTCATTTATTTCTGTTTTTCTACTAGTGTAAATGTGGATATTGAAATAATTAAATATTGAAATTAAATGTGAATATAAAGATTCTGCATTTAGTTTCAACACATTATTATTTCAGTCCTGCTCATATATCTCAATTAGTTACTTATTAAATACTTCATTTATTTAATTAGCCTAGATATTTTATGTAAGTGGTTTAGTTTTCCTTACAAATATATATATGTATCTATATATAGACATCTCTCTCTCTCTCTCTCTATATATATATATATATATATATATATATATATAGAGAGAGAGAGAGAGAGAGAGAGAGAGAGAGAGAGAGAGAGATAGAGAGAGAGAGAGAGAGAGAGAGAGAGAGAGAGAGAGATGTCTATATATAGATACATACATACATATATACAGAGAGAGATACATACCAACATGTCTATATATAGATATATACATACATGTATGTATGTAATGTATATGAATCTATATAATTGTAATGGTGAAAATTGGATACCTTTTCCTCTCCATTTTGGATATATATATATGCCTGAAAAAAGTTCACGTGACTTGTCTATGCTTCCACATTATGCATACATGTCTACCATGGCAATTGCAATTGCATCTAACTAAATTCCTCTATCCTTCATGCTTTGATGGATGTCCATACCCTGTTTTAGAGCTCCCATTTTAGCACAGGTAGGGAGGATGCTGGAAAAGGTTGTGGAATTTGGCTTTGAGCCTACCAATTGCATTTCTTGAAAGTTTCTAGAGCCTTTTGAATAAACCATTTTGTATGCATGTACATATACATATATATAATAATAAATACATATAGGTTTTAGTACATAAATTTAAGTTGTAAATCTTTAGGAAAAAGGTTTTACGACTTAAACTTCACAAAAATCAAAAGTAGGAACTGTAAGCACAAAAATCACGCACAACCTCCACGAGGACCCGTATGATGATTAAAATCCTTGTCACATACATGTAAGTGTGAAATAATGTCTTTTAAGCAACAAACCTCTTGATGGCGTGTCTTCTTTCTTGTCTTGTGTTAATTCCTCTTTGTTGATTTTTCTCTCTTGTCGCTTGCGACGCTTTTCAACACTTTTTGCGACACTTGTCGATTTGCATTTTATAGGATTTCAACCTTGCTCCTAAGCCTTGTAAGTGTCTTGTAGGTGAGTCTTCACCTGTCCCTTGTGTTTTTCATCCTCTGCATCCCCTGGAAGCCTTCTAGAGGTTCCCCCTACCCATCTCCCACTTTCAGTTTTCAGTTCCGCTCAACCAATCCAAATATCCCCCTATTATTTCCAAATCTCACCTGGGAGATCTTGCAGGTGCAAGTGGAGATTTGGATTCTTGCACATGATTGACCTGTTTCTAGAGGCAAAACCCCTCCTTTTCTTCTCTTCTTTCATTTCCCCTTGTAGTTCTTCATAAAACCCTATCCAACCTAGATCTCCCCCAGGCGACCCTACTGGCAAAAGGGGCAACCCTATTGTATTTCCAGCTACAGAAAAACTCAAGTTTCTCACTCATTTTAGCTTCATTTTTACCCATTTTTCTTCCATTTTGCATGATTTTTGATGCCTAATATGGATTTGACTATTTCATGCATCCACACATGCATAATTTTCTTCATTTGATCTAAAATTAACAACTCAATCAATCTCATGCATCCTCATATCTCCATTCCCTCTTTAGTGATAAGCTATTATTGATTTATCACTCCATAGTTAGCTGATTTCATTGGGTAATCAACCTTTTTAACTCTCCAATCATCCTTGTTAACTCATCAATCAAATGAGTTAACTTCTCAATCAATCCCATTCATCAAACCTATAAATACACCCCTCTCTCAAGCACAAAGGGAGGTAAATTCATTGTGCACATAGCTCTTGCCAATTTTTGCTCTCCAACTTAGCATTCAAATGCTCTTACAAGATGAAGATACCTTTTGCTTTATTGTTCAACCAAGCATCATTGCACTGCTTCATTCTACACCATTGTGCTCAACCAAAGCTCTCATTGAGCTCTTTCAAGCTTCAACAAGCTTCTTTTTGCTTCTTTGTGTCGTTTTGTCATCAAGAGGATATCTTGCTACTTCAAAAGGACTCGAGGTTGCTAATATCAAGGATTTCTGAGGGTAGTGGAGTCACAAAAATCTTGATTTCTTCTAGGTTCCTTCATTACTTTATTCAATTCATAGTAATTAGAAAACCCAATTTGCTCTTGGGAACAGTAAAACTTTGTTTTTTCCTTGATAGTTAGGTCTTGCATGTTAGAATAATTGATTTCATATTCTTAGATCTAGATCATTTGAAGAAGCAATTTCCCGTTTTAGATTAGATTACTTCAAAACAATCAAAAACCCAAAAACATAGATTAAACTTGCATTAGGAAGAGTCATATTAGCTTGCATTCATATTTCCCTTTCATAGATTAAAGAGCACTTTTCATTTCCAAAATACTAAAAAAGCACAAAAAAATGTTTGCATTTCATTTAGCTTTGCATGCATGTAGAAACCCTAAAGCTAGACAAAATTGCAAACCCTCGATACCATCACGAGGTAACCACAGTTAAAAGATTCAATCAAACCCTTGATCACATCAAAAGGTAAAGCAAGTCAAACCATAGCCAAACCCTAGGTCATCTAAACCCTAGGTCAAAACCCTAAATCTAGTTAAGGTTAGTCATCACACATCTACCTCCATCTTGGCTCTTGAATGTGCCTAGGAGTAAGAGGAGAGTGGGTGAGGGCTATCCATGACAAGATCAAGGAGGTCAATCCACGACAACAACAAGAGACATTTACTTTACCACAACATGACCCATTTGTCCTCTTATTGATAGAAGAAACTAGACAACTCCAAATACAACAATAACTCATTCAATGCATTGAGAGACAAGAGGATAAAAACAAAAGAAATTGCTTACCCACACAAAGGTGGAATAGAAGAAACCCCAACAGAAGAAGAGAAACTAGTGACCCTTTGGGTCATAGGGTTATCTCAACAACAACTACAATCGAACGAAACATTCAACTTAGCCCACAACAACAAAGGCCACAGGACTTGCCAACCCCTCTTCGCGAAGTCCATCTCTCCAATGAGCTAGACCCCCACCGTGTCTTGCCTCCTCTCGACTGGCTACTTCCACGTGACCGAGAGTGACATGGTAGATCACCCTGTGGAAAGGAGGGAAGGGTCCGTGTGCGTGTTGAAATCTGACCCGACAGCCCTAGGCAACCAAAGTCACAATTTTGAGCATACATATTTTGTTGAACCTAACATGAATTACATAATCTTTTGGTTTTGTAGTTTGCATTTTAAACACTTCAAAGACTTTAGCAAAAGATTTAAAACATTTTCACACCATTCTTCATAGCCAGTTTAGCCGCTTCGACTTCGATCGCCTACGCCGTCATCCGTTCCATTTGTTCTGTTGTGTCTATGACACCTTTGAATATGACGAAACCTGACTTAAACCAAGGGAAAATTCCTTCAAGATAACTAGAAACTCCATTTGATAGGTGCACCCTGATGCACCAATCACGAACTGTTATGACTATAAAGATTCTGATTATGAACTAGATTAAAGAGAATCCATGCGTTCTCTATCTTTCAACAACCTAGCTTGGGAAAACAATCCGGCCATACCAAATGCACTACATAAAGCAAGAAGGATAAGACTAGAGATACATTGACCCGATCAACCTTCCATAAGCACATCGAGTACTCATCTTGATGAGGAAGTTAAATGATTGGAAAAAAATCTCCAAGAAGCTAAAGACACTCAAGAGGCATTGAGGATTGCCTTGAGAGAAGAGAAAAGAGAAATGCGCGAAGAAGCATATCACCATGAAAATACTCAATGAGAAAATCCTAGAAATGAAGAAACACCTGGAGCTACTACTCTTGCAGATTTAATCACAACTCTAGTGCAAAGAATTATAATCTTGGAAGCGGAGCAATACGCTCCTGAAAGAAGACAAAAATATAATGAATAGGACCAAGGGGCATCACAAAGCCCCCCTGCCTCAATTACTATTCATGAAATGCTAACAATGACACATGTTTGAATGGGAATCCTCCTGTTCGGAACAATCAAAAAAATCTGACAATGGGTTATCAAAACCCACCTAGATGGTTATTACTATCAACCCCGCAATCTCAAAGTGCCTTTCTAGGAACATATCTTGAGTATTTGAAGGAACCTTTGGATCAAAAAATAAGAAGTGTGCAACTACCTCGGCCATTACCAGATCTCTTGAAGTTCAAAGGAGAAGGAGACCCAAACTCCCACATTAAAGCCTACACCATGGCCATAAGAGAACTCCTCCCTTGGGATGGGGTTGTAGCAAAAATCTTTCCAAAAATTCTTGAAGGTATCGCTCTGGATTGGTATTACCGCTTACCAGAAGCTTTAATTCATTCATTTAGACAACTCATCGGAGAGTTTGTCATGCCATTTGACATAAACAAACTCGTTAAAATAGGGATTAGAGAGTTCCTCACAATGAAACAAGAGCCAAACGAATCTATAGCCCACTTTGTCACTCGATGGAGGCAAGTCCTTTATTCTTCGACTAGTGCTCCGAACATGGATCACTGAGAACTATGTGACCTCTTTTTGCATGCCCTTAACAAGGACATGAGAGAAGATGTTCAAAAATTGCCATATAAATCCTATGAAGAGGCATTGAAAAGTACTTTGAGGATTGACCAGGATGCCATCGACAGTGGTCGGAAGACTTATGATACCAATGAAAAACTTAGGATACCCAAAGGAACAGAGAAGACTACATCCAATGTGCCTCAAGAGAGAGATGTTAATGTCATAAAAAGCAATCCTAGTAATGACAAATGGTGACAAAAGGGAAATCAAGGATCAAGCTGACCCTCATACGACCCCAATACTTATTGTTGGTTCCATGGGACAAAGGGTCATGAAACAAAGACTTGTTATGGATACAATAAGGCTATCTCAAAACTTACTCTGGATCAACAAAAGAACCTCCTCAAACTCCTCCAATCCCAAAGAAAGGAGAAGGAACCTCAGATCGAGAAAGGGAAGGTCAATCAAAACAATTCCAATCATATATAATTAAACCAAGAAGTGTTTGTAATCCATGAGGAAGAGCAAATAGATCAAATAGAAAATGTCTTCTCACAAGTGATAAACCTGTTGAGAACCTCTCCCTCACACTGCAAGACATTCCTAGAAGTATTGGAAGTAGGATGTTCAACACAGGAGGAATCACCTCCTCTCACATTCAATGGTTCCAAAGTACCCCAAAATGAAAAAAAGTAAGAAAAAGGATTCACCTCTATACATACAAGTTCAAGTCGAAGAGGTCACTATAAAAAGAGTGGTGGTGGATGAAGGATCGACAGTCAATCTCTTGCCAATATCATTCCTACAGAGAATGGGATATAGAAAAATAGGAATCAAGCAACAAACTACCACATTGAGGATTTATGACAGTTACGACATTCAAACAATGGGAAAAATCAACCTACCACTCACTTTGATGGGCAAAACCATCTCTACAGACTTTCATGTCATCAACAGAGAAACTAATTACAATATGATCCTTGGAAGACCTTGGATTCGGGTGATCCCACAATAGTGGGTTACACTTTTTGCCAAACTTGACATTGAAATCAACATTTTGAACTAAATTTTCACTTTCTAACACCTATAGTCGCTAAACCATTAGGAATTTGAAGATGATGCGAACTAGTGATTTGTGAGATTTTGTTTGTAGATTCTAAAAATATTTTTTTTAAAAAAATTGGAGTTAAAGTGTAAATTTTTTTGCGTCTCCTTTGAAAACTAGTTTTTAATAGGAAACAACATTTTTTTAAAGTGATATGTACTCCATAGCACATAATGTTTTTTCTACAAAGGATAAAATTCTGATTCTTTTCAATTTAGATTGGTAACATTGATATCTAGGGGATGCATTTGGTTTCATATGTTTTGTTGAATATTGTTTTTATTTAGTTTTGAAGTCAAACCAATTATAATTTAGACGTACGCGTATTCCATAGAACATAACTTTTTCTGTATATATCAAAATTCAATTTTTTTTTTGCTAAAACAAGGACATCATACCTAGGGCATACATATTTTTCAAATTTTTTTTTCACTAATTTACTATTTTTCCATGTGTGTAGAACAAAGAACTTGATGTTCGGTGAAAAACCTATGTTTAGTAAATCTTAAAAAAATATAATAAAATCAAAATATTTCAAAACTATACTCATTGGAAAGCTCGTTTCGAGGACTGCGATCCTCCAATTTGGTTTGGTAAAGGTGAATCCATTTGGACCTTCAACTGGGCTTTAGAAGCCAAAATTTTGCAGAAGAAAGGGGAAGGGAAGGAAGGAAGGTGTCTAGTTGGGGTCTTCGCTCGAAGACCCCTGCAAATGAAGGTGAGTGACGTTGTTCGTTTGAAGTAGACCCTCCTTCGAACAAAGGTCTAAACATGACATCTTAATTCCTGTAATGACCACCTTCGTTCGAAGGCACCTTGCATTAAAAAAATATTTTTCTTTAACTATTGACCTTCGTTCGAAGGTAGGCCAACATGTTTTTTTTTAATGTTTTAATTATTTGTATTGCATATAAATAAGATGTTTTTTTTTCCTTTTTACACATCAATGTAACAAGAGAAATTCACATTTTTCTTCTGCAAGGGAGTCTAGGAAATCTTTGAGAGATGAATTTTCACTTGTCATATTTTACAAAGAAGGAGATGGGAAACAAAAAGACAAGACAAAATAAGACTACACGAATGTAGTCCGCGGAAACTATAGCAAGATTGAATGAAGAAAGATTGCAAAACTATCGTAAACAGAAACAATGTATGCATATATTTTCTTTTTTATTTTTAATCTAGGTCATTTTATTTATGCTTAAATATATACATGTATTGATGAATCATGTAGTGAGATGTCATTTAATCTAGGTCACTTGATTTATGCTTAAATATATACGCATTGATTTCATGTAGCTCCGATGTCATTTAGTTTAAGTCATTCCTCATTCTTGGCTATAATCCCAACCTCTCTACCTAGAGATAACTACCTACCTCTCTCTCTCTCTATCCACCACTCTCTCTCTCAAGTTGCCCACTCTCTTTACCTCTACCTCTCCCTCACTGGGGCCTTCGTACTTCGTAGCTATCTCTCTCCCTCTCTAACTCTCCATATCCCTCTCCCTATCTCCAACTCAACTTTTTTTTTTTTCTAAAGTGGTAACATATATTTCTATTATAATTTATTAAAAAAATCAAGTTCACTTTTCATTTTAGATTATTTCTTTTCTTGATTATTTATTTTTGTTTAAAAAATCTTTTATCTAAAAGTTATATTTAAAAAGCCACACTTCCTACTTTTAAAACAAACTCTTATCGCTGCTTTTTTGTTTTCTTTCTCTAAAATATATTTATAATAATTGTTAGTTTTTTTTATCCAATAAATTTTTATCATGAATGTTTTTTAGCTTTTTTATTTTTGTGTTTTTATGATTTTAATGCTAAATTAAGGAATAAAAGAAAATTTTTAAGAAAAGATTTGTTGAAATATTTTTAAAATGCTTTTTAGATTTTTTTTTCCTAAAGAATGAAAGTATTTTTTAGAAAACATAATAATTTCTACAATAGAACTTAAGAGTATAAATCAAAAAAATAAAAAGAATGTTTATTATTTAGAAAGTTTTATTTTATAAAATAAATAATTTTATTTTAATATGTATTTCCTTCATTTGTGATACAAAAAGTGGAGCAAACGTTGCTAAAGAACACATAGTTGATGTTAGCCAAGAGGAGGCCCAAGTGCAAACAATGGATGTTGGAGGGGGTCAGGATCACTTCCTTTGACTGGTATGGATGAGCAAATTAATCTAGTTGAAGAGGTGAAGAGAAAAATTTCTTATAGAAATTTAGATCATTTACTTAAAATGGATATGAGAAATTGAAACATTATGTTGGACAACCTAGACGTACTGATAGGAGGTCAATGAATAAAATTGCAAAGGAAATAATTGCTCATTTCGATAATCTTGATACACTTGGCTGAACCCAATTGTTATCAATTGTACTTCTTTGTAAGGAGCTACATGAGCCATTACAATTGTTGGGTGTCAATTTGTCATTGAAAAAGGGGAAAGGTTCACAACTAGAAAAAGATATTGTTGAAAATGTTAAAGAAGGTTTAGCTTCCATCGGAAAACAATCTTGATCTGCGGATAAGTCCATTACAAGAAGAGTGATATTCACAGGTATTGTAAGTGAAAGAAATTCCAAAAAAAGATAATTGTGTTCAATTTCATCTGAGCTTAGTTTCAATAGAAGGACAGTAACAAAATATGTGAAAAGGAGAAAATTATTGGCTGATAGTACCTCGGAAGGCAATTGGACAATTATGTGTAGAGCTCCTTGATCTGACAGGATTCAAGATGTTGTTAGCAACTTGATCTCAACCTTTTGGAATGATAATACTCGTGCTTCATCAAATAGTAGAGATGTTATCAAACACAGAATTGGGCCCAATAGTTATGAACTACATAAAAAACATTGGCTAGACATAACACAACATGAGATGTATGTGAACTTTTGTAATTTAAATCCAAATATAAAGATTGGACAAATAATGTTTGAAAGGTTAAGGCCATATTATGTGAAGACAAACAAGGTTTTTGAAACTTGTTGTTGTCATTATCATATTGAATTTGATCTCTACTATCAGGTGTTTCGAAAGATTTGTGAAGATAGTGATGGTTTTGTAAATGCACCTCCTAAACGGGCAAGTCAGTTCATAGCATCCATCTTATGTGATAAATCAGACGATGATAATGGAAATGGTCAAAGAAACTGCATAAAAGGTCTTTGTGAAACATGTGGAAATTTGGCTAAAATGCCTTTGAGAAATGAAGATATCGACCCAATGAAGTTGGCAAATTGCAAGAGGTACAAGTACATAAAGTTTCAAACAAAAAATGGGAAAGAATCCACAAGGTTAGATTATGTAGAAGAGGAGATACTTATTGGAACATTTATGAAAAATTTTCATAAATTGATTCAACCATACATACATCATGCTTTTTTTGCTAAGTGGCAAGCACAACAATTTCAAACATTAAGAGATACTTTCCCACCTTGAACAATTTTATCAGTGGTCGACTTTGCAGAAAATTACTCTTTTGTACATCAAAAAGAGATTCAAACAATATTACTTTTTAGAGTAGATCACTATTATGGTGCATGTGTGTTATCGACATGCACAACTAGATTTGGATGGTGTTGAAAGTACATTTCAAGCACGAGTCATCAACAAAGAATATCACTTTTATATTAGTGATGATAAAGAGCATGACACACTTTTTGTACAACATTGCTTTAAGAAGTTTTTTGGATATTTGGCAAGCAGGGGTGTAAATTTTGAAAGGCATTTTGTATGGTCAAATGGATGTACGTCACAATTTAAATCATCATGGCTATTTTATGCACTATGTAGATATCATCAAAATGACAATATACTACATGTTTGGAGTTTCTTTGAGAGTGGGCATGGAAAGGGTGAACATGATGGCACAGGAGATTGCATCAAGCATGCTCTAAGGAAACATCAATTGAATTATGATGGAGACCGTATAAATGATGCACATGATGTTTTTGAATGGTTTAAGTTACACTTTGCACCAAATGAGGCTGACACATCTTCAAGAATAAACAAATACATTCCACATAGAGTGTTTTGGGAGATATCAGGTATGTGTTGTTTGAATTTATTTAATGTACATGTACTTTAAATATATATTCATGTATATGATATATGTGTACACACAAGTTTGTTTATTTTAGTTTGAATTTAATTATTTAGATATATTATATTCATAATGTACTTGATATATAATAAATTTGTAGGTGTGGATAGAAGATCAATGTATGGATGCAAGAGGGTAGAGAAAACAAGATCTTTGCATTGTGTCATGAGTACAGATAGCCCGACATGGATATTGCACACTAAGGATTACTCTTGTTTTTGTTATGAGTGCATGTTGGGAGATTTTGAGAATTGTAAGAACCAACAACATGGATATGTTAGTGAATGGGAAAATGTGCCACTAGTTGTTACCAACACATACAATGAAGATGAGGATGAAAGATTTGAAGACATTCCTTTGATTTCAACTGATTATAACCATATTTCAGAATTGATTAAAAAGGGTATGTGTGTACATATATAAATTATATAATGTATCTCTAAATTTTTTAAGTTACAAATTTTGGACATGTAAATTTGGTGCAGGAGATGTTTTTGCAGTCATAGCAGAGGCTGGAAATATAGAACAAGTTAGTTATTATTTATTGCGTTGTATAGAAGAGAGGCAAAAGCTAATAAATCCAAAAACAAGTGATGGAATGGTGTTTCCCACAGATTTAACTTTATTTTAATATATTTTTAAATAATTTTCAATTTGTTACATATGTACATGTCAAGTACCTCAAGAGTGATTTAAAATGTGTTCAATTTTTATATTATAATTTATGTTATGTCTTACCAAACAATGATAATGCTATACATGTTCATAGATACATGTAGGTTACATTTACCTTGAAAATGTTATGTCTTACCGTGGAATGTTGTTTCCCATAGTTCAGTTGTAGTGCAAGGGACATATCTCAAACAAGTCAAGATTGTTCAACATGGGATTCACTTTATTGATTATCAACCTAATAACAAGGTATATCATATAGCCACCTAGTAATTGCTACTGGCCTAACCCTTCATATAGTTTCAAACACACGTGGACATCGTAAGTGGAGACTACATAGTGAAGATCATCAGAGAATATTAGATGACATTGAAGAGCGAGCTGACCCACTTGATGTGGTATTAAAAATATGGATGAAGAACTTACAATTTTTAATGTCTTGAAGACCTAAATTCACTATTTAGATGTATGTTCATGTATTAATTATGTTACAATTTATGCAAGTTAAATTAATAGTTCTTTTGTTGAACAAATTTTAAATTTCAACACGTGGTTCTTAATGTACAAATGATCTCTCTATTAGAATTCATGTAGAGAATGCCCTAGATTCTTATTCAAGCATGCACGATATGATAATTTTTGAATGCTTTTATTTAATGCTATATATGCTCTTTGAACTATGCTACAATTTACATGTACATGTATATGCACTAGAGATGTCACAATATAAATTAAATTAAAATCAAAGTTTTCAACATCAATGCACAAATCATCACTACACAAGTGAAAGTATCAACTTGTCATGTGATGACCTCACCATGATGACTATACAAGAGGGTAGAGTTGCCTCTAACCATAAGGAGGATCAAAAGTTGTCTTAGTGAAGCACATGGCAATGGAAGTAATTCGTTCGATTACCATCAAAGTAACTAGATCTATGACTTAAAAAGTAAACTTTAAGGTATAAAATAAATTTATTATTTCAAATAGTGGTCATGATTTAGTTAGGAGAAGGAAAGCTATATATATGTAAGGTTATCTCAATTGTATGCAAGTTCTTTTTTGGGTTCTTTTCTTCTCAACACATAGAAAAAACTAAAAACTACATAAAAAGAATTTTGTGCTTTGAAATCACAAGACAAATTGAAGAATATTTCTAAAATTAACCTGTTATTTATACCTTCACTAGTTACATGTGTTTTTTGTATACATTAACAAGTGTAATATTTTCTTCATGAATTTTGTTACCCATTTGGCTATACATAAATGAAATTAAGACTTTATGCTTAGATTGCTATAAGGAATGAGAAGAATAATTTTGAAATGTTTTTTGTTTATTCACTTGTTGTTGAATGTAATGTTTTTATGTTCAATATGGAATTAATTCCTCATATTTTCTTGTGTGTTAAAAGATAAATTGTCAAATACTCCCTTTACCATTGATAACATTACATGCATAAACAAAGAACTGTGTGTCTATGTTAATTACATAGCATTTAGTATTTCTTTTCCTTTTTCTACATTTAGTTTGAGGAATCTTGTAACATAGTTTCTTCTGCAAACTTATTTAGGAATCCCCATTTTCCTTTAAATATTTTTCCCTTTTTTTTTTCCTTTCATACTTTTAGGTTAAAAGTGCACAAAGGAGCTCCCCTCATAAATGTAGAGGAAAATTTATCGTAATAGGCCCATTTCCACTAGTTATAAGTTAAGGCTTTCTCATTGGAGGAAGGATTTGGCCTGATTGCATTGGAATGATATGTGTGGACATTAGCTAACAAGACCATTCAAATTGAAACATGTCGCTAATAATTCAATGAAGACCTATTTGGAACATTGATTAAGGAGCTATATTTAAAATGGGACCTCTCTAAAGGAAGTTGTTGCAAAAAAAATGCCAAATTGGGACTAGCTTGATGATCTCAATGCTCCTATTATCACTTGAAATTGGATTAGTACTTATCACTTTGAAATTAGGAGACATTGGCCTTGAAAATTAAAATTAAAATTTAATAATTTTGTAATGAAATTATGCCAACTTGAGGAAACTTCATATTTTTTCTCTAGCTATGAATGTATATAAACCTAGTGAATTAATATTGTAAGGGGGTTGGAAACCATTCATGCACATTTTATTATTTGACTACTATTAATTTTTTCATCTATCTTTACTTACATTTTGTGGTTTCCAATCTAAGTTATGTTGTTTTGAAATCTTATCAACACTTCACTTAAGTATTTGATGAATCCAATTGAGTGCTTCATAGCATATATTTAGTCTTGTTGGTGGTGAGGTTGTATATTCAACTTGAGCTTTACAATCAAGTACTTTATGAAATATATTTTACAATAAGGCTTTGATGGTTTGTGTGTTCAATCTATGTAGGGAATATGGTGATTATCTACACTTATCTTCATAGTTGGTCAATCCCTATGAGATTGCACCATTGTGTGGTCCTAACTATGTGAATACTACTCAAGCAAGAGTGAATACATTTTTCTCTCTTCCCTTTATTCTTTTTCATTAAAATTAGTTAGAATTAAGATTAGATTAGCATTTAGATTCGAATTTTTATTGATCTAAACTGGTGCCCTATCTCTAAATTGTTAAATTCCTTTGGTTGAAAGTCTCTATCAGTGTTTGTTAGCATAGGGACAAATATGTGAATATGACAAATGTAATGTTCAATGAGTGCTAAATCAAGTGAACTTAATTGGTAAATTTTAATTTTTTGTTAATTAGTAGGCATAATTCACCAATGTTAATATGTCTAGAACACAAGGAAGTCTATCATTTATCCAACAAATTCAACCTTACATGTCAAGGAATTAATTTTACCAATGTCATTGTATTTAACATGCTTTTACCTCAACCAACTACTCATAAAAACTAACTTAACCAAAAGAGTTTGTATCAATCCATAAGCTACAATATTAGCTAACACAAGATTTATAATCTTTACACATATCATAATATTTCTATGATATAAATCAAATATCACCACATAATCACTAAGTTAGGAGATGATATTAGGGCGATATCATATTTTCACTTCTCATTAAAGGTAATAACATTGCATTCCACTTAGTGACTATGCCATCAATGAACTATCCATAGAATAACATAATTTCCACTTAAATGAACTATGAACCAAGATATAACATAATAGGATCAAAAGTAAATTGACAACTAGCAATTTTATAAACAAAAGTATACCCTTAGAAACATAGTTATGCATTTGAAATTTTATTCAACTTATTTATAGATCATCACTATAGTTTTAATTTCACATATAATAACTTCTCATGACAAAAACAATCATAATAATCATAAATAATCATGATAATTTCTTTTTAACAAATCCAGACCATATATTGGGTTCTCTTCAATGTGATAATTATATTTGTATACACCATTGTTAGATAGTGATAGCATAAAATAAAAAGCACAAAAGAATGGTTTAATAATAACATGTAGATCTATAGAAATGTCTGAAAACACATGTAGATATAAATGTCCTCATAAATGTCCACAAACACACATGTGCAAATGTATCTAGATAGAAATGTCCATACATAAACATGTACATCTATAGAAATGTCTGTTCAAACAAATATATCTAGAGAAATATCTAGAGAAACATGTCTACGAAGTGCTACCAATAGCCTGGTCATCATGTCAGCTGCGAGTTGAGCGAACCGAGTTTGACTGAGCATCCTGATCTGATGGATGCACTGAGCCCTGGAGATAGTACAACACATGTATGTATAAAACTGTACAAATTATGTTAAAATTTAAATAGAATAATGTTAAATATATATGTGTACATGCACATGTACAAATTATATGCATTTACATGTATGTAAGTTGTAATGATTTAAAAATTTAAAACTCACCTGTCCACTAACATTACTGCCATCAGCTAAATCATGCCTGCGTGCACGGTCTGTCCCCAGACTAGGTGTAACATGAGCTAACCCCTACAATATATATATATATATATATATATATATATATATATACAACATTAGGACTCTATATAGCAAAGTAATTTAACTTAATTTAATTTAATTTCAAGTTTAAATCATGCATGCATGTGCACATACACATGTACATACCTATGTATCAGGTGCTATAGGATTATACGCTGTAATGATTGTATCTGGTGCCTCCTTGGCTAGCTCAAGTAATGAAGTCTAAAGTGGACTAACCAGGTGACTTGGCAACAAAGACCCTGAATGAAGAAGCATATCCACAAAACTTGACATCGATCCCCTCTGCAATTGCACCTCCTCAAGTGAATCTAGGGAGGGCTGGGATGTTTGATGCTCAACACGAGGCTTGATAGGTGTATCTGCCTTTGCAGCAGCCGAATGATCTGTGGGTGGATCAGGATGTGAAGTACTCCCAGGCACCTGATGAGAAGGTCTCGCAGCCTGACTAGATCATGATGCACTTTGTGAATAGAAAGGGCTACCCACATGTCCTCTAACCTCGTGTAAAGAGATACCAAGCTCTGATGCAATAAAAGCATATGACTCCAATAGGTCCTCAGAAAGATAACTTGTTGTAGTCTGAAGCATATGGTCTCCTGTCAAACCATCTATGTCTACAGGTGACGGGACACCCGCGATAGCATAAGGATCAGTAGCATGATCCGATGGTCTAGATCATCCAGGATGACTCATCAAATATCTTTCCACATGATCAGAAGATATAATAGACGTGGCAGCTGTAATATCACCTACACTGTCAATTGCTTCCCTTTGGGAAGCAATGACAACCTGATCAGCAATACGGGCCAGGTCTGGGGAGATAGCAAGCATCCTCTCCCCAACCAAGGCCCTATAAACTGAAGCCTATCGATCTGGTCGATGATAGGCATCTCTATCAGCAAGCCTGCCCCTCCCCTGACCAAAATATTCTAGCAAATCCAAGTAGTTGACATTGAGGCCCATATTAACATTTGCATATACCTGTTGTGCAAAATATAAAGGAATTTGGTCATTATTGGGATAACGACCATGAGAAGCAAGAAAACATGGATATATCAATGGGGCCATATGAGGGTCTACACATCTAGTCACTTGGTAGCCCCTCACATTAGGCTTACCAACATAAGATGGGAAACATTAGGATTTGATAGTCTCTTTTGAGACACTAAGCTGAACAGAAGCAAGAGAAACATCACCAATAACCTCTTGCCACATCTGGGCAAGAATAGCAACAAGAGTATCACCCGAATAAACATGAGTATCTCCTAGACTCTGTCTAATGCGCTACAATCTAGTTAAAATTGATTGACATGTGTCCCTATAAACCCCTGTTGTGTTGGGGTCAGTAAGAAGAGATGTTAATCTCTAAATCTTAGTATCTTTACACATAAATATAGAAGGTCCAGGAAGTGGTGGCGCATGTGCCATGATATATATATCAACCTAAATTTTGTGCATGTAAAAATAAATTACTTATTCCAATACATACATGTGTGCAGTAGGATGGACATGTTGATCCAATTCTCTACAAGTATGACTGATATGTCACACCAACAACATAACATGATAGTGTCTACTTTGGACTGTGGAAAAAATGTATCAACATAGACGTCCTACATCAAAGTAGATAGGGATGTTGTGTTGCGCTTGCCTGTATCAACATACATTTCTTCTTTGATGTACAGGTGTGTACATTTGATACATTGTTCCACAACTTCCAAACTTAGACACTAGTTATCACTGGTGTTGGTGAGGCATATTAGTCATCTTGTATAGAATTGGTTAAACATGGCTGGATCCTAATGCAATTCCAACACATTTAATAAATAGTTGAACAAGAGGGAAGATTTCATTTCTAAAATGCATGGATGATTCTTTTCCTTTTCAACTTGCAGAGAGAGAGAGAGAGAGAGAGAGAGAGAGAGAGAGAGAGAGAGATTTTAACTTTTCCAAATCTACACATACATGTAATGTTGAACATGTATCAGTGTCATAAAAATGAATACCATGTGTGCAATAAAACATTTAAGTCATTCCTGGTCCATGTACACTTTCTTTCTTTGTGTTCACACACTTACCAAGGGAGAGAGAGATAAAGAGATTTCTTTTGAAATCATTATAGCACATAGGTTCAGCAATTAAAGATATAAAATAATGAACATTACACACTAAGAACATCGATACAACCAATGACTATACATATCCAGTTACCATGGAAATATATGACTATTACATTACTTTAATTGATTAGGAATTATATAATTTGGTTTGATTCATCTTGTATTACTTGTAGTACATTCACTAAATTAGACATGTTTTTATTAAAGTATTTTTCTTGACCTTGAGTGATTAAGGATTTTATGAATTTGTCTATATTTTCTTGCTACATCTTTAGATACTTGTCCATCTCCTTTACCTAATGCTAATACAACTTATAATTTCACTCCTATGAAGCCATTAGTCTTTCACACCACCACACCTAAGAAGTTTTGTTCTTTCTTTGTCACCAACCTTTAAACCTCATGTGTTGCATGCACTAACTGATACACCTAAAAATAACCCTATAGTACTTCATGCAACATCTACTTCATATAATTATTATGTATTTTATCAAATCATCCAAATTTACAACATATAAATCTTTATTTTCCTCCACCTAAGTTAACAACGAAGACACACAAAGAAATTTAATTTATCAGCTTCAGAATACTCAAATTAAGATTTCTCTTTGGCATTTATTGGACACATCAACATGACATATAGCTCGATATTTTACAAAATGCTTTGGAAAATATTAAAGTTAATTCAAATGCTTCACCTCAAATAGTTGATTCTATATTAGGGTCGATTGGTAATGGAAATATTCATGACATTTTCTTTGACTCTAAGGAACTTCCACATGATAGTGTTATTCAAGAGCATTTACCTATGTGTATCATAGTGGTTCATTGAAGTTTGAATATAAAGCATGTCTTGGTTGATAATGGATATAGATTGAATATATGTAGTGAGGATTATTAGTTCCTGTCGGTAGGCAGGTTACTATATCTACTTGGCACAAGCAGTTAAGAAATTTTTAACAAAAATTTTAGGTGCTAAGTATAGAAAGCATATAGATAAGTATAGAAAAGATGATTCCTAGGTCTACTATATCTAGTTGGCACATCCCCACCACTGCCAGTTTTGCAGAAAATAGCATAAAGTTCTAAGTATTCCAAAATCATTGAAGGAAGTTGGTTAAATATGAAGTTCATCTTATGAAATTAAAATAGCATCTATTATGTGTTCAAATACTACTACTGGAAAAAATGTTTCGATAGTTAAGATAGATAATTCACATGATACTCAACTGCATTGGAATCATAAATTTACCCAATACCATCAAGCTGAGCTAAGTAAACAATTGATTTAAAAAATTTATCTCAATTTTTTCAATCAGTTGCAGAGCAAACAAGTCACATAGTTCAATTCATCTTCTAGGACTCTAATTGTCCTCCAAAGAATTCTGGAAGGTCCCCTAAAATGAATGGGGCCATGAGATGGCTTCGTATTCATTCTCTTTCTTAAAAAATAGAGGTACTTCATTTTCTGGCGAAGAAGTCCACCTAACAAACAAATTGCTTCACATTGCACAACCACCACTCATTGCCCATTGAGGAGCTCCTTGGCTAGAATGGAGATGAGGCATCCAAACATGTGGTGATGTGCACCCATCACAACTACCTTGGCATAGATCCTTGATTCGCTCACCATTTTGTCCTCTCCTCTCCTCTACACAACATTATACTTCCAAATTTTGATTACATGGCTACTTGGACATTTACAACAATAGATCTCAAGGAGGTTAAACTTCTTGTGAGGGAGCATGACCTATCTAAGGTAGGTGTGCCCCTCTTAGTTGCAGTGTAATTCTTTTTAATGGTTGTCCCTCCCATTATCATTAAAACAAAACAAAATAAATGTAGCAAAGCTACTGCCATTATGTTACCAAAATGCTACTAATGCCAATTAATTTTTAATAGATTTGGCTCTGTAATGGCCACCACTATCATGCACTCAACTTGATAATTTTACATTATACTAAATTGTCTTAAAAGCCTTTGCTTTCCCTTACTAACTACCAAAACTACTTATGGGAAAGTAACTCCCAAAACTAACAATAATAAACTAACATTTAATTATTTAAATACTAACAAGTCACTAAGGTGACTTTATTTCTAATATATTTATTTATTAACTATATACTAAAGATGTAATAATTCCAACAATTTAATGAGAACATTTAGGAAATTTAGTATGAGTCTCAAATGATTTTAATGTAGATATTTATTTTTGATTTTTTAAACTACTGTAATGGTGAAAAGACCATCCCTAATACTTTTCCCCAATCATTTTGGACTTATTTTGACCTATTGTTCTTGATGACATAACTAATGTCTAAATGGCATATTTTGTGTAGAGAATTGATATCCAATTTATACCTTATTTGAATATATGTCCTTGTTCTCTAGTGGTCCAAACCTAAACCTTTGAATATATTTTGTTTCTTGTTGTAGTTTAAAATTGTAGTTATGGTTTTGAACTTGGTTCAAAACCACGTGTAATATTTCCCCATTTTCTAAAATTAAATTTAATCATGGGCCCAAGCTAACTTGCCTCCAACTAGTTGTTACCCACTGATTGAAACACAAAATATTCAAATTTGTGCAATAGGTTGTTGTATTAGAGATTGAAGCCCTAGTTAATTTTAGACATCCACATGATTAATTAGAGTATCATATCATTGTATCATTTGAACATCTAGGAGCATTGCATTATCTTTTAATCATAAGGATGGACATAGGAGTTTACATTTCTACTTGGCATGTCTTCAAACTTGTTCCAAAAATTGTTATAACAATCCAAGAGTTTGACTAAGGTACAAGGGGGAAGTAATTTGACTTCTCATCCCCATGTTGAATATCAGAAGCACAAAGATCAAGGCCATATTTAAGGCTCAAAATTGAAGCAAAATGGTAAAAATTGTAGATGCACATATTAGAACTGCAAGTGCAAGTTTTGAAAATTCGGCAAGAACATGACGCAATGCATCTCTTGTTTATATAAAGCCTTCAAGTAGATATGCTAAAATTGGAAAAAATGGTTCAAGTTATAATCAAAGTGTTTGATTAGATTGGTCAGCAACTTATGGGTGAACTATTACTCTTCCTATATCATGTGGGATTGTTTGTACCATTGATGCACCATTTCAGGTGATTCCAAGGCATTTAACATAATTTTTTGATTGGGGCATCCATGGATTCAAGAAATGAATTAAATTCCATCTAATGTAAATCAAAAGCTAAAGTTTAAGTATGGGAATAAGTTTTATACTAAATATGCAAATGAACATCCATTTATTCATTGTTAGATGGTTGAGGAAGAAAAAAATGTTTACATAGAAGAAGTCAACACAAGAAATGCCTAAAAATAAAAAAACATAGTCATACAAAAGAATAGAAAGAGGAAGATTCCCCACAAGATGGTATTAATGTTAATTATGGAGATGCTTTGGGTTCTTTATATTTTGCATCTTCCTTTATGGGAGAGTATAAGATAAATGATCATGATTTTCATAATCCACCTTATACATGGATCCATCTATATATGGGCAGATGCCACAAAAGAAGAAAGATACTACTAAGGATTCTAAAGTGGCTTGTGTATGTGATAGAAAATCAAAGACTAATACCTCTAGTGCAAATTTTTGTATCTTATCTACATCATTTGTAAAGACATATTGCCATAACCCTCCGTCCTAGACCCTTTTTTTGTTTATTTAGTTGTCTATTTTTATCATACTTATGTTTAGAATAGAAAAATGATGAAATTATACATTCATATATTTCCATGGTAACTCAATATGATTTATAGCATATCTAGTACAAGAAACATCACAAAAATACATAAATTTATATACATAAATTTACACATGTAAACTACAAAATTTGTGTCACTATCCATTTGTCTATAATTTCTTGAACTTTACGTATTGATGCAATGCCTCTATGCTTAGAATATCCATGTGTGTAGTGAATTTAGTAGGTTTAGTATATGTATAAGCCATATGGGAAGTAGGATCTAACAAGGATCAAAATACAAACAGTCCTAGAGTTTGCCAAACTAGGGTTTGTCAAATTAGGGTGAAACTAAATTCATCTTTTCACCCTAATTTGACAAACCCTAATTTCTTTTGAAACTCTAGAGTTTGTCAAACCCTAGTTTGGCAAACTAGGGTTTGATATTTCTTTCATTGTCTCAAGAAAATTTTCTCTATTTTGTTAATTGTAATGACAAACCCTAGTTCACCAAACTAGGGTTTGATCTAGTTCTTTAACTGAATTCATCAAAGTTCATGCATTTAATTGAATTTTTCTATATTTCATTAACTGTAATGACAAACCCTATTGCCAAACTAGGGTTTCATAGTAGCAAATTTTCTCTATTTAATTGACTGTAATGGAAGCCATGGGAGCCCCTGTCGACAAGCATATTCAGGGCCAAGTGAAATGTTGGAAAGCATATATATATATATATTCAAGTCAAAATGGCAAGCATTGCATATATACATATAGAAACAACACAACAAATTTATGCACCTGTGGGAGGGAGCTCGACGTGTATGGTGATGTAGCCGGTCTTCACCTGTGGGAGGGAGCTTGACATGTATGGTGATGGTGATGTAGGGTCTTCGCCTTCGTCCCGTTCCCTGTCGCCTTCAGACGCCCGTTCCTTGTTTCCTTTGTTCAATTGCTGCGAGCTCTCAAATGACAAAAAAATTGTCATTTGAGAGTCTTAACCTATTTTATAAAAAAATAATAAAATAATGCCTTTGATCGAAGACGGTCTTCGATCGAAGGCATTATTTTATTATTATTTATTTGGCTCTCAATGACCTTCATTCGTAGACCCCCTTTGAATGAAGGCTTCATTGATTTGTTTTTTGATTTAGCCGACAAGGCCTTTGTTTGAAGATTCGACCTTTGAATAAAGGTGTTTGCTAGAGATTTTTTGGCACCTTCAATTTTTTTTGTCCACAAAAGTGTAACCCACTATTGTGGGATCACCCATTCATGCCATGAAGGCCATTACTTCCACTTTATTCCAAGAAATCCATTTCAATCATCTGGGAAAGGTTTCCATTGTAAAAGAAGACCCTGATCCCTTCAGTATCTATAGAAAGGAACAGGAAGAAAAAGACAAGAAGTGAAAGGCGCGAGAGAAACAGAGAGAGGAAACTCAAGATGTCCAAACAAATACAAGCACTCATAACATACCCTATCAAAGAATGGATGATCTTAGGGAATTCCCCTTTGATCCACATACCACCAAATCCCATGCACCATTTGGCTTAGCAGCCATTCCGTGTATCAACGAATGAGATATCAAAAACCTCTTGGTTGGAACAATTAAAATTATTGAAGAAGGAGATGAAAAAGAGGAGAAGCAAACTTCCACTTATGAGTTTGAAGAAACATCGCAATCAAAAAACTATCAAAGCTTGTGGACCCTACATTTCAATCGAGCTAGTTGCAAAACAGGGGTAGGGACAGGGATAATCTTGACATCTCTCAAAGGAAAATTCCTCCCCTTCGCCTTTAGACTAGACTTCTTTTGCACAAACAACATTGCTGAGTACAAAGCCCTATCCCTAGGAATCATGTTAGCCATGAGAATGGGGATTAAGAAGATCTCTACCTTTGGGGATTCCCAATTGATAATCAACCAAATTACAGAAAATTATGAGACAAAATCAGAATGATTGTGACCTTATAAAGAAACCATCAGGAAGTTGGTTTAGTTCTTTGACTTCTTCTCCATCAAAGCCATACCCAGAGAAGAAAATCAAGTGCTAGACTCAATGGCCATGTCAGCCACATTATTTTTGCCACATGCTTAATTAAAAAATTTAGAATACATTGTGTTAGTGCGTGGAGAGCCGTTATTGGAAAGTGAAGAATTACCAAATATCCTGAATTATGCCATGGCTCAAGAAGAGAGACCAACCTTAGACTACATTGAGAATGACAAAGCCATCCTCGAGTATTTACACTCTTATGATGGACTTCCAAGAGTACACCACAAAAAAGGATACATGCTCCTCCCTCATCCAGAGGACTATTTTGGGAATGAGAAAGAAATCTGCCAGATTGAAGCAAACTCAGATTTACCACCTGCCCCTCAAAAATTCAAGGAAGGACATCCATCCCTAACTGGAGATACGATCGACATTAATGTTGGAACACGTGAAAAACCTAGGATGTTAAAACTAGGAGGAGAGCTAAATGACGAAGAACTGGAGGAGTACATAAAGTTCCTCATCGAATATTCTGATAGATTCGTATGGGCATATTTAGACATGCTAGGGTTAGATCCAAAAGTTGTGGTGCACAATTTAGTGACAAAACCAGATGCAAAACTCGTGAAACAAAATCCAAGGCCCATAAAGCCACAAGTAGCTGGAATGGTGAAGGAAGAACTAAAAAAATTGTTAAACGTCAGTTTCATCACACTAGTGGACTATTCAAATTGGGTGTCAAACATTGTCCCAGTTTTGAACAAAATGGAAAAATTTGAATATGCTTCGATTTTAGAGACATTAATCAAGCTTGTCCAGAGGACGATTTCCCTTTGCCATCCATCGATCAGATTGTTGATTCAATGGCAGGATACGAGGTCCTTTCCCTCATGGATGGATTTTCAAGATATAACCAGATCAAAATCATAGAAGTTGACCAAAACAAAACGATGTTCGCCACCCCTTGGGGAACTTTTTGTTACATAGTCATGCCATTCAGGTTAAAGAATGTAGGAGCAACCTACCAAAGGGAAATGACACATATCTTCCACGATTATATCGACAAGATAATCGAGACATGCGCTGATGACCTTCTGGCTAAGTTAGAACAAAGGTTAAGACATGTGGAGGACCTTCACAAAATCTTCAATAGGCTTTGAGAGTATAAAGTAAGGCTGAACCTTGAAAAATGTGTTTTCGGAGTCACGACAGGACAGTTGTTGGGATTCATCATCTCACAAAGAGGAATAGATGTTGACCTAGCTAAGGTCAAAGCAATTTTAAATACAACCCCGTGAACAAGTGAGACAATGGTAAGAGCCTTTCTGGGACAATTGGGCACGATCAGATAATTCATACCAGACATGACTTTCAAAATTCATCCAATCAATCAGTTATTTAAAAAATAAGTTGGCATTACTTGGACGGTGGACTATCAAAACACATTTCAGCAAGTGAAGAAATTCCTGCTAACCCCACCCACGCTGACGCCACCGAAACATGACAAGCCCTTCATCTTATACTTTAGAGCAACTGATATCTTCGTAGCATGCATGCTATCTCAATAAGATGAAGGTGGAAGAGAGACCCATCTATTTCATAATTTGAACCTTGTTGGAATATGAGAACTATACCCAAGCTAAAAAAAATGTCTTTCCATAGTCTTTACAACCCGAAGATTGAGACACTACATGTTGAATCAAGAGACTAAAGTTATGATACAATTAGAGCAACTAAGAACTTTCTTAAATTAGCCCATGCTCTCAAGAAGATCTGGCCAATTCATAACCTTGTTGAGTGAATTTGAGCTAACCTATGTTAATCAAAAAGTAGTCAAAGGAAAAATAATAGCAGATTGGTTAGCAGACAATTTGGTTCCCTAAGAGGAACCTGTGAATGAAGATTTCCCTGATGAGGAAATTTGCATGGTTGATCTCCAGAAGTATGTAGTCTCATATTGGTATAGAGATATTGTGAACTATCTCGCAAACAAGACTTACTTGAAAAACATGACCCCTTTGGGAAAAGACAATTATGTGTCCTCACTACAATATATGTTTTAATAGATGATGTGCTCTATCAAAGAGCCCTAGACGGAATGTTGCTTCGATGTGTTGACAAAGAAGAAGCACATAAAATCCTAGAAGAATGACATAGTGGAATCTGTGAAGGACACTTTGGAGGCCATGCCACGACACAAAAAATACACAGAATGGGATTCTTCTGGCCATGTTTACAAGGGGATGCGATTAAGTTCATAAAGATGTGTCAAAAATGTCAGGCTTACACTCATGTTCATCACACACCAACAAGAGATTTGCAACTGATCATTACCCCTTGGCCCTTTTCCACCTGGGGGTTAGATTTGGTGGGGAATATATCTCCCCCTTCGACAGATGGACATTTGTTCATTGTTGAGGGAAAATTGGATCTAAATGAATAATTAATATATAAATATTAATGATACCCAAAACTCAATGAAATAATGAACAAAAGAGATTCAATCAAACAATGAACAATACAAAGCAAACCTCCTTTAATTCTCAGCTTCCATTGATCACCTATCACAAATGATCTTGTCTATAAATATGGCCCTCAGAAGGTGCACTTCCTTGCTATGATTCCAAGATGTTCAAATGGGAACGCCTATGATAGTTTCGCCATGAAGATGAGCTTCATAACAATGATAGTATTGTGTAGTAACAAGTTTGATCACAAGCAATGAAGGAATTGGTGCCAAAAGCGCGCTGTAATTCCTGTAGAATAAGTTTACTTAAAGCTTGGGTGAATGAAATAGAAGAACAAGGTTTAATTTATAGACTAATGAGAGAAGAGATCAACGACATAGAAAGAACAAGAAGATCAACGGTTGAGAAACCTTGAGGAATGTGCGCGAATAGAAAGAAGACAAGTGTCTTTCTCTATTTTACATGAGAGGAATTAATAAAATAGAAGAATGAGTTAACTGAAGAGATAAATCAATTAAAAGAATAGATCAATTAGTTAAGAGAATAGAACTTAGAGAATGGAAATTGCATGAGGATAAGAAGATATTTTAGCTCAATTAAATATTTAGAATATTCAATTGCATGTGCATATTTGATTGAATTATATTTAGAGATAACTCAATTTAGAAGAAATAGACAACTTAAATAAGTAATTGATTTATTTAAATTTAGAGAAGATATTATTGGAAGAAACAATTAAATAATTGATATTATTTAATTTAGAATGAATTTGGGAGAACTAATTAAATAATTGGTATTATTTAATTTAGAATGATTTTGGAAGAATAAATAAAATATTTGATTATATTTTATTTTTAGAGATTGAGAGGATTTAAATAAATTTGATTGATTTATTTAAATTTGGAAGAATGATTTGATTTAATTAAATAATTAAGAATTATTTAATTGTTTGGAAGAAATTAATTAAATAAAGGTTTTTATTTAATTTTGACTTTAGAAGAGATAATTAAATATTTTGATATTTAATTAACTTAGATGAATATGAATCGAATAAATAAATTTGTTTATTTATTTATTGATAGAAGAATTAGGAATTTTAATTAAATAAACTAATTTTATTTAATTGTTGGGAAAATATGGATCAAATAAATAAATTTGTTTATTTATTTATTGATAGAGGAATTTGACTTAAATAAATATTAAGAATATTTATTTAGACTGAGTCGTGTCATTTTTAGGCGTATACATTTTGCCCATCTTTGATGTGATGTTCGAGATGATGAGATTTGTGTCGAGTAACATCATTTCAAAGAAGCTAAGGTATAGATAGAAGAAAAAGACAGCAATGGAAATATAGGATGAGGATGCCCCCTCAGGAGATTGGACGAGGAAGGAGTTACGAGGGCGTGAGACGGACAATCTCATGATGAAGAAGGTGAAAGATAGGTCGGGATGAAGAAATTTGTTGAAAGAGCTGAAATGATATGCTATGCAAGATAAAATGATAACACACACAAGCAAGCAAGAAAGTATGCACAAATGATACAAGAAAAAAAAGGTATTGCCCCTGTCTAGCTATAAACCAATGATATATTTATAACGATATATGACAGTGTTGTCATGGCGGGGAACGATATATCCCTAGACCAACACAACAGGCGTGTTGTCATGGCAAGGAACGATGGATCCCTAGAGCAACATGAAGGATAGTGTCTGGTTTCAGGAAATGAAACATGTCATGTAAGACACATGTGTTGGTTTGATTTTGACAATGTGACATCCTGTATAAGACAATTGATTGATTAACTGATCGAGTTGGTTTACGACCAGACAAGGATCAAGACCACTGATTGTGATTGGATCATTTGACAAGATTGACTTGACTTGATTGGTATGGAGTAAGGATGGACTTGCACTTGGATCACTTCTTGGCTTGACAGTTAGAACTATTGATGAGAGACATAATGATAAATAGAAAGTAGACTGATAGAGGAAATGTGAACGAAGGAATCACAAGCTCTTGTAAGTATTGATACTCTGCATAGAATCTTTATTGCATGGGATATGGATGCGAAATGCAATTGGATACGGTATGGGTATGGATATGGAATGTAATTGGATACGTTATGGATATGGAATGCAAATAGATTTTTTTTTGCCATCTTGATATTGCAAGTATTTTGAAGTGCTTTTTTCATCATTGGGCTTTTAAAATGTTGTAAAAAAATACAATCACTGAGGTATAATTGAACCAAGATGACCTGAGTATCGCTTACATGGATTTTGATTTAGCAAGTTAATATAAGCATCGAGGTATAATTGAACCGAGATGACCTGAGTATTTCTTGCATATCAACAAACAAGGATTGTCCCCTATCATGTTAGACCTTTGATGTCCTCGATGATCTTTTGCCAATCATGTCGTTAGACAAGGCTTCACATTACTAAAGATTAATCCACAAAAAACAAACAAGGAAAATCATTATGCCCCCATCATAGCATCTCTAGTTTTTGACATCCTTGAGTAGCATAGGAATACATGATAACAAAAATCTGTAAGGAAAGCAGAGGTGCGGAATACAGCTTCCCTAATGTCAATTCAAAGGGGATAATGTAGATAGGTAACATTTAATTCAAATACATAGATGAACACACTGGAAAATATAGAATAAACATGTAAGATAACAAAGAACAACACCAGATGTACGTGGGAAAACCCTTTCAGGTAAAAAACCTACCACCACAAGAGAGACAACCTTTATTTATAGTAAGCTTAAATGATTGCAATAAATATCTCAGCCTTCTCGCTCAGGCATTGATTCTCAAATCATACAAATAGTCCACTTTCACTATACATCTACAAAATGAACAATATGATCAAATCTCTTTGTCAATCACATATAGCTTTTCCAAATCTGTATTTTACCACAGTCTTCAGAGAAAAACCGTTTGAACTTCTGCCCTAACTGTTCGTTCCAACTGACTCAGTATCACTATCTTCCAACTATCGCAACTGTTCACATTCATGTGAGAACTTTAGTCCCACATTCACCAGGTCGCATTGGACATCCAGGTTTATATACCCGAACACACTGTATGACTATCATCGGCAATTTTGTTGCTAATGATGCCAGTCAAAGTCTCATCGGTATAACCTTAACCATCGGCGACAACTCCACCATTCACAGTGATGAGTCCTTGTCCCACCGTTGCGTACACCTTCAACCTTCATCGGAGTGACCTCTGCCATCGGCCCAAAGACTTTATGCTGCGCTGATGAATATCTTCTTGCTGAACATCGGGATGACAGGCTCATCGGTAAGAACCATTACCACTGATCTAATGAAGCTACTCACTTCGATGGTCTTCCATCAGAGTGACTCATGCCGACCACATCATCGATGAGACATAAATCATCAACAATACTACTTCCATCTGTGATGATACAGGAAGTCTTCCCGATAGCCACTACCATCGGTGAAACATATGCTGTCGGTAGAGCAAGTTAAGTGTTCGCCGATGTTGTTCTGTCAACCCGATGAATGAAGAACATGTGAATGATATGATATAGAAAACCAATGATTAAAAAATGAGGTTCCAAGCAGTAATTTGAGACACTAGGTCTCTTCAATCTCCCACTTGTCGAAGAGATTACTGCTACCTCTTAATCCACATACGATTACTGAGATTTATGGGCTCGAAGACCCATTTCATACGAACACCATTTAAACTTGGCCATGCTCACTAGTTTAGTCAAGGCATCTGCAACATTATCCAAAGTATCAACCTTTTCCATCTTTACCTTTTTTTCTTCCACCATATCACAAACAAAGTGATATTGGACATCAATATGTTTTGTCCTAGCGTGAAAGGTAGGATTTTTCGCCAGACAGATAACACTTTGACTATCACAATGAATTTATATCTGCCCTACATCAAAACTAACATTAGAACACAACCTCTTCAACCAAATGGCTTCTTGGCATGCATGAGTAGCTGCCATGTACTCTGCCTCTGTTGTGGATAAAGCGACTATAGCCTACCGCTTGCTCATCCAACTGATAGCACCACCATTTAACGTGAATACATATCCACTGGTGGATCTTCTATTGTCAATGTCCCCTGCCCAATCAGAATCTACATACCCTTGAATGCTGATAGATCTCTAAGACCCAACTGAGTTTCCATGATAGCAAATAGCATAGTCAGAAGTTCCCTTCAAATACCTCATAACTCTCTTCATAGCATCCCAATGTGATTTGCCATAAATCGGCTCAAAACTCCCACTGCTTGGGCAATGTCTGGTCTAGTACAGACCATTGCATACATTAAACTATTAACAACATTGCATAAGGCGCCTTTTTCATGTCATCAATTTCATTCGAAGAATCTGGACAATCTTCAATAGATAGTTTCATTCCCTGCAAAACTAGAACAACTAACTGTTTGCATTCAAACATATCAAATTTATCAAGAACATTGGTAATATACTTGCTCTGGTTGAGCCAAAGCTTTCTCTTTGATCTGTCCCTTTTGATTTCCATTCCCAGAATGTACTTCGCTGCCCCCAGATTCTTCATTTCAAATTTCAAGGACAACTGAGATTTTAAATTTGACATCATTCCCTCACCATTGCCAATGAATAACATGTCATCCACATACAGTGCAATTATAAGAATCTGATCACCATTGGTTTTATAATAGACACAATGATCAGATTTAGATCTCACATATCCCAAAGATAAAACATATGTATCAAATTTCTGATACCACATTCTAGGAGATTGCTTCAAGCCATAAAGAGACTTTTTAAGTTTACATACCAGATGTTCTTTACCTTTTTCCACAAAATACTCTGGCTGGGACATATAAATTTCTTCTTCAAGGTCCCCATGAAGAAATGTTGTTGTCACATCCATCTGCTCAATTTCAGAGTCATACGCTGCTGCAAGTGACAACATAAATCTAATGGATGTCAGCTTAGCTACAGGAGAAAAGATTTCTCCATAATCTATACCTTCCTTTTGGGAATACCCCTTAGCAACCAGTCTTGCCTTGTACTTTTCAATACTACCATTTGGACCATATTTATTTTTAAATACCCACTTACAGCCCACAGGTTTTTTGCCTTCAGGCAAGGGCACCAGATCCCAGGTTCCATTTTTCTCTAACGATGAGATTCGTTATCCATGGCTTCCAACCAAGAATCTGAATCAGGTAAACTAATAGCTTCTTTCACAGTCCTAGGTTCATCAATATCAGTAAGCAAAGCATAGGCACAACTTGAATCGAGTACTAAAAATCCATACCTATCTGGTTGTCTTCTTTCACGTGTAGACCACCTCAATGGCTAAGGTGTAGGTTCTGGTTCTTTCTCTAGATCTGAATCTTCAGAGCTACTCAAACTCACTTCTGAATCATCTACACTTGGTGCTTGTTGTTCCTCCTTTATAGGGGTCAGAGGAATATTAACAACACTCTTTTCTTTCTTTTCTTCTATCTTCTCCAGCTGAGGATCAATAACCAAAGGTTTTAGCTCTCTAAAAATTACGTTCCTGCTGTAAATTACTTTTTTAGTTTCAGGATTCCAAATCTTGTACCCTTTAACACCGACTCCATAGCCAATAAAGATACATTTGACTACCTTGTAATCTAGCTTAGCTGTTTTTACCTCAGGAATATGAGCAAAGCATAGGCAACTGAGATTTTAAATCTGACATCATTCCCTCACCATTGCCAATGAATAACATGTCATCCACATACAGTGCAATTATAAGAATCTGATCACCATTGGTTTTATAATAGACACAATGATCAGATTTAGATCTCATATATCCCAAAGATAAAACATATGTATCGAATTTCTGATACCACATTCTAGGAGATTGCTTCAAGCCATAAAGAGACTTTTTAAGTTTACATACCAGATGTTCTTTACCTTTTTCCACAAAATGCTCTGGCTGGGACATATAAATTTCTTCTTCAAGGTCCCCATGAAGAAATGTTGTTGTCACATCCATCTGCTCAATTTCAAAGTCATATGCTGCTGCAAGTGACAACATAAATCTAATGGATGTCAGCTTAGCTACAGGAGAAAAGATTTCTCCATAATCTATACCTTCCTTTCGGGAATACCCCTTAGCAACCAGTCTTGCCTTGTACTTTTTAATACTACCATTTGGACCATATTTATTTTTAAATACCCACTTACAGCCCACAGGTTTTCTGCCTTCAGGCAAGGGCACCAGATCCCAGGTTCCATTTTTCTCTAATGATGACATTCGTTATCCATGGCTTCCAACCAAGAATCTGAATCAGGTAAACTAATAGCTTCTTTCACAGTCCTAGGTTCATCAATATCAGTAAGCAAAGCATAGGCACAACTTGAATCAAGTACTAAAAATCCATACCTATCTGGTTGTCTTCTTTCACGTGTAGACCACCTCAATGGCTAAGGTGCAGGTTCTGGTTCTTTCTTTAGATCTGAATCTTCGGAGCTACTCAAACTCACTTCTAAATCATCTACACTTGGTGCTTGTTGTTCCTCCTTTATAGGGGTCAAAGGAATATTAACAACACTCTTTTCTTTCTTTTCTTCTATCTTCTCCAACTGAGGATCAATAACCAAAGGTTTTAACTCTCTAAAAATTACATTCCTGCTGTAAATTACTTTTTTAGTTTCAGGATTCCAAATCTTGTACCCTTTAACACTGACTCCATAGCCAATAAAGATACATTTGACTGCCTTGTAATCCAGCTTAGATCTTTTTACCTCAGGAATATGAGCATATGCCTCACAGCCAAAGACACGAATATGTCTTAGAGAGGGCTTCTTTCTAGACCATGATTCCATAGGAGTCTTATCAACCAATGCTGAAGTAGGAGAACGATTCAGCAAGTAACAAGCTATAGCAACTGCCTCAGCCTAGAACCTTTGTTTAAGACCATCATAACTCAACATACTTCTTTCTTTCTCCATCAATGATCGATTCAACCTTTCAGCAACTCCATTTTGCTGTGGAGTATAAGGTGTAGTCTTATGCCTTTTAATTCCATGATCAAGACAAAATTTATCAAAATCTACATTGTAATATTCACCACCGTTATCTGTTCTCAAACATTTTATTTTTCTACTAGACTGATTTTCCACAAGATTTTTAAAATCTTTAAACTGACTGAACACTTCTGATTTATTTTTCAAAAAATTTATAAATGCCCTCCTTGAATAATCATCAATAAATGATACGTAGTATCATGATTTAGACAGAGAAGGAACATCAACTGAACCAAAAACATTAGAATGTACATAGTCCAGAACACCAGAAGATTTATGAGAACTAGAGTAAAAAGAAACACGGTTCTGTTTTCCATATATACAATGCTCGTAGAAATTGAACTCCAGATTACAATCAATCAGCCCATCTACTAGGTTTTTATTTTTCAAAGTTTTTAAACCTTTTTCACCTATGTGACCAAGTCTATGATGCCAGAGCATTGTTTTCTCTATAGGAAGTTTAACTTCCATAGAGTTTGCATCATTTGTTACAATAGTAGCTTTTTCAGATTTTACAGAGACATTATTACAGCACATTGGTTTAGCATCTAACCTATACAAAGTTCCAATGCATTCACCCTTTGCCAGAACAATAGAACCTCTAGTCATCTTACATCCACCATTCACAAAAGTAACTTGCACTCCAACATCATTAAGTTTACTAACAGAAAGTAAATTTCAAGCCAGACCTGGTAAGGGTAGTACTCCATTCATTCCCTTTATTTTGCCATCTGGGAACTGGATTCTGACTCTTCCTTGGCCAACAATTTCTAGTGTCAAATCACTTACCAGGAACACCTTCCCACCAGCATAGGGTTTATACTTAGTGAGCCATTCTCTGTGAGATGTCATATGAAAAGATGCTCCTGAATCCACCAGCCATACATCTTCAGATGCAGGTGTTGCCAAGGCAGCAATGAAGGCATCAACATCGCTCTGAGAAGAATTGGTGTCAGAGAAGTTCTTCTTCTTCTTCTTTTTCTCCTCTTTGCAGTCTTTTCTGATGTGTCCTTTCTGCCCACAATTCCAGCACTTCACCTTGGACTTTTTGCCAGGAGATTTCTTTCTCCCCTCTGATTTGGACTTAGACTTCTTGTCCTTCTTCTTGCCTCTTTCCTTTGATCTACCTCGAATAGACAGGGCCTCTTTGGCCATCTCAAAAGATTTCCTTCGCATCTCTTCAGATAACAACGAGGCAACAACTGCTTCAGTTGTAAACGTGGTTGTTGTACTTCCAATAGCCATCATAAGATGATCCCATGAGTTAGGTAAGGAACATAACAGAAGCATACAATGGTCCTCCTCTTCTATTTTTACACCTACAGAAGTCAACTGCGCAACAATTGTATTAAATGTGTTCAGATGGTCTATTACAGATGCTCCTTCATCCATCTTCAAAGAATACAACTTCTTTCTGAGGAAAAGTTTATTCACCAAGGACTTACCCTAATAAATATCTCCCAACTTCTTCCACAAATCTTTGGTTGTCTTCTCCTCATGGACGTTCAATAGAATAGAATCCGCTAAACTTAATCTTATTAGTCCTTTGGCTTTCCTATCTGCCAAGTCCCAGTCTTCTTGCTTCATGCCTGAAGGTTGAACCCCATACATAGCAACCCAAAGATCTCTATCGACCAACATATCTTCAACCTTAAGCTTCCACAACTCAAAGTTAATGCCATTGAACTTTTCAATGTCTATTTTTCCTGATGTACTTGCCATCTTATTTAACAAAATAGACCTCTACAGAACTCCCACTCACAGAACTAACACAAAAAACCCAACCTACCAACAAGGATAACACAACTGGCCAGGCTCTGATACCACTTGTAAGGAAAGTAGAGGTGCAGAATACAGCTTTCCCAATGTCAATTCAAAGGGGATAATGTAGACAGGTAATGTTTAATTCAAATACACAGATGAACACACTGGAAAATATAGAATAAACATGTAAGATAACAAAGAACAACAATATATGTACATGGGAAAACCATTTCGGGTAGAAAATCCACCACCACAAGAGAGACAACCTTTATTTACAATAAGCTTAAATGATTACAATAAAGATCTCAGCCTTCTCGCTCAGGCATTGATTCTCAAATCATACAAACAATCCACTTCAACTGTACATCTACAAAATGAATAATATGATCGAATCTCTTCGTCAATCACATATAGCTTTTCCAAATTTGTATTTTACCACAGCATTCAGAGCAAAACTGTTTGAACTTCTGCCCTAATTGTTTGTTCCAACTGACTCAATATCGCTATCTTCCAACTGTCGCAACTGTTCACATTCATGTGAGAACTTTAGTCCCACATTCACCAGGTCACATTGGACATCCAGGTTTATATACCCGAACACACTGTATGACTATCGTCGGTAATTTTGTTGCCGACGATGCCAGTCAAAGTCTCATTAGTATAGCCTTAACCATCGGCGATAACTCCACCATTCATAATGACGAGTCCTTGTCCCACCAATGCTTACACCTTTAACCTTCATCAGAGTGACCTCTGCCATCGGCCCAAAGACTTTACGCTGCGCCGATGAATATCTTCTTGTTGAACATCGGTATGATAGGCTCATCAGTAAGAACCATTACCACTGAGCCGATGAAGCTACTCACTCCGATGGTCTTCCATCGGAGTGACTCACACCGACCACATCATCGATGAGACATAGATCATCGACAATACTACTTCCATCTGCGCTGATACAGGAAGTCTTCCCGATGGCCACTACCATCGGTGAAACATATGCTGTCGGTAGAGCAAGTTAAGTGTTCGCCGATGGTGTTCTGTCAACCCGATGAACGAAGAACATGTGAATGATATGATATAAAAAACCAACGATTAAAAAATGAGGTTCCAAGCAGTAATTTGAGACATTAGGTCTCTTCAAAATCAGGACTCTGTAAGTTAACCTGATCACAAACACAAAACATTCTTGTGTTTAGATGTGTTTTTCTTGCCATAATTTAGATAGAATCAGTTAGAGTGCATGGGTACTTATTTGCTTTGCATTGGATAGGTTGATGCCTTGCGTCAAGATTTTTGCTTTGGGAGCGGGCTTTGCTTGTGCCTGCATGCGTGCCTGGTAAAATTGACCCTAAGGGACTGACCTAGTGCCTCGGGGGTGCATTGATAATTGCCTTGCCTACATGACAACGCAAAGGCAACATAGTTCGGGAACTTGGACCATGGATGGACTAGAGGATAGATGACAAGATATGGGATGGATGAGAAGGCGGAGCCTCGGGGGAGCATTGAAAATGGCCTTGCCTACGTGACGACACAGAGGCAACGTAGTTCAGGGTTGACCCTATGACCTAAGATATGGATCGGATGAGGCACAATATGAAACAAACATGGGTCAGATATGGAACAAATACGAATCAGATGAGGCATGATATGAAACAGATATGGGTTAGATATGGAATAGATATGGATCGGATGAGGCGTGATATGAAACATATATGGATCAGATGATACTGATAACAAGGAAACACTACTGATAGGTAGATGGATGGGCGACAATAGATATAGATGGTTAGGTAGAAGGAATTTAAGGATGTGATCTCCAAGGACTATGTCACATAGGAATAACGTGCCCCATTTTAGGTAAATACTTAGGACTTTTCATGGAAACACTTATGACAATAGGAGGATAAGAGGATAATGAAGGATTTGCTTGGTTTGGGAGGGATAAGGTATGTCAAGAGACACCTAAAACATTTGTCAACATTGTGCCCCCAATATTTATCAAGACCAAAGAAAGTAGAGGAATGGAAAATTAGGATAGATAGATTGGACAATATAGGTATGTAATGGATAAAAGGATAGGATAGGGAATGGTACGGAAGGGAACTAATAGGAGAAGAGTGATATGCCAATGAGACAAGGTGCCCCCAAGTGTAGGTGATGTAGAAGATCAACTTACACACGATGCTTGTTTGCTAGGTTTTCATCATGGTACTTATCCAAGGCGCCTGTTTGCCAGATTTTCACCGTTGGACGAAGGGATTTTTCTTTTCCTTTTTTTTTTTTGAAACAGTTGGATGGGAGAAGGTGGAATGGATGATAGTCCCGCTAGATGGATGCTGTCGCATGGACAAGGTCAAGTGTTCTCATAGACGTTGGTGGGGGATTGCATGAAAGTGAGATGGAGAATGGTAGATAACGGTTTATGGAAGGGTACGATAGTGGATGATGATGCAGAATATGGAGGGAAGGCTTATGCAAAAGCATGGACCATGGGAGTAGGATGGGGAAGATATGTAGGGTAATAGTGGAAGGAAGGGAAGATGGAGGTATATGAAAATGTTGTGGGATGGAAGGGAATCATGACCAATGGTTGCACATACCGTGATAAACATTGAAGCTGGTGACGGGAAAGTAGTGTAGGAAGTAACGAAGACTTTTGCTTGTGGATGAATGACTTAGGCATGTAGGGATCCACATAGACTGAGTATTTTTCTGAGCTTTGCTTGTCATTTGGGATGGAGGAATTTGAGACTTTTGGATGAAATGGGAGAAATTGGTTGGTTGGGATTCTTGAGAGGTGGATGCCTCATTTGACTTGATGGCTTTTTGCTTAGGTACCCAAGCCATTTTTCTTTTAGATAGTACCTCTGAAGGTATGGGCTTGGGTGTATGCAGTTTTTGTGCAGCTTCGGAGGTAATCATTTGTTTGATGCAGACCCACACCTTTTTCAGTTTGGCATATAGGTGTGTGGGTGTATGCAGCTCTTGAGAAGGATGCTTCTTTGATTCTTGGCTTTTGTATCCTAGGTCATGAGGACTCTTAGGATTTTTGACTTGATAGGGAGAGGCATCCAAATTTTTATGGTTGAATTCTCTTGAGATGGTGGAATTGGAGTTTGAGGAAGTTCTTTGTTTAGACAACATGTGCATCTGTTGGTCATGATTGGGATTGTTAGAAGATTCATAGATTGATGGATAAGGTGTTGGAAGAATTGGTGGTAAAATGCATGGAGGGATATTAGGAGTTGGAAGTAGTGGAGGTAGATTGGATGGTGGAAGGTGTATGGTCACATGCTTTTGACGATTATAGGTTGATGGAGGTGGGATGGTGACATATGTTTTGGGGATATGATAGGGTTTGCGATGAAAAGTGGGGGATTTAGGAGCAGTGGAGGAATTACCAACATCTTGAGATTGTTCACCTTGGGGTGTGTATCCAAGGCCATGTGAAGGAGGAGGAACATTGACATGGACGGGCTCCAAAATACCTTGTTTGTGAAGGCCTAAGCCTTTACCTTGATAGTTCATATGTTGGAGTATGCGGTGGATAGAGGGATTATGTGTAGGTGGAACACTAGACACAAGTTCTTTATTGGATGGAGAAGATGAGATAGAGGATAATGGTTGTCGGTGTTCTAGGGAGGAACACTCATGAATGAAGGTGGTAAGACCGAGGATATACGGTGGGGGATTTGCAACAAGGTCGATAATGGATGACAAAGGAGCATTATTGGTTTGATCTCCTATGCTTTCTTGGGAGGCAAGTATCTCATCATGGGATGTGGAAGTTGTTGGATCTTGGATAGGAGAAGATGGGGTTATAAGCTCAGGACCATGGAATGCATAAAGTGGGCTAAGAGGATCATCATGGTCTGCTTGATCATAGATAGGCTCTTAATCATAGATGGGATCTTGATCATAGATAGGCTTTAGCATGATGGAATTAAGGTTCTCTTGTATATGTTCTTCATCAACAATAATATCTTGATCATGGAAAGGATATAGGCCATGGAGAGGTTGGAATTTGATCTCTTGTTCATGTATAGGATCAAGTTGCTCATGGATAGATTTTTCATCAAAGGTAGTATCTTAATCATAAAAGAGATATAGGTTATGAATGGTTTGAAATTGGATTTCTTGCTCATGTATAGGTATAGGATCATCAAAAAGATAAAGGTTATGTAAGGGTTGGATGGGAGTGATTTGATCTTGATTTAGACAGGAGGTTGATGTTTCCACATGTTCTAAAGTGTGCTCTTGACATAACTCTTGATGTGCTTGAATTGAAGTTGAGGTAGAAGACTCTTGGATAGGCTCTTGGTCAACAACACGAAGGTGCGAAGGACCTTGACTTTGGTGCATGGTAGGAGGTTCTTCAATATGCTTAAGGGGTTGCAGGTGACACGATGAGGTTAGAGTAATGGACATGCTTGAAGGTTCTTTGATAAGGTCAAGGACCAGAATTTGGGGATATGGGTGACTCTTTGCTTGTAGCCCTTGGATCACATCCTTGGTAGGTGTATGGGTAGAGGAGTGAGGCAATAGAGGAGTGGATTTAGAGTTCTCCCTAGCTTTTCTTTTTTTGTGTAAATCTAGAAAATATTTTTCCCAAAACTTATCAGAGGCTTCTTTAGTTGCCCATTTAGAGCTTGGGGAACTCGATGGTGATGTTGGTGTAAGAATGGTATGCTTTGGGATATGTGCCTTAGAAGATGGTGAAGGAGGACTAGTAGATAGAGTGGTATATGATTTCCCACTTGAGGTGGTGTTTGCCTTGTCAAGAGTATCATTAAGACGGGACAAGAATGTATGACTTTGGGGCGAGGTGTAGCTAGTACTGGCCTTCTCAGCTTGTAAGATTGCAAAGTGCTATTGTATGACTTGGAGTTCCTGAGCAATTTCTATATGACCTTGGGGTGAGGTGTCTAAGGTTATTTGTAATTTCAAGTATTTGAGTTCTTGAGCAAGCTCTTCTAATTCAGTTGTCATATCCTCAGAAGCTGACACAAGACCGAAATGGATACCTAGAAAGGTTGAAAATTTTCTCTCAAAGTATGTGGAAGTGCTCACTATCACGCATGTGAAGGAACAGATGCGTAGCAGAAAAGGATGAAAGTGCAAGCAAGTCGTTATGGATGTGCAGGATTGGTAAAAAGCAAATGCGCAGCAATAGGTGATATATGCGTAGGAAGTTGCAGCAAATGCCCAGTCAAAACAAAAGCACAGCTTCATAAGATAAATGTGCAACTCTGGTCTTTTTGAATGTTTTTGCAAAGTTTGACACATTTTTCAGTGTGTTTTTGTTTTTTAGTTTCTTGGTTGCAAGATGGTCTCTTTGATATGATTTTCTTTAATTATGGCAAGAAGACACAACAAACACAAAGAATGTTTTCATAGTTTTTTTTATTTTTTTGTGATTTTTTGACTCTTTTTGGACTAAAAAGCAAGTACAATCCTAGGCTTCAAATGGATTACAGGGTTTTTTGGCCACTAGAACAAATGTGTTTAATGAAGGCAACCGTTCGAGTGGTTATACATGCAACATCACTACTCTCTATTGTGGAGTCTCCCAGCCTGTAAGGGTTGCGCCTTGGAGGGTTTTGGGGGAGGTTGGCTGTCGGTATAACACAACTGCACTTGTTGTTTGAAGCTTTCGCTCCAAACACAATTTATTTATAGTGGATTGGTAGGGCTTGGCGTTTAGCCTGTTACCACTTAGGGTTGTTCCTACTTGGATGAACGGTATCCAAGAGCAGACCCCTCTAAAGGAAAAACACATGCGAAAATGATATGTCTGGCATTTTGGTCACCCAAGATAGGGGAGAGCATAGGCCTGGTATCATTCCCAAAACACAGAAGACAGTGGTTCTTTTTCCCCTAGTTAGAAAGAAAAAAACTAAATGAGCTATCTACTTGGACAAGCATAGAAGTTTGTTAACTTTGAAGTGATAATAAGATAGCAATGGTTCAATTTTACCTAGATAGCATGGATTTGTTAACTTTGAAGTGATAATGAGATAGCAATGGTTTAGTTTTACCGAGATAGCAATGTGTCTAACTTTTGAGAGATAGCAATATAGCAATGATTCAATGATATGCAAGATATCAATGATTCAATTACCGCCTTCCTAGTTAAGACTATGTGAGATTTGCATGAGCATCCATTTACTTTCCTTTAGAAATTAAGAGGTGAGTTAACAAATGCAACTATATGATCTGGACCAGCCCCTAACCTGCAAGTAGATAAGAGAATATTCCTGCAAATTATGTTAGCCTTAGAGATTTCTCAAGAAACAACTCAAGAACCTAGTAGAATGGATGCACAGTAGAATGGAGTAAATGTGCAGTAGAATGGAGTATATGCACACTAGAATGGGGTATATGCGCAACAAAATGGATCATATGTGCAGCAAAATGGATCATATTCGCAACTTTGGTAAAATCAAATGCGCTACAGAATGGGGTATATGTGTAACATAATGGAGCATATGCACAGCAGAATGGATCATATGCGCAACTCTGGTAAAATCAAATGCACCATAGAATGGGGTATATGCACAACAGAATGGAGCATATGCACAGCAGAATGGATCATATGCACAACAGAATGGATCATATGCGCAACTTTGGTAAAATCAAATGCACCACATAATATGGTATATGTGCAATAAAATGGAGCTTATGCACAACAAAATGGAGCATATGTGTAGAAACATAATGGATGCGTAGAAACGTCCTGTGTACGGATTCTAACACACAAAAACTCAATTTTGAAGTTAAATTGGGGCTAGGCCCCACGGTGGGCACCAAAAATGTTGAGGGAAAATTGGATCTAAATGAATAATCAATATATAAATATCAATGATACCCAAAACTCAATGAAATAATGAACAAAAGAGATTCAATCAAACAATGAACAATACAAAGCAAGCCTCCTTTAATTCTCAACTTCCATTGATCACCTATCACAAATGATCTTGTCTATAAATATGGCCCTTAGAATGTGCACTTCCTTGCTATGATTCCAAGATGTTCAAATGGGAACGTCTATGATAGTTTCACCATGAAGATGAGCTTCACAACAATGATAGTATTGTGTAGTAACAAGTTTGATCACAAGCAATGAAGGAATTGGTGCCAAAAGTGCGCTGTATTTCCTACAGAGTAAGTTTACTTAAAGCTTGGATGAATGAAATGGAAGAACATGGTTCAATTTATAGACTCATGAGAGAAGAGATCAACGGCATAGAAAGAACAAGAAGATCAACGGTTGAGAAACCTTGAGGAATGTGCACGAATAGAAAGAAGACAAGTGTCTTTCTCTATTTTGCATGAGAGGAATTAATAAAATAGAAGAATGAGTTAACTGAAGAGATAAATCAATTAAAAGAATATATCAATCAGTTAAGAGAATATAACTTAGAGAATGGAAATTGCAAGAGGATAAGAAGATATTTTAGCTCAATTAAATATTTAGAATATTCAATTGCATGTGCATATTTGATTGAATTATATTTAGAGATAACTCAATTTAGAAGAAATAGACAACTTAAATAAATATTTGATTTATTTAAATTTAGAGAAGATATTATTGGAAGAAACAATTAAATAATTGATATTATTTGATTTAGAATGAATTTGGGAGAACTAATTAAATAATTGGTATTATTTAATTTAGAATGATTTTGGAAGAATAAATAAAATATTTGATTATATTTTATTTTTAGAGATTGAGAGGATTTAAATAAATTTGATTGATTTATTTAAATTTGGAAGAATGATTTGATTTAATTAAATAATTAAGAATTATTTAATTGTTTGGAAGAATTTAATTAAATAAAGGTTTTTATTTAATTTTGACTTTAGAAGAGGTAATTAAATATTTTGATATTTAATTAACTTAGAGGAATATGAATTGAATAAATAAATTTGTTTATTTATTTATTGATAGAAGAATTAGGAATTTTAATTAAATAAATTGATTTTATTTAATTGTTGGGAGAATATGGATCAAATAAATAAATTTGTTTGTTTATTTATTGATAGAGGAATTTGACTTAAATAAATATTAAGAATATTTATTTAGACTGAGTCATGTCATTTTTAGGCGTATACATTCATCATTACCGTGACAAAATACTTCACAAAATGGGTGGAGGCCATGCCTATCACCATAGTGTTAGGGACCATAATTGCTAAATTCATACTAAACCAAATTATTTGCCAGTTCAGAATTCCCCAAGTGATAGTAACAGATAATGCATCATCATTTAAAAACCTGCAAGTAAGAGAGTTATGTGAGAGATTTCACATCAATCAAAATTCTCCCTCAGTCTATTATCCTCAAGGAAATGGACAAGCGGAAGCTACCAACAAGACTCTGAAAGTGATACTGGTCAAAATCGTGAAAGATCCTAAGAGAGATTGGCATTTACAATTATATCCAGCTCTGTGGGCTTACAAAACAAGTGTCAGGACTCCAATTGGGACCATCCCTTATGCCCTCACTTTTGGTTCAGAGGCGATATTACCATTGGAAGTAGAGTTACCTAGCCTGAGAGTGTCATTACAAGGATTATTGGACAACGAAGAATATAGAGCAGTAAGATTGGCCGAATTAGAAATGATGGATGAAACAGGCTTGAGAACTATTCAAAGACACGATTCTTACCTAGCAAGAATGAAAAAGAAGTATAACAAAAAGGTCATCCCAAGACCCTTTCAAGTGGGAGATCTAGTGCTCAAGATAGACAATTTGATCGACAAAAGAGCTGGTGAAAGACGAAAATTCAGGCCCAACTGGATAGGCCTTACATGGTCAAGGAAGACGTCAGAAATGGTGCCTATCTCTTGTGCACAATGGAGGGAGAGGAATATGGCGATATAGTCAATGCCTTTCACCTCAAGAAATACTATGTCTAAAAAACCAAAAAAATCATAAAACATAGAAACACAAAAAAAATTATAAAAAAATCAAAATGTCAAAAATAATTTGTTTCTTACATTTCTGCATCATTCTGTTCATCTTGCATTACAGTCAGTGACTTGCTCTAATACTATTTTCTTTTTAGTAAGGAGTCTAATGTTGCCTAGATATATGCCATCCTTTCAGGACCTAGAGATTCCCCATTTTCACAATCGCCATTAATTATCCCCCTTCATTCCTAGTGATTCTAATCAAAGCCTAGCTCTTAGCCTTACACTGATCCCAGTCTTAATGAGTCAGGATGTTAGGTCTAAACAAATCCAGTATTCAAACTTACAGTGTTCAAAGGAAGCTTGCAAGTATACCCTTCCCAATTCTTCCCTAGTAGAGGAGAAGTCCAAACAGATTACGAAAACTTTAGGTGGCGCTCTGCTCCTTATCTTCCCTGGCCAAAAACGTCAAGAAGATCAAAACTTTGAAGGAAGTAATCTAAGATTCGAGTGAATAAAAGAATGAGTGATCAAAATAAGAGTGTCAAAAGTGAGAATTGGGAGATCAAAATATTGCATATCAAAAGTTGCAAAAACCATTCATTTCTTGAAAAGTCAAAAAAATCTAAAAAAATGAGAAAAATCAAATGAGGAAAATGCAAAAAAAAGAAAAAAAAAAAAAAGAGAGATACAAAAAAAGAGTGAAAGAGAGAAGATTGTTGAATGTCTGTACTCTTGGGTGGAGATCAGTCTAAGCTCGAAGCCTCAAGGGTGACAGTCTAACAGAGAAAGAAAGGTACAAAGCACACACACACACTAGCTGAGCAAAACTGAAGAGTCTAGTAGTCTCTGGGATCATCTTCTAACAAGGGACCCTTGTTCTTTCCTATTTATCCTATACCCTAGGTCTACCTTGCTTGCCATTTATGATCTAAGTCTAGTGAACACCAATAAAATTTGCTAATTGTCTAAGTTGAAAGCTTGTCAGCTTGTCTTATCTAGATAAGGATAAGTGTTTAGCCTTTAGCAAAGCCAAAATTTAGAAACGCTCCATTTTCATTCCCACTACCCACGTGAGTTACAAAATCCTATCTCACAGCCTTGAATAGGTCTCTTATATCAGGACAACTCACAATCCCTTGAATCAAAAATCGTATTTAAGAGCAGTCACATTGTTTGTTCCACACTGCATTCATGCCAAAATCAGAAAAAGAGTCTCAAAGCAATAAAATCAAACGTCATATCTCATGACACTTAGTAGAAGTAAATGTTTCATTTTAGCATTTCTTGTGTTCCTGCATTATCATATTGTGAACTACATCTCATATAAATGCTAAAAAATTATAAAAAAAATGGCATAGTTATCATGCTTGCATCGTTAAAAGAGTTGAAAAGGTCAAACACATAATCGAAAAAAGTTCCCAAACCTCCAAACATGCACAAGAGATGAGTACAAATCTGATAGGTGAAAAACCATAAAAAATAAACTTTCATAGTTACATCCAAAGTTTACATTTACCAAGAGTATCAAAGAGCTAGGACAAAATGCTCTCAAAAGAAGTAGAGGCTCCCCATGCAAGGGGGCACGATTTCAAGAAAGGAAGTCAAGGTTGGTTCCCTCCAATGGAACCCTCAGGACTTCGGCTCCTCTGCCTACAAATACCACTCATCGCTCCATAAGACCTATGAGAGTGAGGCGCTCTACTGTGAGCATGTGACTGTGAAGGCCACACCATGCTAGCATCACATCATCCAAAACTAAGATGAGCCATCCCTGCTCTTAGTAGACATTCCATCGGATATGTATGTCTTGCATAATCAAAAGAGAACTTTAGATTAGATCTCGTAAACTCGTAAAATCCCTAAAAATCATAAAATTACAAAACAATTTACAAAAAAAAGGGCATATAAACCTTCAAAATTGCAATAAATAGGCAAATACAGTAACCAAAACATGTCAGATCAAAGTAAAATGAGCATCAAACAAAGTGAAATTTCAGTCAAAATCAGCCCAACAGGGTCGCCCCATGGTGACCCAGGTGTTTTGTAGGATCTCCCCTGGGCGACCCTGCTATCAGACATGATCTCCCTTGGGTGACCTACCTGACAAAAGGGGCGACCCTAGAGGGAGATCCCTCAACCAAAAATTGCTCTAAAAACTTCATTTTTTGGCTGATTTTAGAAAAGGAAAAACCTATCTTGTTCTAGACGACGAGACAAATACAATGCAATAGAGAAAATAATCAAAAATAGATAATTTCAAGAGATTTTTCACAAAATTTAAACTAGGGTTTAGAGAAGATTTTTTCACTATTTGCATACTCGATTCTCCGTATTTGAAGAAGAGGTGACCATCTTTGCGATCTCCTCGGTGATACCTTTCCAATGACTGCTCACACGATCGATTCTATCGCCGTTTCACTTTGATCTCACAATTTGACTTCCTTTATTTCCCCTTAGCTTAGTTTAATTTGTGCATTCTAGATTAGTTCTTTACTTTTATGCATCTGTTTCATGCATCATTTTGTGTACTTTCATCCCTACAGGTTCAAACTGAAAAAGGCAAGCAACTAGTCGAACTCGAATGATCCATGGTAAGTTCGTCATTTCAGTTTTCATTATTTGTTTTGATATATTTAAATGCTAGACTGATACTAGTTATTGTAGGTACAATTACAAAAAATTGACAATAGGTAAGGCCTAATTCAGGAACGGTACCTACCTTTCATGTAGACTACCGTCCTCGAGGGGGCAAATATGTAAGCATAAAAATCATGCACAACCTCCACGGGGACCCCTATGCTGATTCAAATCCTTGTCACGTATATGTAAGCATGAAATAATATCCTTTAAGAAATAAACCTCTTGATGATGTGTCTTCTTTCTTGTCTTGTGTTGATTCCTCTTTGTCAATTTTTCTCTCGTCGCTTGCGACGCTTTTCGACACTTTTTGCAACACTTGTCAATTTGTGTTTTCTAGGCTTTTGACCTTGCTCCTAAGCCTTGTAAGTGTCTTGTAGGTGAGTTTTCACCTTTCCCTTGTGTTTTTCATCCTCTGCATCCCCGAGAAGCCTTCTAGAGGTTCCCCCTATCCATCTCCCGCTTTCAGTTTTCAGTTCCACTCAACCAATCCAAATCTCCCCCTATTATTTCTAGATGTCCCTCAGAAGATCCTATAGGTGCAAGTGGAGATTTGGATTCTTGCACATGAATGACCTATTTTTGGAGGCAGAACCCCTCCTTTTCTTCTCTTCTTTCATTTCCCCCTGCAGTTCTTTAGAAAACCCTATCCAGCCCAGATCTCTCTCGGGTGACCCTACTGGCAAAAGGGGTGACCCTACTAGCAAAAGGGGTGACCCTACTGGAAAAAGGGGCAACCCTATCATATTTCTAGCCGAGGAAAAACTTGAGTTTCTCACTTGTTTTAGCTCTATTTTCGCCTTCTTTTCTTCCAGTTCGCATGATTTTTGATGCTAAATATGGAGTTGACTATTTCATGCACCCACACATTCATAATTATCTCCATTTGATCTAAAATTAACAACTCAATCAATCTCATGCATCCTCGCATCTCCATTCCCTCTTCAGTGATAAGCTATTATTGATTTATCACTCCATAGTTAGCTGAGTTCACTGGGTAATCAACCTTGTTAACTCCCCAATCATCCTTGTTAACTCATCAATCAAATGAGTTAACTTCTCAATCAATCCCATTCCTCAGACCTATAAATACACCCCTCCCTCAAGCACAAAGGGGGCAAATTCATTGTGCACACAGCTCTTTCCAGTTTTTGCTCTCCAACTTAGTATTCAAATGCTCTTACAGGATGAAGGTGCCTTTTGATTTATTGTTCAACCAAGCATCATTATGCTACTTCATTTTACGCCATTGTGCTCAACCAAATCTCTCATTGAGCTCTTTCAAGCTTCAACAAGCTTCTTTTTTCTTCTTTGTGTCATTTTGTCATCAAGAGGATATTCCACTGCTTCAAAAGGACTCGAGGTTGCCAATATCAATGATTTATGAGGGTAGTGGAGTCAGACAAATCTTCATTTCTTTCAGGTTCCTTCATTGCTTTATTCAATTCATAGTAATTAGAAAACCAAATTTGCTCTTGGGGACAGTAAAACTTTGCTTTTTCCTTGATAGTTAGATCTTGCATGTTAGAATACTTGCTTTCATATTTTTAGATCTAGATTATTTGAAGAAGCAATTTCCCTTTTTAGATTAGATTACTTCAAAACAATCGAAAACCCAAAAACATAGATTAAACTTGCATTAGGAAGAGTCATATTAGCTTGCATTCATATTTCCCTTTCATAGATTAAACACTTTTAAACATCTTCAAAGACCATGGAAAAATCACATCTACTATCAACACCCATAAATTTAAAAAATTAAAAATAATAATTATAAATTTTACATCTTAGTAGTAATAAAAATAATAAATTTAACAGTTTAATAACAACATTTACATTCAAAGGCATAGCAATATGGTTGCATTATAGAGTTGGAGTCTGTTACTTAATGTACATATTTAGTTGGTTGAGGAAGTATGATAATTGCAGAAGAATACATTGTTGTACATGAAAAAGAGGTGGTGGTTGTTGAAGGAACATCATTAATGTTCACCAGTATCCTCCCTCTTTAATAAGTTAAAGAGAGGAGAGTAGAGATAATTAGGTGAGGCAACAATCATGCCAAATGAAATACCCAACAAATGTCTTCTGAATTTCTAAGCAAGTTCATCCTGCATGGCTGCATTACTTACACCTCTCTTCATTCTTCTTTCCTCCTTTATGTTGCAGTCGATCAGGAGGCTAACAATATTAACACACTACCATTCAAATCATTGTACATACCATGAAAGTTTCATGCCACCTTATCAATCATATGAGCTCTCTCTAAGCAGTTAAAAGATTCTTTTTACCATAACATGAATATCTATTTTCACTATCTGTCATTCATAATTGCATAGAGCAAGAGTAGTTCTAACCTGCAACCCCACAGTGATCCATGGAAGGTGTCGATGGTAGAGTGGGAGTTACCCCACCACCCCGCAATGGTGACTGGAGAGGCTGGCAGGTGTGCAGGTCATACTGCCACCCTGCAATAGCCTGCGAGATGGCTTGCGGGTGTGTGGGTCATACTGCCACCCCGCAATAGCCTGTGAGATGGCTTACGGGTGTGCAGGTCATACTGCCATACCACCACCCTATTCCAAAGCTTCCATTTTGGCACATGCAAGGAGTATGCTGGCAAAGGTTGTTGAATTTGGATTTACACCTGCTAATTGCATTTGCTTGAAAGTTTCTACAACCTTTTCAACAAATCCATTTTGTGCATATCTAGCAACCATTGCATTCCATGAGATGACATCTCTTTGAGGCATTCTACGAAACAATTCACATGCCTTGTCAATGTTTCCACATTTTGCATACATGTCTACTAGGGCAGTTGAAACTACAACATCTGACAAAATTCCTCTATCCATTACTTTTTGATGGATGTCTATACCTTGTTCCAATGCTCCCATTTTGGTGCAGTTAGGAAGGATGTTGGCAAAGGTTGTGGAATTTGGATTTACACCTGCCAATTGCATTTTCTTGAAAGTTTGTAAATCCTTTCCAACAAATCCATTTTGTGCATATCCAACAATAATTGTAGTCTAAGAGATGACATCTCTTTAAGGCATTCTATCCAACTGTAATATCAAACAAAAATACCCCATCCATTAATGCTTTGATGGATGCCCATTCCCTGTTCCAAAGCTTCCATTTTGGAACAGGTAGGGAGGATGCTAGAAAAGGTTGTGCACTTTGGCTTTACACCTACCAATTGCATTTGCTTGAAAGTATCTAGAGATTTTCAAAAAATCCAATTTGTGTGTATCGTGAATCATTACAGTCCATAAGACCACATTTTTTTGAGGCATTCTATCAAACAATTCATGTGCCTTGTCCATGGTTCTACATTTTGCATACATGTCTACTAGGGCAGTTGCAACTACATCTGACAAAATTCCTCTATCCTTTATGCTTTGATGGATGTCCATACCCTGTTCCAAAGCTCCCATTTTTGGCACAGGCAGGGAGGATGCTGGCAAAGGTTGTGGAGTCTAGCTTTACACCTACCAATTGCATTTGCTTGAAAGTTTCTAAAGTCTTTGCAAAAAGTTCAATTTGTGCATATCCTACAATCATTGCAGTCCATGAGACCACATTTCTTTGAGGCATTTTGTCAAACAGTTCATGTGCTTTGTCTATGTTTCCACATTTTGCATTCATGTCTACCAGGGCAGTTGCCACTACAACATCTGACAAATTTCTCTATCCTTTATGCTTTGATGGAAGAAACCATAAGCATTATATTGATATCTTGTGTAGTTTTGTATTGATACCTCTATTTTGTTACAATTGTATGATGCTATATACTGCAGATACGATTCTATCTGTGATTATATGTACATTTCTGGCAAATCACATATATATCATTCACATTTATCATATTCAACTTGTTTCTAATTCTTATGATACAGGTGTGACTACATTATCCATGCTTGAAAACCCTAAGAACAATATCCAACATGACTTTTACACAAATAAGGTGTCAGATCTTCTTGCCAAGAAATTTGCTAATGTATAGGCATAGAAGTGGTAAGGTATTTGAGCTGACTCATTCTTTTTTTTAAATTCTGCTGTCAAATGTCATGTTTCTCACCACTATTTGCATATAATTAAACATAGATAAATTGGTCGCACCTCTTGAGCTTTTACAATTGTAATTTTTTGAATGCAGAAGCAAAAATCAAGAATTCCAACATGGTTATATTACTAGAAGACTAAGCGTTATGACCTAAGCCACGACAGTCCACACTCTCACTTTGGTTAGGTAGGTAGACTTGCACAAATTGACACTAGACAACATATTGCTAGCACAAACTTCATGGCACCAAACTCAAACCTAAATGGCAACACTCTAGGCCATTGGCACTCTTCCATTCAACAACTCAGTCGGCCAACTACTAGATTGGTGTTACCTAAGTTGACACACAGTGCAGAGGACTATGAATGGACTATAAAACCCTAAAAAGCATTAAGGAAGCACTACAATCTTGGACAAGGTCATCATTATATTCCAAGGCTATATGAGAAGAGTTTCACTATCATCAGGATATCTACAAATGGACAAAGGTGGTGACATGGTTATGAACTTTACCAATGAAGTTGTCAAGAGTAAAGAACTCTACCAATAGTTTAGGGTCTACATAGTGAACCTAGAGGCATCTCATGCTTTTTAACTTTTTGTTGTGGTGACAGCCATGGAGCTTGCATTGTCTTTGGAAAAGCTCAATAATGAAAATCTTCTCAGATTACATAGTGTAAGAGGAATTTTAAGATCACATGAACTTAGTTTATTTCATGTTGAGTGTTGGTTTCTTGGTGTTATTTAAATTTTATCTTTTTTTTAAATTTGTTATTTATCTTCAGTTTCTACATTGAATTGGATGGTTTGGATTACAGGTTGCTGAACAGTGTAATGATGCACAAATGACAGATTTCATAGAGGGTAACTTCCTTGTGAAATAGGTAATCTAATCTATCATGAATTGGATGTATAATTTAAAGGTGGTTTCGACCAATAGTTGTGTTTCTTGTTTTATAATGTATTTAATGGTATCTATTTGTCTGTTTGCTTTATAGGTGGAGGATATTAAAAAAGTTTCTGAATATGTTGCTCAATTGAGAAGAATTGGAAGAGGGCACGGTAAGGGAGTAACTCAACATGTTTGAGTGCGTTACTATTATGACACACTTCCTAACCTACGATTTATCCATTTTGTATATCATCTAAAAAATTGTAATTCCTTGAGAATTAAGCTGCTAAAGAGGTTTCTTGAATATTGGTTTGGGAGAGCCTTACAAAAACACACTTTACTAACAATGGGAGTATAATGATTGCCCTGGAAAGAACCTATAACTAGTCTTAAGACATCTTCCATTTTGTTCATTTAATTTGGCATTCCTAGTACAAGCTATGAAAATTCTTAGAACATGAATGCTAAAGTGCATTGTTTTTTAATTGATTTATCTTTATGCTGTGTTTAGACTTACTTTTGTAAACTTGCAATATATAATGCACTTTTATTCTTTCTAAATTGAGACTAATAGTAATTTTGTTGGTTGTATTGAGGCACAACTTCATTCATGGCAGAAAAGGCAACACCCTGTTGCTCATATCAGATGGTACGTTTTATATAAAGGAGGAAAGATTCTAGGGTTATTGTTGGTTGCATTGAAGGAGAGAGTTTCATATATGGGACACGATCAACACTCAGTCATGAAGACAATCATGAAGACTCAAGGAGCATAAATGAGAGAGCTTCATAAAGGAGAGAGCTTCATATATGAGATGTCATGAAGATAGTCATGAAGACTCAAGGAGCATAAATGACAGTGGGCATACATAGGTCATGCCATAGAGAAAGTGAGATGAGTCTTAAGCTACTGTGATCAAGGGTGGTGTGTTAGTTTTTGAGAAAGGAAGGGTATTTGGCAATGCACAAAGATCAATGAGGAAGATTACAGTCATAAGGTGATGATGTTAGCATTTCATCAAGACTTTGGAAGCAACCAATAGACAAATTTATAGAAGTCTTAAATAGAAAAAAGGACAACCACTAATAATGCTATTATTACAAGGCATATATTCTACATGGCAATATAGCTGCAGGAATATGACAGTTTCATAAACCTATGACAGTCTACAAATGAAAGTTTAAATTCTGTATACTTATGGGTGACTATTCTATAACAAAGAGATAATGAGTGCATAGAGGTAAGATGTTCATGGTGAGTGGCAATGGCCAATGGTTCCCAATGATACATGCATAGTAAGCATGGTTTCAGTGGCATGAGCAAAGGAACAAAGGACTGCAGTGTTAGCATTAAAAGGCAAGTATATGAAAGTTGCAAGGCAATCATCTAGAAAGAAAGTATGCACAATTTAGTCACCACAATGAGTGAAGACCAAGGACACTAAATATGACTGCCTACCAAGTGTCCAATGTAATAGAGGCAGGGTAAGTGAACAATTTAGACTCATAAAGAGGCTTTTGAAGATGCATTGAAGGAAGAATCTGATTCCATGCCCTAAGAGGACCTGATATCTTCAATCTCAATAAAAACATGTCCCATAAGTAGTGCTGATGATAGTACAAGACACAAGAATACATTGATGTTTCATTAAGGAAGCCTGATCTAGTCCATGTTTCACATTATGATCCTATCATAGACTTGACTACATATGACAGTGCATTTCCTATGGTTGTAGTCAAGAAGGACAAGTGCTAGACTGATGGGGCAGATTAGATGACCTATGGCAACAATTAGGCTGGTTGAGAATCAGTTACCGACAGTTTACTTTTTGGCAAAGCATTGTAAACTTGGAGAAGTTTCTTTCTTGTCATTTCTGTGCATTGTAACTTAGATTTTCAGTCTTGTGATTGAAAATAAACATTGTAATACTCTATTTCTAAGCATTTTTCAAGCAAGATAGATATTTCAGACTTGTGCAAGCTGTAAGAACACCTTTCTTTTAATAAAGTTCAGCGATTTTGCCTTATTGTGTGCAATTGATGATTGATGTGTATTTTTGTGTTTTATGTTTATATCCTCAAATATTAGTCAATTAAAATGACTAAATATACTACTAATTGACATCAATTAATAATTAAATTGACTAAATATATTACCAATTGATAGAAATCAATGAACAATGAATAAAAATGACTAAATATGCTACCAAATTGATCAAAATGATGATTAAAATTAATGACTAAATACACTATCAATGGACAAAAATTAGTGAATCAAAATGACTAAGTGACCAGTTAACAACAATCAATGACTAAATTAATGACTAATAAGTGACTAGATTACAACAATTAATGACTAAATCAACGACTAAATATACTACCAAATTGATCAATCAAAACAACCAATAAATGACTAAAAATGGTTTAGTCATCAATTTGGTCGTGTTATAAATGATTGGTAATAAACTAAACATGATCACGTGATCATGTTTGGTCATTTATATGCAGTTTTTAGTAGTTTTTTTAATCATATATTGTTGTTTCTATACTAGTGAACAGATTGGGCTGAGAGAGTGACATAAGCTGTTTGGGCCTACAACACCACCTAGAGGACTACCACTAATTTCACACCATATGAATTAGTTTATGGGAAGAAACCAGTGTTGCCTATAGAATATGAGGTGGAAACATTGAGAACAACACTTGAAGTTGGTATCGACTTAACTGAGGCACAACAACATAGGATAATGCAACTAAATAGGTTGGAAGAAATGTGGATGGAAGCACTTCATCACACAGAGTTGATTCAATAGTAGAGAAAATAATGGCATGATAGGCACATTCTCAGTAAGCAATTCAAAAAAGGAGATTGGGCCCTACTGTACGACTCAAAGTATCAATATCTCAAAGGAAAACTACACACCAGATGGTTGGGGCCCTATAAAATCCAAGAAACCTTCAACAATGGTGTCGTTCATCTAGTACCCATTGATGGGGATCGAAGAGTTATTTTGGTAAATGGACACAGATTGAAGTTGTATCACAACCCAACTTCCGAAGAAGAATTCTCTACAGAAATTCAATCTCGGATAGAGAATTTCACCATGGAAGATCTCTTTTCCATGGGGCTTATGCTCTAAATGATGATTTTGGAATGAATAAAGTAGTAAAGGTTGAAAACTAGAAATGGCAGCCTTTTCTGTAAAAAAAATGGGGCAAAGTTGAAAACCAGAAATGGCAGTCTTTTCTTCGAAATTCCCATTTCCTTCAATAAAATTCCTTTTTGCAGTTTCTGCAAGTCTTTTTGTTGAAAAATATTAAAAGCTTCAGATAGCTACTGATAGCTCTAGACGGCTATGGATGGATCCAGATGAATATCAGTGGATGATACTCTCCAAAGTATTGTTGGGTGCTAGGTTATGTTGCATCACGAAAATCGATTCGATAAAAGTTAAGGCAAAATTATCTTAGGGATGGGTACTTTACAAAGGTATATTCCTTCCTTAAAACTTGTATAATTATTTTAATATGTGTATATATGCCACGTGTTCCCCTAAATGACCCACATGTAGTCCTCGATTTTCAAACGCACCAAGGCAGTTGCATGAATGATGGCAGTCAGACAGGTGGCAGCAACAGGTTTGTCCTCGGCTCTTGTGAACTTTACAATAAGGAACAAGTACTTCATCATAATGATAACGACATTTACAATAAATGCCATAAAAATGAATCTGTACTTGATTAAAAAGTAATGATGACCAATAATCATGACCATAAATGGTTTCATTCGCAAGAGTGTGGAGCTACGATTGCTAGCGTCAGCACCAGATTTGAAAGGAAAGATAATTAAGGTGGCAACTAAGAATGGCCACTTCACATGCTGCCACTCTGTGTTGCAGCTCTGGAATACACGCCATCAGTGCTGAAAGGATGGATTGGATGGCTACCAAACTATCCACATTGCATGGATTTATTTCCTTGACCAAGCTGCAATTGACAAACACAGCTTGACATTTTCATTTGCAAAGAAAAACTAGATCCATGTTTGTCGCATTTTCCTGCATTCCACAAATAAAATCAACCTGCAAATATGGGGAACAAGCGGAAAGCTGAGCCAGAAAATGCCACTTTCGATGAAGCAAGTGCACAAATATTTCAACAGGTCAGATGGTTATATTTTCTATAGAAATTTGGAGGATTTGAAGTAGAGTTGGTCGAAGAATTTGTCACAAATTTCCACCACACCTTCTTTACCGTAAAAGGGGTAAGAATTTAGATTAACCCTACTACTATTAGTCAAATTTTTGGAATTCCTGTAGTAGGTGTTGATTTGTTGCAAAGCAAACCATCCTATGAAGAATTGGTGTAGAATTTCCATGTTGGCCCAGAGCCTTTACCAAGATATGTTGTGAGCAAAGGGGCAACTAAGGAGATTGAGAGGACCAACCTTCCAAATCCATGAAAGACTATGGTCCTGTGGATAATGCAGTTCTTCACGTGTGATGGACAGTATGGTGCTGTGTTAGGACTAGGAATAAGGTTGATTACTCACCTTAGGCATGGGGCAAATCATCTAGAGCATTCGATAAATGGGAAGATTTTCTTGAACTTCAACCTAGGAGGAAGAAGAAGCACCGAGCTTTTGCTGTATTAGTTTCAGCTGAACCAGTCGCAGTCTCCTCCATATCCCCTGAATTGAGATTTTGACGGCTCTGGAGGGGAGCAGAGCAGCAAAGTCAAGCAGGGGAAGTAGTAGCCTCCACCCCTGCTAGAATATGCCACCCTCAGACACTTTTAATTTCATCAGATGAGGAGGAGGACAGGGCAGAGGCAGAAATAGACCCTGCATCCATTTCAAGGCAACATTCCTCCCCTGTTGAACAACAACGTGAAGAAACCACTGCTAGCAAGGAAATAAAGGAGGTTGGAGAGGAAGAAACTTTGGAACATAGCTATAGAGAAGGGAAAGAACCCTTAACAAAAAGCTTAGAGGACACCATGGCCAAGGCAACTCGGCATGCTCTCGCTTTGTCAAAAGTAGAGTATGAATTAAGGCAATGCAAAGCACAGTTGGAGGCCATGGCTCATCAATTGAGAACCAAGGATGAGGATCTTTAGCAACAAAAGGAAAAGGATGATTTAGAGAAAGAGGAGAGAGAGAAAGCAATTTCCACTTTTAGAAAGGAGATAGATAAACAAAAGGATACCATTGCTCAGAAGGACACTCAAATTACACAAATTTGGCAAAAGAATGTTCATTCAACTCCTGGACCTATGTCCTTGAATGTTTATGGTCAAAATTTGAAGCTGACACTGGAGAATAGACAACTCAGGGGAGAGGTCATGAAGCTCCAGAGAGACCTCAAGGCCCTTAAAGAAGAGAAGGTGGCGGTGGAGAAAAATTTGGCTTTGGCCTATGAAATAGGGGAGACCTTGTTAGCCCAAAGATAGCCATCAGGTGTGTATGTTCTGTTTCTTAGAGAGCAATTTCTAAGATGGAAATTATTAAGAATCAGTTACCATCTCCCCTTTGATTTTGATAATGTTAAAGAGTTTATAGAGTGTTATATGCAAAACCCTAAGGATCAACAAAACCTCCTTTGTGAATTCTTTCAACATGGTCATCTGATGGGGCATGTTTTTTGCATGTATGTGCTAACTGGTGTTGTCATTGATGCCAACATGTTTGTGTTGTCATTGGTGCCAGCTGTATCTTCTGATATTGTTGTTTGTTGATTGATTGAAGAACACTATAAGTATTTTTCTAAGCATATTTTCTATGTTGAAGACCAGAGTATGAGATTTGGATATGATTTAGATAAGTTTTTAAAGATGCTAAATCCAGAATTTGGTGGTCTGGATCACTGTGTAGAAAAAATTCTATTCACCAATTTGAAGATTGTGTCTGGCAATATGTGCAGAGTGACAGGGAGAAAGTGTTTTGCTCCGCATTTCTCTACAGATTGGATTTTGGCTTTGCAATTATGGACTTAAGCTTACAAGGTCCTTAGTTATTTTCATTCCAAAGGATTTGTCATTTGGTGCTCCAGAAGGCAAGTTAGTGATTAGTAGAGTTTGACAGTATCAGTTGAGAAGTAGTCTGAGATGTATCTTCAAGTGATATTTGTTGTCTTCAAGTGAGATCTATTACGGTTGGATTTGTCAGCTCCCAAGTGACTCTATGTTGTTTGTGGATGTCTCTAGAATGTATTGAAGGCATGTGCTTGATCCGCAAGCTACAATGAAGATCTTGGAAGCATGTATCTAAGTGTTCTTGATGTTGTGCACTTGTTCTGGCCAACCTGGTTAGTCACACTTGTTGCAGAGGTGATTCATGGATTGTAGAAGTGTGTCCAAGCATGTGAAGATGTATTTGGGTCCAAGCTAAGCTGTGATGTGTTTATCCTTCATTCATTTTCTTTGCATGTTTGTTTAGGTCTAATCCTAATTTGATTTATGTATGTATGCCGACCTTGGAGACAGTTCCAATGGTTGTAGAATGTAATGCCAACCTTGATGTACATTCCAAGGTCAATGATAGTTATAAATGTATGTAATGAATTCATGATTGAGGTGTGCGTGTGCGAAGATGCAAAGATAAAGTGTGAGTTGTAAAAGCAGAGTAGAGTAGAGGAGATATTGCACTTCAATGGAACTGAACTCAGGCATGGTGTAGATGCTACTATATCAATTCACCCTCGGCAATGAACCAACCCCGACAGTGAGCTAACCCTCAGCAGTGAGCCACCCCTTGGTAGTGAGCCTTTCATTTGGGCAGTGAAACCTTTTGCCAGTGAGCCTCCTTTTGATATTTGGTATTGTTAGTACATTATATTGTGAGCTAACACTCACTGTGGTTTTTCCTTGTTTAGTGTTTTTCACATAAAAATCTGGTGTTCATGTGTGTATGGTGTTGATGTGTTCATGTTTTGATTCTGCTATTCATGTTTAATGTTCATAACAAAATAAGGAGATAGATTAAGTGAATGTGAATGTGATATTGTGTAAAAAAATTAAAGTTTTTGATTCAACTGATTCACACTCCCTCTCAGTTGTCTTGTGCCTTTCAACAATTGGTATCAGAGCAGGTTCCTTGGAAGAAAGCCTAACAACTTAAGGTAGATCTGAGATGGCACACAAGAAAGACATTCCTCAGTTTGATGGATCTGACTATACCTATTGGAAGGTACAAATGAAAAGTTATCTTATCTCTATTGGTTATCATGTGTGGATAATGGTTAAAGATAAGTACATAGTACCTAAAGATGGTCCGGAGTCTAAAGAAGAGATTAAAGATTTTGAGGCTAATCATAAAGCTAAAAATTCTCTATTAAATGCCCTGTCTAACATTGAAATGGCAAAAGTTGTGAATCTAGAAATTGCCTATGAGATCTGGGACAAATTAAAGCAAATATATGAAGGTGATGCATCTATCAAGAAGGCCAAGCTACAAAATTTGAAGACCGCATATGAAACCATGCGAATGGCTGAAGATGAGAAAATAACAAGTTACTTACAAAAGATTGATGAAGTTGTTAGTAGCATCAGGGGTCTTGGTGGAGAATTAAAGGATGAGGATGTCATAGATAAGATACTCAAAACTCTTCCCAAATCTTATAGTCATAAGTTATCTGCCATTGAAGAGTTACTTGATATGGGCAATCTTTCAAAGGATCAACTGCTTGGTAAACTGTCTTCTTTTGAGATGAGAGAGTTTGGTACTACTGATGGCCCTGTAAAAACTGAGACTACTTCAAGGCCAAGGAAGAAAATACTGCTAGATCAGATAAATATGGTGTGGAATCAGATGAAGAAGATTTTGCAGAGCTTGAAGCCAAATTTGCAAGCAGAATAAAAAGGGGTAGTAGAGGAAAGTTCAAAGGCAAGTTACCTTTCAAATGCTTCAATTGTGGTAAAATTGGTCACTATGATTCAAGATGTCTTGATGGAGCCTTGAAAATCAATGAAAGTAAAGGAAAGATGATAAGAAAGAGTTACTATGTTAGAGATGATGATGGTGTAACTGATGATGAATCTAATTCTGATGATGATAATAGTAGTGAATGCTTGTTTATTACACTTAGAGAAGAACCTATTTCTGCTAATCTTGCTAGCTGTGTGAAGGAAGGAAGTCCAGGAGAGTTGTTTTCATTTCATGCTGAAAATGAAGATGAATGGATCATAGACACCAGATGTTCAAATCACATGACAGGAGACAAGAGTAAGTTTGTTAAGTTTGAAAAATATGATGGAGGACTTGTTAGGTTTGGTGATGATGCAGCTGGTAAGATTTGTGGAAAGGGATTTATTACTTTTGATGGCAAGCATAATATAGATGGTGTTTTTTTATGTCAAGGGCCTAAAGCATAATTTTCTAAGTGTTGGACAAATGTGTGACAAAGGTTATAATCTTGTGTTCAAGGACAATGGGTCTAAGATACAAATAGCTCCGGAACCTTAATTGTTGCTGGTAAGAAGACTCATGGTAATGTTTATCATTTGAAAGGTGCTAAAAATTGTTGTTTGTTGGCTAAGACATATGAAAGTTGGCTATGGCATAGGAGAATGTGTCATATTAACTTCAATAATCTGGTGAGAATAAGCATTGTTCAAGCTGTAAGAGACCTGCCCAAGATTGTGAAGCCTATCAATGCTATATGCAAAGAATACTAGTTTGGGAAGATGACAAAGACTACTTTTAGAAGCAAAGAACAATCCTCTATCAGTTTGTTGGAGCTGGTGCATACAGACCTGTGTGGTCCCACAAGAACAAGAAGTCTGCAAGGTGAAAGGTATTTCATGCTTCTTATTGATGATTTTTCAAGAATGACTTGGGTTACTTTCCTTAGAGAAAAGATAGAAGATCTAGTTAAGTTTAAGGCATTCAAAGCTATGGTTGAAAATGAATTGGATTTTAGAATCAAATGTTTAAGATTTGACAGAGGTGGTGAGTTTACCTCAAATGAGTTTAATGCTTTTTGTGAAGAACATGGAATAAAGAGACATTTGTCTACTCCCCAAACTCTTGAACAAAATGGAGTGGTTGAAAGGAAGAATAGAATTGTTCAAGAAGCTTCCAGATCAATGATCAAGGAAGTAGACCTACTGGAAGTATACTGGAAAGAAGCAATACACACTGTTGTCTACATTCAGAACAGATTGCAAATCAAAGTAGAAGAAACAAAGATACCTTATGAACTATGGTATGGTAGAACTCCTACTGTCAAATACTTCAAAGTTTTTAGAAGCAAATGCTTCATCAGAAGAGATGAAGAATTAAGAAAGTTTGATTCTAGATGTGATGAAGGCATATTTCTTGGGTACTCTACTAAATGAAAGGCTTACCAGTGCTATAACAAAAGACTGAGAAAGATCATTGAAAGTGCAAATGTAAAGATAGATGAAGATATTCAACCAGATGGATATGAGTTAGATGGATCTGCTAACATAGAAAAGGTTGAAAAAGGCAAAGAAAAGGAAGTTTAGACTGAAGTACAAACTATTCTGGTAGAAGAAGAAGTTCAAGCTGAAGATCCAGTAAGAATTACAAAAATTCCAAGGTATGTGCAAAGAGATCATTTTGAAGATTAGATTATTGGTGACAAAAGGAAAGGTGTGATGACAAGAAGCAGGATTGCATAAGAACAAGTAAATCTCTATCTACTTTCAAAAATGGAACCTAAAACAGTAAGTGAAGCATGAAATGATGAGCATTGGGTCAAGACAATGGAATAAAAACTGCTATAGATTGAGAAAAACAAGACTTGGGAACTTGTCCCTAGACCTGCAAACAAGAATGTGATTGGAACAAAGTGGGTTTTCTAGAATAAACTAAATTAAGTTGGAGAGGTTGTGAGAAACAAGGCAAGACTTGTATGTAAAGGCTACCCCCAAGTTGAAGGAATTGATTATGAAGAAATCTATGCTCCAGTGGCTAGAATGGAAGCTATCAAATTGTTTTTGGCATTTGCAGCACACAAAAATTTCAAAGTATATCAGATGGATGTGAAATCTACCTTTCTGAATAGTGAGCTAGAAGAAGAGGTCTACATAGAGCAACCAGATGGGTTGCAATTATCAGACAAACTAGACATGGTGTGCAAGTTGAAGAAGGCTTTGTATGGACTGAAACAAGCTCCCAGAGCTTGGTATGCAAGACTAGACAAGTATCTGTTGCAGAAGGGTTTTAGTAAAGGGTCCGTAGACAGTAATTTGTATATCAAGGTAAGCAAAGATCAAATCTTGATTATTGAAGTCTATGTAGATGATATCATATTTGGTGGAAATGAAGAAATGTGCAAGAATTTTGCAAATGAAATGCAGAAAGAATTTGAGATGTTTATGTGTGGTGAGATGAACTTCTTTGTTGGACTGCAAATCAATTAGACAGATCATTTCTCAATCAAAGTATGTCACGGAATTGTTGAAGAAGTTTGGAATGGAGGAATCTAAATCGGTATGTGCTCCTATGGTCACTAGTTGTAAATTAAGCAAGAATGATGAATCTCCTAAGGCTGATCAAAGCAAGTACAGATCAATGACTAGAGGTCTGCTTTACCTAATTGCTACCAGGCCAAATATCATGCATGCAGTCTGTCTTGTGGCCAGATTTCAATAAGATCCCAGAGAATCACATGTGATGGCAATAAAGAGGATATTCAGGTATTTGAAGGGCACTTCTAATCATGGCTTGTGGTATCCTAAGAACAATGATTTTCTTTAAGTGCCTATACAGATGTAGATTGGGTTGGATGTATTGATGACAAGAAAAGCACAAGTGGAGGAACATTCTTCCTTGGAGATAGGACAATGTCTTGGCATAGTAAGAAACAAGAATCAGTCTCCTTGTCTACTACAGAAGCAAAATATATTGTTGTAGTATCATGCTGCACTCAGGTGCTATGGATGAAACAGACCTTGAAGGATATCAAAGTTGAGTATGATGGGCCAATCCCTATTCTTTATGATAACACGAGCGCCACAAATATTTCAAAAAATCCAGTGATGAACTCAAAGACAAAGCATATTTCAATCAAGTATCACTTTTTGAGGGAGAAAGTTGCAAAGAATGAGGTGAAGCTTGAGTATGTACCTACAAAAGATCAAGTTCCTGATATATTGACTAAGGCTCTTCGAAAAGACACATTTGAGTATCTTCGGGAGAAATTAGGGGTCATTGCCCCTCCTTCCTTGAACTAGATGCATAGGAAGGTGCATCAATCCAGTGTGCTTCAAAGTACATTTCTCTTTTGGACTGATGTTGGAGGCTACCTCTTAGGGGGAGCAGGTAGTGGTTTGAGATGATTGTTACATTCAGAAGGAGTAAAGAATGGTTTCAAACTGATCAGAGAAGTAGTGTGCAAAGAGATGTGACACCCTTTTCCATTGATGTCAAAGGGGGAGAGAGATCATGTGAAAAACTCAGAGGGAGTAAGAGTGCAAAAGTGTAAAAAGAAAGGGAGAGTTCTGATGCAGAATTGTGTATTGATGGTAGAACATGTTTTTCACATCATATGTTGCCATCAATGACAAAGGGGGAGATTGTTGCAAGTATATGCTAACTAGTGTTGTCATTGATGTCAACATGTTTGTGTTGTCATTGGTGCCAACTGTATCTTTTGATATTGTTGTTTGTTGATTGATTGAAGAATACTGTTTGAGTATTTTGCTCGAGATATTTTTTGTGTTGAAGATTAGAGTATGAGATTTGGATATGATTTAGATAAGTTTTTGAAGATGCTAAATCTAGAATTTGGTGGTCTGGATCATTGTACAGAAAAAGTTCTATTCACCAGTTTGAAGACTGTGTCTGGCAATATGAACAGAGTGATAGGGAGAAAGTGTTTTGCTCTGCATTTCTCTGTAGATTAGATTTTGGCTTTGCGGTTCTAGACTTAAGCTTATAAGGTCCATAGTTATCTTCATTCCAAAAGATTTGTCATTTGGTGCTCTGGAAGGCAAGTTAGTGATTAGCAGAGTTTGACAATGTTTGTCGAGAAGTAGTCTGAGATGTATCTTCAAGTGATATTTGTTGTATTCAAGTGAGATATATTGTGGTTGGATTCATCAGCTCCCAAGTGACTCTATATTTTTTGTGGATGTCTCTAGAATGTATTGAAGGCATGTGCTCAATCTGCAAGCTACAATGAAGGTCTTGGAGTCATGTATCTAAGTGTTATTGATGTTGTGCACTTGTTCTGGCCGACTTGGTTAGTCACACTTGTTGCGGAGGTGATTCATGGATTGTAGAAGCATATCCAAGTGTGTGAAGATGTATTTGGGTCCAAGGTAAGCTGTGATTTGTTCATCCTTCATTCATGCTCTGCAAGTTTGTTTAGGTCTAAACCTAATTTGATTTATGTATGTATGCCGACCTTGGCAATAGTTCCAATGGTTGTAGAATGTAATACCGACCTTGATGTACATTCCAAGGTCGATGATAGGTATAAATGTATGTAATGAATTTGTGATTGAGGTGTGAGTGTGTGAAGATGTGAAGATAAAGTGTGAGTTGTAAAAATAGAGCAGAGTAGAGGAGATATTACGCTCCAATGGAACTGAACTTAGGCATGGTGTAGATGCTACTTTATCAGTTCACCCTCGGCAGTGAGCCAACCCTTGGCAGTGAGCCACCCCTTGGTAGTGAGCCTTTCATTTGGGCAGTGAGCCTCCTTTTGATATTTAGTATTGTTACTACATTATATTGTGAGCTAACACTCACCATGGTTTTTCCCTGTTTAGCGTTTTCCATTTAAAAATCTGGTGTTCATGTGTGCATAGTGTTGATGTGTTCATGTTTTGATTCTGCTATTGATGCAGAGTGGCACAAGGGAAGTAACAAAAGTTTACTCTCTTCTTTGCCCACTTACCCACTTCACCTAGTCTTCAATCAAAGCCACATACAAGGGCATATGAAGGATTTGTGGTCTAGGCTATTGTCCAACTTCCAAGGCTTCTTTCACACCTCAAGGTAAGTTTGCAAACACCTTTTTGATAGTTGGTTTGGTTCCCAACTTCACACGACCCTCTAACCTTGACTAGGCCTAGTGAGGCTACTAGCCCTCTTCGACTAGTTTTCTTCACACCAAATGACAAAATCCCAAAGGACTAGGCAAACAAATGATGGAATTGAACACCCTTTAGGGGACCCTAACAAACCTCCAAATCTCCTGCTCCAACTCTACTCCAGCAATCCAGAACGCCTACTAGGTCTCTAGGCCTAATTGATCAATTTAGGCTAGGTTACAAAGCAAGTGCTCAAAATTGGGTGCATAGGTCAGGGGAAGGAACTTGGAATGACTCTACCATCCCCAAACAACACAAATCCATCATTCATTCATACACTCTATCAGACTTTTGTCATTTACATCACCAAATTGCATAATTTCAGTCAAATACATAGAGATATTTGACCTAGGGCATCACATTAAAAATAGTAAACTGTATTTTCTTAGAAAATGCTTTTGGAATCAAGTAGTATACACCCCTAGCCTGATTTCACCGAGTGGCATGAAATTTCATAGGTGGAAATGCATTCTAGGGCCAAATTTGTGGGACTGCCCTAGAAAACAAGGTTTCTAGACTAGTTTTGAAAGAAAATTCAATAACTTTTGACTCTGACCACTTCAAGACCTCAAACTAGTTTCATTTGAACCTAGACTCTCTCTAGTTTCAGAAAAAGTACATTAGACCAAGAGTTCAGTCCGTACAGCAACATGTTTTCTTTAGAAAAATAGTCAAATTCTTGATTTTTGTGCCCAAAATTGCATACAAAATCTCCTCCTCCATTCTGGGGTGAAAGGATAGTAATATGACTCGACCTAAGTTGGTTTCCAATTGTCCAAATAGATTCAACTTCCAAAAATGGGTTGCAACTGACCAAATGTGTCATTTGACAACATTGCCAACATTGGTCACTATGACATTTTGTAATAACACAAAGAGGTCGATTGGTTCAACTTGTCCAATGGAACCTAACCAACCACCATTCCCTCTAAAACATGCCAAAACACAAAAATTTCCAATTAGACTAAAAAACAAACAAAAAACCAACATTAGACCTACTAGGCCTAAGTGGAATAACTAGGGTCCAATTGGACTAAGAAGGATTTGAGGTTTATATAGTCACCCCAAACCTCTTGACCATACAAAATGGACCAAACAACAATGGCTAAAAGCCTTATTACAAAACACATTGTTCAAAAAAAACATAACTTCTCAAAATGCATCAAAATGCATCAAAATGCTCTTAGGTGCCTTGCACCATACACCCACTGTCAAAGAGAACTCAAGTCTCTTGAGTTGGAATGCTATCAAATGTGAAACCTGCCTTCTCAATGTCTGCCTTGCTCATCCAAGTGGCATCCTCTTGAGGTTTGTTTAGCCACTTCACCAAATAGTCATGATAGGTGTGCCTTCTAGTTTGTTTTGCAATCCTCTTGTCCAAAATGCACTCAATCTAATTTGGAGATGGAGGAATGAGTTCCTGGAGTGTCTGATCAGTTTGATCTTCTTCCACAGTAGTCTGAGGATCCGATCCTTTATAGGGATAAAGGTCTAAAACATTAAAAATAGGAGACAAAGCAATACCATCCGGAAGTCTGATTTTGTAGGCATTTTCTCCACATTTCTTGAGCACTTCACAAGGCCCAATCTTCTTCATGAGTAGCTTGGTATATTTACCTGTAGGGATCCTCTCCTTCTTCAGATGGACCATTACCAAATTACCTTCCTTGAACTGCAAATCCCTTCTTTTCCTATCAGCAAACTATTTGTACTTCTGTGAAGTGGACAACAACTTCTGTTGTACTTGTTTATGGACATCCTTCATGACTTGAACGAAGTCTTCAGCCAAGGCACTGCTGTTTTCTAGTCCTTTAACCTCCCTAAGTTCCAAAATACCCCTTGGGTGAGTGCCATAAACAATTTGGAAAGGAGACAGGCCGGTACTTCTATTGACAGTGTCATTGTATGAGAACTCTGCCTGAGCCAAAATTAAATCCCAACTAGCACCTTGCTCCTTTGTTAGGCATCTTAGGAGGTTGCCAAGTGACCTATTAATCACCTCTGTTTGTCCATCAGACTAAGGGTGATAGGCAGATGATAATGACAAGTTTGTACCTAGTCTCTTCCATAGTGTCCTCTAGAAGTGTCCTATGAACTTGGGGTCTCTGTCTGAGATGATTGACAAAGGTAAACCATGTAATCTGACTATTTCCTTGAAGAAAAACCCTGCTATGTGTGAGGCATCATGTGTGGTTTTACATGGGATGAAGTGAGCCATTTTTGAGAACCTATCTACAACCACAAAGATGCTATCATGTCCATTCTTGGTCCTGGGCAAACCAAGTACAAAGTCCATGCTGATGGAATCCCAAGGCTTTGAAGGGATAGGTAGAGGAGTGTATAAACCTGCATTTGATGTATGCCCCTTTGCTCTTTGGTAAATTTGACAAGTTTCAACAAACTTCCTTACATCGGTTGGCAATTTGGGCCAAAAATAGTACCTCCTAACCAATTCTAGGGTCTTGTCAATACCAAAGTGACTTGACATGCTACCATAGTGCTTTTCCCTGATTATATTCTCTCTAATAGACCCTCTTGGGATACACAACATGCTACCCTTGAAAAGATATCCATCTTGCAACAAAAAATCAGAAAAATTAGTATTATACCTTCCTGTCATGGCCTTGCAAGAGAGGTATGGTTCTTTGAAGTCTTCATCTATTGCATACTGATCTTTGATGGCTTGAATACATGTACTTTCCAACTGTATGGTCTGCACAACAAGATTCCTCCTACTTAAGGCATTGGCTACCTTATTGGCCACTCCTTTCTTGGGTTTTATGGAGAAGGTGTATGCTTGGATGTACTCCATCCACTTGACATGTTTGTGATTCAACTATTGCTACTTGTTCAAGAAGGTTAATGCATGGTTGTCAGTAAAAACTATAAATTTCTTTGGCAATAAGTAGTGTCTCCATTTCCTCAATGACCGAACCATGGCATATAACTCTAGATCATAGGTGGAGTAGTTTTGTTTTGCCTCATTTAATTTCTCACTAAAGAAGGCTACAAGCCTCCCATCTTGACTTAGGACTCCCCCAACAACCCTCTTACTTGCATCACACTCTACCACAAAGACCTTGTCAAAATTAGGTAGCACTAGGACTGTTTTTTTGAAATTTTTTCTTTAAAAGTTCAAAGGCTTGAGTGGCCTCATTTGTCCACACAAATAAACATTTCTTGCCCCCTTTTATGGTGTCAACAAGTGGAGGACAAATGCCACTAAACCCTCTAATAAACTTTCTATAAAAGCTACACAAACCATGGAAACTCCTTACCTCAGAGGCTGTTGTAGTTGTTGGCCAATTAAGAATGGCTTCAACCTTACTTGGATCCATTTTTAGGCTGCCCTTAGAGATGACAAACCCCAAAAATATCAACTCCTCCTGAAGGAAGACACATTTGTCAAGATTGATTCTCAACTTCTCCTCTTGAAGCCTCCTGAGCACTTGATGGATATGCCTTATGTGGTCTTCCTTACTGTCACTAAAAATTAGTATATCATCCAAATATACAACAATAAACGTGTTAAGGAAAGGTTTTATCACTTCATTCATCAATCTCATGAAGGTGCTTGGTGCATTTGACAAGCCAAAAGGCATAACAACCCATTCAAATAGTCCTTCATTGGTTTTGAAGGCATTTTTCCACTCATCCCCCTCCCTTATCCTGATTTGGTGATAACCACTTTTTAGATCTATCTTGGTAAAACACTTAGCCCTACCCAAGCAATCCATTAAATCTTCTATTCTAGGCATTGGAAATCTATACCTAATAGTAATCTTGTTGATGGCCCTGGAATCAGTGCATAGTCTCCATGTTCCTTCCTTCTTGGGTGCAAGTACTATAGGTACTGCACATTGGCTAATACTCCTCCTGATAAGCCCTCTATCCAACAAGTCTTGGATTTGTCTTGCCACTTCAACATTTTGCTTTGGAGTCAACTTGTAGGTTGCTTGGTTTGGTAGGGTGGATCCAGGGATGAGATCAATGCAATGACTAATCTCCCTCTTTGGTGGAAGGGCATCCTTGCCTTCATCGGCTATCACATCATGAAATCTCTCCAATAGTTCTTCCACTTCCTTTGGTCCAATCCTCCTAAGAGGTTGCTGCACTTTGACCTTCTTGGGATTCACCTCCTTGGGTTTGATGACTACTGCAAAACATGGTACTTTCTCTTCCTTGAGGTTAGCCAAAAACTCTTTTTCACCTACCAACATAACTGAACCAGAAATGACTTTCTCTTTGCAATCATCAATCAAAGGAGTCATTGTAAACTTTTCACCATTCTTGGACAAATGAATTACATTGTTCTTACCATCATGTTGGGCACTTGTGTCATGTTTCCAAGGCCTTCCAAGAAGAAGGTGGCATGCATCCATATCCACTATCTCACAAAGAACCTTATCATGATATTCACCTATCTTGAATTCAACCCAACATTGCTCTTTCACCACAATTTGTTGTTCCTTGGTTAGCCAAAAGACTCTATAGGGGTTAGGATGAGGCATTCTTTCCAATCCTAAGTTAGTCACCATTTCATTAGAAGCCAAATTTTCAGAGGAACCTGAATCTACTATTACCTTGCAAACTTTTCCTTTCACCTTGCAAGTGGTTCTGAACAAGTTGTTTCTTTGGGGCTGCTCCTTGGTGGTTGGCATGATGAGTGACATGTTAAGCATGATGCACTCCCCACTCTCAGGTGCTGCAAACTTGGAAGAGGCTGTTTGATAACTTGTGGTGCTTTGACAGTCCTCTTCTTGAAGGAGTTGTACTGTTCTTTCTTTCTGATTTGCAGCAGTGTTTCCAAGCTTCTCTAGGCACCTAAAGGACTGATGTCCAATCTGATTGCAAGAGAAACACCTTCTAGTAAACACATTGGGACCTCTACCCCCACTTCTTCCTCTGCCATTACCTTTGCCCCTAAACTGACCCTTATCAGCACTATTTTTATCAGCCTACCCTTGGCTGCCTTCTTGTGATTTGCCACCTTGGAGTCTAGAGAAATTATCTCTGTTTTAAAATCTGCCCCTACCCCTAAAGTTCTGATTTCCTCTGCCTCTGCTACTGCTACCAAAATCCCCTTTTCTTCTTTGCTTATCCTCAATCCTCAGTGCCATTTGAAAGCACTTATGGACTGTCTTCGGGTTAAAGAGAGTTAATTCATCTTGAATGGAGAATTTGAGGCCATTAAGATACCTTGCAAGCTTCTGTTTTTCATTCTCAAGCATCTTGGCTTTCAATGTCATCTTGTGAAACTCCTCTGTGTAGGTGCTCATGTCCATGTCCTTTTGTCTCAAGTTGTGTAACTTCTTGTTCAAGTTGACTTCATAATCCTCAGGGACAAATTGCTTCTTGATTTCAAGTACCATCTTCCTCCATGTAGAGATAGGATTCCTATCATCTTCTATCCTCTCATTTTGAATAAAATTCCACCAACTTAAGGCTGGCCCTTTCATTCTTGATTTGGCAATCTTCACTTTCTAATTTTCTGCCACTTCTTCACATTCAAAATAATTCTCCATTGCCTCAATCCAATCAAGGCACTCCTCTGGATTCATCTTACCAGGAAACATAGGTAAGTTTGCCTTAGTGTCCTTCCTACTCAACTTTCCAAGTGCATCTAGGAATGGTCTCTCTGACATGCCTCCTTGTGGCTCTTCCATAGGCACTTCTTCTCATCTTGATCCTCTTCATCTGAATCTAAGATGACTTCTGACTTCTTCTTCTTGTCTTTGTCTTTCTTCAACTTTTCTATCTTAGCCTCCATCCTTTTGTTCTTAGCTGCTTGCTCTCTCACTATCTTTGCCAATTCGGCATTTGTCACTCTTGAAGGGACTTCCTCCTCTTCTCCTCTATCTCCCATCTCTTTGATGGCTCTGATACCACCTGATGCAGAGTGGCACAAGGGAAGTAACAAAAGTTTACTCTCTTCTTTGCCCACTTACCCACTTCACCTAGTCTTCAATCAAAGCCACATACAAGGGCATATGAAGGATTTGTGGTCTAGGCTATTTTCCAACTTCCAAGGCTTCTTTCACACCTCAAGGCAGGTCTGCAAACACCTTTTTGACAGTTGGTTTGGTTCCCAACTTCACACAACCCTCTAACCTTGACTAGGCCTAGTGAGGCTACTAGCCCTCTTCTACTAGTTTTCTTCACACCAAATGACAAAATCCCAAAGGACTAGGCAAAAAAATGATGGAATTGAACACCCTTTAGGGGACCCTAATAAACCTCCAAATCTCCTGCTCCAACTCTACTCCAGCAATCCAGAACGCCTACTAGGTCTCTAGGCCTAATTGATCAATTTAGGCTAGGTTACAAAGCAAGTGCTCAAAATTGGGTGCATATGTCAGGGGTAGGAACTTGGAATGACTCTACCATCCCCAAACAACACAAATCCACCATTCATTCACACACTATATCAGAATTTTGTCATTTACATCACCAAATTGCATAATTTCAGTCAAATACATAGAGATATTTGACCTAGGGCATCACATTAAAAATAGTAAACTGTATTTTCTCAGAAAATGCTTTTGGAATCAAGTAGTATACACTCTGTGCCTACATTTCACTGAGTGGCATGAAATTTCATAGGTGGAAATGCATTCTAGGGCCAAATTTGTGGGACTGCCCTAGAAAATAGGGTTTCTAGACTAGTTTTGAAAGAAAATTCAATAACTTTTGACTCTGACAACTTCAAGACCTCAAACTAGTTGCATTTGAACCCAGAGTCTCTCTAGTTTCAAAAAAAGTACATTAGACCAAGAGTTCAGTCCATACAGTCCGTATAGCAACACGTTTTCTTCAGAAAAATAGTTAAATTCTTGATTTTTGTGCCCAAAATTGCATACAAAATCTCCTCCTCCATTCTGGGGTGAGAGGACAGCAATATGACTTGACCTAAGTTGGTTTCCAACTATCCAAATAGATTCAACTTCCAAAAATGGGTTGCAACCGACCAAATGTGTCATTTGACAACATTGACAACATTGGTCACTATGACATTTTGTAATAACACAAAGAGGTCAATTGGTTCAACTTGTCCAATGGAACCTAACCAACCACCATTCCCTCTAAAACATACCAAAACACAAAAATTTCCAATTAGACTCAAAAATAAACAAAAAACCAACATTAGACCTACTAGGCCTAAGTGGCATAACTAGGGTCCAAATGGACTAAGAACGATTTGAGGTTTATATAGTCACCCCAAACCTCTTGACCATACAAAATGGACCAAACAACAATGGCTAAAATCCTTATTACAAAACACATTGAACAAAAAAAACATAACTTCTCAAAATGCATCAAAATGCTCTTAGGTGCCCTGCACCAGCTATTCATGTTTAATGTTCATAACAGAATAAGGATATAGATTAAGTGAATGTGAAAGTGATATTATGTAAAGAAGTTAAAGTTTTTGATTCAACTGATTCACCCCCCTCTTAGTTGCCTTTTGCCTTTCAACAATGTTAACACTTCTATGCTAAATTTATTTGTGGGAGAGCTCCAAATCTGGAGCTATCTGTCTCTATTGAGAAATAATAGACTGTGGGAGGAACACATGGAGGAATACAATGCATTAGCAACAACCATAAGGTTGCTAATGAGCCATGAATGTCCTACGTCCACATGTTTCACTAACACTTTCAAGGCATAGGTTTACAGGTAGGGCATAATAGATCAATATGTATGAAGACCCGCCTTTAGGTATGAAGACCCGCCTTTAGGTATGAAGACCCGCCTGACAGCTTCAAGAGAAGGGAGCTTGTCTCCCGAACAAACATAAGATGGATGACTCCTAGGGTAAGGAAACTAATAACCCTGATTCAATAGGAACAACAGAATTGGGTTGGGATGCGGTTAAGGCCATCTCTAATTCTCATGCCAGCACCTCGCCTTAGCCACCCTCCAAGGCAACCTATAAGGGAGGGTAAATTCAACAAATGGTACAATCAGATGTTAGAAAATGATAGGTTCACAACTAAGGGCAGACAACTCTTTCAATACAAGGATGAGGATTATAATTGCAGCGCCATCATTGAGGAGAAAAATGTGACTAATGAAGGGGATGCAGCACAACCATGAGGACATGGCATACTCTAAGTTGAGGGGAGATGATGAGTCAGATAAATGAATCATTTATTTTTATATAATTCATGTTCTAAAAGACTCTAATAAAACTTTATGGCATATATATTATTATAATTATATTTGTCTTTTGGAAGGATTATGCACATATTTAGTCCTCATTTCCTTTTGATGAAATCTCTCAGCTTATTTACTTGAATTATATTTTCATGTTAGAAATGAAAGCAACACTACTTCAATGGAAATCTAATTCAAATAAATTTCTACAATCTTTTAAGTGTGTATTATTGATGGAGATTGTAATAAGAAATGAAACTATGCTTCACACAAATGCAAAATCAGAAAATTGAACATATAACACAATGTTTAACATGGAGAAAACCCTTGCGGGTAAAAAAAATCCTCACAAGAAAGAGGCCCAATGTTTGTATTATCTGAAAATGATTTACAATACAACACCACCAATCTCTCCTTCAGTCTTCAATCCAATAGCATTTCGGCAACACCTTGTAAACCTGTTAGCATCTCATCTACTATGCCATGGCTTTATAGAATTTCCACAACCTCAAGATGGGTGTCCACGTTGGAATCTTCACCCATGCAACATTAAATGACTTCTTACAAACTCATAACACTTGTTAAGAGTCAACAATACAACCTTGGGCGTCCATGGACAAAAATAGGCTCTTACGGGGTCATAAATGCTGTCATACATGTATCCTACACTTGGAAAAAGATGCCCATGCACGCTTGTGCCTAGGGGCCAAAAATAAGCACTTACAAGATGTTATGACGTGCCATATGTTGTCATAAATGTCATATATTCTTATGACAACTTATAGTTGTCATACAATCTCTTACACCTTACAACATCTATGACGCGTGTCATAACACTAAAAATAGGTGATTCCTCCACATGTGCACCTCACTTTGACCAATTACCCTTTACCATAGTAAATTACATCCCATAACTACCGTTGGTAACTCTGGAACTTATCGTGCAGTAACTTCGTAATTACCGTGGATAGTAAATAATTTTTACCACTGCTGGTGAAACTTGTACATCTCCTTATGGGTAATTACAAAATTACAAATAATATATGGAATAAATACAATATTTGGATTTACAAGGTTAATGGCACCTTATCCCAACATTCTCCCACTTGACATTATACATTGTAAATCAACCCATAGGAAATCAAATGAAAAAATAATCAGGCACTAGAAACAAGGCCCATGGCCTCTCTGCACCACACAAACTTCTCTGTACTCATAGGCTTAGTCAATGAATCTGGAACATTCTCCTGAATGTCTATCTTTTTCAGCTCAATCTCTCCATTTGCAACCAACTCTCGAACAAAGTGATACTGAACATCAACATGCTTAGTCTGAGCATGATACATGGGATTCTTGGCCAAACAGATAACACTCTGGCTATCACAACCAATCTGAATGATCCTGCAATCAAATCCAATACCTGTACACAATCTTCTCAACCAAACTGCCTCCTTAGAGACATGATTTGCAGCCATATACTTTGCTTCTATTGTGGATAAAGCAACTGCGGGCTACCTCTTACTCATCCAACTCATTGCACCTCCAAATAGAGTAAACACATAGCGACTAGTGGACCTTCAACTATCCAAGTCACCTACCCAATCTGCATCAACAAAATCTTGTATGTCCAAAGATTTATCAGTACTATCAGTACCCAAATAAACCAAACAATAATCAGGAGTACCTGCAAGATATTTAAACACCCTCTTCGTATAATTCCAATTTTGTCTACTAGGGCTAGACATAAATCTGCTCAACACTCCCACTGCTTGTGCAATATATGGCCTAGTGCAAACCATTGCATACATCAAACTCCCTACAACACTAGCATATGGCACATTAGACATATCCTCAAGATCATCTTTAGTCTTTGGACACATATCTAATGAAAGCTTAGTACCAATGGGTAAAGGAAATCTAACTAGGTTACAGTCCTGTAAACTAAACCTTTGCAAAATAGTATTCACATACTTACTTTGTGAAAACCAAAGCTTTCTGTTACCTCTGTCTCTTTTGATCTCTATTCCCAAAATATACCTGGTAGCTCCAAGATCCTTCATATCAAATGCACTTGAAAGTTGGGCTTTAAGCTCACTGATCATACCCTTAGTATTGCTGAAAAATAACATGTCATCAACATACAATGCAATAACCAGTATAGAATCACCAACACAATAAATGTAAACACAACGATCCTCCTCACTTTTAACAAAACCCAATTTCAAAACAAATGAATCAAACTTTTGATACCACATTCTAGGGGACTATTTTAAACCATAGAGAGACCTCTTCAATCTGCAAACCCAATGTTTTTTTTTTTTTTTTTTACCTCAAAACATGTAGGTTGTTGCATATATATTTCTTCCTCAAGATGTCCATGCAAGAATGTAGTCTTAACATCAATTTGCTCAATTTCCCAATTATAAGTTGCAGCAATGGATATGAGAAATCTAATAGAAGTCAATTTAGCAACAGGAGAGAATATCTCACCAAAATCAACTCCCTCTCTCTGAGAGTAGCCCTTGGCTACCAGTCTAGCCTTGTACTTCTCCAATGACCCATCTGCTCCAAACTTCTTCTTGAAGACCCACTTACATCCTACGACCTTTCTTCCTTTGGGCAAACAAACAAGATCATAGGTATTACAAGAGTCTAAAGCCATCATCTCCTCATGCATGGATAATTGCCAAGACTCACTATCATCTGTAGAAATAGCTTCCCTGTAGGATCTAGGTTCATTGTTAGTACTCAATAAAACATATACACAACATAAATCTGGTGGGCTATAGCTATCAACTGGATTCTGTCATCTTGTGGATCTCCTCAAGGGTGGAGTAAGAGACTCTACTCATTCTTCTGCATGATCATCTGCACCAACTTCTTTTGTAATAACAGACTCATCTTCATCAGAACTACTTGAATCTTCTTCTTCTTCACTCCTCAATCTATCATTTTATTCTTCCTGAGGTGCATCTTGCTGCTCTAAATCAAAGTGCACCTTCTTTACCTTTTCTTTTTTTTCTTTTGGCTGCTTAGGTTTAGAAATAGCTCTAAGTTCCCTGAAAATAATATCTCTATAAAAGATAATCTTGCGGGTTAGTGGATTCCAAAGCTTATAACTTTTCACATTATCACCATATCCAATGAATGTACACTTTTCAACATTTGGATCCAACTTAGATCAATTTTCTTTAGGTACATGAACAAAAGCCTCACAACCAAAAATCCTTAAATGTGAAATAGAAGGTTTCTTACCTGTCCACACTTCATAAGGTGTCGAATCAAGAGTCTTACAAGGAAATCTATTTATCAAGTAGCAAGCAGTACACATAGCCTCTGCCCAAAAGCATTTATCCAACTGTGTATCACTAAGCATACTTCTGGCTCTTTCCATAATTGTTTGGTTCATCCTTTCTGCAACACCATTCTATTGTGGTGTATATAGAGTTGTCTTTTATTTGATTACACCTGCATACTTGCAAAACTCATCAAATTCCTTAGAGCAATATTTCCCTCCATTGTCAGATCTTAATATTTTTATCTTTAAACCTAATTGGTTCTCTACTAAGACATTGCTTTAAAAGCACAAAGCTGTGTCACACTTTTATAAAGGAAACGACCAACACTGATCCAACTTTTAAACTTGAATCACTAAAAAGTGACATATGTTTTAAATTTTGAAATGATGTAAACTAATAAAATATTTTTTTTGAGTATATTTTACGGTATTTTTTGAAAAAATTTAAAAAATTATTCAAATATAATTTTTAATAAATTGACACTATAATTTAGTTGCTAATAAAATGCTGAAAAATGAAGTTACATGAGTGGTCAATCTTTATATAGTAATTTTTTTTTCTTAAATGTTTTTGTGTGTATTTATAACTTGAAACTTTAGTGCATGGATTTTTTTTTTTCCAATTTTGATAAATATATATTTTTAAATAAATAATAAAATGTGTGTGTATTAAAACGTAGTTGTTTCCACTCGAGGTCAACTTTCATATTAACTATTTATCTAAAATAGAAAAAAAATTATACCATCTTGATATAGATTCTTTTATTTAGTGCATCATATTTGTTTTCAATTTTTTTAATAAGTTTTACTATTTTTCCTTGACATGGTAATCAACGTAATATTTTTTGCTGATAACCTACTTTTATTAAAAATAGAAAGGAAAATATAAATAATAATTAAACTATTAATATATATATATATATATATATATATATATATATATATATATATATATATATATATATATATATATATATATATATATATATATTTGAAAACTAAACTTATAGATCTACAAAAGGGTATTTTTATATTTTTTGAAAAATGTTATTTACACAAATAGAAGTTGTTGAAATATTAAGTTTTTCAAATAATTTTATTTTTTTGGTAAATTGGCCTCATAGTGGTGCTACATATGCATTTAGCCAACAATTTTAGTTGGAAAAGTTGTGGACATATCTAATTTAGCTAGAATGACCATTACATGATCATATGCTTAACCAAAATTGATTTTTAGTTAGAAATACTTAAATTCACTTGTGCTGATAAGTTGGCTGAAAGTGTGACACGGCTTTGTGCTTTTAATTATAATTGAATTCCTTAAACTTAGTGAAAACTTCATAGTTATGTTTCATAAAATAAATCCATGTAAATCTGGATACATCATCAATGAAGGTGACAAAATAACGAGAATTTCCAATAGATTCATTATCCATAGGCCCAATCACATCCGTATGAATAATTTCTAATTTCTCTTTTGGTCTATTACTTCCTGAAGGAAATGATTTTCTATTTTGTTTACCAAACACACAATGCTCATAGAAATCAAAATGCTCATCAGAATAAGAGAAACCGTCCAACAATAATTTATTCTTAATAGTTTTTAATTCATTATTTCTTGTGTGGCCCAATCTACGGTGCCACAACATACAAGTGTTTTCAGAAGCGTTGGAAACATAAGAGGCATTACAAACTGTAGTGGCTTCAAGATTAAACAATTTCCCAAATCTCTTCCCTTTCACTACCACCAAGTTCCCTCTCAATGTCACATGCATTCCCAAATCATTTAACTTCGAAACTAAAATTAGATTTCTTGCTAATCCATGAACATGCAAAATACTAGGGAGGATTTTAATCCTCCCATCACTGAAACACAACAATACCTTTCCTTTCTCGACAATTAGATATGAAGAGTTATCACCAAGGTAGATATCACCTCCATCATATTCTTCATATGTGGAGAACTATTCCTTATGTGGGGTCATATGAAACAAGCATCTTGAGTCAACCAACCAGTGATCATTTTAAACAACATTACATGCAGAAAGTAAAATATCTTCATCTACATTCTAGGACTTATCCAAAGCACTCTCCCACTATTTCTTGGGGTTTCTACACTCCATCACATGTCCCCTTTTACCGAAGCTCCAACACTTAAATTTGTTCTTTTTACCAGGAGTCTTAGATTAGCCCTTGGACTTGTCCTTAGCCTCTTTTTGATCTCCTTTATGACCCCTTTCCTTAGACCTTCCCTTGATACTGAGAGCATCACTTGAACTATTTGAACTCTTCTTCCTCAATTCTTGTGCCAGTAAAACTACAACAAGAGCATCCAACTTCGGATCTGTGAGGTTAGCAGTGATAGCCAAAATGACATTTTCCCATGATTCAGGTAAAGAAAAAAGAAGCAATATGCATTTATCTTCCTCATCAAATCAACATCTACCGAAGCAAGTTGAGTCATCAACAAATTAAAAGAATTTAAATGCTCTACAATCAACTCACCCTCTCTCATTTTCAAAGAAAACAACTTCCTTTTTAAATAGAGTTTATACTCTTGGATTGATAGATCTCACCCAACCATTTCCACAACTTGTGTGCAGTGTCTTCCTTTGCGACATTCAATAGGACATAATCTGATAGACACAAACAGATGGTTCCCCATGCCTTCTTGTCCAGTTTTACCCACTCATCCAGAGAGATATCATCAGGTTTCTTCTCTTTTTGAATAACCAACCATTAGTTTATTTCTTCCAACAAATCTTCTATTTTCAGCTTTCACAACTCATACCCCGTTCCATTGAACTTCTTAATTTCCAATCGAGAGGTTGATGCAATGGTGGATGTAGCCATAATATCAACACAAGATCTACAAAACAAACACAACAAAATCTCCCATTGTAGCTACAGCTTCCACACTACCACCCAAGAGTCAAAGCTAGCCAAGCTTTGATACCAAATGTTAGAAATGAAAGCAACACTACTTCAATGGAAATCTGATTCAAATAAATTTCTGCAATCTTTTAAGTGTGTATTATTGATGGAGATTGTAACAAGAAATGAAACTATGCTTCAAACAAATGCAAAATCAGAAAATTGAACACATAACACTATAGTTAACATGGAGAAAACCCTTGCAAGTAAAAAACTCCACATAGGAAAGAGGTCTAATGTTTGTATTATCTAAAAATGATTTACAAAACAACACCACCAATCTCTCCTTTAGTCTTCAATCCGATAGCATTCCGGCAGCACCTGAGTACTTGTAAACATGTTATTCATCTCATCTACTATGCCATGGCTTTAAAGAATTTACACAACCTCAAGAAGGAGTCAATTTGTGCTTCTTCTAGACCAAAAGTTTCAAGAAAATCATAAGAGTCAGAAGGAGTGAGAATTCCTTTTTCATAACTTTCTCTAATCTTACTCCTTAACTCATCTAGCCATTTATTCAAAAAAAATACTTCAAGAATTGGAGAAATAATTTCTGCAGGCAACTGTGGTACCCAAATTGGTTGTCCTTTGTCATCTATGCATTCATAGACTTCAACTCCATCCTTCCTTGTCATTGTATCACCAATCTCAATCATCATGCAGACTGGTTCTGCAATCTTTGCCATTTCTCTGGTGAGACTATCTGCAAGAGGATTGTTTTCTCCTTGAATCCATTCAATATCAAAGTCATAGCTAATGAAATCCAGATACCATTGGGCAATGTGTCCATGAGCTAGATCTTTATCAGGTTTCTTCTTGAGTAGTGATCTCATAGGTTGACTGTCTGTTCTGACTATGAAGTGTGCTGGTTTCAGAAAGATTTTAAACTTTTGAATTCCTTTCTTGACTGCTAGAATCTCTTTTTTGTAGATAGTATATCTGCATTCTGTGTCAGTAAAAGTACCTGACTTGTAACCACATACTTGAGATCCCTTTAAAGGAATTTCCTGCAACAAGACAACACCCCAAACATCATCAGAAGCATCTGTGTATAAGATCAAGGGAAAACTTTCATCAGGCAGATGCAATGTTGGCAAGTGTTGGCATTTGAGTTTAATTTTCTGCACAATTTCTGTGAGTTCCTGAGTCCATGGTCCTGCACTTTCTTTCAACTGAACTTGTAATTTATTTCTGTCTTTTACCAATCCATTGTAAAATGGGGACACATAATTCAGACATCCAAGAAATCTCTGAATCTGTTTAATACCTACCAAAACATCTGGAAATTCATTAATGTGTTTCAATATGTGAGGCTACAATTTGATCTTTCCATGAGACAAAATCAATCCAAGAAAATCAATTTCTTCTTGGCCTATCACAAGCTTTTTAGCAGACAGACATATTCCATGTTGTTTGATAGTATTATATAGGGATTCTAAATGTTGCAAATGCTGAGTCATATCTTCAGAGAACACAATAATGTCATCAATGTAAACAGCACAAAAGTCTTTTAAACTTCTTAATGCTTGATCCATTTTTCTCTAGAAATAGGCAGGAGCAGTTTTTAACCCAAACGGCATTACATTCCATTCATACAGACCTTGAGGAACTGAGAAAGCTATTTTATATCTGTCTGTATCCTTTACCTTGATTTGCCAAAACCCTGATTTACAATCAAATTTGGAAAATATCTTCTTAGATGCCGCTCTGCAAATCAAATCAGTACTGAAAGGTATGGGATAATTGAATGGAAGAATAATATCATTCAGAGAGTTGCTAGATTTATGTTCTCTTTTTGGCTCATTCTGGGTGACTTCTTTTCTTCAGGTTTTCTATCTAAAAACTTGTGATTCACAACCTTGAGGGCTGGGATCTTTATCTGACCATCTTCATGGCGGAGAGATATTTCATGAACTCTTAACACAAAAGGCTGGTATTTAGTGAGAAAAGTAAAACCTAGTAAAACATCACCTCTGAGACCTTTGAGCTCAATGAAATCTGTCACAAATCTTTTACCTTAAATTTATATGGGAACATCTTGTGCATATCTTCCATATTGCACATCTTGTCCATTAATTGCAACACCAGCAGGAATCTCAGGTCTAGGCTTCTAGAATTCAGGAGGAATAGCATTGGTATTAGCAAAATTCCTAGAAGACCCAGAGTCTACAAAGGCATCCATAGGTATGGGTTTATAACTAGGAAATTAGAGATTAATGCGGATGTAAGTGCAATTTTCAGCAATAAATAAGGCATTGGCTGGTTCATACTTTTTAGATGGTTTGGAAGATTGTACAGGCTGGATAGATTTAGCAGAGTGGCTAGATTCAGAACCAAAATTTTTAGCTTTAAGAATGATATCACGTAATTCCCCCACCACAGAAGTGAGTTTAATGAGGAATCCTTTCTATGTTCAATTTATCCACCATTTCCCTAGACACCATAATATTTGTTAAACCAGAATCTATGACTACCTTGCATATTTTACCTTTGCTTTTGCAATTGATCCTGAAAAGTGCTCTCCTTTGTGATGGTTCAGTCTGCACTAGTTCTTTGAGCAACATCCTCTTGATCATCAGATTTTCTCCCACTTCTGATGTCAAATTCACTTCAGGAGATGTCACACTTCCTGCATCCTCTTGAGTCAATGTGGTTCTTCTCTCATTACCATGAGAAGTTGAGGCCTTCTCTGGACACTTATAGGTCGGGTGTCCTATCTGATTACAGTTATAACATCTCATATTGGAGAACTTGGATTCTCTACCTGATCCATTTGTCCCACTTTTTTCATTTGGTCTTCTTCCTCAGTAGCCTCCTCTGCTACTTGAGTCTCCAACTTGCTCTTCTTGGCTAGACTCACCACTAGGCCTCTTGTTAGGACTTCTTCCTCCAAAACTGCCTCTAGTTAGGACTTCTTCCTCTTGTGTGCTTAGGGCTCCTAGCCTGGGCCTGGCTCTGATACTATGTTGGGAAGCTTCAGTCGGTAAGACTTACTCCCTCTTCGCTCAGGCCAACAGTCAGTTCAACCATCGCCAAAGTCTCATCGCTGTGACCTTTACCATCGGTGAACACTTACAACCTGTTGCTGATATGCTGATACACTAACTTAGTATATGCTTGGCGTGACTTGCTACTACCGGTGGACTAAAGTTTCTTTACCTTGATTTTCAGAAAGACCTTACTTCCAGTCCAGAAGAGTAGCACCCATTACACTGCAATCAATCCCAGATCAAACCATCTTGGTCCAACCAGTAGAAGATGAACAGCCATCCAAACAACAGCCTCTCAAGAGAAGTTACTCCATGGCCCATGTATATCCCAGCACTAACAGAAAGCCATATGTGGATTATAATCCAGAAGAATGTTCCACATCCTCCAGTAGTTCTCGTAGATTCCAAGCATCTCAGTCTGTAAATCCCTATCCAACAAGGTCATCCTTTGCGTCTACTTCAGATCTAAGTAATGATCCTATCCTAGTTGAAAAACTAGCCAGACAAGTCAGTTCAAGACTCCATCTTGCTCCAAGGCAAGAACAAGATGATCAGCAAGATCGAAAGCAGAAAAGGATTAGATTGTCTAAAATACCTAAGATGCCTGATCATGCTTGCATGTTAAGAGAACACTTACCTAGATATGGTGCTAAGAAAAAAGAAAAGAAAATAATCCAAGTAGATCCAGCTACTGCTCTAGAATTAGAACATTATGTACCTAGTAGATGGCCAACTCAGGAGACTTTCACTGTCATAAATCCTGAAAAACAATTATGGGGAAAATATGAGGCTAGACTGCATACAAAAGTAGGAAGTAAACATAAAACTTCTGAATCTCAGAGGAATTGGCAGTCTCAATGGATGTTGTCTGCTCAAGACAACTTGGATGATATGGCTGTGGACACTAAAATAGGTGTCAATAGAATTGTCTCTGCACAAGAAACTCTGTCACAAGTTCAAAGTGTAGTTTACAAGACAGAGACTGTAGTAAATAAGATAGATAAACAGTCTACTTCTCTTCTAAATGATTCTGGTTTAGTAAATTATAGCATAAAGAATATTCAATCTCAGCAAACTCAGATCTACAATCTTGCCCAAAGAATAGACTCAATGGCTCTCAGGATAAATGAAAATGTAGTCATTTCTGACAATAAAAAAGAAACTCAGGCAAATGAGCAAAAGGCTCTGCTAGAACATGTTGCTAACAAGCTAGAAAAGATTTGGAAATATGCTAAGAAAATTAGAGTTTCACAGAAGGGTAAAGATAGTTCCAAAGAAGAACCTGAGGAAACAAAGTCTCAGAAAGCTGAACCTTTTACCAGACCCAAAGTCCAAAAAGGTAAAAGTATTTCTTTTATGGAAGAGACTAAAGAACCAGAAGTCAGAACTTCTCAAGTTAGAAGTAAATCAGCTCCCATGCTGACTAAGCTAGTACTTCCCAACAAAAAGAGCACATGATGCAAAATACAGAACCTTTGAAAGATTGGTTAGAAGAATTGCATCTTGATCAACCAAACGAGCCCATCTACATGGAAGAGCCTGCAACTGCCATGAATCTTGAGGAAGAAGTATACTTAGAAGAAGAATCTTCTGCTCCTTCTGAAGAAGAAGAAGAAATAGAATTTAGTCTCCCTCATAATGCTTTGGTTGAAATAAATAATAATGATGAAGATTGGGAAGAATCTTATTTTGCTAGTCAAGAGTCAGTATATAACAATTTTGATGTCGACATGAAAGAAAGTCTGTCTGAAAATCCCAGACCTGAAAATCCCAGACCTGAAAATCTTAGGGCTTATGCTACATCAGGCTATATCCTCAATATTGATAAATTAGTGGATCCATATGATGCTATTTGCACATGGTGTGACACACTTGAAAATTATTTTGATACCAGAGGATCACCATGGAATGATGCAAGTAAAGTCTTGTATGCTGTCAGATTAATGTCTGGGAAACTTAGAAATTGGTGGAACTCTCTCCCAGATAATGGTGTCATCACTACAGATCCCAATACAGGAGAGGATTATGTGAAAGAAAAAGATTTGGGTCGCAATGACATTTGAGCAGAAGGATTTGCATTATTGAAAATAACTCTTATAGGTCTGTTTGCTGGGAATAGAAAAAATGAAGTCTTAGAAGCAGAAAAGATTCTGTTTTCTCTACAGTTAAAAGACTTAGGCAAACTAAGAAAGTATAATTTGGTCTTTGAGAATTTTATGATAGCAGCCCATAAATTACATGATCCAAAAACTAAAAAATATTACCTGAGTTCTTTACCTTGTGGTTTAGGTGAATATGCTGAAGATTATGTAATGAATAAATACAAAACCACAATAGACAAATATGGGTTTGTAGATCTCAAAAATTTGGTTATCTATAAGTTGGATAAGGGTTGTTTGACAAAGGCTCTAAATGACAATAAAGACCAATATAATTCTTCTTGTAACATGAAAGATTATTGTGCTTTACCACCTCTCAGTTAGTTGAAAGATTTCAAACATGTCAGAAAATTTAGGAAATCTTCATGTGAAAAAAATTGTGGTTGTAAAAAATGCAAAAGAACTTATGACGACGACAACATGGAAAAATCATTCCGTCATAAGCATCATAGATATAAGAAAAGTTATAGATTAGCTCCTGTCAACAAGCATTCTTTTAAAAAGAGAGCTCCTCCCAAGTATTTGTTCAGAAAGAAGAAACATTCTAGTGGACAAAGATCAGTTAAATGTTTTATTTGTAAAGGTCCACATTATGCCACTAATTGCCCAAGAAAATGGAAAACTAAAAACAAAGTTTATGCTTTATTTGCTGAACAAGATGTAAATAATAATTGGGATATCATGTACAGTTCTGAAGCTTTAAATCAAATTTTAGATAATGAGTTTTTTGAATTGGTTGAAGTTCTTCTAGAACAGTTGAATATGGCAAGGGATAAGCACCGAAAAGTCAGTACTTCTAGTAGTTCTTCCTCTACTTCAGAATCAAGTTCTTCAGAAGAACAGACTGTTGTGACTGGTGTTGTAAAGAAGGCTATGAAAGACTTGGATTTCAAAATTAGCATGGCCAAAGCAAAAGATCCTTATCGATTGCCAGGATCTACAGAAGAGAAAAAAGCTGCTGCTAAAAAGCAAGCTAAGGAAATTAAATTATGGGAAGCTGAACGAGATTCTCTCCAGGACCAGCTTAAGAAAGGTAAAACTCCTTTTACTCAATCTTCTAAAGATAATTTCCTTTCCCCTCCTAGAGCCCGAAAATCTTGCTCTCATGGTTATGTTGCGCCTAAATGGAAATCCCATAAGTCTCACCACTCACATCGGTCTCCTTCTCCATCACCACCTGTTTCACCTCCTCCCTCTCTAGGGTGTTCTATGGATACTGGTGCAGGAGCACCTACCTGACAGCTAGCCTCCATGAGGCAGTTAGTTTGTTATAGGTCTGGTTAATGTTTCCAAGAAGGTCTTATAAGACCAATGCATGTAATAAGGTCCAAGTTGACCGTGCTTTTCTATTTTTAGGTAGTTTGTTATGACAGCTGATGACAGCTGTATAGTTTGTTAGTTCAGTTGGATCCTCCCAGCCGCTTGGAAGCTCCCAGCTGCTGGGAATCGAGTGGTAGTACTCGCAAGCAGTTCCTATTTATGCATTAGGATCGGTTAGTTTTATACATATTGAGGAGCTAGGTTGCACAGAGTGAGACAGAGAGAGAGACAGAATATTGTATTTGCATCTTTTGAAATCAATAAAGAGATCCTGTTTGTGTCCATTCTCTGTTTTGAATTCCATTGTGTAATCAAGTTGCTGTTCTGGTGGTTGCATGGATTCGTTGATCCATTCCACCGGTTGATTCGTCGAATCGGTGGAATGGCTATGTACAGTAGTTTAGGATTTAGTTTGCATTTTCTGTTTGTTCGCATGTATGTTTGCAGGATCGCAGTCGAGAGGTGTTGAGAACCCTAGCATGGGTATGTGCTAGGTCGTGCTGGTTGTTAGAGTCTGGAAGATCATCCAGGAAGCGGATCGGGTCACCTCAGGAGGTTTGGCGGATTGAAATTCGCTAAGGTTGGAAATTCGTCACAACGACATCATCAGGATATTTCTGTGTATATCCTGCAGTTACTTCGGGCGTCATCCGAGTAGATGGAGGTGAACATGATGCAGTAGTTTGCATAAGGTGAATGTGCATTGGGGTGATCATCGCAAGGTGTTGCCGAGGAGGAGCGTATCGGCATAAGGTAGAAGATCGGGTTGATAAAACCATCGCGGGCCGATAATGTTAAGTTTGGCCGACAGCAGGATATTGAAGGAACTACGTATGACGTCATCGTCATCAGGATAATCGTCATCAGGACATTCTGAAATATCACCTGATAAAGGTTTATCCTGCTGACCCTAAGTGTTTTGGCATAGGCGTAAGGCATCGGGGTGACGTAAGCATCGAAGGAAAGGTGCGTGAAGTGTCGTCATCAGGATATATGGAGGGAACCGGATATTTTATATCCTGTTGATGAACATGATGTTGAACATCATGACGCTGCAGATAGAGGTTGGCGGTAAGATGAACAGTGAACATCAGGAGGATGTTTGCGCTTGTCGAATGTGATGATGCTGCCGATAGCCGGATATGATGATGCTGCTGACAGGTGAAAGGTCGATGGTTTGTCTGCAGGAGGATATCGGTCGGCAAGAGAAAATATGATGATGCTGACAATGTTAACAAAAAATATGATGATGATGATGGGTTGTAGACATACATGCTGTAAGTCAAGGTTTTAGTGTGGATGCCTCTGCATCAGATACCATGGCTGTCAAAATAGACCGCTGTCATGAAGAATTGATCATTCTCACCCGCCAGCTCACTTTGCAGCAAAAAGCCCTTGATAAACTCACTTCTGTGGTGGGGGAATTACGTGATATCATTCTTAAAGCTGAAAATTCTGGTTTTGAATCTAGCCACTCTGCTAAATCTGTCCAGCCTGTACAATCTTCCAAACCATCTAAAAAGTATGAACCATCCAATGCCTTATTTATTACTAAAAATTGCACTTACATTCGCATTAATCTCCAATTTCCTGGTTATAAACCCATACCTATGGATGCCTTTGTAGACTCTGGGTCTTCTAGCAATTTTGCTAATACCAATGCTATTCCTCCTGAATTCTAGAAGCCTAGACCTGAGATTCCTACTGGTGTTGCAATTAATGGACAAGATGTACAATATGGAAGATATGCACAAGATGTTCCCATAGAAATTCAAGGTAAAAGATTTGTGACATATTTCATTGAGCTCAAAGGTCTCAGAGGTGATGTTTTACTAGGTTTTACTTTTCTCACTAAATACCAGCCTTTTGTGTTAAGAGTTCATGAAATATCTCTCCGCCATGAAGATGGTCAGATAAAGATCCTAGCCCTCAAGGTTGTGAATCACAAGTTTTTAGATAGAAAACCTGGAGAAAAGAAGTCACCCAGAATGAGCCAAAAAGAGAACATAAATCTAGCAACTCAGAAGCTCCCTCCTTTGCATGAACCGGTCAAGATCAGGTTTGAACAAGAATGTTTTAGCATGAATCCGTTACAGTTCTGGTCAAAAAACCATGAAGAGTGTGAAATCAAAATCAAACTAGACTGTTCATCCATGATTCCATTTGAACCTGCTTATCTCATGAGTCCATCTGAAGTAAAAGAGATTGATGAGCATTTGCAAGAATTACTTGAAGGCAAATTCATCAGAGATAGTAAAAGTCCATTCAGTTGCCTAGCTTTTCTAGTAAATAAGAGGGTAGAGCAAATTAGAGGCAAGAAAAGGTTTTGTATAAATTATAAACCTCTGAATGATATTATTCTTCCATTCAATTATCCCATACCTTTCAGTACTGATTTGATTTGCAGAGCAACATCTAAGAAGATATTTTCCAAATTTGATTGTAAATCAGGGTTTTGGCAAATCAAGGTAAAGGATACAGATAGATATAAAATAGCTTTCTCAGTTCCTCAAGGTCTGTATGAATGGAATGTAATGCCGTTTGGGTTAAAAACTGCTCCTGCCTATTTCCAGAGAAAAATGGATCAAGCATTAAGAAGTTTAAAAAACTTTTGTGTTGTTTACATTGATGACATTATTATGTTCTCTAAAGATATGACTCAGCATTTGCAACATTTAGAATCCCTGTATAATACTATCAAACAACATGGAATATGTCTATCTGCTAAAAAGCTTGTGATAGGCCAAGAAGAAATTGATTTTCTTGGATTGATTTTGTCTCATGGAAAGATCAAATTGCAGCCTCACATATTGAAACACATTAATGAATTTCCAGATGTTTTGGTAGGTATTAAATAGATTCAGAGATTTCTTGGATGTCTAAATTATGTGTCCCCATTTTACAATGGATTGGCAAAAGACAGAAAGAAATTACAAGTTCAGTTGAAAGAAAGTGCAGGACCATGGACTCATGAATTCACAGAAATTGTGCAAAAAATTAAACTCAAATGCCAACACTTGCCAACATTGCATCTGCCTGATGAAAGTTTTCCCTTGATCTTATACACAGATGCTTCTGATGATGTTTGGGGTGCTGTCTTGTTGCAGGAAATTCCTTTAAAGGGATCTCAAGTATGTGGTTACAGGTCAGGTACTTTTACTGACACAGAATGCAGATATACTATCTACGAAAAAGAGATTCTAGCAGTCAAGAAAGGAATTCAAAAGTTTAAAATCTTTCTGAAACCAACACACTTCATAGTCAGAATAGACAGTCAACCTATGACATCACTACTCAAGAAGAAACCTAATAAAGATCTAGCTCATGGACGCATTGCCCGATGGTATCTGGATTTCATTAGCTATGACTTTGATATTGAATGGATTCAAGGAGAAAACAATCCTCTTGCAGATAGTCTCACCAGAGAAATGGCAAAGATTGCAGAACCAGTCTGCATGATGATTGAGATTGGTGATACAATGACAAGGAAGGATGGAGTTGAAGTTTATGAATGCATAGATGACATAGGACAACCAATTTGGGTAACACAGTTGCCTGTAGAAATTATTTCTCCAATTCTTGAAGTATTTTTCTTGAATAAATGGCTAGATGAGTTAAGGAGTAAGATTAGAGAAAGTTATGAAAAAAGAATTCTCACTCCTTCTGACTCTTATGATTTTCTTGAAACTTTTGGTCTAGAAGAAGTACAAATTGACTTCATGCTGAGGAATGGTCTGCAAATGGATATCTGCATCACATCTCTTCTTCCAATGCACTGGACTTACAGAGACAAGAAAAATTTATTGAAGGTTGCTAAGTTTGGTTTCATTAATAGCATAACAATTTCTCAGACAGAATTTGAAGACTATGCTGATATCTTTTTGGGAATCAATGAGAGAATCTTGCAACCCGACATGAATGAATTCTTTGATCACATTCAAAAAAATTTTGGTTGGTCCATTGAAGAAGGATTATGTGGTCCATCAAGATATCTTGAACAACCTCATGGATACTGCCTACCAAGAGTAGAATATTATCCATTAACATTTGATTGGTTCTCTAAGGCTGTCTTAAATGATCTCATTCCATCACTGCATCTAACTCTTGTAGCTGCAAGAACTGAAATGGACATTGCATATCCAGATCAGATAGAGAAGATCATCTATACTTTTCATCCACGTCAAGATGACTTGGATGTCATATTCAAACCAATACCACGTGAATTTCTACTACCCATAGACATTTCTGGTTTTGGCTAGCACATGGGCTTGTCTGTGCCGTGATGTCGGCCATGTTATGATCCGACAATAGGACGCAACCCTGTTTAAAAAAGCAAGATCCTCATATCCGCTTTTGAGTGTAAATTGAGCCGTTCTTCGCATACGGTGTGCTTAATGAGAATAATAATGTACTTTTCATTGTAGTTAGTGCTCACGGATACGACTGCTTAACAGCTATCCTCCTCCTACAATTTTTGCTACGTGTCTGTTTCCTATGGTCAGACTTCTAGAGTAGTTTATAGTTTTGGAGTCCGGATGGGCTCATAAATAAGGTTTTCTCTCTTTCATTCGGCATTCAGAGTTGGGGAGATCAAGATGAGTCTAGTTTAGAAGTTGTAAGAGTCTTGAGTTTTAGGTCCTAGGATAGCAAGATTATGCTCTTGTTCTGCACTTTTAAGCGATCTGAACAATTAGAAATTGCTTTTGTAATATTCTGAGATATAATGAAAAATCTGTTGTTTTGTAATATTCTGAGATATAATGAAAAATACGTTTTTTGGCTTTAATAAGTATTCCACTTTAAATGGTATTAGAGCCATGCGTTGTGTAATATGTGTCATTGTCTTTTGAGAATTTTTGAAAGTTTTGCTAGTAGCGTGCTGTAGTACCTATGGAAGTCGGAGTAAGTCCCATTTTGAAGGCCGAAGGAAAGAGCCATGTGAAGGGCAGTAAGACGACCAAAGTAGCATGGAATATCACGAACGATAATAAGTAAGTTCATTCTCATCATGGCACTATGCAGATCTATCAATGCTAGTTCTAGTCTATCTCAAGTCTTGCATAATTATTACCAAGACACAGACGATAATGTTGTGGATGACAAAGGCAATTTTAGGTTTCTTGATTTGAAAATATCTAATTTCTATCCTGAGAAGGGAATTAAAGCTAATATTTGTGACTCTGTGCGTCAGTCTGAAGTTAATCTCTTAGTTTCCGGTACTAGTATTTGCCCAATTTATCTTCCATTCTTATTACCAGAAGATGTCTCCAGATGGAGTGACAAAGGTTATTTCCATGTGCATTTCCCGCATGTCGATATAATAGTTCACCCTCATTTTAACTATGACATAGGTACAAAATTCTTTGCTACCTTAGTAGATACTAGATGTCAAATTTGGGAACAAGCTGTCATAGCCCAATTTAGAGGTGTATTGAGTAAAGAGAAAGGCGATGGTCAAGTTTCTGTCCAGCCTAATTTCACCCTCTCTTTCTGATAAATTTATCTCTTCTGCATTTTGTCTGCTTTTACAAGTTAAAGGTATCTCTCTTATGCCTGGTTTTGTTTATTCCACCATAGGAGGCTGATGTGTTTACAGACTTTTGAATACTGTATCTCCGCCCGTTTCTTTTCCCACGGGGGTAGGTTTTGTACAAGGTTCATCTAACCTCCTAGATTATGGCCAATTTATTGACCACACTGGCTTCAAGATTGGCTTCCCAACAATTCAACAACTATTAGATAAACAGAAACCCCAGTTTGTAGATCTTCCAATTCAAAGAAATAGATTTTTAGAAAGACCTTACTTCCAGTCCAGAAGCACTATGCATTTATCTTCCTCATCAAATCAACATCTACCGAAGCAAGTTGAGTCATCAACAAATTAAAAGAATTTAAATGCTCTGCAATCGACTCACCCTCTCTCATTTTCAAAGAAAACAACTTCCTTTTTAAATAGAGTTTATACTCTTGGATTGATAGATCTCACCCAACCATTTCCACAACTTGTGTGCAGTCTCTTCCTTTGCGACATTCAACAGGACATAATCTGATAGACACAAACGGATGGTTCCCCATGCCTTCTTATCCAGTTTTACCCACTCATCCAGAGAGATATCATCAGGTTTCTTCTCTTTTTGAATAACCAACCATTAGTTTATTTCTTCCAACAAATCTTCTATTTTCATCTTTCACAACTCATACCTCGTTCCATTGAACTTCTTAATTTCCAATCAAGAAGTTGATGCAACAGTGGATGTAGCCATAATATCAACACAAGATCTACAAAACAAACACAACCAAATCTCCCACTATAGCTACAGCTTCCACACAACCACCCAAGAGTCAAAGCTAGCCAAGCTTTGATACCAAATGTTAGAAATGAAAGCAACACTACTTCAATGGAAATCTGATTCAAATAAATTTCTGCAATCTTTTAAGTGTGTATTATTGATGGAGATTGTAACAAGAAATGAAACTATGCTTCACACAAATGCAAAATCAGAAAACTGAACACATAACACTATATTTAACATGGAGAAAACACTTGCAAGTAAAAAACTCCACACAGGAAAGAGGTCCAATGTTTGTATTATCTAAAAATGATTTACAAAACAACACCACCAATCTCTCCTTTAGTCTTCAATCCGATAGCATTCTGGCAGCACCTGAGTACCTGTAAACATGTTATTCATCTCATCTACTATGCCATGGCTTTATAGAATTTACACAACCTCAAGATGGGTGTCCACCTTGGAATCTTCACCCATGCAACATTAAATGACTTCTTACAAACTCATAACACTTGTCAAGAGTCAACAATACAACCTTGGGCGTTCATGGACAAAAATAGACTCTTACGGGGTCATAAAAGTTGTCATACTTGCATCCTATACTTGGAAAAAGATGCCCATGCAATCTTGAATGCCTAGGGGCCAAAAATAGCCACTTACAACATCTTATGACACGTCATATGCTGTCATAAATGTCATAGATTCTTACGACAACTTATAGTTGTCATAGAATCTCTTACACCTTCTTACAACATCTATGACATGCGTCATAACACTAAAAATAGGTGTTTCCTCCACATGTGCACCCCACTTTGACCAATTACCATTTACCATAGTAAATTACATCCCGTAACTACCACCGATAACTCTGGAACTTATCGTGCAGTAACTTCATAATTACCGTGGACAGTAAATAATTTTTACCAATACCGATGAAACTTGTACATCTCCTTATGGGTAATTACAAAATTACAAATAATACATGGAATAAATACAATATTGGGATTTACAAGGTTAATGGCACCTTATGCCAACATTTCAAAATGCATATCTTATGAATTTGTGGTATAAGTTGTGTAAGATTGCATAAGGATTACAATGGTGAGACTCCCAGTGGTCTCTGAATCCCTTCGAAGCCCCCTTTCCTATGAAGAGCCTGAACTCCAGATGGCTCCAAATACCGTTACCCACCAAGAGAGCCATCGTCCCCTTGAGTTGATGACTACTACAAGCCAATCCTAGGGCTACTTAAGAAGTCCAGCAACAAAAACATGACCCATGCCTCAATAAATGTGGCTGTTAAGATCCAAGTCTGCATGTCACTTCATTTAAGTGACTAACTGAAGTAGCTGTCAATCAGCATCAGTTCCAACTGAAGTCACTACCCACCAGCACCGCATCATTCTAGGAAAGTATTCAGTCCACCAACAACTAAAGTTGATACAAATCTCTGATCTGTAGTAACTCGTAGTGAAACTATTAATGTAATGAACGAGCAATTGGTTTTAATCCCAGTTCACTGCAATTAGGATCGCTGATAGTTATTTCCTTTAAATAAAGGTTGAATGTATAAATAGGAGAAGTTCATCTCTCTAAGTTAGTTCTAGTTTTTCATAGTCAAGTTGTTAGTCAGATTGTATTTTCAGCTGGAGGAAAACTCCTTATTTTCAGTCATGTATCTATGTCCATTTTTGGACTTTGTTGAATGCAAATGAAGGGGAAATTCTTCTAAAAGATAGTTCAAGTTCAAGAGGATCATCTCTAGCTGGGAAAGTAGGGCCCGCTTCCCCAAATTGGAGGAGATATCTTGGTATTTCATTTCCATGCAATTGGAGGAGTTATACAATGACCTCATCAATCTGCACACTCCATACACTTTTATCAAGGCACTTTATTTCAAAAATAGTCTAAGATATCATGTTTATATTATATAAAATAATATGAGAGAATTGAATACTAAATAAGTATAATGTTTGTCCTAAAATATTAAATCTAAAATCAGTGCTTTGGGAATCTTAGTTCGAGCTAGGGCCCTATTTCATCATCATCATCGACTTCCTAATCTCAACCAACATAATTTTGTACAAATGTGAGTCTAAAATCCTTTTTAAAATAATCATGAATTAGTACATATTAATTTTTTTTATCTTTAACAAGTGGAAAACATATCATTTGGGTTCAATACATGACAAATGTTGGGATAAGGTGCCATTAACCTTGTAAATCCCAATATTGTATTTATTCCATTTTATTATTGTAATTAACCATAAGGGAATGAGGTAGTTTCACCGGCAGTGGTAATTAAGGACTTACCAGAGGTAGTTATGGAGTGACATTTATGATTGACAATTGTAAAAATCATGGGTAAATGAGGGTATGCACCACCTTGGAGGAATTTGTTATTTTTTGGCATGTATGACACACGTCATACTGTTTGGTGAGTGCATGTAAGAGAAACTATGACAACTGTAAGTTGACATAAGATTCTATGACACTATGACAAAATATGATGGATATTTAATAAGTGTAAGATGCTATGTTTAGCCCTAGGCGCCCATCTTGGGAAGATACTTTCTAGAAGAATCTATGATGGTTATGATGTGTCATAAGATGCTGTAAGAGACCATATTTAGCCTTGGGTGCCCAATTTTGCACGGTTGACTTTGGACAAGTGGCATGAGCTTGTAAGTAGGCATTTAATGTTTGCATGTTAGAGATTTTTAGGAGAGAGAAAGTGGATGCCTAAATTGGAGGGTAAACTCTTCTATAAGTAAATTACCATGTAATTACTGTAGTATGACAGTTTTTGTACATAGATGCTACCGGATTGAAGGTTGGAGAGACTGAGGAAGTACATGTATTATGTAGTTCAGATTTTGAAGATAATACAACTTGAGACTCTTTTCTTGGTGGAGTTTTTTTACCCGAAAGGGTTTTCTCCACATTATATTTGGTGTTATTCTTCTATGGTGTTTGTTCCTGTGTTGTGATTTTAATTTCCAAATGCAATCTCCATTGATATTACACTATTTAAGATCATTAACATATTGTAATAAGGTTTCCATTTGATTAGTTGTTGCCTTCATTTCTAACATCTGGTATCAGAGCCTGACTCTTGGGTGGTAGTGTGAAGGCTGTGTAGTTGTAGTGGGAGATTTGGTTCTATTTGTGTTTGCAGATCTTGAGTTGATATTATGGCTGCATCTACTGCTGCTTCAACCTCTTGCTTGGACATTGATAAGTTAAATAGAACAAGGTAAGAGTTGTGGAAGATGAAAATGGAGGATTTGTTGGAAGAAAGAAACTAGTGGTTGGATGTTCAAAAAGAGAAGAAGCCTAATGATGTGAGTCCAGACGAATGGGAAAGGTTGGATAAGAAGGCACGAGGAACTATCTGACTATGTCTTGTAGATTTTGTCCTATTGAATGTCTCAAAGGAAGAGACTGCACACAAACTCTGGACAATATTGGGTGAGATTTATCAAGCCAAGAGCATGGTAAACAAGCTTTATTTAAAGCAGAAATTATTTTCTGTTAAAATGAAAGAGGGTGATTCTATTGCAGAGCATTTGAACAATTTTAATTTGCTTTTGAGTCAACTTGATTCTGTAGATGCTACAGTTGCAAATGAAGATAAATGTATACTTTTACTTTGTTCTTTACCTGAATCTTGGGAGAATGTTATCCTTGCTATTATTGCTAACCTTGAAGATCCAAAGTTGGATCATCTTGTTACAACTTTGTTGGCACAGGAGATGAGGAAGAAGATTTCTGAGGTTAACACTGAGGCTCTCAATGTGAGGGGAAGGTCCAAGGAAAGAGACTCCTGGAAAGAAGAATGGAGTTAAGTGTTGGAACTACGGGAAAAGGGGACATGTGAAAAAGGAGTGCAAAAACCTAAATAAATAGTGGGAGACTGCTTCTGATAAGTCCATGAATGTAGGTGAAGATGTTTTACTTTCTGCATGTAATGTTGTTTCTAATTATCACTAGTTGGTTGACTCGGGATGCTCGTATCATATGGCCCCGCATAAGGAATGGTTTTCCACATATGAAGAGAATGATGGAGGTAAAGCGTACCTTGGGACAACTCTACATATCTGATAGTTGGGAAAGGCAAGGTATTGTTGTGTTTCAGTGATGGTAGGATTAAAACCCTCCCTGGTGTTTTGCATGTTCCTAGATTAGCTAGAAATCTGATTTCAGTTTCGAAGTTGAATGATTTGGGAATGCATATAACATTTGATAAGCATGATTGTAGATTGGTGAGAGGAAACTTGGTGGTAGCAAAGGGGAAGAGATTGGGAACCTTGTTTAGGCTAGATGCCACTACATTTTGTAATTCCTCTTATGTTTCTGAGGCTTTTGAAAATACTTGTATGTTGTGGCACCGTAGATTGGGCCACAGAAGTAATAATGTTTTGAAAACTATTAAGAATAAAAATTTGTTGGACAATTTCTCTTATTCTGATGAGCACTTTGAAAACAGAACATCATTTCCTTTAGGAAGCGATAGAGCAAAAGAGAAGTTAGAGATTATTCATTCAGATGTGTTTGGACCTATGGATAATGACTCTATTAGAAAATCTCATTATTTTGTCACCTTCATTGATGATGTATCCATATTTACATGGATTTATTTTATGAAATACAAATATGAAGTTTACACTAAGTTTAAGGATTTTAAAGTCTTAGTTGAAAATCAATCGGGATTAAAGATAAAAATATTAAGATATGATAATGGAGGGGAATATTTCTCTAAGAAATTTGATGAGTTTTGTAAGCATGTAGGTATAATCAGACAAAAGACAACTCCATATACACCACAACAGAATGGTGTTGTAGTAAGGATGAACTGAACAATCATGGAAAGAGATAGAAGTATGTTGAGTGATTCACAGTTGGAGAAATGCTTTTGGGCAGAGGCTATGTGTACCACTTGTTACTTGATTAACATAGCTCCTTGTAAGGTTCTTGATTTGACACCTTATGAAGTGTGGACAGGTAAGAAACCTTTTGTTTCACATTTAAGGGTTTTTGGCTGTGAGGCTTTTGTTCATGTGCCTAAGGAAAAGCGATCTAAGTTGGATACAAAAGCATAGAAATGCATCTTCATTGGATATGGTGAGAATGTTAAAGGTTGTAAGCTTTGGGATCCTCTAACCAAAAAAAATGTTTTCTCTAGAGATGTTATTTTTAGGGAACTTAGAGCTATTTCTGAACCTAAGTAGCTAGAAGAGAAAGAAAGGTCAAAGAGAGTGCATTTTGACTTAGAGCATGAAGATGCACCTTAAAAAGAACATAATGATGGATTGGAGGGTGAAGAAGAAGAAGAAGATTCAAGTAGTTCTGATGAGGAAGAATCTATTGTAATAGAAGAAGTTCATGCAGATGATAATGCAGAAGAACAAGTTGAGTCTCTTACTCCACCCTTGAGGAGATCCACAAGATAATGAAACTCTGATGACAGGTATAGCCCACCAGATTTCCATTGTGTATTTGCTTTATTAAGTACTGATGATGAACCTAGATCCTATAGGAAAGATATTCATGCAGATGATAGTGAGTCTTGGTAGTTAGCCATGCAAGAGAAGATGATGGCTTTAGACTCTTGTAACACTTGGGATCTTATTTGTTTTCCCAGAGGAAGAAAGGCCATAGGTTGCAAGTGGGTCTTCAAGAAGAAGTTTGGAGCAGACGGTTCATTAGAGAAGTACAAGGCTAGATTGGTAGTGAAGGGCTACTCCCAGAGAGGGAGTTGATTTCGGTGAAATTTTCTCTCCTGTTGCAAAGTTAACTTCTATTAGATTTCTTTTATCTTGCTGCAACTTTTGATTGGGAAATAGAGAAAATGGATGTTAAGACTATGTTCTTGCATGGAGATATTGAGGAAGAAATTTATATGTAACAACCTACAGGTTTTGGGGTAAAAGGGAAAGAACATTGGGTTTGCAAGTTAAAGAGGTCTCTTTATGGTTTGAAATAGTCCCCTAGAATGTGGTATCAAAAGTTTGACTCATTTGTGTTGAAATTGGGTTTTGTTAGAAGTGAGGAGGACCATTGCGTGTACATTCATTGTATTGATGATTTTATACAGATCATTGCATTGTATGTTGATGACATGTTATTTTCAGCAATACTAAGGGTATGATTAGTGAGATGAAAGCCCAACTTTCACGTGCTTTCGATATGTAGGATCTTGGTGCTGTTAGGTATATTCTGGGTATGGAGATCACGTAAGGCCTGCCCTTGTCTAATTGGTGCATACCCTATTATTCTTATAGTTCTAGATAAAATGATAAAATGATTTGATTATTCTATAATATAGTTGCAAGATGGATATATGTCGTGATTGGTTACACATCCTCATTTGGTCTTTTAGTAATGCTTCAGCTATGATTTATATTGGTAGATGTGATGCTTCACCTGAAGTGTGCAGAGTATACTTACAGGTGTTTGACCAATGGATGGATGTGGAGGAGACATGGAACTACTAGGTTATTCACCTTACCCAATCCTTTGGTCAAGTATTTGACCCCATGTTTCTTGTGGTATGTCTATCACTTACCTCATCCTATTTAGACATGAATAGAAGACTAGTGCCTATGTTCATCCTTTTTGCCTTTAGCCAAAATCACTTTTGATCCTTTTTGGAATCCTTGTGGTGTGCGTAAACCCTTTTAGTGTTGTGTTTGACTTTCCTGTGTGCATATACTTGTTTTGAATTCTTCTCCACTTCTTTGGTTGTTTGACCAGCTTACTTTAAAATGTCGCATGTAACATTCTTGTTTTGAGGCAAGGCAGTTTAGTTTTTCTATCTTCTTGGTAGGATGGTCTTCTATTTTGTTTTAATGTGAGGTGGGATTAGCTTAACAACCTTCGTGTGATGTCCCTTGCATTGTATTGATGATGTTATGACTTATTGAAATGCTAGCGAGATTAATTGGTGGTTTAAGTTTTGAACAAATAGATAGATTTTGTTTAATTTAAGTATCAAAATTTAGTTTGGAAATGATCTTAAGGTAGCATACGGAGCTAAGATTTCGTTAGTCAACCTTGTTGGTCAAGCACTTCTTTTATGATTAATATCCATTATAGGGTGCCTTAAAATACTATGGCATATTGTAATATGAGTAAACTATATAAAATACTTTGGCATATCTTAGTATGAGTATATTATATGAAAACCATATTGTTATAATCATTATCCTATATAAAGTTTGGCATTGTTTCTAAAATCTTCCCTTTCCTGTATTGTTGCCTGTTTGAATTTAAAATTCATATATTATGAATATATATATATATATATTTTTGCTACATGAAATGAATGGAAACTAGAGTTTTTGTATGTTAAATTTATGTGAAAACCGTAGATTTATGACTATATTCCTATTTATAATGTTGTCAGTTGGTCCAAAGTCTCTCTTTTCTTGTGATGCAATCTTTTTAAAATATTGATGGTATTTTGTAGCAAAAATTGCAAAAAAAAGGGACTATCTGTTGCATCCCCAATTTTTGTCTTGCTAATACTTTTTACTTTTACTTGGACTTAAGTAAATCTATTTTGATGTTTAGATTAATAGATTCTACTGAATGTCATTTATGGAATTATGGAAATAAATATGTTATATCAACTTAATAATTGCATTATGTGAATTTGGTTTATTATTTGAATAATGATGCACTGATCATAATCTGTTGATTTCAAGTTTTATACAGGATTACAGGTTTCAGATGACTCTCAGAGAAAAGAGAGAGAGAGTATCTTTTGAGGAGAGAAATATAGACCTTGGGTTATGAGTGATTATTTGCCAAAATGAGTATAAGTGTATAACAAAAATGTGAACCAGTATCGATAGAGGTAAGTCATGTCTTGTCAGTATACTTTTGGATCTAATTGACAAGTAGTAGATATCTCTTATTTCTTTTCGGGGCAAGTCGTTTGTGTGTCGATATTGTCGTTTGTAAAGAAAACGCCATCGTCTGAGTAAAATGGTGTCTATTTATGATTAAAGTAAATATTACGTTGTCATTGTCACAAAATTGTTGTGTTAGTATACTTAAGTCATATAAGGTTTTATTGTTGACATTAAACGTCATATGACGATCTCATCAAGACAAGTTGACATGATTTAACGAAAGACTATGAAGGAGAGAAAAGCTCGACCCTTTCACATTATTCGTAAGCCTTTCGACTTATTATTATTATCGTATATTGATCAAAACATAAACTATCAAGTAGGGTTGATGTCATGTAAAACCATATTTAATTATGAAAACAAATATATGTGTGCTTTGATTTGAGAATAATACCTCATAGTTATTAATGCTTACTCACTCATGGAGCAGCCGTAGGCTTGCTAATAGGAATGTCTTCTTTTGTATCAAGTAATGGATCGATCACTTAAGGTGATCATTAAATGATCAAACAATGGCTTAAATGATATGTCAGCCTCTTTGGAAGAGGAATTTGTGGTAATAAAAACCACATTCGATGAGCTCCCTACATAGTACATCTTCCATTGACATGTGTAAGAGTTGCATATTATGTGGTTTCGGTTGAAACCAAAAAAGTATGTGGACTGCATTGTATTCATTGTATTTCCAACTGTATGAGTAGAAGAGCGATAATCGGATGACTCATTAAGAGTCGTATTGGAGTCTTTAAAGGAGCGACTCATTAAGAGTCGATGGGAATTAGGTTATGTTGGGAAGGATGGCTGTGAAACAGTAGACAATCTGTTTATGCTTGGGGATGATCATGGTGAGTAGAAAGGAATAGACAACAGTCCCGAGAGAAAAAAAATGTCAAGTCTTAGGCATCCATTGGAGTATCCAATCTGTAACTCATTCTTATCTTGAAATCGTTGCTACCAGGTAACTTTCATGCCTTGTATGCATTGAAAGACATTGTAAAATTGAATGTTCTTTTCTGGTTATCCATTGTAGTGTCATGTTGTAGATAATCAATTATGCCAGTAAGGCTTATCGATTTCAATTCAATGTTTTTTTGTTAAAACCAATGGAATCGACTGTAGTAGATTGCTGTTAGCATTGTTAGTAACTGATTAGATCCCTTATAGGAATCTTTATAGTATTGAATAAGCCTATATGGCCAATGCATGTTGTTATAATTGTGTTCAATATCATAGCATTCTGAGCTGATAATAAACTTATTGTTTTTAAAGTGATAAACATGTCAAACTATTGTATGGTGAATAAACGATCATTACAATCACATTCCTGAAGAAGGTTATTATAGTTATCGTGTGCCTTGTAAACTAGTCACCCTGATGATTGAATTCATTATATAATAGACTGATTATATTGTCATAAGATTAATCATGCAAAAGACTCTCGGTGATAGTAGTGTAAACTAAAACTTTGATAGGTATACTCTGTAGTTATGAGTAATATAGATTAACAATAAGCAAGGTTATTATTATTTTAAACCATTCTTTGTTTACTTTATATCAAAATGATTTCTATCCAAAGGAACTTAGATTCTTAGTAATCTTTGGAAACTATTGTATATCCCGTCGAGTGATAGAAAAATTAGTAGTATTATGATAGAAGAAATAAGGTCTATAGGGCAATCCTTATTATCTATTTTATCACTCTTGTTGAAAATATTCTTTGAAAGCCATTATGTTGGAGTAGACAAAGTGTAACTAGAAAATGACCTTGTATGGAGACATATATAAGTAGATACTGTGATTGTCAATGATATCACGTTAAGGAAAGTAGAGGGTACTCATACTCCTTTTTGAAGGAGGAGATATCTATTCCAGAACCATATTGTTCTTAATCTCTATTTAGTAAACCAAGCGTCGTTTATAAACCTTAGTCTTATAAGTTATGAGATATGGTTATTTTTTGAAATATCAGTTTATTAGAGGTTGTAATGAAAAACCCTAGTATCGAATATGGAAACAATGATTAGTTATATCCATATGAACTTGTCTAAAGTCGAGTAGACTATTGTCATGAAAGATATTAAAACCATTTACGTAAACATAGTTGGTGAGGATAAACTGCAAGAATACGACAGTATCCAAGTCGAGTAGGGGTGGGTGAACATTTTGACCACGTTCATTTAGAACGTTATTGCTATTAAAACTTTGGCCAAAGTAATGTATTGGTTTTATGTAGGCATTGTCGGTTCATTGTATCTAGATTGCATAACCTATCAGAAATCATACTTAGCTAGAGGGTATCTAGGGTTGTATGGTTTATAGAGTTGTGTAGGATACACCACTATGTACTCGGGAAGGCAAATTACCACTGGTCACCTTTGGTCTATATTCCTCGTGAAGGGTAGGGCCACTTCCTATGTGGAAGATGTGTGGGAGACTGCCGGTCTATGGATGGAGGTAAATCAATGGGAAGATACTCTCTCTCTCTCTCCAGCAGAAAACATGCTAAGGCTTGTGATAAAGATGTCAGATATTCAGAAGCAGTAATCATTCCAAATTTGTTTATGAAATTGATTTACTATTGCAAATATTGTAATTAAGAAAAGACAATATGATATAGTGTATTATGTAAGAGAATCTTGCAATTTGTTGTTACTTGATTATATGTTAAATAAAAGAAAAAAAAAATTCTCATTTTTACCTTGTTGAATTACTCTATGGTAAATTCTTGACTTTATTATGTTTTTAGAACATGGATGTTACATATGGTATCAGAGCCACTAAGTTTAGCACTAGGGCTTATGAGACCACTATGCTTACCTGTAGTCAACATTATGCCGTTAGCTAATGTTTGAAAAATTTCTGTGCCAGGATGGTATGTCTTAAGAAGACAGCAAGAAAGTCAGTTAATACGAGTCAACGTTTCCTTAAAGAAAAAAGAGAATGTGAAGCCATTATTAAAACTTTTGAGGGAACTAATGATGAGAGTGACATATGGTTAAGTGATACTAAAACCTTGGCGAATGCCTTAACTCGAATCAAGTGAGTGAAAAAGGAAAACATTGAAAGAGTTAAGATCATTGCTAAAATCATAGAATATATGTCAGATGAGGAAACAACTATGGTTAGGCGATATCCCTGCATACCCCCACCTATTGAGATCATAGAAGTTAGGTCCGATAGTCAGTCAGAAGGTTATATATCTCAAGATTATGTATCTAAAAACGAATCCGAAGGATATACTCCTCTTGAGCATGACTTTTGAAGTCATTTATTGTATAAATGAAGAATATTTTGTACTCTTGAAATGAAATAAATAAAGAAGAGTTGTTTTTGTACCAAACTATTGTTTGATTTGAGTTTATTATGTTTTGATTTAATGGGATGCATTATAATCATGAACTAATAGACAACTCAATATTCTCAGGTGTGAGAAAAATGATAAACATGGTTTGGACAAGAACTAACCAAGGAGAAAGTAAAGAGGGAAACCACCCGCCAAATAATAAGTTGGACCAGATCATAACCATGCTTGAGGAAACTAAGAAAAGATTGGGTGATTTGGAAAAGAAGGTGGATGATAAAGGGAATTCTGAAGGAGGAGGTGAAAACTCTCGTGGAGAAAGTGGAGAGAATCATGAAGATAAAAGTAAGAGTACAAAACCTCATAAAGAGGCAAGGGATAGACTGACCTCAGAACTCTTTAAGGATATGAAGAAGGTCACTCCACCAAAATTTGATGGAAAGGTAACTGGAAATGCAGTAGAAGCTTGGTTAACAAAAATGGAGAAATATTTCGAGATAAGGAATTACTAGGAAGTAACCAAGGCAGTTTGGGGAGCATTCCAACTGGAAGGAGAAGCATCCACTTGGTGGATGAATAAGAAGATGGAATTTAATTTAATCTCTCTAAGGGTAACTTGGGATGAGCTTGTGGATCTCTTTTGCAAGAGATGGATACCACAACTTTATTTTGATTAGAAATTGATTGATTTTTAGAATCTTCGTCAAGGAGATATGACAGTGGTGGAATATGGAGAAAAATTCACCTGACTTATGAAATATATACCTTAGTATAAAAAAGATGAGAGATTCAGGATCAGAAAATTCATCATGGGTTTAAATGCTCAAATTGGTGGAGAAGTGGACGTACATGGTCCCACAACAATGGATCAAGTGTACGAGAAGGTGATCAAGCAAGAACAAAAGATGAAATCCATCTTGGCTTATCATGACAGAAACCACAAGAGATTTAATGGAACTCCTGCTAACCAACCATTCAAGAGAAGAAATGATAAGAGCTATGAGAACAAGAGAAAAGATAAAGGAACTCAAAAAAATAGGGGTGGATCTGGAAATGAGAAGAATGGTAATTACAAAAGGAATGAGGATAACAATGGAAAGACTTCATATAAGAGAGGACCCATTGGAGGATGCTTTACTTGTGGAGGCGACCATTATGCAAATTGTTTCCCTAACAAGAATCAAAATGGTCAACAAAGAGGTACTGTATTACCTACTCAACAAGAAGTATTCTAGCAAAGGATTCATGCAGCTCTCGACAATTGTCAAGCAGAGTATCAAATCACACCCATTGAAATGATAGGTACTTTGTTTGAAGTCCCTATATCTATTTTGATTGATACATGAGCCACTGAAAACTTTGTTTCTAAATTTTTTTTGAATAAGTTTCCTAGAAACGCTGGGTTCATGTCTAAACCTTGGTCAGTAGAATATGCTAACCAATCTAAGGCTCAGGTAGAGCAATGTTTGTTTGAGGCCAAGATTGATCTCCCTTGTTTGTCAACGGAAGTAAACATGTATGTAGCTCCCTTAGGTTCCTATGATGTAATCCTAGGAATGAGTTGGTTGTGGAAGCATAGAGCTAAGGTTGACTATTTTTCAAAAACGGTTGAATGCTTAGATCACTTGGGAAATCAGACCCAATTCCAAGGGATTCAAAGAGAAGTTAAGATTAGACCTATCTCTGCTAAGCAATTGAAAAGGGTTAGATGAAAAGGTTGTCAGTTGTTTGTAGTTAAAATGGAACAAGTGGAGGAAGGGTTAGAAAATCCTAGTTCATCCTTTGAAGAAAAGCATCCCTTTCTTTGGGATTTTCAGGATGTGTTTCCAGAAGAACTTCTAGGACTACCTCCCAAGAGGGTTTTTGATTTTGCAATTGATATTAAACCAGGATTGAGCCTATATCAAAAGCACCCTACCGTATGACAACTACATAGTTAATGGAATTGAAAGCCCAATTACAAGAATTATTGGCAAAAGGTTTGATCAGACCCAGTGTTTCACCTTGGGGTGCTCCAATTATTTTTGTTAAGAAGAAGGATGGAACTCTTCATTTATGTATAGATTATCGTATGCTTAATAAAGCAATGGTAAAGAACAAATATCCTTTGTCATGTATTCATGATCTCTTTGATCAAATGCGTGGCGCTGCATTATTTTCAAAGATCAATTTGCGATCGAGATATCATCAGTAAAGATTTGAAAGATGAGGATATTCATAAGACAAATTTTAGAACTAGATATGGGCACTATGAGTTCACAGTGTTGCCGTTTGGTTTAACAAATGCCCCTGCCACATTCATGAATCTCATGAACAGTGTATTCAGAGATTGTTTAGACAAGTTTGTTCTAGTCTTTTTGGATGGTATACTCATTTACTCTAAGAATGAAGAAGAACATCATCAGCATTTGCAATTGGTTTTGCAACAGTTAAGGGAACATAAGTTATATGGAAAACCATCAAACTATACATTCTTCCAGGAGAAGATTCAATACCTAGGACATATTATATTTGCAAATGGAATATCTGTTGATCTTGCAAAAATCACAGCTATTCTGGATTGGCCTGTACCCACAAATGTGCATGAAGTGCGTAGTTTCATGGGCCTGGCTGGCTATTATAGAAAGTTTGTTCTAAATTTCTCCAATATTTCTAGTCCAATCACTTCTCTGCAAAGGAAAGGAAAGCGATTTGAATGGACAGACAAATGTCAAGAAGCATTTGATCTTTTAAAGGAAAAGTTAACATCAGCTCCATTTTTTAAAGTTCCTGACCCCAAAGGACAGTTTGAGGTAATTACAGATGCCTCAGGAGAAGGATTAGGAGGAGTGCTTATGCAAGATAGGAGATTCATAGCCTATGAGTCTAGAAAATTGAAATCTTATGAGAAAAATTATGCACCACATGATCTAGAATTAGCAGCAGTAACTCATGCTTTGTAAATGTGGAGGCACTATTTGTTAGGGACAACTTTTATACTTAAGTCAGACCATTAAAGTCTTAGGTATATTTTGTCTCAACAACATCTGAATGCGTGACAAAGGAAATGGTTAGAATTGATATCTGACTATGACTTTGAGATAAACTACATCAAAGGAAAATAGAATAGAGTAGCTGATGCTTTGAGTCGTAGGAGACATATATCTTCTATTGTCTCTATTCGTGGAAATTTCAAAGATTTAGTGCTGCAGAAGTTGTCTGGTGATGAATATTATGAGCAAGTTAAGCAAGCTCTGGAGGTTAATCCTAGAGACGCAAGGTATGATGGGTTTCTATTTGAGTCAAATGGACTATTGAGGTTTAGAGGTAGAATGTATGTTCCTGATTCAAATGGATTAAGGGATCTAGCTTGGAAATAAGTTCATACCACACTATACTCTGGACATTTGAGAGTGACCAAACTTCTAGCGGATGTAAAACCTCTTTATTTTTGGAAGGGAATGAAAAACAATGCTGCAAGATTTGTAGCAAGTTGCTTAGAATGCCAAAGGGTAAAAGCAGAACATCAACATCCAACAAGATTGTTGTTCCCACATGATGTACCAGAGTGGAAATGGAAAGTCATAAGTATGGACTTTGTCCAAGGTCTTCCTATGTCTAGGAATAGACATGATGCCATTTTAGTTGTGGTTGATAAACTCACAAAGGTAGCACATTTCATACCAGGGAATTTGTCTGATGGAGCACCAATGTTAGCTTGTAAATTTGTACAAGAAGTGTTTAGATTGCATGGTTTCCCTAAAAAGATTATCTCAAATAGAGATGTGCATATAACATCAAGGTTTTGGTAAACTTTGTTCTCTGTGCTAGGGACTAAACTCAATGTGAGTACAACTTATCATCCTAAAACCGATGGGAAAACTAAGAGAGTTAACCAGGTTTTGGAAGATTTGTTGCGAATGTATTGCATGGATCAACAATATAAGTGGGAAGAATACTTACCACTTGTGGAATTTGCTTACAATAATTCCTATCATTCCACTATTAAGATGGCACCATTTGAAGCATTGTATGGAAAAAGATGTTGAACTCCTATAAGATGGGATAAGCTAGAAGATAGGATTAGCATCGGACCAGAAATGCTAGCTGAAATGGAAGAAAAAGTTAAACTGATCAGAAAAAGATTGGCAGAAGCCAATGATAGACAAAAGAGTTATGTAGATGCGAAGTGTGTACCAAGACAATTCTCTGTTGGAGAGAAAGTTCTCTTGAGAGTCAAACCTCAAAAAAGTTCTATTAAGTTTGGGAAGTCTTCTAAACTAGCTCTTCGTTATGTGGGACCCTTTGAAGTACTTGAAGTGGTCAATCCGGTTGCCTACATAATTGCTCTACCACCAGCTTTATCTAGAATGCACAATGTTTTTCATGTTTCTTAATTAAAGAAATATATTGCAGGTGATAATCATATTTTAAATTGGAATTCTTTACAGATGTAGGACCCAGGGGTGGTCACGATCGAGCCACTCAGAGTGTTAGAAACACACAAGCTCCACTTGCGTAACAGAGAGGTCTTGTAGTGCAAGGTCCAATGGGACCAATATGCTGAGGAAAATGCTACATGGGAGGATTACCATAAATTTTATCAGAAGTTTCCTCATTTATTTAATACTTTTACCAGTTGAAAACAATGAACTTTCTTTTTAGTTACATTTTGATACTTTATATCATCAAGGATGATGAATCTTTAGGGGAAGGATATGTTGCATCCCCAATTTTTGTCTTTCTATACTTGGACTTAAGTAAATCTATTTTGATGTTTAGATTAATATCAAGGAAAGACATAGATTCTACTGAATATCATTTATGGAATTATGGAAATGAATATGTTATATTGATTTAATAATTGCATTATGTGAATTTGGTTTATTATTTGAATAAGGATGCACTGATCATAATCTATTGATTTCAAGTTTTATATAGGATTACAGGTTTCAGATGACTCTTAGAGAAAAGAGAGAGAGAGAGTATCTTTCAAGGAGAGAAATATAGACCTTGGGTTACAAGCGATTATATGCCAAAACGAGTATAAGTGTTTAAAAAAAACGTGAACCAGTATCGATAGAGGTAAGTCATGTCTTGTCAATATACTTTTGGATCGAATCAACAAGTTGTCGATATCTCTTGTTTCTTTTTGGGGCAAGTCATTTGTGTGTCGACATTGTTGTTTGTAAAGAAAATGACGTCATCTGAGTAAAACGGTGTCCATTTATGATTAACGTAAATATTACGTTGTCATTGTCACAAAATTATTGTGTTAGTATCCTTGAGTTGTATAAGGTTTTATTGTTGACATTAAATGTCATATGACCATCTCATCAAGACAAGTTGATGTGATTTAAAGAAAGACTGTGAAGGGGAGAAAAGCTCGACCCTTTCACATTATTCGTAAGCCTTTCGACTTATTATTATTATTATCATATATTGATCAAAACATAAACTATCAAGTAGGGTTGATGTCATGTAAAACCATATTTAATTATGAAAATAAATATATGTATGCTTTGATTTGAGGATAATACCTCATAGTTATTAATGTTTACTCAATCATGGAGCAGCTGTAGGCTTGCTAATAGGAATGCCTTCTTTTGTATCAAGTAATGGATCGAATCACTTAAGGTGATCATTAAATGATCAACAGTGGCTTAAATGATATGTCAGCCTCTTTGGAAGAGGAGTTTGTGGTAATAACAACCACATTCGATGAGCTCCCTGTGGAGTACATCTTCCATCGACATGTGTAAGACTTGGCATATTATGTGGTTTTGGTTGAAACCGAAATAGTATGTGGACTGCATTGTATTCATTGTATTTCCAACTATAAGAGTGGAAGAGCGATAATCGGATGACTCATTAAGAGTCGTATTGGAGTCTTTAAAGGAGTGACTCATTAAGAGTTGATGGGAATCTGGTTATGCTAGGAATGACGGCTGTGAAACAATAGACAATCTACTTATGCTTAGGGATGATCGCGGTGAGTAGAAAGGAATAGACAACAGTCCAGAGAGAAAGAAAAATGTCAAGTCTTAGGCGTCCATTGGAGTATCCAATCTGCAACTCATTCTTATCTTGAAACTGTCACTACCAGGTAACTTTCCTACCTTGTATGCATTGAAAGACATTGTAAAATTGAATGTTCTTTTATGGTTATCCACTATAGTGTCATGTTGTAGATAATCGATTATGCTAGTAAGGCTTATCCATTTCAATTCAATGTGTTTTTGTTAAAACCAATGGAGTCGACTATAGGAGATTGTTATTACCATTGTTAATAATCGATTAGATCCCTTACATGAATCTTTATAGCATCAAATAAGCCTAGATGGCCAATGCATGCTATTATAATTGTGTTCTATATCATAGCATTCTGAGCCAACAATAAACTTATTGTTTTTAAATTGATAAACATGTCAAACTATTGTATGGTGAATAAACGATCATTACAATCACATTCCTGAAGAAGGTTATTATAGTTATCATGTGCCTTGTAAACTAGTCACCTTGATGATTGAATTCATCATATAACAGACTGATTATATTGTCATAAGATTAATCATGTAAAAGACTCTCGGTGATAGTAGTGTAAACTGAAACTTTGATAGATATACTCTGTAGTTATGAGTAATACGGATTAATCAATAAGCAAGGTTATTATCATTTTAAACCATTCTTTGTTTAGACTTTATATCAAAATGATTTCTATCGAAAGGAACTTAGATTCTTAGTAATCTTTGGAAACTATTATATATCCCATCAAGGGATAGAAAAAATAGTAGTATTATGATAGAAGAAATAAGGTCTATAGGGAAATCCTTATTATCTATTTTATCACTCTTGTTGAAAATATTCTTTGAAAGCCATTATGTTGGAGTAGACTAAGTGTAACTAGAAGATGACCTTGTATGGAGACATATATAAGTATATATTGTGATTGCCAATGATATCACGTTAAGGAAAGTAGAGGGTACTCATACTCCTTTTTGAAGGAGGAGATATCTATTCCAGAACCATATTGTTCTTAATCTTTATTTAGTAAACCCAAGGGCCGTTTATAAACCTTAGTCTTATAAGTTATGAGATATGGTTATTTTTTGAAATATCAGTTTATTAGAGGTTGTAATGAAAAACCCTAGTATCGAATATGGAAGCAATGATTAGTTATATCCATATGAACTTGTCTAAAGTTGAGTAGACTATTGTCATGAAAGATATTAAAACCATTTAAGTAAACATAGTTGGTGAGGATAAACTGCAAGAATACGACAGTATCCAAGTCGAGTAGGGGCGGGTGAACATTTCGACCACATTCATTTAGTACGTTATTGATATTAAAACTTTTGGCCAAAGTAATGCATTCATTTTATGCATGCATTGTTGGTTCACTGTATCTGGATTGCATAACCTATCGAAAATCATACTTAGATAGAGGGTATCTAGGGTTGTATGGTTGATAGAGTTAGGTAGGATACAACACTATGTACTCAGGAAGACAAATTACCACTGGTCACCTTTGGTCTATATTCCTCGTGAAGGGTAGGGCCACTTCCTATGTGGAAGATGTGTGGGAGACCGCCGGTCTGTGGATAGAGGTAAATCACTGGGAAGATACTCTCTCTCTCTCCAGCAGAAAACATGGCAAGGCTTGTGATAAAGATGTCAGATATTCAGAAGTAGTAATCATTCCAAATTTGTTTATGAAATTGATTTAATATTGCAAATATTGTAATTGGGAAAAGACAATATGATATATTGTATTATGTAAGAGAATCTTGCAATTTGTTGTTACTTGATTATATGTTAAATAAAAGGAAAAAAAATTCTCATTTTTACCTTGTTGAATTACTCTATGGTAAATTCTCGACTTTATTATGTTTTTAGAACATGGATGTTACACTATCCCCATTGGTGTATTCCTTGAACCTCTTAGGGGAGCGAGTAAGGGTATCAATTTTTTTTTTAGGTTGGAAAATGATAGAAGGGAGTTGAGGGTGGATAAGAGAGGTACCGAGGGTTTAGTGTTGGGGGCGAGGGACCAACAACAGGAATGGATGCAACAGCAATAGTGGCAACCACAATATTCCAATGAGGAAATTTGAACGCTGTGGATTGGGGATTAGTTTTTTTGTTTTTTTGGAGGGGCGCCGCTAGTTTATTTTGGAAAGAGGGAAGCTCTGTAGGAATCTGGGGTTTCGGGAGATGTGAAAAGGAGTCGTGGCTTCAACATTTTAAACTAGTTGTTCCTAGCGGTATGAAATTCTCTAAGTTCTATTCAACCAACCTAGTTCGAACACATGCTGCTAACATGGTATTCCATGAGATCGCGTTTCTTTTAGGCATGTTGTGAGGTATTCTTTGAAACCTAATCGTGCAGTCTTAGTATTATTATAAATTTCCTATAAGGTTATGTATTGGTACTAGAAAAATGTTTGAATGTTTATTGAGTGGATTTATGCCCAATATTTTGGCTGTATCTTCTCTTAGGACATTGTGATGGGCATTAATATGCCTATATACTAAAAAATGAAATCTCGCTCTACTATTTACTAAAATAAAGGGGCAAAAATGTTGGAATAGATGAATAAATTTTTGTGTTGTTATCTTGTTCGTAGCATTTTAGAGTGCTGGCAGTAGGAATCTCAATTAATGTAAGTTAGTTTTGTGTTAGTCTCAGTCAACATTAGGTAGTCAAATTTGTAGGAGAGTTGTTCCTCTCAAGAGGCTAAATCATGTGACATTTTTCAAACAGATCTAGAATGTAGAGAGTTCTGCTTGCATATCTGACTTATCTGGCTTATTTTTATATTGCTGCAATGTATCTTATTTATTTTTCAACATGAATTCAGAGTCAAACTGTGTGTAGTTTTCACCGGGGAATGCCGCTAGGTGAGAGCATCTAGCGAGCTGTTCCTCGTAAGATAGGAGTAGAATGAGATAGATGGAGTTTGTGATAGAGGAGTAAACAACAAACATGGCATAGAAATAGAGTAAAGGATTGAATAAGGAAATAATAAAATTACATTAGTCTAGCTTGCAGTACACATAATATAATTGATTGTATTATACTGTTGTGTTTTTTTGGGAATCCCAGATGAACAGTTATGCATTATAAAGAGTCTTGTTGCTTCAAGATGAACATCATTGTCGCTATTAGTCATAACTATTTGACAAAATGTCTCAAGGACATATTAAAGGAGAAATTGAATTGATTCCTAACCCTTGTTATCATTTGGAAATCGACATTGTCTCCTTTGGGTTGGGTAACTAGAAATGCTTGCATGAAATGTATCTTGCTTTGAATTTTATGAGTGCAAGTCATTTGGCATATGTTTACAATACTTTTGATGTAAAATATTATGGCAGAAATAGGTGTAATTGAGTAATATGCGTGGTATTGCTATGAAATAATGTATGTTTTCGAAATGTTTCAATGGTGCATTGTGTGCTTGGTGACTATTTTTTTGTAAAGTACTTCCATAGTATGAAATTGCATTTTATAACTTTGTTCTTGTGTGAATTGGATACCATTATATGCATACCTTGTGTGGAGAAGATGTTTAACATCATAGGGTAAAATACTAAATTTGGGGCTTAAGCTTTTAATTGGACTATTCTTATGGTTATACTCTATCTTATGAACTCTGTGTTAGATAAATACGTGTTTTGTTAGTAGTGCATATGTAGTGTAATATGGTTTATCCATAGCTCCATGATGTGTGATGTGTTGTGAGTCACCATCTTGTGAGTTGAAGTAACATCATTTTGATTTGAATATGACCTAGTATGCAAATGCTAGAATGTTGGTGTATTTGTTGGGGTGTATTGTACTACCTCTAAATGCGAAGTATGGTTAGAATCCATTTATGCCTTAGAAAGGTTAATTCAAATTGATGTTAGATAGGCTTTTCTAGAAACCTTTATGGTAATTATTATGTGACTTTGGGTATGAAAGTTGTTCTTCTTCACTAAGTAATGAACGGTAAAGGAAAATTGTGTTGTGTCACCTTGTGGATGTGAATACTTGTTATGTGAGTACTTGCTATGTGTTCTGAATATCCCGTACATGATTTGTGTACTCATGAGCTTGAGATACAAGGTATCCATCCATGGGTTGAGTGTATAGCTACAAGTATGGTGGAGATGTGTGGTTGCTTGTTTGTATACCCTGTAAGGTCCAACCTTGGAGTTGGAGACCTTCCATGTGTGGAGTTAAGTAGTGGAGTGGAAGAACTTAGGAAGCTATGGCAACATGTTGTGACATTAGTTTAGGGTAATCCAACTAACCATACCTTCCTACGCAGGAGTACCCCCTACTTCTCCTTAGTAAATGGACCCTTGAGAGGTTCATAGTGCTATCCTATCATGCATTGTTTCCTTGATGATATTATTGGCATCTAACTTGGGAATCTTGGTTATGGTTTGGTATGGGCATGTGATTTTCTCAAGGCTGTGTTACTTGGTGTAGGTTTGCTCTTACCTTTGGTATCTTATTTTGAGTTGGATGTGTAGTAATTTGGGAACATTGACACTATGATAGAGTAGCATTTATACTAGAAATACTTTTTTAATTTTAATCATATTAGAGTATTGTGAGCTACAATTGACTTATACTATGGTATGGTATTACGTGCGTCAACACCTACTTGACAAGATGCGGATAGTTGTGATGCCACACCACATTGATGTTCTAACATAGTGTAGGTGATGATGACGTGTTACCTTTGAGAAGGGCACAATTCCACGTAGTCATACGTGAAGGAGCATTTGATACTACCTGCCTACATGATGCTATTGCATTGGTTGTGTTTGCATAGCACATGTAGTGACCGTGATTTCCCTCCTTCCTTATTGGTGACTTAATGTTAGTCACATTGTTATGTAATGTGTAATTTCATGGGTTGTGATCTTTCTTTCGATATTGGTGACTTTATTTACCTTGCTTGTGACGACCATCAATGTTATTTTATCTTGCCTATAAGTAGCTTAGCCACAAATCTTTGAATCTTCTTTTTTCACATGTCTCTTGAGGTTACGTTGATTTATTGTTGAAATTGCGCGCATGTATTTATTTTATTGTTGGTTTTGGAAACTTCTTCTTGTGGTAATTTTGAAAATATGTGTTGGCTAAGCTAGGTTCTTTCTGTTTTCAAATGTTGGTTATGTGTTGTGATGTTCTTCTCGCCATGTCGATGGAGCGACCTCTGGTCGAGTGTATATATGGAAGCAGACGTGGGAAACTATTGAGGATGGGGGCAAGTGTGGGCTAGTCATAATCCACTTACATTCCTAGTGATTTATGTTCTTATGCTGACTATCTCTTGGAGGCTAATCCCCTTATACAAACAAGAGGAAGGTCATGTGTGGAAATGTATGGAGGGGCCCCCAGGCACCTAGCCTTGAGGCCATCATTCTGCTTGATTCTTGGATCTTTGGTTACTTGACACTGGTTATTGGTTACGTAGTACTATGATGAGACCATTGCATCCCCCTAAACCTATATGTGAACTTTGTGTTGTTATCTCGATGCTGTGGGTGAATGAAAATAAGTGTTTAGTTGTAAGATCTCCATTTGTTGTAGCTACAAGTGAGTTGAAATTGTTTGACCATGCCTTATAATATGTGGAGCTTTCCATTTCATGTGGAGGTGAGTAATGATCTTGCAAGTGTTTTATGGGTTGAACTACATTTAATGGAATGTTATTCTATTTATGGCAATATATGTTTACATTTATCATGTTACCATGAGTTATGATTAGTGAGTAGCTCTATATTGCATGTGTTGTCTTCTATACTTACCTTGTCTGGTGCATAGTAGTTTAGGATGGTGCTTCTATCCTCCTCTTGATGACTTCCAGGAGTAAGTCAATTCCTAGGGGGTAGGATGTAAGGCCTGCCCTTGTCTAATTGGTGTGTACCCTATTATTCTTATAGTTCTAGATTAAATGATAAAATGATTTGATTATTCTATAATATAGTTGCAAGATGGATATATGTCGTGATTGGTTACACATCCTCAGTTGGTCTTTTAGTAATGCTTCAACTATGATTTATATTGGAAGATTTGATGCTTTGCCTGAAGTGTGCAGTGTATACTTATAGGTGTTCGACCAATGGATGGATGTGGAGGAGGAGACATGGAACTACTAGGTCATTCACCTTACTGAATCCTTCGGTCAAGTATTTAACCCCATGTTTCTTGTGGTATATCTATCGCTTACCTCATCCTATTTAGACATGCATAGAAGACTACTGCCTATGTTCATTCTTTTTGTCTTTAGTCGAAATCGCTTTTGATCCTTTTTGGAATCATTGTGGTTTGTGTAAACCCTTTTAGTGTTGTGTTTCACTTTCATGTGTGTGTATACTTGTTTTGAATTCTTCTCCACTTCTTTGCTTGTTTGACCGACTTACTTTAAAATGTTGCATGTAACATTCTTGTTTTGAGGCAAGGCAGTTTAGTTTGTCTATCTTCTTGGTAGGATGGTCTTGTATTTTGTTTTAATGTGAGGTTTGAATTCTTCTCCACTTTGCTTGTTTGACCGACTTACTTTAAAATGTTGCATGTAACATTCTTGTTTTGAGGCAAGGCGGTTTAGTTTGTCTATCTTCTTGGTAGGATGGTCTTGTATTTTGTTTTAATGTGAGGTTGGATTAGCTTAACAACCTGTTACTAAATTTTGTTCACATTAAATTTAGTTAGACCTAAGTGCAATTGTTTCAGGAAGAATAAAAGAAAAATTTAAGTTATTGCATTCAATGAACAGTTGATCTCTTGACAAAACAAGAGATAGATATTCAGTTGTCAGGATAACCCATTAGTCCAATCAGGATTGATGAATCATCATAACAAGTGAATCAGGATGTCAAGGATCAATCATTCAATAAATATAGTTGATCTAACATAGTGTTATCTTTTAGGAGTTATAAGACAGATTGATTATTCAGTTGATCATATTTGAAAGAAAGAAAGAAAGATATTTATTTAAACTGTCATTTCATGTCATATTTGGAATGCACAATTTGGTATCTGTTACTCTATCCTATGCATTGATTGAAAAGGAAACATACATACATCAAGTGCATAAGCTAAATTAACTGATCATGTTTAAAAGAAGTGTTCAAATGTGTCCCACACAAGTCGTGGGAGTGACTAAAATGAGAAATGCATACATATGCAAGCTATACATCTGATGATAAAATAAATAAGGAATAACACATGATAAAACTAAATATCCATCATTACCTGAGCAAGGAGGTTGTTGAGCTAGTTGACAGTTGATGACAGCCCTCATCTTTAGCTCTAGTTGCATCAATTGAACCTGCAAAAAATTGGGAAAAAACCTGTAATCTAGATATTTAAAGTTATCATATGCTATTATCAAATACACTTGTCAACTTGCAAACATCATGCACTTCATATGCCAAAAGCAATTAGTGAGCAGAATCAGCTAAGAGAATCAGAAAGTAATCAGATATGAGCATCAGAGCAGAAAAGGACAACCAAGTAAGTGCCTTACATCAGAAATCAAAGGTACATTTTTATGAATAACATGTGTGTTCCATGTGCAGGTACAGATAAACATTCATTTTCAAATTCTTTTCATAACATGTGGAGAAAATGTGGCTCCCACAAGGGTTGAGCCCAGCATGTTCCTTTTGTATTCATTTGAAAGAATATCATATTGCAATAAATACAATGTACTATTTAAGAGATGCTATGCATTGGACTAGTCAAACACCAGTTCATGACAACAGTCATCATTTATATCAGAAGAATTGTGTTGTCATAAAGATATATTATAATGCTTTGAATAAAAAAGAGGAATACTTTTAATGCTATGACAGCCAATGAGGAGCACAAATACAACTGCAAAGGGGAGCAACTTTTAAGTAACAGGTATTTATCATCTTTGTTGATAGTGTAAATTTGTGATTTGAATGCATGATAATCAAAAGAGTGGCCTTGTGTTTGTAAGCAAGGGCAGGCATGTACAAAAGAGTAGCATCAAATCAACTGAGACAACAAATAGGAACAGCTATCCTAGAACAACAATAGAATAAGTCATCATTAAAGACTTTAAAGTTTTTCCAAGTTCCTTCATTAATACAACAAATGTCATGGTTCAAGCATTAGAACAGTTGATCAGATAAGTCTAAAGTATGAATGCAAGGGCAGTTATTAGGCATGAATGAGCAATCACAGTCATATATAACAATTATTGAGAAACTGTAGCAATAATAGAGACAATGAACGTCTTTGGAACACACATAAGGTCTATAGTGGACAGAGGACTGTATACTGTTAAAAGTGTCCAAGTGAAGCATTGCACAAGGAGCTTGTATGCAAAGACAATCATGTAATCCATAGACCTATTAAAAAGTCAATTACCATGAGAGAAGTAAAGGACAATATTAAATGACAGAGTCACACCTTATGAAGGAACAATCATTTATGACTGTAATAAGAATATTGCATGAAGCATCCATGATTGAAGATAACAATATACAGAGAAAGGAAGAGCTACTTAAATATCATCCACTGCAATGGTCAAAGGGCTCATCTTGGAGTAATAAAATATGACAAGCATTTACCACTTTTTGTTGTGAATGAGGTATAAAATTGCTTGTTAAAATTTTGACCATTGAAATGGATGATATTTATCAGCAGTTTATATGGTTGTAACAACCTTTACTACAATCACAGGCTTGTATCAAAAACAAAAACAACCAACTGAAGTGGATAATCATGTATCTATAGGAGCTATCAAACTCTTATTTGAATCCCACAGGTAAGAAGGAAACAATGAGATCAAATGGGCAAGAGGCATTTGGCAGCCTGAGTCAAAAGAATAGCAACACTACATTCACAAGAACAATATGGTGCTAGCTTCCCATTTTAGGCACATAAATCATGAAAAAGAGCAATGTTTCTCTTTATTCCATGTCACAGTTTTCCTCATAAAGAGCAGCAATCACTGATTTTTATGAAGTAATCACCTTGTTTTTGAAGAGTCACGGTGCTAGTGCAGAGATACATTCTAAAAGTGGAGACAACATATATAGTTTACAATGGAGTAATGCAACAGGAAAAATAATAACACCATGGTTGTGCTAGGAGATTTATCATAATCATGCAAGAAATGTCAAAACTAGTCTTCAAACCCTTTTATTATTCTACCCAGTCTTCATGCATAGATACAGGCATAACAAAGGAAAGAAAATGATATAAGATGTCTACAGGGATAGCCGTAAAGGAGAAGAAGTTCTTGTGCACAGTTCAAATGAAACCCTTGTTTCATAATAAAAAAACCTCCAAGTTTTTTTGCATCAGAATACAAAGAATAAGCTACATAATGCATTTTATGCCACGGCCATGCCATAAATGAAAGTATGCAAAGACACCCAGTTGATAAAATTGAAACCCTCATTATCTTTTGCATATATAGTGATGTAAAAGAAAGTACAACAAAGATAAATGGGAGATTACCCTTTTAGTTGTAGAGGAGGAAGGATAGCATGGTCACGGCCCCTCTTTTGAGGATTTTTATATCATTTTTGCCACATTTACCGAGTTTCAACACAAAGAAATCAAAGAAACAAATGTCAAAGAATGTAGTAGAAGAAAGAGCAAGTATGGCTGCAACCATTAAGGTAGAGATACTACAAAAAGAAGTCAAAAATCCATTTAAAACTTCAGATACATACTCACTAGCTTCTGCCAAGCTCTCTTGCTCAGAAAATACAACATTTTTGACCACAAAGAACTAGATAATGGAGAAAGAAATGCAGGAGTCATCAAACCCTAGGCGGCCATGATGGAGTTGCAGAGTGGCAAGTCGAAGGTAACACAAAATGAAAATAAAACAAGTTTAGGGTTCCTTCATTCCTTTTGTTTGAAGATTCTAATCCTTTTGATATTTTTTGACTTTACAATTTCAAAATCATTACCTCATCTAAAATGCAAACCGTGGGCAAGACCTTGTCTTGACAAGATCCCTAGTGATCATTATGTGAGATGGCCGACAAATATTCTTTGCCTTCATTTCTAAAGTTAAGGAGAATTATTAAAGGGTAAGGCTTATGCCTTGTAAAATTCAAACAAACCTTTCATTCCTTGGAAGTCGACTATCATATAGTCGAAAGATGCTCAAGCTTGGTATGGTTGAAAGATACTCAAACAAACACATGTTAGAAGATACCTTATCAAAGATTCCTCCTTATGATACATCATTCATGCAAGATGACCAAATAGGGTCAAAAAGAATCTTTTATACCTTATGTATTTTTACATCAAAGGTCAAAGGAGGGAACTTATATGAAGACAAAATGAGATTGCAAGGTGGCAAGAGTATCATTGTTTTTTGCATGAGGGAGATATATGACAGTAAGGCCAAATTTTTGCATTGTAAATAGAGTAATAAGGCAGAGGGTTATTTATTTTCTCCTTGTTGCATGTGGGGTGATAAGGGTATATTTTTTGCCTCTAATGCATATGTCATGCAACTAGGTGTTTTTTCTCACAAGAAGATATAAGGGATTTTTATTTTCTCCTTAAGTCTTTTTTTTTGCTCAAATCATGCAAATTAGGCAAGTGTAATTGGAGAGATAAGGAGTTTTATTTTTCTTCTCATCATGCATGATTTTACAAAATAAACCAATGTAAATAAATAGTAAAGTAATATTCTTCAAAATACTTTATTATTTTTCACAAATTGTAAAATCAAAAATAGTACAAGTTGTAACTAACAATAGAGTAATTATCCTCTAATTATTTTATTATTTACTCACATCAATTTTGCAAAAGCAAAATCAAATTGATGACATGAGTTAACTAAGTCTATTTGGAGCCTTTTTGCATGATTTGAGGAATTTTGGTCAACTTCTTGGTCAAACACATGGAGAGGGTCAACTTGGAGCTATTTTTGCTCAATTTGTGGCAGTTTGGGCCCTTATTTTTAGGGATTTCTTCGTTTGCTCGTGGATCACTTTGGAGGACTTATTTTTAGAGGCAGTTAGCTACAGTTTCATTTTGCATGCCTCTTGGAGAGAGAAAACTATATATTGTAAAGCAAAACTTAGTTTTTTCTAGTTCTTGCATTCTTTTCTCTTTTACACATTGAAAGACAAGAGGTTTTGTAACTCATTTATTGAGTTCTTGCCTTTTTGCTCTTTACACTTTGAAAGAGAATGAGGTTTTGTAACTCATTATTTGACAGTTTTACAGAGATCACAGTAGATTATAGGTTGAATTTCTTTGTTTTCATGCAATATTTCCTTTAATTTTTGGAATCAATTATTTGCCTTTCCATTTGATGCTAATTGTATGAAGTGATTTGATGAAGTTTTATTGTGTTTAATTATCAAAACCTTTAAAATTATTTTCTCACTCTTACTTGCAGTGTTAAGCATAGTGATATTACAGGTCGTAGGTTGTGTTACTGAAAATAGTTCTTTTATGTTGCGAAAAGTCATTTTCCTTCATAAAGAGTTTATTCTCCAGCCTTCCTCAGAAATACTTTTGTGATATTTATGCCAAGATTGGATTGTGTGGGTTAGATTTCTGAATTCTATTGTGAACCAAATTGCAAATTTTCCATGTCTTTATTAGGTGCATCACCAAATTTTACAGTTTTATTTCCTTATAGTTTCCTTCTTACCCTTTTCCAAAATAGAAAATCATAGTTTCAAATAGAATATTTTAAGGGAACCAGCCCATTATCTGGAGGTTCAAACTCATTATAGGTCACCCACAACCTGAGTTTGTCCCCATGTTTCGAAGGATTGCAGAGTTTCACAGCTTTGCATAAGGGTGCAATCCTCATCGACAACAATTCCAAGAGGAAATTTGAATGCTGTGGATTGGGAATTAGTTTTTTTGTTTTGTTGGAGGGGCGCCGCTAGTTTGTTTTGGAAAGAGGGAAGCTCTATAGGATTATGGGGTTTTGGGAGACGTGAAAAGGAGTCGTGGCTTCAACATTTTAAACTGGTTGTTCCCAGTGGTATGAAAGTCTCTGAGTTCTATTCAATGAACCCAGTTCGAACACATGCTGCTAACATGATATTCCATGAGATCGCGTTCCTTTTAGGCATGTTGTGAGGTATTCTTTGAAACTTGATCGTGTAGTCTTAGCATTATTATAAATTTCCTATAAGGTTATGTACTGGTACTAAAAATGTTTGAATGTTTATTGAGTGGCTTTATGCTTAATATTTTGGTTGTATCTTCTCTTAGGATATTGTGCTGGGCATTAATATGCCTGTATACTAAAAAATGAAATTTCGCTCTACTGTTTACTAAAATAAAGGAGCGAAAATATTGGAATAGATGAATAAATTTTTGTGCTGTTATCTTGCTGGTAGCATTTTAGAGCGCTGACAATAGAATCTCAACTACTGTAAGTTAGTTTTGTGTTAGTCTTAGTCAGCATTAGGTAGTCAAATTTGTAGGAGAGTTGTTCCTCTCAAGAGGCTAAATCATGTGACATTTTTCAAACGGATCTAGAATGTAGACAGTTTTGCTTGCATATCTGGCTTATTTTTATATTGCTGCAATGTATCTTATTTATTTTTCAACATGAATTCAGAGTCAAACTGTGTGTAGTTTCCATCGGGGAATGCCGCTAGGTGAGAGCATCTAGCGAGCCGTTCCTCGTAAGATATGAGTAGAATGAGATAGATGGAGTTTGTGACAGAGCAGTAAACAACAATGGCATAGAAATAGAGTAAAGGATTTAAAAAGGAAATAATAAAAATGACATTAGTCTAGCTTGCAATACACATAATATAATTGATTGTATTATATTGTTGTGTTTTTATGGGAATCCCAAATGAATAGTTATGCATTATAAAGAGTCTTGTTTCTTCAAGATGAACATCATTGTCTCCATAGTCATAACTATTTGACAAAATGTCTCAAGGACATATTAAAGGAGAAATTGGATTGAAATTGAATGCCACTTTGGCAGCTATTTTCTTTTATAAAAATTTGTATGTGAAGAGCAACTCTAAGACAAATTACCATTGTTTATATTCTCTTTTGAATTGAGATTTAAAAAAAAATAAAAAGTCACAATATGGAGCGCTTAAATGGAGAAGTTGAAGAGACACCATGTTTGAAAAAAAAAACATTTAATGTGCTGCAAATTGGAGTAAGTGAAGCACCACATTTTCAAGAAGACAAACATTGTTTCTAGTTGTTTAAGAGCTAGAAAAGCAAAATAATGAAGTGCCAAAGTTGGGAGATGGAGAGGAACGATAAAAGAGGCTAAAAACTTGAATTTTCAGCACCAAAATTTGGCCTGTAGGTATAAAAATGTGAAATAGTTTTAAGAATTTTTGGGGGGCTGCACTCATAAATGGTAAGAGCCACAATTCCTTGGGGCTATTAAAACAACAATAAGAGACTTTTAAACGAGCAACAGAGATCTTGTGGGAAGAATAAGGGGAGTGCTTGAGGTGGAGAGGAAAGAGAGTTTTCCTGTGGAGAGGCCATGATGGCCATTGATGTAATTTGTTGCAGATGTGTAGTTTGTAATGTTGTTTGTAATCAGATTTGAAATGAAGAATAAAACATTGTGAGTTTTATTTGCATGCATGTGTAGATTTGAATTTGTGTTGTGTTAAGAGTGTGATGTTTTAAATTATAAATTGCAGTTGGGTGTAAGAAAAATTTGTTTGCATCAAGTATTATTACTAATTTTATTTATGCACCAATTATAAGTTAGAATTTTTTATGTATAGTTTATGTTTTTTTTTATGTAAACTCTAGCGGCTGATAGTCTTCACCTCTCTCTTTTACTCTTACTTTAATATACCTCTGTTGGGGATATAAGGAGGCTCCTCTTCTCTTGCAAGTGTTGAACTTTCAATTCTTTTTATGCTACCTCTATTCGAAGCTGCATTGGTTACACTTTGTAGAATAGTGAACTAGGTGTATGTGTATTTTAAAAATGTTCCACCCCTATGCATCATTGTAGCTTTTGATTTCTCTATGTATGTTATTCTTGGCAAGAAGGTGTTATGCATTTCTTTTTGTATTCTATCTCTTGGTTTTGTAAGTATAGTTTTGCATGCATTACTGGATGACATGCACTTGGCTTGGGTGGTTCATTTATCTCCTTGATTGCTAGGGAACAAAATGGCTAGTGCCTTCGATACAAAAAAAATGGGATTGTTATGGAATTAAATTTTCTGTTATTGATTCTCTCTTCTTTTTGTTAAATGAATAGAAAATGGTTGTGTATGAAGTTAAAAGTATTGATGTTCCTTGCATTATCTCTCTTTCCTCCCCCTTCTTTCTTTGGGTTGTATGAACAACCTTATGGCTTTTTATGCTTGAAATCGTGTTATGTTTATGTTGACAGGTGGTTGATCTTTGAGTGTTGTTAGTCTTGCCATTTTCTCCCTTGGTGATGTGTAGGGTGTGTTTGTGGTTTGTTTTATTTTTATGTGTGTAACCTTAGTACATACTTGAGACCTCATTGTGTAAGTCTATCCATGCTTGTAGTGGTTCCCTGATCTCCTCTCTCCATAGCTCAGGGGTTGCCTAGGGCACAATGGACATCCATTGCGCTCGACGATGGCAATATGGTTGGGAGGTGGGCAGCATCCTCCATTGGTCTCATGTAGATGATCCCTTGGAGATTCGACGAGACTCTCATGTTGTATCACCTCGATGTACTCTTGTTCCTCACTGTGCCGTTGGGCAAATCGATTCTACTTATTTTATTGTTGTATATTATTCAATGTAATTTATTAAATGAAGTTGATGTTTCCATGTTGGGAGATAGCCTCCGCTTGTAATTGTAATATATTATCTTTAGGTGTAAGAGTACTCTTGTTGTAAAGGAAATCAATTATTGGAATGCCTTTATTTATGTTTAAATTGTTTATTCCGGATGATGAAATCCTCGTACTTTCATTATGATGCTTTGCTATGTTTTAGAAATGGATTCAAAGCTTTTGGTCTAGAAATTCTCATAGTGCTCTTGTATGTAGAATGAATAAATGGTATCTCATCTTCTTATGAATGTTTTAACGTGCCTAGAGTTGAAAGGATGTGTGAATTACTTCTTTCTAGTTTGATGTATACTTCTCGACGCTTTATGTTGGTTTTTCCTTGGGTCATGCTCACTTGACAAGGTGTCATGGATGTCTTATTCTGCACCTTGTTTACCTTCCCCACCTTTATGTGACGGGGTTTTAGGGACAGTGGAAATGTTTTTGGTCCTTCATGTCATGACCACATGGCTAATGTGGGCATGACATGGGGTTTGTGTGTCATGACCACATGGCAAAAGTGGGCATGACAGATTAGGATGGACAAAGGTAACATAAAGCTTTGGTTGTCTCAGAGTAAGTATGTGAGTACCATTTTACAGAGATTTAGTATGCAGGACTGTAACCCAATTAGAGTTCCTTTACCCATTGGAACTAAGCTTTCATTAGGTATGTGTCCAAAGAATGAGGATGATTTTGAGGATATATCTAATGTGTCATATGCTAGTGCTATAGGGAGTTTAATGTATGCAATGGTTTGCACTAGGCCAAATATTGCCCAAGCAATGGGAGTTTTGAGCAGATTTATGTCTAACCCTGGTAGACAACATTAGAATTATGTGAAAAAGGTGCTTAAATATCTTGTAGGTACTCCTAATTATTGTTTGGTTTACTCTGGTACTGAGAGTGCTGATAAAACTTTAGACATACAAGGATTTGTTGATGCAGATTGGGCAAGTGACTTGGATAGTCAAAGGTCCACTAGCGGCTTTGTGTTTACTTTTTTTGGAGGAGAGTTGGATGAGAAAAGGCAGCCCATGATTGCTTTGTCCACCACCGAAACATAGTATATGGCTGCTACTCATGTCTCTAAGGATGCAGTTTGGTTGAGGAGACTATGTACAGGTATTGGTTTTAATTGCAGGGTCATTTAAATTGGATATGATAGCCAGAGTGCTATCTGTTTGGCCAAGAATCCTATGTATCATGCTCAGACTAAGCATGTTGATGTTTAGTATCACTTCATTCAAGAATTGGTTGTAAATGGATAGATTGAGCTGAAGAAGATAGACACTTAGGAGAATGTTGCAGATTCATTGACCAAGCCTGTGAGCACAGAGAAATTTGTTTCATGCAGAGAGGCCATGGGCCTTGTTTCTAGTGCTTGATTATTTTTATTTGATTTTCTATGGGTTGATTTACAATGTATAATGTCAAGTGGGAGATGTAAGGGTAAAACGTGAATCAATCAAATGAATAATGTATGACCCAAACATCAATAGAATAGTGAAAATAAGAAAGATTCAATAAACGAAGCAATGAAGAATACAGTGCAAACCTCTCCCATTTCGAAACTTCTGTTGTTTGCCTATTACAACTGTCCTTTTGCAGATGATGTGAGCCCTCAGAGAGTACACTCTTTTAGCTATTCGTAGGAAGTCGATGGTAAATGGCTATGGTGATATGCAATGAAGATGAGTTTCAAAAGCAGATATGTGATCTCAAGCTTGTGAATGGTCAAAGGGTGCCAAAGGCGCGCTGGTGATATTTTTGCAGAGTAACGATGTCAAAAGCCTGGATCCTTAGAATGGAAGGATGAAGCTTCATTTATAGACTTGGAAGAATGGGAATCAACAGTTGAGAGGAGATATGAAGATCAACGGCTAAGAATGGTTGAGGAATGTGTAACCAGTAGAAATGTGACAAGTGTCCTAGCTCCATCATGAAAGAGGGGATGTGACAAAATTGATTGGAGAGTTAACTCCATTGACTGAACAGTTAACAGACTTGATTGATCAGTTAGAAGAGTGGATTGTGGAACTGACTGAATTGATTGACCAGTGAACTCAGTTGATTGAGGGATTAACTCAATTGACAGGTTAGTTAACACTTTTGATTGATTAGTTAACTAACCTCTGATTTGAGAAGAAATAGGCCATGTGGGTGAGGGAAAATAAGATAATTAAATATTAAATATATTTAATTACATGTGTAACTTGATGAGATGGAAAAGGTGAGGTGGATTTTTGAATTTAGAACTTAGGATAGAGGAATTTGGATTAATTAAATAATTTATGATTATTTAATTGTGTAGGATATTTAGAAGAATTTTAATTAAATAAATTGAATTTATTTAATTATGGATTGGTGAATCGATTAAATAAATTTAGAATATTTATTTAATTAATAGAAGAATGTGATAAATATTTAGAATATTTATTTAGGATGATTCGTGTCATTTTTAGGTGTATACATTTTGCCCCTCTTTGATGCAATGTTGTTTATAGCGTTGCTTCAAAGAAATTGATAGTTTGAATGACGATACATGCTCCAGTTTGCCCCTGGTACAGGCTTACTGATGATAGGATGCCCCCTCGGGAGATTGGACGGGAAAAGGGCAAAAGATTCGGAGACGGACAATCTCACGAAGGCGAAGGTGTTAGGATAGGCAAGAGGAAAAAGGACACATTTCAGGGAAACGGGAAGAAAATCGGAGGAAAAATAGGCGCAGGAAGTAGTCACAGTCATCACCTAGCCAGAATTAGGGTTTGGAGGCTATAAATAGGAGCTGGGTCCACAAGAATAGTCATTTGCACACTTGTTTGATCTGGATTGGATTGAGAGAGCCTAGAGCAACTTGGAGCAGCATGGCCGCCAGAGCAACAGACATTCCACGTGAGGAGCATCGATTCGAGCGAGTCCGTCGATTCGGGCGGCCAGTAGAGGTAGGACCCCCGGTATGTGATTCAAAAAATTTCTCCTAGGGTCAATTTTAGGTGTCATAAATGCACGTAGAAAATAGGTCAAACGGATGTGCCGAAGTGCAGAACGGTGCATATGCCTCGCGAAGCAGCACTTTTGTCGTTTCGCGGCGCATATGCCGATTTTGGCAGCGCATGCATGAAAACGGTGCATCTGTGCATTGTAGCTGCGCTTCTGTAATTAGGCTGCGCATGTGTGATTAGGCAGCGCATACGTGGAATGTAGCGGTGCAAGCGTGAAGTCGGCACATATGCAGAATATTGTGGCACTTCTATTATATTGCGGCGCATATGCCGAATGTTCCGGCGCATGCATTGAATCTGTGCATATGTGCATTGTAGCAGCGCATCTGCGTTTAGGCGGTGCATATGTCGATTTTGGCAGTGCATACATCAAGAAACAGTGCTTTTATAAAGAAACGACGCTTTTACCACTTGTAGTGGCGCATGTGCTATGGAGAGCAAATGACTTAGTCAAATTGATTTGATTAGCGTCCTGTTTGACGCGATAATCGATGAGCTATCTCTGAGATTGCAGGAATCTAGTCAAGAGATGTAGTATGCTGTTTTGATCAATTTGAAATGCTAAGTTTAGTTGATATAGTTCAGTAGGTATGTTGAGTATGGTATATGTTGTTTGAGACTGACGCGTTGCCTTGCTTGCTTGCAGGAGGATATTCGAGACACACTGCAGTCGAGGGAGATGTTTCCTATGCCCCTATTGCAGAGATATATGTTGACAGAGACTGACAGAGTGGCGCTTGGTGCCATGGGTTTAGACTATGTTTGCTTCATGCCCGAGGTGCGGGCGAACCGAGGACGGCTGACGGCTGCTGTGGAGAGATTCCACAGTGACGACGGGACTTTCCACTTTCCTACTGGAGAGATGATGGTGACTTTAGAGGACGTTTACCAGATACTGCACCTACCCGTGGTAGGTGAGTTAGTGGAGTATGACGCACAGCGGGATGCGGGACTCGCTGAGTGCCAGTGAGTGTTCGATGATCCCGAGCTGGTGGGATAGGTCATCCCGTGGCAGGATATATATGATTGCTATGACTACTTCCCGGGGATTGTGGCAGGATTGATTGGGGGCGTTGTATGCCCGGACAGGAGATCGCATGGGTTCCCCATCGGATGGGGCAGGATTATGGAGTGGATGTTGACTGAGGGCACCCGATATGCATGGGGAGTCTGTGTACTGGCCCACTTGTACCATGATATGCATCAGGTGGTGTACCACCGCAGCACGAGTCTATCGGCTGGTGTACTATTGTTACAGTTTTGGTTGTGGGAGCACATAGCGGTGACTAGGTCGATATGTGTCTTCGTGAGGTAGCGAGGAGAGCCATACAGTTATGGCTATGCAGGAGTGATTTCCCAGCACAAGCTGGGGAAGCTAGAGTATTGGCGACACACCTTGGATGGAGTAGATGTGGTCGTATGGCAACCATATCTGGACTACGAGCCCTGGGACGACGAGGGAGACGAGCTACCGTACTGTTTTCAAACTAGGTGGCTGATAGGCCGGACATGAAACATACTGCAGAGGCAGATGGTGGGCCGAGTTTTGAGACAGTTCGGCAGGAGGCAGGGCATGCCACAGGGACAGGCACTATTCCCACGGACACATGCAGAGAGGGTCCGATGGGGGCCGATGGCTTCATACGAGGAGGCCCTAGCAAAGTTCTGGCAGACTCCTTATGTGGCATGGGATATGAGGAGAGAGATAGCAGACACAGGGGTGATGCAGGAGTACGAGGATTGGATCACCGCATATCCGTTCCTGAGGTATTCAAGACCTGGCATGCTGGTGCCTCGCATTGATGAGGCAGACTCAGAGGAGGAGGGACAGGTTGGCCCAGGTCAGAGGGGAGCCAGAGGAGGGTGAGGACGGGGTGGTAGAGCCGGAGAGAGGCCTAGATAGCGGAGGAGGATAGGCTAGGCCGAGCAGGCAGTGCCAGGATAGGCCGAGGCACAGCAGCAGATACCTCAGTAGGCGTAGTTGCCGCCACCACAGCAGGTACCACAGCAGCAGGTGCCCTAGCCACAGGGGCCAGGACAGGCAGAGGCAGCACAGGGGCCAGTACAGGGAGATGTGCATGAGAGGACTATAGCCAGCCTGAGGGGACAGGTGCGAGAGCTGCAGGCACAGCTAAGGAGGGTCGAGAGGAGGCGAGATACGGATGCTGCAGTGATCAGTGGGTTGACTCGCGAGAGAGATATGGCTGATGTATAGTTACGCATTGTCCGTGTAGAGCGGGACACCGCTGTGGCCGCCATGGGGATAGATGTAGCGAGCTCTTTTTTGGTTGGGCAGGTGCAGCAAGCACAGGCATAGGTAGGCCAGTTGCAGACGCAGTTGGCATAGGCATAGACAGAGCTTGCCAGAGCACAGTCACAGGCTCAGTACTACCAAGGTTTATACCATGGTGCCGTGGCATCGATTCAGAGGGCGGGGAGCTTCAGGAGTCAGTCTGGGGCGACTCATAGAGTAGGTCCATCACAGTCAGGGGTGTCCGTGATGGGTCCCCAGCAGTCAGGAGCTGGCAGTGGTGGCCCACAGCAGCAGGGATAGACACATACTAGATTTTGTACTTTTGGGACATGTATCATCGTCCATTTGGATGTATATTGTATATGACACTTTGATTTTTGATAGAGATGGTGATATTGTACATTCAGACCTCTTATATGATAGTATATATGATGATGTAGCCTTGTGTATCTATTGCATGTGTTATGAGATGATGATTTACTTCTATTGTATGATGTGATGTATGTGTAGAGTTAGGTGGTCTATCTGATGCAATATGAGATGCTTTTTGATATGATGCCATATGAAGTCTATATGATTTAATGCTTTGAATGTATGCATATGTAACATGATTTTTATGTGATGATGATGTATGTGTAGAGTTAGGTGGTCTATCTGATGCAATATGAGATGCTTTTTGATATGATGCCATATGAAGTCTATATGATTTAGTGCTTTGAATGTATGCATATGTAACATGATTTTTATGTGATGATGTAGCTTCGGATGCGATGCACTTAGCTATGTTGTTATTTTGGTTTTCTGTGCTTTAAGATGTGATATGGTGCTGATGTATGAATGACCTGATGCATTGTGTTGGGTATGCTACTGACTTAATCATGTTCATGACTAGCTATATGATATGATATGTTCCTATATGTTTTGTATTTTGTGAAGTCCAAATGTACTCTATCGACACAAGAATGATATGACAGATAGAAGAATGGTTATGATAGAATGACTTAGAAACTTCATTTGATATTGTTACTCTGCATAGTTTGGATAATGAGGATTGCATGGGATATGGATGCATGGATGTGTATATGGATATAGGATGGATGTTTTGCTTTGAGAGTGCTTTATTTCATCATTGGGCATTTTGTTTTTGGTACATTTTCTAAGATGTTGTAAGTGAATACAAGCATCTAGGTATAATTGAACCGAGATGACCTGAGTATCGCTTACATGGATTGTGATGTAGCAAGTGAATACAAGCATCTAGTCAAAAGTGAATCTAGATGACCTGAGTATTTCTTGCGTGTCAACAGACAAGGATTGCCCCCGTTTATGTTAGACCTTTGATGTCCTCGATGGTCTTTTGCCGATCATGTCCTTAGACAAGGCTTCACATTACTAAAGTTTAATCCACAAGTAGCAAACAAAGAAAGTAATCATGCCCCCATCATAGCATCTCTAGCTTTTGGCATCCTCGAGTAGCATAGGAAGGTATGATAGCAAAAAATAAGACTCTGTAACTTAACCCTAATTCCAAATCCACAAAACATGCTTGCCATTAGATGTGTTTATTTCTTGCTGTAGGTTGAATAAAATCATTTAGAAGACCTTGGGGAGTTGCTTTGCATTGGATAGGTTAAGATGCCCATAGTCAAAATTTCTGCTTGAGGTGCGGGGTCTGCTTGCATTTGCTTGCTTGGCGAGAAGATTGCACAATCCTTATTGGGGAGACGGACCCTAAGGGACTGACCTAGTGCCTCGGGGGCTCATTGCTAAATGGCCTTGCCTACGTGATGATGCAGAGGCAACGTAGTTCGAGGTAAACCCTAATGGACCATGGATGGACTAGAAGAAAGACGACAAGAATGAAGACAAGAAAGGGGATAAATCAGACCATGGAAGAAAAGGAAGCCTTGGGGGCGCATTAGAATAATGGCCTTGCCTACGTGATGGCGTAGAGGCAACGTAGTTCACGTACTTGTACCATGGACACTGACAAGAGACCCTATACTAGGCTCATGTGGAGGAGACGGTATGGGACAAAACCTTGGTTGACAAGGCCACAAGGAGAGTATCAAGCCATGATAGGTAACTGTCAAGTGTTTATTTGTGGGATAGATATGGGTCGAATGGGGCAAATGGAGAAAGAATGGACCCAAGGTGATTGGATTTTCAAAGATGGAGAAGGCGGTTTATCACAAGTAATGCCTGTTTACCAGGTTTTCACCACTTGCTTTTATCTGCACGAGAAGCTAGAAAGTAAACATGACGCCTGTTTGCCAGGTTTTCATCATGATACCTATCCAAGGCGCCTGTTTGCCAAGTTTTCACCAAAGGACGATTTTTTTGTATGCTTTCTATTTTTTTCTGATTTTTTTTTGTATTTTCTCTTTTCAACTTTTTTGATTTTTTTGATTTTTTGATTTTATTGTGCCCCCTTGCATTGGGGTTCTCCTAGGTATAGAACCGGCGAAGGTGCATGCTATTGATTGGATCATCAAACAACTCACCCTCTGAAGTGGCCAACTGATATGCCCCCAATCCGTAAGCAGCTACAATCACATAGGGTCCAAGCCAGTTAGGCTCGAACTTACCTTTCTTTTCTCTGTCTTGTTGATTGCGAGGGTTCTCTTTTAGAACTAGGTCCCCAACCTTAAAGCATCTTGGGCAAACCTTGTGATTATAACTTCTGGACATCATCTGTTGATATGCTTTAAGATGATCGAAGGCTTTCTGGCACCTTTCTTCTAGCAGCTCTAGTTCTTGTAACCTGGAGACTCTGTATTCTTCGTCTGATATGAGACCTTTCAACAACACCTTGAGGGATGGTAGTTCAACCTCAATGGGAAGGATGGCTTCGGAACCATAGACAAGGGCGTAGGGTGTAGCACCTGTGGGAGTGTGTATACTGGTCCTATAGGCCCACAGAGCGGGGTTGAGTTGGACATGCCAATCACGACCAGTCTCATTGACAGTTTTCTTTAGGATTTTTAGAATGGTTTTATTCGATGCCTCAGCTTGGCCGTTACCTTGGGGGTAGTATGGAGTGGAGAAACGATGTTGGATTTTGAAACACTCACAGAGTTCCTAGACATCCTGATTTTTGAATGGTCTTCCATTATCCGTTATGATGGATGAAGGGATGCCATATCTACAAATAATGTAATTCAGAATGAAAGAGGAAATTTGTTTTCCTGTGATGGTGGTTAGAGGAATGGCTTCAATCCACTTTGTGAAATACTCAGTGGCAGTAATGATGAATTTGTGGCCGTTGGAAGAGGGTGGATGAATTTTTCCCACAAGGTCAAGTCCCCACTGACAAAAGGGCCAGGGTGTCGTTAAAGGTCTCAACTCTTGAGCAGGTGCATGGATCAGGTTCCCGTGTATTTGGCACTGTTTGCACTTTTTGACGAACTGATAGGAATCCATTTCCATATTTGGCCAGTAATAACCCAAACACATGAGTTTCTTGGCTAAGGAAGGGCCGCTGGAGTGTGTTCCGCATATCCCTTCATGTACGTCTCGCAAGGCAGTTATGGATTCTTCTTGTTCCAAACAACGGAGTAGAGTACCATCCAGACCACGTCGGTAAAGGGTATCGGCTATGATTGTGTAACGAGAGGCTTGTCGGATGAAAGTTCATTTTTGGTTGGAAGAGAGGTCTGGTGGGAGAATATTGTCCTTGAGGTAAGTGTAAGTCTTACCGTACCAAGGTGAATCAAATCCGACTAGGAGACAAATGGAATGGGTTTCAAGGAGATCATAAGCCGGTTGCCGGATGGTTTCTACTAAGAACTCATACCGTGACTCACATTCAGGAATTTCTAGAAGAGAGGCTATGGTAGCCATTGCATCTGCTGCTTTGTTTTCTATCCTGGGTATTTGTTCGAAGGAGATGGTCCCAAAGTGTTCTTTAAGGTCGTCAACCATCCATTTGTATGGGATGAGCTTCTCATCTTTGGTTTGATACTCATCGTTGACCTAATTTATGATAAGCTGAGAATCACTGTAGACACATAGTGCTTGGATTTTCCACTCAGTGGCCATCTTGAGACCAATTACCAAGGCTTCATAATCTGCTATGTTGTTTGTGCATGGAAATAACAGCCGGTAGGACTTCAGAATTGTGTCACCTTGAGGGGTGATAAACAGGATACCTGCCTCCGATCCATGGTTGGTGTAAGATCCATCAAAGTAGAGTTTCCAAGGAGATGTTGACAAAGTGAATAAAGACTCATCGGGAAACTCAAACTGCATTGGTGAAGTGTCCTGTAATGGTGCCTCGGCCAGTTGGTCAGCGATGATTTATCCTTTAATGGCTTTTCTGTCCACATATTCTATATCATATTCACTAAGAAGCATAACCCGCTTTGCTAGTCGACCTGTGAGAGCTGCTTTGCTGAGAAGATATTTCAGTGGGTCGATCTTGGCAATGAGTTTGACAGGATGTGCCAACATGTAATGTCAGAGTTTTTGTGAAGCAAAAACTACCGCAAGGCATGATTGTTCGACCTATGAGTATTGCAACTCGTAGCCCACTAGGGTTCGACTGATGTAGTATACAGCTCGCTCTTTGTTCTCGTAGTCTTGCTATGCTAGAAGGGCCCCAAGAGCAGTGGGTGTAGCAGATATGTAGATAATTAAAGGTTTTCCTTGGATCAGAGGCATGAGTATAAGAGGATTCATAAGGTACTCCGTTAGCTTGTTGAATGCCTCTTCGCACCGCTCATCCCATTTAAATGGAATGTTCTTATGTAGGAGATGGCTGAAAGGTTGGCACTTGTCTGCCAGCTGTGAGATGAACCTGCGGATGGCTTGCAGCTTGCCCTGTAAGGATCTCAACTGTGTTAGAGTCTTGGGCAGTGGCATGTCCATTATAGCTTTGACCTTGGCCGGGTCTACCTCTATTTCGTTTGCCGATACGATGAAGCCTAGCAGCTTACCTGATGTTACCCCAAACACACATTTCTTCAGGTTCAGTTTGACTTGGAATTGGTCCAATCATTGAAAGACTTTTTCTAATATGTCCAGGTGTGAGTCCCTTGTGAGAGATTTTGCCAAGATATCGTCAACATAGTCTTCCATAGTTACATGCATCATGTCATGGAATAAGTTGTCATGGCCTGCTGATATGTAGCACCTGCGTTTTTCAGCCCAAAAGGCATGACATTCTAGCAAAAGGTACCCCATGGGCAAGTAAAAGCTGTTTTAAGTTGATCCTCTGGTGCGATTTTGATTTGGTTATACCCTGAGAATCTGTCCATGAGTGATAGCATTGTATGTCCTACAGTAAGGTCGACTATGATATCGATGTTTGGCAGTGGAAAGTCATCCTTGCGGCATGCTTTGTTTAAGTCTCGAAAATCATTGCATAGTCGAACCTGGCCATCTGGTTTAGACACTGGCACAATATTAGATATCCATTCTGGGTAATCTATGGCTCTAATGAACCCCACATCTAGCAATTTCTTGAGTTCTTCTTTGACCAAAAGGGCTATATGAGGATGCATCTTTCTCAGCGTCTGCTTTATGGGCTTCACCCCTGGATCCAATGGCAAATGATGTAGAATTAGGTTTGGGTCCAAACCTGGCATGTCTGCATATGACCAAGCAAAGCTGCCGCTCTTCTTCTTAAAGAATGGTACAAATCTAGTTTTCTCTGGTGGTGTGAGAGATTTGGCAAAGTGGATAATCTTAGGCTGCTCTTCAGTTCCAATGTTCACAGGCTCTGTCGGCTCTACCACAATCTGTGACCTTTCCTGGTACATATCACTAGGGAGGGTGTCAAGCATTCCATCGTCAGGTGCCACAGTTGGGTTTTCACCGTCAGATGCGTCCTTTCTTTTTACTATTTTATGATTTGACACTGCCGCAAGGCAGTTTTCACTGTTAGATCCATTTTTGATCTTTATGTTTTTGCGACTGGAAGGCTTGGCACCCTCCCCAAAGTAAGCCACGGTATTCAATTCTATAGCAAAACCAGCTTTATGATCTCCTTTTGGCAAGTGGTCCCTAAGTTCCATGTAATCAATGTAAGCATCATCGTTCTGGAACATATCTAATTGGGGGGTTCCTTGCAGATCCCAGTCAATAAGCTCAAGGTGTAAGAGGGGAAGGGAGTTGGATGAGAGACCTAATTCATTGATGGTGTGAATGGAAACATTGTGGGCATTGGCGGAGGTAGTGTTCTGGGTGGTACTTTCCTCCAAGTTGTTTATCGCAATGGAATCAAAACTTTCCTCGAAAGTCATAATCTCAGGGGTGGGCAAATCATACTCCAGTGGTCTGTCCCGTTGTATTTGTCCCTCATGGTAGGGGCTAAGAGTTTGGATGGTGTCAACCTCTTTATCGTTGTAGGAGTGCTCTGTTAGCTCGTCCCACTCATACTCATTTGAATCATCTGAATCTGTGTCACTATCCACTTGGCGTGTTTGGATTGTCTCCACAAGGCAGGCATTTTCCTTAGCTTTACCCTTGCCTTTGTACCCTAGACCAATTATGTTTCTAGCCGAAGAGGATGAAGAAGGTTGTATAGGTTCAATGATTCCTTCTTTTCTGAGGCCTATGGGGCCTTGTCCTTCGTATCCCATCCTGTGCAAAATAGTCTCACCCCGCCTATAGAGTTCTGTAGGGAGTCTAGGCGGTTCTTGGGGTGTGTTTTCTTCTTCAGCATAAAGCCATTGCAGGAGATCTCGCTCCTCTGTTTCATCAGATAAGGTCCCCCATTTTACAAAGGGATTTGCGGGAGCTGCAGGAGGAGCAGATGGCTTTGGAAAATGTTTGGGTGGCTGCTTGGGTTGGCCAAAAGAGTGAGGAGACAAAGGCATCTCGGCAAGGTTGAGGCTGTGCTCAATGGAGTATTCCCCCATGCCATTTTCTTTTATGGTAAGTTTCAGTGGTTTGGGTCTTGAGGAGGAAGCTTCAGTGGTATGGTCCTGTTGTGGGGTAGGGGAAATGTAGGCTCTGTTGTTGGGTATGACACATTCGGGTTTTGCATGGAAAGAATTGCAGTGCTGGTAGGGGTCAGGGTCGCCTTGGATGGTGACCTGCTTGCCATTGTGCGGGAACTTAATGCATTAATGATAGGTCGAGGGGACAACCTTCATGGCGTGGATCCATGGTCTCCCTAATAGAATATTATAAGCAAGCTCCCGATCAAGGACTTGGCACACCACATCTTTAATTACCGGTCCCACTTGAATGGGTAGGACAACCGTTCCTTTTGTGGTTCTTTCTTCCTTGTCATATGCCTTGATGGTAATTTTCCTCCTCAGATCAACTGCTTGTTCAGAGAACCCCAGTGCAAGGACTAGCTTCAATGTGCAGATATTTAAACCGGCACCCCCATCAATGAGAACCCTCTTGATGCAGTGCTTGTGTATGAATGCGACAATGTGCAGAGGAGTGTTGTGGGGTTGAGATATAGAAAGATCATCTTGCTTAGTAAACGATATGGAATTGGAGGATGTCAAATTGCCTACCATGGTCTGGAACTTCTCTTGGGCCAGGTTAGTGGGGACAGTGGTTTCCACTAAGGCTTTCTCAAGAATCTCCTTATGAGAAGGAGATAGACGCAAGAGCTCCAATATAGAAATGTGAGCTGGGGTTTTTTGTAACTGGTCGAGGACATTGTATTGACGGGAGGTGGATGGAGATGGTGACGACCTCGAAGGAATGGTATTGAGCATGACTTTACCACTGCGGGTAATTATACTACAACCAGTTTGGTTAGGTCCTGGTTGTTGGTTGGGTGAGATGACATTGACCTGTGGAATATGTTTGGAAATGCAGTTTATGGTGTAGTCAAATGGAACACTTGCATAGTTAGCATTACTCGTCCCGCTGTTCTGATTTGGCCGGTTGCGATTATTGTTGTTGTCGTTACTGTTGTTGCTGTTGTTGTTGTGGCCATTGTTGTTATATGGCCTATTATGATTCAGAAGTGGATCCCTGTAGGCCACATGAGTTTCATTGGAGGTGTGCTGTTGTGTCCCTCCCTGATTCTGATCTAGTATATCTTGAATGACATTTTTGAGGTGGATACAGTTGTTAGTTGTATGCCCCCTTCCTCGGTGATATTCACAATAGTCTGTGTCCTTCCAGTAGGGAGGTTTGACTATAGGCTCGTAATCACTTGTTGGCGTAGAGAAATTTCGTTGTTAGCCAACAACTTCCGTAGCGTAGATTCTTGAGACTCGCCTAACGGTGTGAATTTTCTTCTTGGGTTTGAATTGTACCAAGATCTAGGCTCCCGAGAGGGTGGTTTGTTGATTGCACCATTGTTTGCGTCCCCCTTAAGAGTGAATATGGGTTGTTGTTTAGGAGCTGCCGCCTTGGCGTCAACTACCCCATCGTTGACCACATTCTTGTTCTTGGTCCAAAACTTTGATTTATCCATTGTGTAATTGGAATTAGGCGTGTCCTTATATAGCTTGAGAGTTCCTTTAGTGATCATAGCTTTTTCAATGAATAGGCCCATTTCAATGACTTTGGAGAATGATGTAGGGCATTGTATCTGAATCTGATAGCTAAGATCCGTGTTTAGGTTGTGGACAAACATTTCCAATAGTTGCTTCTCAGGTATATCATAAGAACACTTACTAGCTAGCTGTCTCCATCGTTGTAAGAAGGTGGTGAATGACTCACCACTCTTTTGTTTGGTGTTGCATAGATCTAGCATAGATACCTCGTGTTCTATGTTGTAAGAGAAGTGTGTTATGAATTTATTGACAAGTTCATCAAAAGTTTTGATTCCTAGTGGGAGACGCGAGAACCACTCCATAGCTTGACCACTTAAGGATCTTGGGAATAGTCTCATCAAGTAGGTCTCGTTGTGAGCTACTTCTAAACATGCAGCATTGAATTCCCTGATATGATCTCTAGGGTCCCCCTTCCCTTTGTATTTGTTGAACTTTGGGACTCCGAACTGAAAGGGGAAGGGTTTCATGACCAAACTTTTGTCAAAAGGATACGGAGCTATATCTTCCAAAGAGTATTGCTTGGAACTTGTACCGGTCTTAAGGTTGGATATTTCTTGTTTTAGACTTTCGATTTGTTGTCTCACGTCATCCATAGGAGCATTGTGATCTATGGGTTTCTTGCCTCTATCTCTTGTATCTCTCTCATTTGCATGTGGGACTGTGTCATTCGTGCCCCTCTCATGATTATCACATCTCCGTTCATGATCATTGTCTACATTTTCCATGATGGAGCTTATGTCAAAGTCTACGGGGAGTTTGACTCCGAGATTAGCAAGATGGTGGAAGTATTTATCAGGGTCTTCAAGGAGCACCCTCTCTACCAGGCATTGGAATTTGCTATCTTGGATGTGCGCTACTAATTCTTCATGAGAAATTTCTTCGTCACCACCACGTGGTGGGGCGAGGTGATCAGATGCGTCGGCCATTTCAATCTGCTTGTTGTACTGGGATCGAGTAAGAACCATGCAAGGTGGGGTGGGATGAAGTGGACCAGGATTAGAAATTTTGGCGAGGTGCCGAATGAGACTGTTGTGAATGGGATATCTAGGACAAGATTTGGACAAAGGATTCTCTCGCTCAATGACTTCAAGTAAGACGGTTGACACAAGACGTTGGCTGCTAGTAAGGGTAGTCGATACCAGTCTTACTGTGTAGGGCTTAGTCGTTCAACAAGACTACTAGCAAAGGTACAGTGACCTACTAGGCTTACGTGAATTCACTAATGACATGAAAAAGGGACTTATGTCGAATTGGTATGGGACAAACTGACTTTGGGACAAGAGGCGTTTGGACAGAAAGTGAATGGGACGATTGACGAAAGAGAGAGACTTGGGTGAAACGGATGAAGACTGACTGCAAGGTTGAATCTGACCTCAGAAAGTGAAACTAGGCTGAAATGGGTGCTCTAATCAAGTGAAAATATTTTCTCAAAAATAGGGCAAGTGCTCACTGTCGCATATGCACCGAAACAAATGTGCAGCAGAAATGAACAGATGCACCGCAAGTCGCAGTATATGCGCCGTTCTGGTGAAATACAAATGCGCAGCAACAGTGTGTATATGCGCAGCAACAGTATATATGCACAGCAAGTCGTTACAAAAGCGCAGCAAGTCGCAGTATATGCGCAGTAGAAAGGAGTATATGCGCAGCTCTGATATTTTTGCAAAATTTTTGGATTTTTTTCTTCTGTTTTTGGTATTTTTTGGCTAGAAAAGGTCTTCCTGATCTGATATTATGAATTAACAGCAAGAAAACACAGCAAGCACAAAGAATATTTCGTAGTTTTTCATTGTTTTTGTAGTTTTTTTTACTCTATTTTAGACAAAAGCAAGCACAAAATCCTAGGCGAGAAATGGATTATAAGGGATTTGGGCCACTAGAACAAGAGGTATTTAATGCGGGCAACCGTTCAAGTGGTTACACGTGCGGTGGCACTACTCTCCGTTATGGAGTCTCCCAGCCTCACAGGGTTGAGCCTGAGAGGGTTTTGGGGGAGGTTGGCCGTCGATGTAACATAACAGCACTTGTTGCAGGAAGTTTTCACCTCAAGCACAATTTATTTTAAGTGGCTTGGTAGGGCTTGGCGTTAGCCTGTTACCACTCAGGGTCATTCCCACTTGGACAAGTGTGCATCCAAGGGCAGGCCCCTCCTAAAGGTTAAACAAATAGAATGACAAGTCTGGCACTCTGATCACCCAGAAGAGGGGAGAGCATAAACCTATTGTCATTCGCAAGCATAGAATACACTGATTAATCCACCCTAGTTAAAAGTGAAAAACTAGATGGGCTAATCCACTCAAACATGAAACTTTGAAGTGATTTTAACAATATAGCAGTGGTTTAGTTTTAACCTCAGAAAGCAGTGGTGAGTTCAATTTTAAATCTGCGTAGCACGAGATTGTTAACTTTGAAATTCTGGTCTCACGATATAGCAATGGTTCATTTTAACTTCAAGATCATTGATGAGTTCAATTTTAAACCGCGTAGCATGAGATTGTTAACTTTGAAATTCTGGTCTCACGATATAGCAATGGTTCATTTTAACTTCAAGATCATTGATGAGTTTAATTTTAATCTTAGATAGCAATAACTTGGAAGGTGTTTGCAATGCAAGCAAGAAATAATTCAGTTACTTTATCCCTAATTAGAACTAGATGAAGATTTGAATGAACATCAATTTTACTTTCCCTCAGAAAATGAAATGTGAACTAATTAGATGCAACTACATGGAACTAAACCCGATCCTATCCTGCAAAAACTGCTCCAGCAAACACCTGCGAAAAGGTTAGAGTTAGCAAATTCCCCTAGAAAGTACTAAAACCTCAGTCTGTTACAAATGCGCAGCTTCAGTGATCATATGCGTAGAAATAATCAACAGAAGCACAACAATAATGAATGCGCCGTAATATTTTACGTATGTGCAGTAATAATGTATGTGCAACAACGTCTTCAAAAGCGCAGTAAAAAAGAACATATGCGCAATATAATCAAAAGCGTCGTAACAGTGTGCAAAAGCGCAGCAAAAATACACAGATGCGCAAAAAGGATAGAAGCGCCGTAACAGTCTTTATATGTGCCGCAGAAATGTTTAAATGCGCCGAAGTAACCTGTGCGTGACTTTGTGTGACCTGTACAGAACCTGCCTTCAAAAAAGCTCAGATTTTGATGAGATAAAGGGGCAAAGGCCCCACGGTGGGCGCCAAAAATGTAAGGGTAAAACGTGAATCAATCAAATGAATAATGTATGACCCAAACATCAACAGAATAGTGAAAATAAGAAAGATTCAATAAACGAAGCAATGAAGAATACAGTGCAAACCTCTCCCGTTTCGAAACTTCTGTTGTTTGCCTATTACAACCGTCCTTTTGCAGATGATGTGAGCCCTCAGAGAGTACACTCTTTTAGCTGTTCGTAGGAAGTCGATGGTAAATGGCTATGGTGATATGCAATGAAGATGAGTTTCAAAAGCAGATATGTGATCTCAAGCTTGTGAATGGTCAAAGGGTGCCAAAGGCGCGCTGGTGATATTTTTGCAGAGTAACGATGTCAAAAGCCTGGATCCTTAGAATGGAAGGATGAAGCTTCATTTATAGACTTGGAAGAATGGGAATCAACGGTTGAGAGGAGATATGAAGATCAACGGCTGAGAATGGTTGAGGAATGTGTAACCAGTAGAAATGTGACAAGTGTCCCAGCTCCATCATGAAAGAGGGGATGATACAAAATTGATTGGAGAGTTAACTCCATTGACTGAACAGTTAACAGACTTGATTGATCAGTTAGAAGAGTGGATTGTGGAACTGACTGAATTGATTGACCAGTGAACTCGGTTGATTGAGGGATCAATTGACAGGTTAGTTAACACTTTTGATTGATTAGTTAACTAACCTCTGATTTGAGAAGAAATAGGCCATGTGGGTGAGGGAAAATAAGATAATTAAATATTAAATATATTTAATTACATGTGCAACTTGATGAGGTGGAAAAGGTGAGGTGAATTTTTGAATTTAGAACTTAGGATAGAGGAATTTGGATTAATTAAATAATTTATGATTATTTAATTGTGTAGGATATTTAGAAGAATTTTAATTAAATAAATTGAATTTATTTAATTATGGATTGGTGAATCGATTAAATAAATTTGGAATATTTATTTAATTAATAGAAGAATGGGATAAATATTTAGAATATTTATTTAGGATGATTCGTGTCATTTTTAGGCGTATACAGGAGAATGTTGGGATAAGGTGCCATTAACCTTGTAAATCCCAATATTGTATTTATTCCATTTAATTATTTGTAATTACCCATAAGGGAATGAGGTAGTTTCACCATCAGTGGTAATTCTGGACTTACAGGAGGTAATTATGGAGTGACATTTACAGTTGCAATTGTAAAAATCATGAGTAAATGAGGGTAGGCGCCACCTTGGAGGAATCTACTATTTTTTGGCATGTATGACACACATCATAATGTTTAGTGAGTGCATGTAAGAGAAACTATGAAAACTGCAAGTTGTCATAAGATTCTATGACACTATGACAACATATGACGAATATTTAATAAGTGTAAGATGTTATGTTTAGCCCTAGGCACCCATCTTGGGAAGATACTTTCTAGATGAATTTATGATAGTTATGACACGTCATAAGATGTAAGAGACTATATTTAGCCTTGGGCACCCAATTTTGCATGGCTGACTTTGGACAAGTGGCATGAGCTTGTAAGTAGGCATTTAATGTTTGCATGTTGGAAATTCTCAGGAGAGAGAAAGTGGACACCTAGATTGGAGGGAAGACTCTTCTGTAAGTAAATTGCCATGTAATTGTTGTAGTATGATAGTTTTTGTACACAGATGCTATCGGATTGAAGGTTGGAGAGACAAAGGAAGTGCATGTATTATGTAATTCAGATTTTGAAGATAATACAACTTGAGCCTCTTTTCTTGGTAGAGTTTTTTACCTGAAAGGGTTTTCTCCATGTCATATCTGGTGTTATTCTTCTATGGTGTTTGTTCTTGTGTTGTGATTTTAATTTCTGAATGCAATCTCCATTGATATTACACTGTTTGAGATCATTAACATATTGTAATTAGGTTTTCATTTGAGTAGTTGTCATATTTATTTCTAACAACAAATACAAATAAAAACTATATTTCCTTAATTATTCATGAAACATTGTTATGGAAATTACCTTTAATGTTATTCTACATTAATGTTTATTAAGATATTAGTTATTACTTAAGTAATTATTACCAAGGACAATCATATAGTCAAGCCAAAGCTTTATCATTTATCAATCATGACTAACATAACCATAACATCTAGGTAATTAATCTAGGGTCTTATTAGAATATCCTTAGGGCCTTTCCCTAAATAAAGACCCTAACCAAAGGAGAAAATATGAGATGTTACATACACATGATCCATCAACTTGTACATTGAGTGCCCTCACACTCTTTGGACAACAATTTGGGAGATATATGGAGATCCTAATGATCCTCTAATCCAAAATTATCCTACCTTGGATTTCCTTGTACCCTTGGATGTTTTTGAGATTCCATCATGTATGACTATGCTTAGGGGCTTGCTTATTGGGAAAGTCTTGAACATTGTGATGACATAAATACTTCTCTTTTTTCTCCTCCTCTTGTAGATAATTATGATGATTCTTTAGCTTTACTAATTCCCATTATAGATTTAGAGGCTTCATCTCCTACATCTTTAAGTCATCATTCTGAAGTCGAGGACTCTCGTCCTCTGACATCTATTACTTTGACATAGATCATGGCTTCTATAAATGCTTCTTCAGATTCTCTTTAATATGTTCATATATGTTTTTAGGGTCCACCTTATTGGGACATCTACTCTTCAGATCTTCCATGTTTGTTTGTAGAATCTCATCTTTGGGATCTTGATGACACTATGGAGGATATTTGTCTCCTCTTTAATGGCATGTCTCATGGAGTTGCACCTCTTTCTTTAGATGTAATGAGGGTACATTCTAACTCTTCTATTCTCTCTCCACCTCTACATACTTCCATAGCGATAGATACTATAATTATTCATAAGTCCTTTGATTTGACTCCATCACCATTATTATTGACACCTTCTATAGGATTGCTCAATTCTTCTTCATTCAGATATCTTACCTATTTTAAGAGTCATTCTTACATTGTTTCTATACAAAATATTACATGGTATTGTAAGAGTCAATGGTGGACTCAAGAAGGCCCAAGAACACCTACACTCACAACAACCTTCCACAACAAGAGACAAAACAACAATGCCCAGGAATGATGTAGAGATTGACTTCACACAATTGAATTACATTGCATACAACATGATTACAATGTCTTGTGTTAAAATATACAATGTGATACCTCCCTTAAATATAGGCAAGGTTGAGAGGTGAGGCACACGACTAGGTACATAATGGAAAAACAAACTAGATGATGTACAAACAATAAATGCACCTAGACATCACTAATAAATAAAGCATATAAGACAAGCTTGTAAGATGACAAGTGTCTTAATGCTATGACATGTGACAACTAGTGAAAAACTATTAAATACACACAATTGTATATTATTAAATGCTTCAAAAGACAACTAAGTAAACTTAAGAAGACTAGTGTGAAGAGGACCTAGAGATAACTAACTAGGTAATATCTCTTTTTACACTAATAGGTATCTAATTCATTGATCAACATTGGTCATAGTTTAGTCTTGTCTCAAAGAAGTTTGAGCAATGTTTAGAGACATTCATCCTATTTAAGTACTCTCTCCATTCCACTAGTGGAGTGGGAATTCAAGAGATCTGTGGCTCAAAATTTCCTTATCCTAAAAGGAAGATGTATTGTTTGATGTGGAGGGACCTACATCAATACTTGCTATGCGACTATCTATGTCTACATTCTCTCTCTTCTAGGGGAAGCATTCATGTGTCATATCTCACTAAGATTTTAAGATAACTATTTCCTCTTTCTTCTCTATTAGGGGGAGTCTTTCCTTTTGATATTAGGGATTTTCTCTTTTCTCTTCTTTTGGGGGGAAAACATTTTATACATGGGTATCTAACATGGCCACAAATTTGTCAAGACCCATCTCTATACCCACCTAATCCATGTTTATGATGGTGTTGGTGCATTATTTATTTTCTTGCATTTATTTATTTACTTTATTACATAATATGCATCCAGAATAAGTTTACTTGGGTAGGTTTCATTTGGTTAGTTCTAGCTAATAACGACATACATGCCACCCTTGATTTGAGGTCATCAAGTGCCAAAACTACCTCATCAATACTTGATTGATGATAGTTAAGTGCCACAACTATCTAATCATGACCACCTCTTTCTCAGTTGACTAAGTTAATTGATCTTCTAATTAAGAGTTAGCTCATGACCTCTTGGACATTTGTCATCCTGACTCATGCATATAAGAGGCCTATATATTTGTACTTTATCCATCTATTTGATGGTTGACTAGGTTGATTTAGTATTTTTTGCATTATCTTTATTGGAATAGCTATCATATTGCATGTTTTTTTTCTCTTACTATTGTGATCAGTCTTTTCATCAAGATCTTGGGTTTGTTTGCTTCTTGGCAAATCTTACAATAATGACAAAATGCACTCTCATCATAACCTTTATGTACTCCTCTAGAATGGGTGAATAGAAGCAAGTGTAACATATTAGCATGAAGTAAAATTGGAAGCACATTATCTAAGGGCTCGCTCAAATTTGTTTCTAAAAATTTGAGGCATGAAAGTAAGAACATTTGAAAGCATTGCCCACCTAATGAGTGTTAGGATTTTTCTCTAGTTTATTGCTACCCTTTTGAAAAAATAGTTTTCCTTTGAAAACTTTGAAGGGTATGAAGGCATGGAATGAGCATGAGAAGAACCATATTTGAATGCATTTGATGCCAATAATTTCAATTCAAAATTTTTCTCTTGAGCACAAAAATCTACAAATGAAGAATAATTGTCCAAATACACACTTTGTTGAATAGGTGACAACAATCCATTAACAAAAATAATCTATATCTCATCATCAAAAAGTTGGTGTTGCATCTTATTACATAAGGATTAAAATATAAAAACATAGTCATGAATGTGCTCATTGGTCCCTTGTGTACATTTAAAAAATTATATTAAATTGTAGTCTTGAAGCCCATATTCACCTATAAATTATATATAAATGACTTGGACAACTTAGAAAAAAGCATGAATGAACCCATAAGGAAGAGAAAAGAACCACTTGTTAGGACTAGGGGTGATATTCACCTTGCAATCCTTTTAGACTATTATGATTTATTTATTTTAATAGTTGGTCAATTGTGTGTACATCTCCAAGGATCATGAAAAGGGACAATTTGGATGTCCACATGAGGTTTGGGGGTGTTTATAATTAATTATTATTCTCTAGGTGACTTGGAATATGTGTGTAAGGGGCATAATGTGGTAGGAAGCATTGTAAGACATCATTAGACATTTGATAGAAAGTAGAAGGGAATTTATGACAATTTATGAAAGTGTAAGATGTGTAAGAAGCATCTATGGAATTGTAAGAGGTGTAAGAAAGAACCTATGATGATGTTATTGGGATAAGTTGTCATTAACTTGCAATCCTAATCAATTCATGTGTCTCCAAAGTTCTTGGAATGTGTTTCCCAACACATAAGGGCTTTGAGAGATTAATTATTGTTTAATTATATCACTTGGCTTATTGTAATAAACTCCTAATTGATAAGGTCGAACTTGGGCGTCCACTTTTGGAGTGGGGTCCATGAAGACTTGTTGACAACTCCTTGAAGTCTATTTTGAGAGTTTGACAACTCCGAGTGAGTGGGAGTTAACTTGGGCACCCACTTTTGGAGGTGTCTTATATTTAGACTTGAAGTTTGCTTTTTTATATACATGAATGGATATTGTTGATACACTTTGCATGGATATAATATTGGAGTTAATAGAGGAGTTAGAGATGCATGATGTTTGCATGAACATGATATAGCAGTTAACAGTGGATTCAGAGATGCATGAATATGATGTGGTAGTTAACAGTGAAGTTAGAGTTGCATGGACTTGCATGTTGCTTATATGGACTTGCATGTTGTTGCATGTCACTTATATGAACTTGCATGTGCTTGCAAGTTGTTGCATGTTACTTGGATGTTGTTGCATGTTGTGTCTATGGACTTACATGTGCTTGCATGTGCTTACATGTTGTTGCATGTCACTCCTATGGACTTGCATGTTGTTGCATGTTAGTTATATGATCTTGCATGTTGTTGCATGTCAGTTTTGAGAGGTTGCTTGTAAAACACTTCAACTCCAAAACTTGCAGGATGGTACATCTCAGTGTTTTAGATAATGGGTATTAGTTGCATGTTGAATTAGGTGTTTGCATGTCACTTGCATGAACAGAACAAGGTAATTCAGAATAACATTGGGGGCATCAATCTTGCATGTTGTTTGCATGAGATTGGTGTGTGTTGATCACTTCAGTTGACTAAAAGAGATTGGGAAAACTTGGACACCCAATCTTGGGACTTTCAGTTGTAGATTTTATTTGGAAATGTATTTGATGTTGGCTAAGTTTACTTGGACAAACTTGGGCGCCCACATCCAGGACATGCAGTTAACATGAAGTTTGACTTTGTTTGACTTTAGTCTTCTCTATTTGGAGCGCTTGGTTTTGCATGAGGATTTGTTCTCATGTTATCAATTACAATTGATTGTAATTTGAGTTTCAAGCTTTCCAATTAAGAAGATTTTGAATTAAGAAGCTTTTGTATTAATTAAAAAAGCTCCATACATTTTTCAGAGAGTTGATTGTAAAAAACTTAGAAGAAAAAGCAAGAAACTTTTTGAAGTTTTTACAGGTTTGAAGATTGAAGAAGCTTTTGAAGTGCATCAAGGAATCAAAGGATTTTAGTATTGAATGTAATCTTTCACAAGAGATTTAATACAAGCATAAACACCTTTGGTGTGGAGTTTTTTTTCCCTTAGGGGTTTCTCCACGTAAATTCTTGTCTTCTTCTATCATGCTTTCTTCTTCTACTACACTGATTAAATTGGAGAAATACTATAACATCTAAATTGAAAGTAATTTTCAGATTTACACATGCTAATAATTTTAGATTTGAAACATTTTAAATCTACAGAGCTGCAATATTACCTTGTTCTCTCTCCCTTTTTCCAACAGATGTGTAATAAGTTGGTTATCTTTTTGGGATTTGGGCGGTTTTTATTTGTGCTATGAAGTTAGATGATCAAGTTCATGAGAAAGTTCTTGAAGCTTCTAAAAAGATGCTTGTAACTCCTAAACTTGTGTCATGAGGTCTCTTTTGCATGTTGACTACTTGGCTCATGGTTTGAGTCCATTGTATTGGAAACAATTTATGGTTTCCTACATTAAATTTGCCTATATATTGAGGCCTTGGTGTAGTGGATTATATGGTTATATAAGTTACGATATGTTAGTGAAATGCTACTAGATTGAAGGGGGAAGTTGTGTTGATATACTCTACATTTGAGATTAATATAAGCTTGTACTTTCTTTGGTGGTGAGGTTTTTTACCCAAAATGGTTTTCTCCACATATATTGGTGTTCTTCTAGTATTTCATGTTTTATTGATTCAATGTTATTTCCTTTTCCATACATGTTCTATCATTGTTAAATGAATTTGTGAGCACTAAGGTACAATAATTTTATTGTATTTTTACCTAGATTATCAACAGCACTCTATAACACACTCTGTTAGTGAACATGAAAATAATTTTACCAACAACTTATTTTCATACACATAATCCAAACATGTAGATATTGAAGATCTCAAATGTGTATTTGGGTCACCCTTACCATTATACATATCAAACCATAGTGCCACAAAACCAATTGGTAATAGATAAGTCACCATCTCAAAAGTAAAAGGAGTATGTTGTACTTTAATATATTCATCTTATCATTTTCACTAGGCATGACATCAACCTTATACTCTATTCTATCAAGTTTTTGGATGAGAGCATTAAGGGTAGAAGTATAGGGACGTTAGTGGTGGGAACATGTGAAATAATGGATGTAGTATAAAGAGGGCAAAGAATGTGGGAAGAGGATGGTGGATGAGGAATGTGATGAAGGGACATGGTACTAGTAGGAGGAAGGTGATAAGTGGTAGCAATGCTAGAAGGAGAAGAGGAATGCGTGACAATAGTAGGATAGGTTGAAGGTATGACATTAGTAGGGTGAATGTAAGGAATAGGGGCAATGCTAGAGGAATGAGAGCTAGTCATGGTACTATAGGGAGGAACATAAGGCTTGGGTATCACACTAGAAGGGATATCATGAGAAACATTAGAAGTAAGAGGGGTGATAATGGAATAAGGTTGGGTGGGAGGGGGTAGATACACCATACAAAGAACTTGAAGAGATAACCTTAGCACTAATGCCTTGAATAATGTCTAAACTATATGGCTTATCAATCCATAAATTCTGAAGCTCGCATCCACCAAATGTGTCAAACTAGCAACACTAACAAAATTGGCAAGCTCATTAGAAAGTAACTGTGCAGTGATAGCAATGTCTCGCCTATCCATTTGTTACAAGCGTGCCTCATGATCAAAGACTTATTCTTCATGATGAGTGTTATCCATTAGATAATCAAAGATTCTATTTTCAACTTGACTCTTATTCATTCTAGGATTTAAATGAAGAAATCTTCTCAAAGGGAAAGTGGGATGACAATGAGACTTTGACATAAACTCAACAAACAAATCTTAATAATGATAAATATAATGAAATAAGGGATCTGATATGAAACTTAAAAAAATTAGATACTCTCAAATCTGAAAAATAAAATTATAAATAAGAAATAAACTCTGAAGGCCAAGACCTAAGGGGGTGTAAAATCAAACAAGTTCACCAAAGTCAGAGGAAATAAATATCATCTTTCAAATAATCTAAGGGAAAATAAAACAAATGTGCAATAAATGAGTAAATACCTAGATTAAAGAGTCAAGATAGTAAGAACATTAAACATGTTTTTCAAAATAACAAAGAAGGATCAAGGACTTAGCTTCAGAAGCAACAATGGAGTTATTTTCTAAGATTGTGCTTAATGATCCAAAATTGTGCTCTGTGATCAAATATGACACTATTAAGCTCTAACAGATAGTTGACTATTTTATTCTTTGTTCTCAGTTGAATTTGCACCCACAAAATTCATCTTGGCATCCGTGGAAATGACCTTGACTCACGAAAATGATCTATGCACTTTTTGATGTTTGGAATCTACTTGCCTTAGTGTCTGTAACCAATGTTTAAAAAAAAGTGATGTTGACTAACACCTTTAGGATTTTTCTAAGTATCTTCTCCTTATGTCAAACCCTTAGTTTTGAATTAATAGTTTGAATAACGATTGAAGACACACCAAGCAACCATGCAGTATGCCTAGTTTGTCATTAATGTAGATGTTAATGTACATGCTTATTATGCAATGTGGTATGATGCTCTCTTGGATTTCTCTCCTATTATACAACACCCCAGAATAGAAATTAACACATTTCACACTCAAGTCGGCAAGTAATGGCTAAGAGAGAGGGAGTCAACTTGGGCCCATATTTAAATTTGAATTTAAACGTTTTGGGGTCATTTCTATGCCTACAGTTTTGACCTAGGAAAAAAGTTAGAAAAACTAAAGATCAAAACTAATCCCTAGAGATGTGTGAAGATATGATCAAGTTAGGTTTAATTAATTACTGACTTTTAAGTAGAAACGTACCAATTAAATACTAGTTATTGCATTAAAGACAACTTAAACAAAATAAGTCCAAAACTTAGAGGAAAACATGGAAGGTATGCAATTTTTACCTTTACAATAACTATTTTTCTTGTACTTAAACTCAAAGATTGAAAGATATCCACTCAGTCAAATTCATTGAAGGCTAAGAATATATATACAACTATTTTTATTATTTTAATTTATTAGTCCTATAAAAGCGCGAGATATTTTATGAATGTGTATATTATAATAATAAGGGATCGCATCACAAGAGATATTTTATGAAAGTGTATATTATAATAATAAGTATTCGCATCACAACTTACATCTCTGTAACACATCTTTCAACAATAATAAGTATTCGCATCACAACTTACATCTTTGTGGCACATATCTTTCAACAATCAAATAGTCAAATCATCAATAGTAATTTCACTAAAAAAAATAATATAGAATTATCCTTTCTTATTGACCAAAAAATTACTTTTGACCCAAAAGAATAATTAAGAATAAACATGTCCACAAATACAGAAACACCTTTGTGGGTAGTCGGTACCTTTGATATTTTCCTTTAAGCATTGTGAAAGGAAAAGGAATAGTAAGCAAGGGTACGTGCCATGATACAAACCACATGATGCAGACCAAAGCTTTTGACAGGTGTTAGCATACGCGTCGAAAAAATGAGCAAAACAAATATACATAAGAGGCAATGGATTTCTTCCAAGCTAAGCCAAGCTAAATTAAGAGAAAACATTCAGAAGAGAGAAAATCTGTGAAGATGATGCATTTGGGATGGCAGGCGAAAGTGTCGATTCTGGTTTTCATGTCGGTTGTAATTTTGGTTGTGATGTCGTCTGAAGATTCAGAGAGCAAGAAACCTGTTGAGAAAATTGTGGAAAAAAAAGAGGCAGATGGCCAACAGAGCGTGGAGTGCATGAAGGGCACGGTCGCATGCACCTGGGATAAGGTCAAATCATTCTCCAATTCGGCCTTTCAAAAAATCCCCTCTGGGTAAGATTAGATTATCATACTTCTGTGTGTGTTTATGTTTGATTACAGTCTATACACTAGTTCTAAATCCTAGTTCTATAGTTTTTGTGTTTTTCTCCACGTTTTTTCCTTCAATCCTTCCATTTTTTGGTTAATTAAGGAAAATCGTATTTAAGGAAAATCTTTGAGAGTTTAAAGTATTTGTATTTGTTTTGTGTTGGTGAAATATTTTTGGGTTTCTTTTTTCAGAAAGAAAACAGGAGAAGTTCTGAAGGATTCAGTTACCAAGAGTTATGAAACGGGGACAAAATCAGCAGCAAATACAGGGGAGAAAATCAAGCAGAGTTTGGGTCCTGAGGAGCTCTGATCAAAATTACTTTTGTCTCCAATTTCGGCTTTGTTAATTTGTTTTTCTTCTCAGGACTGTTTGGATTAAGTGGTATATGTTGTTTGAGATTATAACCAGGTGGTTAGTGATATAAATTTCAGAAGCTTATATGTTGTACATGATTTTTGCTCCAAGTACTGGTTTATACATCGTTTGTAGAACTTTGATGGGCATAAAACTGTAGAGCAAACATTGCATGAGTCATATTAGTATTGGTTTCTTGTGTCAGTTGAAATAAATTATATTGGAGAAGCCGTCATGGCGTTTATTTAAGAATTGATACATCGTCTTCAAGGATCTTTTAATAATATGAATGAGACATCCTCTTTGCTCGGCTTGGAAATTCTGTCACGGAGGTTTTTAATTTCATTGAGTATTAGTTTGTGTGGATTGATACCAACAAATCCTAAATTATTTGGTGATTGGTGCACTCAGCTGGATACTCTTTTTGATCAAAGCTCCTTGGGTTTACGGAGAGATCACATCTCTCTATTGGGAGGGTTTTTAAAGGCTTTAGAGTAAAATATCGCATCTCTTTAAATTACGATTACTTGTCACTATACTATAGATTTCTTTGATATATAGGGAGACTATAATTTATTGATATATTAATTATGATTACTTGTCACTATACTATAGATTTCTTTGATATTTAGGTAGTCTATAATTTATTGATTGTTTGATATTTAGATAGAGTGCATCTACATTTAGGTAGATCATTAAACCTTTGATATTTAGGTAGACAATAGATTTCTTCCGTACTTTATTGATATTTAGGTAGACAATAGATTTGTTTGATAGCTAGGTAGACTATACTTTATTGATTGTTTGATAGCTAGGTAAACCATACTTTATTTGATTGTTTGATATTCTTTTTTATTTTTAAATGTCTATTATTTTTCACTTTTATCTTTAAATCACAAAGTATCAAGATACTTATTACAAAGTAGATATTTATTAAAGTGTGATAAAGTGTGATAAATACTCACTATTGATACTTATTACAAAGTGATTCTTATAACAAAGTAGTAGATACTTATTAAAGTGTGATAAATACTCACTATTGATACTTATTACAAAGTGATACTTATAACAAAGTAGTAGATACTTATTAAAGTGTGATAAATACTCACTATTCTAAATGTCTATTATTTTTCGCTTTATCTTTCTACTACAGATATTTTTTTCTAAAAAAATAAAGATATTTATTAAAGTGTGATAAATACTCACTATTCTAAATGTCTATTATTTTTCGCTTTATCTTTCTACTACAGATATTTTTTCTAAAAAAATAAAGATATTTATTACAAAGTAGATACTTATTAAAGTGTGATAAATATTTTTATTACAAAGTAGATAAGATGCTTATTACAAAGTAGATACTTATTAAAGTGTGATTGTGATTGATTCTTGTGATTAATTCTTATGAAATTGATTCTTTGACTTATGATACTTATTACAAAGTAGATATTTATTAAAGTGTGATTGATTCTTGAGAAATTGATTCTTGAGAAATTGATTCTTTGACTTAGAAATTGATTCTTGAGAAATTGATTCTTTGACTTAGAAATTGATTCTTTGACTTAGAAATTGATTCTTTGACTTAGGATACTTATTAAAGTGTGATTGATTCTTGTGATACTCTTTCTACTAAAAATAAAGATACTTATTACAAAGTAGATACTTGTTAAAGTAGATACTTATTAAAGTGTGATTGATTCTTGTGAAATTGATTTTTTGATTTAGGATACTTATTACAAAGTGGATACTTATTAAAGAGTGATTGATTCTTATTAAAGAGTGATTCTTTGACTTAGGATACTTATGAAAGTGTGATTGATTCTTTGATTTAGGATACTTATTACAAAGAGATATTTATTACAAAATACTCTTTCTACTAAAGATACTAAAACTAAAGATACTAAAGAAATAAAGATACTTATTACAAAGTAGATACTTATTAAAGTGTGATTGATTCTTGTGAAATTGATTCTTTGACTTATACTTATTACAAATACTCTTGGGATACTTATTACAAAATACTTTCTACTAAAGATACTTATTACTTATTACTTGATTGATTCTTGAGAAATTGATTCTTTGACTTAGGATACTTATTAAAGTGTGATTGATTCTTGTGAAATTGATTTTTTGATTTAGGATACTTATTACAAAGTGGATATTTATTAAAGAGTGATTGATTCTTGTGAAATTGATTCTTTGACTTAGGATACTTATTAAAATGTGATTGATTCTTTGATTTAGGATACTTATTACAAAGAGATATTTATTACAAAATACTCTTTCTACTAAAGATACTAAAGAAATAAAGATACTTATTACAAAGTAGATACTTATTAAAGTGTGATTGATTCTTGTGAAATTGATTCTTTGACTTAATATACTTATTACAAATACTCTTGGGATACTTATTACAAAATACTTTCTACTAAAGATACTTATTACTTGGGATACTTATTACAAAATACTCTTTCTACTAAAGATACTTATTATTGATTATTACTAAAGTGTGACTAAAGTGTGATTGATTCTACTCTTGGGATACTTATTACAAAATACTTTCTACTAAAGATACTTATTACTTATTACTTGGGATACTTATTACAAAATACTCTTTCTACTAAAGATACTTATTATTGATTATTACTAAAGTGTGACTAAAGTGTGATTGATTCTTGTGACTTAGGATACTTATTACAAATACTCTTGGGATACTTATTACAAAATACTTTTTCTACTAATTATTACTAAAGTGTGAAATTGATTCTTTGACTAAAGATACTCTTTCTACTAAAGATATTTATTACAAATACTCTTATTATTGATTTTATTATTGATTATTGATTATTGAAGATATTTATTACAAATACTCTTATTATTAATTATTGAATGAAATGATTATTAGAATGAAATTATTATTAGAAATACTCTCTTATTACAAACTCTTTCTATTAAAGATACTTATTATAGATACTCTTTCTATTACTAAAGCTAAAGTGTGAAATTATTATTGATTCTTTGACTAAAGATACTCTTTTTATTATTAAAGCTAAAGTGTGAAATTATTATTGATTCTTTGACTAAAAATACTCTTTACAGATATAAAGATACATATAAAGATACTTATTATAGATACTCTTTTTTAATTTCTTTGACTATAAAGATACTTATTACCGATACTCTTTCTTAATTTGTTTGACTAAAGTGTGAAATTATTATTGATTCTTTGATTAAGATACTTATTATAGATATAAAGATACTTTCTTAATTTGTTTGATTATAAAGATACTTATTACTATACTCTTTCTTAATTTGTTTGACTAAAGTGTGAAATTATTGTTGATTCTTTGACTAAAGATACTTATTAGAGATATAAAGATACTTATTAAAGATACTCTTAATTTCTTTGATTAAAGACACTTATTACTAATGTTTTAATTTGTTTGACTAAAGATACTTACTAGCACTTGCACCCATAGGAAGTTCAAGGAATACGCCGATAGGAACAACCGACGACTCTAGAAAATTTGCAGGTGTAGATTTTATAGTATGAGACAATTCCGAGCACTATAATGCTCACATATAAAAACTTATCGGCTTATTATAGATTTCTGAATTTCTTTAACTAAAGATACTTATTTCATATATAAAGATATTGATTACAAATACTCTTTTTTAATTTGTTTGACTAAAGATGCTTATTATAGATTACTTAATTTCTTTGACTAAAGATACTTATTACATATACTCTTTCTATTACTAAAGTGTGAAATAGAGTATCTATTACTAAAGTGTGAAATTATTATTGATTGTTTGATTAAAGAATTTTTAATTGAAGTTACTTATTACATATATAAAGATATTTATTATAAATACTCTTTTTTAATTTGTTAGTATTTTTAATTTGTTTGATTAAAGATACTTATTACAAATTACTTAATTTCTTTTACAGATACTCTTTATATTACTAAAGTGAAGTACTTATTACATATACTCTTTCTATTACTAAAGTGTGAAATTATTATTGATTGTTTGAGTAAAAATTTCTTTGATATTTAATTAGAGTGCTCTAATTTAAGTGGAATGCATCTAAACCTCTTTACACATTTTTTTTAATATTGTTATCTATGTATCTCTACAACAATTATTCATTATACTAGCACTTGCACTTGCACTGAATGGAGGTGCAATGATTACGTTGATTATAATTTATTACTAAAGTGTGGAATTATTATTGATTGTTTGAGTAGAAATTTCTTTTCTATTTAATTAGAGTGCTCTAATTTAAGTAGAATGCATCTAAACATCTTTACACTTTTTTTTAATATTGTTATCTATGTATCTCTACTACAATTATTCATTATACTAGCACTTGCACTTGCACCGAAAGGAGGTGCAATGATTATGTTGATTGTAATTTATATAAAATGTCCTATAAATTTGAAAGTAGTATTGGGTCAATAGAAAATCTTAACATTTCATAAAAGATATTAAGTTCCAATCATAAATAATCTATAAAAATTAGTACAACATAAAAAAAGTACCTAATAGTATTTAAAAAAGTCTAAAAAAAATTTAGACTTGCTAATATGAGATAAAGTCTCAATTTCACAAGAGATGTTAAGTTCCAATCATTAACTAATCTATTAAAAATTAATACACCATCAAAAGTAATACCCAATTAAAAGTAGTACCTAATCAGTTTAGACTTCTCAATATGAGATAAAGTCTCAAAATTAAATAATTATTTTTGAAAAATTGTTGGATACATGTCATCTATGATGTCCTTTAGTATTGACATGCGATATAAATCTCCTAGTGCTTATCTCAACAAAGGTGGAAATCCAAGTCAAATTCATCGAAATGTGAGTAAAATGACAGGGTAAGTGTTGTGTAAACTTTGAAATCAGCTTCATTCACAATGAATTTCTAAAATGTTGTCTAGGGGCTATAGAATTCTATTGGTCGGTCACGTAGTGGACCGTTAGCTAGCATAATTGCTAGTCAAATTACCCCAAATGAAACTCGAATTTGCATGAAATGAAATAATATCTATAGAGCAGACTTGTAACAAAATTAAATTGGAAATAATATAAAGTCTAAATGTCATCGAGTTAGATACAAAATTAAATTTAAACTGAGAACAATGATAAACATAAATGAAATGAGTACTTAACCACATTCGTAAAATTTGAACCTACTATTTGTTTTTTCCTAACTTCTGACATGTTCCTCTCTACAAAAACTAGATATAATATAAAGTGGCAAAAAAAAAGAGTCCAGATCCTACTAAAATGGAACAAAATTTTTCTCTGCAAAACAAAGTCACACGATTAATCATTACACCACAGTATCACATTAACTCAAAGAGTTCAGTGGCCTTCTAGCCTCTACCATGTTGAGCAAATCCTATAATAATTGTAGTCCATGATATCATATCTCGTTCAATAATTTTATCAAAGACTTGCTATGCAATGTCTATATGGCCATATTTGGAGTATAAGGTAACAAGGGTATTTCCCACGAAGATGTCACAATTATACTTTGTTTTAATGGTATTGACATGGATTTGTTTCCCTTACTACAATGCGGCAAGACTAGAACACAAACTAAGAATGCTCAAGAGGGTGGCTTGGTTCAGCGTCATGCCTATCCTTTTCATTTTAGTAAATAATTTAGCTGACTCCTCAGCATGACCATTTTGGCAATATCCAACAATCATCTATGTCCACGAGACCACATCCTTTTGAGGCATTCTTTCAAACAAGCAGTGTGCATCAAGAAACCTTCCATGGTTTGTACAACTTGCCATCATTATATTCTAAGAAATAACATCTCTCTCAAGGATCATGTCAAAAGCCTTCCTTATATAATCAACATTGATCAATTTTTTCATACATGGTGCCAAGGGTATTCTCAACACAAACATTTGATGCAAATCCTATTTTGATAATATTTATCTTTGCATATTATAATGGAGGAGTTATCCGGTGAAAGAGTTGAACATCTGGCATAAATTCCTATGAAGTGATGTTACTAGGAGTTTGGGGATCTTCTACATAATTGTCTTCAACATTGTGGGTATTAATTCGGGCCTCTTATCACAACTTACATCTTTATGACATATCTTTCAACAATCAAATAGTCAAATAATCAATAATAATTTTACAAAAAATAATATACAATTATCCTTTTCTTATTGACCAAAAAAATTACTTTTGCCAAAAATAAATAAATAAAAAAATTAAGAATAGACATGTCCACAAATACAGAAACACCCTTGTGGGTAGTCGGTACCATTGATATTTTCCTTTAAGCATTATCAAAGGAAATGAAATAGTAAGCAAGGGTACGTGCCATGATACAAACCACATGATGCAGACCACACATGATGCAGACCAAAGCTTTTGACAGGTGTTAGTATACGCGTCGAAAAAATGAGGAGCAATACAAATATACATTAGAGGCAATGGTTTTCTTTCAAGCTAAGCTAAAAAATTAAGAGAAAACATTCAGAAGGGAGAAAATCTGTGAAGATGATGCATTTGGGATGGCAGGCAAAAATGTCGATTCTGATTTTCATGTCGGTTGCAATTTTGGTTGTGATGTCGTCTGAAGATTCAGAGACCAAGAATCCTGTTGAGAAAATTGTGGAAAAAAAAGAGGCAGATGGCCAACAGAGCCTGGAGTGCATGAAGGGCACGGTTGCATGCACCTGGGATAAGCTCAAATCATTCACCAATTCGGCCTTTCAAAAAATACCCTCTGGGTAAGATTAGATTATCATACTTCTGTGTGTGTTTATGTTTCATTACACTCTATACACTAGTATATATCTACAGTATGCCGAGAGATATCTTTTGGAAGCGCCTATTTTTAATTTGATATGGCTCTTTCCCTTTTAATCCACATTTTTTCTTTCAACCGTTCCAATTTCTTTTTAGTTTTTATTTTTTAATTTTTCCAATTTCTTTTTTGGTTTTTATTTTTTATGTTTTTCTATATATTTAGAGAAATGAGTACTCTCAGTGCTCTCATGTAGAACGCAACGCCTCTGGGCATAATTAAAGAAATCTTAAAATCTTTGAGAATTTACAAATATTTGTATTTGTCTCTCTACATAATTAAAGAAATCATAAAATCTTTGAGAGTTTACTAGTATTTTGTATTTGTTTTGTGTTGGTAAAATTCGGGTTTGTTTTTTCAGAAAGAAAACAGGGGAAGTTCTGAAGGATTCAGTTACCAAGAGTTATGAGACGGGGACAAAATCAGCAGCAGATGCAGGGGAGAAAATCAAGCAGAGTTTGGGTCCTGAGGAGCTCTGATCAAAATTACTTTTGTCTCCAATTTCTGCTCTGTTAATTTGTTTTTCTTCTCAGGACTGTTTGGATTAAGTGGTATATGTTGTTTGAGATTATAGGCAGGTGGTTAGAGATATAAATTCAGCTTATATGTTGTACATGATTTTTGCTCAAAGTACTGGTTTATACATCGTTTGTAGGACTTTGATGGGCATAAAGCTGTAGAGCAAACATTGCATGAGTCATATTAGTATTGGTTTCTTGTGGCAGTTGAAATAAATTATATTGGAGAAGCCGTCATAGCGTTATTTAAGAATTGATATATCGTCTTCGAGAATTTTTTGATAATATGAATGAGACATCCTGTCTGCTCGGCTTGGAAATTCTGTCATGGAGGTTTTTAATTTCATTCAGTATTAGTTTGTCTGGATTGATACCAACAAATCCTAAACATTTTGGTGATTGATTCACTCAGCTGGATACTCTTTTTGATCAAAGCTCCTTGGGTTTAAGGGAGACCACAAGTAGGAGACCACATCTCTATGTTTGGAAGGGTTTTTAAGGGTTTAGGATAAAAAATCTCATCTGTTTAAATTATGATTTCTTGTCACTATACTGTATATTTAGGTAGACTATACTTTATTGATTGTTTGATATTGAGGTAGTGAATCTAAATTGTTTTACGTCACTATACATCACTAGACGTAGATTTCTTTGATATTTAGGGAGACGATAGATTTCATTGATATTTATACATCACTAGACGTAGATTTCTTTGATATTTAGGGAGACGATAGATTTCATTGATATTTAGGAGGCATACTTTTGTTTGATATTTAGGTAGAGTACATCTAAACCTCTTTTATTTTTATCTGTCTTTCTATTATTATTAATTGTTTGACTAAAAATTTCTTTACTATTTAAGTAAGTGCATCTAAACGTCTTTACACTTTTTTTTAATATTTGTATCTAGATCCCCTCTATTACAATTATTCATTATATAATAGTAATAGTATTGGGATGTAATAATATTGGGATGTAAAATTGATTCATTATATATTAGTATTGGGAATTATTCATTATATAATAATATTGGGATGTAAAATTGATTCATTATATATTAGTATTGGGAATTATTCATTATATAATAGTATTGAGATGTAATAATATTGGGATATAAAATTGATTCATTATATATTAGTATTGGGATGCAATAATATTGGGATGTAAAATTGAGTCATTATATAATTGTATTGGGATAATAAAATTGTTATTCATTATATAATTGTATGGGGATGTAAAATTGTTATTGGTTGTTATTTTGATACATTTTTATATTTTTCGCACATATAACTTATTATTATGTTATGATTAACCTTTTACACAGTGAGATTAACCTTTTACATGGTGAGTTTTCCTGGATGGAAACACTTAGCCATGATAAATATCTGTCATACACTCCCTATGGAAACATTTAGTTATGATAAATATCCGTCATACACGCTCCCTATATGTGTGGCACTAGACATATGTGTCCATCACACATAAGAATGTGTGGCACTAGATATTCGTGTCCATCTCTATCACACACACACACACACAAGAATGTGTGGCACTAGATATACATGTCCATTTCTATCATACACACAAGAATGTGTGATATTAGACATTTATGTCCGATCTCTATCATACAAACTTCTCTAGACATTTATGTGCATTTTTATCATACACACTATACTATACTTGTGTGGGTGATACTAGACATATTCAAACATTTTCATGAAAATTATTGCTCGTATCCAGGCCATGTTTCTTCTCTTGGACATTCATGTCCATCTCTACATACTCTCTACATACACACTACTATATTAGACATATTCGAACATTTTCATGAAAAGTATTGTTCATATCCATGTCATGTTCCTATTTGGATCACTACCATCTCTGATGACAAACAAGCATCACATACTATTTGTAGTCATTAGTGGCAAGTAATATTAAAATGTTACACCTGAAAGCATCATTTTCTTACTTATATTTAGCACAACAATATTTTTTCAAGTCTCTTGGCTAGGTCATCATTTAGAGAAATCATAATCTCAAACCTACATTATTCATTTATGAAATCACAATTCTAGGCAAAAAAACAAGTTTACTCCATCTTGAGTAAATATCCAAACATTGCATATAATAATAAAATTTTTAATTGTTCCCGCAATGGTGCGCTCTGCTCCCGTGCCTTCCTTCCTTGTGCAGGCTTCGATCACTAGAGGCCCTGATAGGGGTGATCTACATGGCGATAACAGGTTTTGTCCATGTTGCCCCTCCTACATGAAGGCCCTTCGCAGAGATAAAATTGAAGATGCGCCATCTTACTTGCTGTCCCAGCGCCAATACCCTAATGAGCGCCCACAAAACTAGAGGGATGTGGGTAGTGAATTAAGGAATGATGCGCAAAAGCCCTCTAGTGCATCGCCTCCCTCTACCCCTCCCGAGAAAACTTTCAAAGATCGTGAAAGCTCTGCCTTCCCAATTTGCCACTCGAGCTCTATCCCAGAGGTCCATCTGGATGCATTAGTGGGGGATAGGGAGGATTTCTTGCTTCACCATGCCCTAATCTGCAGATTCACCAAATTGTGGCCAAATCTTAGCAATTTGCATGCATGGATCTCAACAAATTGGAAAGATTTTTTGGAAGAAGAAATTTGCATTTTCCCTTATGCTAAAGGTTTTTTCATTCTTGAATTTGAATCCTTGGCAGATAAGGTTTGGGTGCTAGAAAATGGCCCCTGGGTTTTCCAAGGCAATTTCCTATGTATGAAATCATGGAATCCTTCTTTTGATTTGCGTTCAAAGACCTTCACCTCCGCTTATCTCTAGGTGAGCTTACCCTATCTTCCCTTCCAATTTTGGGAATTGGATTGCTTACAAGCTATTGGCAATGGCTTCGGGAAATTTCATTGTTCTCAGAGGAAACTATTAACTATCAAAGTTCCACTTGCGCTTAAATTTGTGTGGAAATGGACTTATCCAAAGGGCTTCCTACTGAGATTTCATTAATGGTGGGTGATCGATGTTGGTTGCAACTAGTTGACTATGAAAAAGTGGCTTTTCGGTGCAGAAAATGCTTCTCTACAGATCACTTCACCCCTCAATGCCAAAAACTGACAACACATGAGCGTAGTAATTTGGACTCGGGTGGTCTTAAGCCCACTTGGTGCATTGGGGTTGAGCCTCAACATTATGTGATTCCACCCAGCTCTCATATGGATAAGGCACCGCCACAATCTCTGCCCAGCTCCCAAATGGAAGAGGTGCTGCCACAAGCTCCCCAAGTTAATGTTGCACCACTTTCAGCCCCTCCTAATATGGTTTCGTTGGCTTCTACTGGTGGGAATGCTCCTTCTAACAATCGTGAGGAGGGTATCTCAGCAACCTCCTCTCCCTCAACACCTTCAACTTTGGACCACTCTCAGGAAAATCAAATATCTTTGCAGGCTTGAAAGCAACATTGAATCCCCAACGGAGCTCAACTGGACAAAGGTTAAAAGGAAAAAATCTACCTCTTCAACCAAACTTCAAATGACTCTAAGGTGAGCAACAAAAGAGAAAAACCTAGATGCTGGGGGCGGATCTAAGGCATCCCAATTTGCAAGAAATTGGAGGTAGGAGCAATGTTTTGTGTCTATAATCTATTGTCAGCAGCCCTTGTAGCAAGGGCATGCATTCTTTGCAAAAGTGGTCTTTTATCTTCTCAGCAGATTTTAATGTTGTCTCTTTGTTGCGCCCCTTGTGGTAAGGGCATGCATTTAAACTTGGGTTAAGCACCCCTTGTGGCAAGGGCATGCATTTAATTTTTTTCATCAGTTTGAATTTAATATATGAGAGCTCCCCCCTCTGGCAGTGCTTAATTATAAAAAAAAAATCCAAACATTGCTAACCTTTGTTTCCATCATGTATATAATAACACTCTATATCTAGATTTATATTCACAATAATTTATGAAATCACAATTCCAAGCAAAAAATAGGTTTACTCCATCTTGAGTAAATATCCAAACATTGTTGACCTTAGTTTCCATCATGTATATAATAACACTCTATATCTAGATTTAACTATTCACAATAATTTTCTACCTGGAGTTTACTTATTTCTTATTCAGTGGTCACTATTCGCTCATCCCTTATTCCTATGGTGTATGATTTATGATGCTAACATGAAATGTTTCTTCCAATCAAGAATATCATCATGCAATGGATTATACAAGTCTTATCAGTATCTAAGACATTCTGAATTCATCATACGAGTGACATTAGCTAGTAATTTTGCTTAAAAAAATTTTATGCTATAGCATGTACACAATCACTTACATAAAGATATGGATTCAATGTGTTCATCTCGTCAATTTTTATGCTATAGCACAAATAGTCACTCACATAAAGGTATTGATTCAATGTGTTTAGCTCGTCACACAAACCTACCTGCTTGTGTCACCTGAACAAATTCCAATACTAATATGATATATGTGAATATCCACACTAAATCACAAAGTGTAACAAATTTGATCATTATCAAGCATATGAGGATCACCAACATAGTCATCAAATTAATTTCCAAGAAGAGGTTCAACTCTAAAATACATAAGGTAAGCTCAGATTAAGTGCATACACATACTATCACAAAATTGCACATCATCAATTGCTCAAGTTTGTTCATTAAGATCTTTTTTAAAGGCATGGTTCTTAACAATTTCTTACCCATATCAAGCTCATGAGCAGATCATCACCCTCAATGCATCAGTTGTTGATCACCATCTGCAGAAATTTGTGTTGTCATTTTCCATCCATTTTGGTATGTATAAAGTTTATATATTGCTGATATGAAAAATCTAAAATTCTGAGTTGTATTATAGCTCCTGGACATTTTGGTATTTCATTGGATTGATCAAAATAAAGGGCAGATTTGAGTTGATATATTATTTGACAAATGTTTGATGAAATGCCTTATCATTTCTTTCACGAATATATGTGTTTATGGTATTAGTTTGAGCATATTTATCTGTTGTTCCAAACAAATCAAACTTAGAAACAAAACCAAATAGCTTTCATGCAAATTGTTTGACAAAATGCCTATGTGAAATCTGCAAGTATTGCCATGATTTTATAATGAATTTATGATTCAGAAATTTAGTCTCGAATGTTCAAAATTTTTACAATCAGAATTACTTCATAATGGAATGCATGCAAAGTGTTTGATGATATGTCAAGACACTCGAAATCAGAAAATTTAGAGGCTTAAAGGCAATATAAGATAGGGATCTTATGGTACTAAGGTGTAAAATTGTTATTCGCTATTTGACCATTGATTTTTTTTTGTTTAAGTAGAATGCATTTAAATGCCTTTACACACTTTTTTTTATATTTTGAACATATATAACATAAGTAACTATCACATTGTATATTTATGTGTCTCTAGTATGATAACTTATTGTTATGCTAAGATGTAAAATTGTTATTGATTGTTTATGTCTTTACACTTTCTTTGATCTTTTTAACAAATATAACTTATGACTACATTGTATAATATCCATGTGTCTCTACTACGATTACTTTTACTATACTGAGGTCTAAATGTCTTTATACACTTTTTTTTATCTTTAAAAAAAATATAATTTATGACTACATTGTATATTTGTGTCTTGTTATAATTACTTATCACTATACTGAGTTGTAAATTTGTTATTGAATATTTGATCTTTATTTGACTATTCAACTCTTTGATGTTTAAGTAGAGTGTATCTAAATATCTTTACACTTTCTTTGATATTTTTAGTAGATATAAATTATCATATATTATATATCCATGTGTATCTACTATCTACTATGATTATTTATCATTATATTGATTGTTATTGAATATTTGACCATTATTTGACTATTCAACTCTCTGATGTTTAAGTAGTTACATCAACATATCTAAATGCTTTTACACTCTTTCTTTGATATTTTTGGCAAATATAAATTATTGCTACATTCTATATCCATGTCTCTATTACAATTACTTATCATTATACGGAGGTGTAAAATTATTATTGACTATTTAATCATTGACCAAAGCTTTGTGGTCCTTTTGTGACCATGCAATCTGATATGGATGTGGATGTCTTCTTTTGGTCAACTTCAACTTGTTAATCATCTCCTCTGAAACAAGATTGTTAGTGCTTCCACTATCAATAATAATATCACAACACTTACCTTAACACTTGCACCTTGTCTGGAATAAACTCTTCCTCTAATCTGGTTCTTTCCCCTCATTCAACAAGGTTCTTCTGACAACTAGGGTTTCTCCCCTTTCAGCATCTTCAAAATGTTCAGACTGTGCATCTTCATCTACATGTACAACTCGTGCATTACCTTCAGGTCTTCTATTTTTCCTTCCTTGATGTTGCAGACACTCATATGTTTGATGTCCTTCTTCTCCACATTGGAAACAGGTTCCTCTGAAACCTCCTCTTCCAAGTCCTTGCCCAAGTTGGCCTCTTCCTCTTTGCTCACCACTATTTTGGTCATGTGGGTGGTAGGCATTATCTCCTCTCTAATTTTGACTGGTGCCAGCTTCTTCATTTTTCTTTTGATCTTCATTTCAGCCTCCATAGGATCTTCCACCAATCCTTCCGCCTTGACCTCTTCGCCTTTGCTTGCTCTCGAATCTTTTATTCATCTTCTCTTCCACCTTCAAGGAAAATTGGTACGCATCTTCTATGGTGGTCATTCTGACTAGGCTCCGTTCCTCTTGAATACTTAGCCTCAACCCATTAATGTAGTGGGCTACCTTCTCCTTGTTGGCCTCTGCATGGCTTGTCCTGATAATAATCTTATAAATCTCTTCTATATACTCCTTGACAGACTTGTTACCTCGTTTCAATCCTTGTAGCTTCTTCAAAAACTTCAACTCATAGTCAATATGAATGAACTGCTTCTTTAGTTTGTCCACCATTCGATCCCATCTGGTAATCTTTCATTTTCCTCTTTTATTTCTCTCTAACTAGACCTCCTTCCACCAAATACTGGCATGGCCCTTCAACTTTGTTTTTGCAAACTTGACCTATTCTGGATCCTCCACATCTTCATACTCAAAATATTCTTCCATATCACTAATCCAATCAATAAGCTCTTCTAGATTCAAATCTTCAGAATAGGTAGAAACTTCAATCTTGGGCCTTTTTTTGATCTTTGAAATGGCCCTCAACAACCTAACTTCTGCAGGATCTCCTACACCTTCTTGTTCTTCCTCAGATATCTCTTTTTCAGCTTCATCTTCACTTTCTTCTCTTGTTCTTGGCTCAAACCCTCTTTGTATCTCCTCTTGCAATGCATTGATTTGCCTTTGCAGGGATCTAAAACCCTCTTCTGTCAAAGCATTTCTCCCACCAATGTTTCTTCGTGGAGGCATTTTGATCTCTACAACAAACCCACAACCTCAGGTCCTAGTGCAAACTGCCTCATGGTTGGTGATCTTTCTAAACACTCAAGAACCTTCACTCTGATACTACTTGATGAAGGGTACTCCCCTTACCAACCCAAACACACAACAATAACAGAGAATAAAACAACAAATGCAAGAAAGAAACACATGCTTTCTATTATCTCAATGTAATGACATTACAATATTCAGGAAATTTTCAAGCTACAACCACATGGGCTTTCTAATTACAAAAAGATACAAGCTAGATCCACCATCTATACTACTAAACTCCTTGTAACCCTCATTCATCTCCTTTATCTAGAATACGTAACTGCCCCAAAATATTCTAGAAATTATAACTCCCACTGGAGAAGTTTTTTTAAAATTTTGATAGTACAACTTCGCAGGATCATAACTTTAGATCCGACCATTGGAAGCTCTCAAAAAGATGCATGTCCACAAAATGGCCCGTTAGGGTACATTTTAATTTTTGACCAATTTTAGGGCCCACCTAGAGCCTCTAAATGTCTCAAATTTGACTTTGATTATTTTATCAAAATTTAAAAATTAAAAATTTTAATATCTCACAAATGACAAATGATATTGGAGTAATTTCTTCACCATTAGCTTCAATTCACCATTCTAGAGGTTTGTGTAAGATTTCGTCTCCATACGTGCACAAATGCCAACTTACTAAAAATAGTAACCCCGCCAATTTTAGCCCTTATTGAAAAAGAAACAATAATTTTGGGTGATGCAAGATTTCTCTTACACCCTGGATGCTCCTACATCAAATATAGTGCTCTAGGTGTGTCATGTAATATTTTCCACCAAATCACCATGAAGGAAAGTTGTCTTCAAAGTCAAAAGATGTTGCAATAGATAATAAGAACCGAATAGAGTTCAACTTAACAAATAGAGAGAGAATCTCGCCATAATCAATTCCCTCAACTTGAGAATATCCCTTCGCAACTAATTTTTCCTTGTACTTCTCAACACTACCATCTAAATTGATTATTTAACACCCATTCTCATCCAATAGGTTTTCATCCATCAGGAAAAGGTACTAAGTCATATGTGTCATTTTTCTTCAATGTAGCCATCTCCTCATTTATGGCCACTTTCTAAGACCCTATATCATCCCTACCAATATCCTCCTTCACAGTCCTAGGCTCATCAATGTTAGTAATCAAAGCAAAAATGTATCTCCAATCAAGAGGAGTATACCTGTATGGTTGTTGTCTTTTTTGAAAGGACCTGCTCAATGACTGAGGTGGAGGTTCTATGTCTTCTTCATAACTCTCTAAACTATCTAAGCTCTCCTCTTCAAATCATTGGTGGGATTATGGTTCAACCTTCTTGGTCTTTGGGGATAGTTGAACTACATCTTTCTTTCCATCCTTCTTTGGCTGCAATACTATGTGTTGATGTTGGTGTTATGACCATAGCAACATTTAGAATAAAACACCGAGTATCCTATCCTCTCTTGAACAAAGAATCTCAAACACTAAACTTCGTGATCAAGTGAGACTGGACCAAGGTTCCTTGATTGTCAGGTCTTGACGTGCATAGGGATAGACTCAGTGAAATGATGTGATAATGTTGGTAATCACAAAGGGACTTATGCTAAATTGCTGCTACTTCATGGACATGGATAAATTCATTACTCCTCGGACTTAGATTTGTGGATGAATGGAACTTCCTCAAATAGACTTAAAAGAAAAGGCAAAAAGGGGAAGGGTTTGGAAATCTACTCTGATGCAAGGATTGCTATTGACTTAGTGAAACCACAACTATGCTTTGCTTCACCATGAGACAACAACTATACAAAGATGATGCAATCTTCTATGGTATTTCAATGACAATTTTCATGTTACTGATACATACAACATAGACATGTATTATTCAACAAGAAATCGAAGTTAAGCCTTCAAAGTGTTCAGACTAACCATGCACTGCAACTTGCAATCCACAAATCACAAATGGTATGAACATAAGGGTTTCAACATTCATCAATGGCAATATCCTCCACTAATCTAATTAGTGCAAACTGAAAATGAAACTGAAATTAAAATAAACAGATCTGTAACAATGGAGCTTCTAATTTTCTTCAAGAAAACTAGAAAACCATGCTAACACATCCAAAGAATGCCATAAACACCATACTTCAATGCTCATGTATTAACTTGGAGATGTCTTTGCAACAATTTGCCAATGTCTTGAAGTTGTATTGCTCTCAAATGGAGTATTACAGTAATGAACAACAACTACTGCTCTCTTTCCTTTTTCTATCCTCCTCTCCTATGCTAATGTCTAATCTATTATCTCCCCCAATAATGGGGTGCTTGGACCTTTATATAGGCTTCCAAAAGTACAATGAAGGGCCAAGATTGATTCAAGGAATCAATGGCCAATATTAGATCAAGTCAAAACCCTAATGAGAAAGTAGATAAGACTGCCACCACTCTAGCAAATGAAAAAGTGACACATGTCCTAGGACACCCCCTTGTCTTGTCCTTTTGTAGCTACGTGGCATGCTGACTAGGATTCCAACAAGGCATGGTCCAGTCAGGCGCCACCTTATCATTTTCCAAACAGTTGTCTCTTGAGTGTGCTTTGGACTTGGAATTTGTGTTGCATTTTCTTTGGACTCATTGACACGGATTCTTGTTCTTAGTGTGGATTCTTGTCTTCTTGATGCCGAACTTGATCCTCCTAATGAATGGTTCATTGTATTTTTGTTCTTGGATTTCCAAGGATTGATCCTCTTGTCCAAAACTGAAGTCCTTGATGTGGAACTTGAAGTGTATCATGTTGTCCTTGATGCTTGCATTCTCTGTGTCATTGAGGTCTTAAAAGGATTTTCATCTCCCTCATGCAATGAATCCTTATGCAGTCTCCTTGTCACTGAACTGGAATCCTTGATGTTGCCTTCCTTATGCCAATCATGTTGAGTGTTTGGAGGAGAAAAGTGGGCAATGAATGGAATGATGTCCTGTTCTAGACCTTTGAAGTCTCATTAACGTACTGGGCAAGTGCAGGAAGATGGGGGGCCAAAAAGGGGTCTTAAGTGGCCACTTTTTTTTTGAAATCAGGAAATACTGGCCTTAGATGAGAAATTGAGCATAGTTACACTCAAAATTTTAAGATGCAACAAAAATAATGTTCATAGTGCTCCGAGTCTACTTTCTAAACTACTAATTTTTTTTTAAAAATGGTATAGATTAAGGGGTTCAAAAGAGGGAGCCACAAAAATTGGTGTTGTTTCTGTTAAAAAAACATAACATAGCATGTTTTGTGGCTCCCTCAAAAGGTTAACTTTTTTTGGTATTTTGAAATCGCTTCGGTGAGAAATTAGCTAATAGCATGTAGTTTTTTTGATAATTTTTTAATGAATATTTGATTTTTTACTAATTTGCAAAGTGACATCTTGAGAAACAAAATTTTGGCCGTGCTACCCCTATAAATTTTGAAAACTAATTGAAAATCATTTTTTTTAATGTGTAGAATGGACTCTAGTTTCTAAAAATGTAATTTTTTTGAAATTTTCATGAACAGTTAATTTACAATGAAAAAAAGACCAAACATTGGTTTTTGCCCAAAAACAGACACACAAACAAAAGAAATTAAAGACGAAAGGCTTAACATTGTCAAAATGTGAAAAAAATTACATCGTTAAATAGCTAAGAGAAAGCCTAACATTACCCAGGTGTTTGATTTGTTCGACCTTGAAACACGTGCAAATATAAGGGTTAGCACAAACAAAATTATGTGAAATCCTGTAGAATATGCAAAAACACGTCTTTGGACATTGGGAAGGCACTCCACGCCTTTGGGTTGGAAATCCAAAGCAAATCCCAAGCCTAAGGCTTGGGATTCCCAAAGCAAAATATAGCGTGAGCGCGTTATAACGCGCGTGCGTTATGTTTTATTTTGCATTTTTTCCCTTTTGCCTGATATTTGTCAAGTTTAACATAACACGAGCGCATTATAATGCACTCGTGTTATGTCTCCCTTGGAATGTTTTATGTTCAAGGTTATTAAGTATGTATGTATGTATGTATGTATGTATGTATGCCTATATGTATGTATGTATGTATGTATTGATGTATGTATGTATGCCTATATGTATGTATGTATACTTATATGTATGTATGGTTGTATGTATGTATGCATGCTTGTATGTATGTATATATGTATGCATGTTTGTATGTATGTATGTATTTATGTGTGTATGTATGTATGTATGTATGTATGTATGTATGTATGTATGTATGTATGTATGTATGTGTGTAAGGGTTTTGGGTTTATGGTATATAAGGACCTGAACCTGTAGAGATTTTAGGGTTGAGGGTTGAGGTTTTTGGGTTTAGAGTTTAAGGTATAGGGTTGAGGGTTGAGGGATTAGGGATTAAGTAATAGGTTGAGGGTAGAGGGTAGAGGATTGAGGGTTGAGGGTTACAGTTGAGGGATAATTTTTAACTTGTTGAGTGTATAAGATTAATTGTGTAAGGTATGGGGATTAGGGTTTAGGATATTGGGTTTAGGGTTTACGATATGGATTGAGGGTATATAAGGCATAGGGTGACCTGGGTTGAAAGTGTATGGTTTAGGTTTTAAGTATAGGGTTGAGGCACAATATTCAGGGTTTAGGGTATAAGGGTGAGGTTATAGGGTATAGGGATGAGGGTTTGTGGGTGTAGGTTTCAGAGTTTAAGGTATAGGGTTGAGGATTGAGGGATTAGGGCTTAAGTATATGGTTGAGGGTATAGGGTAGAGGATTGAGAATTTACAGTTGAGGGATAATGTTCAAGGTTGAGTGTCTAAGATATAGGGTTTAAGGTTGAGGGTATAAGGCATATGGATGAGGGTTCAGGGTTCAGGGCATAAGTATAGGGTTGAGGGTATAGGATATAGGATAGAGGTTTGAAGGTTTGGGGATAATGTTCAAGGTTAAGTGTCCAAGGTTAAGTGTATAGGGTATCTAGGGGTTGAGAGTTTAGGTTTTAAGGGTTGAGGCTTTGAGGGATTAAGGGTTTAAGGGTTGAGGGATTAGGGTTTAAGGCATAGTGTCAAGGGTAGAGGGTAGAGGGTTTAGGGATAGGGTTGAGGGTTGAGGCTTTAGGGTTGAGGGTTAATGGATTCGGGTTTAAGGTATATTGTCGAGGGTAGAGGGTTTAGGGTTTAAGGTTTAATGGTTGAGGGTTGAGGCTTTAGGGATAGGGTTTAGGATTTAGCATTAAGGGATTAGGGTTTAAGGTATAATGTCGAGGGTTGAGGGTTTAGGGATAGTTTTTAGGATTTAAGGTTTAAGGGTTGAGGCTTTGAGGCTTTAGGCATAGGGTTTAGGGTTTATGGTTAAGTGAGAGACCTAGATGGCTAAGGATGGATGGAGAGGCAGACAAGGAGTGACTGAGAGACGTAGAGAGGGGAGAGGTAGAGAGGTGAGGGGGAGACAAAGGTGAGAGATAGAATAAAATGAGAGAGTGAAGTTGACAACTTGAGGGAAAGATGGTTAAGCAGGAGGGAGAGAAGTGGAGAGGAAGGGAAATATCTAGAGATCCCTGAGAGATATACATGTGAGAGACCTACAATCTAGGGAGAGAGGGGTGAGAGAGATAGGGAAAGGATGGGGGTGAGGCAGATAGGGGAGGAGAGTATTACAAAGGTAATTGGTAAAAACTTGATGATATTAACAATGAGCAAAGCTTAGATAAATAGATTACAAAATGTACAAGAAAAGTAGGTTTCTAAAATAGAAACTGCAGAAGATCGTAAACACGATCTTACTAAAATAATTACAAATAGTTACAACATTGACCATTAACTAAAAATAGCATGAAATAATATTCTAATACCCTCCCTTAATGGTCAATCTATCAACTACACCAAGAGACCCCCTGAATTTTACAAACTTACCTGGACCAAGGGACTTGGTGAGGATATCGGCTGTCTGATCCTCTGTCAGAACACACAGCAATTGAACTGATCCGTCTTCAACAAGCTTTCTAATGAAATGACAATGAGTTTCTACATGCTTGGTTCTTTCATGGAAGACTAGATTTTTGGCAAGTTTGAGAACTCCCTGATTATCACAGAACAAGGGAGTCGGACTTGCTTGAGATATTTGCATATCAGCAAGCATCTGGCGAAGCCAAACTGCCTCACAAGCTGCCTTAACTACTCCCCGATACTCTGCTTCTGTCAAGGAGAGAGCCACTGCCTGCTGCTTCTTACTAGTCCATGTGACTACACTGGATCCCAAACTGAACACATACCTAGAGGTGGATTTCCTGTCATCAACTGAACCTGCCCAATCTGAGTCTGTGAAACCACTGAGTCAAGGATCATGACTCCTTGAGTAAAGAAGTCCATAATCAGAAGTTCCCTTCACATAACGCAGTACACGCTTCCCTGCTACCCAATGATCAGCCTTGGGGGCTGTCATGAAGCGTGAAATGTAGCTCACTACAAAACTAAGGTCAGGTCTAGTGGCAATGAGATAGATGAGGCTACCCACTAGTTGCCTAAACAATGATTCATCCACTACAGGTGAGTCTGACTTGGATGACAACTTAAGCCCTTTTTCCATGGGTGTGGAGGCAGGTTTGCAATCCTACATATGAAACTTATCCAGAAGACTACGAGCATACTTGGACTGGGAAATGAAGATACTGCTCTCGATCTACCAAACCTCAACACCTAAATAGTAATGCAAGAGTCCCAAATTTGTCATGTCAAATGTGCTGCACAAATCCTGTTTGATCTTAGCGATCAAATGTGTCGAGCTACTAGTAATGATCAGGTCATCCACATAGACAACAAGAATCAGAATATCACTACCAGTGCGTTTGACATACAAATTAGAGTCAGATGGACTCCTCTGAAAGCCATGATCTGTGAGGTACTTATCAATCTTGATGTACCAAGCTCGAGGAGCTTGTTTTAGGCCATAGAGTGCTTTGACCAATCTACACACCTTGTGTTCTTAACCAGCAACCTTGAACCCTGGAGGCTACGTCATGTAGACTTCTTCCTGCAACTCACCATTGAGAAAGACACTCTTAACGTCCATCTGATGGACTTTCCAACCAAACTGGGCTGCTAAGGCAAGAACAAGCTGAATTGTACTCATCTTGGCTGTATGAGCAAAAGTCTCCTCGTAGTCAATGCCTTCCTTCTGTGAGAACCCCCTAGCAATGAGACGAGATTTGTACTTGTCAAGGGTTTCGTCAGCTTTGTATTTCACCTTGTACACCCATTTGCAGCTAATGGGCTTCTTCCCTAGAGGAAGATCAGAAAGGACCCAAGTGTGATTTTTCTGAAGACTATGGTATTCAGACTCCATAGCCTTTTCCCACTCAGGAATTCCTTTAGCCTCTGAATGTGTTTGAGGCTCATAGACACTGTGAATGTTGGCCATGAGAGAAAAGTTAACTGTATGCTATTGTTTGCTCTTGTTTCTGGATGATCTACCCTCAATGAGCTCATCGTCATGAAGATCTCTGATAGTCTTACCCCACCATTTAGGCCGGAGAGTAGAAGTGCCAACATTGGATGTAACAGGAGGAGCTGAAACAGGTGCAACAGGTGGAAGATCAACATCATCCAGAGGAAATTCGGGTTGAGCATCATCAAAATCAAAATCTACATCATCATCCCTCCCATTAGGTGGACCTAACGGAAGAAGAACACCCAAGTCAGAAGCCTTCAGAGGCTACTCCTCAGAATGTTGCATAGATGAGGAAGAAAGAAAAGGTCCTTGTTCTTCATCAAAGACAACATCCCAGCTGAAGGTAAGATGATCAGTATCGATATCAATCAACCGATAAGCCTTATGGTTGTCATTGTACCCTGTGAACATAAGCTTTTGACTCTTGGAATCCAACTTGGAGCGCTTGGCATCTGGAATCCATACATAAGCTAAAGAGCCAAATATTTTCAAATGACTGATCCGAGGTTTGCAGCCAGTCCAAGCTTCTTCAGGAGTCTTCTCCTTAACAGCATAAGTCAGAGACCGATTAAGGAGATAGACGACAGTGTAGACTACTTCTGCCCAGTACTTCTTAGGAACACTCATGTGTTCTAACATGGAACGGGCCATCTCAGTGATTGTGCAGTTGCGCCACTCTACAACACTGTTTTGCTAAGGAGTATAGGGTGTGGTTAACTGGCGCTTGATGCCGTGTATATCACAGAAGTTGGAGAAGTCAGTAGAACAAAATTCCCCCCATTATCTGACCTAAGAGTGACTATGGAACAGCTAGACTCTTTTTCTACTCAGGCCTTAAACTTCTGAAATGCAGTAAACACATCTTATTTCTGTCTGAGAAAGTACACCCACATTTTACAACTGAAATCATCAACAAAAAGTAAGAAATACCTGCAACTAGTAACAGAAGGTGTATTCATTGGCCCACATACATTAGCATGAACCAACTGTAGTACCTTGGAGGCTCGCCATGAGTCACCTGTTGGGAACGGTGTCTGATGCTACTTCCCAGCCTGACAAGCTCCACAAACACCATGATGCTGAGTCTGAATCTCAGGTAAACCGGCTACAAGGCCCTCCCGAGATAACGCTGATGCCAAAGACTAGTGATGGAAGAATTTCAGGCTGCCATGGCTAACTGTGGAGAATCACCTGTATCCACAAGTCTGTATAGACCATGATCCTCAATACCAACAGCCAAAGTGCTACGAGTCTCCCGATCAACAATGGAACATTTGTGTGTACTGAAAACCACATCCAACTGAGGACAGTGCCGCATGATCTGACCGACAGAGAGAAGATTAAGTTCCATGCCAGGAACATAGAATATGAGATTCCTCCCACCAGACTAAATCTGAACAGTGCCCTTACCGAAAACTATATATTCTTCTCCTCCACCAAAAATAACTGAGTCACTGAAGGGAGTAAAGTCTGTAAACCAATCACGTCAATGAGTGAAGTGACGCAAAGCACCTAAATCAATGTACCAGGCAGAGGACTTCACATGATCTACAGGTCTTTTAGCCATAAAAGCGTAAAAGGCAGATTCCTTCTGCTTAGTGTGCTCGGCAATATTTGCTTTCTACTGAGACCTTCCCTGCTTCTTCTGTTCAGAAGCCAAACGCTGACGATAATCTTTTTTTATGTGACCATATTTGTGACAGTAATTACATTGGTTATTCTTTTTCTTGATGCTGTCCTGAGGTTGACCTGAGCCTTTCTGCTATGGATGCTGACCTTTGCCTTTGTTCTGAGCCTGAAACTTGGCTGCAAAAGCCTGCTCTGAAGAGGATGAAGAAGCACTACTACCAAACTGTTGTTTCTAGCGATCCTGCTGCAAGAGGATAGTACAGAGCTCTGGAAACTTCAGATCAACATTAGCTGATGTAATGTTGAGAGTCTCGATGAAATGTTCATAAGACTTAGGTAGACTTTTCAAAATTATCACAACCCTGTCTTCTTCCTCCATTTTTTGACCAATAGCCTCCAGCTGATCTCTAATTTCCTGGATCTTGTTCAGATGCGTCTGCAAAGATGTCTTCTCATCCATCATGATAGAAAATAGTATATTTTTCAAGAAGAATGCACGGCTCTTGTCAAAGGTCTCATGCATACCCTTCAGATGGTCCCAAATCTCCTTTGCTATTTTTCTAGCCAGAATCTGAGGTAGCTGATCATTTGTGACTGAAAGCTTAATGAGCATGACTGCTTCACGAGTTTGTTCGTCAAACTTATCCTGGTCTTTTCCCGCCGTTGCTAGACGAGTAGTATTGCCTAGAATGATTTGATTAAGGTAGCGATATTCAAAGATGGTCATCATTCGTTGCTTCCAGGTATTATAGTTTTTACCATTAAATCGATGACTACCTTCCAACATGATGTTGGTCAAACTCACCATCTTGCACACTTTTCAAGACACAAAAAATGAGGTACTGAGAAGAGGCTGAATGCATGGAACTTAAAGCACAAATTCCAATGCATAGGATGCTAAGGTAGTTTATAGGCACAAAATTTGAGACAAATCCGTCGGCACAAATTTCAAGTCATGGATTTCGAGACACCTAGAAAAATCTGACAGGTACCTAGAAATAGTCTTGAAAAACCCACCAAGAATCTACAATCGAAAAAAAATTCGGACTTGAACCAGAGCGTCAAAACCCTAGTTGAAAATTTTAGAAGCCCTAGGCGGCCATGAAAGCACAGACAAGTGTTCAAGAAATCACGACTTGAAACCACTGGAATCCTTCAGAACAGAAATGCCAAAAAAAGCTGACAAAGCTTGCTGTCAAATCGCGTCCAAGGAAATTGCGATGAAAATAGAGAGATCACACCAAAAAAAATCAGAAGACGTGACTTGTGGAGCAAAGAAACAACGATTACGGTTTTAAAACACTACTTAACCAGATCGCGACCAAGCTCTAAAAAATGCCAAAAATAATGACAAAGCTTTCAGAAACACAAGCCAGAAAAGAGTTAAAAATTTGCATCTCACAGAGTGGAAAAATCGTGGCCAGACAATGCCTAGGAGAAAACCACGATACTGCAGAAGAAAAACTGTGATTTTTGAAAGCAAAATAGTCATGAAATTTCAAAAACAATAACCCTCAATTTTTAAGAGTTAAAGAAGCCACGAAAACCAGAAGAATAAAAATCTTCACTGGAGCACCAAAAAAAATCAAACTTGGCTCTAATACCATATTACGAAGGTAATTGGTAAAAACTTGATGATATTAACAATGAGCAAAGCTCAGATAAATAGATTACAAAATGTACAAGAAAGGCAGGTTTCTAAAATAGAAACTGCAGAAGATCGTAAACACGATCTTACTAAAATAATTACAAATAGTTACAACATTGACCATTAACTAAAAATAGCATGAAATAATATTCTAATAGAGGGGTGGATAAGGGTCAAGGGTTTAAGGATTTAGGGTTTGAGGGTCAAGGGTTTAGGGTTTAAGGGTTGAGGGATTAGGGTTGAGGGTTGAGGGATTAAGGTTTAAGGTAGTGTCGAGGGTTGAGGGATTAGGACTAGGGTTTAGGATTTAAAGTTTAATGATTGAGGGTTGAGGGTTTAGGGATAGGGTTTAGGATTTGAGGTTTGAGGGTTGAGGGTTGAGGCTTTAGGGATAGGGTTTAAGGTTAAGTGAGAGACCTAGATGGCTAAGGACGGATGGAGAGGCAGACAAGGAGTGACTGTGAGACATAGAGAGGGGATAGGTAGAGAGGTGAGGGGGAGACAGAGGTGAGAGATAGAGAGGTGAGGGGAGAGAGAAGAAAATGAGAGAGTGAAGTTCACAACTTGAGGGAAATATGGGTAAGGAGGAGGGAGAGAGGTGGAGAGGAAGGGAAATATCTAGAGAGCCCTAAAAGATATACAAGTGAGAGACCTGCAACCTAGGGAGAGAGGGGTGAGAGAGATAGGGGAGAGATGGGGGTGAGACGGATAGGGGAGGAGAGGGGTGGATAAGGGTTGAGGGTTTAAGGGTCAAGGGTTTAGGGTTTAAGGATTGAGGGTTTAAGAGTTGAGGTATTAAGGTTTTAAGGGTTGAGTGATTAGGGTTTAGGGTTGAGGGATTAGGGTTTAAGGTATGTATCAAGGGTTGAGGGTTTAGGGATATGGTTTAGGATTTAAGGTTTAAGTGTTGAGGGTTGAGGCTTTAGGGATAGGGTTTAGGGATTAGGGTTTAAGGTATAGTTTTGAGGGTTGAGGGTTTAGGGATAGGGTTTAGGGTTTAGGGTTGAGGGATTAGGGTTTAGGGTTATGGTTTAGGGTTGATGGATTAGGGTTTAAGGTTGAGGGTTTAGGGTTTAGGGATAGGGTTTAGGGTTGAGGGATTAGGGTTTAGGGTTGAGGGTTTAGGGATAAGGGATTAGGGTTTAAGGTATAGTGTTGAGGGTCGAGGGTTTAGGAATAGGTATAGCGTTTAGGGTTTAGGGTTGAGGGATTAAGGTTTAAGGTTGAGGGTTGAGGGTTTAGGGATAGGGTTTAGAGTTTAGGGATAAAGGATTAGGGTTTAGGACCTTGATGGATTAGGGTTTAGGGTTGAGGCTTTATGGATAGCATTTAGGGTTGAGGGATTAAGGTTGAGGGTCGAGGGATTAGGGTTAAGGTAGAGTGTTGAGGATAGAGGGATTAGGGATAGGGTTTAGGGTTTAGGGATTAGGGTTTATGGTTGAGGGTTTAGGGATAATGGATTATGGTTTAAGGTATAGTGTCGAGGGTCGAGGGTTTAGGAATACGGATAGCGTTTAGGGTTTAGGGTTGATGGATTAGGGTTTAGGGTTTAGGGATAAGTGATTAGGGTTTAGGGTTGAGGGATTAAGGTTTAGGGTTGAGGGATTAAGGTTTAAGGTTGAGGGTTTAGGGATAGGGTTTAGAGTTTAGGGATAAGGGATTAGGGTTTAGGACCTTGAGGGATTAGGGTTTAAGGTTGAGGCTTTAGGGTTGAGGGATTAGGGTTGAGGGTTGACGTATTAGGGTTAAGGTAGAGTGTTGAGGGTAGATGGATTAGGGATAGGGTTTAGGGTTGAGGGATTAGAGTTTAGGGTTGAGGGATTAGGGATAAGGGATTAAGGTTTAAGATATAGTGTCGAGGGTTAAGGGTTGAGGGATAGGGTTTAGGTTTTAGGGATAATGGATTAGGGTTTAACTTGTATATTGTCAAGGGTTAAGGGTTTAGGAATAGGGATAGCATTTAGGGTTTAGGGATAAGGGATTAGGGTTTAGGGTTGAGGGATTAGGGATAGGATTGAGGGTCGAGGGATTAGGGTTTAAGGTATAGTGTTGAGGGTTGAGGCTTTAGGTATAGGGTTTAGGGTTTAGGGATAAGGGATATGGGTTATGGGTTGAGGGCTTAGGGTTTAGGGTTTAGGGATAAGGGATTAGGGTTTAGGGTTGAGGGATTAAGGTTTAGGGTTGAGGGATTAAGGTTTAAGGTTGAGGGTTGAGGGTTTAGGGATAGGGTTTAGAGTTTAGGGATAAGGGATTAGTGTTTAGAACCTTGAGGGATTAGGGTTTAGGGTTGAGGCTTTTGGGATAGCGTTTAGGGTTGATGGATTAGGGTTGAGGTTTGAGGGATTAGGGTTAAGGTAGAGTGTCGAGGGTAGAGGGTTTAGTGATAGGGTGTAGGGTTTAGGGTTGAGGGTTTAGGGAATAAAGTTTAAGGTGAAATGTTGAGGGTTTAAGGATAGGGTTTAGGATTTAAGGTTTAAGGGTTGAGGGTTGACACTTTAGGGTTTAGGGTTAAGTGAGAGACCTAGATGGCTAAGGATAGATGGAGAGGTAGACAAGGAGTGACTAAGAGACGTAGAGAGGGGAGAGGTAGAGAGGTGAGGGGGAGAGATAGGTGAGAGATAGAAGAAATACATGGAGAAATGAATAATATTGATTTTTCTATAGCAGGCCAAAATGCGCTCGCGTTATAATGCAAGTGCATTTTGGATTGCTATACAAATGGTAAAAAGGCCTAGACCCCTGTGATCTAGGCCCACATACTCTATTTTGTTCTGTTTATGCGCATGTTCTGACAAAAAAAAGCATTTTCATGTTGTTGGGAAGTTCACATGCACATTTTTTACATTCTACCACCTTTGCTTGAACTTTCCACCACCTTTTTTTTCTTTGTCAACTAAAGAAAGAGGAAATAACATAGTTTTCACATCGAATTTGATATATATCCATTCAAGTTTCAATTTTTGTAGTGTTGCACTATTAATTGTGATTGAATTGTAGGAATTTAACATTATAGATTGGTTAATAGTATTGTTGTTACTAATTCTATTTGAGTGTTATTCAATTTAACATTGAAAAGAAAGCAAGTGGTGAAAAACTCAAATTGTTGAGGAGTTTGATGCAAGAAGAAAAAAACACTACATAATTGGGTACTCTCTCCATCCGAATCTCTGTTTTTTAGGTATGTCAAGTCTTTACATGCATGTTCTTTACATTTTCCTTAATTATATTTGAATTACTTTATCATGCTTTATCATACATGTTTATATCACTTGTATGGTTTACATATTTTGTGTTTATATCAGTCTCACTTTTTTTATTTTATAGTTCATATGCCTTGTCTATGCTTCCACATTTCGCATACATGTCTTACATTTTGCATTTATAGTTCATCATAGTTCTTACTACCCAAAGAGCTTAGTCATCACACACAAATGTCCTTATAATAGACTATGTTTTAAATCAGTTGATGGTATGCATAATAAAAGATATCTCAAAGGTCAACATTAATTAAAATAGACACAATCACGATATCATTGTTAAGTCCCTTTGCATAATGAACCTTTTAATAAAAACTCATTAATGTCTATCTAATGAGATTCAACCTAAAGGACCTCATGCAAAATTCCATCATGTGTGTTTCCTTTAAACCTACATAGATAGCCTTAAGTTAAATCTCTAGATTTTATTACTCAAGAATCCATAAGGTCATCCTACAATCTCACATGGTGCCATGTATATTTTCTACACTTGGGCTCTTTAATAAGTATGTACAATAATAAATTAAATAGACCTTAACATATTGTGATATCAAATTATACAAGAATAAATCCTTACAACATATAAATATACAATCCCTTAAGCATAATGAAATACTATTATCTTGCCAAAACAAGTTAAAATACAAATGAATAGGTGCCAAGATCATACAAGTAAATCCCAATAGGCTTAATCCAATCATGATCTATCCTATGCTACATTATTCTTCATGTTGATAGTTCACACAAACCTTGTATACCAAATGTTTCCATTCCCATATCTATGACAATGTGCCAAGTTAAATACTACAAATCAGTCACATTGCCATGGAATTGATTTAGGGTCTCAAGATAGTTCGGTCATAGCAAAGTGCAAAGTTCAACATCAATGTCTCCATGAACATCGTAAGCCTTAAGGCTGATCCTCTTGGTTGTCATAACATGATAATGTGAAGATAAGGGATTGTTGTCACGCATTAGAAAATCAGTACTTACCTCATGCCCTAGTGTGATGTCTCCCACAATCTCAATCATCTCTCCTTTCATGACTAGATGGTTATCAACAAGTGCTGGCCCAGGAGACGTCTCCAAGTGAAAATAAAGTGTATCATCTGTCCTAAATTTTATCCCATGGCTGCAAGATGAATCTTCATGTGTGAGGAGATGATCTCTATCCGCACGTAAGTGTAGGTAGTTTGATGCCACTAGCACCAAGGCCTCCCCCACATCTTCAACCTTGTAGTCAACATGAAGTCCCATGTTCTATTCACTTGTATCCTCAATAGGTGACTCTCCTTTGTCCTTATCCTCATAGGACTGAAGTGAACTTTGTACCATAATGCTTTGTATGGCTACAATAACATTGTGTAATAATGCTTTGTATGCTTTATCCCTATTTTTGTTGAGTGACATTTACTCTTCTACATGATGATTGTATGTACATTTTGTATAAAGGGTTGAATGACATTTATTTTAGTTATTTGTATGGATTCATTTCTTAGGAACTAATATTTGTTTCTTTATCATGCTACAGATAAATTCTCTGTCATACTGAGGAAACAATCAAGAATTAAACCAACACAGGAAGAGATAGAAGCTAAGAATGCAAAGAAATCAACGACTATGAGGGAACCTCGTGAGAATATGAAATTGGACACGATAAATGAAGACATGCCAATTGAAGAGGAACCACAACCATCAAAAAGAGATATGGTATTGGTGACACAAAGAGAACGAATGCAAAAACTTTGTGCTATGAGAGTTTTGAATATCGTAGTTGGAGACATGTCCTCTGCCGCAAGTCAACATGTAGGGACACCATCTACCACATCTCAAGTTGAGAGTACATCACCACTCACATGTGAGGAAGGAGGTACACCATCATTCCCACCTCAACCTGAAGGTATGTCATCTATTCCATCTTCCATCGAAGGTATGCCATCTAGCCCATCTCATTTAAATATTGATGAAATTCCTAATGTTGAGATGAATTTACCTATCTTAACACCACCTAGAATTTTGCATAGAAAGCTAAATTATTTGATTGATATTGATGAGAATATTTTGTAGCCAATGGAAGGCAAGATTCCAAAATGCACTTGTAGAAGGTATGCTCATAAGATAGTAATGCAACACGGCGTGTCATTCAATCGACTATAGTAAGTAGTCAAATGAGGAAAGCTCATCTCATTAGAAAGATGAGTCAAGCATTGAGAATTAATAGGAAAACTTTATCAAGAGCCGTTGGAAGGTACCAAAGAATTGAGGACACCAATGCCAATGAATTATGGGCATTCTCGGGGAGACTACCACGAAAACATAAACCAATTGTTGAAGCATTGAGATCACTAATTAAAGACTTTTGGAAGAATTACACAAAGGTATCTCTAAATCAAAGGGATGTGGTAAGAAGGAGAATCGGTAGTTAGAACTGTGAGCCACATCCAAAGCATTTTTTGGATATGACTCAAACACTATTTTTTGGTAAATTTCTAGAGATGTATCCTCAAATAAAAATTTGTCAAAGATATTTTGAAATGATAAACCTTTCTATATTAAGATAAATCACACATGCACTACTTGTTGTTGTAGATTACATATTGAATTTTCTAACCATTTTGATGTTTATCGGTCTATATGTTTAGATTTGCATACTAACAATGTTTTGCAGAATTGTGGCATACATGCCCCACCAACATCTTCAAGAGACTTCATATCAAGAATTTTATGTGAAAGAGAGGAAGGTCAAATATTCTACAGGAAATTATGCTTGGATGGCACATGTCAGCATTGTGGTGGCTTGCAACGTATGCCAATATGTGAACATATGGAAAGAACACATGTGGTTGGAAATGAACTAGTAGAGTTTAGAAAGTATAAAATAGTGGCAAACAATACAAAAGATGGTAAAGAAGAAAAGAGGTGTGAATTGGTTATTCAAAAGATTCCAGTGTATCAGTTTATGTCTATATTTCGTGACAGTATAGTGTATGAGTATGCAAGACATGCCCATAGAGCTCGATGGTTGGACTTGCAATTCAAGTCATGCAAGGACACATTTCTAGTTGGTAGCATTGTTTCATTCGTCGACTTTGCAGAGAACTACAGTCTACAGCCACAGCATGAGGTGCAATCACAATATTACAACTCCACATAGGTTTCTATATTTGTGCACATTGCATTCATTCATGCGAATGATAGTATAGAGGATGATGGAAAGATCATAAGGGAGTATTATTTTTATATTAGTGATGATTGCACGCATTCTATGGAGTTTGTGCAAGGTTGCTTTCAGGTGTTCTACAATGATTTGGCTAGAAGGGGCATATCATTTAGTCAGCATGCCATATGGTCAGATAACTATGCATCACAATTCAAGAACTTGCGAAATTTCTATTGGCTGAGTAGGAGGCATAATATTACAGGTGTTCAACATATGTGGAACTTTTGTGAGGCCGGGCATGGAAAGGGGGAACATGATGGTGCAGGAGCATGTATCAAAAGAGCCATAGCATGAGAAGAATTAAAGTATAAAGACAATGCAAAGCTGACAGATGCAAAATCAATCGTCGAGTGGTGTAATGCTTCAATGGGTCTAGGTAATGAAGGTAAGTCTTCAGTTCATAGATTTTTTTGGTTGATAGATGATACTAACATTGCACCATATGAGGACTGTTGTACATTGACAGGATCAAGTGAGCTACACTCTTTCAGAATCTCAATTGCAGGTGCATGGAGTATTGTAATGTCCCCTTCCTAGGTGATTTTCATGATGAGCAATTTAGCCTTTATCTCCCGAAGGCTAATTGACGAAATAAGGGAGATATTATTAAATTAATTATTTCATAAGGTTATTACTTAATTTTCAATCAAAAGGTAACTTTATATTTAATTAATTTAATATAGTGACTTAAAATAAAGATTACATCATTAAAGTCACTAAAATAAAATAATAAGATTTTTCTAGAAGCCTCTTGAAGTGGGATTAAAAAATGTATAAAAGAAGGGGCAAGACAAGTTTCCAGGCATCCGATTATTGTCATTTGCATTTGATGAGTTTTGTGGAGCCAAGGGTTTCTGCATATTTAGTCTTTGGGAACGAAAACTCTCATAGATTAGCATAACTGAGGTGGTGAAATATCCTCCAAAGGGTTGCAAAATAGAACGGATATTTTAGTCCTTTCATTTGTGCTTAAATCTGCAATATTAACTAAGGGTTTGGAGGTATTAATTTGCATATCAGAGGTTTTTTCTATTGGCTGCTACAGTGCTGTGAATAGTGCCTCTACAGTGACATGAACAGTATGCTACAGTGTTTGGTACAGTGATCGCCACAGTACGCTATAGTGTCGAGCTACAGTGTTTTGCTATAGTACGCTACAATGATTGCTACAGTGCCATGAACAGTAACGCTACAGTACAGGGCAGCTAGGAGAAGGTTTCAATTTGGGTTTGGAAGGGACTACTTTCCATGGTTGATGAGAAGGCTAGGTGCTACACTTGAAGAGGCACGATTTGGGCTTGAAAGGGATGTTTGAGCTGTTTTGAGGCTGCCATTCCTTCATCTTCATCATCGATTCATAGCAGCTTACATTTCCAAGTTCTTTCATGAGTTAGCATATTTACTTCAGCATTGTTTCATAGTTGTCATTTGTTCTCAGATTTTAGGAGTTGCATAAAATTGTAAAGCCAAGAGTCTTGGCTATTCATATCAGCATTGTATTAGACAATATATCTCAATAAAGGAGTGATAAGTTGTAGGCCATCTATTTGATGTAATGTGCATATTAATATTCTTCATGATTAGCATAATAGTATGCATGCCAAGTGTTTGACAAAATGTCAACTGGCTGTAGGTATGCATTTCATGTCTAATTTTCATGTATATGCATCGAAAATACCAAAAAAAAAGAAGTCATATATGTATTTAGATTAATGCTTAGACATTGTAGTTTGGATTTATGAGTATTTAGAGTACTCAGCTATCATTATCAAGCAAAAATATCAGACTAAAAACACAGACCAACAAGCATTGGGTTTACATCAGAAGTGTTTGACAATATTCCTTGAGGTTCAAATCAGCAAAATAAGGTTTGAAATAGCAAGGGATATTACAGTGGTTTCCTGCCATCCTTTGGGTTTGAAATTGGCTCATTAAATGCAACAAAGTGATAGGGACAAGAGGTATACAGCTAGAGAAGAAAGGAAGCAAAAACAGTGGCCACAAGCACTTGAACAGAACACTTTATTAGCTACTTTAGCAGCAAAACAGCGAGAGGTTGGTTCATCCGACACTATGGGTGAAAGAGGTGAAGGTAGCCCTATCAGAAACAGGGGAAGAAATGATGAAGAATAGGAAACACGTGAACTCTATAGACAAATGGCTACGGGGCAGCAGCAGGTGGTAGATGCTGTGCGGGCACTTACTACAATGATACAACAAATGAACCCTCAGAGAAGACAAAACTATGAACTGGATGATAATAGGAGTGTGGTTGGGACACCTAGGGCACAAGCATCTTCTCACATCGCAGATAGGCCTACACGTCCTACTTTTTTAAGGAATGAACAAGAAGAGGAAAATGCAGAAGAAGAAGGAGAAGAAATGTTTGCAGATACTCTTATGGCAGCTAATGATGAATGGGAGTTGTTGACACCACAGGTCAGGGAGCGCATGAGCTTTGATAGGTTTGTGAGTCAAAGAAGAGAACACTACAGGGGAAAGCAAGAAAAGAGACCAAGAAATCAAAATAATGATTTGATGTATGCTGCCAGCAGAGTTACATTGCCCATGTTTGATGGTAGTGGGAAGGTCACGGCTCAGGCTTGGATTCATAAGCTAGACACCCTCTTGACTCTTAGACCCATGACAGAAAGGGATGTAATAAAATATGCTACTTTTCACTTGGAGGGAGCAGCCCACGATTGGTGGTATCATGGATTAGAGACATTGCATCATAATAGTATCACTTCATATCAGGAGTTTGTTGATAGATTGGTGGAACGCTTTGAAAAGAGAGATCCAGAGACATATTTTAGAGAATTGGCACAGCTTAAGCAGACTGGGAGTTTGGAGAATTACATTAGTGAATTTTAGAAATTATCAGTCATGGTCTCCAATATATCTAAAAGAAGATTGGTTGTGCTATTCATGGAGGGCTTATTGGAGCCGTTGAGAGGATGGATAAAGGCTTTTGATCCCCCGACATTGCAGGAGGCGATGAAAAAAGCTAGGAGTATGGAACTTGCAGCCCCTCAAAGTAAGTACTCATCTAAGGGATCTTCTTCTTACTGGGACAACAAGACATTTCCTAAGAAAAAAGAAATTTCAGACTCAAAGGGAAAATCAGCAGCACCATTAGATCACGAGACATTTAATGACTTGCAAAGGAAAAAGTTGTGCTTTTATTGCAAAGGTCCCTATGATGCAAACCATGACTGTCCTTTAAGACCTAAGGGCAAAGCAAATAGGATTATGTGGGCATTCTATGAGGATTCAAAGTCAGACCAGCAATCTGATCAAGAGGAATCTAATGAGGAAAAACTTGATGATGAGATAGATAAGCATGAAATTGAGGCTAAAAATGTTGAAGAAGCAAATTTTCAAGAAGCACGCCTTACTAGCATACAGCAAGAGGGCTCATTTAGGGTGCGTGGGGTTTTAGCCGGATAGAAGATCATTACCTTGCTCGATACAGGTGCTACGCATAACTTCATTGATGCTAGGTTGGTTGAAAGGCGCGGAATTCAGACAGAGGAATTTGAGGGCATAAGAGTAAAAGTTGTTGATGGGTATACACTTAAGTGTGACAGGATGATTCCAAGTCTTCCCATGCGATTGAATAACTTTGAGTTTAAGGCAGATTTTTATGTGGTAAACATGGGAGAAACTGACATGGTTTTAGGAATGAAATGGCTTCATGATATTGGGGAGTTTACCATTAACCTTAGGGAAATGGAGATGAGGTTTAAGGTGGATGGGAAGACTCATGTGCTAAAAGCCATCAAGGATACCAGCTGCAGGATGATATCTTTCAAAAAAATGGAGAGACTTATGCGCCACGACATGGTTGAGTGGGCAGCAAGGTGTATTCTAATGCCAACATAGGAAGAGAAACAAAAACCAGCATATCACCCAGATATACAGGAGTTGAGGATCAAGCACTCCAAAGTGTTTAGTGATATTCCACCAGGCAAGCCTCCAGACAAAGGGATTGACCACATAATAGAATTGGAGGAGGGTGCTAAACCCGTGATGATCACTCCTTACAGACACCCCAAGCGGCTAAAAGATGAGATTGAAAAAATAATTAAGGAACTGCTGGCTATGGGGCACATTAGGCCAAGCAAATCACCTTTTGCTTCAGCAGTAGTCTTGGTCAAGAAAAAAGATGGTACCCTTCAGATGTGCATCAATTACAGGGTGTTGAATAAGAGGACAATTAAGAACAGGTACCCTATTCCTCGTATTGACGAGTTGATCGATGAGCTTCATGGTGCTCGCTATTTCTCAAAAATAGATTTGAGATCAGGTTATCACCAGAACAAGGTCAGAGAGCACGACATCGAGAAGACAGCATTTAGGTGCCATTGTGGACATTTTGAGTTTGTGGTTATGCCATTTGGGCTAACCAATGCTCCTACTACGTTTCAGTCCACTATGAACAGGGTTTTTCAATCACAGCTGAGGAAGTTTGTATTAGTCTTCTTTGATGACATTCTGGTATACAGTAGAACTTGGGACGAACATATCACCCATTTGGATACAGTGTTGGGAATTCTTAGCAGGGAGTCCTTGTACGCCAAGGAATCCAAATGTGATCTGGGCATGACAGAGTTGCTATACTTAGGCCATATCATCAGTGCAGAAGGTGTGTGTATGGACCCTGACAAAGTCAGAGCTATTATTGAGTGGCCTACACCTGAGAATTTTACTTAGCTTAGGGGATTTTTGGGCTTGTGTGGCTTCTACCGCAGATTTGTCAGTGGATATTCACGACATGCAGCACCACTTACAGATTTAATGAAGAAAGGGCATTTGTTTGGACACTTGAGGCACAGGAATGTTTTGAGAAATTTAAACAGTTGATGACTACTTGCCCAGTTCTGGCCTTGCCAGATTTTACTAGACCTTTTGAGCTACAGTGTGATGCTTCAGGTGAGGGGATTGGTGCAGTTCTTATGCAGGACAAACATACGATAGCTTTTGAGAGCAGGAAGTTACGGGGTCCAGAGAGGAGCTACAGTATTTATGATAAGGAGATGTTGGCCATTATGCATGCATTGGCCAAATTCAGACAATACCTTGTGGGTAGCAAGTTTTGCATTAAGACAGATCATAACAGCTTGAGGCATTTCCTAGGACAGTGAGATCTCAACGATCGTCAGCAGAAGTGGGTGAGTAAATTGCAATCATATGATTTTGACATTACTTATGTCAAGGGGACTCAGAACATAGTTGCTGATGCTTTGTCTCGCCGTCCCCATTTGAGCTCTATGGTGGAGATTTCAGAGGATTGGAGACACTTGATTGTGGCAGAGTATGCCAAGGACTCATGGGCTTCTAGCATAATTGAGGGGTCAGTTCAGGATGACAGGTACTCAGTTGTAAATGATCTTATCATTTACAAAGGTAGGATATTTTTAACCCCAGGATCAGAAATGAAGAACACAGTGATGAGGTATTTTCATGATACACCTATGGCAGGGCATTTCGGGTACTTCAAGACTTACAGGTAGGTTCAAGAGTGCTTTACTTGGAAAGGGCTCAAGACAGATGTTCTTCGATATGTCAGAGAGTGTCCTGTTTGCCAGTAGAATAAATAGGAACATACATACCCTGCAGGTTTACTTCAGCCACTTCTGATTCCTGATAGGAAGTGGGAGTGTTTATCCATGGATTTTATTACCGGTTTGCCAAAAACCCAGGGACGATATTGTATCTATGTGGTTGCTGATCGATTAACAAAATATGCTCATTTCTTTCCAATCACAGCTACATACTCAGCTGCACAGGTAGCAGAACTTTTCTTCCGTGAGATATTCAGGTTGCATGGGTTACCTCGGAGCATTGTTAGTGACAGGGATAGTCGGTTCTTGAGTCATTTTTGGTAGGAGTTATTTAGACTATGTGGGACAGAGCTTACCCCGAGTACTAGCTACCACCCACAGACGGATGGCCAGACAGAAATTGTGAATAAGTGGGTGGAGGGATATCTCAGGAATTACATTGTAGGGCAACAGAAGGGTTAGGTTAAGTGGATATACCTTTGTGAGTACTGTTACAATACCACTTACCATCTCTCGATTCAGATGACACCATTTATGGCCTTGTATGGTTATGAAGCGCCCAGTTTCCTTGACTTGCTGATGAGTGATAGTAGAGTGCCTAGTGCAGGAGATATGTTACAGAAGAACCAGGATATTATGAGAGCTCTTCGGGAGAATATCCAAAAGGCACAAAATCAGCAGAAACAGTATGCTGATCAAAAGAGAGTTGAGCGGTCATTTGAGGTTGGGGATATGGTGTATCTGATGTTACAGCCCTATCAACAATCCACTCTCAAGAAGAGTGGTGCAGAGAAGCTCAAGCCGCGTTATTATGGCCCTTTCAAGATTATCCAGCGAGTTGGTGATGTGGCTTATGAGTTAGAATTACCGACAGATAGCAGAGTACACAATGTTTTCCATGTGTCACGCCTCAAGAAGGCATTAGGTCATCGCGTGGTTCCTTCTGCTACCTTACCACCCTTGGATGATGAGGGGAAGTTGATTTTGGTGCCTGAGGCTATTTTGGATGTTAGGGAGAGGCAGTTACGGAGACGGGTCATCAGAGAATACTTGATCAAATGGAGGGATTTACCGGTTGAGGATGCCACTTGGGAAGGCGAGGAGATACTTTAGCATCCAAAGTTGAGATTGCTTGGGGACAAGCAATTTTAGGAGGGGCAGACTGTAATATCCCCTTCCTAGGTGATTTTCATGATGAGCAATTTAGCCTTTATCTCCCGAAGGCTAATTGACGAAATAAGGGAGATATTATGAAATTAATTATTTCATAAGGTTATTACTTAATTTTCAATCAAAAGGTAACCTTATATTTAATTAATTTAATATAGTGACTTAAAATAAAGATTATATCATCAAAGTCACTAAAATAAAATAATAAGATTTTTCTAGAAGCCTCTTGAAGTGGGATTAAAAAATGTATAAAAGAAGGGGCAAGACAAGCTTCTAGGCATCCGATTATTGTCATTTGCATTTGATGAGTTTTGTGGAGCCAAGGGTTTCTGCATATTTGGTCTTTGGGAATGAAAACTCCCATAGATTAGCATAACTGAGGTGGTGAAATATCCTCCGAAGGGTTGCAAATTGGAAGGGATATTTCAATCCTTTCATTTGTGCTTAAATCTGCAGTATTAACTAAGGGTTTGGAGGTATTAATTTGCATATCAGAGGTTTTTTCTATTGGCTGCTACAGTGCTGTGAATAGTGCCTCTACAGTGACATGAATAGTACGCTACAGTGTTTGCTACAGTACGCTACAGTGTTTGCTACAGTGCCATGAACAGTAACGCTACAGTACAGGGCAGCTAGGAGAAGGTTTCAATTTGGGTTTGGAAGGGACTACTTTCCATGGTTGATGAGAAGGCTAGGTGCTACACTTGAAGAGGCACGATTTGGGCTTGAGAGGGATGTTTATGAGCTGTTTTGAGGCTGCCATTCCTTCATCTTCATCATCGATTCATAGCAACTTACATTTCTAGGTTCTTTCATGAGTTAGCATATTTACTTCAACATTGTTTCATAGTTGTCATTTGTTCTTAGATTTTAGGAGTTGCATAAAATTGTAAAGCCAGGAGTCTTGGCTATTCATATCAGCATTGTATTAGACAATATATCTCAATAAAGGAGTGATAAGTTGTAGGCCATCTATTTAATGTAATGTGCATATTAATATCCTTCATGATTAGCATAATAGTATGCATGCCAAGTGTTTGACAAAATGTCAACTGGCTGTAGGTATGCATTTCATGTCTAATTTTCATGTATATGCATCGAAAATACTAAAAAAAAAGAAGTCATATATGCATTTAGATTAATGCTTAGACATTGTAGTTTGGATTTATGAGTATTTAGAGTACTCAGCTATCATTATCAAGCAAAAATATCAGACTGAAAACATAGACCAGCAAGCATTGGGTTTACATCAGAAGTGTTTGACAATATTCCTTGAGGTTCAAATCAGCAAAATAAGGTCTGAAATAGCAAGGGATATTACAAGTATCCATATGCGGAAGATGGCATGCTTTTGTTCTTCATGTACAATTCAAGCCTAGAATGAGTGTGAGTCATAGGAGTGGGTTGACGAATGACAATTAAGTTATCTTAGCCCACTTGACACATATCAACCCCCGACACTACTAGAACTAACAGAGATGGAATCATCAGTTGACTTTGACCACATATCAGAGCTAGTTCAACCAGGTAATATATCTACTTTCATAGTTTTTGAAAATCCTAATGTTATTTTAGTTTGTAGTGTTTTTGTAATGTTGACTAATTTTATCTAATTTGTTGCACATATCATTGTAGGGCATGTTTATGTAGTTATTGTAGATGAAGATAACAAAGAGCGAACATCTTATTACTTGTGTCATTGTGTTGAGGCTAAAAAGAAATTGGAGGCCCCAGTTACAGATGGAGAAAACATCAAATACCCTACAGGTTTAGTGGTTGTTACTAGAACATGGCTTAGAAGGTACCCACATAAGAGTGTTAATGTTTGGCAAGTTAAGGACTTTGACATGCATCGGAAGATTCTTCATTACTCAAACCTTGTCGTGGCATCCAATGTTCATTTGATACAATTTTGGGGTAGACCTTTGAACAAGAGCTTGTGGAAGGTGCGTGAGTCTAACCATGAGGCAATACTTGACACAATAAATAGTAGAGCAAACCCGGATGGTTCGTTGGATTAATTTGTAAGTATTCACATTGATTTTGTAAAGTCATGTTACATTGATTTGTAAGTCTGCACATTAATTTGTAAGTTTACATAGGTTTGTCTTTTTTTATTTGCTGCTACATTTTTACACATATACAATGAATATTGTGATGAATATGTTTGTCATTGATGTCAAAGTGCTTGGATGTTAGTAGTTGAGTAAGGAATGCATAATTGTGCAGCTCTATTAGTTGTCTATTGTTTGATGATACCATTATGCTTTCAGGATATGCTGTTGGGTTTTGTGATATAAAGACACTTTCTTCTTCATAGAGTATGTGATGTGATGCACAAAGTATGTGTTTGCATCATCATCATGTTATGCTTCATGGGGTTAGATCTAAGAGATGGATGAAGTTGATCCTTATTGGTCTTAATCACGTTCACTCATGTTTCACTCATGTCATATCAAGATTCATGTCATAGGGTTTGGATGTTAGTTCATAACATTAATGTTTATCATGTTACAATAACAGGACATAGTTGCTTATGTCATTGGTTCATGTCATTGGATCATTGGATTTGGTTGTGGTTCTTCATCATAACATGTCATGCTTTTAGGAGTTGGATTGGGTTGTGGTTCTTCCTCATGACAGGAGTTTGCTCATGTCTTCATGCTTCTTTGTGCTCCATGTCTTCAGTGTTCTCAGTGTCTTCATGTGTCAAAGATTTCTTCAGTGTCCTCATAATGTTCATGTTAATCACAAAATATGGTGTTAAGGTCATGTTGATGTTGATTGATGAGTTGTGGTTGTTGTTGGAAGTTTTGGAAGTCTAAAGGATGTCACAGTGGCAGTGTTCATATCACAGTTGCAGAGGTTTAAACATTCAAAACTAGTTAGGGTTTTAAAGTTAAAGTTATTAGTTATGTTTTAAACCCTAAGTGTATTGTCTTTAAAGACCTAGTTTGGTAAGTTTTGTTTCTGTTAGACTCTCTATTTAATCTGTCTTAGATAACCTTTTGTGTTCTTCATGTGGTCTTCAACACTTAGGTTGTATTATGTTTAGGGTTATCTAGTCCTCAACCTCCTAAAAACCCTAGTCTTTACTTTTCTCTAAAATCTAAGTTAATACCTTACACCCATATCGGCGATATCCCTAAAGAGTCCAAAATGCAAAAAGACAGCAATCTTTGACGAGCTGTTACTCAGAAACCATGATACTTAGAAATATTTTGTTTGAAGCAACGTGATCATGTAGAATCCCTCTAAAATAACCTTTCTCAGTTTTTGATATCTCTGAGGTGTTTGCCCGTGGTGAAAAGTTTTTTGCTGCCCTAAAAATCATCAGAAAGAGGTAGTGTAAAGTTGCAAAGGGGTGTAACTTTCGTCCTTCTCTTGATGCGACCAAACCAACAATTCCAACGCATCCGGATGGGTATGTTTAGGCTAGGTATGGTCCTGTTTTGCACCCAAACATGTTGAAATAGTTTGAGCTACATTATACCGGCGATATCCTTGAAGAGTCTAAAGTGCAAAAAGGCAGCAATCTTTGATGAGTTGTTACTCGAAAACCATGACACTTAGAAACATTTCGTCTAAGGCTATGGGATCATGTAGGGTCCCTCTACAATAACTTCTCTCATTTTTTATATCTCTGAGGTGTTTTCCCATGGTGAAAGTTTTTATGCTACCCCAAAAATGGTCAAATGCATGCAGTGTAAAGTTGCAAAGGGGTCTAACTTTCATTTTTCTCCTCATGCGGCCAAAATGATAGTTCCAACGCATCCGGATGGGTATGTTTAGGCTAGGCATTGTCCTGTTTCACACCCAAACATGCCGAAACAGTCTGAGCTACATTGTACTGACAATATCCCTTAAGAGACCAAAGTGCAAAAAGGTAGCAATCTTTGATGAGTTGTTACTCGAAAACTGTGTCACTTAGAAACATTATGTCTAAGGCTAAGGGATCATGTAGGGTCCCTCTATGATAACCTCTCTCAGTTTTTGATATCTTTGAGGCGTTTGCCCGTGGTGAAAATTTTTTTGCTGCCCCAAAAATGGTTAGATGCATGCAGTGTAAAGTTGCAAAGGGGTGTAACTTTTGTTCTGCTCCTCATGCAGCCAAACTGACTATTCCAATGCATTCGGATGGGTATGTTTGGGCTATGCATGGTCCTGTTTTGTACCCAAACATGCCGAAACAGCCCAAGCTACATTGTACTGGCAATATCCCTTAAGAGACCAAAGTGCAAAAAGGCAGCAATCTTTGACGAGCTGTTAATCAGAAACCGTGTCACTTAGAAACATTTCGTCTAAGGCTATGGGATCATGTAGGGTCCATCTACAATAACCTCTCTTGGTTTTTTATATCTCTGAGGTGTTTGCCCGTGGTGAAAGTTTTTCTGCTGCCCCAAAAATGGTCAGATGCATGCAGTGTAAAGTTGCAAAGGGGTGTAACTTTTGTTCTGCTCCTCATGCAGCCAAACCGATTGTTCCAACATGTTCGGATGGGTATGTTTAGGCTAGGAATGGTCCTATTTTACACCCAAACATGCCGAAAGAGTCTGAGCTACATTGTACCGATGATATCCTCACACATTGCCTTTGCTATAACTGTTATAGTCTTCACATGTCAACATGCATCATATGGTTGTTAACATACTTGTTCTAGAAGTCAACACAGTCATATATGAACTTCTTGTTCTTTTATCTAGGTTCACCTTGACTTTGTTCTCTAGTACCATCTTTGTAGGGTTTGTTTTAGTCCTTCAATGCATTGTTCCATCACTGCAATCTTAGACCCCTATTAGGCTTAAAATAGACTTCTGTTAGGCTACTCTCCTAAACCTTAATATCATCTTCATGTTGTCATATCCATGTTGTTCAACCCTCATCTTCTTCCACCTTTAGGTCACTGTGTTATTAGGCTTGAACTTAGACTTCTGTGATATTTGACACGCTCTACACTTCATGGCTATCATTATGTGATGATCTACACTGTACCTATCTTTCTTATCATATTTCATAGCAATCTTGCAAAGAGTTGGGATAGTGGTATGCAACTTTCTGCGAGATCAATACAATGTCGTAGCAAGGCTTTCAAGCTTAACAAGTTTTTGGGTAGGGAATTGCTTTATGGAATTAGAGTCAAATTGGTAAATGTGATGACATGATACATATTAACATGGTGAGATGCAAAGTATACATTTATAATATTAACCACATTCTCAAAGGGATTGTTGATGACTTATGGAAGCCTATAGCCCCAATGTTATGTTGCATACTCAAATTAGGTAAGACTCGATGTACTCTCATAACCTCACCTTATATGTAAGAGGAATTACATTTAATAACCACAATGGTCATCAAGTGCTCATAAACATATGATTTTGACTATCTTATTCAAGACAACAAACATACCCTTTGCATCCCAATATGGTATAATAACAAGGAATTAAGAAATATTTTCAATTGAGCAACTCATAAAGAATATGGACTAGCATACCAAGGAGCAACCATAAGAACATCCTTTTGGAACATAGGGAATTGCAAATATCTATGTTACAACAATCAACCTCTTTTCAATATACCAACATGCAATGTACAACCTCATGCATAGCTCCTTGCATCATGTGCCAACCGTGTTGCGCCAACAACCATGTTATGTATCCACACACATCTCCTTACTCCATAGGAAACTTGTGTAACACTAGGAATCATGCTGTGTAATTACATGTAGCTTCTTACACCATGCATAATTCACACAATGCTAGGAATCATGTTGCGCAACTCAAAAGACACCCTACAAATCTTTCCCAACCCTTTATATTAGGTACCATTCACATAATTCCAAGGATCATGGAAATACTTTTATAAATAACTTTGTCTAAGTTTTGCATCACATCTACACCAACACATGCTATTGCGCACAAGGCACACAATCCAAAACTCAACATATAACCTTGTGCAACACTTCTAAAGATCACACACCATTTTAATTCATGCAAGCAATCACTTGACACAACTTTATTCCATCACAAGACACCTTTTAACACAATGAACAACTAAGAGTCAAACCAAATCTTAAAGTTGTCTACTCAAACTATTGTGATGGTTGAGTTCCCACGTGTCACTCTTGGTTGCTGACTGTGATGAAAGTTATATTTTTAGGGAATCAAATTATGCATGGTGCAAGGAACCATGAACTTTGTGTTGGATCAAGTGGCACTTTTTAGGTGGCACATGATGCAAGGACTTATGAAAGAGGTTGTACATTGCTATGTGAGTGACTAAGGCTAACATGCAAGCTTGTGCAATAGCATGTAGATCATGATGTGAACAAAAAAACTTGCTTTCCATTTATCCATTTAACCTATCTTCCTTTCTCTATTTTCTCAGGCATGTCTAGTTTTGAGAGACTAAAACTTTCAACCCAAAACTCAAATTCTCTTATCATCAATTGGGATGGATTCTTTGACAATTAAACTTTGAAACCTAGAGGCATACAAAAATGATCTACACTGCACCTATCCATATTACATAATGATCAACAAAAATAATTTGTATTAACCAAATATCCATAGAGGCATACATCAGTATCTGTCAATATAAGTATAACATATATACAAAATAGCCATATAGGATTACAAGAATGCCATATAGGCATACAATGCCAACTATATGCAATACAAAATATATGCCCATCTCTAGGTTACAATAATATATGTCATTCCCCTATGTTCAGTGAAGAGAATATATCACGGGCAGCCTTTGATCTTCGAGTGGATGGAGACGTGTATGAGGGTGGTCTACTACGAACCCGAGGGCTGCTCCTCCTATTTAGTTGTTCATGGATTTGCAGTTGTTACAATAAAAAATATAGACATTAATATATAGAAATTACATTATAAAAAATGAAACATTTAACAAAATAATCACTTACCGCTACCATAAAATCTGTCTCCTCATTTGCCTCCATACCAAGATTAGGCTATGGCGATGTCATGTCCTATAGAAACCATCCAGATAGAAATTAAACTTCAAATCAATAATCATTTGATTTTTCAAAAATAAACAAATATAACAATGAATTTAATTTGAAATTTACTCATTTGCCTCATACCCCCGTCAAAGGCATGGAGCTATGAATCGCAGAGGACACACCATGCTTCATTGTCCTATGAACTTCGGGAGGTGTCTCCGCAGCCTGCATCATCCGAAAATAAAACAACATTATTCAATTATGAAAACTAGAATAGTGATGCTAAATTGTTTTAAAAAAATTAAAAAAATAGTAGGATGAGAGATTCCACCTATTACTAAAAGTGATAAAAACATTGACTATGCAGAAAGGAATGGAAATGGTCATGGTCAAACTAATGAAACATATCAAACTAATGAAAAATATCAAACTAATGAAACATTATCAGGTTGTAGGAATGGAAATGGTCATGGTCCATTGTTAGAATATATTAGGCTCATGATTCAAGATTCCAGTAACACCTCTTTACAACTCAGAATGTCTCTATTTTGACTCTATCTCTAGGTTTTCCATTTCATGTGGTGGATTTTTGAATTTCACTTTTCATTCTCATTCATTCTATGGTGAACTCTCTTGGCTCTTCAACTAGTTGTGAACTCTTGTGAAGATTTGGCTCTCTTGGTGATATACTATAGCTCTTTCTTATGCTTCCTCAAGTCTCCATTGTTGTTGTGCTCTTTTGGTACATGTTTATGTGAGTTCTTGAAGGAATTTGTGCTCTCTTTCATCTCAAAGAATATAGTAGTATTAAATGAAGGGTCCTCATTAGACTTAGGTTGGTTAGATGTAGGATCAGAAGTAGGGATGGAAGAAATTGAGCCAATAGGATTAACATAGTTTGTAGGGGAATGGGTTAGTGTAGATTTGAAGATTTTAGTTACGGGTGACTTGTTGCCCCCATAATTAATACCTAAAACCTAGATGATGTTGGAGTCAATTATATGCTATATAAGATGTCATAGGCTCGTACCCCTCTCTGGTGTCATGTCCTGGGGTTTAATTGGTGGTAATTGGATGAGTTTATTAGAGAGAGAATTTTTTGAAGAATAGTGTGGAGGGGATCAACAAGCTTTGGTAGACATGTATGAAAAATGTGGTAACATAGACAAGGCAGTGAGTTGTTTGAAAAGATGCCTCAAAGAAATGTGGTCTCATGGTGATGTCCTTGTCTATGCATCTGCTTGTCATGGCATTCCATGAGACCACATTTCTTTAAGGCATTTTTTCAAATAACTATATTGTAATTGAAATTTTGTCATCTATCAACATCTAGTTATTAGTTATGCAATGTCTAGTAATGCTTTGAGTTTGAAAGATGTGCAATGAAATGTAATCAATGATATGAATATAAAATACAAAAATCTAATAAGTACAATTCATTAATTAAGATGTTTATTTTATTACCTCCGTGAAGCTTTGAAGTCCACCACCACTGGTAGGTGTTGCTGTGAAATCTCCAATATTAACCTATTCAACATCCAAAATTAGATATTAGAATACCATTCATAAAACGATTCTATTCATATGTAATATTTATAATTGTTTACTAGTTACATACCCTGACAGTAGATGTCGTAGTGTAATATGCAGGTGGAGAACCGCTGAAAACTGCATCAACGCTATAACCCTAAAATTTCATTAAAATCATCAAACTAAATTAGTTAATCTTGCATTTCAAAACTGAAATTTAATAAATTAAATTCAATGAACTTGCAAACATTTACCTGAGTATCAAGGCTAAAAGTCTCACTCAGGAGGGCATCTGTCATCACCATCTACTCAGCTGCAGATGTAGCCTGTGCACCTACGTCCTGACTATCCATGGGGTCATAACTACAGGCTAACCCCAAGCCTGACAAGTATGGGGTGGAACCCTACTCCTTGAACTCTCCATTGGCCCACGTTGTGATGCAGGACTGGCATGCTCTATGATGCTCTGGGTCAAGGCACATGGATTGATGTGTCTCGACCTCAGCAGTCTCCTTCACAATGGAAGGGATAGACACATGCCCATGGGTTGGTCTAGCGAGTGCTCGTCTCGCTGGCCGCTGTGGGTTAACACGTGCCCCTGGTCTATCCTGTGCTGACCCACCACCTCTACCGTGGAAGTGCCGCATATCAAAATAGTTTGGCACTTTGTTTTTTACAAACTCGCAGTAGAGTTTCCTCAAAAAGTATTGCGGGACCTCATTATTGTTGGATGGAGGATGGTCAAAAACCATCCACCACCTCTGCCCAAAATTGTCCCTTATCACTTGGTTGTTGCACCAATGGATAGGGAACCTCTTGCATGTAAGGGGTAGAGGTTGATTTTGTTAGTGTTGGAAATAAGCCACACCCAGACCGACGATGGACTGGTCCAAGAGGGGCCGGTAGCTCAGTGATAGAGCACTCCAGTAGCAAATGGAAGGTCTTAGGTTCAAGTCCTAGCTGGTCCATGTCCAACACCAACACCCCCCCTTAAGCCACACCTCTTGTGCGCTTGGGGCTCCTAGCTTGGGCCTAGCTCTGTGGTAGAGCACTCCAGTAGCATATGGAAGGTCCTAGGTTCGAATCCTAGCTGGTCCATGTCTCAACATGGTATCAAAGCTAGGCCCAGGCTAGGAGCCCCAAGCACACAAGAGATGTGGCTTAAGGGGGGTGTTGGTGTTGGAAATAAGCCACACCCGGACCGACGATGGACTGGTCTAAGAGGGGCCAGTAGCTCAGTGGTAGAGCACTCCAGCAGCAAATGGAAGGTCTTAGGTTTGAGTCTTAGCTGGTCCATGTCTCAACAGATTTTTTTGTGGGTCTATAAAAATGGAACACAAGTCCAATTTTTAATTTGTTCATTTTTTACTTGCTCATATGACAACTTGTTTGCATAGTACTCTCTACAGTCTCTCCTCTTTTCTGCCCAACTAGATATTTGCTTGCTAATTGAATCTACATTTGATAACATAGATTCAAGAGATTGAGCAAGCATGGATCTATGCGAGGTTAAAGTTGCAGGATTTTTCAACCTTGCAATTATGTCCTCAATTTGTTTTTTATTGTTTTCAATTTGCCCCATTAGATTTTCTTGTGTTCCAGGGGCATGTTGAGGAATGAATGGAGGTGTTTGTTATTGGGGTTGTTCTTTAGCAGGTATTTCATGTTCAGGTGATTCAGTATTTTGTGGATTTTTAGGAGGAGGAGGAGGTGCATTATCAATTCCTGTCAATTAAGGAAATTTACATCAAAAATCAACTTAAACCTTTAACCTACCTATTTAGAAACAAATTCACACAAAAATACAAATACAACTCACTCCTTTGGTCTCTCTGACGTTGTGGTGGCATTTTGGTGATGAATCGGCGATAATTTGGTATCGAAACTGGTCTCCAATAATGTGAGCGCTCTTTAGGGTTTGCAGACCGTGGGTGTAAGAAAATAAAATGAAGAAATGAGCCTCAATGCATTTTTTTAAAATACTAAAAAAAATGCACTTGCGTTATAACGTGAGCGCATTATGGTTTGGTGTTGTCGAGCCTTAGGATCGGAATCACCAAACCATAACGCGAGCGCGTTATAATGAGCTCATATTATGTCTTACAAGTTTTAAAAAATGGCCACTTTTTTGCCCCCCAACTTTTTGCACCCGGCCTAGGATAATCTCCTTCTCTAGCCTTTGAAGCTCTCTGTGTCTTGAATGTCTTGGATCAACGAGCATCTTCCTCATGGAACCGATCCTTATCTTCAACATCTGCAAAAGAAAGATAAATATTGAATAGCAAAGGCAGATGAAATCCTTAATGCAATGTAATATGAAATGAAACATGAATGATTTTTGCAAGATTTGGTCAATTTCACTTATAAATTCCTGAACAAACAGAGGATTTTCCTCATTTTTCTGACATTCTTGACACTTAACTAACTTTTCACTTTTCAGGACTACCAAGCATGTATAGGAGGAGCTTCCAGGGCAGTGGGCATATGGAAGGAGGAACAGGATTCCTTGGACAGGAATTCCTCAGTCAAGAATTCCAGGTCGCAAAATCCAAGAGGTCATGGATTCTTCAGTCTTGGATTTTAGCTCTTTTTAGGATTTTCCAGATTGATTCCTTTGCCGCATTTTCTATGGTGCCAATGATAAATTCTTTAGGCGTAACTTTCTTCTGGACAAGGATAATCTTTGTCGCACATTTTGTAGTGTTGTGGACAATTTCTAGGTGTGTATTCCTTAGGTTCTTGGACAAGTTCTCTGGGAATTTTGCAATTTTGATGATCTCTTTGGACAATTCCCAGTGCAAATATGAGGACCTCATGGATTTTCACATTTTTTAACATCTTCTAGACTTGGATTCTTCCTCATTGTAAATTCCTTTGAAATCATGGACTTATTCTATCCTTAGGTGCAAATCATGGCAAGTCATGGAAAAAAATCCTTGTTGCATATTTCTCCTTCTTGTCCTAGATCAATTTCTCCTTGTCGCAATTTTGTAGTATGTCAGGGATAAATTCCTTAAGGCACAACCTCCTTCTAGACAAGGACAATCCTTGTCGTACTTTTCACAAGGTCATAGACTTTTTGATTCTGGAGCGTAAATTCCTTGGAGTCTTGAATTTTTCTCATCAGGAGTGTATTTTCCACGTTGAGGAAGATTTTCCTTGAGGGTGCAAATTGCCTTAGGTCACGGGTTTCACTCTGTCATGGATTCTTCCATGTTTGGAATTCCTTGTCCCAAGCGCACTTTGCACTAAGTCAGGGATTTTGTTGGTTTATGAAATCCTTGTCCAACGGCACACTTTTCCTGTCGACATAGATTTTGGCGTGTTGTGGATTATGGATTTTCCTTATCCAAAGCGCAAATTCCATATTGGTAGGGATTCCTCTATACCTTGGATTTTCCTGTTGAGGAGCGCAGATTTTGGTTGCTTGTGGATTTTCTTGTTTAGAATTCCTTGTCCAAGGCATGAGCTTCACTTTATCCTGGAATTCTTTCATCCAAGGCGCAGATTCACTCAAAGCATGGATTTTCGTATCCTGGAGTACTTCCTTCCTGAAGTTGTGGATTTCTTCTTCATCCAAGGCACATATTCCACAAGGTCATGGATTTTCCTGCCCTGGAGTGCTTCCTCCTTGAAGTTGTGGATTTCTTCATGTTGAAAGGCACAGATTTTGGATGGGTGGGGATTTAGCCATGTTGTGGATCTTCCTTATCCAAAGCGCATTTCCTATATTGTCGCAGATTTTGATGAGTTATGGATTTCCTTGTCCAAGGCATGAGCTTTACTCTATCCTAGAATTCCTTCATCCAAGGCACAAATTCACTCAGGTCGTGGATTTTCCTATCCTGGAGTGCTTCCCTCCTGAAGTTGTGGATTTTTCTTGTCAAGGATTTTCCAATGTTGTGGAATTCTCTTATCCTGGATTCCTTCCTTCCTGAAGTCGTGGATTTTGATGCCTCAAGGACATTAATTCATACATTTTTGACAAGGATTTTCCAAATTTTGCTAAGGAATTCCTAGAGTTGTGCTTTGGAATTTTCCATGTTTCTGAGTCAGGAATCCAAGATTTTCCAATGGAATGATGAGTTTTGGCCAGGAATGGCAAGTTTTGGTGCATTTAGGACTTTGGATTAGAAATTTGGAATAGGGATCTAGAGAGACCTTGGAACGGGAATCTGAATAGGAACTTTGGAACATGAACTTTGGAACAAGGACTTGTGGATTGGACTCCTGGAATAGGATTTAGGATTGGAACATTTGGAACAAGGACTCAAGATTGGCACTTTGGAACATGATTCAGGATTGGAACTTGGATAGAGACTTCTGGATTGGATTCTTGGAACATGATTCATGATTGGAACTTTGGAACAGGGACTCAGGATTGGCACTTTGGAACAAGATTCAGGATTGGAACTTGGACAGAGACTTCTGGATTGGATTCTTGGAACAGGATTCAGGATTGGAACTTTTGGAACAGGGAATCGAGATTGGCACTTTGGAACATGATTTAGGATTGGAACTTGGACAAAGACTTCTAGATTTGGAGAAGGATAGCCTATTCATCATGGATTCTCATGCTCAGAGTGAAGGACTTAGACATTTTCCTATGGAATGATGGACTTCTACCATGGATTGGCCAAATTTGATTTGGGAATGATAGTTAGGGTTTCATTTATCCTTAGGAAAATCATTCTTTTACTACATTGCTTCAACATGTTTATGTATTCCTCAAATTCCCTATGAGCTAAGTGTGTTGACACTCCTTCCCAATCAAATGTTCATGGATTATGAGAAAGAAAGTTGGCGAAAGATGAGCAAAACCAAAACCTAACCTACAAACCCTAAGACCTAAAAATGAAGAGAGGGGTCCCCATTTGTAATGGGGCGATGTGTGAAAACATCACAACACTATGGAAGAAGGTTTAACTTCTCTAAAGATAAGACTTATGCTATACAAAACTATTTTGGACACAAGATCCCAAATCTTGTACCCTTTCACACCAATGCCATATCTAATGAAGATATATTTTGTAGCCTTATTCTCAAACTTTGAGTACTTCTCCCTAAGCACACGTGCATATTCCTTGCAACCAAAGATTCGTAGATGTCTCGATGAAGGCATCTTGCCCAAACATGCCACAAGTCATGGCAACTGCTTCTACCAAAACTTTTGTTCCAAGCTAGCTCCACTAAGTATACTTTTATCCCTCTCCATTAATATCATGTTCATTCTTTCTATGATTCCATTCTATTGAGGTGTATATGAAGTTGTCTTATGTTTCTCTATCTTGTGATTCTTATAGGATCTATCAAAATTTTCTAAACAAAACTCACTGTCATTATGAGTCCTTAAAATCTTAATCTTCTTACTAGTCTAATTTTCTACAAGAGCCTTAATTTTTTTTTAAACAATTGAAGACTTTAGATTTTCTTCTAAGGAAATATACCCATTTCCTTCTATTGTAGTCATCAATGAAAGATACATAATAAATAAATTTTGAAATTGAACGAACATTAATTAGACCAGATACATCAGATTGAATCAAGTCCAACACCCCAGAAGAATCATGAGAACTAGAGTAAAACTAAACACGGTTCTATTTTCCATATACACAATGCTCACATAAATCAAATTCAAGATTACAATCATTTAACCCTTCAACAAGGTTTTTATTTTTCAATTCCCTTAGGCCCCTCTCACCTATGTGGCCCATTCTCTAGTGCCATAACATTGTCTTCTCTGCTAGTAGCTTAGTCTCTAAACCAATAATACCCTTAGGTACCCAGAAAACACGACCATCAAAATTTGATGCAACACTCATCTTTGTTTATAATTCCAATGGTGAGGGTGTAGATTATGTAGATCTCTTCTTTGTAGGAACAAAATAACTATTACATTGAACTATGCATGCATCTAGTTAAAATAGAGTGCCTATGCGATCACCCTTAGCAAGCACCATAGCCACTCTCACCATCTTGCACCCTCCACTTGAGAAAACAAATTGCACATATAAATCATTAAGTTACTTATAGAAAGTAGGTTCCGTGTCAAACCAAGGATATGAAGTTGATCCCCTTCACTTGTCCATCAAGGAATCAAATTAGGATTCTTCTATGGCCAACAATCTTGAGATGAGAGTCATCTCCAAGGTACACCTTCCCACCATCATATTCTTCATATCTCAAGAACCAACCTCGATGTGAGGTAATGTGGAAAGAAGCATCCAATTCTATCAACCATGCACCATTTAGTGCATGTGTAGCAAAGGTCGTGAAAAAGGCATCAGCATCATCCTGGAGGGATTTCTCAGACTCATCATCAAAATCACTTTTTCTTCTTTTTCTCCTCTTTGTAATCTCTTCTGAAATGGCTAGGATTTCCACAATTCCAACATTTTGCCTTGGTCTTACCAAAAGATTTGGATCTCCCATGGGATTTAGATCTAGACTTGTCTTGCTTCTTGTCCTCTTTCTTGCCTTTCTCTTCCAATCGTCCATAAATAGATAGGGCCTCCTTAGCAAATTTGGAAGTCTTTCTACGCAACAACAATGCTACCACCTCATCCATTTTTAACTTGGTGGTAGTGCTCCCAATAGCCATGACAAGATGGTCCCATAAATCTAGCAAAGAACATAGCAAAGTCATGCACTAATCCTTCTCCATCTTCACTCCAATGGAGTGCAACTGGGTCATGATCATATTGAAAGCATTTAGATGTTCGGCCATAGAACCACCATCCTCCATCCTCAAGGTATATAGCTTCTTTCTTATGAAAAGATTTTTTACCAGGGATTTAGCCTAATAAATCTAACCCAAATTCTTCCACAAATTTGATGTGATAGTCTCTTCATGCACATTCAACAACACTGAATCAGCCAAATAGAGTCTAATAAAACCCTTTGATTTTCTATCCAATATGGTCCAATCTTCTTGTTTCATTCCAAGTAGGCATGGTTTCAGATACTAAAACCCATAGATCTCATTCTACTAGCATATCCTCCATTTTGACCTTCCAAAACTCAAATCTTATGCACCAGAACTTTTTCATTTCTATCCTTGATGTGCTTGCAATTTTTCTTGCAACAAGGTCTTTTTTTGTGCAAGTTCCCACTCAATCTAAGATTAGTACAAAAAACCCTTGTCCCTAACACCTAGAATCTGAGGTGATCAAGATTTGATACTAAATGAAAAGAATCAAATGTACATAATATGATTTCTACACTAATCTATGAGAGGAGGTATGTACAAAAACTTAAAAAATCATATAGTTACAAGGAAATAAACATATAAGCAATATACCATAACACAATGACTTACGCCGGGAAAACCATTTTAGGAGAAAAACCCCACACTACAAAACAACTCAATATATTATTCAGTAATCAATGGTTACAATACACTTGTAGAGTCTAGACCTTTACATGAGTATCACCAACAACATACCTCAAGTAATTCTAGCAACATAACAATACCTACAAAATGCATTATCAAAACCTCCATCTCAAGCACCCAGTAAATCAGAGAAGAAATATATGAAACCATCAAATGGTAATTAGAAAACCATGAGCTAAAACCACTCAAAAAGGTGTCATCCATGTCATTAGTTAAAATCTAACACCCAAATCCCAAGATGGGTCCACAGGCTAAAAATTGCATATTCCTTCCACTTGCCATAAGTTCCTCGTAATCCACTCACCAACTTGGATGCTCCATTTTGAATTCATTATTTCCATTCAAAGATTCCTTATGATGTGTTACAACATGCATCATAAGTTGGTCAACAAATGTAACTTCCCCTTACAACTTAGATGTTTTTACATTTCCAATATGGGAGCCTCAACTTTTGGAAGCCATAATTTTTTATCTAGGACCTTGTTTGGGCCCCCTTTTTTTTAATTGTGGAGCTTAAAGCAATCTACATGCTGGGCATCCCTAGAAGCATTGTTGAACAACCTGGAATTATTTTCAAGTCCTAAAACAACCTTTTACCCATAAATTAAGCTTTCTTGTTCCGTAACCTAAAAATTATGATTTTTGTATTCTTAATGTTAGGAGCAAGGTTGAGAACCTTCCCTAACAAATAGGAAGGGTTTGTAAAGATCATGATATTCTGATGTCTCTTGTTTGTTGCATTGACGTATATCACACTCGACCATGTAATTTTTGGTATCCTACTTAAGTCCATCCCAAAATCAATTATGCTTCATATGTTGAGATGTCTTCAAGAAACTGGAGTGGCCTACTATGGGAGATGAATGAAGTTCCATGAGTAATTGCAGCTTGAGATGAGAGTTTTGATTAAGATAAGCTGGTTTTGAAGGGACCATAACCCTATATAATAGGTTTTGAAAGGACCTGAAACCTTATACAAAGGAAAGGATGAGGCTACCAAACAAGTCGCCCAACAGCAAAACAATATCCAAGCTACCCCACATAGCACAACACACACACAAAATGAACTCCCTACACAATGCCTAACTCAATCCTAGTAATCTGCACACCCTTAGCCCATGTATGGGATTTTGATATAGATTTAGGAAGACCTTTCTTCCTTATATGATCAACCATCCAAGTCACACCATTTTTTGAATCTTCAGATTGAGGGGAAAGGGGGGGGAGATCCTCCCCTATCACCTGAACTAAAGATGCCTCACACAATGAGGGGGAAATCTATCTAAAGAGACCGGATGCAACATAGAGTCCATATAAAGAGTAGGAGTGGGGACCTTACCACCGCCCACCGAGGGGGAAATGGAATCGACGAAGGAACTGGCAAAACTTGGTTTGTAGAAGAAGTCCCAGTAGGGGTCACTAAACTCATCAGAGTTGTGCCAATAGGAGACACCATTAGGGACACATCATGCCCCATTTTGAGGAAATGGGAGGAGAAAGTCTATCCTCCTGAGAGTCAAAGCCATCAAAACAATCAATCATCAAGTGGTTGGGGAGGGCATTCCTCCACCACATAGCTACTCCAGCCAACTTATGACAAGAACATGGGTAATCAAAAGTAAGGTGTCCAATAGCAAAGCATCGCCTACAATGGGAGAGACCATCATAATCTAGCATATGAGTCCAAGGCCTATCCTCCACCAACAGAACAACCTCCCTAGGAAGATCCTTAGAGGTGTCAATGTCCACCCAAATACAGGCATAAGTAGTGTGGCCGATATCATAATTGAATCAACCTTCAGGAATTGACCAATAGAATTGCCAATAGCTTCAAAACTAAAGTCATCATAGAAGTGGAGAGGGAGATTGGGTAATCTAACCCACACCGGCATGATATGGAGGGGCTTAGTAAGAGGGTTGAAAGAAGGAAACCATGATTTGAGTGACAGAGAATGCTCATCCCACAACCATAACTTAATGTCATATATTAACTCTTTGTTAGCCTGGGAGAAAAATGTAGCAATAAAAACCCCATGCACATAGATAGAGCTTAATTTTTTCGTCTGTGAGAGATTGTCAAGACTCCAAAACCCACTTATGTAGGTCAGGAAGAGATAGCCAAAGGTGGTTAAATCTATAAATCAAGGCTTGACTAGAGTAATGGCAAATATTATCTATTACCTCCAATCCACAAAGCACAAAGGTGAACTAAGAACATGCCATGTGTTGGGCTTTATCAAGCAAAGGAGGGTGAGAAAGGCCTCTCAAACCAACCACAACCATAAAGTATTTAAGGCCTCCATTTTACACCTTCGATCCCCTATGAACCAGAGGCACAATTTAGAGAAGTAATTTTAGGCACAAATGAGGCGACGCCATTGTTGCCATGGGAAGTAGGGGAGCCCCCAACAATAGCAGCCCTACCCAGAGCATTGCAAAAACTATCATTGGGAGAGATGCCACCACATGGGACCATAGAAATGGGTGGAAAATCAACACTTGAGAGCAAAGGAATTTCTAAGATGAGAAGAAGCGACATGAGTTTGAAAGTGGGAATGAGAAAGAGTCCACAAATAATAGTTAAAACTTGAGATGCGAGTTGTTACATAAATGTGATCATAATATTTTAGCACTCATCCCAACCATGTAAACCTTGACATCAACTAAGGATCTTTTTGCAACTATCAAATAATATATTAAATTTTGATATTAGCTTCCCATTCTAGACAAACTACTTCCATCCAAGTGGGTACTAAAATTGGGAGATAAAACAATGAACCTTCATCTTTATACTTACAATAAAGTCCATCGCCCACCACATTTGCATTCCCTATTAATAAATAATCTCTTAATCATAACCTAACATCTTAGTTCCCCACTTTTGTTGTTCAAGGGGGATACCTTTTGTTGCAAGAAATATTTTAGGTTATAATTATTAGTTTTAATTTGGAATTTATAGCGTAATAGGTAAGGATGTCATTGTTGAACATGTAGAATAGCCATCACCTCTTTTTTGTAGTGGATTTAGCTATATTTTCCATACCAATTGCTTTTTGGTGAACGAAAGAAGCCACCCCTCTTTCACCAAAACAACCCCCATACTATCCTTGGAGCATCACATTCTATAACAATCAGTTTGTGAAAACTAGGCATTACCAAAACTGGGGTGGAACACATAGCAACTTTGAGGCATGGAACGCCATTTATGCTTTGTCATTCCACACAAAATAATTATTATTAAGTAATGTTGTTAAAGGTCCTATAATTTTACCATAATTCTAGATGAACTTGTGATAGTACCTAGTTAAGTCTAAGAAACCCCATACACTTGATGGATTTAGGTTTGGGCCACTCATACATCACCTCAATATTTTTTGGATCCACCAATACTCCCTCTTGTGAAATAATGTGTCTAAGATACTCCACCTATTGCATATCAAAGGCACACTTAGAGCACTTGGAAAACATGGGATGATTTTTTAAATATGAATGGCAATCTCTACATGCTTGAGATGATTGGCCCAACTATGACTGTAAATGAGAATGTCATAAAAGAAGACCAACATCAATTACAAAGACAACCTTTGAACACCTTATTCACTAGACTATGAAAGGTAAAGGAATATCTTCATTGAATTTAATTTGGTGATATCTCAAGCAAATATCCAACTTGATAAAAAAAATTAGCCCCAAAGAGCTCATCCAACAAATCATCTATGATAGGAATAAGGAACTTGTCTTTGATGGTCTACTTATTTAGTTCTTAGAAATTGGGGCACATCCACCAACCACCCACTTTCTTAAAAAAAATCACAAGGGACAAATACAAACTTATTGTAAAGTACGCATTCCATAACAAAAAGTTATTGAAGTAAATAATCCACTTATTTACATTAACTCAAATAAAATGGATAAATATTATATATATATCAACAATAATGACATTACATCTTTCAAAAGCATGTGCTATATCTAGGTTAGCACAATAAAATAATATACAATATCCATCTTAGGCTCTCTTGTCATAAATCATCTCAAATATAATAAGGTACAATAATCGAGTACAAGTAATGAATAATAAATCAAATCACTCTCTAACCGTCACTAACTTACATGGTCATCTATAAGTCGAGAGATAGGAACATGGCTTAGGCACTTTTCTGTCCAAGCCTGAAGCAATTACACTTCCTCGGATCCCTTTATAACATGAAGGAAACCTAGCCCTGCACGAAATGTCTAGCAACCTGGAAACAACTAGCAGGAAGGAACACCCGATGCAACCTGATGTCTAAATGAAAATCTAAATGATGATGTGGAAATATCTCACAACAGGATGTGGCAGAGAAATATATATATAAAGTTTTGCTAGACAATCTTTCATCTATTTAAATGAACACATGGCTTGGCCCAAGCACTTAAAATAGTTACGATCAAATCCTAAAAAGAGGAAAAGCCTTCTCTGTTTGCCCACATTCGGCATCCTGGCCCAAAAGTAACCCAAACACACACAAAAGATAAACTACTTGCTTTTCAAAGAAAAAGGATAACACTTACTTTTGCCTAGATACATATACTAATCCCTTTCTCTTGCGCGATCAACGGAAATGCACTTTCAAGCAAATATTCACAATAAAGAGCTTCATTTATTCAAGATACATATGAAAAACTATATAACGGGGCATTTTATTTAACCCATATTCCATTCAAAAGTATCTAAAATAAAACTAGAATAAGATTTTCTATCCACAAGTAGGGTTATAATTCCACTCAATTAAGTTTGCAACAGGGATTTAAGAAGAATCATATTTTCTAGCAATTTCAGATTCATGTTTGTCAAATAAGAAGACCACTTAAGTGAAGGCATAAACAGATAAGTCAGTTAAATTAAACCTACAAGTGATCAAGATGCTGCGATAAGAGACAGAACAGTAGGACAACAAAATTAAGCATGGACATCAACACTACATGTGACTTTAAATGTGGTCCAAAACACTATAATTTTCCAACTCATGCTCACACCCTCATAAGTAGTATCCACATAACAATTTCAACATGCTTACAAAGTCACAAAACCATATTGGGAGATCACACTGTTTAGGGGAAAATTGGATTTGTTATTGTTCTAGTGTTTAGATGCTTAAATCCTCCTTTCCACCTTACATTCAAGGATCTAGGATCGAGTGACAAGCACTATCATACCCTAGGTCACTTGCAGATGTAGGGAAACTTGGATTAGGGAATTAATTATCAAATTTTCCTTCTCCTATGCCCAATTGACCATTAAATACCTAATTATACAAATACGACAATAAATTAATGAATTACGGAAATAGCTCTTGCAGATAGGAGTAAAATAGTGAATTACAGAGTACCTATTTTTGGGGTTCCGAAGTGGAACAGTCGGGGACATTGGAGCGGGCGCCCAAGTCCAAGATACCTATTTTTTTGAGGAATCTGGACCTCCTTCCAACACTGATCAACCCTGTAACTTCTGTTTCCTGAGATCTATCTGCGGAGGACACTGGAGAGAGCGCCCAAGTTTTGGAAGTGCTCCTTTGTCTGACTTTCCTTCAGATCCTGAATCCCTGATCCTTACCCAGCCTTTCTGCAACTCCACTTTTTCTAGATGCGACACCTGTAACTTGCAATCACAAGACTTGGTTTGAGGGTTGTGGTGTTTAGAGGTTTGCCTCAGTCAAACTCCGGAAGGCACTTAAGTCTCTAAACATTGTTGTCAGATAAAGAGGGCGTGCCCTTGTGAGGCCAAAAACCAAAGGAATCAATGATAAAAACACAATGTTATGTCACCTTGTAGTGAAGTTCTCATGGAGGAAGATGCTCTTCATGCCATGAGAAGATTGATGCTCAAATCTGCAAATATCAACACACAAAACACACAAGTCTGCTCTTGCAACACAATAGAAGCCTTGAATCACCTTGAGAACACCATAGCTTGCTAGTAATCATCTAGTTTACAAATGAATGCCTAATCATGCTTATATATGCAACTGCAAGCATTCCCGCCAAGAAATTAAAAATTAAACTTTACCGTGTCGGCAAAATAACCAAATAACAGTCATAAACTAACACCTAGAAATTAGGGTTGCCCCAAAATAGGGTAGGACTAGGGTGTGGGCACCCAATTCCTCCCCCCTATTTTGGGCAGGGTACAGCTCAAGGGGTCCACCTAAGTCCAATTTGCCTTGGAACCTAGGTCTCATTCCATTAGGATGCCAAAATATGAACTAAAATGTCCTAAATACACTCTAAATACCTGGGAGCTAAACCTTATAAGGGAAAAGCCCCCAAGGGGACATTTTTCGACATTACATTTAGCCCCCACTTTAATGTATGTATAAACACGAGGCTAATAAATGCATTAAAGTAAGGTCACAAACACAACAAACACACCAAGCACAGAGAAGACACGCCAATCACATAGAAGATAGTAACAGGCACGCAAAACACGGAGAAGACAGTTATAGTCACGCAGAACACGGAGTAGACAGTCAATGCATAGAAGACACATTAATGCATGGAAGACAGAAATGATATCTTTTCTTTTTTTTCTCATATATATGAAATGCAAATGCAAGTACTGGAAAGTAAACAAACCTCCCATAATATAGGATGCACTACCTTAATGCGCATGTCTCTGTATATATGGGGCAACACACATGCAAGACACACAAAACCTCCCAAAATGTAGGAAGCACTACCTGAAGGCACTGGCCTCTACATATGGGGCAACAAACACGCCACACAAAACAAGCATGCCAAAACACACACACTTGAAGACAGAGTAAACACGGTAGACAAATGATGATGTGTTCCCTATTTCTAGGCTCAACACCATCTCAGGCACATTACAGGTACACACCGATGATTGGGCTTCACCACAACAATCACCGAAGACACGCTTAAGGGTTGAGTTAGTCATAGAACCACTCCCTGCCTCCGCAGAGGACTTTTGAAAATGACAGGATGATGCAATCTGCTCCGAGAAATACACCTTCCCCACCTCCGCAGAGGGCTTAAGAAAAAGGATATGCTCGATATCCGCAGAGGGCTTACATGATTGATTGATTGATTGCAAACAAGGTCAGGATGCACGATGCACTACTCTGGGGCGCAATTCTCTGCATCTGAGGTCAAACACATTGCTAACATCTATAACAAACAGCTTACCTTTTATATGCCCCCACCTTAAGGTGGTTGATATCAGTTATTGATATCAAGCACGTTAAGGTAGGAAGAAAACACACAAGGGAACACCAACTTTCGCAAAGCCCATGCCCCCCGGAGGTGACATGTACTTTACGATCGCCAAATATTCCCACAAACACATCCCTGCAAGAAACATATTAGTGTCTACATCATGATAAACAACAACTAACCACACAAAGAGCCAAGGTTATACAATGAATTCGGAGTTCGAGGATAACCATGGGGCTATATCACGAAGCTCTTCGAATTGAGTACCGCCAAGGCTAGATTCAAAGGCAAACAAAGGTGCACAGAGTAGCAGTATTGTTAAGGTTTGTAAATGCGATAGAAACATCATGAAATTCACTATGCGGAAAGCATGAGTGCTTCCACTAGCCAAGCGTCGGATAAGATATACAACCCCATCATCATATTAGGAACTAAGTCCATTTTTTGATTGCTCTCGAAAGGGACACTAGGTCCGCATCAGTATAAATGTTTGACGTCATTCGCCCGCTAGATGGAACCACTAGAGGAAGGGAAATAATAAATCAGAGAGGAGAAACAAGTGTCTTAGGGAGAATCACGTAGGAGGGTGCCCCTAAGTCACCAACCACGACGCTATGTTCGTAATACACAATACTCAACAATGAAATTAGAGAGAGAGCAATATAGAAGAATGATGATACAAATAAAAGGTCACAACAGAGGCGGTCTCCTGGTATCTCGAACCTTACAGTAGAATCTGAGGTCATTCTAGGAAGCCTAAACAACACATAACACATCACGGGGGAAGCACATCACGAGAGAGATAAAAGATTAGAGATACTTACCTATATGGTCTTTGTCTTATATCTTGGAGATCTCGAACCTCTTAGAGAGGTACTCGATCATGTTTAATGCAAAATTTGAATGGTTTTTATGAAAATCTTGTTTGCTATTGTATGATGTTTGATTTGTTTTTCCTTGTGTAAATATAACTTTTTGTTGCTTATGAGGGGGAAAACCACTATTATTTCTGACTATTGATTGTTGTTTTGCTCTTTTCTGATTTTTAGCAAGTTTTCGTTGTTGAATCTTTCTAGGATAGTAACAGGAATCATCGTGAACCATCTTACTCATTTGTATCGGTTCTTGTTCTTGTTTTTCTGATGCATTTTGATTGTCTCCCGATCCATACAGGAATAACGGGGGAGGAACCTCAGCATAAATTCTGTTTCTTCAAGGATGAGGTGGATTATCCACTTGTTTCTTATCCACTTCAATAATTTCGACAATGCTATCATAGTCCAAGTAATCATCCTCGTCTACTTCCACTAAATCTTGTTCCACCATATTATTTTCGGTATGTTTAGGAAAAGGATTAGTGAAGATTTGTAAATTTTGATTCGGCGGAGCAATCGACTTATTTCCATTATCATTCACACCCGATACTTGGATGACATTTGAATCAATAAGGTCATGTATCTTATGTTTAAGACGCATACATCATTCAATGTCATGTCCTTGCATTCGATGATAATGACAAAAGGCATTAGCATTGAAGTAAGGTCTTTGTTTACTAGGATCAACAGGCTTGATCGCCGGAAGCTTCAGAATGTTATTACTCACAGCTTGATTCATGATAGAATGATAGGACTCAGATATCAAAGTAAACTTTCTTGGTTGATATGATGCTTTCTTTGGATTATTTATAGCAGACACATTCGTATTCAATCTATTGATCTTGATGAAACTCCTATTATTGTTCCTTTTAAAGTTGTTTTGCGAAGATCCACCCAAGGATTGACCAACTTGAGCCGATGAGTTTTGGTTTTCATACTGACTAGACGAAAGTTGATAATCACGAAGAGCGGTGCATAAATGTTGAAAGGAGTTGTATTTCATCAAGAGAATCTTATCGCGAATATCAAGTTGTAGATTTGTAATGAATATCTTTTGAACATCCTCATCTTTCATCTGATATTGAATCTATGCATAAAATCCTTGATACCAACCAATGAATTCAATCAACTTTTCTTTCGGACCTTGTTTACATTGAACCAAGTCAATAAGAGTGACTTGGGGTCCGATATTTGCTTGAAAATGTTGTAAAAATTGATCAATCAACTACGAAAAGGAGTGTATTGAATTTGGAGGCAACGGGCAAAACCATTCTAAAGCAGTATCTTTGAGAGATCACAGGAAAAGTTTTGCTAACAAATCCTCTTCAAAATAAAAATCGCTACACATAGCTGTAAATGTTGTCACATGAATATTAGGATCACCTTTTCCACCATATTTTTCAAAGCGAGGAGTCTCAAACCTCTCCGGCATAGGAGTTCTCAAGATTGCATAGGATAATGGATTACGAGCATGATATGTTGGTAGACTAGGCTGCAAAGAATTTGTCAAATTTGTTACCTTTTGTTGCAAAGCAATCATGCCCTGTAAAAGTTGGTTCAGGATGGCATCATTGGGAGATGTGGTTTATTGTGAGGAATTAGAACCAAGGTGAGGAGGTGATTGAGCTTGAGATACAATTGGTGGAGGCTAAGAATATGTTAACGGTGGTTGGCCACAATGATAGGTGGGAGATGGTTACGAGTATGTAATAGGTGGCTGGAAATGAGTGGAATAGATAGGAGGTTGAGAACAAGTATGCATAGAGGAGGTCCCTTTGCGAACCAAATTCTGATAATTAAATCCCATAGCTTTGTAATTAGTGCCATTAGATACTCCAATACCAATGGTAGCATTACTACAAGCATTCGCATTAGTTGTTAAGATCATTGACGTAAAAGTGGATATTCTCGTAGTCGGTATAGGTGCCGAAACTTGAGTATGAGATGGTGATAAAGTGTTATTTATCATTTGCGCACATTCGGTCACCGGCATGATATTGGTTTGTGCAATATGTGCTAGACCACGAATTGCATTTACACCATCTTGTCCCTCTTTTATCAATTCTCTTATATTATGAATTGTAGGGACAACTTCCTCAGTTATTCTCTCATTTTCCATGAATGATTGAAATTCAACTAGCTCTTTATCCAATTTTTCTATTTGCTCATCAGATACATATCTTGTTTCCTCAATAGTATTATCAACATCATGAAAAGTTTGTTCTTCCATTGTGGTTTGAGGATGTATACTATCTTGCACAATTTGAGTTTCTCCCTTTGTAAAGGTGTCCAAAGTACCAACTTCTTCAAGAGCACTAGAACCCATTAATCTTTTACTTCTTCTCAAAGGGATGTTGTTTTTAGGATAGTGTGTCATAAAACTTATACAAAAGCATACAACGCACAAATGAAGAGGACAAATCCTAGGAGAAGGATATGATTGACGGCCAAAATGCTTGGTTTTTTGTACTCTTTTCAATGCCAATGAATGAAACAAAGGATGCTGTAAGGATTTCAATCAAGGGAAGCAAGTTATATGTCTAATATTAGTCCAAAACATCAATTTAATCACTCTCAACACACTCCTGATGCAAATCCAAGATAATGCCAAGTTGAAATATAATGAAAATATGTCAAAATAAGCACTTTTTTCACCAAAATTCAATGCAAAAGGGCATAACAAAGGGTGTTGTGAGGAAAATGATGATAGTCAAAAAATAATATCAATAATAATAGCCACTTGATGCAAAAATACCCAACACAACACGCTTTTAGTGCCACTTAAAGTTAAACCCTAATGAAAATATAGTAAAAATAGGTTATTTTTCATAGTTTTTCAATTTCAAGACCTAGAAAAGGAGGTGTTGTAAGGAATTTTAGGAGGTACAGAAAATAATATCAATAATATCAGTCATCTCAATCCATAAAATTAATCACAACACACTTGGAGTGCAAACTAGGTCAAACCCTAGGGCAAAAATAGTCAAAATGTGTAGTTTTTCACCAAATTTTCACTACAAGAGCCCGTTAAAAGGGTGTTGTGAAGATTTTTATGAGGTGAAGCAAATGATTACCCTAATAAAAAAAAAATAATGCTAAAATACCTTTCACAACACACCTATGGTGCAAGTTTATAAAGTCAATAAGGCTAATTTTAGTGAAAATTGTTGTTTTTGAAGCCCTAGGTTTGAGATCTTGGGATAAAATTCTATGTGAATGTTTTGAAGTCTGATTTATGATGAAATTGATTTACTCTCAGATCTTAAAATCATTTTCAAGCCTTAACATGCAAAATGCCCATGCAAATTTAATGAAAATGCATCAAAATTGTTAATTTTTTGTTGAAATTTTCTATGTAAAAATGCAAATATTTTAAATCTAAATGCAAATTCACACTAAAATGCAAGACTAAAGCCAAATTCAAATTTGAATGAGTCTCTAAAATCAGTATAAAAATCTAATAAAAGATTTTGCCTACTAACTCTAGATTTTGGAATTACTAGGTTATATAAAATTGTCAAAATTTCCAAAAAACCCTAGCAATTAGATGATAAAAATGCAATGCAAATTTCTAAATTTTTAGTTTTTTTGTAGTTTATATCAAATCTGATGTAAAAATCATGAATTAGGAAAATTTAGGAAGAATTGATGCAATTTAGTAAGCCAAACAATACAAATTTTTTGTATTTTTTAAAATTTTCAATTTTTTTGAATTTTTCTCAATGCAATGAAATGAATGACCAAATGAATGAATAAAATCAATCCAAATATGAAGACAAACACTCAACAAGTTGCAATTTAAGTCCAAAAACACGAGTTCACCAAAATGTTTAGGGAAAAATTGGATTTGTTATTGTTCTAGTGTTTAGATGCTTAAATCCTCCTTTCCACCTTACATTCAAGGATCTAGGGTCAAGTGATGAGTACTATCATGCCCTAGGTCACTTGCAGATGTAGGGAAACTTGGATTAAGGAATTAATTATCAATTTTTCCTTCTCCTATGCCCAATTGACCATTAAAACCCTAATTATACAAATACCACAACAAATTAATGAATTACGGAAAAAGCTCTTGCAGACAGAAATAAAATAGTGAATTACAAAGTACTTGTTTTCAGGGTTCCAAAGCGGAACAGTCAGGGACACTGGAGCGGGCGCCAAGTCCAAGGTACCTACTTTTTCAGGGAATCTGGACCTCCTTTCGACACTGATCAGCCCTGTAACTTCTGTTTCTTGAAATCTATCTACGGAGGACACTGGAGCAAGCGCCCAAGTCCTGGAAGTGCTCCTTTGTCCAACTTTCCTTCAAATCCTGAATCCCTGATGCCTGCCTAGCCTTCCTGCAACTCCACTTTTTCCAGATGCAACACCTGTAACCTGCAATCACAAGACTTGGTTTAGGGGTTGTGTTTAGAGGTTTACCTCAGTCAAACCCTGGAGGACACTTAAGTCTCCGAACACCGTTGTCAGATAAAGACGGTGTGCCCTTGTGAGGCATAGGCCAAAAACCAAAGGAATCAATGATAAAAATGCAATGTTATGTCACCTTGTAGTGAAGTTCTCATGGAGGAAGATGCTCTTCATGCCATGAGAAGATTGATGCTCAAATATGCAAATATCAACACACAAAACACACAAGTCTACTCTTGCAACACAATAGAAGGCTTGAATCACCTTGAGAACACCATAGCTTGCTAGTAATCATCTAGTTTACAAATGAATGCCTAATCATGCTTATATATGCAACTACAAGCATTTCCGCCAAGAAATTAAAAATTAAACTTTACCATGTCAGCAAAATAACCAAATAACGATCATAAACCGACACCCATAAATTAGGGTTGCCTCAAAATAGAGCAGGACTAGGGCACGGGCGCCCAAGTCCTCTCCCCTATTTTGAGTAGGGTGCAGCTCAAGGGGTCCACCTAGGTCCAATTTGCCATGGAACCTAGGTCTCATTCCATCAGGATGCCAAAATATGAACTAAAATGTCCTAAATGCACTCTAAAGACCCAGGAGCTAAACCTTATGAGGGAAAAGCCCCCAAGGGGACATTTTCCGACGTTACACACACATAAACCAAACATGACTTTCATGCCAACAACTTGGATTTATATTGCATAAAAAAAGTTTTCACTAAAACATACATAACTTTATCAAAACACAACATTTTTCTAATTTTTAAAATACATTGAAAAGATAATATAGAGATCTACATAACCTAATAAATATTTTCATAGTAACTATCTTTAATATAATTTTATAAGTACAATATAAACACATATAAACATCATGCTAAAAATAGCAACATAGATAAACAATCACTAATTAATACATATCTCAGAATTGAAAAATTGGGTAAGGATGATTTTTTATTTGATTTAAAAAACTTAGTTACGCACCTTCCATGAAAATTTCAAAAAAACTCAGTTTAAAAAACTAAATTTATTGATGACGCAACAGACTATTTTTTTCTCATGACATGTTTATCAGTTTAAAAAAATAGTCAAGTTGTTTTAATAATATAAAATAAAATATGAAAGATAAAATTACAAAAATAAGAGGTAAAGATTATCCCCAACTTTAGAACCATACATCCAAAAATTAGAAATACCTAGATCATTGTTTAAGAGATATGTCTAAACTAAGATAGATTACTATTTTTCTTTTGTCTCTTGCCAAGTTTTCTATTATGTTTTTTTTTCCCATTACAAGAAATTAATATTTCAATATTCTAAAAAACATATTTAGATCAAATAACCTATCAAATCATCCTACTAACTTTTAAGAATTCTCAACAAATCCAATTCAACAAAAATCATTTTCTAATATTCAAAATCAATGAAACTATAATTTGTCTAAATCTTTCTTTGTGCACAAGAAGCATATAAATTACAGTTTCTTCACACAATCCTATAGTCAATTATTAACCAAAGTAAATATTTGGTAAAGTTTTTCATGAAAAGAATCCTACCTTAATCTTAATAACAATTTGGTAAAAACAATAAAGATAAACCAACCAATTCTAAGACCACAACAATCCTTCAATTCTTAAAAAAAACACTTCCAAATCCTTCAGCTTCAATAAACTATTTTTTCTTTTCTTCTAATTTGCATAATAAAATTGATAACAAAAAAAAGAATGAATAAAAAAAAAGTTAGTTCTTTTCTTTTAATATTTCTTCTTATTTTCCCCCAAAACCTAAAAAGCAAAATATAATATTATATTCTTAATAAAAGAAAAATAATATTAAAACGATTTTATTCATATTCATGCACATCCTACTTAAACAAATATTAGAAAATATAATTTTTTAATTCACAGATAAATTTAATAATTGATTCTCTCATTCTTTAAAATAGACATGCACATTCAATAATTAAATAATTCAACTTATTTCTTTTTCCAAAAGAAATTAATTACAAAATTAAATAATATAATGCTCACATAATTAACCTAGCACTATTTATTTATTTATTTAAAATTAAAATAATTATTCTTCTATTAATTAATTTTTTTTTCTCAAATTGAAATAAATATTATTATTTATTTCTAAATTATAAAATAAAAGCATGCACATAATTTAAATATATTTCAATTATAATAATTGAATAATTGAAATATAAACTACATTATTTTTTATTTAAAAAAATATTAAAAACTATAATTATCTAACTAGATAATTAATTTAAAATAAAATCTAAGCATCAAATAAATAATTAGCTTTATCTATTTATTTTATTTTTTAATTAACCTTAAGAGTTAATTATCAAATTAATAAATAGATTTACTTATATACACTTAAATAAATTAATCTTGCATATAGCTAACTAATCGTTAAACGTCATAACCACAAACAATATTTAAAGTAAAATGCACATTCAAGACTACATAACTATGTAACTAAGGCATAATAAAGTCATTCAATAATTTAATATGAACAATGCAATATGTATGAAACTAAGTGAGTGTGTGTATGCATCGGGTTTATCCATCATGCCAACTCTTTCCTAGCGGCTAAAACATTTCTACCTCAACCATATTCTCGTCTTCGACATTCTTCATGCACTCAGTCACACTTAGATTTCCATTAATAGGTTAGTCCTTATAATCATAGCCGAAGCAAGACAAGATATATATCCATAATCTTACCAATAATAATTAGTCATCAATCGACTTTCAAAATTTTATGCAAAATATAAACTATTTTACCTTTCACACACGAGAAATCAATCATTAGTAAAACAATCATAGTAAAAATGTCCCATAATTTAAATTATAAATAAAGTCTAAAAACGAGATGTGACACTTATACTAGGTATGATGACACCTCCCTCCATTATCTCCTTAACGATCTTCTCAATTGCATTCTTATGTTTAAAAGGATATCGATAGGGTTGAATATTTAGAGGTTGATTGCCATGTATTAAAGGAATGGCATGCTTATATGACTATTGTTGCAACAACTCTTTAGGCTTCTCAAAAACCTGGTTATGTTAATCCAATATCCCCTGAAGAAGGATATGGGGGATTTTGAGCTTCAATAGAGTGGAATTGTGTAATAATGGCATAATGCCCTTTCTTTAACAATTTCTCCATACAATGAGAATTGACTAAGTGAGCATCTCCAACCTTCATACCTCACAAAGTATATTTTTTACCATGTTGACTAAATCTCATCCAAAATTAGGAATAATTGTAAGTGAGTGGCCCTAATGTTTGCAACCATTGCATGCCCAACACCACATTAGCACCACCTAAGGAGAGAGTATACATGTCAAAGGTCATTTGATATTCAATATAGTGAGTTTAACATTCTAGCACTTGCCACCATAAGACATGGTATGCCCATTGGCCACCATAACTTGGAAATTGTTTTAGAAATGGACATAGTAGTTGAGTTGGTTAGCAAAATTCATGCTAATGAAGTTATGAGTGTTGCCCACATCAATGAGGACCACAACCCATTGATGTTTGATACAGGCAATGATTTTGGGGATTTGGGAGGAAGAGAATCATACAAAAGCATGAATAAAGATGTGAACTTCCTTGATTGACTCATTGTCTAGTAAAATTGCCTCTTATTCCTCTTTTGAAGACTCCTTAGTGTCACAAGGCACCCCTACAAAATCTATAGATAGAACCATTGTTCTCTGCATCTATGGTCTTTCTCTCATTTTTATCATAATTGAAACAAATTCCTTTGGCCTTTTTTCTCAATAGACTCCTCTCTAGATAACTTGTGAATAGTGGTGGGGTTATTTTCTCTATATATAGCATCCTTCTTCTTAAATGATTGAGAAGAGAATCCAAAATATTTTTTGTGCGAGTGTTCATCTTAACAACTTGAATTTTAGTTTACAAGCCAAAAATAAAGCA